>OY829546.1:7056934-9456934 GCA_963691705.1 Viola odorata
GCGGCTTCGACCCCACGATTGTATTTTTATTTATGCGATCTTGACGAATGTGTTATGTGCGCGGCTTCGACCCCCACTCCCCGGTTTTTCTCTTTTCAACATGTTTTCTCGCATTCATATAAAACGGTACTTTGCTAGTCTATGCATGCGTAGAATCACCTAGTAAATAGGATTAATCATATGCATTGCCCGATGATGAAAGTGGCGTCGCTTTGGTAAAGATTAATAAAACGGTAGTAATTTCACCAATTTTGCATGTAACCGGATTAATTTTAAACTCGACGAAATTTAATCGGAATAGGGATACAACCGACCTTCTTTATCTTTTAGAGGACAAAAAAATGTTTATTTTCTTTTAAATAATTCAACAACAATTAGGATAAAATCAATCAAACAAGCTTAAAAACTAAAGCGACGATACCCCCTCTGAGGGCCAAATTACTTGTTTTCAACATGATTTTTAAACACCTCTTTTTAGAACCGGTAACCTTTTTAAGGATGAGATTCGGGTGCCTAACACCTTCCCGAGTCCATAATACGACCCCGAACCGTTGTTCTCGGGTTTAGACCCTTTTTATTTGTGCCTTAGTTTTTGTTTTATTTTCTTCTTCTTTTTCAGACTTTTAGGTTTCCCTAAACCTTAGAAAAAATAGGGTGGCGACTTCATTGTTGTGTGTAATTTCATTTGCGTCCCGAATTTTCGCTCGCGACGGCGCGACAACCTCAATGATGGACACACACCTGACTTATGCACATAGAAGGAAAATGCTTTATTAGACAGGGTCCCGAATGATTCATGTTTTGCCTGTTATGCCTTATATCTGCTTCAAGACCTAGACACCAGTAGTCACGAATTAGCACCTTCTGAGCATTTGAGCCTCCATGCCGATATTTATTGTTTGAGCGAATGCATGACTAGGTACTGGTTGAGCTTGCATGATATCCATGGGTATAGACACACATAGACATAGGAAAGCAGCAAAAAGATTAAGTCTTCGCATCACATTGTTTTCTCTCATTTCTTTTCTTCTGTGCTGTTCTTTTCTTACCCCCGAACCCCTTCTTGACCTTCCATTCTGACCATTTGAATTTTCTTGATCTTTCTCTTGGCAGGTGAGCGATGTTGTTGGGAGCACCATCGAGGGCTAGACTAGACCAGAAGAAGCAGCGAAGGTAAAGTGTGGGGGTCACGCATCCATTCAAGACCCGAATCCATGGCGCAAATTCAAGTCCTCAAAAGCTAAATTCAAGGGCAGACCAGAACGAAAAACCACTTCCCATCCACAGCAAAACACAAGTGTGGGGGAGTGGAATCAGGCATCAGTCCCCCAAAGAAAAGGTCTCATTCCTCAACCAGACCAGCTCTACTTCCCCCTCTCGAAAAAAAAAATAAAAAAATAATAATAATAGAAAAATAGACAGAAAAATAAAAGAGAGAAGAGAGCAAGACCATACCCTCAAGAAGAGGAAAAACAAACAGCCAGTATCATTCAAGGCCTCAAGCCTCTGTCCCGAAATACAGCAAGGGTCCCCCTCGAAAAAGAAAGCCTAGTCTAGTCTTCGCTCTCAGCAACATTGTCTCACCATCTTAATTCCTTCTGCCAAGGGAGCGTTCCAGGTTTGAGTCGGTTACACCGCCTTCTCATTTCACTTCCTTCCTCTCCCTCTTCTCCACTTTTTCCTCTCATAATGCTTCTTTCTATTTCCCCTTATCATTTATTTTCCTTGCTTCCCTTTCTTGCCCCGATGCGAAGTCTTTTGATTGCTAGATTGCTTATGCACGTGTCTAATGTACTCGGATTGATATGCAAGCTTGATTTTTTGTGCCATGTTATAGCATACTTGAGTGTTTAAACACCTAGCCCACGAGTGTGAGTGCAAACACCGATTCATGTGAGGATTGCTGGTGAATAGGCTGACGTGGAAAAGTCTCTTCTTAAGGGTCGTTATCCTTCTGATTTGATGCAGGTGTATCTAGGCGGAGTCTGTTTTCATTTTAGGTCCCGAATCTTGTCAAGCATGCTTATTCTCTGTGCTATGGTTTGGTGTGTCTGTTCTGTTTTAAATTTTGTGAATGCTTGAGGGCGAGCATTGGGCAGTGTGGGGGCTATTTGATAGCATGTTTTTATGCATGATTTTCCCTCCATTTTCTCACTTATTTAGAGCTTGATTCTGCTAATTTACCCTTGATTTCATTACTATTGCAGATCTAGGCCTAAAAAGGGAATTTATGCTAAAACAAACATTTTTGGTGCATTTTGAGCGAATTCGAGCTTCAAGACCAAAAGTCGAGGTCCCGAGTCCAAAGCAGCATTCAAGGTCCCGAATCGGATTCCCAGTTCGGGACTCCCGAAGGGTAAAGGATGACGTTTCCACGTGTCACCCCACCTAACGCCCATGTGATCCCTCTGACACTGTTCTGACGCTCTGCACTGATTACCAAACACCTGCGGATTTCAGTCTTGAGCCCACTCCAGACCTGCCAAAGCTGGAAAAACCAGACAGCTTTATGCTTTTCCAGCTTTGTGTTTTTTGGAACATAGATTCACTTCTTTAGGCTTTCAATTAATGCATTTTGTCCCTAGTTTTTGGGCTGTAGATATTTTGTGCTTGGAGCTCTACTATATAAAGGGCATCCATGAATAGTTTCAGCAGTTTTTTTGGGGATCTCTCCTAGTAATTAATTAATTAGCATAATTTAGAAGTAGCTTAGACTTCTCTCTAGCTTCTCTTTCTAGCCATTGTTAGCTTCTCCAACATTGCTGCCGAGCTATAAACGGAATTTTAGTAACAAGTTTTCTTCTCTTACACTATTTAATTACTTGTTATGCTTTCTTTAATCATTATTTGTTTATCTTTAAGTATGAGTAGCTAAATTCCTAGTTCTTGGCAAGGCTGATTCAAGGGTTGCAGGGGCAGATTCGAGGCCTTAATGTGCTTAAAATATTCTTGATGCTATATTCAACTATTCATCGATTTAATTATATCTTTGCATGATTTAATTTGAGGCTTGATCAACTGATAATTATCTTGTGTAAAGGCTGCCATTTATGTGATGAATATGGAAGGAAAATTGCATGAGTAAGTAGGCATCTGTTTAGTCTTGACTGTGTCAAAGTGGTCTCGAATAGATAGGTTGGGTAGTTGATTAGAGCTGGGTCACGAGTCTGACAAACTGAGGGACTTTAGCTCTAGATCTGTCTTTTCTTAACTTCATGGGCAGTTTGAGTATGGCTCTCCCGCATTCGTGCCTGGAGGGATGGCAAACTGTCAAGACTACCTCATATGTGGAAACGGGGGGTAGTTTCTCTTAAGAGAAAAGTAGGGGATATCCGAGGAATCTGGTCCCCATGTCATTTCTATGACATCTTGAATGGAATACCCTTGAGCTGATGACGATCTGGTCCCGAATGCAACCCAGAGTGCCTTTGCCGAGAACCCTTTCTCCAACTGATTATTTGTGCTTATTTCGCTCTTGTTCTATTTCACGCCTGTGTTGATACCTCTGCATCTGTTTCTGATTTATTTCATTAATTATACACTGATTTGCTTATTTTACCATTCGGGACCTCGAACGTGACATTCGAGACCCCGAATACTGTTTTCGTAGATAGAAATTGTTAGCTCCCGAAATCTGCCTTGGCTGACTTGTTCAGCCAAGTAAACCCCCCCCCCCCCCCCTAATTGTTACTCTTTGTGCACTTCTCCCCCGAATATATTCAAGGCTATAGATCAGTTTCTCACAATCCCTGTGTTCGACCCTGACTGCCACTGTACATTTTATCTCTTGTGCACACACGTTTTCAGGCACTATAAATTCTGTATTTGACTGACGATCAATAGGCCTTGGTCGCAAGGCGTGTGCGCGTTGTGTGTGCGCTAGGGCTAGCCTCGGGGCTAGGATCATATCATTCCCTTCCCCTTCGAAATGATTCGCCCTCGAATCGGTGTCCTTAATGAAAACCATACTCCTCATGTCAGAATACACAAAGGAAACACAAGAAGTAAAGGGATTACCCAAGACATCCAACTCAACGGTGGTGTCTTTGTGTGCGGCAGTGGTTTTGGCTAAACCAACATCTCTCATGGCGGCTGTCTTGTTGACTTGAGTAGGCAACCAAAGCTGGTGTAAGAACATCTTTCCTCTATCAACAACCTTCAAGAACCGCTTCAATCTCTCTAAGTATCCCTTAGTCGCATAAAGAACACTCAAACCTTTCATGTGTACCACGGCTTGCCCTTGTGCTATCATCAACTCCTTGTGAACTCTTATACTTCCCAAGTACTCCAAACACCAAAGATTCGATGAACCCATAAACATGAAATCAAAGCCGCATGGGTTGCAAGTAAACATAAGTGAAAATTTACTAAACAACTCAAACTTGCAAACCAACAAATAGCACTTCGCTCTCCAAGCTCTCTCATTACTTCTCTCCATTGTAGGTTGTCTCCAATAAAGAGATACATAAGGTTGTGAGCTCGGTATCCCAAGGTTTCTCCATCCTTGTTGCCCTACATCGCCAAAAAGTCTTTTTCGGCGCTTATACACAAACTCCATAGATAAACCATACCAATACCAAACCCTCTCAAGAGACATACTACAACACATACTAGCCATACCAACTTGTAAGAAATCACCATAAATATCTCTTGGTACAACTATATATCTCTCGGCCTAACCAAAACTCCAAATTTCATGCGTTTCCACAAGTACTCCTCAAAAGCAAGTGTTTCGGCCTTAGGCTTTTGCATAGGACCATCATCAATTAAATTAAATTCAACTCTAGAATAATATGCACTAATGATGTCCACATACCTCCACAATTCCGCTCTAAGAAAGTTTAATCCAACCACACCCTTTCGTCTAGGGCTTGGCGCAATATGCTCCACGGAATTGCTATGTTTCTTCCACTTCAATTGCAGTAGCTTAGGGGACTCATCCTCCTTAATAATTTCTTTCTTTCTCTGCCCTAAAGAAGATGAGATAGAAGAAGAGAAAACAATTGGATAAGGGTTAGTAAAATTCAATTGCTTCGGCAAAGCTTCACTCTTTCTGCCAAGAACAATCTCTTGCACTACTAGTGCGCAAGATAAGAAGGGAGCAATTGTTGAGTGCAATGTGAGTATAAAAGAAAAAGAAATTCAAAACAACCCGCATGAAAAGAGTGAGCATGGGTTGAAAGAAGAGAATTGTACTCATATAAAGGAAGAGTTGAGTGAGAGTTCCGAAGGGAGAGAAAGTGAAAACGCTAGGGTTATGGAGAAAGCTGAAAAGGCTTGTGTAAATCTAAAAGCTGGAAAGACGTCAGATGTCCAACCAAGATATTAAGGACCCTAGAGTTTCAACTGCAGATAAACCTTCAAGTTTCTAATAAATATCATTTGATTTATTGATTTTATTAGTTTTATTTTGTTAGCCCAAGGGCAACTTACTCTTGTTTTGATGATTTTAGACACACAAACTAATTAGTATTACTAATGCAATTTGAAGTTAAAGTGTGTGTAGTTTGTGATCAAGCAAATAAGAAAAGAAGCAACAAATCAAGATATCACAAGCTAGAAGATCAAGTGTACATTAGAACTCTAATCATGTAAGTATGATTCAATTTAGCACTTGATTAATGTTCATGAATACCTCAAGAGTTTTTGAGTCAAAAGGTTTTTAGCGAAAATGAATTTCGGAAAGGTTTTTTGCATTTTCGTCAGGCTTAAAACGCCATAGCGTTTGTGAAAACGCTATAGCATTTTGCCTCTGAAGTTACGAAATAACTTCAGTAGCAAAACGCTATAGCGTTATTCAAAACGCCATAGCGTTTTGCCCAACGGCTAGTTTCTCAACAGTCATTTTGTCCACTAAAAACGGCTCCTTTTGACTCCATACTCTCTTGTCTGATCATCCATCCATCAAAGAGTATTTATACTCATCCTAGATGAGTTAGACAAGTAGTAGAACAACAAGAAAGCTCTTACAAACTTCCAAACACAAAATCACATTTACAAACCCAAAGATTCAACATTCTCATTTTATGCAAGCTTCTCTTCAAGGATTCAAATATTCTTGCATACAATTCTGGGTTTCTTTGGCTTTCTTCTTGAGGTAATTTGTTCATTTATTGGTGTTGAATTTAATCATACAATTATTCATTTTGTGTACTGACGAGGGTGTCGCGGTCCCTGCATAAATAAAAATATTACAACTGGTCACTAAACTACAAATGAATGTAGATAGCGGCAAGAGGTTCGAACACAGGGACAAATCGGTCCAATCTTTATTGCTCCTGCAAATGACAATAATCAGCAAAGAGGTGAGAGTATGATGGGTTGAGAAACAAAAAGAACGAAAATGAGATTGCATGAAAGAAAACAGTAGAGAAATAAAGAAATACAAAAGAGAAAGAAAATCCCTAGTAGAGATCCTTATGTGGTGACAATTCCATGCTTGTTGATCATTGACAAAATACATTTTCGAAATGGTTTTCATAGAAGAAGTTGTGGAACCAGCTCACACTAGATTCCCAACCTGCTACAAAAGTATTTAAAAGAATCACTTCATTTTAAACACCCTAATCTTCCTAAGTTCATCCTAAGATTCTAACCCGCCACTTTGCCTTGGCTATGCAGAGCCTTCTACAAAGGAATCAGAATACTTATGGAAGCACTTGAGAGATTGATTAAAGACAGTGAGGTCCCTCTTCTAGACAAGGGAATACTTTCATCATCCACGAGTCTGGTCTAGTCTGGCACTTGACCCAGCTGTCACCTAGGTCGGCCCTTCTCAAGGCCTCGGGATGGGATGACCGCCTAATTCAATTCCTTCTATCAGCTTAGACCAAGCAAATACCCCTCATGCCCTCTTCAGCCCGAAATTGCTATCTTAAATGGTCCTTCATCTGCCTGCATGCTCCTCTCTCAAGGTCAGTCAACACTAGCTCACAAGCTCCCAAAATCTTGTCTTCAAAGTGCTTGTAAACTAGTGGGAAAATCTCTCCAAATCAAGAAGAATGTTTGTTCCATTCTTCAAAGGACGTTTGCAAGCTCAAGAGAATACCAAGGAGTGGCCCAAGAAGTCTTGTGTCTGATAAAAATGAGTCCCAAGAAGACAGGAAATGCACTAGAGAATAATTAATTGTAGCACGGAAAAACATGTTCAGTGCAAGTCCAGCTGGAATTCCGAAAGGTCGCTTCTTGTCGAGGCCTAGAGGAGAGCTGATTTCGGCAAAATGGTGAAGTGGCCTAGGGACGAATGGACCAGATTCAAGGCAGCAAAGCTGAAAACGGGACTCCATCACCAAATGATTGATTTAAGCTCTAATCTTCAAGCTTTCTGCTCCTTTCCTTCAGATTGATGTTCCAAAGGCTGTATAATAAGAAAGGAAGCAAAAGGGCTTAAAGTAGCAAACTTATCATCTCAATTAATAATAAAAGAGAAGATAAAACATCCAAAATAAACCATCAATCATATTCCCCCACACTTAAACCATGCTTGCCCTCAAGCATGAACTAAAAACAAAATACACCCCTATATAGAAAATCAACCCCTGGACTGAACTCATATGAACACTTCAAAAACCAACTCCTTCAAGCAATGCTCAAACACATCAAACATCACAAATGTGCAAATATTCAAATAGTGGTATGATAGCATGCTGTTCAACCAGGAAATAAAGCCCTAGAACTACTGACTTCTCTGCCCAAGACACAATCCAAACGCAGCTGCCACACACACAAAAATACACAAGCAGTCATGCAACAAAAATAAAAATACAAGCAACAAAATTAAAGAACACCACCAATCTTTCCTCTTTCCCTTATGCACATTTTCTTTCTTTTATTTAGGCCTTCGGCCTCTTATACCCCCTTTTTGTTTTAGGCCTTCGGCCTCTTATACCTCCTATTTGTTTTTTCTTCTTCTCCCTAGGCCTTCGGCCTCTTATACCCCCTTATTATTATTTTTTATTTTTTTTTATTTTTTATTTTTCTTCTTCTCCTCCTCCTTCTATTTTCCTTTCCTTCTTTTCCAGGTTCTTGCACCTTTCCACAATCCCAGAAAAAATACAAACATGCAGTCATGCAAAGAATTTAAAAAGTTAGTCATGCAAAAACAAAAATTAAAAACTTTATGGACAGGATCTTCATCCCAAGGTCTTGAGATGAGAAAAAGTACAATCCTAGCAAAATATTTCCTAGGACAGCAATACTCATCATACAACCATGAGAATAAATGTACAAATTGTAATGTCAGAAGTGTTTAGCATTGTAAGACAGAGTTGATTGATCAAGTATTCACATAAGTCGAGTTTTTGGGATGTCATTTAATACAAGGGTGCGAAAAACAGAAAAAGAAAAACACAAAAACAACAAAAATATGCCCAAAAACACAATAAAAACACGAAAGTGACTCCCCCACACTTATTGGACACATTGTCCTCAATATGAACGAGCACAAACAAGGGCAAAAAGACAGTAACAAAGAAAGATAAAACCTGGGGGCGAAGTAGGTGGAGTAGGTGAAGGGGTAGCTGGTGCAACACATCCGCCTCATCTCAAGGTCTTGAGAAGAGTCTGCCAAAGTGTTTCTGGAGCTGCACTAAAAAGTGCCAAGAAATCTGCAATCAAAGAGAAAACCAGAGAGAGAGATCAAGAACGGGAAAAAAACAAAAATAACGACAACAAGAAAGAACAAAAGGAAAACAAATCTGAAAGAAACATAGGTTGCCTCCCATGAAGCGTCCATCTTTATAGTCTTGGGCTAGACTCGGTTATTCTTCAGTAGATCTGGTCATAAACATAGAAAAACAAACATTAGTTCAACCAATAATCCCCGGCAACGGCGCCAATTTATGACGAGGGTGTCGCGGTCCCTGCATAAATAAAAATATTACAACTGGTCACTAAACTACAAATGAATGTAGATAGCGGCAAGAGGTTCGAACACAGGGACAAATCGGTCCAATCTTTATTGCTCCTGCAAATGACAATAATCAGCAAAGAGGTGAGAGTATGATGGGTTGAGAAACAAAAAGAACGAAAATGAGATTGCATGAAAGAAAACAGTAGAGAAATAAAGAAATACAAAAGAGAAAGAAAATCCCTAGTAGAGATCCTTATGTGGTGACAATTCCATGCTTGTTGATCATTGACAAAATACATTTTCGAAATGGTTTTCATAGAAGAAGTTGTGGAACCAGCTCACACTAGATTCCCAACCTGCTACAAAAGTATTTAAAAGAATCACTTCATTTTAAACACCCTAATCTTCCTAAGTTCATCCTAAGATTCTAACCCGCCACTTTGCCTTGGCTATGCAGAGCCTTCTACAAAGGAATCAGAATACTTATGGAAGCACTTGAGAGATTGATTAAAGACAGTGAGGTCCCTCTTCTAGACAAGGGAATACTTTCATCATCCACGAGTCTGGTCTAGTCTGGCACTTGACCCAGCTGTCACCTAGGTCGGCCCTTCTCAAGGCCTCGGGATGGGATGACCGCCTAATTCAATTCCTTCTATCAGCTTAGACCAAGCAAATACCCCTCATGCCCTCTTCAGCCCGAAATTGCTATCTTAAATGGTCCTTCATCTGCCTGCATGCTCCTCTCTCAAGGTCAGTCAACACTAGCTCACAAGCTCCCAAAATCTTGTCTTCAAAGTGCTTGTAAACTAGTGGGAAAATCTCTCCAAATCAAGAAGAATGTTTGTTCCATTCTTCAAAGGACGTTTGCAAGCTCAAGAGAATACCAAGGAGTGGCCCAAGAAGTCTTGTGTCTGATAAAAATGAGTCCCAAGAAGACAGGAAATGCACTAGAGAATAATTAATTGTAGCACGGAAAAACATGTTCAGTGCAAGTCCAGCTGGAATTCCGAAAGGTCGCTTCTTGTCGAGGCCTAGAGGAGAGCTGATTTCGGCAAAATGGTGAAGTGGCCTAGGGACGAATGGACCAGATTCAAGGCAGCAAAGCTGAAAACGGGACTCCATCACCAAATGATTGATTTAAGCTCTAATCTTCAAGCTTTCTGCTCCTTTCCTTCAGATTGATGTTCCAAAGGCTGTATAATAAGAAAGGAAGCAAAAGGGCTTAAAGTAGCAAACTTATCATCTCAATTAATAATAAAAGAGAAGATAAAACATCCAAAATAAACCATCAATCATATTCCCCCACACTTAAACCATGCTTGCCCTCAAGCATGAACTAAAAACAAAATACACCCCTATATAGAAAATCAACCCCTGGACTGAACTCATATGAACACTTCAAAAACCAACTCCTTCAAGCAATGCTCAAACACATCAAACATCACAAATGTGCAAATATTCAAATAGTGGTATGATAGCATGCTGTTCAACCAGGAAATAAAGCCCTAGAACTACTGACTTCTCTGCCCAAGACACAATCCAAACGCAGCTGCCACACACACAAAAATACACAAGCAGTCATGCAACAAAAATAAAAATACAAGCAACAAAATTAAAGAACACCACCAATCTTTCCTCTTTCCCTTATGCACATTTTCTTTCTTTTATTTAGGCCTTCGGCCTCTTATACCCCCTTTTTGTTTTAGGCCTTCGGCCTCTTATACCTCCTATTTGTTTTTTCTTCTTCTCCCTAGGCCTTCGGCCTCTTATACCCCCTTATTATTATTTTTTATTTTTTTTTATTTTTTATTTTTCTTCTTCTCCTCCTCCTTCTATTTTCCTTTCCTTCTTTTCCAGGTTCTTGCACCTTTCCACAATCCCAGAAAAAATACAAACATGCAGTCATGCAAAGAATTTAAAAAGTTAGTCATGCAAAAACAAAAATTAAAAACTTTATGGACAGGATCTTCATCCCAAGGTCTTGAGATGAGAAAAAGTACAATCCTAGCAAAATATTTCCTAGGACAGCAATACTCATCATACAACCATGAGAATAAATGTACAAATTGTAATGTCAGAAGTGTTTAGCATTGTAAGACAGAGTTGATTGATCAAGTATTCACATAAGTCGAGTTTTTGGGATGTCATTTAATACAAGGGTGCGAAAAACAGAAAAAGAAAAACACAAAAACAACAAAAATATGCCCAAAAACACAATAAAAACACGAAAGTGACTCCCCCACACTTATTGGACACATTGTCCTCAATATGAACGAGCACAAACAAGGGCAAAAAGACAGTAACAAAGAAAGATAAAACCTGGGGGCGAAGTAGGTGGAGTAGGTGAAGGGGTAGCTGGTGCAACACATCCGCCTCATCTCAAGGTCTTGAGAAGAGTCTGCCAAAGTGTTTCTGGAGCTGCACTAAAAAGTGCCAAGAAATCTGCAATCAAAGAGAAAACCAGAGAGAGAGATCAAGAACGGGAAAAAAACAAAAATAACGACAACAAGAAAGAACAAAAGGAAAACAAATCTGAAAGAAACATAGGTTGCCTCCCATGAAGCGTCCATCTTTATAGTCTTGGGCTAGACTCGGTTATTCTTCAGTAGATCTGGTCATAAACATAGAAAAACAAACATTAGTTCAACCAATAATCCCCGGCAACGGCGCCAATTTATGACGAGGGTGTCGCGGTCCCTGCATAAATAAAAATATTACAACTGGTCACTAAACTACAAATGAATGTAGATAGCGGCAAGAGGTTCGAACACAGGGACAAATCGGTCCAATCTTTATTGCTCCTGCAAATGACAATAATCAGCAAAGAGGTGAGAGTATGATGGGTTGAGAAACAAAAAGAACGAAAATGAGATTGCATGAAAGAAAACAGTAGAGAAATAAAGAAATACAAAAGAGAAAGAAAATCCCTAGTAGAGATCCTTATGTGGTGACAATTCCATGCTTGTTGATCATTGACAAAATACATTTTCGAAATGGTTTTCATAGAAGAAGTTGTGGAACCAGCTCACACTAGATTCCCAACCTGCTACAAAAGTATTTAAAAGAATCACTTCATTTTAAACACCCTAATCTTCCTAAGTTCATCCTAAGATTCTAACCCGCCACTTTGCCTTGGCTATGCAGAGCCTTCTACAAAGGAATCAGAATACTTATGGAAGCACTTGAGAGATTGATTAAAGACAGTGAGGTCCCTCTTCTAGACAAGGGAATACTTTCATCATCCACGAGTCTGGTCTAGTCTGGCACTTGACCCAGCTGTCACCTAGGTCGGCCCTTCTCAAGGCCTCGGGATGGGATGACCGCCTAATTCAATTCCTTCTATCAGCTTAGACCAAGCAAATACCCCTCATGCCCTCTTCAGCCCGAAATTGCTATCTTAAATGGTCCTTCATCTGCCTGCATGCTCCTCTCTCAAGGTCAGTCAACACTAGCTCACAAGCTCCCAAAATCTTGTCTTCAAAGTGCTTGTAAACTAGTGGGAAAATCTCTCCAAATCAAGAAGAATGTTTGTTCCATTCTTCAAAGGACGTTTGCAAGCTCAAGAGAATACCAAGGAGTGGCCCAAGAAGTCTTGTGTCTGATAAAAATGAGTCCCAAGAAGACAGGAAATGCACTAGAGAATAATTAATTGTAGCACGGAAAAACATGTTCAGTGCAAGTCCAGCTGGAATTCCGAAAGGTCGCTTCTTGTCGAGGCCTAGAGGAGAGCTGATTTCGGCAAAATGGTGAAGTGGCCTAGGGACGAATGGACCAGATTCAAGGCAGCAAAGCTGAAAACGGGACTCCATCACCAAATGATTGATTTAAGCTCTAATCTTCAAGCTTTCTGCTCCTTTCCTTCAGATTGATGTTCCAAAGGCTGTATAATAAGAAAGGAAGCAAAAGGGCTTAAAGTAGCAAACTTATCATCTCAATTAATAATAAAAGAGAAGATAAAACATCCAAAATAAACCATCAATCATATTCCCCCACACTTAAACCATGCTTGCCCTCAAGCATGAACTAAAAACAAAATACACCCCTATATAGAAAATCAACCCCTGGACTGAACTCATATGAACACTTCAAAAACCAACTCCTTCAAGCAATGCTCAAACACATCAAACATCACAAATGTGCAAATATTCAAATAGTGGTATGATAGCATGCTGTTCAACCAGGAAATAAAGCCCTAGAACTACTGACTTCTCTGCCCAAGACACAATCCAAACGCAGCTGCCACACACACAAAAATACACAAGCAGTCATGCAACAAAAATAAAAATACAAGCAACAAAATTAAAGAACACCACCAATCTTTCCTCTTTCCCTTATGCACATTTTCTTTCTTTTATTTAGGCCTTCGGCCTCTTATACCCCCTTTTTGTTTTAGGCCTTCGGCCTCTTATACCTCCTATTTGTTTTTTCTTCTTCTCCCTAGGCCTTCGGCCTCTTATACCCCCTTATTATTTTTTTTTATTTTTTTTTATTTTTTATTTTTCTTCTTCTCCTCCTCCTTCTATTTTCCTTTCCTTCTTTTCCAGGTTCTTGCACCTTTCCACAATCCCAGAAAAAATACAAACATGCAGTCATGCAAAGAATTTAAAAAGTTAGTCATGCAAAAACAAAAATTAAAAACTTTATGGACAGGATCTTCATCCCAAGGTCTTGAGATGAGAAAAAGTACAATCCTAGCAAAATATTTCCTAGGACAGCAATACTCATCATACAACCATGAGAATAAATGTACAAATTGTAATGTCAGAAGTGTTTAGCATTGTAAGACAGAGTTGATTGATCAAGTATTCACATAAGTCGAGTTTTTGGGATGTCATTTAATACAAGGGTGCGAAAAACAGAAAAAGAAAAACACAAAAACAACAAAAATATGCCCAAAAACACAATAAAAACACGAAAGTGACTCCCCCACACTTATTGGACACATTGTCCTCAATATGAACGAGCACAAACAAGGGCAAAAAGACAGTAACAAAGAAAGATAAAACCTGGGGGCGAAGTAGGTGGAGTAGGTGAAGGGGTAGCTGGTGCAACACATCCGCCTCATCTCAAGGTCTTGAGAAGAGTCTGCCAAAGTGTTTCTGGAGCTGCACTAAAAAGTGCCAAGAAATCTGCAATCAAAGAGAAAACCAGAGAGAGAGATTAAGAACGGGAAAAAAACAAAAATAACGACAACAAGAAAGAACAAAAGGAAAACAAATCTGAAAGAAACATAGGTTGCCTCCCATGAAGCGTCCATCTTTATAGTCTTGGGCTAGACTCGGTTATTCTTCAGTAGATCTGGTCATAAACATAGAAAAACAAACATTAGTTCAACCAATAATCCCCGGCAACGGCGCCAATTTATGACGAGGGTGTCGCGGTCCCTGCATAAATAAAAATATTACAACTGGTCACTAAACTACAAATGAATGTAGATAGCGGCAAGAGGTTCGAACACAGGGACAAATCGGTCCAATCTTTATTGCTCCTGCAAATGACAATAATCAGCAAAGAGGTGAGAGTATGATGGGTTGAGAAACAAAAAGAACGAAAATGAGATTGCATGAAAGAAAACAGTAGAGAAATAAAGAAATACAAAAGAGAAAGAAAATCCCTAGTAGAGATCCTTATGTGGTGACAATTCCATGCTTGTTGATCATTGACAAAATACATTTTCGAAATGGTTTTCATAGAAGAAGTTGTGGAACCAGCTCACACTAGATTCCCAACCTGCTACAAAAGTATTTAAAAGAATCACTTCATTTTAAACACCCTAATCTTCCTAAGTTCATCCTAAGATTCTAACCCGCCACTTTGCCTTGGCTATGCAGAGCCTTCTACAAAGGAATCAGAATACTTATGGAAGCACTTGAGAGATTGATTAAAGACAGTGAGGTCCCTCTTCTAGACAAGGGAATACTTTCATCATCCACGAGTCTGGTCTAGTCTGGCACTTGACCCAGCTGTCACCTAGGTCGGCCCTTCTCAAGGCCTCGGGATGGGATGACCGCCTAATTCAATTCCTTCTATCAGCTTAGACCAAGCAAATACCCCTCATGCCCTCTTCAGCCCGAAATTGCTATCTTAAATGGTCCTTCATCTGCCTGCATGCTCCTCTCTCAAGGTCAGTCAACACTAGCTCACAAGCTCCCAAAATCTTGTCTTCAAAGTGCTTGTAAACTAGTGGGAAAATCTCTCCAAATCAAGAAGAATGTTTGTTCCATTCTTCAAAGGACGTTTGCAAGCTCAAGAGAATACCAAGGAGTGGCCCAAGAAGTCTTGTGTCTGATAAAAATGAGTCCCAAGAAGACAGGAAATGCACTAGAGAATAATTAATTGTAGCACGGAAAAACATGTTCAGTGCAAGTCCAGCTGGAATTCCGAAAGGTCGCTTCTTGTCGAGGCCTAGAGGAGAGCTGATTTCGGCAAAATGGTGAAGTGGCCTAGGGACGAATGGACCAGATTCAAGGCAGCAAAGCTGAAAACGGGACTCCATCACCAAATGATTGATTTAAGCTCTAATCTTCAAGCTTTCTGCTCCTTTCCTTCAGATTGATGTTCCAAAGGCTGTATAATAAGAAAGGAAGCAAAAGGGCTTAAAGTAGCAAACTTATCATCTCAATTAATAATAAAAGAGAAGATAAAACATCCAAAATAAACCATCAATCATATTCCCCCACACTTAAACCATGCTTGCCCTCAAGCATGAACTAAAAACAAAATACACCCCTATATAGAAAATCAACCCCTGGACTGAACTCATATGAACACTTCAAAAACCAACTCCTTCAAGCAATGCTCAAACACATCAAACATCACAAATGTGCAAATATTCAAATAGTGGTATGATAGCATGCTGTTCAACCAGGAAATAAAGCCCTAGAACTACTGACTTCTCTGCCCAAGACACAATCCAAACGCAGCTGCCACACACACAAAAATACACAAGCAGTCATGCAACAAAAATAAAAATACAAGCAACAAAATTAAAGAACACCACCAATCTTTCCTCTTTCCCTTATGCACATTTTCTTTCTTTTATTTAGGCCTTCGGCCTCTTATACCCCCTTTTTGTTTTAGGCCTTCGGCCTCTTATACCTCCTATTTGTTTTTTCTTCTTCTCCCTAGGCCTTCGGCCTCTTATACCCCCTTATTATTTTTTTTTATTTTTTTTTATTTTTTATTTTTCTTCTTCTCCTCCTCCTTCTATTTTCCTTTCCTTCTTTTCCAGGTTCTTGCACCTTTCCACAATCCCAGAAAAAATACAAACATGCAGTCATGCAAAGAATTTAAAAAGTTAGTCATGCAAAAACAAAAATTAAAAACTTTATGGACAGGATCTTCATCCCAAGGTCTTGAGATGAGAAAAAGTACAATCCTAGCAAAATATTTCCTAGGACAGCAATACTCATCATACAACCATGAGAATAAATGTACAAATTGTAATGTCAGAAGTGTTTAGCATTGTAAGACAGAGTTGATTGATCAAGTATTCACATAAGTCGAGTTTTTGGGATGTCATTTAATACAAGGGTGCGAAAAACAGAAAAAGAAAAACACAAAAACAACAAAAATATGCCCAAAAACACAATAAAAACACGAAAGTGACTCCCCCACACTTATTGGACACATTGTCCTCAATATGAACGAGCACAAACAAGGGCAAAAAGACAGTAACAAAGAAAGATAAAACCTGGGGGCGAAGTAGGTGGAGTAGGTGAAGGGGTAGCTGGTGCAACACATCCGCCTCATCTCAAGGTCTTGAGAAGAGTCTGCCAAAGTGTTTCTGGAGCTGCACTAAAAAGTGCCAAGAAATCTGCAATCAAAGAGAAAACCAGAGAGAGAGATTAAGAACGGGAAAAAAACAAAAATAACGACAACAAGAAAGAACAAAAGGAAAACAAATCTGAAAGAAACATAGGTTGCCTCCCATGAAGCGTCCATCTTTATAGTCTTGGGCTAGACTCGGTTATTCTTCAGTAGATCTGGTCATAAACATAGAAAAACAAACATTAGTTCAACCAATAATCCCCGGCAACGGCGCCAATTTATGACGAGGGTGTCGCGGTCCCTGCATAAATAAAAATATTACAACTGGTCACTAAACTACAAATGAATGTAGATAGCGGCAAGAGGTTCGAACACAGGGACAAATCGGTCCAATCTTTATTGCTCCTGCAAATGACAATAATCAGCAAAGAGGTGAGAGTATGATGGGTTGAGAAACAAAAAGAACGAAAATGAGATTGCATGAAAGAAAACAGTAGAGAAATAAAGAAATACAAAAGAGAAAGAAAATCCCTAGTAGAGATCCTTATGTGGTGACAATTCCATGCTTGTTGATCATTGACAAAATACATTTTCGAAATGGTTTTCATAGAAGAAGTTGTGGAACCAGCTCACACTAGATTCCCAACCTGCTACAAAAGTATTTAAAAGAATCACTTCATTTTAAACACCCTAATCTTCCTAAGTTCATCCTAAGATTCTAACCCGCCACTTTGCCTTGGCTATGCAGAGCCTTCTACAAAGGAATCAGAATACTTATGGAAGCACTTGAGAGATTGATTAAAGACAGTGAGGTCCCTCTTCTAGACAAGGGAATACTTTCATCATCCACGAGTCTGGTCTAGTCTGGCACTTGACCCAGCTGTCACCTAGGTCGGCCCTTCTCAAGGCCTCGGGATGGGATGACCGCCTAATTCAATTCCTTCTATCAGCTTAGACCAAGCAAATACCCCTCATGCCCTCTTCAGCCCGAAATTGCTATCTTAAATGGTCCTTCATCTGCCTGCATGCTCCTCTCTCAAGGTCAGTCAACACTAGCTCACAAGCTCCCAAAATCTTGTCTTCAAAGTGCTTGTAAACTAGTGGGAAAATCTCTCCAAATCAAGAAGAATGTTTGTTCCATTCTTCAAAGGACGTTTGCAAGCTCAAGAGAATACCAAGGAGTGGCCCAAGAAGTCTTGTGTCTGATAAAAATGAGTCCCAAGAAGACAGGAAATGCACTAGAGAATAATTAATTGTAGCACGGAAAAACATGTTCAGTGCAAGTCCAGCTGGAATTCCGAAAGGTCGCTTCTTGTCGAGGCCTAGAGGAGAGCTGATTTCGGCAAAATGGTGAAGTGGCCTAGGGACGAATGGACCAGATTCAAGGCAGCAAAGCTGAAAACGGGACTCCATCACCAAATGATTGATTTAAGCTCTAATCTTCAAGCTTTCTGCTCCTTTCCTTCAGATTGATGTTCCAAACGCTGTATAATAAGAAAGGAAGCAAAAGGGCTTAAAGTAGCAAACTTATCATCTCAATTAATAATAAAAGAGAAGATGAAACATCCAAAATAAACCATCAATCATGTACACCAATTGTTTGTTGCATTTTGAGATAATATCTTTGTTAAGGTTTGAAAAGTGTACCTAACACTTTTGGGTTAAGGGTAGTGTTCTCATCCCATTGAAAGAGAACTTAGGTTGGTGGTTGAGCCCTTGAAAAACCATAGGTTATAGTTGTGCCTTGAAAAACTATAGGTTGTAGTTTAGCCCGTGAAAAACTACTTGTAAGGTTGTTGGTGAGCCCCGGAAAACCAATTGTAAGGTTGTGAGCTGAACCCGTAAAAGCTCAAGTGAATAGCAAAGGTTTGCATTCGAAAATCCTAAGAGGAGGACTCTTAGGTAGTGGAGTACAATTCAGTTGTGAATTGGAACCACTATACATCTTGTGTTTGCTATTCTCTCTTCTCTTGTGTGCAGAATTTTTGAAGTGCCTATTCCCCCCCCCCCCCCCCCCCCCCCCCCCCCTAGGCCTATTATTGTTTATCAATTGGTAGCGGAGCAAGGTCACTTGGAATAGGGTCTAACAACCTCAAGTGAAAGATTCAAATGGATAGGGGAGGAATTTCCAGCACTCAAGATAGAGGAGCATTCAATCATCCACCTTACCTTGATGGCAACAATTATCTTCATTGGAAGATCAAGATGAAATCTTTCCTTATTTCCATCAATTGTGAAATGTGGGATTGTGTGGAGAAAGGTTTTGTGGCTCCAACTGAACCAGCCGGAACGGATGGAACCACAAGGATTCTTGATTTTGAGAGGTGGACTAATGCACAAAGGACAAGGAAAACCATGGAAGGGAAAGCCATGTATGCTCTTCAAGTTTCCATTTCTTTTGGTGAGTTCAATCGCATCAGCTCTTGCAAAACAGCAAAACAAATTTGGGAAACTTTGGAGATGGCGCATGAGGGTACTGCTCAAGTTCGTGATCTCCGTTTGGACCAGCTCAAAACTGAATATGAATTGTTCAAGATGATGCAAGGGGAGTCTATCTATGATCTCAGCACAAGATTGCAAAATTTGTGTAGTGCCATGGATAATCTCGGATTGACTCAAAGTGATTCGGAGATGGTGAGGAAACTTCTAAGCATTCTACCAAGCAAGTGGGTAGCAATCAAAACCACCATCAAGCAAAAGGAAGTGAAGCCATCTTACACTCAACTTGTAAGCTCTCTCACCGCTTTTGAGCATGAGTTGGGTTTGTATAACGAAGAAGAGGCAAACACAAAGGAAAAGAAGAGTATTGCTCTTGCAAGCAAGCTCATTGAAGAAGATGAGGAAACTCGTGCGTTCTTCACAAGAAAACTCCAAAATCGGTGGAAAACTAATCCAAAGAAGAATAGATATCAAGGTGAGTCTTCTAACCATTCTAAGTTCAATTCTTATGATGATGTTGTGTGCTTTGAGTGTGACAAACCAGGACATATTAAGAGTGAATGTCCTAGACTTGAAAAGAAGAAGAGATATGAGAAACACAGCTCAAGGAACAAGAAGGATGGAAGGAAACATCATAGGAGAGCATTTAAAGCAACTTCCACATGGAGTGATGAGGATGAAACTTCAAGTAGTAATCCTTTGGATTCCTCATCCGGAGATGAAGTAGCAAACTTGTGCCTTATGGCTCAAAGTGATGATGAGGTAAGTTCTTGCAACTCTTCTATTGATGAACGTGATTATGATTCTTTGCAAGAAGACTTTTATGAACTTGCTGAACATTTTAAGAATGTTTCTAAGAAAAATGCTAATCTTGTTAAGGAACTAGAAAGCCTTAAAAATGATATGAGTAAACTAGAAGAGCTAAACAAAGAGTTAACAAATAAGAATAAATTGTTTGATATTGCTTGTGGTAAGCTTAAAAAGGAAAATGGGAAATGTGAGCTTTGTAAGAATTCTTCTAAAGAAATTTTAATTTTAGAAGAAAAGGTTAAAACTCTTGAGAACACATTAGCAAAATATGTGCAAAGCAATCATAGCCATTACCAATGTATGAATGATCAAAAGATTCTTGGAAATATGCATGGCATTGGTTTTAAACCCTCCACAAGCATGAACAATGGTAAAACCACTTTTGTTAAATCAAACTCTTCTAACAAGCATGCTAGTTCATCTTATTGCCATGGTAGTTCATCAAAATGGCATGATAAATCCTCTAATGTTGTTCACAAATCCTCACATGCTAAACCGTTTTATAAATGTAGCTATTGCAAAAAATTTGGTCATCTATCTTATTTTTGCTACATTCGTAGAGGATTTGTTGGATGGAAACAAATTTGGGTACCAAAGGGTACACGTGCTAACATGGAAGGACCCAAAGGTGTTTGAGTACCAAAGTTGAAATGATTTGTCTTGTAGGTGTGCCGGAAACCCCTTGAAGAATAATGAAAGATATTTAGGGTATTCGTGACACAAGGTTGGGTGATGAATCGAAGCTCACCCTTTTTGGTATTTTTGGCAATGATACTTAATATATTTGATTGATTTAAATTTCCAATATTGATCATAATTATTTCTTGTGTTAATAGTTACCTCATGAATTTGTTTAGAAAGAATTGTTTTGTAGGAATTTTGCTTGATTGGTAGCCCAAGGGTAAACCAACAAGTAGGCCTTAATTTTGATGATTGCCCCGGTTGCACATATGGAAGCCATTTTCGCGGAATGGCATATGATATATATTGAGTAATCGCAACCGGTATTCCTAAAAACTCCTCTCTTTAAATTATGCTTTTGAGATTAATTATTGATGCTTGACTTGATTTAAATGATTGTGTTAGTAATTAAAATCCATAATCATATATGCTTTAACTTGCCATAAATTGTGCTTAATGAGCTATGCAATTCATGTGTTAAATATTTTAGAAATATTTGGTATGATGTTTTGCTACATTTGATGATTTGGTTGACCATTAGAGGAATGCATTGTAAATGAGTTCAATTATTGTTTCATCCTTTAATGATCATCTTTTTTAATCCATTTGAGTAAGCTTTCGGTTATCATCTCTCTATTTCAATTTTTGATTGGATAATCATTTTTTTGGTGAGTTGCATTTGATCTTTGCTTGCTCCTTTATTACTCCTTGTATAATCTAGTTGGCCTTCTTTGATTTATTTAACCTTTTTGCTAATGACAAAGGGGGAGAATAAGTTGAGGGGGAGAATATGTCTAGGGGGAAATGTAAGTTTAAGGGGGAGCAAAACTTTAAAATCTTTTGCCATGCTCTATTTGTACTAATGCATTTTATTGGTAGCTCTTTGTGCACTAACGTTTTATGCAGGGGGAGCATTCAAATTGGCAAAGATAGGAGTTGTAAGATCACTCCATTTTACTCTAATTTCAATTGCTTGCTTAATATCTTTTTGAAATTAATTTGTGGTTGTCATCATCAAAAAGGGGGAGATTGTTAGCCCAAGGGCAACTTACTCTTGTTTTGATGATTTTAGACACACAAACTAATTAGTATTACTAATGCAATTTGAAGTTAAAGTGTGTGTAGTTTGTGATCAAGCAAATAAGAAAAGAAGCAACAAATCAAGATATCACAAGCTAGAAGATCAAGTGTACATTAGAACTCTAATCATGTAAGTATGATTCAATTTAACACTTGATTAATGTTCATGAATACCTCAAGAGTTTTTGAGTCAAAAGGTTTTTAGCGAAAATGAATTTCGGAAAGGTTTTTTGCATTTTCGTCAGGCTTAAAACGCCATAGCGTTTGTGAAAACGCTATAGCATTTTGCCTCTGAAGTTACGAAATAACTTCAGTAGCAAAACGCTATAGCGTTATTCAAAACGCCATAGCGTTTTGCCCAACGGCTAGTTTCTCAACAGTCATTTTGTCCACTAAAAACGGCTCCTTTTGACTCCATACTCTCTTGTCTGATCATCCATCCATCAAAGAGTATTTATACTCATCCTAGATGAGTTAGACAAGTAGTAGAACAACAAGAAAGCTCTTACAAACTTCCAAACACAAAATCACATTTACAAACCCAAAGATTCAACATTCTCATTTTATGCAAGCTTCTCTTCAAGGATTCAAATATTCTTGCATACAATTCTGGGTTTCTTTGGCTTTCTTCTTGAGGTAATTTGTTCATTTATTGGTGTTGAATTTAATCATACAATTATTCATTTTGTGTACACCAATTGTTTGTTGCATTTTGAGATAATGTCTTTGTTAAGGTTTGAAAAGTGTACCTAACACTTTTGGGTTAAGGGTAGTGTTCTCATCCCATTGAAAGAGAACTTAGGTTGGTGGTTGAGCCCTTGAAAAACCATAGGTTATAGTTGTGCCTTGAAAAACTATAGGTTGTAGTTTAGCCCGTGAAAAACTACTTGTAAGGTTGTTGGTGAGCCCCGGAAAACCAATTGTAAGGTTGTGAGCTGAACCCGTAAAAGCTCAAGTGAATAGCAAAGGTTTGCATTCGAAAATCCTAAGAGGAGGACTCTTAGGTAGTGGAGTACAATTCAGTTGTGAATTGGAACCACTATACATCTTGTGTTTGCTATTCTCTCTTCTCTTGTGTGCAGAATTTTTGAAGTGCATATTCCCCCCCCCCCCCTCTAGGCCTATTATTGTTTATCATATTTTTCATAAAAATCTGTTGGGATCTTTCGGCAGAGCAGTTAAGTTTTCAATAGGATCATAAAGGTTTTTATTTTTTTTACTAGAAAAAATCAGTATTACAATCAGAAAACAAGAGTTACACTTGACAGGCTACTGCTGCTCACAGTTCCAAGTTTTGCTTAAAGAGTTGCCAACTGAGTTGGGCTTGAGCTAGCTTCTCCCTAGCTTGAAGCCAATCTTTAGCTGCTTGTTTAGTTTCTGTGCTTATGTTTCTCCACTCTTCTAAATCTTTAGATACTTGCTCATTCATCTTCTGCAACTCAAGAGCCACTGAATTTTTCTTGATAAGAAGCTCCTCTTCCTCTGTGACCAAGTACATAACCTCCGCTTTGAGCTCTCTTTCTTCATCTAACAGTCTTGAGAATTTAAATTCCAAGGGGCTGAATTGTTGTTGTCCTTGATACAATCGTGCCCGAACATCTGCCTTCTTCCTCAGAAGAGACATCTTTTGAGCTCTCATATTTTCAATGCTCAACTTCGTAGCAGGAACTATGTTGGAAGTGGCAACACCAACCTCAGGGCTATCATGCAAAGGTGTTGGAATCATGTTGGAATCAACACCAACCTTGGCGTTAGGGTCAGCGTTATCATACAAAGGCATGATAACAAGCAACAATAAAAGAAGGCGTTAACAGTGGGTTAACGGCAAAGAGGCAGCAACAATCATCAAGCAGCATCATCAAGCAGCAGCATCATCAAGCGGAGCACCATCAGTGGCAGCATCATCAAGCGGCAGCGTTATCTAGCACGGCAGTGTCAGCGACATCAAGAGTTAACAACAGTTTCATTTTGCTACTTGTAATTTTATAGTGTGCACAGCTGTAAAAATCTAAAATGTTGTACCACGTGTAGGTTATAGAGAAGTCTAGAACTTCACAGAAAAGTCTAGTACAAACTCCTTTATAAATAGGAGCTATGTAATGTAGAAGGTCGGTTGTAACAATCGTTGTCAATTGTCAAAAAAAGAAAGAAATCTTTGTGAGAAATGTGCACACTGTGCACCACTCTCGTTGTCAGTTGTCAAAAAAAGAAAGAAATCTTTGTGAGTAGAGAAGAGTGTTCAGCGGTGTTCAGCACTCTCTCGCTCAAATCATAAAATCATGTTTGGTTCTACCATGATGTAGAACACAAAAATGTTTCTGTGTGCGGTTCTACAAACAAGTCTGTAGAACAGAAAATTTTCCTGAAGAAGTTTGTGTTTGTAAAATACTCATCATCTATAATATTTTCTCATATTTTCGTTCATGTTCCTTTTAAATCTTTTTTTTTAGCTTTTAATTTTCCAACAAACTATCACCTTGAAACCTGCCAAACGAGACATTAAGTCCTCCAGAATAGTAGTCTCAGTGAGTTGGCAGAATGCTGGAGAAGTAGGAGTGTGATTCTCTCAATCTCATCAAAAGCATTAGCCTCACCAATAGCTTCCAACGATAAAGCTAAATAATATTTCAATGCCTTCCTTTTTTGTTGTAAAGCTTTAGGACTTGGCAGTAGGCTTGATCCTGAGGTTCCACTGCCTGAAGCTGAAGTCAATTTTCGAGTTGTTTTCAAGTTTGAAAGCTCTGTTAACAGATTCTTCGACTTCTCGAGCATAGTGAAGGATGATTGGCTGGACATTGAGGAGGAAGCTGCTAAACTATCCAGTACACACACATCAGCTTCAATGATCACAGTGTCATCGACAAGATATCCTCCTTTACTTGGATCGTGAAGTTCGGAAATAGAGTATGAGAAACCCCAACCTGTGTATCCTACACGAAACTTGCATTTACCACCTGCAGTTTTTTTTTTTATTATTGGAAAAACGATTAGCTACCACAAAAACCTGCATTTTCTCCTGTGTCATATTTCTGTCAAAATGACGCAAAAACTGATTAGTTCATGAATTATGATCGCCTGTGAAACAAGTAGTAATAGTATAGATACAGAAAATTATTAATAATGAAGAATCTGAATTTCAACCTCACCTCTTAAAAGATATCTTTATTGTCGCAGCCGAAGAGGTTTTTAAGACCTTACATTCACTTGGCTAAACACAGGAGAAAATAACAGAGACAATTAGAAGTGACCTGCCCACCAAAAGAAATGTCCTTCCTTTTTTTTCTTTCTTTTATCAGATCATCCCAAGAACTGTTACTTTATAATATCAGTACTCATTAGAATAAAAGTGAAAGAATATAGTTGGATCATCACCAGATTTAGTCGACTATTGACCCAACCAACTCTAGGAAAAGTAGCATAAAAGTTATATGAAAGACGTGCTAAAATTCAACTTACAACATCCTCACCTAAAAATATTTTTTTCTTCTAAAAAAAAGGTCAACTGTAGGAAATAGCAGTCACAAAAGCAATAGCTACTTCTGGCATTGTTCCAAGTTTTGCTTTAAGAGTATCCAGCTAAGATTGGCTTGGGCTAGTTTCTCTCTTGTTTGAAGCCAATGTGTATCTGCTTCTTCAGTTTCCTTGCTTATGTCTTTCCACTCTCCTAAATCCTTAGATACTTGCTCATTCATCTTCTCTAACTCAAGAGATACAGATTTCTTCCTAATAAGAAGTTCCTCTTCCTGAGTTGTCAACCGTAAAATCTCAGCTTTGATCCCCAGTTCCTCCTCTGAAAGTGCTGAGTACTTAGCTTTGAGGGAACTAAGTTGTTCTTGTCCTCGATCCAGTCGTGCCCCAAAATCTGTCCTCTTCCCTGAAAGAGATTTCCTGTGAGCTTTTGCGTTTTCAATGGTGGACTTAGTACTGGGAAGAATCTCTTTAAAAGTTGCCAAACGAATCACAAGGTCCTTCAAAATAAGTTTCTCAAGTGAGTTTGATGAATGTTGGACAAGTCGGAGGGCAGTTCTCTCAACCTCATCAAATGCATTTGTCTGTTCAATAGCTTCAAGCGACAACGCTAAATAATCCTGCAATGCCGTCCTCTGTTGCTGCAGAGATTGGGGATTTGGAGGTAGGTTTGACTCTGAGTTTTCGCACGTAGTGGATCTTTGCATTCTGTTTGTGCTTGACAGCTCTGTTAATAGTTTCTTTGACATCTCGAGCAAAGTAGAGGATGATTGACTAGACCTTGAAGCGGTAGTTAAACTAACAGAAGGAGTATCTGCTGGACCCTGCTTCTGGAATTTAAAAAAAAAAAATGCTGATAGTGGAACAATGGTTGAAAGAAAGGGGAAAACAATACAAATAAACCAAAACTGAAAAACATGTACCAGATGATTGAGCACATATTGCAAGAACGAAGGCACGTCTGGATACAGGAATTGTTTTTGAATTTCAAGAGGAACAGATTTTTGAAAGCAAATTATGTCACCTCTTGAATCTGCAAAATAAGGCAACAAAAAGATAAACGACTGTCAAAAACAGAGTGTGAGAATAAGATTTAGTCATTGCTATGGAACAAAATCAAGTACCTCAAGTTTGGCAAATGAGATCATTTTATCAAGGTGTGGACACATGTCAGAAGGCTCCTCGAAATGTAATTCCTTGATAACACACAACAAAGACAATACTGAAAATAAGAAGATAGTATTGCTTAATTAGGGGTTGGATAATGTTTTGTACAAGACAGAACCTCATAAAGTTCAATCTCTTCATCATGTGCAAAGCCAGCCATTTGATTCAGCTTTCCTAAAATTTCTATGGGCAGGCCAAACCTTTTAACAAAAAGTCTACCGACGTACCTGGTATCAAGGAATAAATCATCAGGAAAAAACACAAGAAGGATCTAGCAGAGGATTGTGAAACTAAGTACCGTAGTTGTCCTTCCTCAGGGTCATAAAGCTTGAAGAAAACAAGGATATCCTCTTTAGTTTTGGCGGGTGGAGCAATAGGATATAAATCCTGTAAGGTCAGACAAACTCAGAAGAATCATATATGTTCTGCTTTCATTCATCAAAAAAGGAAAACACAAAAGCTAGCTGTAGTCAGATTTTCATCAGTTATAATGCAAGGTTACCATACCAGCCCAAGTTCTACTTCCATGAACAAGTTTAATTTGCCATGATGACCTTCCTTGTTGAGAGACAATCTTAGTTGTTCAACCTATCACAGGTAGGAAAACAAACACTCAAATGAAAGATAATAAGATGATTGGTCTGGAAAGAAAAGGAACGCCATGCTTTCGTTTGAAGACTGAACAACCCTTGCCAGAAATTCCAATGGAAATTAATTCACTTGACATCAGAAATAAACAGAGGCAAAATGCTAGTATTAACTGATTGTGCTTCTTTCAGGAATGTTAAGCATCGTTTTGGCCGAAACGTTCCATTTTCACAGCTAGCCCAACTCCAAAATCGCAGAAATTGTACTGGTACAGAAAACTCCTTGGCAATCTCCTCCTACACTAGGCATCAAAAATATTAGACATGGTATGATACTTGTTCCAGGGAAAAAGAAAATAGTGAGAAGGAATGAGGGTTAAACAATTCTTGGGTACCTTAAAAGATGTAAATTTTGTATCTTTTGCAACATGGAAACTGCAAATTTTGTCATGATCTACAATGTCAAAATAGATATCTCTGCCAATTTGCTCTTTAAGGTCTTTATCTCTTGAAACCTAGATGCAACAAACAAGCTATCATCATAGTCATGAGAATTCCTTCAACCAGATACAGGTATAGAGTTACAAACAATATTATACAGATTAAGCATAGCAGGATGATACAAACAATATAGCAAGACAAAAAGTGGTGTGCTTATTTTACTCTCCCTTAGGATAAGTTCCAAGCAACAATCTTAAAAATTTGAAAATTATACTAATAAAAAGAAAGACCTTTATAATGGTAAAAATTGAGGGTGCAGCATCCATTTCTGTCAAAATCACACAAGAACTGATGAGCTTGATCGTAGATCAACAAATAAAGGAGTAGGCGTGTAGAGATGGAACACGAACAAAGACACAAAAAACGATCAAAGTAAGAATATATATACCTTTTCCTCTTGAATACTTCCAATGAATTTGATTAGCCCCAAGATCAAGCTGAAATGAGCGTATCTACTCTATTCGCAATATTTCCCTAATTAATTAGGGTATATTAAGCATTCACCTACCAGAACCTGATCAACAAAATTCCTAATTATTCATAAACAAAGTCTATACAATGGATTTCATCATCCAACAACCTGCAAGGCAGTAATCTCATGAAAAAATAAAATGGCATGAACCTCAAAACCCTAGCACAGTCACTGGACAAGTACTCTTGTTTGTGAGTCAAAAAGACAGGAAAAAACTGACGCACTTTGGGTTTAGATTAGATAAAATACAAGTCAAAAGAAGTCATGGAGAAAGCTGAGAAGACTTTAATTCTTCCTCCTCCTTTGGGGAGATACTTGAATCAATACGACTGCTTAAATTGCGGAATGCTACCAGCAATTACAATTTTACCCTTAGCAACAGATAATTCTGTTGATTAATCTATTAAGTTCCACACGCATACTTAATTACATATGAGAAATAGAAAGTTCTGGAGTTCTGGAAGACTTAACGCTAACAAGCGTTAACAAGCAAAAGGACTGGACTTAACGCTAGCCAGCGTTAACAAGCAAGCAAAAGTACGTTAACCAAGGGAAGACAGCGTTAACACCCAAAGGAGCAGTGGCAGCGTTTGATAAACGTGGCCTAAAGGGGGGTGAATAGGCAAATAAAATTCTAACACAAATGTAAGGAAATATGAGTGCGGAAATAGAAAGTAAAAACACAAGGATATATAGTGGTTCCAATTCCTCAATGAATTGTACTCCACTACCTAAGAGTCCTCCTCTTAGGATTTTGAACAACGAACACTTCGTTATTACCTTGAGTTTTTACGGGTTCAACTCAAACCTTACACCTTGGTTTTTGCGGGCTCAACCAATAAACCTTTCACTTGGTTTTCACGGGATCACCAACAACCTTACACTTGGTTTTTGCGGGCTCAACCAACAAACCTTACAATGTGATTTTTCCGGGCTCAATCACAACCTATCACAATCAAGATTACTTGACAAGAGAATGTTAAATAGCAACACAATTGGTGTACAAATAAACTATGTATGATTCAATAAATAACACCAATAAATGAACAAGAATACCTCAAAAGAAAGCTTAAACCTTACTTGAAATATGGACACAAGATTGAGTAAATTCGGATGTGAGAAGCTTGTGTTATGAAAGAATCAAGTTGAAGGTTTTGCAAAAACTCAGATTTTTGGTCTTTTGAAAAGTATGAGAGCTTTCTAAAATCTTTCTTGTGTTCTAAATGTTCTTGTTATGTTCTAGCTCATCTAGGATGAGTATATATAGGTTTTAGATCAGTTATGATCCAGACAAGAAAGTATGGAGCCAAAAATCCCGTTATAGTGGACAAAATAGTTGTTGGGAAAAACTAGCCGTTGGGCAAAACGCTATGGCGTTTTGAATAACGCTATAGCGTTTTGCTACTGAAGTTATTTCGTAACTTCAGAGGCAAAACTCTATGGCGTTTTCACAAACGCTATGGCGTTTTAAGCCTGACGAAAATGCAAAAAACCTTTCCGAAATTCATTTTCGCTAAAAACCTTTTGACTCAAAAACTCTTGAGGTATTTTGAACATAAATCAAGTGTTAATTAGAATCATACTTACATGATTAGAGTTCTAATGTACACTTGATCTTCTAGCTTGTGATATCTTGATTTGTTGCTTCTTTTCTTATTTGCTTGATCACAAACTACACACACTTTAACTTCAAATTGCATTAGTAATACTAATTAGTTTGTGTGTCTAAAATCATCAAAACAAGAGTAAGTTGCCCTTGGGCTAACAATCTCCCCCTTTTTGATGATGACAACCACAAGCTAATCATAGATCATAATTGAACTAGCAATTGAAGTTGAAGTCAAATGGAGAAAACTTACATCTCCTATCTTTGCCAAAGGAATGCTCCCCCTACATAAAACATTAGTTGCACATAGAGCATAGCAAAGATTAAAAGTTTTGCTCCCCCTAAATCTTACCATTCTCCCCTTTGATGTAAGCTTTATTACCAATATCTTCCCCTTAACTCATTCTCCCCCTTTGTCATTAGCAAAAAGGGAAAAAAATAGGAGGTCCAAAAGATCAAATAAGGAGTAAAGAAAGGAGCAAGCAAAGATCAAATCCAAAAATACTTTAACAAGTATTAAGATCAAACAATTATCCAATCCAAAGATAAATATCAACAAAAAGATAAAGAGAGGATAATCAAAATTATACTTGTCGGTTTTCCCTTGGGCTACCAATAGCAAAATTACAAAATAATTTACCAAAAGGGTGAGCATCGATTCATCACCCGACTTGTGCCACGAATACCCTACATATATTTCATTTATCTTCAAGGGGTTTCCGGCACACCTACAAAACAAATCATTTCACTTTTGGTACCCAAATCCGTTTGGGTCCTTCCAAGTTAGCATATGCACTCTTTTGTGCCCACATTTGTTTTGCATAAACAAGTCCTTTACGAATAAAGCAAAAATATGCCAAATGACCATTCTTATGACAATAATCACATTTATATAAAGGTCTAGCATGTGATTGATTCGAAGAACTAGCATGATCACAATTTTTTGCTTTAACAAACGATGTTTTGGAATTATTCATGCGAGAAGAGTGATCAAAACCAATACCCTTTTTATCATTCTTAATCGTTTGATTATTTATGCAATCTTTTTGATTTTTAGCACTTTGAATGATTTTAGCTAAAGTAGCTTCAAGAGTTTTAATCTTTTCATTTAAAAGAGCTACTTCTTTACTAGAGTTTGCACAAAGTTCACAACTAGAGGTTTTCTTTCCATTAGCAATTTCTAATGATTTAAGCTCATCTCTAGTATTAGCCAAAACATCTCTTAAATCTTCATTGTCATTTTTTAAAAAATCATTTTCCTCTTTAAGAGATTTATTCAAAGATTCTAACTCAAGAACATCATTTTTCGATTTTTCTAAATCCTTAGCAAGTTTAACATTTTGCTTGCAAGACTTTTTAAAATGACTAGACAATTCATCAAACGCTTCTTGCAATCCATATTCGTTATCAAGAGATTGAGAAGAACTTACCTCATCGTCGCTTTCCCCTTGTGCCATGAGACACACATTTGTACCTCCATTGAATGAGGTGGACGTTGATGAAGAACTCTTTTGAGAGGCATCACTTTCTACATTTGCATAGAAGCATATGTTGGATATTTCTTCTCCGGATGAGGATGTCGAAAAATTACCCTTTGACTCCTCATCATCATCATCATCATCCCAAGTAGTAGCTTTAAGTGCTCTTCTATGATGACTTTTACTGTTATTTCTATCTCTTGACCGTCTCTTTGATTTTTCAAGTCTAAGACATTCACTCTTAACATGTCCTGGTTTTTCACATTCAAAGCAAACAACATCATTTCTAAAATCGGATTTAGAAGAGTTAGAATACTTACTTTGATAATTTTTCTTCTTTGAATCCAAAAATTTCTTGAAATTTTTGGAAAGGAAGGCCTTTTCACGTTCTTCTTCTTGAGCTTTGACAGCTAAATTTTTGCTCTTAACATTTTGCACTTCCGGTTCTCCCATATTGAGTTTGTACTCAAAAGCCGTAAGAGAGCCAACAAGTTGAGAATAGGTAGGTCTCTTTTCAAGTTCATCAAAAATGGAAGTCTTGGCATTCCAAGAGTTAGGTAAAATACTAAGGAGTTTTCTTACCATCTCCTCATCACTAGGAGTCCAACCAAGAGTTCCCATAGTATTGCAAATATTTTGAATTCTAGTGCTTAAATCATAAATAGTCTCACCACTCTTCATACCTAGTAGTTCATACTCACGTTTGAGTGTGTTGAGACGGATGTTTCTAACTTGAGGAGTGCCTTCATGTGCCGTCTCCAAAGTTTCCCAAACATCTTTAGACAATTTACAAGCACTAACACGATTAAATTCATTTTGAGAAATTGCACAAAATAAAGCAAACCTTGCCTTGTCTTCACTTTGCTTTCTTGCGACTGATGCGGCTGGCCATCTAGCAAACGGAAGAGCTTTTATTGATCCATCTTCAGCAGCTGGTTCCATGGGAGTTTCAAATCCATGTAGAACACAATCTAGCATAATTTGATCTTGTCCACCTAGGAAGGCTATCATCTTTGTCTTCCATTGCAAGTAGTTGTTTCCATCAAGAAATGGTGGACGGTTGAGTGCAGCACTTACATAAAGTCCCTCTTGAGCCATTTGATCTTTTACTTGAGGCGATTAAACCTACAAAACAAGTACCTTGCCCCGCTACCAATTGATAAACGTGGCCTAGAGGGGGGGTGAATAGGCAAATAAAATTCTAACACAAATGTAAGGAAATATGAGTGCGGAAATAGAAAGTAAAAACACAAGGATATATAGTGGTTCCAATTCCTCAATGAATTGTACTCCACTACCTAAGAGTCCTCCTCTTAGGATTTTGAACAACGAACACTTCGTTATTACCTTGAGTTTTTACGGGTTCAACTCAAACCTTACACCTTGGTTTTTGCGGGCTCAACCAATAAACCTTTCACTTGGTTTTCACGGGATCACCAACAACCTTACACTTGGTTTTTGCGGGCTCAACCAACAAACCTTACAATGTGATTTTTCCGGGCTCAATCACAACCTATCACAATCAAGATTACTTGACAAGAGAATGTTAAATAGCAACACAATTGGTGTACAAATAAACTATGTATGATTCAATAAATAACACCAATAAATGAACAAGAATACCTCAAAAGAAAGCTTAAACCTTACTTGAAATATGGACACAAGATTGAGTAAATTCGGATGTGAGAAGCTTGTGTTATGAAAGAATCAAGTTGAAGGTTTTGCAAAAACTCAGATTTTTGGTCTTTTGAAAAGTATGAGAGCTTTCTAAAATCTTTCTTGTGTTCTAAATGTTCTTGTTATGTTCTAGCTCATCTAGGATGAGTATATATAGGTTTTAGATCAGTTATGATCCAGACAAGAAAGTATGGAGCCAAAAATCCCGTTATAGTGGACAAAATAGCTGTTGGGAAAAACTAGCCGTTGGGCAAAACGCTATGGCGTTTTGAATAACGCTATAGCGTTTTGCTACTGAAGTTATTTCGTAACTTCAGAGGCAAAACGCTATGGCGTTTCTCAAAACGCTATGGCGTTTTCAAAACGCTATAGCATTTTGAGAAACGCTATAGCGTTTTGCTCCTGGACGAAATCCTTCGTTCCAGTAGCAAAACGCTATAGCGTTTTCACAAACGCTATGGCGTTTTAAGCCTGACGAAAATGCAAAAAACCTTTACGAAATTCATTTTCGCTAAAAACCTTTTGACTCAAAAACTCTTGAGGTATTTTGAACATAAATCAAGTGTTAATTAGAATCATACTTACATGATTAGAGTTCTAATGTACACTTGATCTTCTAGCTTGTGATACCTTGATTTGTTGCTTCTTTTCTTATTTGCTTGATCACAAACTACTGATAGCACGTTTTTATGCATGATTTTCCCTCTATTTTCTCCCCATTTAAGGCATGATTCTGCTAATTTACCCTTGATTTCATGACTATTGCAGATTTAGGCCTAAAAATGGAGTTTATGCCAAAACATGCGTTTTGGGTGCATTTTGAGCGAATTCGAGCTTCAAGACCCAGAGTCGAGGTCCCGAGCCCAAAGCAGCGTTCAAGGTCCCGAGTCGGATTCCCAGTTCGGGACCCCGAAGGGCAAAGGATGTCATTTCCACGTGTCATCCCACCTAAAACGCCCATGTGACTCCTCTGACACTGTTCCTGCGCTCTGCACTGATTACCAAACACCCACCGAACTGACCAGTTCAGCCTCGAGCTCAGTCCAGACCTGCCAAAGCTGGAAAATCAGACAGCTTTATGCTTTCTCAGCTTTGTGCTTTTAGAAACATAGATCCATATTTTTAGGCTTTCAATTAATGCATTTTGTCCCTAGTTTTAGGCTGAAGATATTTTGTGCTTAAGGCTCTACTATATAAAGGGCATCTAGGATTAGTTTAGATCATCTCTTCCTAGCTTTTAATCACTTAGCATAATTTAGAAGTAGCTTAGACTTCTCTCTAGTTTCTCTCTCTAGCCATTGTTAGCTTCTTCAACATTGCTGCCGAGCTATAAACGGAATTTTAGTAACAAGTTTTCTTCCCTTCATCTATTTATTTACTTGTTATGCTTTCTTTAATCGTTATTTGTTTATCTTTAAGTATGAGTAGCTAAATTTCTAGTTCTTGGCAAGGCTGATTCAAGGGTTGCAAGGGCAGATTCGAGGCCTTAATGTGCTTAATATATTCTTGATGCTGTATTTAACTATTCATCGATTTAATTACATCTTTGCATGATTTAATTTAAGGTCTGATCAACTGAGAATTATTTTGTGTAAATGCTGCCATTCATGTGATGAATACGAAAGGAAAATCGCATGAGTAAGTAGGCATCTATTTAGTCTTGACTGTGTCAAAGTGGTCTTGAATAGATAGGTTGGGTAGTTGATTAGGGCTGAGTCACGAGCCTGACAAACTGAGGGACTTTAGCTCTAGATCTGTCTTTTCTTAGCTTCATGGGCAGTTTGAGTATGGCCCTCCCGCATTCGTGCCTGGAGGGATGGCAAACTGTCAAGACATATGTGGAAACGGGGGGTAGTTTCTCTTAAGAGAAAAGTAGGGGATATCCGAGGAATCTGGTCCCCATGTCATTTCTATGACATCTCGAATGGAATACCCTTGAGCTGATGACGATCTGGTCCCGAATGCAACCCAGAATGCCTTTGCCGAGAACACTTCCTCCATCTGATTATTCGTGCTTATTTCACTCTTGATCTATTTCACGCCTGCGTTGATACTTCTGCATCTGTTTCTGATTTGTTTTATTATTTCTGGAATTATTTGCTTACTTGCTTTATTTTATCATTCGGGACTCCCGAATTGACACCTCAGGACCCCGAATACTGCTTTCCTAGATAAAAATTGTTAGCTCCCAAAATCTGCCTTGGCCAACTCGTTTGGCCAAGTAAAACCCCCCCCCCCCTAAGTGTTACCCTTTGTGCTCTTCTCCCGAATACATTCACGACCATAAATCAGTTTCTCACAATCCCTGTGTTCGACCCTGACTACCACTGTACACTTTATCTCTTGTGCACACACGTTTTCAGGCACTATAAATCTGTATTTGACTGACGATCAAATTGGCGCCGTTGCCGGGGATTGTTTCAAGACTGATTTATTTTTCTTGTTTGTATGACCAGGAGATCTGCACCCGAATTACTGCCCCTTGATCACGAGCTTGGACGAACCGAAAGAGGACTTCGACGACTAGCACGAGGAGACTCCAATCCTTGTGTTCGGGACCTCGAACGTCTTTTTAACCTGGAGGGTAGTCCAGAGCCCGAAAACCTACCCCCGGTCTACCCAGAAAGACCTGATATGGATAACCCCGGTCCCGAAGGGAATGCTGTTAACCTGCACCCCCCACCAATCCAGACCATCGATGATTTCAATGCCGCTCCCGAAGCCCCAACCAGTTGCATTGTCTGGCCAGCAGTCCCGAATGACTGGGAACTCAAGTCTGCAACCATGCATCATCTGCCACTCTTTCGAGGGCTGGCCAAGGAGAATCCACACCGCCACCTACAGCAGCTACACTCCATTTGCGACGCCATGAAGCCTCACAACGTTTCGGTTGAGCATGCCAAGCTTCGTGCCTTTATGTGGTCCCTCAAGGACGACGCTCTTGACTGGTTTTATGATTTGCAGCCGCAATCTATCAATTCATGGGCCGAGATGTCTAAGGCTTTCACGGATAAATACTACCCCGTGTACATAGCAATGGTGACCCGAAAGCAGCTTGTGTCCATCCTCCAAAAGGATTCGGAAGACCTTGAGCAATACTATAAGCGGTTTAAGAAGATGCAAGCCCTATGCCCCTCGCATAATTTGTCCGAACATGCCCTCATGCAGTATTTCTGTGAAGGACTCAACGGTCGGGACAAGGCCTTGTTGAACGCTGCCGCTAATGGATCCATCACTAGACTCACTCCAGCTGCTGCCAAGGCCACTATCGAACTCATGGCCAAGAACAACCTCCAGCTCAACAACTCCACTAGCGTTCAAGACGCCCGTTCAGCCGCTATGGAGAATCAACTTGCAGCCATCACGGGCATGTTGCAAAACATGGCTTCCGGACAGCCAGTCCAGGTCAAGGCCTGCCAGATTTGTCAATTTTCAGACCACCCAACGGATGCTTGCCCATTCATCCCCGATGAGATTCCAGTCAATGCAGCTAGCGGATTCAATGCCCCATATGGCCAACACCACAATCAAGGGTAGAAGCAACCTAACTATGGATGGAACAACAACCAGCAGGCCGGACCTAGCCATCAGTATGGACAAAATCCATACGGAAATCACCCCCCCTCCTTTCAACATGCAAGCCTTCAAGCCCAGGCCCAATTTTCAGAATTACCAGTACTAGAGGCAGCCTCCCCCAGACCAGAATTTCACCATGCCACCGCCCCCGAATGAGGACCCCTCCCCCGATAAAAAGAAAATCGCAGAGCTGGAAAAACAGATTCGGACCCTCATGGCCGAAATGAAAGAAGTAAAAAATGGAGGGAGATTTCCAGGGCAGACAGAACCTAACCCAAAGCATGAAGCGTGTGCCATGAACCTCCGCAGTGGCCTCGAGATCCCTTCTCGTGTCCACCCAGGCCCCGAAGCCGATACTGCTCTTCCTGATCCCGAAACCGACGATACTGCACCACCACCTCCCGAACAACCTACTGACCAGCCCAAGAAATCCCGATTTGGCGACGCAGCTCTGGACCATTTCTTCTCAAGTACAAAATCTCGCTGTAAGCAGAAGAAGAAGCAGCCCATCGAGGAGGAAGAATTCTCTCAAGAATTCATAAACAAAGTCTTCGAGCCCCCATTCCCTCAGCGGTTGATCAAAAAGAAGAAAGAGGAAGAAGATCGGGACATCCTTGAGATGTTTAGCAAGGTTGTCATCAATATTCTGCTCCTCAAGACCATCAAGAACATGCCCCGATATGCCAAGTTTTTGAAGCAGCTGTGCACCAACAAGAACAAATTCACTGAGGTGAACAGAATCAGTGTGGGAGCTAATCTATCCGCCCACATCCAGCGAAAAATTCCACCCAAGTGCAAAGACCAGGGCATGTTTACGGTCCCGTGCAGGATCGGGACTATCGATATCGGGAAAGCAATGTGCGACCTGGGGGCTGGGATTAATGTTATGCCTCTGACCATCTACGACAGCCTCGGACTCGGGCCCTTGAAAGAAACCACTCTGGTAATCCAACTTGCAGACCGTTCGGTAGTATATCCCAAAGGAATCATCACGGATGTTCTGGTCCAGATTGGTGAATTCTTATTCCCAGCAGATTTCTATGTTCTCTCCATGGAAAACCCCATGAACACCAAGTCTTCGGACCTACTCTTGGGACGTCCTTTCTTGGCTACTGCCCGCGCAAAGATTGACTGCTATGAAGCCTCGATATCCCTCGAGTTCGACGGGGAAATTATCCGTTTCAACATGCTAGACTCCATGAAGTACCCTCCCGAATTTTCCAGTGTCAATTTTGTTGATATAATAGATCCCCTTGTGGAGGAGGTTGCTGAACTGAATTCCGTCGAGCCCTTGAAACTGATTCTTGACCGAAGTCTCACCCCCGAATCTCTGCAAGAGATGACAGCTTCCATTACGGTCCCATCTGAACTAGGCACAGTTGCGGCAGCCCTCGAAGAAAATTCTGCTCTGGTGGTTGAACCCCCGAGCGATTCTCCCAAATGCGCAGATCATGTACGAGTTCCACCATCTCTGGAACAAGCCCCAGACCTCGAACTCAAAACACTGCCCTCACACTTGAAGTATGCATACCTCGGGGAGGGAGAGTCGCTTCCAGTCATAATTTCCAACAAGTTAGAAGCAGACCAAGAGACTGAGCTCGTGGACCTCCTCCAGAGTTTCAAGAAGGCTATCGGATGGACGATCGCCGACATCAAGGGACTGTCACCATCCTTATGCACTCACCGCATACATCTTGAAGACGACTCCAAGACAGTGAGACAGCCTCAAAGGCGTTTGAACCCCCCCATGATGGAGGTGGTCAAGAAAGAGATCTTGAAGCTACTCGATGCCGGAGTTATCTATCCCATTTCTGATTCCCCATGGGTTAGCCCAGTTCAGGTGGTCCCGAAGAAAACTGGCATCACAATCATTCCCGGTCCCGAGGGTCAGCCAATCCCCTCCCGAATCCAGAATGGCTGGCGTGTCTGCATTGACTATCGACGTCTGAACGAAGCCACCCGAAAAGACCATTTCCCACTTCCCTTCATAGATCAGATGCTGGAGCGCCTTGCGGGCAAGACACATTATTGCTGCCTGGATGGGTATTCGGGATTCCACCAGATTCCAGTAGCCCTTGAAGACCAGGAGAAAACCACCTTCACGTGCCCCTTCGGGACCTTTGCTTACAGACGCATGCCCTTTGGGTTATGCAATGCCCCGGCCACATTCCAGAGGTGCATGGTCAGCATCTTTTCAGAATTTGTAGAAGAATGCATCGAGGTATTCATGGATGACTTCACGGTCTATGGTAACTCCTTTTCCGAATGCCTCTTGAATTTAAAGAAAATTTTGCAAAGATGTATAGAAACAAACCTTGTTCTTAATTTCGAAAAATGTCATTTCATGGTTGATCAAGGACTAATCCTGGGCCACATCGTGTCCCGAAAGGGTATCGAAGTGGACAAGGCCAAAATTCAAGCTATCGAGACCTTGCCTTACCCCTCGAATATTCGAGACGTGCGCTCTTTTCTTGGACATGCAGGTTTTTATAGGAGGTTCATCCGGGATTTCTCCAAGATTGCCCAGCCAATGTGCCAATTACTACACAAGGATGTGGACTTCGTATTCGATGACCAGTGCAAGAAGGCATTCGAGACTCTGAAAGCTAAGCTCATTTCTGCTCCTATCATTCGAGCCCCCGACTGGACACTCCCGTTCGAAATCATGTGCGACGCAAGCAACCAGGCTTTGGGAGCTGTTCTGGGTCAGAAGAAAGACAAGGAGACTTATGTTATTTATTATGCCTCCAAGTTGTTGGATCCCGCCCAACAAAACTATACAACAACAGAAAAAGAGCTTCTGGCCATTGTCTATGCCCTTGACAAGTTTCGGCAGTACCTCCTGGGCACAGAAGTGATAGTGTACTCTGACCACTCCGCTCTTCGATGCCTGCTCAAGAAGACAGACGCGAAGCCTAGGCTTATCCGCTGGATTCTCCTGCTTCAAGAGTTCAACCTAGCCATCAAAGATAAAAAAGGGACCGAAAACTGTGTAGCTGATCATTTAAGTCGACTCCCACATCAAGAAGACGACTCCCAAGTAACCATTCGGGAGTCTTTCCCTGATGAGCATTTGTGCTCAGTTGACACGACCAAATACCCCTGGTTCACAGACATAGCTAATTATTGTGCCACTGGTGCGCTCCCAGTCGAGGCCTCGAGTGCAGAACATAACCGAATCCGCAAACAAGCCAAGTACTATGTTTGGGACAGCCCTTACCTATGGAAACATTGTTCAGATCAGATCGTTAGGCGCTGTGTCTCCACAGACGAGGTCCCATCCATCCTCAAGTTCTGCCATTCAACAACCGAAGGGGGACATTTTGCTGCAAAGAAGACCGCACTCAAAGTCCTAGAAGTGGGTCTTTACTGGCCCTCCATCTTCAAGGACAGTTATTTATTTTGTGCAGCATGCCCTCGATGCCAAGCCATGGGAAATATCGGAGCCCGAAACCAAATGCCCTTGACCAGTATCATTGCATGCGATATTTTCGATATTTGGGGCATTGACTTCATGGGACCATTCCCGAGTTCATTCGGACATACGTATATTCTGCTTGCAGTAGATTATGTCTCCAAATGGATCGAAGCCAAGGCCACCAAAACTGACGATTCAAGGGTGGTCGCCGATTTTCTCAGAACACACATCTTTAACCGATTCGGGACACCTCGAGCTCTCATCAGCGATCGGGGGACTCATTTCTGCAATCGAACAGTCGCATCGCTACTTAACAAGTATGGAGTGACTCATCGAGTGTCCACAGCTTACCACCCCCAAACCAATGGGCAGGCTGAGGTCTCGAATCGGGAGATCAAGGTTATCCTCGAAAAAACAGTGAATCAGTCCAGAAAAGATTGGAGTCTCAAGCTAGGAGACGCGCTTTGGGCCTACCGCACCGCATTCAAGACCCCGATCGGCATGACGCCATATCGGTTGGTCTATGGCAAGCCGTGTCACCTTCCGGTCGAAATAGAACACAAGGCCTTCTGGGCACTCAAGAAAGTCAACATGGACTTGAATTTGGCAGGAAAGGAACGCTGTTTGCAAATTCAAGAGCTTGAAGAACTTCGGGGGAACGCCTATGAAAATTCCTTGATCTACAAGGACAAGACCAAAGCCCACCACGACAAGCACCTCGTAGTCAAAAACTTCACCATTGGGCAGAAAGTTTTGCTCTACAACTCAAGACTACGGATTTTTTCGGGCAAGCTCAAGTCCAAATGGACGGGACCATACCGAATCACTGCAGTATTTGATCATGGAGCTGTTGAGATCCAGAACCTGGATAAGGGTGAGCCATTTAAAGTGAACGGTCATAGGTTGAAACCTTTCTATGAAGGATTCAAGCCTTCGACTGCAGAAGAAGCAAGGGTCGAGGACCCAGCAATCCACACTCCCGAATGAGGACACGACGTCCAGGCCTGGACGATAATCAAGGCCAATGTGGGGACAAGCCCCGAATTTCTAACCCTCTTCCTTTAATTTTCTTGTCTCTTAATTCTGCATCCGACACCCTCTCTTCTCTCTTCCCAAATTATTTCCATTTTTATTCGAGTCAACTCTAGCTTTTTGAAATTTTTTTATGTGCACTTTTTATGTTACCTAGGTAAATTTTGAATTTTCTTTGTCCTCTTTCCCTCTCATTTAATTTTTATACCTCTCCCTCTCTCCTATTTAATGCCTTGTCCCCTCCTTTATCATCTCCCATTTAATTGCCTCTGATTTTATTCTTATCTCTCCTCTTTCCAACACCCCAAAAGCTGATTTGCTTTCTCTGATTCCCGTGCAGGTGTAAGAGCACGCTGCCCATGGCACTTAGCGCCCTCTCCCATCACGCCACGTGGACAACGAAGACCGAAGCGTCAGTTCCCGCCTCTCTCTCCACGTTGCCACGCCTGCCACAGCCTACTCACCCACGCCACCTAAACCGTCACCCTTCCACGTTACCCAACCATAACCCCCTCATCACTCCCAATCAAATCAAAACACCTCTTTTTCTCTTCTTTCCAAAAACGAAACCCTCTCTTCTTCATTATGGCCCGCACCCCCCTTAACCTAAACAAAAACCCCACTTCTCACTCTTCTACTCCAACTCCTATTCTTCCCCCTCACCAAAACCAACCTAACACCACCACTTCCGGCCACTCTCCAGTAGCCACTGAACGGCTCGAATCTCCATCTTCCGACGCCACCATCGACCTAGACGAAATCCCTTCCACTACCCCTCTCCCAGACATGACCAGATCTGGAAAAGTCCACCGTGTCCCTCCAACCACCACCGCCGGAAGCAAAAAGAAAACACCCCCCAGCCCAGTCAACTCCGTTCCCCTCGATGTTAAGCCTATTGGCTACGTCATTCCTTCTGACACCGAAGGCGAGGAGGAGCCCCAGTCCAGTTCTAGCCTCCGTGAGGCCCGACGGGTGGAAAAGGAGAACGAGGAACAATTTCTGTGGGACTCCGACGACCAGCACGCTGAGGACGACGACGGCGGGCAAGACAGAGAGGAGGCAGTCGAGCTGACAGAGCGACCGGTCGAGCACGACGCCCAAGACCCCGAGCACACTGCTCCAGGCCCCGAGGAGGTTCAGACGGGCACTGCAGAAGAGGATGCCGCGGAAGGGGAAGGAGAGATCGACCCACCCAAACCCCCGAGTCCACCCCCGAAACCGACCAAGGGCAAGGCCCGAGCAGGGAGGAACGCCCCCAAAGCTCCTACTCCCAAGGCCCCAGCCTCTAAGCCCCCGGCCAGTAAGAAGAGGAAGCTCCCGGCCACTCCAAAAGGCAAAGCACTGGCAGTCGAACCGCCCCGCAAATCCCAGCGCATTGAGGAGGACGACGACGAGCTGGAATCCGCCTCGGGATCCAAACCTAGCTACCTGGTAACAGCCAATCTCGACACCTTTAATGAACTCTTCATTTTTAATGATAAGCACTCTTTGGACAAGGTGGCCTTGCTGAACTTCAAGGGCGTAGCCCCGTGTCCTAGGCTAGATTTTGAATTCTATGACAAGATGGGTGTTGGATCCCGTATTCGGGAGTATATTAGTGGCATAGGGTGGGAGAGTTTCTTTTACATGGATCAGCCTACATATTTGGAGCTCAGCCTTGAGTTCTTTGCGAGTTTCTGGTACAAGGTCGATCTGTTCAAGCCCAGGGGTGGGGAAGGTCCCGATTTGTCTGCACCGGGGTGTGTGAACTTTCGGCTGGCCAGTAAATGGCACCCGATGTCCCTCAATGACTTCAATGTTTACCTGGGTTTTGTCAGTCGTGAAGGTACTCAGGAGGCCGCATATCGGACTGCCCTGACCACTATCCCTGCCGAGTTTAACAATCACAAAGCCCTTCGGGAGCTCTCTGGCAATTCCACAGTCAAGTTCGACTCTCGCCACACCAAGGCTCACTGCATTCAAGACCCCGCGCTCCGCATTCTGCAACGCTTCTTGTCCATTGCCCTCGCGGGTAAGTTCGGGACCTCTGGACAGCTTGCCCAAACAGAGTTGTTTTTTCTATGGGCCATGTACCACAAGAAGCGAGTCAACCTTGGCTACTGGATCGCCACCGCTGCTCACAATGTCGCAAATGCCCCCCAGGGTCGCTCTCCTATTCTTGGATCCATTATTACCAGCCTCGCCTCGCAGCTCTACACCTCGACACTCCAGGAGCTCAACTTGTATCGACACCCGAATTCCTTCAAGCTCATTGGTCTCAAGACCTTGGACGCGATGGAATTTCTTTGTGTTATTAACGGTGTCTTGAGCTTTCATGCAGATAACAAAGGCAAGATTGAGGGCAAGTACGAGTACCCGGACCTATCCAAACCCCGAGCCCAGACTGATGCCCCCGAGCCTCCTTCTGCCAAGACGAACGCTTCCACTGCCCCCGAGGAGAATGCCCCAAGTCCCGACCAAATGCCAAACAACAGCACCATCATCCGCTTACTCACTGACATCCTGGAAACCAATCGCGTCATCCTCAAGGAATTTCGGGAGCAAGTTGCCTCCCTGATTCCTCCTCGCCCCTGATCCCGAACATTTTCAAACCCCCCTTGTTTGCCCCTGCGTGGGTGATTGATGGTTTATTATGGATGTTTTATCTTCTCTTTTATTATTAATTGAGATAATAATTATGCTACTTTAAGCCCTTTTGCGTCCTTTCTCTATAAACAGCCTTTGGAACATCAATCTGAAGAAAAGGAGCAGAAAGCTTGAAGATTAGAGCTTAAATCAATCATTTGGTGATGGAGTTTCGTTTTCAGTTTTGTTGCCTTGAATTTGGTCCATTCGTCCCTAGGCCACTTCACTATTTTGCCGAAATCAGCTCTCCTCTAGGCCTCGACAAGAAGCGACCTTTCGGAATTCCAGCTGGACTTGCACTGACCATGTTTTTCCGTGCTATAATTAATTATTCTCTAGTGCATTTCCTGTCTTCTTGGGACTCATTTTTATCAGACACAAGACTTCTTGGGCCACTCCTTGTTATTCTCTTGAGCTTACAACTCCTTGGAAGAATGCATCAAACATTCTTCTTGATTTTGAGAGAATTTCCCCACTAGTGTATAAGCACTTTGAAGACAAGATTTTGGGAACTTGTGAGCTAGTGTTGACTGACTTGGGAGAGGAGCGTGCAGGCAGAGGGAAGGACGATTTAAGGTAGCAATTTCGGACTGAAGAGAAGAACAACAACGATCAAGAACGTAGGAGGACAGTAGGAGGAACGTGAGGAGAAAATCAGCATTTCTCCCATTTTCCAGATTTTCCAGCTTTTTGTATTTTCGGATTTCCACTTCTTGTATCATTTTCCATTATGTTTTGTAACTAAAAACCTCAATTCCTGGTAGGGATCTTGTGGTTGATAATTCCAGTAGGTTGTGAGACTCTTTGATCTTCAATAAAAACGTTATTCATATTTCTCTCCTTCTTGTTTTAACTCCAATTTATTCATGTTTAAGTTTGAGTTTGGCCAACTTGGATTTTGATTTGAATGATTACAGTCAGTTCTCTTGTGATTAAATCACTCTTAGAGAACAGTTGTAGACAAATCAGCAGGGCATGAGGGGTATTTGCTTGGTCTAAGCTGATAGAAGGAATTGAATTAGGCGGTCATCCCATCCCGAGGCCTTGAGAAGGGCCGACCTAGGTGACAGCTGGGTCAAGTGCCAGACTAGACCAGACTCGTGGATGATGAAAGTATTCCCTTGTCTAGAAGAGGGACCTCACTGTCTTTAATCAATCTCTCAAGTGCTTCCATAAGTATTCTGATTCCTTTGTAGAAGGCTCTGCATAGCCAAGGCAAAGTGGCGGGTTAGAATCTTAGGATGAACTTAGGAAGATTAGGGTGTTTAAAATGAAGTGATTTTATGCATGATTTTCCCTCCATTTTCTCCCCATTTAAGGCATGATTCTGCTAATTTACCCTTGATTTCATGACTATTGCAGATTTAGGCCTAAAAATGGAGTTTATGCCAAAACATGCGTTTTTGGTGCATTTTGAGCGAATTCGAGCTTCAAGACCCAGAGTCGAGGTCCCGAGCCCAAAGCAGCGTTCAAGGTCCCGAGTCGGATTCCCAGTTCGGGACCCCGAAGGGCAAAGGATGTCATTTCCACGTGTCATCCCACCTAAAACGCCCATGTGACTCCTCTGACACTGTTCCTGCGCTCTGCACTGATTACCAAACACCCACCGAACTGACCAGTTCAGCCTCGAGCTCAGTCCAGACCTGCCAAAGCTGGAAAATCAGACAGCTTTATGCTTTCTCAGCTTTGTGCTTTTAGAAACATAGATCCATATTTTTAGGCTTTCAATTAATGCATTTTGTCCCTAGTTTTAGGCTGAAGATATTTTGTGCTTAAGGCTCTACTATATAAAGGGCATCTAGGATTAGTTTAGATCATCTCTTCCTAGCTTTTAATCACTTAGCATAATTTAGAAGTAGCTTAGACTTCTCTCTAGTTTCTCTCTCTAGCCATTGTTAGCTTCTTCAACATTGCTGCCGAGCTATAAACGGAATTTTAGTAACAAGTTTTCTTCCCTTCATCTATTTATTTACTTGTTATGCTTTCTTTAATCGTTATTTGTTTATCTTTAAGTATGAGTAGCTAAATTTCTAGTTCTTGGCAAGGCTGATTCAAGGGTTGCAAGGGCAGATTCGAGGCCTTAATGTGCTTAATATATTCTTGATGCTGTATTTAACTATTCATCGATTTAATTACATCTTTGCATGATTTAATTTAAGGTCTGATCAACTGAGAATTATTTTGTGTAAATGCTGCCATTCATGTGATGAATACGAAAGGAAAATCGCATGAGTAAGTAGGCATCTATTTAGTCTTGACTGTGTCAAAGTGGTCTTGAATAGATAGGTTGGGTAGTTGATTAGGGCTGAGTCACGAGCCTGACAAACTGAGGGACTTTAGCTCTAGATCTGTCTTTTCTTAGCTTCATGGGCAGTTTGAGTATGGCCCTCCCGCATTCGTGCCTGGAGGGATGGCAAACTGTTAAGACATATGTGGAAACGGGGGGTAGTTTCTCTTAAGAGAAAAGTAGGGGATATCCGAGGAATCTGGTCCCCATGTCATTTCTATGACATCTCGAATGGAATACCCTTGAGCTGATGACGATCTGGTCCCGAATGCAACCCAGAATGCCTTTGCCGAGAACACTTCCTCCATCTGATTATTCGTGCTTATTTCACTCTTGATCTATTTCACGCCTGCGTTGATACTTCTGCATCTGTTTCTGATTTGTTTTATTATTTCTGGAATTATTTGCTTACTTGCTTTATTTTATCATTCGGGACTCCCGAATTGACACCTCAGGACCCCGAATACTGCTTTCCTAGATAAAAATTGTTAGCTCCCAAAATCTGCCTTGGCCAACTCGTTTGGCCAAGTAAACCCCCCCCCCCCTAAGTGTTACCCTTTGTGCTCTTCTCCCGAATACATTCACGACCATAAATCAGTTTCTCACAATCCCTGTGTTCGACCCTGACTACCACTGTACACTTTATCTCTTGTGCACACACGTTTTCAGGCACTATAAATCTGTATTTGACTGACGATCAACTACACACACTTTAACTTCAAATTGCATTAGTAATACTAATTAGTTTGTGTGTCTAAAATCATCAAAACAAGAGTAAGTTGCCCTTGGGCTAACAGCGTTAACATGCAAAAGGCGATGACCACAAGAGCGGCGATATCAGGCAAAAAGGAAAGCGGCGTTATCAAGCAAAAGGGCATACTTCAACAGTTATGCACCCTTTTCACATTGTTCCAAGTTTTGCTTAAAGAGATTCCAGCTGAGATTGGCCTGAGCTAGCGTCTCTCTTACTTGCAGCCACTTGTAATTTGCTTCTTCAGATTCCTTACGTATCACCTTCCACTCTTCTACATCTTTAGTCACTTGCTCACTGAGTTTCTCCAACTCAAGAGCCAATGAATTCTTGCTAATACGAAGCCCCTCTTTCTGTTTCATCAAGTGCACAATCTGCTTCTCAATCTCCGTCTCTTCTTCTGAATCCTTCCTGAATTTAGCCTCCAAAAAATTGTAATGTTCTCGTGCTTGACCTAATCGTGCCCCAACATCTGCCTTCTTTCCTGAAAGAGATGTCATTTGAGCTCTGACATTCTCCGTGCTCGACTTTGTGGTCGGAACAATAACTTTAAAAGCTTTCAAGCGAGACGCTAAGTCCTTCAGAATTGTTCTCTCAAATGACCTGGTAGAATGTTGGAGAAGAAGGAGGGTGATCCTCTGAATCTCATCAAAGGCATTAGCTTGGTCAATAGATTCCAATGACGACGCTAAATAATTTTTGAGAACTTCCCTATGTTGCTGCAAAGATGGAGGATTTGTAGGTAGGCTTGACTCTGACATATTACTGCTTGAAGTGGATTTTTCAGTTCCTTTTGTGCTTGAAAACCCCGGTAATAAATTCTTTAAGTTCTCCAGCAAAGTAGAGGACGATTTACCAGACATTGAAGTGGCCGTCAAACTGACAGCACGAGTATCTGGTGTGCCCTGCATCTGGAATTAAACAAAATGTTCAATTGGAATGGAATATGAGGACTGCCTACCAGATTTCATAGAAAGAACCAGTGATTCACAATTCAAGTTCAACCATTTGTTTAGCCAAGCCCGGTCTCGGGATTACAGGAACTTTCATGAATTTTGGCCTAAAAATAGTTCACAAAACTCTGGCTTGTTCTTTTAAATCATCATACAAGCTATAACATTGCAATCATTACACAAAACATACAGATAAATAAATAAAATAGATTAGAAGATCACTGGTAACAAAACTCAATGCACGTCCATAATCTGTATTTTAAGTAACACAAACCTGGTTTGCGGCATAAGACCGCTTTGGAGCATTGTCAGAATGCTCCAACCCAAGGTACTGCTCCCAAGCACCATAGAAATCTCTTCTCTGAAAACAGTATAGATACAAAAACACTTAACATAAACAGCAAAGGGCGAACATCGACAACCAATAGTTATTTTGGGAGTTCTTACAAGATAAATTAGCAACACAAGAAATTCACAAAGGAAGTTACCTGAAAACGAGCAAACACAATATCTGAATCCTGCAAGTACTCTGGGCGCCCCAGTGACAGGAAGGAAAATTTCCACTGAGCACAAAAATGGCAGGGTGAAAAACAGTTCTCGCAAAGTAGTTTGAGTACATAAAGTATGAAAGATCTTTGCAGCTCTAGTGTACAAGTATAAACCCACAACTGTACTAACTACTAGCTGCATGTGCTTCTCAATCAATTGGAGAATAAAAAAGTAAAAAGGAAATACCTTAGCAAACTCTTCATCAGGAACTTGCAATTTCTTCTGTATGCGTACTTTAACCTCACCTAAAGTTTCACCTTCGTGGATAACCAAGAAAAATGGTTCACCAAAGTTTTGTACTTGCTGTAGACAAATACAGAACCATGTAAAACCATGTGAACTTAATCAACAATTTAAAAAGCTTACGTATAGCAACAAGAATATGAAGCAAAACTAATACTTAAATTAGGCTCCAATACCATTTGAGTCTGTGCAGAATCTTTGTTGAAGTGATGAACATGAATTAACTGATCATGGGGGCCAAGATTTTTCTCTTCTTCTGGGATCTGTTAAACGGGTAGAGCAGAGAAGCAAAGTTAGCTACAAGATATAGGTGAACATGACATTCCAGGCTTGCCAAACTGCCAATGATGTTAAACAACTAACTAACGCAGTACTAGAGCAACACATCAAGAACAACAGCTCTGGGAACCTGATCACAAAATTGCATTTCAGAGCTTCTCTTGCAATGTTATCGTGTGAAGAACAGCAAACGCATATTGACAATCGACTCAAATCATACTAAACTTACTAACATAGACACCCGAACATGCGGTGCTAACATAGTAACGCAAATTCATCATGTCTAAAGATAGAACTCAGAACACAAGCAGTAAAATGAATGATATAGACAAGTACACAAGCCCCACAAAGACATTAGAAAATATCTTGAGCAGGAAGTTCAAGATCATTTATTAAACGTCTGAAACAAAAAGTTTAACAGCACTTGCCTCCTCTGCACGCAACGTCCAGTACTGGTCATTGATATTCTCTATTTTTTCATTGGGTGAAAATATTTGTACCAAAAGACAGCAGAAAAGTTATTCCTTGTCATATTCATATTAATCTGAAAGGACTCCTATAGCTTTGGAATCAACCATCTTTCAGAAGATAATATTACCTTATAAATCTTGTGGTAGAAAACTTCAAGGAGACGAAGTTCTGCATTCGAGTGGGACAGCTCCACCTGTTTCAAGGTGGAACATGCAATGGTAAGCTTGTAATGAGCAAGGCGATGACATATATAAACACTTAATTTAAGAATAAACATTTTCAGACCAACATGCTATAAGTTTCTGGATAAAAGCATGCACTTAGAAACGTGCTTCAGGAGGGCAAGTTAGAGAAGAAAAGGTCTTGCCTTTGTTTTGAGCTCATTAATCACATCCCCCATAGTGCTCTGTTTAGGCAGTCTGATGTTATGAATTACCACCTGAAACAATTAAAAAACAGATTAGCAGAAAGTCTCAAAGATGAACATACTAAAGCTTTAAAAATGAAACTACAGGTTTGACAATTACTTCATCTTTCGTGGCATGATGGAAATCAACTTTCAGGTTCTTTAAACCTTGCAATTCTGGAAGAGATTCCTGTAGGCAAAAGAAACATCAAGTTATCAACATCGATCAGAAGCCAAATTAGTTTATTTAGCTTCAGTGTCAATGAAGTAACAGGCTGAGTCCACCTTACAGCTAACTGATTATAGCGAGCCGAAGTATCGAACAAACGACTGAGTCCATTGTACAGAAAAAGCCCCACAAATATAAACTCAGACTTAAACATAAGAATGAAGAACAAAGCCGCAAAAAAAGAAATCAAATTTAGAATAGAGTAATGCTATTCTGGTCACTGAATCATACCACCGAAACAGGCCGACTGACGTGGCAACCGCCACATCAGTTAATTACAAAATTGTCATTAATGGCATTAATGCCATTAATTCAACCCATTCGTTCCCGATTGAGCAATTCTCCCTTTCTAGGTTTTCTTCCTCTCCTTCCTACCACAGCAAAGCTCTCAACGGAGCGGCCGTAAGGGATTTGGTGTTCATTTGGATTTGAGGTTTATGGTCTTATTTGGTTAGTTGACGGGTCGGGATTTGGTGGTGGTTTTGGGGCTGGATTTGTGACTGCTATTGGGCAGAGTTTGGAGCTGGATTTTTTGGGGCTATTTTGTGGTAGATTTGGGGCTGGATTTGTGACTGCTATTGGGCAGAGGGCGTAGCAGAGGTGATGAAGGGGCTGTTTTAGGAGTAGATTTGGGCTGTTTTAGGAGTAGATTTGGGCTGATTTGGTGCAGATTCTATCATCACCAGCATTTACTTCACTCCGTCAAGAACTCAAGCAAAGCTCTCGGCAAAGCTCCATCCGCTGTCCACAGCACCAATATTCCAAGAGCTGTACGTGCTTATCTTTTTTAATTAATTATATTTGTAATTAAATTTTCTTGCTTGGAATTGCTCATTAATGGCAGGAGAAAGAGTAATTTTGGGTGTGGTTTATTTTGGGCGTTTTTGATTTTGACATAATTTAGGGCGTTTTTGATTTTGACATAATTTTGGGTGTTTTCTATTTCTGTGTTTATCTTTTTTAATTAATTGGAATCCTAATTAAATTTTATTGCTTGGAATAATGGCCAATTAATTCCCGGAGAAAGATTAATTTTGGGTGTTTTTTATTTTTGTATATTTCTGCATTTAATTAGTCTCTTTAATTTGATAGGGGTTATCTGAAATTTGAGTATTTGATACCTGATATTGTTTGAGATGGGTGATAACGAGGGTAACAACAATTCACCGTCTGGGTCTACTAAATTGATTCCAGAGTCTGGTATGGTCTTCAAATCAGAAGAAGAACTTTATAATTTTTATCTTCAGTATGCTCGTGAAGTGGGATTCGGTATTAGGAAAAGAAGTTTGAAGAAAGATGATTATGGGAAGTTGAAGTATTTCACTGTTCAGTGTAGTAGAGGAGGTAAGTGCCAATCCGTAGCGAAAAGTGCATTTAATCCAAGGCCATCAAAAAAGATTAATTGTAAGGCTAAAATCAATGTTATGGTTAATGATGAAGGAGAGTTCACTATTTCTCTTGTTAATCTTGAGCATAATCATGCGTTGAGTCCGAAAAAAGTACGCTTTTTTAAGTGTAATAAAAACATGGATGAGTATGTGAAGAGGAGGCTTGAAATAAATGACCAAGCAGGTATACGTGTGAGTAATAATTTTCATTCTTTGGCTGTGGAAGCAGGGGGATACGAGAACTTGACATTTACTGAGAAAGATTGTAGAAATCATATTCTTAAAGTAAGACAAATTAGGCTTGGAGTTGGAGATGCAGCATCACTTAGCATGTATTTTGCATGCATGCAAAAAAGGAACCCTAATTTCTTTTATATGTTTGACATAGATGATGACAGTCGATTAAAAAATGTATTTTGGGCAGATGCACGATCTATAGCAGTATATGAATCTTTTGGGGATGTCATATCGTTTGATACAACGTACTTAACTAATAGATATGACATGCCTTTTGCACCATTTGTTGGTGTTAATCATCATGGGCAGACTGTACTATTTGGATGTGGTTTACTCTCTAATGAAGAAGCTGATACATACATTTGGTTGTTTAAAGCTTGGTTGTTGTGCATGTCAAATGCTCCGAATGCAATAATTACTGACCAATGCAGATCCATTCAAAAAGCTGTCAAATTTGTTTTTCCCAATTCTCACCATCGTCTTTGCCTGTGGCACATTATGAAGAAGTTGCTTATAGTATTCTTACCTTCATTGTCAAGAACGAATCATTTTCAAGATTTCAAATAGTTGACATCTTGAGAAACAAAGAGGGTGCATTATCACGACAAGTTATTTATGTTGTTTGTTATGATGAGGCAAATCTTGAATTTAAGTGTTCATGTCGTCTGTTTGAGTTTAAAGGAATAATTTGCAGACATATTGTGAAGGTGTTTATTCATGAAAAGATATATTATGTTCCACCACAATATATCTTGCATCGTTGGAGGAAGGAATCAGCCAAATCTACTCCTAAAACAGCCCCGAAATCAGCCAAAAACAGCCACGAAATCAGCCAAAAACAGCCCCGAAATCCAGCTCCAAACTCTGCCCAATAGCAGTCACAAATCCAGCCCCAAAACCACCACCAAATCCCGACCCGTCAACTAACCAAATAAGACCATAAACCTCAAATCCAAATGAACACCAAATCCCTTACGGCCGCTCCGTTGAGAGCTTTGCTGTGGTAGGAAGAAGAGGAAGAAAACCTAGAAAGGGAGAATTGCTCAATCTGGAACGAATGGGTTGAATTAATGGCATTAATGCCATTAATGGCAATTTTGTAATTAACTGATGTGGCGGTTGCCATGTCAGTCGGCCTGTTTCGGTGGTATGATTCAGTGACCAGAATAGCATTACTCTTACCCAAATTAATTAGGGTAAATAAGCATTCGCCTGCCAAAATCAAATCAAATCAAATCAACAAAATTCGTAATTATTCTCGCTGCAGCTCAAAAACGAAGTCTATGTAGTCGATTTCATCATCCAACAACCTGCGCGGCATCAAACTTGAGCCGCCATAATCTCATAATAAAATTAAATAAAGTAACTTGAACCTCAAAGCCCTAGCTAGAAGACTAACCAGAACGAGAACCAGTGGGTAATAGCAGTAGTATTCTTGTGAGTCAGAAAAAAACTGATGCTTTATTTGGGTTTTTGTATTAGATAACTAATGTCTTGATTTTGCAAGCTTTGCAGATTTATGGAGTCGTCATATGGAGAAAGCAGAAGACAAAAAACTGAAAAGACACCACTTCCAGTTAAGGTATAACTTCTACCAACTTTTTAGATCTTCAACTCTATGGAGGATAAAGTAATAATTGTTGGTTTTGAGGTTGATGAAGATTCTGGGATTTTTGTATTTTGTAATTTCTACGAGCAAAAGATGATTCTCTTGATTAATTTCTCCAAAAGTTATACACGTATCATTTTATATATATACTAGTAGGAAGTTCTAGAAGAACTGAACTTAACGCTAACAAGCGTTAACAAGCAAAAGAATAAGTAGCGTTAGCATGCCAATGCCAAGGCAATATTAACAACCACGACAGCGTTAATATACAAAAGAAATACTCCCTCCGTCTCCTTTTATCTGTCGTTTTAGCCTAAAAATTGAGGTGCAAAATTAATTGTCGTTCTGAGCAAAAAATAACTTTTTTATTTTTTTAATATTATTTTTTCTGCCACCCGGAGCCCACATGCCTGTCAGCTGTCTGCTAGTACCAACCAAACTTTGACAGCTGACACTTTGATCAGCTTTATTTATTTTTTAATATTTCTTCCGACACAAAATGACAAAAAACTGGGCCATGTCAGATGACAGTGTATAACCCTTAATCCGCGTGAAAAAAGCTTAAACGACATAAAAAAATACAGAGGGAGTATTAACAAGCTAAGGATAGGTGGCAGCGTTAAACATGCCAACATGCCAAGGATAGGTTGCTAACGCCAAGGCAGTATTAACCTTTATCCCGTTATCCAATAGCTTTATTTAACCACAAACGTGGCGTTAGCCACCCAAAGGTAATATTAACATGGCTGCCGCAACATTAACATCCAAGAGGGGCAGTCACTGCGTTAGCATGGCAGAGGAGATAAGCCATGATAAGCCAATAAGTGATAACACCCAAACGTTGACACGGAAAAGGGGCATCCTTCAACAATAATAAAGTTTTGGAATTGAGTTTTACCACTAACATTTGAATTAAATTAATTATTAATATTTTTCATTTTTATGTTTTCGAGGACTAATAGTAATTACTAATTTTACTATCAATATAAATATATTTTAATTATAAACGAAAACTATACTAATTTTACTCATAGATTAAAAATTATAGAATTAGAATATAAATTTAACTGTTAAAATTCTAAATAAATCAAATTATCTTTAGACGAAAAGGATACTTGCTAACAAGAAGCCCCTCTTTCTTTGTCATCGAGTTTGCGCTTCAAGCTCCGATTCTTTACGTTCTCCGACAATACTGACAGAGCGAGTATCTGATGCCCCTGCATCTTGAATTGAACAGAAATGTTCAAGTAGAATGGAATATGAGGACTAGCTATCAGTTCAAGTTCAACAATGGCTAAACTACTTATACGTGCCAAGATTGGCATATATAACGACTGTTTTAGAACCTACGTTTGGTCATAAATAGACTTGGACCGACTAGTTCAGTTTTCAATAGGGTAAAAATCAACATGGAGCAGTTTCTGTCTAGTTTTCTCTATCCAGCTCAAAACCAAAACTGCCCATTTTAACAACAAATCTCTGTTGCTTGTCATGAACTTGTAATGTCAACTTCAACAAATTCTCTCTTCCTCCAAAGAGTTTTGAGTATTGGGTTTCCAGGGCTTGGTTTTCATCAACCGCTAACTGATTTTTTTGCCTCATAAATTTATGTGAAAACCATTCTAAGGTGGTGTTTGGGATTGGGAGTTGGGTACCCAACTCAACTTTTCCCAACCCAGGTGTTTGGCTATCACCTAGGGAACACAGCTTTCCCTTAAAGCTGGCTTCCTAATCCCTTGAAAAATCAAGGGAAAGCCACTGCTCCATTTTGCTCCAGCAGCAAAAGAGTTTTTTCCACAACACTTTTATTCACAGCACTTTTCGGACCAAAACCGGAATGTCAAACAGATCCTTCATTTAACTTCTAGTGCTTACAGACAAAATGTAGTAGCAATTTACAGTCACAGCAATGGTTATGCAAACTTTTCACACTGTTCCAAGTTTTGCCTAAAGAGTTTCCAACTTAGATTCGCCTGAGCTAGCTGATAAATATGGCCTAGAGGGGGGGGTGAATAGGCAATAATAGACAATAAAAAATCTAACACAAATTGTAAATAATTTGAGTGCGGAAATTAGAATGTAAAAACACAAGTATGTATAGTGGTTCCAATTCCTCAATGAATTGTACTCCACTACCTAAGAGTCCTCCTCTTAGGATTTTCTAACAACGAACACTTCGTTATTTACCTTGAGTTTTTACGGGTTCAACTCAAACCTTACACCTTGGTTTTTGCGGGCTCAACCAATAAACCTTTCACTTGGTTTTCACGGGATCACCAACAACCTTACACTTGGTTTTTGCGGGCTCAACCAACAAACCTTACAATGTGATTTTTCCGGGCTCAATCACAACCTATCACAATCAAGATTACTTGACAAGAGAATGTTAAATAGCAACACAATTGGTGTACAAATAAACTATGTATGATTCAATAAATAACACCAATAAATGAACAAGAATACCTCAAAAGAAAGCTTAAACCTTACTTGAAATATGGACACAAGATTGAGTAAATTCGGATGTGAGAAGCTTGTGTTATGAAAGAATCAAGTTGAAGGTTTTGCAAAAACTCAGATTTTTGGTCTTTTGAAAAGTATGAGAGCTTTCTAAAATCTTTCTTGTGTTCTAAATGTTCTTGTTATGTTCTAACTCATCTAGGATGAGTATATATAGGTTTTAGATCAGTTATGATCCAGACAAGAAAGTATGGAGCCAAAAATCCCGTTATAGTGGACAAAATAGCTGTTGGGAAAAACTAGCCGTTGGGCAAAACGCTATGGCGTTTTGAATAACGCTATAGCGTTTTGCTACTGAAGTTATTTCGTAACTTCAGAGGCAAAACGCTATAGCGTTTTCACAAACGCTATGGCGTTTTAAGCCTGACGAAAATGTAGAAAACCTTTCCGAAATTCATTTTCGCTTAAAACCTTTTGACTCAAAAACTCTTGAGGTATTTTGAACATAAATCAAGTGTTAATTAGAATCATACTTACATGATTTAATTCCTAATGTACACTTGATCTTCTAGCTTGTGATATCTTGATTTGTTGCTTCTTTTCTTATTTGCTTGATCACAAACTACACACACTTTAACTTCAAATTGCATTAGTAATACTAATTAGTTTGTGTGTCTAAAATCATCAAAACAAGAGTAAGTTGCCCTTGGGCTAACACTAGCGTCTCCCTTTCTTGAAGATAATTGTTATTTGCTTGTTCAACTTCCTCACTTATGTCCTGCCACTCTTCTACATCATTAGTTGCTTGATCATTGAATTTCGGCAGCTCAAGAACCACTGAATTCTTCCTGATGAGAAGCTCCTCTTTCTGTGTGGTCAAGTGCTGTTGGTTTTTTGGGGTTGATCAAAAATCTGGTTGGTGATTTGTTAAGAGCAAAAGATAATTTTTTGATTGATCCAAAAAAGTTACACACGCACCATCACAATCTGTTTGATAACTACATAAGTACATATAAGTAATATAAAGTTCTAGAGGGACTTGAGGACTTAACGCTAACAAGTGTTAATAAGCAAAAGGATTGGACTTAACGCTAACAAGCGTTAACAAGTAAAAAGACAAGCAAAGTTAACAAGCAAGGTTAACAAGCAGAGTTAACAGTGGCAGCGTTAACAGCCAAAGGCAGCTTGGCGTTAACCACAAAAGCATGGAAATGTGGATGTTAAAGTGTGCCCCTCTTGCGTGTTAACGCTGCTTTGGATGTTAATGCAGCCGTGTTAACGCTGCTGGCACTCTTTTGGCTGTTAGTGCTACCGCTGTGATAGCGTGTAAATATTTCTTCTGGATGTTATCCCTGCCGTGGCGTTAGCCACCTATCCTAACACTGCCTTGGTGTTAGCCACCTATCTTTGGCATGCTCGCTAACGCTGCCACTATGCCTCTACTGTTAACGCTGCCACTGTGTATTAGCTTATTACCTGCTGCCATGTTAACGCTGTCACCTATCCTTTTGTTTGTTATCTTAGCGTTAGGTCCAGTCACTTTGATATGCTAACGCTAACTTCTTTTGCTAGTAGGATTTAGAATTTTCTATTACATATAAATACTTCTGTAAATTATTACGTGTAAGAACTTTTGGGAAATCAATCAGAGAAAATCATCTTTTGCTCGTAGAAAATCAAAACACCAGAATCTTCATCAACCTCAAAACCAACAATACGCAGTTGCATTGAAATGTGACGTGGGCAAAACGCTGTCGATTTGGGAAAGAAACCTGACACGTCTTTTCCCACCCACGATTGTTTGACGCGCTTCACGCGTTCAATTGTGTCAGATATTCTGATTGTCCTTTCTTGAGTAAGAAAAACTCTATTTCTTTGGAGGGGAAAAAAAAAACTCAATTTCATCTCTTTTCTTCCACAATCGAAATTTTATTTCCATCTTTAATACTCTTCTTCCCACCTAGAATCGAGATGGAGTTGGGAATTTCTTTATTATCACAAACTTTTATTAAAATTGCAAAAAGTAAAATACAAAAACAATCATGAGAATTTTGGGATAAAAAACACAATCAGCTTTCTGTGTAATCATACACCATAATGAAATTCATATTTTCCTTTTTACTTCCATTGACGTTGAAGCACCAAAGCTTTGTAACTATAAAGCCAGAAAAGATGGGAGAGATGGGAGACGCAGCACCAAAATAAAGCTTTGTTTTTTATTTGTCGAAGCAGCCACCATTGATTCACTACCAATCAGCAATCTAACAGTCGATGAGGATTGGCTTCAACAGATGGGGGAGATTGAAGCAAGTGGGTTTGTGTGGTTCTGGTGGAGAAGAAAGAGAGATTTTTGGTGAAGAAGAAGGAGACAGAGGAGAGAAGAAATTAGGAATTAGATCAGATCACATCAGCTCAGGAAACAATTCAAATACTACCCTTATCAACACAGACTTCTCATATAGTTCAAAGTTTTGCTTAAAGAGTTGCCAGCTAAGATTAGCTTGAGCTAGCTTCTCTCTTGCTTGAATCCAATCCTTTGCTGCCTGTTCAGTTTCCTTGCTTATGTCTCTCCACTTTTCTAGATCTTTAGATACTTGCTCATTCATCTTCTCCAACTCAAGAGCCACCGAGTTCTTCATTATACGTAGCTGCAAATGTGCATGATGCAAGTACACAGCCTGCAATTCAAGCTCCCTTTCTTCTTCTTTTAATAGCTTTGAGAATTTAACTTCCAAAGAACTGAGTTGTTCTTGTCCTTGATACAATCGAGCCCAAACATCTTTCTTCTTCTCTAAAAGAGATAGCTTTCGAGCTCTCATGTTTTCGATGCTTGACTTTATGGCAGGAACAATCTCTTTAAAAGCTGCCAAGCGAGACACTAAGTCTGTCAGGATTGTTCTCTCAAGTGAGCTGGCAGAATGTTGGAGAAGTAGGATTGTGATTTTCTCAACATCATTAAAGGCATTAGCTTGATCAATATCTTCCAATGACAAAGCTAAGTAATCTTTCATTGCCTTCCTCTGTTGTTCGGAATCTTTGAGACTTGGAAGCAGGCTTGATTCCAAGATTCCACTGCTTGAAGTAGATTCTTTAGTTAAGGTTGAAAGCTCAGCTAACAAATTCTTTGACTTCTCCATAGCGAGCAAAGTGGAGGAATGTGATCGACTGGACATGGAGGAGGAAACTAAACTAATTACAGAAGGAGCATTTGCTGGTGTCCGCAACAGGAGCTAATCAAACAGAAGAGAAGACCATGTCAATTGCAAAACTTGCCAATACAATTCCCAAGTTCAAAAAGAGTATTTGATAACCAATCAAATAACATAATGATTAGGATTTAGACTTTTTTCCCCTCACCACAGGAATCCTCTTAGCATCAATTTCCCTTTGCGAGTCGCTCAATGAGCTGCCCACAGACACATCAATTTCAATGATCACTGAGTCATTGACAATATATCCTTTACTAAGTTCTCTGAGAGGCATAAAGTATGGGCAACCCCAATCAATCTGCCCTGCACAAAACTTGCATTTCCCATCTGCAGATTTTTGTAATGGATCAATTAGCACTACAACTAAAACCAAGTCCATAACAACAAACAAAGCAGAAGTAAACCCCAACACAACAACAAAGCGAATTTCAAGCAAAACTCTTTTTCTGAAAGGTGTAGAACCTAGCTTATACCAAAATCCTGAAAAACAAAGAAACAAGTAATTATTAAGGTTGTAGAGAAAAATACATTTTTTGATGGAGTCTTCTTTAAGAAATTGATTGACTAAAGTCAAGCTGATTTCGACGTTTATACTCCAATCAGATGCTAATTTTGCAGAACCCACCACCTCCAAGTAAACCCATAACACGTTCCCGTTGTTTCCTTTAGGATCCAAATATAATCGCCTGCCAAACACAAAATCACATCAAACCACAGAAGGTACATGAAAAGATTGTTCATATGTAATTAAATACTACTACTAAATACCAAACCAATTGTAACCGAGGGCGATGAAAACATCCGAAAGGAGCTTCTTGGTGTTCGATTTGGTGAAATTGTTGATGACCCAAGTGAAATTGGTCGTGGATGGAGTACCCAATTTGGTGGACGTCTCTGCTTGTGCCATTTTTTGTAAAATGTAGGATACTGATGAGAGAATTGATTGATTATTTATTTGAGGATCACATGAGAATATTGAGAAACGGAACAGCCGGGGAAAGAATAATGATGTTACCAACCTTAAAAGAGATCGGCAGGCGGGTTTTTGAGGTTGGATGGTCGTCGTCCGAAGAAGGAATTGACGAAAGCGAGAAGAAGGAACTGAGAAAACTTACAGAAATACAGAGAAAGTTGATATGTAAAGCCTACAAATGGTTGACTTTTGTTTTTTCTGGCAAGTGCAATGGTTGAATGTGACAGTTAACCTTAACGAACATTGTATATCTGTCCATTGGCCGGCCGCAGAAATAAGGGATAGTTTGGTTGAGCTAATTTTATAATTTTAGTAATTCCTGACAAATTTTTAAATTCTAAAATAATAAAATTCCCTTTAATGTAAAGACCAACCAACACTATGTATTAGATAGATAACACGGTAATGTAACTATAATAATAATAATTTAAATTATTATAATATGTTAACTTTTTTTATTTTACGTTTCTGATTTCACCTATCTATTTCAAATTTACTTAAACTTTCGATTTTAACAACATTGTAATTTTTTATTAGAAATGAATTCATTTCAACTTAATTATCAGAGATAGAAATTATTTTAAAATGTATTTTTATGTTTAAATTTTCAAGAGAAAAAATTAATTTCAATTAATTTCATTTATTTGGAATATCTTTGCACATAATAGAAATAATTTCATATGCTTCCATTAGACTAAAATGTAGTATACAGTTAAACCTCGATAAATGAATGTCCGATAAACGAATAACCTCGCCAAATGAATAATTTTCTCCGATCCCGACTTGGGCAAATGGGCTAAATGAATAACCTCGCTAAATGCATTAACGAATAATTTTTTTTGAATCCTTAAAGACCCCATGTAAATATAAATGAATAATCATTAAAATTCATAAGATATATATATATTTATTTATTTATTTATCCTAAAAACAAAAATATATATAGTAGTTTGTAGGTAGGTTAGGTACATTGTCTTAGTCTCTAAGTATTCCATACATAGAATATTATTATTAGTACATGTTGCATGTATTTAGACTCTAAGTATTCCATACATAGAATCTTATAAGTACATGATGCATGTACATAGTCTATATACGTATTTGTACATTACATGTAAAATAAATAATCATACGAAAAAATAAAAATGTAAAAATACTATCTAAATGAATAAAAATTCATTTATCGATAAATGAATAATATATTCATTTATCGATAAGTAAATAAACTCACTAAACGAATATTTTTTGCTGGTCCCAAGAGCATTCATTTATCGAGGTTTAACTGTACTGTTATATAATTTAGGTTAATTTTGTAATTTTATATTTTAAATAAATCTCTATAAAACTCTCAAATAAATCCTACCTACTTTATATAAGTTAAGATAAAGTAGTAATTTTTTTTATTTTCCTTTAAAATTTCGAGTACAAAACAAACACAAAAAATATTAGTTTCTGAAAAATCTTAAATGTCAACTAAATACAAAAAACACATGATACGGCTCGAATACCTTTGGAGCCTTGGTGTTGCTTCGGATGGAGCTGGATCTTGTCTCGTGCACGGTTGGAGTTGGTTGAACGAAATGGACGTGGGATTTGAGCGGATGAAACGTGAAAGGGGCTGGAGCGGAAGACTTACAAAGGAAACATGAAGGAAATGGAAGATCGGATGAAGGAAAAAGGAAAGGAGTCTTATATATTTATAATCGGTTTCGAACATAGAAGTTTGGAGGAAACCCTCTTGGCAACGAAGGCCAAGCAACCTTCCTATTACAAACAACTAATGATTACCTCTCCAAGGTTGGTTTGGTCATCAATGGAGGATGATGAACAAACGGATTCCTTGAAGAAGAAGAAGCTACGGCTCTAAGAACCTTAGAGTAGCTAATGGCTTTTTGTTTTGTGATCGTGCAATTACTCTCCCAGGAGAGCTTCCAGAGAAAAAAAATAACATTTCACTAACTAAACGCTACTTTAAAATTTAACGAAGTGTAGGGTGTTCTATGAGAAAAATTGAGTATAAGAATGTACTTTAGCCTTTATTTTTTCTTCACAAAAATACACTGTACCTATGAATTCTGAATTTTTTTTCTTAACTCATAAAGATAAAGACGAGAAATAAATGAAGTTGAACCATTATTTTCTTACATTTTGTCATTAAAACATAAAATTCATGTACATTTATTCACAATTATTTAATTCATTTACCAGTAAAGTTGTGCAGTGTATGTGAAAGGCACTCTAAATTCTTCATTTACCAGTATTCCACAGGAAAGTGTACCAGCAAATCAATAGGTTTTCACAGTCAGCTTCTCACATAGTTCCAAGTTTTCCTTCAAGAGTTGCCAACTGAGTTGTGCTTGAGCCAACTTCTCTCTTGCTTCAAGCCAATCGTTTGTTGCTTGTTCAGCTTCCTTGCTTATTTCTCTCCATTGTTCTATATCTTTAGATACTTGCTCATTCATCTTCTCCAACTCAAGAGCCACCGAGTTCATCCTATGAAGCTCCCCTTTCTCTGTCATCAAGTACACAACCTCCTCTTCAAGCTCCATTTCTCCTTCTACATGTTTTGAGAGTTTAACTTCCAAGGAACTAAGTTGCTCTTGTCCTCGATACAATCGAGCTCGAACATCTGCCTTCTTCCACAAAAGAGATGTATTTTCAGCTCTCATGTTTTCTATGCTGAACTTTGTGGCAGGAACTATCTCTTTGAAACCAGCCAAACGAGACAATAAGTCCCTCAGGATTGTTCTCTCGAGTGAGCTGACAGAATGTTCGATAAGTAGGAGCGTGATTTTCTCAATCTCATCGAAGGCATTAGCTTTGTCAATAGCTTCCAATGACAAAGCTAAATAATCTTTCAATGCTTTCCTCTGTCGTTGCAAAGCTGATTCTAAGATTCCATTGCTTGAAGCTGAAGTTGATTTTCGAGTTATTTTCAAGATTGAAAGCTGTGTCAAAAGATTCTTCGACTTTTCGAGCAAAATGGAGGATGATTGACCAGATATTGAGGAAGAAGCTAAACTAATAGAATGAGTATCTGGAATTGTCGGTATCTGGAATCAAACAGGAAGACAAAATGTCATTCTCAAAACTTGCTTATTATTATACATTCCTCAGTTCGAAAAGGGTACTATTTGATAACCAGAGCAACTGATTGAATCAAGATTATAAGGATGAGCTCCTTTTTCTCACCACTTGAATCCTTTTAGCAGCAATGTCAATCTTCGAGTCGGGTGATGATTGGCTGGACGTTGAGGAGGAAGCTAAACAATCTGGTGGTGTCCGTATCTGGAATCAAACGGACATTGAGAAGGAGGACAAATGTTAATTGCAAAACTTGCTAATGCATTCATCAGTTCGAAAAGGGTAAGTAACTGCTGAATCAAGATTATAAGGATTAGCCTTTTTTTCTCACCTCTTCAATCCGTTTAGCTGCAATCAACGAACTATCCACAGAGACATCAGCTTCAATGATCACAGTATCATTGAAAAGATATCCTTTATTAGGATCATAAAGTTCTTTAAGAGGTATAAAATTGGGGCAACCCAAATCATTTTTTCCTTCACAAAACTTGCATTTACCAACTGCAGAATTTTTTATCCAATAGTTAGTGCCTCCACAAAAACCAAGTCCACAACAACCATTGTAGCAAACTAGGTGAAGTAAACCAACAAGAAAGCAAAATTCTTTTCTTTTCGGATTATGCAATTCTGCAAACCAGAGTCCCGAAAACAAAGAAACGAGTACTGGTACTGTACCTTTCTTAATGGAGTCATTTTTAAGGACTTGATTGACCAACGTCAATCCGAATTGTATTTTGATGCTCCACCCAGATGATAATTCTTCAGAACCCGAAGCGTGCAAATAAACCGACAAGCTCTCCCCGGTTTTCTTCCCCTTTGGGTACACATATAATCGCCTGCAAAGCACAAAATCGATCACATTATTAAACCCTAAATACACACAATTTCAAGAAATTGGAAACAAATTCAGTGCTAGATATCAAACCATTTGTAACCGCCGGCGAGGAACACTTCGGAAAACAGCCACTTGGTGTCCAATTTGGAGAAATTGTTGATGACCCAAGTGAAATTAGTGGATGAAATACCCTTTACTGTAGTAGAAGAGCTGGTGGTTGGCGTCACTTGTTGCGCCATTTCTGTAAAATATTGTTAAGGAATTAGTAGGTAATGATTGAAGTTACTAACCTTAATTGGAAAGAGATTTAAAGACAATGATAAGAAGGAACTGGGGAAAGCGACAGCGATAAGAACGGAAGAATGGAACTTGATTAATAAAAGACCCTTCTTCGAAGACTGGCAGACAAAGTAGTAGACATCCACAACGGTTGACTGTATATTTTTTTTTAACAAGTGATTGACTTTAACGGCTAACGAACTTTTTCTGCGAAGTAGACATCCTTTTAAAAAGAAGCGCGTTCCTTTGATTTTTTTTTATTTTTATTTTATTATCATGGCCATCGCTTATGGGCTGGATTTGAGTTTATTTTGGGATCCGAGGACTGACTTGTACTTGTGAGTTTCCAGAAAAATTAATTAAAATTTACATTTTTAAAATCTAAAAAAAAAGAATTATATATGTTAAAAGTTAATTAAAAGATTCACATTTTTAAATTTCTTTAAAATCATTAAAAGAGAATTAAATATGTTATTACAAGTATATACACTCCAAAATATAATGAAAATACATCAAAAATTAAAAACAATATTCGACATGAATTAATAAAATAATGAAATAAACATATATAAAAATATAAATTGATAAAATAAAAAAATCTTATTAAAATAAATTATACAATGAAAGCTCTTAGTACTATTATTTAAGCAGACTTCTCACATAATTCCAGGTTTTGCTTAAGGAGTTGCCAACTGAGATTAGCTTGAGTTAGCTTATCTCTTTCTTCAATCCAATTGTTAGCTGCCACTTCAATTACTTCGCTTATGTCTCTCCAATCTTCTAAATCTTTAGATACTTGCTCATTCATCCTCTCCAACTCGAGAGCAACCAACTTCTTCCTCACAAAAACCTCATCTTTCTGGGTAGTCAAGAGCAAGAGCCGCGGTTCAAGCTCCTTTTCTTCTTGTAAAATCTTTGAGAACTGAACTTCCAAGGAATTGAGCTGTTCTTGTCCTTGATACAGTCGTTCCCGAATATTCGCCTTCTTTCCTGAAAGATAACGGATTTGAGCTCTGACATTGTCCATTCTTGACTTCGTAGCAGGAACTGTTTCTTTAAAAGCTGCCAAACGAGTCACTAAGTACTTCAGAACGGTTCTCTCAAGTAAGCTGCAGGTAGAATGCTGAATAAGTAGGAGTGTGATTTTCTCGATATCATGAAAAGCATTAGCTTTATCAATAGCTTCCAATGACAAAGCTAAGTAATCTTTCAATGCCTTCCTATGTTCTTGCAAAGCTTTGGGACTAATTGGAAGTAATAAGCTCGATTTTCGAGTTATTTTCAAGATTGAAAGCTCTGCTAAAAGATTCTTCGACTTCTCGAGCAAAGTTGAGGGTGATTGATCGAAAATCAAACGAGAACTGTCTGGTGGTGTAAGCACCTGGGATTAAGCAGAAGAACCATACATTCGTAAGTTCGAAAAGGGTACATTTGATAACCGAGTAACTGATGAATCTAAGATTAGGATTAGATTTCTTCTCACCATAGGAATCCTTTCAGAATCAATGTCCTTCTTCGAGTCGATCCATGGACTATCCACAGACACATCAATTTCAATGATCACTCTATCATTCAAAAGATATCCTTTAGTAGATTCAAGTTCTGAAAGAGGTATAAAGTATGTGAAACCCTGATCAATATGTCCTGCATCAAATTTGCATTTATCGCCTGAAAATATTTTGTAATCGGATAAATTAGAGGAACCAAACACAAACCAAGTCCACAACAGACATTGTTAGTTATCAAAAAAAACAAGCACAACTACACTACACCACCCAAAAGGAAAGACAATAAAGCAAGACACTTTTTTTCTGTTCTGCAAATTAAAATCCTAAAAGCAAATAGAAAAAAGAAGAAATCCTGGGGAGCATGTTGTCGGCAAAGTACCAATGACTCTCCAGTTCGAATCTCACATCCATCTAGGAAAAGAAAAACAAGTATTAAGGTTGAAGGGAAAGTATATATACATACACTTCTTAAAGGAGTATTTTTTAAGAATTTGGTTGACCAAAGTGAAGGTGAGTTGGGCGTTTATGCTCCATCCAGATGACAATTTCGAACAACCCGCTGCCTGCAAATAAACCGACAAGTCGTCCGCGTTTCTTCCTTTTGGGTACACAAGTAAACGCCTGCCGAAAAGAAAATCAGATTAAACCACAAATTAAGGTGCTTCAATTAAATGGTTTAATTCAGCAATTTAATTTCCTGTAAATACTAATTAACATCAGACCATTTGTAACCGCCGGCGACGAACACAGCGGAAAAGAGCTTCTTGGTGTTCAATTTGGTGAAATTGTTGATGACCCAAGTGAAAGTTGTTGATGGAGCAGACGTACTATCGGTAAGGGACGACGTCGCTTGGTGAGCCATTTCTGTAAACTTATATGTACAGTAAAGGAACTATTGGTGCTTGATCACATGAGATGAACTAAATTAATTCAGGAACAAGTACAGAGGAAAGATTAAAATAGATTGAAAAAAAGCTTTTTGGAGATCTGATGGGTCGATCGTCTTCCAGGGTGGAGGATTTGGGGGATGAGAAGGCAACTGAAGATGACAACAACCTCCTTTTTTCCTATTATTTTTAGTCTTTTGTAAGCGTAATGGTTGACTTTTCAAAGTAGAATGATAAATGACGTGAAAGACTTCGAAATAATGGTCATAAATTAGATAAAAAAAGAAGGAATGTTGTATAAAACAAATTGGCTTATGAAGGAAGATTTCTGTAGATTAAAATCTTATAATATAAATTTTGTACTATTTTAAATTTTATAATAGTTAATTATTTTTAAAAACCTATGTAAATTTTAAAAAAATATATAATAAATATAGGAAAGTATACTTTATTGAAAAAATTAATGAGAATTTTGTTTAAATATTAAAAACATTTTTTTTTAAAAACAAGTTGTAAGAAAATGATTTTTTAACTGTCATACTAAAGATCTGCTAATTGGTCGGGTCGGGTTGGGCTCAGATTTAATTTCGCTAAATGTTCTTAAAATTGAGACGGGTCGGGCTTTAAGAGGGTCAACTTTAACATGGCCCAAGCCCAACACTCTTACTAAACGGGTCGGGCTATTTCATTTTATATAATTAAAAAATGACATTTTTTTATATGAGTTAGAGATCTTAAATCAAAATATTCACAAAAGTTGTTCAAAATAATAAACTGAGTACTTTAACCTTACGATTTCAATTGATACTTAACCAATAATAATAGCAAATATGTTGTTATTCTTCCTACAACTCATAATTGACTCATGAAGCAGAACAAAATAAAAAAGTATCAAATTCAACGGAATTATCCCAAAATCTAGGGAGTGCATGACATTAATAATAGAAACGCGTGTCACGATTCTACAAATTATTTATTTATTTAGAAATTAGAAGTTATTACATTAGATTATGTATTTATATGTATATAATAACGAATAATTATATGACACGGGTCGGGCCGTACTAGGGCTGAAATTTGGTGTCCCAAATTCGTCCTTTTAAAACTGGTCTGAACCGGTCCTACGAGCGATCCATCTAGTTAACAAAACAGGTCTAAGTACTACCATATTTGTTATATTTTTTGTCCGAATTCAATAACATGTTACAATATTTTACTATTTTATTTGATATTATTAAATATTAAAGTTGTTACTTTTAAAAAAAATATTCTAAACTATAGCAGACAAAATGGAAACCTGTGAAGACTCCTGATTCCTGAACTGAAGGATTCACAAAAGAGGAAAGAATTGTTTTTTTTGGAATCATCACCGAATGGACCCAAACCCAAGCTCCCTTTTGGACCCTGAACAGAGAGGCCCAAGAAAGAGAGTAAACAACCTGGTGTCGGCCCATAAAACTTCTATTTATTTATTTTGATTGGCAAAAAGTTCTTAGCTTTAAATAATAAAAACTTATCATAATAATAGTAATTCTTGAGCCATTTTCTGTAAAATGTACAGTACTGCTGATCTATGATGAGTAAACAAACAGTTGCTGCTAAACCTAAATTAATATTAATAATTTGTTCATGTCCGATGGCTCGCCGTCCAAACTTGACTAACCCTCTCTCTTTTGTTCTCTTTTTTCTGGGTGCATGACTGACCTACTTTCTTTTTCTTTTTTGCCTTTTCTGTTGCTAATTATAATTATTTTTATTATTAAGTGGATTTTTTGAATTTGGCTTATGGTTGGAAGGCTTGTATCCTTTCTTACCCTAAGATGAGGAACTGGAGTTCGTTTGTTACGGTAAGATGACATTGGATGAAGTCACTTAAAAGTTATGAAAGGCAAACCAGTTTTGTACTGAAGTTAAAATATAATAACGGGAGTAACAACAATGCAACTATGCAAATTCATATTACAATCATAAAAAGTACTAGATAGCTAATCGGACTTCTGGCATTGCTCCAAGTTTTGCTTGAAGAGTTTCCAGCTAAGATTGAGTTGGGCAAGTTTCTCTCTTGTTTGAAGCCAATGTGTATCTGCTTTTTCTGTTTCCTTGCTTATCTTTCTCCACTTGGTTAGATCTTTAGATACTTGTTTATTGGCCTTCTCTAGCTCAAGAGCCATGGAGTTCTTCCTGATAACAAGGTCCTCTTTCTGAATGGTCAAGCGTAGAATCTCAGCTTCGAGCTCCATTTTTTCCGCTGCAAGATTGGAGAAATTAGTATCCAGGGTACTTAGCAGTTCTTGTCCTTGATCCACTCGCGCCCCAACATCTGCTATCTTTCCTGAAAGAGATAACCTGTCAGCTTTCGCACTTTCAAGGCTTGACTTAGTAGTGGGAACTAACTCTTTAAAAGTTTCCAAACGAGACACGAGGTCCTTCAAAATAGTTATCTCAAGTGAGTTTGAAGAATGTTTGACGAGTTGGAGGGCCATCCTCTCAATCTTATCAAATGCATTAGCCTGATCAATATCTTCCAGTGACAATGCTAAATAATCCTCCAGCGATTGGGGATTCTGAGGTATGCTTGACTCTGAGATTTCACTGCTCGAAATGAGACTTTGAGTTGTGTTCGTGTTTGACAGCTCCGCTAAGAGATTCTTTGACTTCTCCAGCAAAATAGAGAATGATTCAGCAGAAGCAAATGCACGAACTTGAACAATGAGTGTGTCATCTACGAGATATCCTCTGGCAGGATCATGAAGATCTGCAAGAGGCAGAAATTTTGTGAAACCCCAATCAGGTTCTTGTTCATGGAACCGATGTTTAGTGCCTGCAAATTAAGATACGGATATACATAAATGGAAGGTTTTAGGTAATCAAAATGAAACAAATAACCGCACGCATGGATTTTACTGCAGTTCATGACTGATGAAATGGAGAATTGGCTACATCAACGTACTCTTTTCAATAGAACCCCTGGGGTGAATTTGATTGACAACAGTAATGCTAAACGACTCAACGTCTCTGCTCCATTGGTCTGGCAATGTGGAGAAATGTGCAACTTCCAAATACAAGGACAAGTAGCCATCACTGACTTCTTCTCGCTTCGGATACGTAATAAGTTGCCTGCAAAACACAAGATTAGACCACCCAATTTGCAAACAAATTCTCATTTTACCCAAGCAAGATCCTAGCTAGAGACAATAATTACCATTCGTATCCGCCCACCACAAATACATCTGACTTCAGTTCTTTGGCTGTCAATTTGGTGAAATTCTTGATTTTCCAAGTGTATACAGTAGAAGTGGAGATTCCTTCCTGCGCCATTCCAGTCCTGATATCAAAATGGCACCAAAATTTACTTGTTAGGTTTGTTATCAAACGAAACCAGTGCAAACAAGTATATATAACATCTCAGCCCCGGTGGTTTATATTAAAAAATAATAATAATTAATTATCAGAAACAATTAAATAAACGAAGAAGCTCAAAAGGAATGTAAATTCAGACTATGATTTTTTCAACGTTTAGAAATATACTATCAGAAATAATAAATTAACATCACCAAAGGAAACTTTATGCCTACAAAGATAAGTTTTGTTGACTATACTTTCTTTGAAACTTTATGACTGTTCTTTTAAATCAACAACATTATTTTAACCTGACATGGAAGAAATGTGTTAGATAGACTTGGGTTTTTATAGTCCGAGTCTACTTTTTCATTGATTGCCGGTCTCCTTCACGTATGCACTTTCTACTTTACTGTCACCGTCTGTCTAACAGAAGAAGCGAATTGGAGACTAACATATCACACTAATTTCTATCTTAATTACTGTTGTTCTCGCTCTTGATCTAGGTAGTTCTAGATAATCTCTGTCCGCTTGGCCATTTTCAAAGATTGACTTGGTATTAGGAGCTATTGAAATACGCGAATTAAAATCTCAAATATGATAGAGAAAAAAATTAATAATTAAATATAAGAGTATTGAAACTCGTAATAGAAAAAAGATTTTTTTGAAAACCGTACAGATTTTGGCCTAAAGAGGACAATATAATTTCATAAAAAAAGACTCGGTGGTTTTTATTTCTCCAATAAATGGTAAAAGCGGACACTCAAAACTTCCCCTGATTTTTAAAACGTCTAATTCGCCTCCCATGTACTACATTAACCGTGCAAGTTGCTCCCTTCCGTTAAATTTAACAGAATTTTATTTTTTCCAGGTTACCTATTAACTTTTTTTCCTAAAAAATAATTATTAAAAAAATTTAATTTTTCTAAATATCTCTAAATACATATTTCAGTAAAATTAGAAAACTGGATTAGCTAAAATGACCACTGTGCCTCACCTATCTCCTCCGACCATCTAGCCTCCTATCCAGCCAACTACTCACCCATCAACCGAACTCACATTCCCCGACCAACCCCGATCTCCTCTTCGCCGACGACCTGCTTCCCCGATCTCCTCCTCCTCGCCGGTCAGCTCACCCCGCTCCTCCTCCTTCCCTTCTGTCGGCAACAGCTGCACAAAATCATTTCCTCCGCCCATCTCCATTATCGATCTCCTCCATCGCCTATCATCTCCGATTTGGAATCTCAGCACCTCATCCAATCCACCAACGTCTCCGTCTCCACTTCATCGCCAAGTCCTCCACACTCCTAGATCACCTCCTCCCCCGTGTCCTCCTTCAGATCTAGCACCTAGTGCTCGGACACACCCTATCAACAACCATTTCAACAATCTGCTTCCCAATCAGTTGTACCCACCTCTGTTCAATTGATTGCTTATAAGTTTTATTTTTAAAGTTTTGATCTTTTTGAAGTCAAATAAAATGGGTCTTTCTTAGTTTTTTGAATTGGCTAAGGATGGAGGTGGTTGATGATGAAGGACAGATATGGTCATGAAAATAAAGAACCAGATCTGGTCATGAACTGCTACTGCTCACGCAGGGAAGAAGAAGAAGGAAAAAAAGAAAGGAAAAGAGAAGGAAAGGAAAATAGAAAATAATTCAACTTTTCTCTTTATGAATTTTTGTTATGTAACTTACAATAAGAGGTCAAGCAAATAATTTTTTTGGGATGTAACTTGCAATAGCAGGTAAAAAATAAAATTCTGTCAAATTTAACAGAAGGGGGCAACTTGTACGGTGAAGGTAGTACATGGGAGGCGTATTAGACGTTTTAAAAATCAGGAAAAGTTTCTGATTTTCGCGGTTAGTACAGGAGTGTTTTATGCTATTACTCTTTTATAATAATATCAAGTGTTCTTCCTATTTTGGCATTTCTCATTTCCAGCCTTTTATCCCCCATTAGAAAAAAGCCGGAGAAGTCCCAAACCTCCTAGACCGGACTTTGGGGTACATAGTTTGAGGGGGGGATTGGTGGGCTCGATGGTTACTTCATTTGAAGTGTACGAATTAAAGTCTCACATCGAAAAGAAAAAAGAAATGAATAAAAAGTAGTGGAACTCTTAATGGAATAAGCAGGTTTAGGTTCAAAACGGACAGTAAGAGAGAATTTGGTGCTTTTTATTTCTTCGAAATAATTTTCCAGCTGGGTTTGAAGAATTCTGAGCAAGCAGATTAGCAAAACTTGGAGCTCGGCTTGATCAGCCTTGAAGAGGGGTTTGGAGTTCGGTTTATGATTGACTGTTCTCTCATCAGATCCTCTGACTTCTGGAGCTGGTTTTAAAATCAGAATTGAACAACTCAATACGAGGTCAATTAAACAATTACTCCTACTAAACTCATGCAATAACAAACAGTATCTATTTTCTCTACAAAATCATTAGGCACAATTTGCAGTTTTAGTCTCTACCCTCGTCAAAGGAAAGGCTAAGTTTTAAAGAAGAAAAAGCTTTGGTCCCTACAACGTCTGCTTACCATTTCTTTCATTTCTAGAAACTAAAAGTGCAAATGGTACCTGATAGCCTGATACCTCGGACCAGTCCCTGTTACAAAGTGCAAAATCCATGTCTGATAAAATAACTTATACAAAATCCAAATAAAATATTAAAGCTCACTATTTACAATTGAGTCCTCGGGGCGCGAATGTCATTGACAACGGCAGCGGCTCTGTTCTAATACAAGACTCACAACAAAGCATGTGCTGGAACCGTCAGAATTCAAGTATTTTTATATGTTTTTCAAAAGATATTTCATCATATACTAAGAAATTAGTTACTGTAATTGAGAGAATCTTGATTCATTATCGATAATTGATTGTTGAAGAGTAGTATTTTTATTTTTATTCTTTTTTTACTTTAATTCAGCCGCAGGAAAGAAATTAAAAAATTAATTGATTGGTTTTATATGTGGGTGAAGAATTTGATGTACAAATCCTGGATATTCAGATCACTCGAACTTTTGCGTTCTTCTGCAGATATTCATAATGAGAAGAGCCTAACAAAAAAATTACCTGTAACACTCACCTAAAAATAATATAAAATAAGACTTTGGAATTTGGAATCGTTCCAGGTTTCGCTTCACTTTGTCTTTTGGCATTGTTCCAAGTTCTGCTGGAGGAGTTTCCAGCTAAGATTGGCTTGAGCAAGTTTCTCTCTTGTTTGAAGCCATTTTTTATCTGCTTCTACAGTCTCCTTCCTTATGTCTCTCCACTCTCCTAGATCTTTGGATATTTGACCATTCATCTTCTCCAATTTATCAGCCAATGAGTACTTCCTAATAAGTAGATCCTCCTTTCGAGCGGTTAATTGCAGAATCTCAGCTGCAACATTCGAGAAATCAGTCTCGAGGGTACTGAGTTGTTCTTGACCCTGATCCAGTCGCGCCCCAACGTCTTCAATCTTTCCTGAAAGAGATATCCTGTGAGTTTTCGTATTTTCAATTGTTGACTTTGCAGTAGAAAGTAACTCTTTAAAAGTTTCCAAGCGCAACACAAGGTCCTCCAAAATAGTTTTCTCAAGTGAGTTTGAAGAATGCTGCACAATTAGGCGGGCAATTCTCTCGATCGCATCAAATGCATTAGCCTGTTCAATTTCTTCCAGTGACAATACTAAATAATCCTGCAACTCTTTCCAGTGTCGCAGCAAAGATTGGGGATTTGGCACTAGGTTTGACATTGAAACTTCAGCATTAGAAGTGGATCTTTGAGCTCGGTTCAGACTAGACAGCTCTGCTAAAAGATTCTTTGACTTCTCCAGCAAAATAGAGAATGAATCAAACAAACAAACTTTAACAACAAGGGTGTCATCTACAATATATCCTTTGGCAGGATCATGAAGGTCTGCAAGAGACATAAATGGGATTCCAAAACTAACTGCATCGAACCGATATTTAGTGCCTGCAGAATTTTTGTTTGTTTTTCAAAGGACGAATTAGTGGTGCAGTCAAAACTATTGTCCATAAAAAACTCAGTACTTCAACAAAGATGGCACACACATTTCACAGTTACAGAATATGCAATAGATAATGGTGAAGGTTCATAGGTGAGAAATCAGAACCATGATGAAAGGGAAAAAGAGTTATAAAATCAGTAATGTACCTCCAAGAATGATAAGATATGCTAACAAAAGATTTAGGTATTTAAAACGAAACAAATAACTGCAGGGATTTGAAAGTTCAGGACTGATAAAGATGGGAATTTGCTATATGGAGCATACGTACAGTTCTTTCCAATAGAATCCTTGGCATGAATTTGATCGACAACAATAATGTTTAACCATTCATTGTCTATACTCCATCCATCTGGCAATGTGGAGGAATCTTGAACTATCAAATGCAAGTGAAAGCGATGATCATCCCTGATACCCTTCGGATATGCCCGAAGTTGCCTATAAAAAAACACAAGATCAGACCACACAATTTGCAAAACAAAATCATTTTAAAAATATGTTAGATGAAATAATTTTATAAAAGTAACAGTACCATATGAATCCGCCCAACAAAAATACATCCGAGCGCACCACCTTGGTTTTCAATTTGGTGAAATTCTTGATATTCCAAGTGTATGCAGTAGCAGTAGCAGTACTGGAGATTCCTTCTTGTGCCATACGCCTGTCAAAAATGGCGTCGAAACATACTAATCACATGAAACAAAGTCGTGTTAACAAAAGAAAATGGTCCAAACAAATACTAAAAATAAACTCGATGTTTCCAACCTTGCAGTTACTGGGAAGATGGGACGCGATATCCTTCGGGAGATGGCTATCTATTATATATAGAGTTGGGGAGAAAACCTGAAAAGGCTTGTAATTTTCAATTCAGACTTTACGTTTTCTTGAGATGTATGTTTTCAAGGTTTTGGGATATATCAAAATAATTAAACGTCGCCAAGTACCGAGAGACTTTATGCCTTCCAAGGTAATCCTTGTTGACTGTATGGACCCAGCCCAAGCTCCCTTTTTCACCATGAAAGGAGAGGCCCAAGTAGAGATAGTAAAGAACCTGGTAGTTGTATCGGCCCACAAAGAGAATACAGAACTTTAATCTATGAAAGGCGAACAAATACTAAAAAAAAGAAAAATAGTTGTAATGAATGAGAAAAAAAAACATATTCTTTTATTGCATTTCATAACTATTTGACCAATACATGGTAGGAAATTTATTATTATTTCGGGTACTAGTACTACTAACTAGTCATACTAATTTTCCTGAGATGCAACATTGCAGGTTTCATGTTTCTCGTCCAATAATCATTTTCATCAGACAAGTACCTTTCGCACCTATCTTCATCGTTGGACTCGTCGCTATCATCTTCATCATCAGACAATGACGGGCTTCCTGTTAGGTTTATGAATAGCATCTCTGATCGCGCGTCGAACACGTCAAATATAATAGTGAAATAGGTATGGAATTGGGGGTAGAAATACAACTTATCACTGTCTACAAGAGTTTGTAGATGATGGTAAGAGGATCGTCCACAGAGACCTCTAGGAAATGTAATTCTTGGGTTGACTTTCTCGTCACTGAGTTTTGGTTGGGTGGAATCTGAAACTGAAAACAAAACAGAAAGAAGTGAAAACAGTTAAAATAGTGTTGGCCAAAGTCTAGGCCAAGACGGGGGTCTAGATTGTTGTAAATTCGATAGAAGGAAATTCCAGGTAAGGGTGATATGAGAGCCCTGTTCTTATGCTTCGATCATGGATTTAAATGTATTCATCTCTTCGTTTATAGTACTGCTATAGAGTGGAGATGCTCCTGTTCACTCCTGTCTTCCCTCCTTTTCAAATTACCTGGCGGGTGCTCCCTTTCCTGATAATCCTAGCCAAGGGACACCTTACTGGTTAAAGGGTTTATCCGTTTGACTGCTGTCTTGAATAGCTGTTCGCTTCCTCAATGGTATAGGGGAAGACAGTACCTAGGCCAAGGTATCTCCCTATGGAGATCCTAGGTTGTCAATCTGGTCTTGACCTAGATTACTTATTTCTTCTAGTCTAGCTCGAGACTAGTTGTCTACTTTGTCTAGCCGACGGGTGCTCCCTTTCCGTCTAGACCGGCTACAACTCTTCTCTACTAGAGTGCAAGGATGATCAAACCTTGTCTCTAGCGAGTAAGCGATGAATTAACCGTAAGAAATAAATAAATATAAGTAGAGAGATTGTGAAGCACGGTTTCAATCTCACGAACGCATAAGAACTTTAGCTCATCAACCCTTACCAAGAATGGGTGTTTAGTTACTCATACGCATAATTAAAAAGACTATATATTTTTGCATAAATAAATTAATTCCGAGATTTTAAATAAAATCCGGAGCAAGGTTTTAACAATGTCGAAGAAGAAGAAAAGAGAAGAAGAAGGTCGGAATCCCATCCCGGACAGAGGAGGAACAATGTTTGGCTAAATAGCCCTAAAACTCCTCTGTCCTACTTCAACTAAACTTCCTAGAAAATCTCTAAAGAGATTGTAACAATAAATTGTTTTTGAAATAGAAACTAAATCGCAATTACAATGAGAGGGAGATCACATGCGGGATTCTTCAAGAGATTGGCTTCAGATCCCTCTAGAATTGCGTGACAGCTGCTACGTGCCAGCTGTAAGGCCCAATGTGGGAGGCGGTCCAAAAGATCCGCACAATGTCTTCTATCGCGAAAGTGTCTTGGCCGCAGTCTTGGCCAAGACGATTCTGGGTAGCGCGCTGCTTCAGTTGCGAAAATGTCTAGGCCAAGATCCAGGCCTAGACTCTGGTAAATAGCTTCCAGCTCTTCAAACCAGAAACTTCAGGATTCTTCCAAGAGACCAGAACTACCAAAAATATGGGAAATCAAGGATAAATCAGTAGGTTTACCGTCCAAATAAACTAGTAAATAGACGATAAAACATGATGAAATGCAATGCAATCAATCTCCAAGAAAGGTGAACTTCGTAATGCTTTGTCCATCCCAAGTAAATTCCAATCCCAATCATCTATGCTTGACTCCAGAGTTAAGAACTTGCAATGTTCAAATAATACTGTAGGAGGTGTACATCTAACCACCCAATTACCTGACAGAGCGTTGAGCAACCATGGACCGACGCTAAGATGTCCAACATGACGAACATCCAGGACAGCACCTTCGTTTGCAGGAAGGTTTAGACGGAAGCGAGAGGGAGATGCTGCTTTCACAACCCGAATACCCCCAGAGGAATTTCCGATTCAAGAGTCAATGATTGAAGACTAGGGGCTGTAATCTCAATCTTTCCTCCACCCCAGAACCATTGAAACTCCAATTCTTTTAAATTCTCATGAGTCAAATGCAATGTACCATAACAACCAATTCCATCAAACTTTAGAATTTCCAAAGCAGGGGAACCCTCCAGTATCTTTTTCATCATAGCATCATCTATGATTCTGTAACGTTTGAGAGGGAAATATGTTATCCTTCCTATTGATAAACTCTTGAGTGAATCCCATCGAATTGAACAATCAGGAGGGTTCACTATACAACCTGAAATATCTAATTTTGTGAGGAAAGCGGCGGTGTAGAGGATTTTCTTCAACTCATAATAACTACCTTTATTATATATAGGGCTCTCACGTTGGAAGTGAAGAGTGAGCTCTTTCACCTGGGCATCCGTCGTCAAGATCTGAATCCACTTATCCACCTCCGCATGAATAAAGTGACCGCAATTAACGGAGAATCTTGAAATACTGGATCTGTTCTTGTGAAGCAAGAAGGTTGAAGTAACAAGTTCGACGTTTATGTCAGTGTAGCCAAAATTAAAGTCGAGTGCGGTGATAGATTTCCACTGATGGCGCCACAGGTGGGACAATAATCCAGTTTTGACGGCATCTATGGCGGGTAACTGGGATAGGATTTCCCCAGTAAGACATTCCGGGAGCTGACTGATCCTGTCCGCAGCAAACTGATGATCATTCTCCAATCTTTTCGATAACGACATGATTCCACCGTTTGCAAATTAGATGCTTGATTTCTGACTTGCAAAAGGATGGAGTAGTGTTAGAAAATCAAAAAAATACCAAAGATTTAACTAGAACATGAACCAAAAAGATGAAGATGATATTATAGATGATGAAAAGTATTTTACAGCACAACTGATTTCTTCTTCTTCTCTGCAAAAGATGATGATGATAATGAGAGTGGTGACTTCGCACACTTTACTCAGTGAGTGGTGTACACTTCATCACTGTGCACACTCTTCTCCTCTCATTCACACAAACAAATATGATTTCTTGATTTGAGAGAGAGGTGTTTCAGAACCTCTTCTCTCTGGCAATGTGGGAGGGAACAAAGGTTCCAACCACTTTTCTGCAGTTTGGTGGATGCATATATATATAGGCATTCTACCGACTTACTTTTTCTACATTCTTTTATTTTATTACAGGTGTACACTATTTTAGATTTTTTACATATGTGCACACCATTTAATGACACGTAGCAAAGCTAGAAACAGACAAATATTTTGCTTCCTAACGCCCTTGCTATCGCCCGACCTCTTGTTATCGCCCTTGTTAACTTCACTTTTGCTTGACAGCTTGATGACACCCTTTTACTGATCACGGTGTCACTTTGTTGTTGGCAGTTAACGCCACTTTGCCTCCTTGAATATTAACACCTGTCCTTGCATGCTAAGGCCTGACCTTTTGACCTCTTGACCTTTTGATGATGATGCCGCTTGATGCTTATTGCTGATGCCGCTTGAGATGCCGCTGATGCTATCGCTTGACTTGACGCTGCCGTGCTTGATTTCCAACATGACGCTGCTGCTTGCTTGACGCTAACGCTGATGCTTCCGCTTGATGACGTGGCTTGCCCATGATATCGCTGCCACTTAATGATGCCGCTGATATGCTTTATAATTGTTGCTGCCGTTGATGGTTAACGCCCCACTCTTGACACCTTTTATTTGTTTGTTATCATGCAAAAGCATGATAACTCTCACCCTATCGCCAAGATAGCTCTAAGATAACAGCAAGCTAACGCCACAATAAAGCCAAAGTTGGTGTTGATTTCAACAAGTAGTTGTTCCGTTAATTTGGAGAATGATATGTATGTCAACTCCGGAAGACTCTGAAGTCTAACCTGATTTCGTTAGGTCTTTAATCATCATAACCTGAAACAAGTGTCCACAAACATGTTTGATCGAAAAAAATTCACCCACAACGCAACATCTTTTGATTAGATTACTCACCCAAAATTAGAAAACCACACCTTTCTTTTTCTATTTTTAATTTATTAACCTTGCTCCCGAATCCTCTTCCTCTCGCGTCCTTTCTATGTTATTGAAACGAAAGACACAAGACTCCCACACAATATCATCTAGGTTAGCTTAGTATTTAAGGCTCTGAAATCCTGAAGCCCTAATTCAAAAAAAATAGGGGTAATGCCCTTTTGGACCCTGTACTCGGCTGAAATTGCCCTAATGGACCTCTAACGGGAAAAAAAATACCCTTTTAGACCCTGTACTCGGCGGCTGAAATTGTCCTTTTGGACCCTCTGTTAATATGTGACGGTTAAGTGCTGACGTGGATTTAACTTTTTTTAATTTTTTCACTTCCGAAAATACGTGTCACTGCCACGTCAGTACTTAATTGCCACGAATTGATAAAGGGTCCAAAAGGGCAATTTCAGCCGAGTACAGAGTCCAAAAGGGCAATTTATCTGAGTACAAGGTCAAAAAGGCACGTATTTTCTGTATTTATTTTTACGTAATCCTCATAATTTTTACTTAATTTATTTCTTAATAAAATTTTCTATTTAAAATTTTAAATAAACTCTTCTAATTAATTTTAAAATTGTAAAAATGGAAAAAATGAGGTATTTTATTTAAGTTTAAAAAAATATATATTAAAATTTTCTATTTCTTAGTTCTTACTCTAGAGAGTTTTTTCCCTCATAATAGTTCTACTTCTTATATAACTTCCTTAATAATTTTTAGGGAAATAATTACGACTTTTAATTAATTTTAAAATAAAAAATGAAAAATGATTAAAAAAATTATTTCTTAGTTTTTATTACAGAGAAAATATTTTTTTCTCATAATAATTCTCAAATAAATTCCTTAATAAAATTTTATATTTAAAATAACAAATAAAAAGAAAAAAATGAGGACTTTAAATTAAGTTTAACAGAAAAAAATGAGGAATTTTAATTAAGTTTAGAAGAAAAAAAGAAAGACGAGGAGTTAAGTTTAGTTTAGATGGAAAAAAGAAATATAATTAGTAATGCGTAATACATTAATACTCCCTGTGTTTTTGAATAATTGACTCTTTGAAACAGTAACAAAAAGTACAACAATCACCAAAAAGTCAAGTAAAGTGAACAGTAACAAAAAGTACAAAAGTGACGATTATTCGAAAACGGAGGGAGTACAATTTTAAAATTAATTAGACGAGTTTATTTAAAATTTTAAATAGAAAATTTTATTAAGAAATAAATTATGTAAGAATTATGAGGATTATGTAAAAATAAATACAGAAAATACGTGCCCTTTTAGACCCTATACTCGGATAAATTGCCCTTTTGGACCCTGTACTCGGCTGAAATTGCCTTTTAGACCTTTTATCAATTCGTGGCAATTAAGTGCTGACGTGGCAGTGACACGTATTTTCGGAAGTGAAATTTTTTTTTAAAAAATCCACGTCAGCACTTAACTGTCACATATTGACGGAGGGTCCAAAAGGGCAATTTCAGCAGAGTACAGGGTTTGAAAGGGCAATTTTTTTCGTTAGAAGTCCATTAGAGCAATTTCAGCCGAGTAGAGAGTCCAAAAAAAAAAAAGTTGGAATCAGCCAAATGGACCATGAAAAGAGAGGCCCACAAAGAGAGTAAAGAAAGAAGCTCGTATCGGCCCATAAGGAGAGTTAAGTTTTTAAATTAAAATAATTTCTTGTGTATTTTCTGAAAACTTTTTATCATAATATCAACATTAATATACTTTTATATTAATTTCCCCTATTTTTATTTTAAATATATGAGTTCCGATATGTTTGAATTGAACAACCAAGAGTTTTTTTTTAACTCTTTTATAATGTTTTTGGGGTATTTTTTTCTCATAATAATAATAGCTTAGAGAAAGAATAATAATAATAATAATGTTGGAGATAGATCATAATAGGATCGATAAGATTATAACTGAAGACTAGTTCTCCGGCAGCAACTAAGATCGTTAGAGATGGATCTGATTCCTTTGGTTTAGATGGAAAATCAGAGGAAAGATGGGGATAAGATCCTTGAATCCAAAGTTTAACGGCTATACATTCAAATTTGTAAAAGAAAAAAAAAATGCCATTAATCAAAATGAAAGATATGGATAGGATACCTGAATCCAAACTAAGTTTCGACATTTCGGGCAAAAAAAATTAGGGACGAATTTGACTACTTCAACAAACATTAAGGACCCGGGGTGCTTTAATCCGACCTCACAGCCAGAAGTGGTTTCTGCACTCTTGCAAGTTTTGCTCAAAGAGTTTCCAACTGAGAGTGGCTTGAGCTAACTTCTCTCTAGCTTGAAGCCAATTAGTGTCGACTTCTTCAGTTTCTTTGTCTAGATTCCTCCGTTCTTCAAGATCTTTCGATACTTGTTTATTGACCATGTCCAACTCGAGATCCACCGAGTTCTTTCCAATGAGAAGTTCCTCTTTTAGGAGGGATAAACGTCGGATCTCAGCATCCACCTCATCTACTTCTGCAGAAATCTTTGACTGTTTGGCTACCAGGGAATGAAGCTGTTCTTTACCTTGATCGAATCTTTCACCGACACTGATGTTCTTCTCGTGGAGAGATGTTCTGTGCGTTCGAAAGTTTTGAATCATTGACTTGGTGTTAGGAACTATCCTTCTAAACGCTGTCAATCGCGGTAGAGATTCCTTCAGAATAGTTCTCTCGAGTGAGTTGGTAGAATGCTGAATTAGTTCAAGGACAATTCTCTCGACTTCATCGAATGCATTGGCGTTTTCAATAGCTTCCAGTGACAATGTCAAGTAGTATTCCAATGTTTGCCGCTTTTGTTGCAAAGTCTCAGGACTTAGAGCTTGGCTTGAATGTCCTTCAGGAGTTGAAGGGGAACTTTGAGTTATATTCATTGTTGAAAGCTCTGCCATCAAGGCCTCCGAGATCATCTGCACGCTTGAGGAAGATTCAGTAGACGTAGAGGAGCCCGTATCACCAACAGAGCCAGGACTAGGCAGTGGTTTCTGTAAACACAATACCATGTAAGAAGCTATACGACGAGAGGATGCGATGAATCTTCATTAGAATAAAGTTACATATAAATTATTAGTCTTCACAGTATGTAGCATGCAAATCCTCTTCAAACCTTATCAGCCCTATAGAATAGAGATGTTCTAGTGAACTATGGCTGGGTATATAGTGTAAATATATCATGATTTCCACATCAACCGGAATAAAAAAGACAAAACAGAACAACCAGACACCTGGAAAATTCTAATTTTAAGAACAAAGTACCTGAATATAAGCCACACATTCCAGAAAAGAAGGCAGGTCAAGATATTTCTGGAAGCAAATTATGTCTCCATTCCGATCTGCATGTAAAGAAATAAAAGATTAATTGCTGGCTTCTTGTAAGATTATGTATGACTGAATAGGACTAGATTCAAAAGAAGTTTCCTTATCAAGACCGAAGGCTCGAACTTTATCTCCTGAACAATGTAACAAACATGATACATCCATGTTTAACAGGATATTCGTTAAACAGCGAAATTTCGTGTTCTGGTATTGTTAAGAAAAATATGTTGCAGCCATTACTATACAGTAAAATCACACAAGAATAAAACCCACCAAAAAAGAACACCAGAATTTTGAAACCCTAACACCAAAAACCTACTCTTTCTCTGTAAAATCAAACGACAAAGAGCTTTTTGATTTGAAAGAAGAAAAGTACTACTAGAATTCTAGCAGTAACCGTTAGTAACAAAAGGAAAATACAGAAACACAGCTTACCAGCAGTGAAGGTGGAGAAGGGGTAGTCGTTGGAACTTGGAAGAGGGTTTTAGTAATCAATTAAAGAAAAATTTGATCAACACTGGACTCTAGAGTGCTTAAATTTCAAACAGAATGAGAAAAAAAACAAACAAAACCATCTTTCCATCCAAGTTATCCGAGAAAATCTTAGCTAAATCGGGTACCTACTACCTACCAAAGGATAAATTTATTTATTTTTTATTATATTAATTAAAAATTAATACGTGTCAATTTTTTGTATAGAAAGGTACCGAATAATAAATATTTAGACGTGTGTAACTATTTTCCAAATTATTCTCTCCCCGCCTTCCAAACAATATTCTTTTTTTTCTTATACTCTCTTCATTTTTTATTAAATGTGATTTTTTTCAATTTTCACAATAACTAAAATAATCATTAGATTACAATTATTGTATAATTATTGAATAAATTACAATTATTGATTATCAACTAACCCTTTTTAATTTCCTTCCAAAAAGTGGTTAATTTTAAATTATTTAGGATTAATTCCACCGTTAACTATAAAAATAATCTTAAAAATTGAAATACGATAACTAAATAGTTAAAACCATTTTTTAAAGAAATGATACTCCCTCCGGTCGCGAAACAATGTCGTTTCGCGACCGGGCACACAGATTAAGGAACTACTGTTCCTGTGTGTGCTATTACCTGCCTGCCCTTGAACCACCGCGTGAAGTCCAGCTACAGTGCTCCTTCATCTCTCAAATATTTAACTCGCGCAACGATGGAGATTTCCCAATTCCCTCTCCAATTCCCTCCCAAATTTTCACCCAATTTCATTTCTAAACACTAATCCCTCCTAAATTTTGAATTCATCCGGTCCCAAATTTTTGAATTCCCCCCTGACTTCGTTGGTACCAGTTCAAAATGGTGTCTGACCCCATTTGTTTTACCAATTCCCTTTCCAATTGCCTCTCCAACAGGCTATTTCCCATTTCCCACATATCCTCACTCGATTCTAAAGCTGAAACATTCCTGTTTCGATTTGTGAAGCGTAAAAAGGAATGGGTTCTAACGATTTCGATCCTATCCATTTGTTTGACCTAAACCTATTTGTAAGTTCAGAGATAATTCATTCTCCAGTTTCGTCCTGTGATCCAATTGAAGATACTGCCGACGTATATCACAAAGAAGGTTGGCCCGAAACTTTCCTAAATGTGGACGACAGCAATGGAGATCCTAATTGGGAAAATGAAGACCCAACACCTGACGTTGAGGTCCCAAGTTAAGTCTACTCCCACCTTCCTCAATATTGTGGAACTTGTTAAACTTTGTTGATTTCCCAATTTCATTTGTGTTGTGGTAATTGTAGGTGCGAAATTGAGAAGAAAAGAGCTCTCTGAAGAAGACAGAACTACAGCCTACAATATGCTTCTTCAAAGGAGTGTGAATGGAAAGCTACGCAAGCACACAACAACTGAGGTTGCTGAAATTTACGATGTTAATATCCGTTCAATCCAGCGGCTGTGGAAAAGGGGCAGGGAGTCCGAGAACCACAATGTTTCAATGAAGAGAGTCAAGAATTGTGGCAGAAAGAGGGTAGAATTTGACTTCCAAAGGATTAGAGATCTCCCTTTAAGGGATAGAACAACACTTAAGTCTCTTGCATCTGAGTTGGGTGTTTCGAAGACTTATCTGATTTCGAAGTTGAAATCTGGAGAGTTGAGGCGCCACAGCAACACCATCAAGCCAACATTAACAGAGGCAAACCGTATGCAAAGGGTTCGTCACTGCCTATCAATGATTGATTCAGACTCTACTCTAGCTGGAAACAGTTTCTCTAAGATGCACAATGTGGTCCACATTGATGAGAAATGGTTTCAAACCACAAGGAAGGTGCAGACATACTACCTATTGGCTGATGAAGATGAACCAGTAAGAGTCATTAAGAGTACCAATTTCATTCCTAAAATTATGTTTCTTGCTGCTGTTGCTAGGCCTAGATTTGATTGTCATGGGAATTGTACTTTTGATGGTAAGATAGGAGTGTTTCCCCTTGTACACGAGGTAGCTGCTATTAGGTCCAGCTCAAATAGGATTGCTGGAACATTGGAAGTTAAGCCCATTGAAAGGATAGATAGGCAAGTTATTAGAGAATATATGATTGATCAAATATTACCAGCCATTAAGGAAAAATGGCCGAGGGATAGCCTCATGCAGCAGATTTTCATCCAGCAAGATAATGCTAAAACACATATTCAAGAAGATGATGCTGATTTCCTTACTGCAGTTGAGAGTGTAGGGTTGAACATTACACTGTTATGTCAGCCACCCAATTCCCCAGATTTAAATGCATTTGACTTAGGTTTCTTTAGAGCAATTCAATCATTGCAAGAGAAGAAATGTGCAAATAACCTAAACCAATTAGTGGAAGCAGTGAATAAAGCTTATTTGGAATTCTCAGAGGTGAAGGCAAACAGCATTTTCATCACTTTACAATCGTGCATGGTAGAAATTTTAAAAGTTATGGGATCCAATGCCTACAGAATCCCTCATTTAAAGAAAGAACAGTTGCTTAGGCAAGGATTGTTTCCTTCTAGCCTGTCCTGTGACCTTGTTCTGCTAGCAACTGCCGCCGCAAATCTTCCACCATTACCTTGTAAGTAAGATGCGTTTTTTGGCAAGTCAACCAATGTGATGAAAATGTCTATTGACATGTAATTTTGTAATTTGTTTTGCAGGAAATTGGGTGGTTGATGGCCTTTTTCAATGGACGGCAGTTGGCTATGGTTAGTTTTTGGACATATTCAGATATGTAGTTAGTTAGTGTAGGAAGTAACTCTAGCAATCTAACTTCTGGTTGAAGTATTTAGTTAGATGCCACTGTACATTTTGGTAGAAGCTTCTGTTTGCTACTGTTAGTGAAGGTGAGAGTTGTCACATTACTAACTGTCATTAGGCAAACTAATGTTGCTCTACATTACTATAATTGTGAAGAATGATGGGTCTTGCATGCTGTTAAAATCTAATTTTGATTCAATTTTTTGATTGTGGATGTTTGTGTGATAAATGGTGTGCAGTTTGGTTACATAGTTAACATTTGTGTATACATTGCAACTTTCTTTCAAGCTCTTTAACTCTTCCTTCACGTTTGTGTATAATGCATTGAAAATCTGATTCTGTCCCTTGATTTGATTGTGGATGTTTGTGTGCAATGCAATGGTAATTCTTATTTCCTCCCTTGATTTGATTATGGATGTTTGTGTGCAATGCAATGGAATATCTGATTTGCAGGCAAGGATGAATGGAATTTCTGATCTCCTCCAATTTTTTGATTGTGGATGTTTGTGTGCAATGCAATGGAATTTCTGATCTCCTCCAATTTTTTGATTGTGGATGTTTGTGTGCAATGCAATGGAATTTCTGATTTCATCCAATTTTTTGATTGTGGATGTTTGTGTGCAATGCAATGGAATTTCTGATCTCCTCCAATTTTTTGATTGTGGATGTTTGTGTGCAATGCAATGGAATTTCTGATTTCATCCAATTTTTTGATTGTGGATGTTTGTGTGCAATGCAATGGAATTTCTGATTTCCTCCAATTTTTTGATTGTGGATGTTTGTGTGTATAATGCATTGAAAATCTGATTTGATTGTGGATTGTTGTGTGTAAACGCATTGGTAATTCTGATTGTGTGTAATGCATCTTCAATTCTTACTTGCTTCTATAACTATTTTGTGTATAAGCATTGACATTTATGGGTTGCTTCTTCATCTCTCCTTTATGTTTGTGTAAACGCAAACACAATGCATTGGTAAATAAAAAACAGAGACGTATAGGGAAGAGATATAGGCAAACATACAGTGTTTACTTTGAATTGAAACATTTCACATTAACAGTTGCATTGAAGAGACACAAAGGGAAGAGGCATTGTATTGCAACTGCAACACACAAACAAAGGGAAGAGATGTATTCAACTGCAACAAGGCAACTAATTGTTGATTCCCAATACCCGTTGACATTCCCAACCTTTTTTTTGCCGTTGCATTGTTTCCTTTATTAACTGAACCTAACACTTGCTAACCCCTTGGTACCCCTTGGTAACCCTAATTACTTCCTATATAAACCACCCTCTATTGCCTCTCCAATTACACCAACAAGTTTACACTCCTCCTTACTCTCTGCCTACTGCTCATCTTTCTTGCTTTGTTGATCTCTCTCTGTGCAGGTGTGCGACCATGGAACGGGACAGGAAGCAGGACATCCTAGATCTTTCAGGCCTCATCTCAAATCACCTGGAGACAGACACAGTCACGATGGAGAATAGGGGTCTCCAAACCAGAGCTGATCTCGACGAGCTTGAGGAGACTCTTGAGGATTTGCAGGCAAGGATGAATGATGTAATGGAAGACCCTGAGCATGAGGGGCTGGCGCTGAGCATAATGGAGTCATATGGGAGGGCTATCAACAATCTGACTCTGGCAATTGCTCATCTGAAGCAGAAGAGAGATGTCATTAATCTGGCACTTGGGAGCGTGAGGGCTGCTGCTCAGGAACTGAACAACTTTGGAAATTCCATTGCCGGAATCCCAACCATCTCTAATGCTTCTGATTCTGATTAGAGTTAGGGTTTGTGTCCAATGTATCCTCCTTCCTTCCTGTAGGTGCTCCAACAATTCCAACCTATATGTAATTGGAATTGAATAAATAAAAAGAATGCAGTTTGTGTTTGTGTTTGTGTTGAAAGATCATTCCCCTGTTCTTTTATACTTTGCAATCTAAGGCAGTGCCACACCCTAAATAAATTGAAAGCAAAACATACACAAATCCAAATTGCAATCCAAACCACAAACAAACTGACATCCAAAGCAGCTCAGAGTAACTATATTTCCACCAATTAAAGAAACAGGAATCTAAGGAATTACCAAGCCTAACTACATTCAAAGCACATCAGAATGGCTTCAACAAATCCAACCCAAAATAAACTCAGACCAAACTGAAAGGAAATATATTTCCAGCAATTAACCAAACTGAACTCATTGGGTATTACCAAGCCAAAATACACTTTAAACCAAACTGGCTGGAAATATATTTGCAGCAATTAAACAAACAGAAATCCAAGGAATTACCAAGCCTAACTACACTTTAAGCAAGACAGAATGGCTTCAACAAATCCAAGTCAAAATAAATTCAAACCAAACTCCAATTAAATATATTTCCAGCAATTAAACAAACTGAAATCCAAGGAATTACCAAGCCTAAATACATTCAAAGCAAGACAGAATGGCATTTTAAATCCATGTGTAAATAAATTCCAAAAAAAAATGAATTCCAACATGTTTGTGATTTGAACAAAGGTAGAAACAGACCTAACATCATTGAGAGCAAAATTTAAGGAACGTTGAACCCTGGTTATCCACCATTGCACAATCCATTCTATCACAAACAGTGAGTAAGATAAAAAAAAAACCATGATTCATTACTTGACACATGATATCAACATACAGACAGAAGAGATGGACGTATAAGTCCGAATCTCAATTTCTGAGAAGTGCACATCACTTCTTCATCCCAAAATCCAAAATCAACCACCACTGTTGAGCTAATTTACGAAGATCCTTTTTACAACCTCCATAACAGAGGCCCAAAATGTATATTTACAACCACATTACCTAATGGTCATCAACAACGCAAGCTAACAACATCTATGGCTGCTTCAATAGTAAGAGGGAAATAACAGCCTGACCATTTCAATGAAGCATGCATCCCAAGTAGGATCAGTCAAGGTAAACGTACCATCAATTGGGAGCTTGTTGAGGTCGAAATCCCTTTCCCCTTTATACTTCACTGCCAACAACCTCTCCTCAACAGATGGCTCGTTCAAGTCAAAATCATGAATAACCTTCAAGGGTGTTGTACGCAAATGCCTCTTCAAACCTGACCGCGCGTCGAACACGTCAAATATAGTAGTGAAATAAGTATGGAATTGGGGGTAGAAATACAACTTATCACTGTCTACAATAGCTTGTAGATGATGGTAAGAGGATCGTCCACAGAGACCTCTAGGAAATGTAGTTCTTGAGTTTGACTTCCTCGTCACTGAGTTTTGGTTGGGTGTTATCTGAAACTAAAGACAAAACAGAAAATAATGAAAACAGTTTAAAATATAAAATAGTATTGGCCGAAGTCTAGGCCAAGACTGCGGGCTAGATTGGAAATAAGTCTTGTGATACGGAATTCCAGGTAAGGGCGATGGGTGAGCTTGCGTTCTTATGCATCGATCATGGACTGAAGTATGTTCATCTCTTCTTCATAGTACTGCTATAGAGGGGAGGAACTCCTTTTCCCTCCTATCTTCCCTCCTCTTCAAACTATCTGGCGGGTACTCCCTCTCCGGATAATCCTAGTCAAGGGACACCTTGCTGGTTAAAGGGTTTATCCGTTTGACTGCTGTCTTGAATGGTTGCTCACCTCTTCAATGGTGCAGGGGAAGACAGTACCTAGGCTAAGTTCCTAGGTTGTCAATCTGGTCTCTACCTATTTTACCTATTCTTCTAGTCTGCTCGAGACTAGTCACCTACTCCGTCTAGCCGGCGGGTACTCCCTCTCCTTCTAGACTGGTTACAACTCTTCTCTCCTAGAGAACAAGGATGATCAAACCTTGGCTCTAGTGAGTAAGCGATGGATTAAGTTCAAGAATAAATAAATACAAAGAAAGAGATTGTGAAGAACGGATTGTGTCTCACGATTGCATTAAGAACTTCAGCTCATCACCCTTACCAAGAATGGGTTCTTAGTTACTCATACTCATGGATAAAAGATAAAGAAATTAACTTGCATAAATATAATTAAATCCGAGATTTAAAGAATTAAATCCGGAGCAAATAGTATAAAAGTGGTGGAAGAAGAAAAGAGAGCGGAGAGAGAGAGAGAGAGGAAAAGGGGAGGACGAGATCAGCTATAAGAAAGCTAAAACTCCTCTGTCCTTCTCCAACTCAATCTCCTAAATAATCTCCTAAATAATCTCCTAAAAGATTATTACAATTAATTGTTCTAAATATGGAAACTAAATCGCAATTAATTAAAGAGGGAGATCTCATGCGGGATTCTACATAAGATTGTCTTCCTATCCCTCTAAAATTGCTGGACAGCTGCTACATGCCAGCTGTGAGAGTCCAACTCCAAAAATACTTCAATCGCTCCAAGCTGCAGTCTGATCGCAAAGGAGTCTTGGCCGGAGTCTAGGCCAAGACGATTCTGGTAAGCGCACTGCGTCAGATGCGAATATGTCTAGGCCAAGACCCAGGCCTAGACTCGAGTAATCAGCTTCAGCTCTCTTCTTCACGAATTCCTCTCTTGCTGCCTCCAAACCAGATCTGATTAAATGTGGAAAATTAAGGGATACATCAGTAGATTTACTGTCCAAAACTACAAGTAAATGGACAATAAAACATGATGAAATGCAATGCAATCAAACTCCCCACACTTAAACAATGCTTGCCCCCAAGCATACAGACTCAAAGACTCAACAAAAATTAAAAACACATCAAAACAAAACAGACATCCTGACCCCCCGGACTTTCTCATTTTCAGATTGCTTACCCGTCCACTGGATCTGCCAAGACACTTCACTAGAGTACCCAATGCAAGACTAACAAGGAATGATCAATACCCCGAACATACACCTTCCACATGGTATCAAGACACCTTACTAGACTAGATGATAAAGTATAGGGTAACAAGGTTCACCAAGGATTTGAGTCCTACCAAGTGTCGTCTATCAAAAAGTGCCTAAAGACTGGTGCCATTTAAATCACTTTGACAGAAATTTTTCTTCTTTTATTTTCTTTTATGTCTTTAGCAATTTTTTTTCTTCTGACAATTCAAGTGTCTTTTCTATGATAAATTTTTTATTTTATAGACACGGCACATAGACAGAGCTTGTCCTTTTCAGCGGGGACTTCCACCTTTGCTATGTCTGTCCTATGACATTCCAACACCTTTATTTGTCTCACACTACAACAGATAGAACGACACACTCAAATCCGGGCAGCAAACCTCATCATCCTAATAAGAATTAAGGTCCTAGCTAGGTGTCCTTACGACCATATGGATGGCTAACGTTCGGGAAACATCAGATTAAATGCCCCTTAGGCATTGATCATTTACGCTCATTCGCATCCCTGTTACTAAAGCATTGTATTCCTTAGAAAAGTGTCTACATGCAATCCCACCAAAAGACTAAACAATCTAAGCAAGAAAACAGGGATTCGGATGTTCACAACAAAACAAACTCAAAACATGCATAAAAATACCAATAAAATTCATGCAAATGACTGACTCTATACTGGACATACTGATATAAAAATAAAAAATTAAAACACACTAATTTGACTCACAAAAACAGACGCAAAATACACAATCAAACATTCAATATTCACAAAAACACAAGACATATTTAACACCCTCCCCACACTTAAAAGACACAATGTCCTCATTGTGTGGAGAGACAAAAATAAAAGACAAAACATAAAAATAAAAGAAAGGAAAGATATAACCTGGGGGCAGAAGCAACTCAGGTTGCTGGGGTCTGGGGATCTTGGCCAGAAGCTTGGCCTAGATCAGGGGCAGGAGGGTCTTTTGGTTTCGGAGCTCTTGAAGCAGGAGGTTCTTGGCCTGGCGGTTGTCCAGGATGTTCCAGGATGGACTGTTGTTGTTGAGCGAGTGGAGTGCTGCTGAAGTCCGTTTTCAGGTGGAGACTGGATAAGGGATTTTGGCCGCAGTCTTGGCCTGTGTCTTGGCCTAGATCAGCTGCTGCTGCTGGATCTGTAATGGGTGGGTCTTGCAAAGCCTTCGACTCCAGTTGTGGTGTCTGCACAACAGAAGGTAGGAATTTAGGAACCGTAGACTGCACGAATTGGCAACTTACAGTTTTTTTCTTCGGTTTGGCAGTCTTGGCCTGCGTCTTGGCCAAGCTCGAGGCCAAGACTGAGTCTGTTTTTTCTGGATCGGCCAAACTGGCCAAAACTTCTGGAAGTTCCTTCTGATCTCCTGCTCTGTCCTCCAATCCTGCTATTGGATCTAAAATATCAAGAAAATTCACGCAATGTGGATCATTAGGATGCTGTGATGCTTCTGTGATGCTGAATTTTATAGTACTTCCAAAGAATTCTAAAATTATGCTCCCTTCAAAGCAGTCAATCTTAGCCTTCGATGTCCTTAGAAATGGTCTTCCTAATAAAATGTCAGTGGTGCAAGAAGGCAATTGAATATTCATTTCAACAATGTAAAAGTCCACTGGATATATAAAATCATTTACCATTACCAAGACATCTGTCACAATTCCCTTGGGTCGGATGAGCGATCTGTCAGCTAGTTGAATCACCAGATCAGTCTCCTTCATTGTACCTATCTTTAAGGTCTCGAACTCACTCAAGGACATCACGTTGATGCCAGCCCCTAAGTCACAAAGGGCATTATCAATCATCTTGTTTCCTATTCGGCATGGAATGGTGAAAGTTCCTTGATCCTTGCACTTCTCTGGAAGTTGCTGCACTGTATGAACTAAATTCACCCTCTCTACACCTGCAACTTTCTTTTTGTTAGTGCAAAATGCTTTAAGAAGTTTAGCATAAGAGGGAACTTTGGCAATTAAGTCTAACATAGGCATATTAACAGCTATCTTTCCAAAAAAATTCATAAAGTCCCTTGCTTCATCTTGTTTCTTCTCTTTTGAGGATCTAGGAGGAAACGGTGGAGGAATTTCGATCACTTCCTCTTTCTGGTCAGTCTTGGCCCGAGTCTTGGCCAAGACAGGTTCTGCCTTTTCTGGTTCCGTGATAACAGCAGGTTTGGCCTGAGGTTTGGCCAAGACAGCTTCTGCCTCATTTTTATCCAACTCTTGCGATTGAATTTTCTCCAATTCCTTGTCTGTTTTCGCACCTTGCCTCTCTGGTAACACACTTCCACTCCTTAAACTCATGGCACTAACATTAACATTGTGCGCTGGATTGTTTACCGTGGTTGGAGGTAATCTGCCTTGGTTAGCCATCTGATTGATTTGCTTCTGCATCTCCGCCTGTGATTGCATAAAATTCTTCTGCATCTCTACCTGTGACAGCATAAAATTTTTCTGCATCTCTACCAGACTAGTTTGGGTTGTCTGCATAAAATTTTTGAGTGTATCTTCCACAGAAGGACCAGTAATCTGCAAAGGTTGAGGGGCAGGCGGTAGCTGGGCTATAGGAGCTTGGCTAGGGGCTTGGCCTAGATTCTGTCGTGGAGGGACTGGATCGCTCCATCTGAAGTTTGGGTGGCCTCTCCATAAGTACTCGTTACTTCCCTGAGGGTAGTTCTGCATGCTCCCCTGGTTGTGTGCGTATGCTGCATTAACCTGAGTCATATCATCCGGAGGATGTTGCACCATATAACAATTGTTGGTTTGATGATCCTGCTGCTGACATATCCCACACACTGAAGCTACCTGCTTTTGATTCTGAACTCCTGTGGGCATTGCACCTGAAAAGTTAATAGAAAGATTTTTGACCATGTCAGTTAATTCAGTTAACTTTTGTTCAACATTAACAGCACAAATATTTGAAGGAATAGAGTTTCGATCAGAAGAAATATTATTTTGGCAATTATCCGCCATAGTCTGAAGTAGCATCTTGGCTCTTGTGACAGTCAAATCTTGCAATGCTCCACCAGCTGCTGAATCCACTTTCTCTTTGCAGCTTGGCAGCATCCCGTCATAAAAGTACTGGATCATTGTCTGATCCGCAACTCCGTGTGTAGGGCAGACTTCCTGCAACTCACGGAACCGTTGATGATATTCACTTAGACCCTCATTGTTCCTTTGCTGGATGGCAGCCATGTTCTTTCTAGCTACCCCTGCTTTTGTTGCATTCCAGTACTTGTTTAGGAACAAAGTGGACATCTCAGCCCATGTGTTGACCGTGTTGTGAGGTAGACCGTAGAACCAATTTTGGGCAGCCCCCTCAAGAGAGCATGGAAAAGCTTTCAACTTTGCTCTTTCCATATTCACAGTAGCTGGTTTCATCATGTCACATTGAACGTGTAGGTTCCTCAGATGCTTGAATGGGTTTTCATTTGGATGGCCAAAGAACTTAGGAAGGTTGGCCACCATATTGGTCTTTATAGACCAGTCATTGGGTACAGCTGGTAAACTAATACAGGAAAAGGTTTCCTGTTCCGCTGTTTTGTTCAGTTCCCTCATCGTGGGCTCTGGTTGATTTTCTGCCATGTCTTGGCCGGAGTCTTGGCCAAGATCGTGGTCTAGACTGGAATCTGTTTCGGAACTAGAGGTTTCCGATTCACTTTCTTCTGGGGTTTTCCTCTTTCTAGCTATCTTTCTGAGTTGTGCTTCGGTCTTAGTGAGATTCGGATTGTACAGTAGCAAATCTTCTTCTCTGCAAGAGGACCTGGTCATCAACTATCAAAAATAAAATAAAACAAAAACTACAAATACCGTTAGAGATCCCCGGCAACGGCGCCAAAATTTGACCGCGCGTCGAACACGTCAAATATAGTAGTGAAATAAGTATGGAATTGGGGGTAGAAATACAACTTATCACTGTCTACAATAGCTTGTAGATGATGGTAAGAGGATCGTCCACAGAGACCTCTAGGAAATGTAGTTCTTGAGTTTGACTTCCTCGTCACTGAGTTTTGGTTGGGTGTTATCTGAAACTAAAGACAAAACAGAAAATAATGAAAACAGTTTAAAATATAAAATAGTATTGGCCGAAGTCTAGGCCAAGACTGCGGGCTAGATTGGAAATAAGTCTTGTGATACGGAATTCCAGGTAAGGGCGATGGGTGAGCTTGCGTTCTTATGCATCGATCATGGACTGAAGTATGTTCATCTCTTCTTCATAGTACTGCTATAGAGGGGAGGAACTCCTTTTCCCTCCTATCTTCCCTCCTCTTCAAACTATCTGGCGGGTACTCCCTCTCCGGATAATCCTAGTCAAGGGACACCTTGCTGGTTAAAGGGTTTATCCGTTTGACTGCTGTCTTGAATGGTTGCTCACCTCTTCAATGGTGCAGGGGAAGACAGTACCTAGGCTAAGTTCCTAGGTTGTCAATCTGGTCTCTACCTATTTTACCTATTCTTCTAGTCTGCTCGAGACTAGTCACCTACTCCGTCTAGCCGGCGGGTACTCCCTCTCCTTCTAGACTGGTTACAACTCTTCTCTCCTAGAGAACAAGGATGATCAAACCTTGGCTCTAGTGAGTAAGCGATGGATTAAGTTCAAGAATAAATAAATACAAAGAAAGAGATTGTGAAGAACGGATTGTGTCTCACGATTGCATTAAGAACTTCAGCTCATCACCCTTACCAAGAATGGGTTCTTAGTTACTCATACTCATGGATAAAAGATAAAGAAATTAACTTGCATAAATATAATTAAATCCGAGATTTAAAGAATTAAATCCGGAGCAAATAGTATAAAAGTGGTGGAAGAAGAAAAGAGAGCGGAGAGAGAGAGAGAGAGGAAAAGGGGAGGACGAGATCAGCTATAAGAAAGCTAAAACTCCTCTGTCCTTCTCCAACTCAATCTCCTAAATAATCTCCTAAATAATCTCCTAAAAGATTATTACAATTAATTGTTCTAAATATGGAAACTAAATAGCAATTAATTAAAGAGGGAGATCTCATGCGGGATTCTACATAAGATTGTCTTCCTATCCCTCTAAAATTGCTGGACAGCTGCTACGTGCCAGCTGTGAGAGTCCAACTCCAAAAATACTTCAATCGCTCCAAGCTGCAGTCTGATCGCAAAGGAGTCTTGGCCGGAGTCTAGGCCAAGACGATTCTGGTAAGCGCACTGCGTCAGATGCGAATATGTCTAGGCCAAGACCCAGGCCTAGACTCGAGTAATCAGCTTCAGCTCTCTTCTTCACGAATTCCTCTCTTGCTGCCTCCAAACCAGATCTGATTAAATGTGGAAAATTAAGGGATACATCAGTAGATTTACTGTCCAAAACTACAAGTAAATGGACAATAAAACATGATGAAATGCAATGCAATCAAAACCCCTGAAATCAACAATGGCTTCATTCTGATTGTTTGCGTCGTCGCCGGAGTCCTCCACAATCTGAACACCAGCATCGGCGGCATCTCCACCATCGCCAATGGAATCTGGAACTACCATGTTCATGGAATCATCAAACAGAGCTATGGATTCCATCTGAGAATCCTCCAAAAAACCAAGACTTTCCATAACCCAATCTCCCCAAGTCGTGAAGAACCCTAAATTGGAAGGAGGGGATGAAGAAACTGGAAATTGAATTGAAATACTCACAATATATAGGAGGTCGGAAATGATTGACGCCCGAATTTCCCATTTCCCACCCAAAATCAATTTCACTTTCCCTCCGAAATTGAAAACGATTCCCTCCCAGATTTGCCTTGCACCCAGCGCGAAATGGAGAGGAGAGAGAGCGAGGGTGATAAGGTCAGAAAATGGGAAAACATTCCTTGGAAACTGAGAACGACATGGATTAACGACCGCGGAAGAATGTCTTAAACGACATTCTTACGCGACCGGAGGGAGTATCTATTAAAAAATGGAGGGTGTATAAAAAAAAAAACTTACGAACGGACCTCAATGAAAACGTGTCCATTATATTTTCTCACAAATTACTAAAAAAGGAAAGTGGAGAAAAGGAGAACAAAAAAACATACTCTTTGTAGTAGCTATGTTATTTTACTTTTATCGGTCTTTTAAATTTACCGCTAATTTTCCACACACAAAACTAAACTTACCACTAACGTTGTATTTTCTGGAAAAAATTAGATGTGATAACTATTTTAGCCCAACGTTTATCCAAAAACTAACACACAAAGCCGTTAGTTGTACCATCTTTTAATTCTACCACCAAACTTTTCTTTTCTTTTAGGGTAGCGTTTAGTTGACGAAATAATGGGTGAAATTAATTCGAGGATCTAAGATTCTAAATTTTATTACGTTTAATTGATACATGAAAAATTGGACTTTTTAACCCCTCCATTTTCTTTCGTAATAGAAGAAAGTGATTTTTTAGGTATGAGGTGGAGAAAATAACATCTCGGTTCATAAAAAGTTAATTTTTTTAAATTATATATTTTTCAAAAAAATTTATAAAAATGTAAAGTTACTGATACAAAGCAATATATATATATATATATTATTAAATTCTTTAAAACGTTACAATGGTGTTTTCTCTTTTAGCATGGGAATGATGGGAATGAGGTTATAGTTTCATAAGCTTTTCAAGATTTGATGAACAGACGTTTTAAAATAGTAAAAAATTGAAAATGATAATTTTTTATTTTATTTTATTCCATATTATTTTATTTTGTCTTCTAATTTCCATTCAAATTATTACACCATTATCAAATTGGGTTGATACATAAAAAAAAATTTGTCATTTGCACTAAATATATACCTTGAAATCGATAAAAAGACAAATATTATGAACAATAAGAATTTGTAAAAAAATGACAGTTATTAAAAGACATAGGGAATAATATTTTATTCAAATTGTACTCAAGAACTTGAATAAGCATACTGGTTGGCTATGGCTAACCCAACTAAAAATTGATCAGAGAAATAAGACTCGCAATATTATTTGCTTGCCTCCTATGTATATTGCTATTTTTTATATATAATCTGAAAATTGCGAAGGATATAGTAATATTTTTGTACTATAATTAGTGATGGCTCGATTACTTTTCTCAAGAAAAATAATGTGCATAATTTTAAAATTTTTTAAAATTTATCAAGTTTTTTAATTAGTGACTAAATTTAATTATCTAATTTAAATATTGATTTTATTGCATGCTAATTACTATCTACGAGCATAGAGTAATAAATTTTCTTACTTTTCCTTAAGATTTTCAACTATAAAATAAATACAAAAAATATCACTTTCCTCAAAATATTAAATATCAATCAAATGCAAAAAACTAAACTCTCGCCAGAATAATTGAAAAATAGAATAATAAGTTCACATTTATCCTATTACTTAAATAATAACAATTACAAATTGAATTTTTTTAGGTAAAATAATATACTAATGATTTAAATAAAAAGAGAAAAACAATCTCCATCAATTCAATATCCTTGATAATCAATCATTAATCTAATTTCAATGAAAAGATCGATATAAAATTAAAATAGAAATCTTTTACCAAAGGGGAAATAACTTAAAGCACCCCTTTACTAAGCGCGAAAACCAGAAACCACCCCTGACCTTCAAAACGTCCATTACACCTCCCCTGAGCTATTATTTCCGAGCAAAAAGGCCCTTCAATACACATTTTTACAATTTTAAAAAAATTGTAAAAATACTAAAGAAAATGTAAAAATTCACAAAAAAATGTAATTAACCTAAAAATCAAGAAACATTGTAAAAAATTCCAAGAATTCACAAAAAAATGTAATTAATTATGGACAGAAGGGCCTTTTTGCCTAAAAACAATAGCTCAGGGGAGGTGTAATGGACGTTTTGAAGGTCAGGGGTGGTTTCTGATTTTCGCACTTAGTACAGGGGTGCTTAAATGCTTTAAGTTATTTAAATTGGAAAAAAATAGATTTTGATTATAAACATGTCATGTATTTTGCTAGAAAGTACTCCCTCCGGACACTTTTAAATGACGTTTTAGAATAGTAAAAATTCGTAGGACAATGATCTTTAATCTTATTTTATTCCACATTGTTTTATTTTTACTCCTAATTTTTAATCAAATTACCACAACATCATCAAATTTGGTTGATTCATAAAAAAAAAATTGTCATTTACACAAAATATATGCTTCGAAATGCATAAAATGATAAGTATTATGAACAGTAAAAATTCGTAGGAAAATGACAATTAAAAGTGTCCAGAGGGAGTAATTAATAATTAAAAAACAATTAAAATTAACCAAAGCTAACCTTAAATCATGATCATAGACAAATATTTACTCAAAAAAAATCAAAATGACAAATACTATGATACAATTATTTTAATGAGAGAGTCATGCCAACATTGCTAAGCCAGGTGCATGCCTGATGTCCCCACTATCTTTTTTCCTTTTGTAGCTTTGCGAGGCTACCTGGACACGACGTGTCAAACATCTACAAAAAAGAACTCCACGCGCCAACAACTCATCAACGTATAAAATTTTCGGCAGATTGCAACTCTCGCTTTAGGATTCCAATCCAATCCGATACATCAATTGAATCTATCAAACATTCCAATAATCAATACTTTCAGAAAGAAAAGAGAGAGAGAGAGATGGAGACGGGTGCAGGGTTAGGGGTGAGAGTTGAGAATCAGGAGCAGCAGGAACATGAACCGAAAAAGAACAAAGCAGTACTACTGGATCAGAATCAGAATCGGAAGAAGATGAGAGTGATGGAAGCTGGTACGCTCTAGAATGGCTACTTGACAATCTCATTTTTGCCATCTCCACTCCTTCCAATCAACCGAGCGAGGAGTCGTCCGGATTAGTGATGCTGGTTCACGTTACGCCGCCGTTTTCACCCTCCATCATGCCCATGGGCCCCGGCGGAGCAGGTTTTGGTTTCAGTATAAAAACACGTCCCTCTAATGTCTCTGTTTTTGTTTATTTTATAAATTTAAATATTTTTTTGACGTGTAATATAATATGCAGCTTTTTATACACCACCTGCATTGATAGAGTCGGTGAGGAAAGCCCAGGCAGAAAATGCTTCAGTGCTACTGTCTCGTGCATTGCAAATGTGTAAAGAGAAGATGGTAATTAATCAACTAATTGAACTTGTAATTACTTTATGCATCAAAATATTTTGCTAAAACTTGTCAATTATCCACGTATATGCCAAGGTTTCCAAATTAGACGAGGAATTGTAACAAAAAATTAATTAGGTTTCCAAATTATGTCCGTATAGGTGAAAGCAGAAGCAATGGTTCTTGAGGGAGATGCAAAGGACATGATTTGTCAAGCTACCGAGCAAGTTCATGTTGATCTTCTCGTTGTGGGAAGTCGCGGCCTTGGCAAAATTAAAAGGTACTCATTTTATCGTTACTTTAAAATTTTCTAATAATTGCTTGCTTCTTTGATTAGAAGTAGTTTAAAACATTTGTAGATGATGTTAAAGAAACTTTTGTTTTGATAGTTTAGGGTTTATTTTAAAGTTTGTTTGGATAGCTTACTAACCGATTCTACTTCCTCTTACTTAATTAAATTTAGGAGAAAGTAGAATAGGAGAGCTAGGAAAGCTATTCCAAACAAACTATCTGAGTAGAAGTATTATCAAATGTTAGCAAATGCGAACTTCATAATACAATTATGACCTAACCTTTTTACGTCTTATAAGTACCGTATGACATGTAAATTAAGTTGTAAGGTCAATTATTTATTGTTGTCCATGAGATTAGTAATCTCATAACACAGTCACACTAACAACTTTACTCCAAGGGTCGGTTTAATTGACGAATCGCTTTTTATATTTGATGAAGGTGATTTTTGGTTTGTTGCAGAGCTTTTTTAGGGAGTGTGAGTGATTACTGTGCACATCACGCGAAATGTCCCATCGTCATTGTCAAGCCTCCGAAGGAGTCCTCTACTAAGGCCGAATAAAAGCAGAGGAATATAGTAAGTGATGAAATATATGGTGTGAGGTGTGAATGATATATATCATCACTAAATAAATAAAACCACAGTGTCTTATCACCATCTTATACACATCTCTCTCTTTTTTAACACATCTTATACATATGTTTGTTGCCTATGTAAGTGTAAAAACTATCTTAGTGTAAAAACTAGTAATACATATGGAGTTAGGAAAAGTGTTTGTTTAAGTTTATCAATAAAAGAAAATTAGAATAGTGTGTTGCATTATGAGTGCTTTCTGTCACAGAGATTAATTTTTATGAAACGATATTGTTCGTTTTAGACCGAAGTTTCGGAAAAGTTTTTACAAAATTAGAAGATCATATTTTTTCATGTGAAATTTTAGTTCGTACATTCTAACAATTTTCTCTTGGAATAAAGTATCATTAAGTTCAGTCTAAGCCTGATAATTTTTCTCTTGAATGAAGTCCTTCATAGCCCTTAACCGACTTCAAGTTTCTCTCAAAGATCTATTGTACTATATGTTCGATCCTAAACTGGGTAAAGTTTATTATTTTGGCCCATCAATTTTAGTTCGGCTGGAGATTCACCGTGTGCCGCCGATACCATTTGAGTATTTATAAGTTATAACCATTAAACTTGTACACTGGGCTTGGGCTTATCTATTTGGGAAGGGTTAACCGGTCTCTCATTTAAACGAAATGAATTTTCTATTTGAAAGCGGTTAAGAGACAATATTCAGGCATATAAAGAAATTAATTATTGCAATTTATTAATGAATCTGTAAACATTTAAATGAGGCATTATTGGGTAAGGGAGTACCAACCTTTTATAAATAGAGAGAGTATTATTATTTTTAATCGATGTATTGAGTTAAACCTGACAATAAGTTTAAAGTTCATGTTTGATTAGACTCAAGTCCAATGAACCATAGTGTTAAAGTTTAATCGATGTATTAAGTAGGGGTGGTAATATGGGACGGACGGACGTTCATGGAGCAATCCCATTTGTCCAATAAATAAGCTGGACAGACTAGTCCAAGTCCATTTAATAAATGGACGGACAAGACTCGTCCATCTAAATTGGACGGACGGGACGGGTTCCCGTCCAATAATAATTTTTTTTTGGAAATTGAATTTTTTATTTTTTTTGAAAAATTAATATTTTCGTAAAATAAGAGTAATTTTTTTGAAAAATTATTTTTTTTCAAAAAATAAGAGATTTTTTTTTAAAAATAAAAAAATATTTTTCTTTTGAAAAATTAATATTTTAGAAAAATAAGAGTAATTTTTTTGAAAAATATTTTTTTTAAAATTATTATTTTCAAAAAATATGAGTAATTTTTTTAAATATTATATTTTTTGAAAAATTAAATAATAAATGGACAGACGAGAACCCGTCGGGTTTGTCCCGTCTGTCCATATATATAAATGGACGGATTTGACCCGTCCTATTTATTAAATGGGGTAAAAAATATTATTCATATCTCATATAAATTTGGATGGACGGGATGGACATTTGCCACCCCTACTATTAGGATGTCTACCGCTATGATTTAAGTTCAACACTCATTTTCATTCTTCTAATTAATTTTAGTTTTGAAATATAAGAAAAAAAAACCGTGGGTTACCCGGCCCAAGCTCAGCACGAACCCAAAGGGTTTGGGCCTACTCTCCAAAAGTGATTAATCTATTGATGACGTGGGCAATCCAATCTCCTCGTTTTTCAGAGGTTATGGAAGGAAAGAACACAGTATTACCCCCAATTCTCTCGACTAGGCGGGACAAAATCTGATTTTTGTTTTTTCGCTTGTGAAAGACAAGGAAAGAGGAGAAACGAAAGCTTTGAGGGGAAAGCTAATGTGAGGAAGCTGATGAAGAGGAAGGAAATGTTGTGGTGAGATCCAAGGAAGATGAGTATAGAGTGGCAACTGATTTGATAATTTCAAAGCAATAGTAGAGACTGAAGCCTTGTGAGGAACAGGAAAAGATCCAAAGAGAAGAAACAAGAACAGAGATTTTAATTTGGAGATGCAAGCTCCAAAGGGTGAGCAAGTATGTGAGTTTTAACTACAATTATTTCGATTCTCTTTTCTTTTTAGACATTTTGTTAGCAATTCAAGTATTTTTAGTGAGTTTAGGTTGGAAGAGCGAATCCAGAAACTATTTTTGAAATGTTAAGGGTTGTTTTCCCTCATTGTTGATTAATTTGTCTTTACATTTTTGGGCCTAAGGTTGATGAAAAGGAAGAGGTTGAAGCAGTAGTTGGAGAGAAACATGCAAATGGAGTCGATTCTGTTGCTGTGATTGATTTTTGTTTGCCTTCTTCAGAAGATGAAGCTGGGAGGGGAAATGAGAAGAAGGGCACTAGAGTGGAGATGACACAAGAATTTGCAGCTGCTGATGGTGTCGGTTCTGGGGCAGTGGTTTATCTTTGTTCATCCTCGAACGATGCTTCGAGGGAAATGGAAGCTCTGGGGAAATTGGTTGAAATAACACGACCATCAGATGCTGCTTATGGGTTCAACTCTTCTGCTGTAACAGATCTTTGTTTGTCCCCTTCCGAGGATGGGGCTTTGGTTATGAATACAAGTTTCTGCAATGGTGCTGCTGAAATTTGTCTGGCGGGGAGTTTTATTGGGATGGCAATGGAAATGGGGAGTATGAAGGATGAAGATGTAAGATTGATCTACCTTTTTTCTTTCCATTCACTAATTTAACCTACACTTGGTTCTTAGGTTGGAATTATATGTCTGTGGAGCTACCCTTGTTCAGATAATTTCATTTCCTGTTAGCACTATACTGTTGCATTGGAATTTTACTCTTCATGGATTATGTTTCAATGGCTAATATCAATGCTTTAGCAGCTGTTTCAAAAATCCATGGTGACTACGTTTAAGTATTCTTAAAATTAGGGAACTGGTCTATGCATTGTCATCATGGAGAAGGTGTATTCTGGTGGCAATTGTAGGAAGACCAAACAAAATGAGAGGAGTGCAATTGAATTTTCTGTGGCTGCATTGTGATGATTTCTCCCATATTTATATATCCTGTTTCACTATAGATGGTTCTGAACTATATTATAATGTTCAAGTCATATCTTGTTCTATTTCTATTTGAACTCTGCATATTCTTCGTGCCTTATACATGTCAGTCCGTGTTTAGTTCTATAGAATCTCTACTTATTAATCTAAATTATGAGAACTGAAAGAGCTGAGTGGTTAGAAAGAAATCATCTCTCTTTTTATAAATAAAGGCTCTTTTATTCAGGTTTATCGTGAGAAAGAAGAGAAGCCGGGAGATGCACCTAAAGGAACAGGAACAGCACATGTCAATAAGATGGGAAACGGTGTACTTCGGAGGCTTCTTGTTAGTTGGTTCCTCCGCATTCTACTCTTTGAGGCATTCTCTGTGACAGTAAGTAATTACTTTGCCTTTTCTGCTTCTTTTAGCGGGCACCAAGATACTTTGATCCTCCACGTCATACGTATACTTGCTCCATATGTGGTGAAGATGGTCATGCGGCAAGAAGATGTAAGATGCGGAAGCGGATGCGGAAGAAATGGAATAGGAAGCCCTGTGCCCTTTGTGGAAATTTTGGACACGGATGGAAGCGTTGTGCAAGGGTGAGTGATCTTTTCCTTTCTTTTCCATAGTGAGCGGGTCAATTTTACCATTAGAGTTTATGGAATCTTGTCGTGTGCGCCAAATAAACTGTTCTTTTTTCACAATCAAAACTGAGCTCCCTTTTTTCTTTGAATGGAAAGAAATCAGGGATAATAATAATAATAATAACAGAGAAAAATAGTTAGCTACCTCATGTTAACTGATTGATTAAATTTTGTGACGTCATTGGTCTGCTCGATTCCTACCAGCAATTACTTTCATACCATTTTATAAAACTAGATTATGTGTTTCCTATCTTTTGATAGCTTTCCCCTCATCATTTACTACAATTCCTGGCACTCTATTACTGTTTTGTGTTGTTTGTGGTATTCAATCAGGCCCTTTATTGCTATGCCTGCAAAGCAATAGGCCACCTAGCCAAGCATTGTCCAGAGGAGCACAAAGATGGAAATTCTGATCCGGACACGTGCTTACAATGTGGGGATTCAGGGCACCATATGTTTTCATGTAGTAGCGATTACTTGCTTGATGATCTCAAGGTGCGCACTCAGGATGCTTATTTTGTGTATTTTCTGTAAACTTCCTGTTCTTTGTGATCTGTTCCACATCAAAATGGTCTGGTAATGCGGTTGACTGACGAGTTTATTTAATTTTCTCTTGTAAGCAGGAAATGAAGTGTTATGTGTGCAAAAAACTTGGTCATCTCTGTTGTCTCGATGTTCCAGATATCGGTCCAATACAACTTTCTTGTTACAACTGTGGGCAGCTTGGCCATTCAGGCTCTGTAAGTCGGAATTTCTTCTTTGAAACTGAGCTTGCGAAGTTATATCTATTGACACAAGTATTTGCATCAGACGACAATGCTAATCAGTTTTTTTTTTCTTCCATGGATGCAGTCTTGTGGAGCAACGTATACCGATGCTTCAGGCTCATAATGCCTTCTTGAAATGAACATGAACGATGCATCTGGGATAATGGGTTGGTACAAACTTCCTAATCTCAAGTCTCGATGAATTTAATCAGCATTAGTCTCCAGTCGTTAAGCGCAGGCTTTTGAGTATAACTTTAACTGCAATCAGCTGGTACGTAGATAGAACACATCTTTGTTCCATATCAGATAGATTTAGTGAGATCGGTTCCAAGATTTGTTCTTTGTACAGAACTGTGTATGGCTTGTTGCCAAGGTGGCTTTTACCGTCTTCACTGTATTCTGTATTAGGGAGTTTTAACCTTTATTAAAGGCAGATAATATGATTTTAAGCACATTACCTTTGAGCTCAACCCAGAACTGCTTTGTTATTAGAAAAGCAAAGATGAACAATTATGTAACAGGTATCTTTATCGGATTCACACACAGTCCCCTCCAATTGTACCGAATGTCCCCGACGAGAGCAATTCTAGATGTCAAGCGCACCAGATTTCCAACAAGGATTCGATAGTATATAGCGTTTGGTACTACCCTCAAGTTAGGGGAATTTGTCCTTTAAGGACCATATTGTAACTTGGGTGTCCTTAATTGTCCCCGACGACAGCAATTCTAGATGTCAAGCGCACCAGATTTCCAACAAGGATTCGATAGTATATAGCGTTTGGTACTACCCTCAAGTTAGGGGAATTTGTCCTTTAAGGACCATATTGTAACTTGGGTGTCCTTTCAGTCAAAGGAAGAAATGGATGAGCTTGCAATTTTACAAGTCTAAAACTACTCAACCGCTGCAGAAAAGGCAGGAAAGCAGATTGTCTAACATCAAATGATATTCAAGGATTTTGCGTAATTTGCAAACTAATCATTCGTGCGTTCTCCTTTTTTAACTAAAGTTAGTACAGTGTTTGTGTTCATAATTCTACTTAATTGCAGTGTAGCCATTAGACAAATTTCTGTGAAGTTAGACAAGATAGCGGGATGGGAGATGGTGCTGTCTTTGAAGCTTCGGCAACTGCTGCACGAATTATCCCTGCAAATCAAGTTCCATGTTTCCTTGGTCAGAGAAGGCATATCTAGATATCAAAACCTATGCAGAGAGAAAAACCACCAAATCTATACCTGCTGGCTCAGAATTTCAACCGCGACATTAAGATCACCGTCAGCAGCAGCTATTGCAACTTCTACTTGTGTCTGTAACAATGCCAAGACATGAACATTAGTTTACTTTCCCAATTTCAAAACTTATAATAACCATACCATTCGATTTTGAAATGCAAACAGTTAGTCATCTCAATTAGTTTCCACATTCAGCCCGGCTGAGCTGTATTTGATTGAGGAACATATGAACAGTGCAAATAAAGTACATTTCCAGTCAATTTACCTTATCAAAGCCCATGGATACAAGTTTTTGGACTTGCTCCTCAGAAACCTGATTGAATGCATTCCCCGCCAGAGCTGGCGCTACTGCACTATGCACTGCAGGTCTCCTGAGCACCGAGAAACAAAGAAATAAATGAATTTACACCAGGAGAAAACAAATGAAAGGAGGTGGTACACCACAAACAAACCTAGCTATCTAAAATTCAGATGTCGTAGTACATGAAACAAGGAAGGGAATAGACGCTACTTAGGGGATAGTACACTAAAGCTGTTGACAGACTTCCTTGAATACTTTGTGAAAGTAATCATCAGTTCCAGAATATATAAAAACACAAATACATGGAAAGTAGTCTACAGTAGATATCTATTCTGGCATTCGTTGCAATCTAAATTTTTTAGTACTTGAATTATCTGGATCTGACTTTAAAATAGGCCTTGGTTAGACTGGCTATTAATTCAACAACTTGGCTACTTCCTAAAAACTTTTAGCAACGAAGTATTAGTATATCACAACAAAATTTTGAACTATACTGCTGATAATCTGAAGACATCTGGTTATTGAACCCTCAAGCCATGGAGAAAAAAATCTAACGATATGATTAGCAATTGTGATCTTTTGCAATGCATTTTCCTGAAACACCCATCTATTGGCTATGAAACAAATATCAAAAACTTTCGAATAAAGTTGCAGATCTTGTATCAACACGAGCAGCACAGTTTCTAGTGTCTAAGTTGACCCATCAGATGCATAAAAGAACTCTTTCTGATACCTTCCATCCGCTAGATGCTCTTGTGTACCAGTTGCAGCCAAATCCAATGGAGAGTCTGGGTTGCTGCTGTCTAAGAGTCTAGCCTGCAAGTTTGAGCCTGAATTTACAGGAGGAACTGTTTGACCTTGGGTAGAACCAAGAGTCCTTCCTGTCCCAGGAAATCTACCATCTTCAGCTGACTGCATATTATCAAATTCAACAAGAGGTCTAATTGAATTGATATATTACTACCCAATATTGGAGGTCAACAACTACAATAACAACTACAATAGTTTAGGAAGCCAAGGACAAAAAGCAAGAAAAAAGTTTTCTATCGTTGCTTTTCTTAGAGAGAGAAATAAAGAAAGATAAAAGTTTATGATTGCTCGAATGCATCACAGAAAGGCTATTCCTCCAAGAAAGACAGTAATTTAATCTGTGTGAAAATAAACTAATTCATAGTGGAGCTGAGATATTTTTCTTGATTCTTTTAATTCTCTCTGAACAAAGCATAAGGTGCATAGATTACCATTTTGTCTAACATTGTTTCAAACATAAGCGGGTTCTCCTAGTTCTCTGTGTTGGTTGGCACAAAACTGGCCACTGAGTACTGGACTCGTGTTTACTTTGGTGAATCACAGTTCTTATGATAAGGTATGCAATTTTCCCCCCCAAATGAACTGACAATGTAGACAATTATCTTGAACAAAACAAAGGAACTCCAAAAGTGAGTAACTCAATACCGCAGCAGAAGTTTCCCTCTGTGGCATCAATGATGACAAGTTTCTCCAGATATTTTCGGGTAGTATTCCACTGTTCAATAAAGTTTGTCAAATTAGGTACGGTCAAGGCTTAAAATTTCAATTGTAGGAAGTAAAAGTTACCTGGAGGTTGTATTTTGGCCAGAATATGTGGGGATGTACCCTGTAGGATTCCCGCCAGTGCACATGATAAATTTAGGCCTCCTCACACAAGAAGACTGAAAGTTGTAAATAACCAGATCAGGCTGACAGCTCTATATATTATGTATAATATATGAAAAAAAACACAAATCAAAGAAATGTATAGTTGATGAAAGCACATAACACCCCACTACCCACAACACAGCACCAAGCACTCAACCACCGACGAGAACCAATAAGTCTAAGAAATGTTGCACAAATTCACCTAGAACTTTACGCTGAAAGACACAGCAGCAAAATAAATGACACAATGGGGAATTTTGGAATGACAACAAATCAGGATTGGTTGAAAGTGGTAGGAGGACAAGATAAAAGCAAGGACCAAAAAAGTGTGGACCAACAAGATAAGAAATATGGAGAAGAGACTTGGATTAGCCTGAATATTCAAATTGATACATGCATACATTTTACAAGTTATCCCATTATGTGATTTTAAGAAGTAAATGAATCAGTTGGTGGGTCCCCAGTCATGTTCATGGCCAAATATAAGGCAAACGCCAAGATATTGCACAAGTCAATACAGTTATAAATCAGATCCTAAGCAAAGTAGATGTCTAAATATGCAGTTTCAATCTAATAAAATGAATGGACAAAGTAAGTTCCATTACCCACTTACAAGCATTTGGGAGGCTTAAATGGTTGAATTGTCAATCAACTCAGTACACAGATCTAGTCTAAGTAAATGTCCAAGTACGGTGTAGCATTCTAATAGATGAAAGGAAAATAATCTTCCATGAAAATGTTCCCCGCAATCTACTTACAAGCAAAGAAGAGGCCTCAATAGCAGAGTAGAAAGATGTTCCAGGTATTAGGTAGTTGAATAAGCCATATGTATCTGGTAAACATAATGAAAGCAAACTAATATTTTAATCAGCGGTTCTGCTTATATACCAGAACAAAGATAACAAAACAGAGGTAAGAGAGCATATCTGCAAACAACATCAAGAATCACATACATGCGAATCCAGATAGAATGCCACATAGGTGTCCAAGTAAAGAGACGTTTGTCATAAGAAGCTGGAACAGAACCAGTAAGATGAAAGCATACCTGAAGGAATGATTTCAATAAGAGATATAATATCTTCAAGTGAATAAAATAGAAAAGGATTATCATAATAAACATATACGCCAATGAAGCATTGCAGCATTTACCACTTAGCAGGAACATTAAAGAGACCAAACACACTGCAAACCAAAAGAAAAAAATCATGTCAGTTGAAGGAGGACACTCATCAAACACTTAAAAAGCATTATAACATTTACTTAATTACAAATGAACAAAAGATTGCCTCATCCATATGCATCATGTACCAGCCCAGCTCAATAGAAGATATATGTAGCACCCACATCTGTACGCATGAATATACACATGCATATGGACACATGCAAACCTTTCACTCAACTCTAGATTAAAACAAAGATCGTAGATGTTGAAAACTTAGCTAAAAAGTGAACAATAAACCAACCTCCTAGACTGGACTCCACTCAAACTTGTCTCTATGACAATCATAGAAAATATGATTCCAGAGAAGCCTATTGCACACTCATTCATGAGATCCAGGAGTGGGTGAAAAGGATTATGTGCCACCAATAATGCGATAACAAGATGAAATATAGCATTGCTTGTAGCCAACAGAACTATCATGAACAACAAACGTATAGATCCCAAGATCCTCTCCAGCTCAGAACCCAAAGGTACCAATGCCATCATGTTGAAAATAACATGAAGTATCGATCCATGAAAAAGAATGGAGGTATAAATCCTGTAAACTGCAAAAAAGAATGGAGGTATAAAAAACAACTTTAGCCACCATATCCTAGTATTTTCTTTAACAAGCCATGTGAAAAACCAATTGAACAAAAATCTTATCCTTCCCAGAACTCAGTACTGACTAGCAATTTGATTATGGACTGTATTGAAGTTTTTGAGACAGAGAGGTGGATATGAAAAAGAAAATGAAAAGAAATTCATCCATTAGTATAAAAATTCATTTGAGGTTTCAAATTAAGAGTGTGGTATCTAAACTCCAAAGTATGAATAACTGTCAGGGATCGGCCAGGGGAACCTTGGATGTGTTTTATCTGACCTCATGGTTAATTCAATCGGAAGCAAGGGCATGAAAAAATTCCTGCAAGCTCTACCTTAAGGAACATGTTTTTTTTTTAAAGAAAAAACAAACCCAAAACAAATTTTCATAACAAATATGGTTCATAACAGTAACCCTATCAAAAGGCATCACCAAAAAATAACTTACCTTGAAAATGTGATACAGCAGAGGGCAGGAAACATATTTCATAAAAGGAGTCATAGCCAGTCAAAAGACAGACTAAGTAAATAACCCCACAAACAACCACCACAGCAGAAGTTAGAAATGGAATGCTTTCCCACCATTGTGATATTCTAGTAGATACTCCTGCCTGCAACCAACAAATCGCAAACTCGTAATGACTCCAAAACAAAGATTGTATAATCTCTTAAACAGACCAAATCAAGTTTACATTTGATCTCTTAACAAGAGTAAGTACACGTAAACATCAATACATTGTCCTCACTTTCTTCATTCGTAAAAAAATCGTAATGAAAAGACCAAAAGGAAGAAAAGCAAAAGCCCAAATCAGCAAGTAAAATCCCATTTCACCATTTCAGAGATGCAATAAAGCACCATAAGATAGCGAATAACATTTTGGACCAATATTCAAGCACCCATGCAAAACATTGTTATTGAATTTACGTGATCTTCACATGATAAATTCCTCAGTCCAAATTTCTCCTCATGTTTGTCCCGAGATAAACTTCGCAAAATCTTTGACTACCTCTCCTCTCTCCCACACATACAAGCAGTGGAAAAATGAAATTTAAAACACAAATTTCAGCGCAAATTCAGCACTAAACACAAATAAAATTCAAATATACAGATCTACAATGAAACGCACAGTGGGTTCACCTTAAAAGAGTGAAACAAGAAAGACTCTCAGCATTGTATAACAAGAATAGAAAGCATACACTGAATTCCAACAACACTAGTAGAAATTGACAAGTAGCCATAGTTAAGCATATGCTTCAGATTCTCTTCGACATCTCTATTTCCTTTCGAGTTTAGTACTAACAGATAGAAGAAAGTGGAGGTCACCTACCGCAGTGACAATGTTAGGTCTCATCTCGTCGCGTGGAATTCAAATTCTGCGCTCCTTTCTTGTGACTTCGTTTTGAACTATGGCTACAAATCAAAGCTGCTGAAGTGACCAGCAATGGAGGTTTCTGGTTATTTCGCTTTTGTTTTTTGTTTTCAATCCAGTTCGGATCCATCTGCTGGGGCTGCGATATCTATGCCCAGTTCCCACCCGTCGAGCTCACCCGGCTTCCTTGTGACTTGTCGTCCGGTTGTGAGATTAAGTTTTTAGTTAAAAATATTATACGCTATATAGTAATTTAGTTTCTAAAAAATTACAAAAATAATTTGCGTAAGCGTCAGTTTTTTTTTTTAATTTTTAATGACTACTAATAATGTTAGGGAAAAAAAACACGAAATCCATAGCTTGTGAACAGTGGTGAAGGTCAGTTGATGTCTATCATACATTTAGTTCTGATTCTGTCTGCAATGATTATAAATTGGTGAAAGTGGTTCGTCATACTTAATTTAAAATATTGTGAACAGTGATGAAGGTCAGCTCACAGCAATGATGTCTATCGTGCATTTGATTCTGATTTTGAGTGTAATGATTACAAATTGTTGAGAGTTGTTCGTCATATTGATCTACATCCACGGACTAATTCAATCTTTACTTGTTGTTGATGTGTATATTATGAGCTACGATTCTTAGTAGCAAATTGACTATAAATTGCAATCTTGTCTTTATTCTTTCTTTGCTACGGTTCTCTTCAAGGGATCATTTCACTATAGAGGGGAAGGAATGGTAAACACTTTATTGTTTCCTTTGACATAGGTAATGAGGCATTTCAAAAATTGACATCAGTGGCTTCTTGCGAATTTGATGATAATTGGAAGCTTGATGTGTTGAATGATCTCTTGCTGCCATAATTTGGATGATCCAACGGAAATGGAGGAGTGTATGGAAATATGGGTAATGCATGACTACGGTGTGGAGGGATATTGGACAAAAAAGTTCTGAATTGGAATGTGTAAAATTTTTGAACTTTTAATATCAGTGCAAACACAGAAACTAGTATCAGAATTTTCTTACATTTTGGAGAAAGATGAACAGGTGGATGTTTCATCACTCGTTGGTGTTGCGGACTTGCATCACAGGTACGTGGAGAGCTTAGTGAAGACAGGTCTTGAATGATTGTTTCCATATCTAACTAGTGTTTTGGTAAAATGCATAAGATATTGAGTGATTGTTGTTTTATGATTCTGCTTGTCATGGAGCAACAACTGTTAGTTCATAGATATATGGAGAGACCCTAGTGAAAAATCATATTAACAGATTGCTTATGTATTACAGTGTTTTGGTAAAGCCATATGTTAAATCTTGAGCAACTGTTGTTTCTTCATTCTTCTTGCTAGGTGCAACACTCATTATTGCTTATGGTAAGAAGACAATGTTCATATCATGCCTATTTTTCTTTATCTTGAAGTGTCACAGATTCATTTATTAAAACAAAAACGCATTACAAAACATGGTGCATTTTTAACTCCATAATCTGTCCATGCAACAACTTATATAAATGATACCACTACATAGTAAATAGTGTTGCTGAGGTCAGGGAGATGGAACCGGTGTTGTGGCCGTAATTGGGCTCCTAACTACATATTTTCCTCCTACACCCAGCTTAGAGATCCATGGATAGCAAATATTTCCATAAACTTTGGGCCCTCTACTGTCAATTTGTAGGTAAGCTTCTCATACTTCTTGTGAAATACCAACTTCTGTGGCTCCATATTTAACTTGAATCCCTAAATTCCTGTCACCTTTGCTGTATAACTAGAAATCCCATCTCCAACATTTGTTACAGTTCTCTGAAATTGGTGCACAACTCTTTCTTTTGAATTTGAGTCTGCACTCTGGAAATAAGAATGGATGATGGGTAATTAATATCTAGAGACTTGTTCACATAACTGTGATTGGAGTTTGTGATGATTTTGATTTGTTTTGCTGTGTAGTTCAACCCACAAATAAGCCTAATGTAGTCCTGTACCGTGGCATCATAAACGAGCCCTGGATCGAGCGCCTTTGTGGGATTTATATGCCCAGATCCCATCTCTAGAGGGGTGGCTAGTGTATCAGCAAATGCAGAATCTATTATAGGGCCTCCGGTGTTGTCGAGTGGATTCACGGTAGTCATCAGGGCAGACCTGATGGCTGCAGGGCTCCAATCGTGATGCGTGCTTTTGATCAGAGCAGCCACACCAGCCACATGTGGGGTGGCCATTGAGGTGTCATCTGCTATGTTGAATTTGCTGAACAATTGTTGAAATCAACACCACCTTGGCGTTAACAATCAAGCAGCAGCGTCATCATGTTGGAATCTCCAACCTTGGCGTCAAAGGCATGTTAACAAAGAAGCGGCAACTTGGCGATATCAGCAAGCAAGCGTTATCATCAAGCGGCAACCTCAGAGTTATCAAGAAGCCATGTCATCAAGTTATCAAGCGACATCATCAAGGCATCAAGCTGCATCTCAAGCGTTAGCATGGTCAAGTGGCATCAAGCGGCATCAAGTGTTATCAACAGTAGCACTTGTCTTCTAGAATTTCCACGTGTCATTAAATGGTGTGCACATCTGTAATAATCTAGAATGTTGTACCACGTGTAGAAAATAGAAGTGTGTAGAAGTATGTAGAAAAAGTAAGTCGGTAGAATGCCTATATATATATGCATTCACCAAACTGCAGAAAAGTGGGGGAATTCACGTTCCCACCCAAATCAGATGCTTGCCATGAGAAGAGGTTCAGAAACACCTCTCTCATGAGAAAAATCATGTTTGAATGTGAGTAGAGAAAGGGTGCATCTTCTCTATCTCGTGTTTCTACCAACGTAGAACACAAAAAAGAAAATCATTTCTGTGTGCGGTTCTACAAAGAAGACTGTAGAACAGAAATTTTTCAAAAAGCTGTGTCTGTCAGTGTCTGTAAAATATTTTCCCATCCATAATATTTGAAGCCTTTTTAATTTTTCAACAACAATGGACACAATTGACGCAATCGAACTTCGGCCCCCGAACTTACCGGAGACCATGATGCTAAGACCCCGAACTTGGTCCATTGCCAATATATCAACCCCATCAGATTCATACGTTCCTTCGTCCCAAATGGTTTTGTACATTGCAATTCTCGCCCACGGCGTCATCCCTCTTGCAGTACCATTTCCATAACCAAAGTACGAAGCTCCATTCACATATTTTCCTGCAGCAGTCGATGTGGTATGTGTTCCATGTCCATCCACATCTCTGCTGAATTCACCTGAATCTTGATATTTGTATCGCTTGCAAGAAGACCCTTGTTGTAAAATCTTGCTCCAATGAGTTTCTAGTTGCACAAAGAGGAACTAAAGTTGGTGCCTAAGACACATGCCCCCTTCCATCTTGAAGGAACATTGGTCATCCCTTCATCAGTAAAACTCTCACTTTCAGGCCAGATTCCTGTGTCAACCAACCCGATTATCACATCCTCGCCAGAATTCGAAGCAGGCCACGAACCAGAACTGGAACTTAGCCCAAGAAACTCATAAGTGTGAGTGGTGTGGACTTTCAACGGACGATCTTTACTGGAGGAAATGTAGGCAGTTGAGTTCATGAGGGCTTCAAGTTCAGAAGTAGTGAAGTAGCACTGAATCCCTGGATAGAATTCGCGTAAGTGTAGAGATGATTAGAGGGGTTGGATATGGTGGACAAATACCAGCTATGGTGATCGATAAATGGCTTAGGTATTGCTGGAAAAAAAAAACATGTGAGTGATATATGAAGCAGAGGATTGTGCTGAAGTAATAGAAGCGAAGAGCAAGATTGTGAATAGGAGTGGTAACATCAGGCTGAGAATTCGAGTAGCCATTGATGAAACTTAGCTTCTCACTGACAATGATCTTTGCTGCAAAGTGGCTAATTATACTATCAATTCCCCATAATTTATGAGAAGTAACGTCGGCCAAAGACGGGGGGATATTTTTTTTAAAGGTTTTTTTTAGCAGTCTTGAAGATGCTATAAAGATTTGGTTGTGTTACTACACCTCTTCTTTGTGCTGGCTGTTCTTGACTTGTTTTCTTGTGCAAGGACCGGTAGCTGCAATAGTAGTATAAAATGTTAACCCATCACAAAATTAAAAACGAAATACAAAATGAATCGTAATATTTTTGTTTCTATCTCGATTTATACCACTTATATAAATTATATTGACTAAATATCATTCTAATACTAATAAAATATATCATAAATTTGTATGTAATATATATAATAAAAATGGAATATCGAAATGTCAATCGAGACCGGTATATCTCGTACTATTTATCGAATATCGAGACGGTTATGAGTACATAGATATATAAACATGCAGTAGCACATTTGCTTGTTTTATTTTTCAATATCTAATTATTTGGCATCTAATGATTGAATCGTATTAGTGATCGGTGACTCACCACTTTGTTGTATAAGATTAAGAGTTGAAAAAGGAAATGAAAATGCAAGTTAAAAAGATTGAATTGTTTTGTAGCATTATCCTCATGGAACATTAATTATTGACAAATCTTTCGAGTTTAGGAAATAGTCCACATTCTTCTTCAAATTTACAGAAAAACAGAACAGAATCCTAGTAGCTAGCCCGTATTTCTTCAAGCCCTAGCTAGCCTTTGAATCATATCAAACTTTCTATGCAAAGTTGGCATCCGATCCCCCTACTCTTTCCACCCACTCAAAAAAAACCTCTTTGGAATCACTTTACTTAGCTTCTTGGTCCTCTCACTTACCATTTCAACCATCTTTTCCTCTTTGCTCCATGAATATTCAAAGATCATACACAACTTATCCACCCCCCACATTCCCATATTCTACTAGCCAACACAATCTTAGCTGTCATCGGTGAAGTACCAGCAGAGTCTCGTGTTCGAGTTCAAATCATCCTAGGGGTTCTTTTACACCTATACAAGAGTTAATCAAACTTAGTCAATGAACTAAACTTGTACTAAACCCATTACTGGTTTAGGACAGTAGTATCTTCAGGGATCTCATTCAAATCCTTTTCTTGATCAACTAATTGCGATATGGATTTGAGTTGTTGGACAACATCTTTCATGCTAGGCCGATCGACCTTCTTCTCGTGCAGGCAAGCAAGAGCGAGCTCCGCGAACAGTTTCAGACTTGTGATTGTATTACTTGATGGATTCTCTCCAAGCAACTTTTGATCAACAACTTCCAAGATTTCACCATTGCGTGCTTGTTGGCTCACATAAATTGCAAGATTGACATCATCCTGCTCTCTTGAAAAATCTATGGCCTTTTGGGATGTCAAAAGCTCAAGCAGCACAACCCCAAAACTATAAACATCGCTCTTGTCATTTAACTGGTAATTCCTGTAGTATTCAGGATCTAAGTACCCTAATGTTCCCTGAGCACAGGTCGAGACATGGCTCAGCCCCGGTAGAGCCAACCTAGACAACCCAAAATCTGAAACTTTAGCGCTGAAATCTTCATCTAGAAGTATGTTTGTTGACTTGACATCTCTGTGAAAAATTGGAGTGTATGCCTCAGAATGCAAATAGGCCAATGCTTCAGCTGTTTGGCAAGCAACCCTCAGCCTGGTTTTCCAACCCAGAAAGGAATTCGATCCGCTGAACATGCCATGTAAATGATCATGAAGTGTGCCGTTCGAAATGTACTCATAAATCATCAATGGCTGTTCTGATTCCACACAACAGCCCAAGAGTTTGACTAAATTCTTATGATTGACCTGAGACAGAATGCCTACTTCGTTCAGCACTTGTTCTGTGCTTTTAATGTTACCAACTTTTGCTGCCTTGACAGCCACCACAGTTCCATTCTGTAGCTCACCTTTGTAGACTTCTCCAAACCCACCACTCCCCAAAAACCTGTCTTTGGCAAAATCATTTGTTGCTTTCTTAACCTCTCTCAATTGAAACATCCTTGCAGTTTTTCCGCTCGATTTCAACAAATCTTCTCTCGCCTTCGCAATCCTTTCCTGCTCATTAGAACCTTTCCTAGACCACCAAACAGCTACCACAACAACAAGAATCACAAGAAAAGCAGAAATTGCCCCAACTGAGACCTTTAAACCCAACCCAAACCCACCATGACTCTTGCTTTTCGAGCAAAATCCGCGAACATGGTCCCAATAGTAGCCTCGATTGCAAATGCAGCGAAATGGGCCATTTCGATTGAAACACCTGGAAAAACCAGAACAATCAAGTTGAGAATTACATCTTGGCTCCGGCGGCGGAGTCCACTGAATTTCCAAACCCTCTTCCCATTCCTTTTCAGGAACTTCAGGGTCTAAATTAATCACACTCCTAAATGCTCTACACCCAGAATTATGAAGCCTAATCCTAAACGCAGTAGGAATTCCACCCGCGACAAATGTGCAGCACAGACCAAGCCTCCCTGCACAATCAACCGCTCTCCCTCTGTCTATACCACTGTCCAAGAAACGGTGACAGAGACTAGAAGGCGTGCAGTTGAGAGGAGAAACCAACAACCGCGGCGAGCAGTTGAAAAGGAAGATTGTGTTTGATGAAGTAATGTTGAAAGGGAGTGATTGGTTTAACCTAATCCCTTCACTCACCACCATGTCCTGTGTAACACATGAGGTAGGTGGTGAAACCACAAATGGAGATGGTTTTACTACAATTCGCTGAGATGGGGCGTTGATTTTTAGGACAAGGTAGGAGCTTTCGTTCATGGCGTCGAAGTAGAGTTGGTGGGATTGAGAATCGCAGCGGAGATGGTAGTTTGGGTCGCCGCAGGCGGGGTTTGTGCTGAGTGGGTATGGGATTTGGATGGAGCCGCAGTTTGGACAGGTTTTTTGACTGTAAGAATGGGTAACTGAGAAGAGGAGAGCCAGGAAATGGTGAGTGTAGGTGAGAAGGGAAAAGGGAGATGTTTTCATGGATTTAGATGGGATCATCTTTTTGCTTGAGCAAAGAGGGGTTGTGTTTGTAAGAAAATTTTGAGGGAAGGAGAAGGTGTGAGGGGGGAAATATAAAGGGTTGGAAAAACAGAAAACAGAATATTGGATTTTGGAAGAAATGTAGACTACATAAAACTTCTAAAGTTTATAAAAAAAATCTATTTTAAACCTTATAGTTTTGAAATTTACAATATAAATCGTATATAATTTTTAAAAAATTGTAGTTTTGATTTTTAAATGATTAACAAATTCTAAAAAAATTATAAAAAATTGCAAATAATTATAAAAGATTCACCTTATTTAAAAATTGAAAAACTTAATGACTTGAAAAAATTATTAAAAAAGGAAAATTGCAAACAATATTAAATTTATTTTTTTCATTGGATTACACCCTAAAATATTTGTTGCGTTTTTTACAAATATTTTACCTGTCTTTTTTGAATTTTTAACCTCTTGGAAAAGATTAAATTGTAATTTTTAAAAAACTTAAAGTTTGTATTATGAATTTTAAAATATAGGAGTTAAAATGAAAAATTTTGTAAATTTCAGAATTTTGTAGTTGATGCAAATAATATTATGGTTGATTGATGCTAAATTTGATGGGTATTTCTCATCATTTTTTATATTATTTGATACTTTCTTTTTTCACTTCATCGATCCTCGATGAAACTATGATTAAATCCATAGTTTTAGACTTATAGGTTAATGCATTTTAAAATAAAATATTTTTCTATATTTGTTTATGTTTTTGTCTCCACTTTAGATTCCATTAACACAACAAGAATAAGATAAAATAATACAATTAAGGAGTATCATAATCACTCTTGTTAGTGTTTCACCAAAATTGATCAAGGATAAGTCTGCGTGGGGAATTGTTGGACGGTGAAATGATAACTTGGAAAGTGGAAGTAAGCATCTATGTGAAAAAGATCTTCAGCTTTTGGTCATTGATTGGATTACTGGATTCCAGTTGAATGGTAGTATGGTATGGGTAGGGGTGGAACTTTAGACTCGCCACTCTAGCTCAATGTTATTCGTCCCTCCCTTGAAAAAATAAGCTTAGTTCTCTTATAATAATAGAGATTATATAATGATTCAAGTATTCCATCTAAATACGCATCGCTTGATCAATAGCAATTAAACTATTAAACGCACGACCGGCGGTTCATCCAATGCCTCCAAGGATTTGGATTTTGGACCGTGAGGTCCCAATAAAACCATGCAACGTCATATACTAGGTTTAGACACTTTTTCTGTGTTTTTTCAAGAACAAGAAATCATCAATACCCATTCAATTCACTTGTACATGTTTGCTGAGGACAAAAGCGGTTCCCATAAATCAAGTTCATAGAAAAAGAGTGGGGAAAGAAGCACAAGATTCATCAAAATTTAGAAACTCGCAATTCCTTGACCTTCGAACATTTTACATCAGAAAGGGAGCTGGAAAATAAGGTAAGATGCATGTCTATACCTCCCCCACATGATTTCGGTTCGCTACAAAGGTAAAAAAGGCTCCAGTTGCCATGTTTTTCTCCCACTGACAATAAGTTCAGCCTCAAATCTGTGGTTGAAAGTTCAACTATGTAAAATGAACCAAGTACTTTCTTATCCAAACATTCTAGCAGCATCTGCTGCTTTCGTAAACAAATCCAAAATGCTATAGGACAAGAAATTCATAGTTGTACGAACTGACAGTTGTGTTGATTCACCAGCTCCTGACAAGTGGAAAGGAATTTAGTTCTCCAGCTCCCATCCTCCTAATCTCATTCCAGGGTCATAGTTCGTGAACAACCTGAATTCGTTCCCAAGCTTGCTTGAGTGTTGGGGCCTAAAACCACATGGACGTAATCCCAACAACTCCCCAGCCCTATCCTTTTGCACCTCACCTACAAGTCACCAAACTACAACCCATTAGACCATCTGGGGAAATAGATGCAACATAACTAGATAACAGCGTTAGGTTCAGTGAAGGAAAGGTTTGATCCTGCAGTCATTGTGGGTTAAGCTAAAAGGAGAGGGTAGGTTCAGCGCTCTGGTGAGAAAAGCTATGATACAAAATCACAGAAAGTGTTTCTGAAGGTACTCATTCATCGTTCATGTGAGTGTGAAAACTGTGTATCAGTAAACACAATGCCAAAGAGATGTTCATCCTAAAGTTAGTGACATCTAAATGAAAATAAGTAGCAGATAATCTACATGAAAGATGTAAAGCCCATATCAACAAGTTAATTGATTTGGAATAAACACCATGACCACAGATACAGACTACCTTAAAAGAGTTCATAATCATGAGACCCTGCTTGTGATATAATCCCAAATATCTTTCTGAATCTTATTTTTCGAATCAATCTTTGGAGAGATGCCTACTCTTGCAGTATTATATTGAACATATTGACAATTCCGTGATATATAACGCATACTAACCTGAATTTAAGTAATTAAGGACTAACTACCAAAAGAAATTACATTAGGAGAGGATAACAATTGTTTACCAGTAAGTAGAAGTATGGAAGATTTTCCTGGAGTTGCGAGAAAAGCAATTGTTTGAGCAGTCTTTTCCAAACACTCCCTACTCTGCCATCATAAAGCATGAATTAGATATTATAATTGTCCTTTCAGATGTTAATAGATCAGTTACCAATTCATCAGCCGAATGGAATAAAAAGTAATATCCTGTTAGCAAACTGAACAGATACAGGGTCTGCTAAATGAAATGTCTAATAAGAGCTTTACATGGGACAGTATATCTCCGTTACAACCTTAAACCATAATGCAACTCATGAAACCAAACAAAAGGCAAGTTTTCATGAGGTGTTCTATCCGCCTTTTAGCACCCAAATTTATTATTCTACTGCTTAGTGACCACTTGAGGAACAGTCATATAGCATCTGCAAAAATATTGACAACGTTTATGCTTCAGAAGCATTCCCTAAGGATAGAAAAATTCATTGGAATGGCTCTATACAAGAATTCTTTCTAATGTGTCATTGCAGCAAGTGAAATTCATAGAAGAAGAAATTTTATCCTCTTCCTTCCAGAGAGAAGATGAACAAACAACAACCCTCAATTCAACACGAGCAGATAACAAACACAAATAAGAATTAGCAGAAAAAACCATCAAAACCAAACAGACAGACCAGACGTTGAACTTAAGTACTACCAGGTACGGAGGATCAGCGACTACAATGTCAAAAGCATGCTTAAATTCCAGCGGAAATTCTTCTGGTTGGTTATAATCATAAAACGTGAACTCACTCCCATACTGTCCAAATCGCTTGTCAAATTCCATCAATTGCACGCACGCATTCGCATCAATTTTCTGCATAGGACACCAAATTACAGCTAATTTTTCTTTTTTTCCAAAAAAATAAGACAAATAATGAAATGAATTGAACTCATATGGACCAAACACCCCCAAAAGAATAAAATAAATTAGAAATGCGATTAGAGTTCCATCTTCAATCCTCACCTTGATGTAGGCGTAGAGTGTAGGGCAGGCGATGCAGGCGGCGCGAGGGTTGGAGCTATTGGACAGTAAAGCGATGACTTCATTTGCTACGATCTCTGCGGTTACTGGTTCGTACCAGAACTGGCTAAGTCTCCAATCTTCTGCCATTAATGCAACTTCCTCACCAGTTCCTTCCCCTCCTCCGGTTTCTGCGATACCGGAGCCGCCAACAGGTGACGGTGACTGGTGTTGTTCTTCGAGGAACTCTTTTAACGCTGCTAAGGCATACGAGCTTAGCATTGGCTGGTCGTCGTTGTCGTCGCCGGTGTCAAAAACGGCAACGGTTTGAAGTCTACCGTGGTCTTCTTCCATTTGGTTTGGTTGTTCTGTCCGGCGAGGCTGGAACAAAACTTAACTGAGGAAAAGACAAGCGTTTTTTTTTTTCCAAACAAATATTATTGTTATTATTGCTTCACTAAAAGTGCAGGCCCACCTATATGTCTCGTTAAAAGAAAGCCCACCTATAATTGCAAGGCCACCCTACTACAGGGAAAAGGCACCCTGGGGTCCCTATGGTTATTATTTTCATTTTAGTTGATCCTACTTTTCGATTTCTGTTCAATTGGGTCCCAGGCGTCATCTCCGTTATCCGCCTGGGGTCCCTATCGTCAAAATTGACGCTAACGGTCGCTTTTTGCCGTTAACGTCATTATTTTATTATTATTTAAGACACGTCATCAAATTTGCGGGCCCCACATGAGAAAATTTCTGGACCAGATTGAAAAAAAAACAACGAAGCTGGACCAAATTTCACCCAAATTTTACGGGCCCCACCATATGTTTTAATTTTACAACCCAAATTTCACCCTCCCAAACCCTAAATTCCCACGAACTCATCTCATCTTCTCCCAAACCCTCATCCTTTCATACCCAGCATAATAATGTTGGACCAGGACCATCATCCTCATTTCTTATTCTTTAATTTTTTTTTCTTGATTTAGTTTTCTCCAATTGAAAAATTCATAAAATTAATTTAATTTAAATAAGGGTTACTAATTCAATTTTTAATTAAGATTTTTTCATCACCCGGATCCGTTCATCACAACCCGGATCCGTTCATCCAAACCCGACCCAAGAAATTCAATTACCCATCACCAAATCGCTTCCAATCATCCAAACCCGTCCCAAAATTCCAATTTCAACAACAAATTCAATTCCATCACCCTCTCCCTCGATCGGATCGGCCTCCCACCACGATCAGCCACCATCGCCACCCTCTACTACTAATCCACCATCACCGACCCTACTCAATCTCCTTTCATCTGCCACCAAATCAAACCCAACCAAAAAAACCAGCCATCAAATCTCTTCCCCGCCATCGCCCTCGTCGACCGCCATCATCACAACCCGATCGGCAAATCCAAATCATCCCTCATCAAACCAAATAATCAAACCCAAATCACCAAATCTCGAAATTGAACCGCCGAAGAAGGAGAGAAAATAAATAGAAGAGATTAGAGAAAGGAGAGGAAAATAAAATAAAGAGAGGAAATAAAAGAAAAAAGAAGGAAAAGAGATGGATCTGGATCTGGTTTGAAAGAAAATGAAAAGAAGAGAATAAAAGAAAGAGTGGCTTCGGCCACAAACAAATGAGGAAGATGAAGAACACGGAAGAAAGCTAAGTGGGGGTGGGTCTAGAGGGAGATGGGTGTTTGGGTTTAGATTTGGTGCAGAGGAAGAAGAAGATGGATTTTTAATGGGTTGGAATTGCAATTGCAGAGGTGGTACCGTGGTAGTATATTTGAGTTTGTTAATTAGTTTGTTTAGTTAGTCAATTTGGTCCAGTTTTGTTGTTTTTTTTTCAATTTGGTCCAGGAATTTTCTCATGTGGGGCCCGCAAATTTGATGACGTGTCCTAAATAATAATAAAATAATGACGTTAACGGCAAAAAGTGACCGTTAACGTCAATTTTGACGATAGGGATCCCAGGCGGATAACGGAGATGACGCCTGGGACCCAATTGAACAGAAATCGAAAAGTGGGATCAACTAAAATGAAAATAATAACCATAGGGACCCCGTGGTGCCTTTTCCCCCTACTACAGTGTAGAGCATTACAATTTTACTACATTTAGCCGGGAAGAAGGATTAGAGGGAAAAAGGAAAAAATGGGGAAAAAAATGCAAAGGAGTCAAAAGGGAAAACAAAAGAATACAAAAGAGCCCATAAAATATTTTCTCCCTAGAAGAAAAGAATTGAAGGAAAAAAAAATTATTCCATTACTGACCCCTCAAGCCACAACAACCTCTCGCCCCTGCACCACCATCCAACACTGACCAAAAATCTCTTATTCCTCTTGGAAAATTGCCCACCCAAGAAGCTTCCCCTTCAGTAAATCCATATCCAAATGCTCATCAACCCCATATACCAACCAAACTACCTTCTATTCAAAATCATTCTCCTCAAGGACCTTTCGAGAATAAAAGCAACAAATTGTTGCTTCTTCACTCAAACCACTCTTTCTTTTTCTTTCTTTTCAGGAAAATTGCTATAGTTTGGTGTTTTGCCATTACAGATACATTAATAAAAAAGTAGCCAAGTTTTAAAAAAAGCCCTTCATCTGTTCAAACCAGAATCATGGTGCTCTGTAAGAACAGTCCCAAATGGATCATTGCGATTGAACTATTATGGCAGAGGCAGTACCGTTTGGCATTGCAGCTGAAATATTACTCAAATTGGAGTCCTCGATCTTCCACGAAATTGGATCTACATATGGTCAAGTTAAGTTTTCCGCTATAAAATGAATAAAAAAATTGAAAAGATAAGGAAAAGATTAGATGACATTGTTGCAGATATGGTCAAGTTCAACTTTAGGGAGAGGATCCTAGAAATGCATGTTGGGTTTAGGAGTGCGAGTAGGGAGAGAGAGCAGACTTATGTATGCAAGGTGTGGTGAGCTTAGCCTTGCACGGAAGGTTGTTGATTGATAGCATGTTTTTATGCATGATTTTCTCTCCATTTTCTCCCCTTTTCAAGGCATGATTCCGCTAATTTACCCTTGTTTCCATTACTATCGCAGATTTAGGCCTAAAATGGGAGTTTATGCGAAAAGATGCATTTCTGGACCATTTTGTGCAGTTTTTGAGCTTCAAGACCCAGAGTCGAGGTCCCGAGTCCGAACCAGCGTTCAAGGTCCCGAATCGGATTCCCAGTTCGGGACCCCGAAGGGCAAAGGATGTCATTTCCACGTGTCATCCCACCTAAAACGCCCATGTGACTCCTCTGACACTGTTCCTGCGCTCTGCACTGATTACCAAACACCCACCGAACTGACCAGTTCAGCCTCGAGCTCAGTCCAGACCTGCCCAAAGCTGGAAAAATCAGACAGCTTTATGCTTTTCCAGCTTTGTGCTTTAAGGAACATGGATCCACTTTCTTAGGCTTTCAATTAATGCATTTTGTCCCTAGTTTTAGGCTGAAGATATTTTGTGCTTAAGGCTCTACTATATAAAGGGCATCTAGGATTAGTTTAGATCATCTATCTTTTTCTAGCTTTTAATCACTTAGCATAATTTAGAAATAGCTTAGACTTCTCTCTAGTTTCTCTCTCTAGCCATTGTTAGCTTCTTCAACATTGCTGCCGAGCTATAAACGGAATTTTAGTAACAAGTTTTCTTCCCTTCATCTATTTATTTACTTGTTATGCTTTCTTTAATCGTTATTTGTTTATCCTTAAGTATGAGTAGCTAAATTCCTAGTTCTTGGCAAGGCTGATTCAAGGGTTGCAAGGGCAGATTCGAGGCCTTAATGTGCTTAAAATATTCTTGATGCTATATTCAACTATTCATCGGTTTAATTATATCTTTGCATGATTTAATTTAAGGTCTGATCAACTAAGAATTATTTTGTGTAAATGCTGCCATTCATGTGATGAATACGAAAGGAAAATTGCATGAGTAAGTAGGCATCTGTTTAGTCTTGACTGTGTCAAAGTGGTCTCGAATAAATAGGTTGGGTAGTTGATTAGAGCTGGGTCACGAGTCCGACAAACTGAGGGACTTTAGCTCTAGATCTGTCTTTTCTTAGCTTCATGGGCAGTTTGAGTATGGCCCTCCCGCATTCGTGCCTGGAGGGATGGCAAATTGTCAAGACTACCTCATATGTGGAAGCGGGGGGTAGTTTCTCTTAAGAGAAAAGTAGGGGATATCCGAGGAATCTGGTCCCCATGTCATTTCTATGACATCTCGAATGGAATACCCTTGAGCTGATGACGATCTGGTCCCGAATGCAACCCAGAATGCCTTTGCCGAGAACACTTCCTCCATCTGATTATTCGTGTTTATTTCACTCTTGATCTATTTCACGCCTGCGTTGATATTTCTGCATCTGTTTCTGATTTATTTTATTTCTGGAATTATTTGCTTACTTACTTTGTTTTATCATTCGGGACTCCCGAATTGACACCTCGGGACCCCGAATACTGCTTTCCTAGATAAAAATTGTTAGCTCCCAAAATCAGCCTTGGCCAACTCGTTTGGCCAAGTAAAACCCCCCCCTAAGTGTTACCCTTTGCGCTCTTCTCCCGAATACATTCACGACCATAAATCAGTTTCTCACAATCCCCGTGTTCGACCCTGACTACCACTGTACACTTTATCTCTTGTGCACACACGTTTTCAGGCACTATAAATTTATGTATTTGATTGACGATCAAATTGGCGCCGTTGCCGGGGATTGTTTCAAGACTGATTTATTTTTCTTGTTTGTATGACCAGGAGATCCGCACCCGAATTACTACCCCTTGATCACGAGCTAGGACGGACCGAAAGGGGACTTCGACGACTGGCACGAGGAAATTCCAACCCTTGCGTTCGGGACCTCGAACGTCTTTTTGACCTAGAAGACAATCCAGACCCCGAGGATCTTCCCCTTGATCACCCAGAAGGACCCGAAATGGATGACCACGGTCCCGTAGGAGATCGCGTTCCACCACTTCCCCCGCCAGTCCAGACCATCGATGATTTCAACGCTGCTCCCGAAGCACCAACCAGCTGCATTGTCTGGCCAGCAGTCCCGAATGACTGGGAACTCAAGTCTGCAACCATGCATCATCTGCCACTCTTTCGAGGATTGGCCAAAGAGAATCCACACCGCCACCTACAGCAGCTACACTCCATTTGTGACGCCATGAAGCCCCACAACGTTTCGGTTGAGCATGCCAAGCTTCGTGCCTTTATGTGGTCCCTCAAGGACGACGCTCTTGACTGGTTTTATGATTTGCAGCCGCAATCTATCAATTCATGGGCCGAGATGTCTAAGGCTTTCACGGATAAATACTACCCCGTGTCCATAGCAATGGTGACCCGAAAGCAGCTTGTATCCATCCTCCAAAAGGATTCGGAAGACCTTGAGCAATACTATGAGCGGTTTAAGAAGATGCAAGCCCTATGCCCCTCGCATAATCTGTCCGAACATGCCCTCATGCAGTATTTCTGTGAAGGACTCAACGGTCGGGACAAGGCCTTGTTGAACGCTGCCGCTAATGGATCCATCACTAGACTCACTCCAGCTGCTGCCAAGGCCACCATCGAACTCATGGCCAAGAACAACCTCCAGCTCAACAACTCCACTAGCGTTCAAGATGCACGCTCAGCTGCTATGGAGAATCAACTTGCAGCCATCACGGGCATGTTGCAAAACATGGCTTCAGGACAACCAGTCCAGGTCAAGGCCTGCCAGATTTGTCAATTTTCAGACCACCCAACAGATGCTTGCCCATTCATCCCCGATGAGATTCCAGTCAATGCAGCTGGAGGATTCAACGCCCCATATGGCCAACATCACAATCAAGGTTGGAAGCAACCTAACTATGGATGGAACAACAACCAGCAGGCTGGACCCAGCCATCAGTATGGCCAAAATCCATACGGAAATCACCCCCCTCCTTTCAACATGCAGGCCTTCAAGCCTAGGCCCAATTTTCAGAATTACCAGTACCAGAGGCAGCCTCCCCCAGACCAGAATTTCACCATGCCACCGCCCCCGAATGAGGACCCCTCCCCCGATAAAAAGAAAATCGCAGAACTGGAAAAACAGATTCGGACCCTCATGGCTGAAATGAAGGAAGTAAAAAATGGAGGGAGATTTCCAGGGCAAACGGAACCTAACCCGAAGCATGAAGCGTGTGCCATGAACCTCCGCAGTGGTCTCGAGATCCCTTCTCGTGTCCACCCAGATCCCGAAGCCAACATTGCTGTTCCTGGTCCCGAAACCAACAATACTGTACCACCACCTCCCGAACAAACAAATGACCAACCCAAGGAGTCCCGATTTGGCGACGCAGCACTTGATCACTTCTTCTCCAGCAAGAAATCCCGATGCAAGAAGAAGCAGCCCGTTGAGGAAGACTTCTCCCAAGAATTCATAAACAAAGTCTTCGAGCCCCCATTCCCCGAGCGATTGATAAAGAAAACGAAAGAAAAGGAAGATCGGGACATCTTCGAAATGTTTAGCAAGGTCGTCATCAATATTCCGCTCCTCAAGGCCATCAAGAACATGCCCCGATATGCAAAGTTTCTAAAACAACTATGCACCAACAAGAATAAGTTTACCGAGGTGAATCGAATCAGTGTGGGAGCCAACTTGTCCGCCCATATCCAGCGCCGGATCCCGACCAAGTGCAAAGACCAGGGCATGTTCACGGTCCCGTGCAGGATCGGGACCATTGATATTGGGAACGCAATGTGCGATTTGGGAGCAGGAATTAATGTTATGCCCTTGACCATCTACAATAGCCTCGGACTCGGGCCCTTGAAGGAAACCACGCTGGTAATCCAACTTGCAGACCGTTCGGTGGTATATCCCAAAGGTATCATCACGGATGTTCTTGTCCAGGTTGGTGAATTCTTATTCCCGGCAGATTTCTATGTCCTCTCCATGGAAAATCCCACGAACACCAAGTCTTCGGATCTGCTCTTGGGACGTCCTTTCTTGGCTACTGCCCGGGCAAAGATTGACTGTTATGAGGCCTCGATATCCCTCGAGTTCGACGGGGAAATCATCCGTTTTAACATGCTGGACTCTATGAAGTACCCCCCCGAATTCTCAAGCATCAATTTTGTTGATATAATAGACCCCCTTGTGGAGGAAGTTACTGGGCTGAACTCTGTCGAGCCCTTGAAGCTGGTTCTTGACCATAGTCTCACCCCCGAATCTCTGCGAGAGATGACAGCTTCCATCGCGGTCCCTTCTGAATTAAGCACCGTTGCCGCAGCCCTTGAAGAAAATGCTTCCCTGATGGTTGAACCCCCGAGCGAGTCTCCTGAATGCGCAGATCATGTACGACTTCCTTCATCTCTGGAACAAGCCCCAGACCTGGAACTAAAGACGCTGCCCTCACACCTGAAGTATGCATACCTTGGGGAGGCAGAAACGCTCCCGGTCATAATCTCCAACAAATTAGAAGCAGAGCAAGAAGCTGAGCTAGTGAACCTCCTCCAGAGTTTTAAGAAGGCCATCGGTTGGACAATTGCCGACATCAAGGGCTTGTCACCATCCTTGTGTACTCACCGCATACATCTCGAAGAAGGCTCCAAGACAGTGAGACAGCCCCAAAGGCGTTTGAACCCTCCCATGATGGAAGTAGTTAAGAAGGAGGTCCTGAAGCTACTCGATGCCGGGGTTATTTACCCCATTTCTGATTCTCCATGGGTTAGCCCAGTTCAGGTGGTCCCGAAGAAAACTGGCATCACAATCATTCCAGGTCCCGAGGGTCAGCCAATCCCCTCCCGAATCCAGAATGGATGGCGTGTGTGCATTGACTATCGACGCCTGAACGAAGCCACCCGAAAAGACCATTTCCCACTTCCCTTCATAGATCAGATGCTGGAGCGCCTTGCGGGCAAGACGCATTATTGCTGCCTAGATGGGTATTCGGGATTCCACCAGATTCCAGTAGCCCTTGAAGACCAGGAGAAAACCACCTTCACGTGCCCCTTCGGGACCTTTGCTTACAGACGCATGCCCTTTGGGTTATGCAATGCCCCGGCCACGTTCCAGAGGTGCATGGTCAGCATCTTTTCAGATTTTGTAGAAGAGTGCATCGAGGTATTCATGGATGACTTCACGGTCTATGGTAACTCCTTTTCCGAATGCCTCTTGAATTTAAAGAAAATTCTGCAAAGGTGTATAGAAACTAACCTTGTTCTTAATTTCGAAAAATGTCATTTCATGGTTGACCAAGGACTAATCTTAGGCCATATCGTGTCCCGAAAGGGTATCGAAGTAGACAAGGCTAAAATCCAAGCTATCGAGACCTTGCCTTACCCCTCAAATATTCGAGATGTGCGTTCTTTTCTTGGACATGCAGGTTTTTATAGGAGGTTCATCAAGGATTTCTCCAAGATCGCCCAGCCAATGTGCCAATTACTACACAAGGATGTAGAATTTGTCTTTGATGACAAGTGCAAGAAGGCATTCGAGACCCTGAAAGCCAAGCTCATTTCTGCTCCCATCATTCGAGCCCCCGACTGGACGCTCCCATTCGAGATCATGTGTGACGCGAGCAACCAAGCCTTGGGAGCTGTTCTGGGCCAGAAGAAGGACAAGGAGACTTATGTCATTTATTATGCCTCCAAGTTGTTGGATCCCGCCCAGCAAAATTACACCACTACGGAAAAAGAACTCTTGGCCATTGTCTATGCCCTTGATAAGTTTCGGCAGTACCTCCTGGGCACAGAAGTGATAGTATACTCTGACCACTCCGCTCTTCGATGCCTGCTCAAGAAGACAGACGCGAAGCCTAGGCTTATCCGCTGGATTCTCCTGCTTCAAGAGTTCAACCTAGCCATCAAAGATAAAAAAGGGACCGAGAACTGCGTAGCTGATCATTTGAGTCGACTACCGCATCAAGAAGATGACTCCCAAGTAACCATTCGGGAGTCTTTCCCTGATGAGCATTTGTGCTTAGTTGACACGACAAAGTACCCCTGGTTCACGGACATAGCTAACTATTGTGCCACTGGTGCGCTTCCAGTCGAGGCCTCGAGTGCAGAACACAACCGAATCCGCAAACAAGCCAAGTATTATGTCTGGGACAGCCCGTACCTATGGAAACATTGTTCAGATCAAATCGTTAGGCGCTGTGTCTCCACAGACGAGGTCCCGTCCATCCTCAAGTTCTGCCATTCAACAACGGAAGGGGGACATTTTGCTGCAAAGAAAACCGCACTCAAAGTCCTCGAGGCGGGTCTTTACTGGCCCTCCATCTTCAAGGACAGTTATTTATTTTGCGCAACGTGCCCTCGATGCCAAGCCATGGGAAACATCAGAGCCCGAAACCAAATGCCCTTGACTAGTATCATTGCGTGCGATATTTTCGACATTTGGGGCATTGACTTCATGGGACCGTTCCCAAATTCATTCGGGCATACGTATATTCTGCTTGCAGTAGATTACGTCTCCAAATGGATCGAAGCCAAGGCCACAAAAACTGACGATTCAAGGGTGGTTGCCGATTTTCTCAGAACACACATCTTTAACCGATTCGGGACCCCTCGAGCTCTCATCAGCGATCGGGGGACTCATTTCTGTAATCGAACAGTCGCTTCGCTACTTAACAAGTATGGAGTGACTCATCGAGTGTCTACAGCTTACCACCCCCAAACCAATGGGCAAGCTGAGGTCTCGAATCGGGAGATCAAGGCCATCCTCGAGAAAACAGTGAATCAGTCACGAAAAGATTGGAGTCTCAAGCTAGGGGACGCGCTTTGGGCCTACCGCACCGCATTCAAGACCCCGATCGGCATGACACCATATCGGTTGGTCTATGGCAAGCCGTGTCACCTTCCGGTCGAAATAGAACACAAGGCCTTTTGGGCACTCAAGAAAGTCAACATGGACTTGAACTTAGCAGGAAAGGAACGCTGTTTGCAAATTCAAGAGCTTGAAGAGCTTCGGGGGATCGCCTATGAGAATTCCATGATCTACAAGGACAAGACCAAAGCCCAGCACGACAAGCACCTCGTAGTCAAAAACTTCACCATTGGGCAGAAAGTGTTGCTCTACAACTCCAGACTACGGATTTTTTCGGGGAAGCTCAAGTCCAAATGGACGGGACCATACCGAATAACCGCGGTGTTTGATCATGGGGCTGTTGAGATCCAGAGTTTGAACAATGGGGAGCCATTCAAGGTCAATGGGCACAGGTTGAAACCTTTCTATGAAGGATTCCAGCCTTCAACTGCAGAAGACGCAAGGGTCGAGGACCCAGCAATCCACACTCCCGAATGAGGACACGACGTCCAGGCCTGGACGATAATCAAGGCCAAGTGTGGGGACCAACCCCGAATTTCTAACCCTCTTCCTTTAATTTTCTCGTCTCTAAATTCTGCATCCGACATCCTCTTTTCCATCTTCCCAAAACCCATTTCTTACCTTCCCTAGGTGATTTTAATTAGTTTTGTCCAGACTTATTCCTTTTGTCCATTGGTTTCTTTAGTTTCTTCTATTATTCGAGTCAACTCTAACTTTTCAAATTTTTTATGTGCACTTTTTATGTTACCTAGGAAAACAAATTTCATTTTCGTTGTCCTATCCCCCTTTCATTTAATTTTTATGTTCCCCTCTCTCCTTTATTTAATGCCTTGTCCCCTTCTTTATCACCCCCATTTAATTACCTCTGATTTTATTCTTATCTCTCCTCTCTCCAACATCCCAAAAGCTGATTTGCTTTCTCTGATTCCCGTACAGGTGTCAGCGCACACTGCCCATGGCACTAAGCGCCCTCTCCCATCGCGCCACGTGGACAACGGAGGACGAAGCGTCAGTTCCCGCCTCTCTCTCCACGTTTCCACGCCTGCCACAACCTACTCACCCACGCCACCTAAACCGTCACCCTTCCACGTTACCCAACCGTTACCCAACCAAACCCTTTTCAGCTCTCCCAATCAAATCAAAACGCAGCTTTCCCTCTGCTTTCCCAACACAAAACCCTATTCCCTCCCTTATGGCACACACCAGCATTAACCTCAACAAAAATCCCTCCTCTCACTCTTCTACCCCCACCCCTAATCCTCTCTCCAACCCGAAACAGCCGCACACCATCACCTCCGACCACTCACCCGCCGCCACTGAACGGCTCGGATCCACATCCTCTGAGACCACCCTCAACCTAGACGAAGCCCCCCACACCGTCCCTCTCCCAGACATGACCAGATCTGGCAAGGTTCGCCGTGTCCCACCAACCACCACCGCCGGTAGCAAGAAGAGAACGCCTCCCAGCCCGGTCAACTCCGTTCCCCTCGACGTTAAGCCTATCGGCTACGTCATTCCGTCCGACACCGACGGTGAGGAGGAACCCCAGTCCAGTTCCAGCCTCCGGGAAGCCCGGCGGGTGGAGAGAGAGAATGAGGAGCAATTCCCGTGGGATTCCGACGACCAGCGAGAGGAGGAGGACGACGGCGGACAAGACGGTGAAGAGGAGGTCGAGCTGACTGAGCGACCAGAAGCACAGGAAGCCCAGGACCCCGAGCACACTGCTCCCGGTCCCGAGTACATTCCAGAGGGCCCAACTGAGGAGATCACCAAGGAAGGAGAAGGGGAGATCGACCCACCCCAACCTCCCAGTCCACCCCCGAAACCGGCCAGGGGCAAGACCCGAGCCGCTAAGAACGCTCCCAAGCCCCCTGCACCCAAGGCTCAAGCCCCCAAACCTCCGGCCGCTAAGAAAAGGAAGGCCCCGGCCTCTTCCAAGGGCAAAGCGCCTGCTACTGAGACCCCCCGCAAATCCCAGCGCGTCGAGACAGAGGATGAGGAGTTCGATTCCGCTCCGGGCTCTCGACCCAGTTACCTGGTAACGGCTAACCTTGAAACTTTCAATGAGCTTTTCATCTTTAACGATAAACCTTCCTTGGATAAGGTACATTTGATGAATTTTAAGGGAGTAGCCCCATGCCCTAAGTTAGATATGGAGTTCTATGATAAGATGGGTGTTGGGTCCCGAATTCGGGAGTATATCAGTGGTATCGGGTGGGAGAGTTTCTTTTATATGGATCAGCCTACTTATCTGGAACTCAGTTTGGAGTTCTTTGCTAGTTTTTGGTATAAGTTTGATCTGTTCAAGCCTAAGGGTGGGGTAGGTCCCGATTTGTCTGCGAAGGGTTGTGTGAATTTCAGGCTTGCAAGTAAATGGCACCCTCTGTCCCTCAACGACTTCAACGTTTATCTTGGTTTCGTCAGTCGTGAAGGGACTCAAGAGGCCGCCTATCAAAATGCTCTCACCACCGTTCCTGCTGAATTCAACAATCACAAAGCACTTCGGGAGCTCTCTGGCCAAGATGAGGTCATCTTCGACTCTCGCAATACCAAAGCCCACTGCATTCAAGACCCGGCGCTCCGCATCCTGCAACGCTTCCTGTCCATTGCCCTCGCGGGTAAATTCGGGACCTCTGGACAGCTTGCCCAAACGGAGTTGTTCTTTCTCTGGGCCATGTACCACAAGAAACGGGTCAATCTTGGATACTGGATCGCCACCGCTGCTCATAACGTCGCCAATGCTCCCCAGGGTCGCTCTCCTGTTCTTGGATCAGTTGTCACCAGCTTGGCCTCAAAGCTTTACACTTCGACACTTCGGGAGCTCAATCTGTATCGACACCCAAGTTCCTTCAAGATCCTTGGATTCAAATCTTTGGACGCGATGGAATTTCTCTGTGTCATTAATGGTGTCTTGAGTTTCCATGCAGGTAACAAGGGTCGGATCGAAGGCAAGTATAGGTACCCAGACCTCTCCAAGCCGTCTGCTGCTCCCGAGCCTCCGTCTAGCAACGCCACCACTTCACCAGCCCCGAAACCCGCAGTTGACTCCCGAGTGCCCGACAACATTCCAGCTGACGACACCACGAACCAGCTCCTCCGCCTCATCCTGGAAACCAATCTTGCAATCCTTCGAGAGATCCAGACTCAAGCGGACGTGCTGATTGCGATGCGCCGTCCTCATCCTCCCCCATGATCCTCCCCCATGATCCCGAACAATTTTAATCACTTTTGCCCCTGCGTGGGCTGGCTATCACTCTTGAACAATTCCATTCCTGCTTTCACTTTAAACTACTATCTCTTTTGTCTCCTTCTCGCATTGAGGACAATGCGCTGCCTAAGTGTGGGGAGGAGTTTAAACTGCTAGTATTTATTATGCATACTATAATTATATTCTAGTTTATGCATGTGTTAATTTCTAGTTTTTATTTTTTCGGATTTTTATCTTTATTTTGCTGCCTAGTTTTTGAAAACACCCCAATGATGGACACACACCTGACTTGTGCACATAGAATAAAAATGCTGTCTATAGTCAAGGTCCCGAATGTGATATCCTTTGCCTGTTATGCCTTATATCTGCTTCAAGGCCTAGACACCAGTAGTCACGAAGTAACACCTTGTGAGCATTTGAGCCTTCATACCTATGTTTATTAATTGAGTGAATGCATGACTAGGTACTGGCTGGGTTTGCATGATATCCATGGGTATAGACACATTCAGACATAGGAAAGCAACAAAAAGATTAAGACCTCGCATCAAATTGTTCTCTCTCATTTTTTCTGCTCTGTTCTTTTTCCTGACCCCGAATCCCTTCTTGACCTCTCCAATTCTAACCACTTGAAGTTTCTTTGATCTTTCTCTTGGCAGGTGAGTGATGTTGTTGGGAGCACCATCGAGGGCTAGACTAGACAAATGAAGCAGCACAGGCAAAGTGTGGGGGTCCCGCAAAAATTCAAGACCCTGAATGTTGGCACCGATTCAAGACCTCGAAGCTAAAACGAAGAAATCAAGGGCAGACCAGAACGAAAAATCACTTCCCACCCACAGTAAAACACAAGTGTGGGGAAGTGAAATCAGAATATCAAGCCCCCGAAGAACAAGGTCTCGATCCTCAATTCAGATCTCTCTTTCTCTCTCCAAAAAAAAAAAAAAAAAAAAAAAAAAAAAAAAAAAAAAAAAAAAGAAGAGAAAAAGAAAAAGAAAAAAATATAAATAAAAGAGAGAGAGAAAAGAGCAAGACCAAACCTTGAAAGCCAAGAAGAGGAAAATCAGCAGCCAGCACCCATTCAAGGTCCCGAGCCTAGGTCCCGAACGAAGGCAAGGACCCCCCCCCCTCAAAGAAGAAAAGCCTAGTCTAGCTTTCGCTCCAGCAACATTGTCTCACCATTTCGATTCTTTCTTGCCAAGGGAGCATTCCAGGTTCGAGTTGGTTTAACCACCTTCTCATGTCACTTCCTTACTACCCTTCTTCTCCACTTTTCCTTCTCATTACGCTTCTTCCATTTCCCTTGTCATTTATTTTCTTTGCTTCTCCTTCTTACCCCCGATGCGAAGTCTTTTGATTGCTAGATTGCCTATGCATGTGTCTAACGTACTCGGATTAACTTGCAAACTTGGTCTTGTGCCGCGTTTTTGCATACTTGAGTGTTTAAACACCTACCCTTGTTCATGAGCATGAGCGCAAACACGAATCTATGTGAGGACTGCTGGTATATAGGCTAATGTGGAAAAGTCTCTTCTCAAGGGTCGTTACTCTTCTGATTTGATGCAGGTGTATCTAGGCAAAGTCTGTTTTCATTCGGGGCCCCGAATCTTTTCAAGCATGCTTATTCTCTGTGCTATTGTTTGGTGTGTCTGTTCTGTTTTGGGACTGTTTTAAATTTTGTGAATGCTCGAGGGCGAGCATTGGGCAGTGTGGGGATTATTTGATAGCATGTTTTTATGCATGATTTTCTCTCCATTTTCTCCCCTTTTCAAGGCATGATTCCGCTAATTTACCCTTGTTTCCATTACTATCGCAGATTTAGGCCTAAAATGGGAGTTTATGCGAAAAGATGCATTTCTGGACCATTTTGTGCAGTTTTTGAGCTTCAAGACCCAGAGTCGAGGTCCCGAGTCCGAACCAGCGTTCAAGGTCCCGAATCGGATTCCCAGTTCGGGACCCCGAAGGGCAAAGGATGTCATTTCCACGTGTCATCCCACCTAAAACGCCCATGTGACTCCTCTGACACTGTTCCTGCGCTCTGCACTGATTACCAAACACCCACCGAACTGACCAGTTCAGCCTCGAGCTCAGTCCAGACCTGCCCAAAGCTGGAAAAATCAGACAGCTTTATGCTTTTCCAGCTTTGTGCTTTAAGGAACATGGATCCACTTTCTTAGGCTTTCAATTAATGCATTTTGTCCCTAGTTTTAGGCTGAAGATATTTTGTGCTTAAGGTTCTACTATATAAAGGGCATCTAGGATTAGTTTAGATCATCTATCTTTTTCTAGCTTTTAATCACTTAGCATAATTTAGAAATAGCTTAGACTTCTCTCTAGTTTCTCTCTCTAGCCATTGTTAGCTTCTTCAACATTGCTGCCGAGCTATAAACGGAATTTTAGTAACAAGTTTTCTTCCCTTCATCTATTTATTTACTTGTTATGCTTTCTTTAATCGTTATTTGTTTATCCTTAAGTATGAGTAGCTAAATTCCTAGTTCTTGGCAAGGCTGATTCAAGGGTTGCAAGGGCAGATTCGAGGCCTTAATGTGCTTAAAATATTCTTGATGCTATATTCAACTATTCATCGGTTTAATTATATCTTTGCATGATTTAATTTAAGGTCTGATCAACTAAGAATTATTTTGTGTAAATGCTGCCATTCATGTGATGAATACGAAAGGAAAATTGCATGAGTAAGTAGGCATCTGTTTAGTCTTGACTGTGTCAAAGTGGTCTCGAATAAATAGGTTGGGTAGTTGATTAGAGCTGGGTCACGAGTCCGACAAACTGAGGGACTTTAGCTCTAGATCTGTCTTTTCTTAGCTTCATGGGCAGTTTGAGTATGGCCCTCCCGCATTCGTGCCTGGAGGGATGGCAAACTGTCAAGACTACCTCATATGTGGAAGCGGGGGGTAGTTTCTCTTAAGAGAAAAGTAGGGGATATCCGAGGAATCTGGTCCCCATGTCATTTCTATGACATCTCGAATGGAATACCCTTGAGCTGATGACGATCTGGTCCCGAATGCAACCCAGAATGCCTTTGCCGAGAACACTTCCTCCATCTGATTATTCGTGTTTATTTCACTCTTGATCTATTTCACGCCTGCGTTGATATTTCTGCATCTGTTTCTGATTTATTTTATTTCTGGAATTATTTGCTTACTTACTTTGTTTTATCATTCGGGACTCCCGAATTGACACCTCGGGACCCCGAATACTGCTTTCCTAGATAAAAATTGTTAGCTCCCAAAATCAGCCTTGGCCAACTCGTTTGGCCAAGTAAAACCCCCCCCTAAGTGTTACCCTTTGCGCTCTTCTCCCGAATACATTCACGACCATAAATCAGTTTCTCACAATCCCCGTGTTCGACCCTGACTACCACTGTACACTTTATCTCTTGTGCACACACGTTTTCAGGCACTATAAATTTATGTATTTGATTGACGATCATTGATTCAACAACGGGATTTGGAAAATATGAAAATGACCACAAGGATAAAGTGGTAAAGTAACTATAAAAAAAATTCTTCTCATTTATGTTGTTACACACAAATATTATAATTTCTTTTATTTTCCTTTATATCTAAAAAATGTAGCCATACAAAAGAATCTCTTTAAAAATCCCCTCCTTCTCATTTCCTTTCCTTTCCCTCGTTAAATTTCTCCTCTTTTCCTTCCTGCACTTTAGTTCTCATACAAAGCATTAAGATTTTTTTTTGCATGTTCAACGATTTTTATTAGATTTTTTTTCTACATTTAAAGAGATTTATTCAATACCAAAAGAAAGGAATATGTATTCTTCTCTTTTTGACACTAAATTATTTATTTTATTTTTTTAGTATTGTTTTTTTATCAAATATATAAAATTAGTTAGAATCAAAGCTCTTGAGAAATAAGAGAAATTAGTCTTCTACTCGCATGATACGAATATATTATTATTTATTAATAAAAAATTAAAAGTGTAAAACTTCAGGTAGTTAAAATATATTATTGTCATAATATGATCAAAGTCTTGATTTTTTTATTATCTTAATATATGTATGAAATATAATCAAAAGTGGCGAAATAAGTAATTATAATAATGAAAGGATTCAAAAATAAAATATAATAAAATATCTTGATTCTTTTTCGACTGTTTTAATATATTAAACTTTTTAGTGTATTGTTATTTTTTGTTAGCATATGTACGCAATTAATTGGTTGTTTTATTAGTGACAAAGATACCAATAGAGACTTAGACTTAGATTCAAATTATACCTCCGCTAATTGGTTGTTTTTCTTGCTATTTATTCGACTGATTAAGTTGTATTATTATTGTAATGTCTTGTTAGGTGACATGAGAGAAAGGAGCCAAGAATTAAAAAGAAAAGGTTTTAAATTAATAAAATTCTTTTTTAAAATTATAATTTAAAGGTATAAAAAAATCCGAATTTAACTGAAAAATCCAATCGATCTAATCTAATCCGAAATAGTCAAATGCTATCTTGATAAAGGCCCCGTATGAATACTTCGGATTATCGACCCTGAAATCCTATCCGAATCACTCCAATCTGAAATTGTCGAAATTCAATCCGAAGTTCGAATGCTCACCCTCTACTTTTACTGAACAAAAATAATTACTAAATTTCATAGAAATGCTGTCAAACCAATACCTATATTTATATAATTATAAAGTAAGAATTCCTTTTAACCATTTTTTTCGTAATATATATATATATATATATATATATATATATTTCTCTAACACTCTTGAGCTTTCTTTTAACCATTTTTTTCGTAATATATATTAGGAAAAAAATGGTTAAAAGAAAGCTCAAGAGTGTTAGAGAAATCCTATATTTTTTGGCAAAAAAAAGAGAAAAATTATACATTCATCTGTAGTTAAAATCCCACGACGTCGTTCGTCCTATAACGAAGTCGTTCATATAATTTGTTTATCTTCTTCGTTTCAGCCCTAAACCCTGGCCTTGGTATTGGAATTTGGATATCAGACAAAACCCTACTAAAGGAACAAAAGAACGGCGCATCTCATCTCCTCCCCTTCCTCGCATCGCAGCCCAGCTCAGCCACTGCTCCTCCCGTCCTCTACTCTTTACAACCACCGCTCAGCCGTATCTTCTTCATCGCGCCACCGTTTCGTCACAGCTTGCAGCTTTGAAACCCTCATCTTATTGAGGTAGGTTTGAGTTGAATGCTGAAATCTCATTGAACAAATAACAACAACTAGCTAGAAATAATTGTATTTTGGATACTGCACAACAAGCTAAGATTTTTGTGTCTATTTTCCTTGATTACTTTTTCATGCAGGTTTTTAGGGTTGTTTGATTTGTTGCATTTAGGTCGAAAACAAAGATGTCGCGTTTCTGGACACAGGTTTGTGATATTTCTATTTGCAATTTGGGTTTTTTCTTTTCTTTTAATGTAATGTGATGATAGCTAGTTCTTGATGTATATGTTCTGAAAGTATTTGTTATCCTGTTTGTTTATAGGGTGGAAGTGACTCTGAAGAGGAGGAGAGTGATTATGAACAAGAGCCTGATGACGTTGAAACTGGTGATGCTCCTGCACAAGCTGGCCAAAGATATCTTACTGGCAATGACAGCGATAGTGATGGTTCTGATGATCAAAAGAGAACTGTCAGGTCTGCTAAAGAAAAGCGTAATGAGGAGATGTCTGCTACAGTGGAACAGATGAAGAACTATATGAAGATTAACGACTGGGTCAGCTTGCAAGAGAGCTTTGATAAGTTAAATAAGCAACTGGAAAAAGTAATGCGGGTGACAGAAGCTGTGAAGGTTCCCCCTCTTTACATCAAAGCTTTGGCGATGTTGGAAGACTTCTTAAATGAAGCTTTGGCAAATAAGGAAGTGAAGAAGAAGATGAGCAGTAGCAATGCCAAAGCTTTGAATTCAATGAAGCAGAAACTGAAGAAGAACAATAAACAGTATGAGGATTTGATTGTCAAATTTAGGGAAAATCCTGAGAATGAAGAGGAACAGCCTGCAGATGATGAGGTGGATACAGAGGAAGAATCTGGTTCGGAGTTTGAAGATGACCCTTCAAAGATGTCTGAGGAGGAGGAGGAGGAGGGGGACAATCAGTCCGACGATGGTGTATGGGAGAAGAGTAAGAACAAGAAAGATAAACTTATGGACAAGCAGTTCATGAAAAATCCCAGTGAAATTACATGGGATATAGTGAATAAAAAATTTAAAGAAGTTGTGGCTGCTCGTGGTAGGCGGGGTACTGGAAGGTCTGAGCAGGTTGAGCAACTAACTTTCTTGACCAAGGTTGCGAAGACCCCTGCACAGAAACTAGAGATACTTTTTAGTCTAGTTTCCGCTCAGTTTGATGTGAATCCTGGTCTGACTGGGCACATGCCTATACACATTTGGAAGAAATGTGTGCAAAATATGCTTGCTATACTGGATATTATGGTTCAGAATCGTAACATCGTTGTGGATGATTCTGTTGAGCCTGATGAGAATGAATCCCAGAAGGGAGCAGACTACAGTGGAACTATTCGGGTTTGGGGAAACTTAGTGGCCTTTCTTGAGAGGATAGATACTGAGTTCTTCAAGAGCTTGCAGTTTATTGATCCGCACACGCGTGAGTATATTGAAAGATTGCGTGATGAACCAGTGTTTCTGGTTCTTGCTCAGAATGTTCAAGAATATTTAGAGAATGTTGGAGATTTTAAAGCTGCAGCGAAGGTTGCCCTAAGGCGTGTTGAGCTTGTATACTACAAACCACAAGAGGTCTATGATGCTATGAGGAAGCTCGCTGAACAGGTAGATGGAGATAATGGTGAAAGGGCAGGTGGGGAGCCCAAGTTTGAGGAAAGTAGGGGGCCCTCTGCATTTGTTGTTACTCCAGAACTTGTGCCTCGAAAGCCTACCTTTCCGGAAAGTAGCAGAACAATGATGGATCTTTTAGTCTCCCTCATTTACAAGTATGGAGATGAGCGGACCAAAGCACGTGCTATGCTTTGTGACATTTACCACCATGCTCTTCTGGATGAGTTCTCGACCGCTCGTGACTTGTTATTGATGAGTCATCTCCAAGAGAATATTCAGCACATGGATGTTTCAAGTCAAATCCTTTTCAACAGGACAATGGCACAGCTTGGTTTGTGTGCATTCCGGGTTGGCCTGATTCCTGAGGGTCATGGTTGCCTTTCTGAATTGTATTCTGGTGGAAGAGTCAGGGAATTGCTTGCACAAGGTGTTTCACAGAGTCGTTTCCATGAGAAAACTCCAGAGCAGGTACTTCGTATGCTATTGTTTTTGTTAATCTGTCATGTTTTAACCCAACTTGAAAAGTTGACAAAAAGCTATAAAGACATCTATTTATTACTTATAATGATGCATTGTAACCTTTCATCTTTTTATGCTAAGTTGTAATTTTGTCAATTAGTCATCTTATTTTATTTCCTGTCACTGAGGATTATGCTTTGCCTCATAATATCAATTTTTTGAGCAAGGGTGTGGCATAATGACTTTTTATGTCACAAGCATTTAGTTTTGGAAAACATAAATGCGGACCTATTATTTCAATCTACAGTTGACTTTTGTATGCATACTAAGTGCTTATTTTAGTTTTTGGGTCCTCACTATGCTCTGTTTTGGAATCTCTTGCTTTCCGCCAATTGTTTTCTTGCTTCTGTTAATTGAGTCATCATTATTCTAGAAGACATTTTGTCTCTTTCCTTAGTTTGTGAGTGGTATTCTGTTTCTGATCACCAAGCTCTGTGTTTGAATCTCTTGCCTTCTTCCCATTGTTTACTTACATCTGTTAATCCAGTCAACATTAATTCTAGAAGCCATCTTCTCTTTCCTTTTGTCTGTTTTTCAGTTTGTTAGTGGTGTTCTGTTTCCAATATAGTATTGATTGCTGAGCAATGCTTTTGCCCTACCAAATTTGCCGCCTCCTTACTATGGCATGCTATTTTAAGTAACAGACTAAATTTCGTATGATTCTTTGTTTCATGTTATAATTGTTTCGGGATATAACATGAGCTTTGTCATGCGTCCTGGAAAAAGATTTCATTAGGTGTGAGGTGGCACTCATTCCTCTAAGATAAATAAGTCAGTTACAACATGTGAGGATTTGTAATCATTTGATAAGTATGAAGTAGCTCATGGGAATTTGTAATCATTAGATGGTGGGTCTGTTTGTGTCTTATCATGTGTGTAAACCCTCTTTGCTCACAGAGTTTAAGGACTCCGGAAAACATGGTCATGTGGTTCAAGATAGTATTTGTGGTTATATTATAACTTTAACAGAGTTAAGTAAGATTGGAGAATTCAATGTTTTATGCTTTTCTTGCCTGTCTATCCAAAGGGATTCCTGTTTTGCATGGATCATTGCTTGGGGTATTGTTATTATACTTGATCCCATGCAGGTTCTATTCCTAGGATGCATCTTTGTTTGATGGTCTACTTACTGGTGTAAATTATTGGCATCAACAGGAGAGATTGGAAAAGAGACGCCAGATGCCATATCACATGCACATAAATCTTGAGCTTCTAGAGGCTGTCCATCTCATTTGTGCCATGCTGCTGGAGGTCCCGACAATGGCAGCCAACACCTATGATGCTAAGCGCAAACTCATTAGCAAGACATTTAGGCGGTTGCTTGAAGGCAGTGAGAGGCAAACTTTCATTGGACCTCCTGAAAATGTTAGAGACCATGTAATGGCTGCCACTAGGGCTCTTGGCAAGGGTGACTTCCATAAGGCCTTTGATGTTATAAAGTCATTGGATTTCTGGAGGCTACTCAGAAATAAGGACAGTGTTCTTGAGATGCTGAAACTAAAGATTAAGGAGGAGGCCCTTAGGACCTACCTTTTTACCTACTCCACTTCTTACGACACCCTTGGCTTGGACCAACTCACTAAAATGTTTGACCTCCCCGAAGCCCAGATTCACAGCATTGTTAGTAAAATGATGGTCAACGAGGAGCTTTTCGCGAGTTGGGATCAGCCAACACAGTGCATTGTCTTCCACCATGTTGATCACACAAGGTTGCAAGCTTTGGCATTCCAGTTTACAGAGAAGCTATCTATCCTTGCCGAAAGCAACGAAAGGGCAACCGAAGCAAGGATTGGTGGTGGTGGTTTGGATCTGCCTCAGAGACGCAGAGATAACCAGGATTATGCTAATGTTGCAGGAGGAGGTGGTAAGTGGCAAGACAATCAGTTTTACAATCAGGGAAGGCAAGGTGGGCGTTCAGGATATGGTGGTGGTGGTGGTGGGAGATTTAATTCATCGGGCCAAGGTGGTGGAGGTGGCTATTCAAGAGCCCCTGGTAAGATGCGGGCAACAGATGGGTACTATGGAGGATCAAGGTATCAAGATGCTGCAGTGAGGGGATCTCAGATGGATCCTTCAACCCGCATGGTGAGCCTCAAGGGAATTCGTGCTTAGGTTCAGGAATTTTGATCAGCTGGACTACTAGAAGTTTAATTTAATTACTAGACACTTTTCTGTTGTATTTTTTCTTAATATTCCCTCTTAAACTGCCATGCCCCATCTTATTAAGATTCAAAGATGACTGTATCATTTCTTGGATGAAATTCGATCTTGTTTTGGTGGTTCTTTTTTTTGCACTCTTATTTAAAAGGGCCGACATCTTTTGTGAGTTTGTCTATGAAGTATGAACTCATTACATGTGACCTTATTTTGTATAGACTATAGAGTATGCTTTCAGGAATTTAGTCTACTTGACGGATGGGATATGTATTGTGAAACGGATGGAGTGGGTCTTGATATAAGTAGATTCATGGAATAGAAAAAAGAGGTGACGTTCCACTTCTATAGGTTGTCAACAAAGATGAAAGCAATAAACGTATTCGATTTGTCATTCCTGACTACGTTAATATCTAGTTTGTGTTGAACATATAGCCTATTCAACTCCTCTACCAAAAACTCCGGCGAAATTAGGAGTTTGAAACAGTTAATACAAGAATCAAAGCACTAGACCGTCTCGAGTTACCACGCACACTTGATATGATTCAACAACCTGTCTTCAGCATCTGAAGAGATAATATCATTGTCCTTGAGTAATTTCACAAAGCCAACTGCTTTCTCCGAACCTCCATCGCGTTCAAGGACCTGCAGAGAGGTAGCCAAGCTCACACTGCTTGGGTTAAACGGCCTCGATCCAAAATGCACTGCTGCTTTCTTCATGGCTTCTGCCGCTCTCAGTGATTGGTCATTCTGATGATCCGCTGTAGCCAAAAATACCATGTCCCCTTTTGCCATTTCCTTGTCGACAAGGGTTTCAGCTTTCTCCAAAAGACCTTTCTTCGTATAAGCAGCAACAAGGGTGTTCGGAAGTCGGATATCATGTGATAAATCCTGGATTCCCACCCTGCATAAACTTTTTCTGCAGTTTCCAAGTCCTCAAACTTCAATAGAGAGTTTAAGACGCAAAGAAAACCTGAAGTATATATACCTTCACATTCTTCTTATAAATTTCCCATGTTCTCAAGACTTTCTCTCTTTCCCAGAGCAGTATATTGTGTCATGAGGAAATTATATGCCGCACTTCTACTCTCTCTACTGATCAATCCCTCAGATTTTTTCAGTATATCCAGCGCCCTGTCCGGAAGCCTGACTTTTCTGTAACTACCAGCGATGGACAAGTAAGCTTTCCAGCCCAAAACAACATTGGGATCAGATTCCATCCTCGTGAGGGTCTTCTCCATTGCTTCGATGTCAGAGACGGCAGCATATGCACTCAGTCTTATGGAATAAGAAATTCTATCACAGTGAATACCATTTTCATCCATTTCTTGCATCAAAGCATCAGCTTTCTCCATGTTCCCAGTTTTACAGTAAAGACCTAGCATGGCATTGTAAGTGAAGGATGACCCTGCAAAACCCAATTCACTCATCCTGTGCAAGAGGATCTCTGCTTTTTCCACAGAATTTAGAGAGGCATAGCAACTAAGAAGAGCGCGATAAGCCCCATAATCTTTTAAACTTATTGGGACATTATTGAAATAATCCTCAACTTGTTCTATCCCATGTACTTTTGAGATCAAACCCAGCCGGATGGCAACATCACTTGAGGAAAGTGGATGGTACCTTTTGTCTGTTAACCAATTTGAAACCTGGTGTGAAATGATGAGAGATACTAATTAGAAGTCAGCTTTAAAAGCATAAAAAAGTTACACCACTCCCCAGCCCCAGCTCTTCTGTGATCATTAAATGACAAACAATCAAGCAGATCCTCTATCTTAATTAATAAGTGTTCGTGTAGGTACCATCGATGCATAGAGAACTCCAATTTAAGATTAACTAAATTGCTAGGCAAGGGGAGCAGAAAAACAAGGCAAACAGACAGGAGGCCAGAAATCCACAGCACTGCATGGCCAGAGAATGTCAAGCTCTAGAATTCAGATATCTAGTTACATGATAATTAACTTCCGCCAAAGATTTACCACTTGCACAAATTTCTCAATTTAGTCAGTCATGTAAATGTGACCATGATGACTACCACCCCATTCTAAAATTAGGACAGGTGGCGGAGTTTAACGTGAAGCCAGCACAGTTGGGATAACAACTAGAGTCCAAAAGTAAGTGTAGGCAAAAAGGAACAACCCATGTTGGGCGCAACCGGCTACTTAGACCCCTAAACCAACTACAGTGGGACTTAGTTGAATCCTGGTCTAACAAAAAGTTCCAACTATTGATAAAAAATACAGTTCATATGCATGAGATGAAAATTGAAATGAGCTGTGTTCTTAAGGAATAAGATCCTCATCCAAAATGGGGCTAATTTGATAACAAAAAGAGACAAATCTCACCTTGCACATTATGCATAAACGGAAACCATCAAAGTAAGGAACACAGACATCATAAAAAACTAAATTCGATTTTCATGGACATCTCATGTCCAAATGCCTATAGACAATCATTGAGGAGAGCAAATATTGACACAATTCAACACAATTCAGTTATTTCACTTCAAGCACATGAATTTGAGCCTGCTATTGTACTTTAAAACAATCCCCCACTATGATTTATTTGAAATAAGCAGTTACAGTTATTTGCTAGCCAATGTTTGCATTTGGAAATGAAGTTTCCAAATAACGCTGAATTCCAATACCCAAACACACACCCACTTGACTCTACGCCATTTCAAGCTACTCCCATAACATTCCAACAAATAATTTCATTTCTTTCTTCTCCAACACAAAAGCAGCAGTAACAAGAAACTGGGTTTTATTTTATTAAAAGGGAATGGGCAATGTTACCTCTAGAGCTTGAAAATAACGCTGGCAATAGCGGAGTTCCCTGATTACAACATTGATTTGAGAACGTGGGAAATAACCAACTTCTTGAACCCACTGGTCAAGAATGGGAGTGATAGAGGCTTTGAAGTCTTTGATCTGCCAAATCCGACGGGCGAGCTCCGTGGTTGAGCGATCCCGCCATTTGGGTTTATTATGAATATTTCCATTGGTAGGTCCTTTAGTTATGAAACTATATAATATTTTTTTACCCTTTTTAATGTTAATTTTTCTGTTAAATTTCAGAAAAATAAATAATAATAAAAATATATTATTTTTACTGTAGTTTTTGTTTTTATTCATGATAAGGAGAGAGTGAGGGAATACCTCCTTTTCTTTTTATTATTTTTATTTTTGTGAGGAAATGTTTTTTTTTTAAATATATTTTTAGATGGAAAAAATTTATAATATTTAACGAAAAATCACTCAAAATTTAACGTCGTGATTAAAATAAAAACAATAGATAATTTTTAGGACTAAACCGAATGGTTTCATGCCTAAAAGACTAACGAGAAAAACATGAACACACGTGAAATGAAACTAAAAAAAATCCCTATTTTATTGTATATGAGTTTGGCACATTTGGGCATTATTTATTATATTACACAACTTCTTATCTTTTTATTTATTTATTTTACAAAAACAACTTCTAATATTTTCTTCCAAGTTAATAGGTAAAAACATCATTAAAAAAAAAGTTATAGGTATTAGGTGACCATTTTATGCTATAATTGTTTTATTATTAGAAATAAAAGGAATTACTTGTATAGTTATACATTTTTAGTGTTTGTTCTACCAGTTTGATTATTGTCGGAAAATAAAATAAAATTGTACTTCTAGTTTGCTGGCTGAATCTAAAACTTAAGTGAATAAATCCTTTACTATTCGAACTTGATATGTGAATTCGATTTTGTTTATTATTTTCCTTTATTTGATTCGCGTTACCCCAAATTATTATATATTCAAATATATTTTCTTTGAAAATTTACCAAGCTAATCATTTAGCTCCTTTCTTTAGCCGGATTTAGGATAAGGAGGATCCATAACATAGTTTGAGAAAGGTCAGGGATCCGCAGTACACGCCTCAATTGAACTGGCCTAAGAATACGCTCATCAAAGAAATTATATTGTATTTTAACATACACTGATCGTTCGCTAGCTTATTCATTCTGATTGGTTGAAATAATTTTTTATAAATTCAATCGGTATTATTAATATATTTCAACCAATCATATCGAATGCACGAACCATGTATAATAAGACACACCGAAAACATTCGATACTGCCTCATCTTCAATTCCTCCATCCTAATCAAGAAAAAACCACTCTCGTTTCTCAGATTTCAACCCAATGTGCTATTACTAAATTCTCAACAACAACAAAATAAACCTGAAATAGGTTGTCGATCACTGATCCAACCCTAGTGGCTTAATTTCTTCGATCGCAATGGATATGGTAATTCATTTGTGGACGGTGTCAATGGTTGTTGCTGCAATTGGGATATACACAGGCGTGCGAGCCAAGACTCATTGGGGTACCCTAAAATCCACACTACCCTACCCAACTTGGTACAGAGAATTCACATTCCACACCTACAATTCCTTGGTTATATCAACATGGGTCCTCTTCATATCCAACATCACCTTGTTTTTTAGGGCCAAAAGGTCAGTTACAGGGTACCCTGCCTTAATCCAAAGGTTATTCTCCACAACTTTGCCTTGGGTCATGTGTGTTGGGGTTTATCATATGGGACTGTCCCAATTGGTGTACCATGAGTTCACTCTGCCTAATTGCGAATTTATGGTTTATGAGCAACAAAATAGGTATTTCACTTTGAATCCTGAATATAAGGGTACTGTTTGTTATTGAATTAATGGAAAATTCATGTTGCGAATTGAATTTATTATGAATTTGGATTTGGTATTTATTCTAGTTTCTCCCCAATTATTATTATTATTTTTTATTCCTGGCTATTGTTTGTTTTTTTCTTCTTGTTTCTAAAGTTTCTAGCTTTCTTTTGTTCATGTTATGGCCTCTTGGCTATGATTACAAGCAGATTTTTCTTTTCATTAATTAGGGTGAGTAAGAAGATGTTGACATTTCTCAATTAGAAGTTTTTTTTTCATAAACTGGATCCGTTCTAAAAAATTGCTAGTTTAGCGCTTGACCGTGCTTGAACAAGACGCGAGAACTTTATGAGATCGAAAATGAAATAAAATCATAGCTTGGGAATTCTGGGTTGTAGTGTTGCCCATTACAATTTCTGCTAACAAAAGTTTGCTTATTTGTTGAAGCACCTAGAGAAAAAAAGAGGTGTCTGCTTTTCTGTATACCATCTTTTTTATGACTTCAATGGTATTTTAAGCAAAAAATGCAGGTATCTGAATTTCAAGACCCACATAAATTAATTAAATTTACATGAATTCTCAATAGTTTCTGTTTTCCAATGCAATAAAACCAAGACCCTTCATCTAAGATATTGGGGGTTAAAAAGAAATACAGCCTCTTGAAATTCTTCAAAAGGGGGAAATTCAGCACTGAATTGGATTGTTGTACTCTTGTGCTTTCCCTGAGGAAATTTTCTTCTCTCAAATTTCCAGAGAATCAGCTTTCTCCAATTATTCTAACTCAATAAGTCCCTTGATATGCTCTGGACTCCTGGACAATGTTAATTCGATATTGAAATCAACCCTCGTGGGGCATCTAGTCCATAACGAACAACACTCTATTCCTCCCCACCGGTCCAAAGGAAATTAACAGTGAGGTTAAAGAAATTCAGTGGTTTCCTCAACCAAACCCAGATAATAAATGCGCGAGGCCCTGTCGGTTTGCAGGTTCTTGAGAAACCTAAGTTAGGGCTAACAGTTCTCACATAAGCCTAGAAGCCGCTAACTGTTCCCCGTGAACTGATTTATAGAGACCACCGGGAGGACAATAGGACTCTGTCTGAAAACAATATTTACATTATTGCTTTCTGGTGCTTCCATGTGGCCAGCACTTTTATCTACTTCTATGCAGTATAACTATCCTCCTCCTCTGGGCTTGAGAACTCAAATCATTCACTGCCTCCACCCCAGGAACTGTCACCCAAAGAATTGAGTACCTAACTGATCTGAATTCGATGAGCCACATTTAATATGATTCAATAACAAGTCTTCAATATCTGAAGAAATAATATTACTATCCACATGTAATTTTACGAAGTCCTGAGCTCGCTCCACACCTCCATGCCCTTTAAGGTCTTTCAGATCGGAAGCCAAACTCTCATAGCTTAGTTTAAGTGCCCCTGACCCAGAACGCCCTACAGCTTTCCTCATGGCTTTCACTGCCTTTACTGGTTGATCATTCCAAAGATATCCTATTGCCAAATGATAATATGTCAAACCACTAGGCCTTCCCCCTTTTGATGCTGCCTTGCCTACAAGTGGTTTAGCTTTCATCAAAAGACCTTTTCGGGCATAAGCACCAATAAGGACATTTGGGATCTGGATATCATAGAATAATTTCCGAGATTCCCACTCCTCAAATACTTCTTCTGCAATTTCGAAGTCATCATCACACTTCACTAGAGAGGCCAAGACACGTAAATAACCTGGATTGTAAACCTTCTCCTTCAACTTGTAATGTTCCCAGATCCTTAAGACGCCATTTTCCCTCCCCAATCCAGCATACTGCGTCATAAGGTAATTATAAGCTGTACTTCTGCTGTCACTACTAATAAAATCCTCAGATTTTTTCAGCATTTCCAAAGCCTTGTCCGGAAGTCCAACCTTTTTGTAATTAGTTCCCATGCTAGAGTAAGTGGACCAATCCAAAACAACATTGGGATCCGATTCCATCCTTGCGAGAATCTTCTCCATTCCTTTGATATCACAGACCGAAGCATATGCACCATGTCGTATGCAATATGTAAATTTGACAAAATCAATGCCTTTTTGACCCAACTCTTCCATCTTCTGCACGAGGAACTCTGCTTTTTCCATAAATCTTGCATAGCAATAGCAGTGAAGAAGAACACAATAAACCCGAAGGACTTTCAAACTTGGTGAAAGCTTAAGGAAATATTCTTCAGCCTCTTCTATCCCATGCACTTTGTTTACCAAGTCCAGCCGGATAGCAACATCACGCGATGAAAGTATATAATGTCTGTTGTTGGCCAACCAATCCGAAACCTAGTGCAAGATAATGAGCAACAGTAGCTATAAATTAGAAGCATCCAGGGAAAAAAATACCTTTCTCCCAGAGCTCATATGGAGTTGGGTTCTTCTTTGATCATCAAAAGACAAAACCACCCAAAAAGAATCACGCATCACAATAATTAATTGGCTTTCATAAGAAGGTTTAATGTTCCTGCCTTGGCTATTAGATAGATATGGTTTCGAACAAGGGAAGCAGAAGAAAAGCAACGACAACATTAAAGTAGGAAAGAAGGTTATTTGTTGGAAGTCAACACCAACCTCAGCTTTAACAATCAAGCGGCAGCGTTATCAAGCATGGCAGTGTCATCAAGCAGCAGCGTCATCAAGCACCTCAGCGTCATCAAGCAGCAGCGTCATCAAGCATGGTAGTGTCATCAAGCAGCAGCGTCATCAAGCTCAGCAGCGTCATCAAGAGGGGCGTTAACAACAGTTGCATTTTGTCTTCTAATTTTGCCACTTATAATTTTATGGTGTGCACAGCTGTAGTTAAAAGAAGAGTGTAGAACGTGTAGGTAGATTATAAAAGGATGTGTATGTAATGTAGAAAGGGTGTTGGAACCAACGTTCCCACCAAAAAAAAAGAGTGAGAATTGTGCACACTGTGCACCACTCTCATCATCAGAAAGTTTGTGAGTGAGAATTGTGCACCACTCTCATCAAAGAAAAGAAAAAAGTTTGTGTGATTCTACCAACGTAGATCACAAAAAATGTTTCTGTGTGCGGTTCTACAAACAAGGGCCAAGGCTGTAGAACAGAAATTTTCAATGAAGAAATTTGTCTGTAAAATATTCTCCATCTATAATAGTTTCATCTTTTAGTTCTTTTCAAATCTTTTAGTTTTTAAATTTCAACATTATTCAAACAGGGAAAACAAAAAAAAGAAGGAAGTAGGTCAGCACCCTGTAGCATCAAACACACGGAGGACGTCAAGAATTCATCTATTTCTGAAAACTGGCCTAATTCACAATCAGCTCAAAGGTATGAGCTCGTGCCCATTGCTGAGATGGCTACAACCTCTCGGACAGTCAGTATGGTTGTGTGGCAGCATAACATTAAGCAAGTGTCATGGGATCTCCAGTAAATCTACTATTTACAGGACTCTACCAAAATTGTTGTGAAATCTGAATGCATGTTTGAAAAGAATTTCAAGACGATAGAATCTTAGCTAGTTGTATCGAAGTTAACAAGATCCTCATCCAAGGGTTACTGATAACATGAAATAAATAAACAATAAGCTCTCATTTTCCTCATTATCCCAAACGGTACCTACATGTTACTCTAAATTTCTTCAGGCAGAATCTCACAATACATGAAGGCCCAACAAAATAAAAACAATAAAAACAAACAGAAACATAACAGAATAAAATTCTATCACTTCAATTTACATTTTTTTCCAAATGGGTATTATTAGATACCTGGAGAGCATGCAAGTGGCGCTTGCAGTAGCGGAGTTCCTTGATTAAGAAATGGATTTGACAAGTTTGTGCACGGTACCCTTCTTTATACCACCGGTCAACAACAGGAATGATGGAGGATTTATGGTTTCTGATCTCCCAAATACGGCGGTAGAGAACCAATGTTGAGTAACACCTTGGACTTCTGTTTTCTTTATTTGTAGATGTTGATGAGTAAAACCTGGCACCATTGTGGCGCAACAAGCCATGATGAGAGGGACTAAATCGACGACTGATCGTGTAGTGTTGTATGATGCTACGGTTTAATCCACCAAACTTCCTCATTTTTTGCAACGATTTCAGAACTTGAGGGAGGTGGTGATGGTGAAAGAAAAGGATCTAAGGCTAAAAGTCCTTGAGCAGAAGACGTTGGGCTCTTTAATTTTAAAGTTAATTTAAGAGATTGATTTCAAAAAATAAGAAGATAATTTAAGAGAGAAAAAATAATAATTTAGCCATAATATGGTCTGCTTGATCTTATCAAGTAACATCCAAAAATAATACTTTGCTGATAGCATCAAATGCTGGATTTTCATCTTCATTATCGCCTAATTTTATTAATAATAATAGCTACATTGTTAGATTTTCAATTTAATCGTCAACTAAATTATAGTGATATTGGTTCAATGTAAGTGTTGTCTGTTATAGACCTTCAATATATTAGATAGTTTCTTTTCTTGTGATTTCTCTGAGGAAATTTTCTGTTTTTTCCAATTATTCTAGCTCAACTATTAACAAAGAAAAATAAAATAAAAATAGAAGAGGTATCCTTCTTCAATATGTTTTGAACAATGATAATTCCATATTGAAGCTCAAGTAGGTGAGCCCCTCCCTACATGGCCAACAGATGATAAAAAAACTCAAACATGGGCATGTTATGTATTCCTACTGATTCTTTCAGTTGCTGCTTACTTTCTTGTGGACTGATGACGATCACTCGGAGGACGGTAGGAATCCGCCTATAATCAATGTTTATCTTATCGCTTTCCGGTGCTTCCACTTCTGAGAGAATCATACTTGTGGCCTGCACTTTCATCTACTTCTATGCAGTATTACTTTCCTTCTTTGAGCTTGAGACCTCTGGTCTCTCACTGCCAACGCTTGAACTGTCACTCAAAGCACTGAGAACATCTGACTGATTATCTGAATTTGAGGAGCCACATTTAATATGATTCAATAACCTGTCTTCAATATCTGAAGAAATAATGTCATTATCACCAAGCAATTTTATGAAGGCCTCAGCTTTCTCCGCATCTCCACGCCCTATAATGTGTTCCAGATCGGCAGCCAAATTTTCATACCTTAATTTAAATTGCCGCGATCCAGAATGCGCTACAGGTTTCTTCATGGCTTCCACTGCCTTTACTGGTTGAGCATTGTAAAGATATTTGATGGTTGCCGAAACCGTCAAAAATAAATAAATACAATTCACCTATGTTCATGCAAATAAGAACAGTAGCAAGTGGTAAAAGGATTGTTCTTCTTCAGGGATTCGGTGGATAATTAAAATTCCTTGTAAATGACAAGATAAGTAACGGGTGGTAAATACCAATATTGAGTTGTTGTATTGCAATGGATTAAATAACAGAAATAACATAAACAACAAAGAAAGTGATTTGTGTGTGTGTTCAAAGGTGACAAAGTTCCCAGTAAAGATTCGACTAAGCACATGAATTAAATTGATTGATCATTGATTCAAGTATTTTCAAGACTGAACTTATAGGCGGCTATTAGAGAGCAGGTAAACAAGGCTAATAAAGAGACACTCTATTAGAATCCCCTAATCAGTTTGACAATACTAAGAGACACTCTATAGAATTTGATAATTCACAGGGAGAGACCGATCCCAAGTCTGGGATAAAAATCCTATAAACCTGACTCTATTCGTTTTCTATTCTGATCCGTCAATCAGATAGTTGCCTTCACATCTCTTGGAGTATCAAGAGAAGACTGTACTTAATCAAATCCTATTTGTAGTTGATCAGACTTCAATAGAAATAAGATTAACTTGACTCAACTAAAACAAATAGAGATATAAGCTGGAATTTAATAAGAACAATTAGATCTCACAATCAATTAATCATGACAACGAATCCTTACCAGGCAAATAGAATTTAGGCAAGCATCATCATAATAAATAAATAAAAGAGATTAAAAGCATAAAAAGGAAATTAATTAATTAAAGAGGAAAGCAAATAGAGTTTTGACGCTATGTTAATAGTTGCTGCTGTCCAGAAAGAAGAAAAAGAAATATTCAGGAAGAAGGAGTAGTGTGCAGAGGCGCAACCTCCTTTTTCCTAAATAATAATCCTAAGTGTTTTCTTCTTAATAAAAGACTTAAAATAATTGTTATCTAATTAAAAGAAATTGTTTATATCTCCTAAACAATAGGAGATAGCCCTGCCAATGAAGACTTCTAGCTGGAATTGGACTTCAGCAGATAGAAATCTTCTAGAAGAGAAAGACAGCTGGCTCACGTTTGACAAATTCGGATCTCCTTGTCCCAGGTCTGGGGCAAGGAAGCTTCTGGTGCAAAACAGCTCTAAACTTGGCCATTTCAGCTCCTAATAAATGTTTTGCTTCTCAGCAACATAATCTGCACAAAAGGAGTGGAAAATCCAAGAATTAGCAGTATCATCATCCTAAAATAGACATAAAAGGATGACGAAAATAAGACAATTTAGCGCTCAATCAATATCCTATTGCTAAATGATAATATGTCATACCACTAGGTTTTCCCGCTTTTGATACTGCTTTGCTGATAAGTGTTTCAGCCTTCATCACAAGACCTTCTCGGGCATAAGAACCAATAAGGACATTTGGGATACGGATATCATAGAAAAATTTCTGGGATTCCCACTCCTCAAATACCTTTTCTGCAATTTCAGTGACATCAGTGTCATCAAATTTCACTAGAGGGGACAAGACATGTAAATAGCCAGCATTGAAAACCTTATCCTTCAACTTGTAATGTTCCCAGATTCTTAAGACATCATCTTTCTTTCCCAATGCAGCATACTGCGTCGTCATAAGGTAGTTATAAGCTGCACTTCTGCTGTCACTACCAATCAATCCCTCAGATTTTTTCAGCATTTCCAAAGCCTTGTCTAGAAGCCCAATCTTTTCGTAATCACTTGCCATGACTGTGTAAGTGGACCAATATAAAACAACAGTGGGATCTGTTGGTTTTAAAGGTTGATGGTTCTGGAGTGTTTTGTATTTCTTGGATTTCAATGAGCAAAAGTTTTCAATGAGCAAAAGTTTTTTCTGATTGATTTTTCAAAAGTCCTCACACGTAATAATTTATATAAGTATTTATAAGTGATAGAGAATTCTAGATTCTACTGACAAACGTACACGTGGCTCTTCTAGAAGTAGAGAATCTAGAGATTCTAGAACCCACTAGCAAAAGTACACCTAGCTGTTCTAGAAGTTAACTGACACAAGCTATTCTAGAAGTTAATTAACACAAGGTAATAACACTAAGGTAAATAGCACACTGATGCACAACAGCGGCGACAGCGTTGACAGCAACAGGCAGCTCCAGCGTTAACAAGCAATGATCACAGCGTTAACCACATGGCGATAACCACATGTCAAGCGTTATCAAGCGCTAACAAACAAGAGACTATTAACACCATGTCATCAGGCAAGCAGCGATATCTACAAGAGCAGCGACATCCGGCGATATCTACACAAGCGTCCAAGGCAGCGTTAACTAAGTAAGGGCGATAACTCCCAAAGACAAGATGGCTGCACTAACGTGGCAGCGATATCATGACAGCGGCATCACGGCAGCGTTAGCTCCAAACGGGGGCGTTAGCTCCAACAGTAATATTAACATGGCTGCCGCAACATTAACATCCAAGAGGGGCAGTCACACCGTTAGCTTGGCAGAGGAGATAAGTCAAGGTGATAACGCCCAAGCGTTAACCAAGCGATAACAGCCAAAAAGGAAAAAAATCAATATCATCCAAAATGTAGATCCAAAAAGTAAAGGCAACGATAACAGCAGCGATATCTAGCAAAAGGGGCATACTTCAACAAGATTCCATCCTCGTGAGAATCTTCTCCACCCCTTTGATATAACAAGCAGCAGCATATGCACTATGGTGTATGGAATATGTAAATCTGTCAAAATTGATGTGTTTTTAACACATTTCTTCCATGGCATTCCCAGTTTTACAGTAAAGGTTAAGCATGACATTGTAAGTCATGGTTGTCAAATCAAAACCCAACTCTTTCATTTTCTGCATGAGGGCCTCTGCTTTTTCCACAGATCTTGTGTAGCTATAGCAGTGAAGAAGCGCACCATAAACCCGAAGGTCTTTCATACTTGTTGAAACGTAATTGAAATAATCTTCAGCCTTTTCTATCCCGTGAACTTTTGTTATCAAGTCCAGCCGGATAGCAACATCACGCGATGAAAGTGAATAAAAACTTTTGTTTGCCAACCAATAAAAAATCTGGTGCAAATAATTAGCTACAATAAGTTTTCTAGAAAAAAAATTACCCCCATATCAGGGTGATTTGATCACTGAATGAAAGACTATTCAAAATATCTTGTACCTCAATATAAATAAATGATACAATTTCCCTCGATGTACAAAGAAGTTCAAACATTAATACAAACCAAACCAGTAATGTGGTCAGTACACAATGTAGGTTGATTTGTAGTTTCATAAGTTTAAATTTATGCACACACAAAGAGTAAGGAGAATAGGAAAGACGCAATAATTTATACTACTAATTTCAATTCATAATTCGAATTATACTCCATTATTTAAAAGCCTCACTCTTAGGATTTTTTAACAAAAAGCACTTTGCTATTAACTTGAGCTTTTACGGGATCAGCTCAAAACCTTACACCTTGGTTTTTGCGGGCTCAACCAATAAGCTCAACTACAACCTTGGTTTTTAGGGGTCAACCAATAAACCTTACATTGATTTTTACGGTCTCAACCACAACCTAACACAATCCTCTTTACAAGTAAGGATTGAAGAAACCTAGCTCTTTTACGGGACAAGAACTCTACCCATCATAGTTTTAAAAACCGAACCGGATAGCAAACCGGAAATGAAAATTTTATGGTTCGACCGGATTGACTCATTGGATCGTTTTGAACCGTTCACACATCGAACCGTTCAATCTTAGATAATTGAACCGGTAAATTTATATATTTTGATGGGTCGGCCCATGCCTGTAATGGGTCGACCCATCAAATTTTCCATATTCTTATTTTTAAAAAATCCAATACCAAAACGACTCGTTTTGGAGAAGAATCACAAAACGACGTTGTTTGGCATTGATCTAACCGGGTTGATAGTGAACCGGCCGGGTCGCCGGTTATGTAAAACTGGCCGGGTCGACCTGTCGAACTAGGTCTGTATGCATTTCCGGTCAGATAGCTGAACCGAACCGAAAACGTCTTTGGGTCGTGGTTTTGCCGGTCCGACCACCGGGTCGGTTCGATTTTTAAAACTATGCTATCCATGACCCAAAAGTGTTTGGTACACTTTTAAAACCTTCACAAGTGAATTGATAAAATTGCATCAAATAATTGGTGTATAAATGATAAATGTATGATTCAATAAAGACACCAATAAATGAACAATATTACCTCGAGAAGAAAGCTTATTGACTCGCCGTCGAAACGGGTCAAAAATAATATATTTCCTGAGGCCTAGATGCACAAACTAATTTATGTAAAGCGGTAACAGGGTCGATCCACAGAGATTGTGAGAACTGAAATCAAGCCCTCGATTGTATGACAGAGGTAAAAATGCACAAAATCACAACAACAAAAGGGGGGGGGGGGGGGGGGTTTATAGGTTAATCAAGTTAACCAAGAGAGTGATCAGAGCTAACAATTCTAACTACTAAAAATGGCAATCGAGGTCACGACGAGTAAACAATAATAATAAAGATCAGAGATAAAATAAAATGCAAAATAAACAATTAGATTAATAAGCAAGGATAATAAGTCAAGGAGAAGGGAACTTGGTAAAGGGCTTTCTTGGGTTGCGTCGAGGGCTCGATTGTCATCAGCGTAAAGATTTTCCGTTCTAACGTTACAGATGTGCTATAGGGGTCATGTTTTCACGTAGACCCCCTGCTTTCTTTCGTAAGGAGCCACCCCCCGTTTTCACTGTTAATAAGGTGGCCTCGATCCTTTGATATCCTCTCAGCCACCTATCTTGTCATCAAAAGACAGCCTTTTTCACTTCAGCTTGTCACTAGCACAAAGCGGACAGAATATCAGAGCATCGATAAAGAACAAGAAAGACACATCTAGGGAGCGATGCCTCGATTTGTCAGGATCACGACATGACCCTAACCAGCTACATGCCCTACACTAATGAACCCAGATCTACCCGAGAACACTAATCTAGTTGTCTACACCTACCCAACAGTCTCACGCTAGTTATCACTGCAGAGTCACGACAATAATTACAAAGGGAAGATTAAAAGTTGATCAGGCCTCGAATCACCCTAAGCAAAAATGGAATTAAAATGACAAGCAACCAGATATAACAAAGAGAACATGTTAAGAGCAATCAGGCCTCGAATCTACCCAAGCAACCCTCGATACACCTTTACCAAGAACGTGGGTTTTAGCCACTCATGTTAAGAGATAAACACATAAAAGATGGAAATAACATAATAAAAGATAAAGGAAGAGTTAAGGATAAAACTTGATTAATGGTGCTTGTTACAAAGCTTGGATCCAGCAACTATGGAGAGAAGAGGAAGTAACAAGCCCCAAAACTACTAAACTAGAAGAAAGCTACTGAAATTAGTTTTAGAGTAAAATATCTAAAGTGTAAAGTGGTCCTCAAACCCTAGCACATAAGGTTGTATATATACACCAGCCACCCACTAAGGGACAAAATTCCAGCTAAGGGGAGCTCAACACAAGGTGCCCACGCTCTGGCAAAAGGGGTGACCCACGATGGCAGAAAAGGGGAATATTCCTCGGGATCCTCGCAGAACATCTGACATGCACCAGGGAGGCCATGTGGAGTGATTGGAGTGGAGCCACGTGGACTTGGCATTTTTGCACTTGTGGAGGCCTTGATAAGGTTGTCGAGGTCTCGATGACATGTCGAGGGCAGATCAGCATCTTTGGGAACATTCTGGAGCGTTCTGGAATGTTCTGGAATATTCTGGGATGTTCTGGAATGGGTCTCGATAAGAATCTTTATGGAATATTCCTTTCGGGCGAGACCAACATCTGAGGGAATATTCTAGGAGACATCCGCATTTGAGGGAATATTCTGGGAGACATCCGAGGGGACACGTGGAAGCACAACTGCGAGGACACGTGGATTTAAGGCTCTTGATCCGTCGAGGGCTCGATGACAGGCCTCGATGATAGGCCTCGATGAGGAAATTGGTCCTTGGTCTCGACGATGGTCTTGAACCTTGAAAATCACCCAGAAAGCATGTCTTTTCGCACATTTCTCCTTCTTGGCCTTGATCTGTGAAAAAGATGGAAACACGAGTGGATTAGTAGTATCAAGGCCTAAATCAAGGCAAAAATAGAAGGAAAAACATGCATAAAATACATGCTATCAAATATCCCCACACTGCCCAATGCTCGCCCTCGAGCATTCACAAAATTTAAAACAGCCCCAAAACATAAACACAAACAACTAAAACACTAGAATGATCGAACCAATCAATTGTCGAGGTCTCGATAAGATGCTTCCTGCCTAGATGCACACCTGCATTAAACCAGAGGGATAAGGACCCCAAAGGTAGAACTTTTCCACACCAAGCCTGGCCACAAGCAATCCTCACCAGATGTGTTTGCACTCTCACTCACAAACAAGGCTATGTGTTTAGTCACTCAAAATGCAGATAACACAGCACAAAACAGAGTTTGCATATCAATCCGAGTACATTAATCCACATGCTTGGGCAATCTAACAATCGAAAAGTAACTTTGCATCATGAAAAAGAGAGGAAGAGTTGGGTTTAGAGAAATGGAGAAGAGATGATGAAAGAGAAAATAAAAGGAAAAGGAAAAGAAACAAAAAGAAGATGGAGAAGAGAACCAACTGGTTTGAGGGATTCCTTGGCCGGAAAAAAGGAGAGGCGGTGAGTAAGCACTTGCTGGAGAGGATGCAACAGCGAGGGCTTGATGATAATTTCTTCATTCTTCAGTGAGGGAGGTCTCGATCTGCATTCTGTGTCGAGGGCTCCATACTTATGATATTGGCTGCTTTTGTGTGTGGTCTGCTTTTATTTGAATATATTTTTTTTCTTTTTCTTTTTTTTTTCTTTTTCTTAGACCTTGAAAATTTAGCTTGCCTTTATACACTTTAGGGGCTGCAGCTGGGGACCCTTGCCTCTTTCTTGCTTTGAGTGATCAGCGTCGAGGTCTCAATGATTTGACCTTGATTAGGGTCGAGGGCTTGATATTTTGATTCTGCTTCCCCACACTTGTGTTTTGCTGTGGAGAGGAAGCAGTCTCGATTTACTGGTTTGCCCTCGATCTTGGTCTCTCCCCCACTTGATCTTTCGCACCTAGCCCTTGCTGTTCTTTTGAAAAGTGCTACTCACCTGCCAAGGAAAGATCAAGAAAATGGCTCAAATGGTTAGGAGAGAAACAGAGAGTGTCTAGGTCACGATGGAGGAAAAGAAAAGAAAGAAGAGAGAAAATAAAATGATGCAGAGGCTTTCGTCATATCGCTGCTTTCCCAAGTCTAATGGTGCCTACACCCAGGGATATCATGCAAACCTAGCAAGTGCCTAGCTATGCATTCACTCATGAAAAAGATATGGCATGGATGCTCAATGTGCTCACAAGGTGCTAAATGTGACTACTAGTGTCCAGGCCTCGATGTAGACATAAGGGGCAACAGGCAGACAACATGCTTCAAAAGATTGGTCTAATCATGCAAAATCAGTGCTCAAGACATGTGCTCATGCAAATGGGGTTTCAAAACAGGGCAGCGAGGTCATGCAAAAACTTAGAGAAAATCGAGAGTAAAATTCCGCAAATATTTCACAAAACAAGCAAACATGTAACAAGCGAAAAATAAAACATGCAGTCAAGCAGTCACAATTACAACCCTCCCCACACTTAGGCTTCGCATTGTCCTCAATGCGAGGAGGGGGCACACAAAAGAAAGGTAAAAGGAGTTCAAACTAAAAGAAAAGAGTACATAGACAAAATGGAAAAAGAAACTGTTTTTGTTGGGGGGGGGGGGGGTCTAGAGGAAGGGAGGGTGCGTCAGGCCACTTCGGTTGCCAAGGCCTGAATTTCCGGAGTGCCGGAATCTTGCTCTTGCTGTTCTTGGAGAGCTTCTTCGTCGGACACCAGAGTCTCTCCCAAAACCTCATCCACCGTGAGCTCCTTAAGAGTTTTTGGGGCTTGCTTGCCCTTCATTTTTTTCGGCTCTGGTTTGGCGGTGGCCGGCGGTGGTTTAATGGTTTTTTGTCGGTGGTGGGGGCGGGTTGGGAGGAAGAAGAATCAGAGGTTTCTGGGGAGTGGTGTATGGCTGGCGGTCGCGCTCCAGAGGTGCGCTTGTGTGCCCCTAGCTTCACCATGGCCGGAATGGTTGGTGGGTTTGAGAAGATGAAGGTTGGAGAAGATGATGTTGGTTGAAAGGGATAGGAAAAGTATTATTTTGTTCTTTTTGGGGTAGGGGGACGGTGAAAATGATGGAGGAAGTGTGGAGATTTTTTTTTTTTTTTTTTTGGGTGGGGGCTGACGTGGCGCAAGCGGAGGACACGTGGCGCGCTGGGAGTGGTCGAAGCGGATTGCGGGACACGTGGCGAGCGGTGAGAGGGCGCCCTGGGATAGCGCGTTGAATGGATAAGGGGGACGCGTGGCGCGCGCTGGTTGGGATTTCGGATTGCGGGACTCGTGGCGGGCCTTGGTTGGCTGACGCGGATTCCGGATAACGCGTTGGATGGGGCGCTGCCGCGTGGCGCCAGCTGGGGCGCGGATTCTCACCTGAAAATTCAAAATCACGCGGATGAGGGAGAGGAGGGAATACAAATTAAATTAAATAAAATGCAATTAAAGGGAGAGGGGACGAGATATGAATGGGGATATGAGAGAAAAGGTAACGGTTGGGTGGGTTGGAAATGGCATGGGGAACATAAAAAGTAAAATAATTTAAAAAACATACATTATTTAATTAAAAACAAGTGCAACGGAAAAGAGGAGTGTGGACTGTGGAGGATAAGGTTTGACTTGGGGAACAGCAAAAAGTGTATGCAATAAATAAAAAAGGGCATGCAATATATGCAATATTTAATTAATGCAACATTAGAAATGAGAGGGAACGGCAAAAGGGTATGCAATACATGCAACATTTAAATAACAAAAGAAACATGCAATATTTAAATAATAAAAGGGACATGCAAAGTTAATGAGATACGGCATGGGAGGCCCCAAAACGAAATGAAGGAGGGATGTAGTAATTAATAAATAAAAAGACATGCAATAATTAAATATTAAAAGGGGCATGCAATAGTTAAACGATAAAAATGCATGCAAAAATTAAATAATAAAAGGGAACGAAAAAGAGATAAAGGAGGGAAGAGTGAAGGGTAGTTCGACGACTCGTGGAATTCTCCACGATTGTGGCCCTGTTTAACGTCAAGGCCTCGACGTTGGATACTCAGATTACTTTGGGTCTGGTGGCTCTGCCATGAGGGGGTGGAAACCTTCATGGAACAGCTCCAATCTGTGGTCTTGAATTTTGGAAATAAGGCCCGTGCCTATACTCTGAATCTCAACTACACCATGGGTATACACCTTCTTGACGAGGTAAGGGCCAGTCCATCGAGGCTTCAACTTTCTACAAAAGAGCCTAAGCCGAGAATTATGGAGTAAAACTTTCTGTCCAGTTGCAAAGGTCTTAGGAGAGAGCAACTTATCGTGACAGGGCGTCTTGCCCTTGATCGTGTCAATGGCAGGATATGGAGCTGGATTGGCATTAGGTGTCTGGCCCTCGCTTATCAAAATGGTGTCGGTATCAGTAGAGGCGAGGGTTGGTGTCATGGCTTTGGGGACATCAGGAGTGGGTACGAAAGTTACCGGGGCTAGTTGAGGAGCACATAGGGCTGGTAAGAGTGTCGTGACCTCGACGGTCGTCCATCCAAGGGCCTCGCGATATCCTTTGAGTGTGGAAATTAGATCGCGCTCTGCAGCAGGATCGAGCTTGCTAGAGATGATCACCGGGAGTGTGTCATGCTTGCCAAGGTAGGCGTACTTGAGGTGCGAGGGCAAGCTCTTCAACTCCAACTTAGGGGCCAGTGCATTAGTAGTGATGTTTCCGTCGAGGGCACGATGTGCGGAGTTGTCAGCGTTAAGATCGGAGACTTGTGTAACAATGGGGTCAATAGCATCAACAATTGAGTGCTCTGAAGTAACAAGTGTCAAAGTGAAGGTGTCCAGCATGGTGGGCGGAATACTCCTGTCGAGGGCAAGCTGTAGAGAGTCATCAACAGCAAGTGCAGAAACTTTCTCAACAATAGGATCAATGATATCAACAAAATTAACACTAGAGAACCAGTAGGGTCATGCATAGCGTTAGGCATATTGAACTTGATGGTCTCGCCATCGAACTCAAGAGTAATCGAGGCGTCATGGACATCGATTTTGGCCCTTGCTGTCTTAAGGAATGGTCTGCCTAGGAGCATGTCTGAGGCCTTGACAGAATGCCCATTCTCCATGTCAATCACGTAGAAGTCGGCTGGGTATATGAAATCGCCAACTTAGATCAAGACGTCCTCAACGACCCCCTTGGGATGGATGACGGATTTGTCAGCTAGTTGGATCGAGGTCTCAGTGGGCTTGAGGGGTCCAAGGCCTAGACTGTTGTATATTGTCAAGGGCATGACGTTCATACCTGCACCTGAATCACACATAGCTCTACCAACATCAGTAGTACCAATTTTGCATGGGAGGGTGAACATACCTTTGTCTTTGCACTTGGGCGGTAACTTTCGCTGGATCGAGGCCGAGACGTTCGCACCTACACAAATCTTGTTCACACCTATCATATTACATTTGTTAGCACACCAAGTTTTCAAAAATTTAGCATACCGAGGAACATTTTTAATAGCCTGCAGCAAAGGAATATTGACTTGGACTTTGCTGAACATGTCAAAAATCTCACGATCCTCACTTTCCTTCTTGGTCTTGACCAGCCTTTGAGGGAAGGGTGGTTCAAGGATCTTGTGAATATACTCCTGGGTAAACTCAGGAGGATTTTTGTCATTACGAGGGGCCATTCCTCGAGGGGAACGGATGCGATCTTCCATGCATTCAGGGATCTTGGCCTCCTTGTTCTTCTTCTTAGAAGTTTGCTTCTTTTTGGTCGAGGGCTCGACAAAGTCATCATTGGGGCCTGGAAGAGAGGAACTAGATGGGTTGCCATTGAGGTCTGGATTTTCACGAGATGACAATTCGAGACCGCTCCGAAGGGTGATAGTACACGCTCCGTGTTTTGGGTTTTGCTCAGTCTGCCCTGGTAGTCTGCCCTTGTTTTTCACTTCCTTTATTTCAGCCGTCAAGACCGCGACTTGCTTTTCGAGGTCTGCGACTCTTTTGAGGGCTGCTTCTTCGCTAGGCGAGATGGGGGGAGGGGCCACGAAGACTTGTCCCGGTGGTGGCTGATATTGGTATTGGTTGTTATGGTATGTGGGCCTCGGTTTGAAATTTTGCATGTTGTATGGAGGTGGGTGGTTGCCATAAGGATTTTGCTGGTGTTGTTGGCTTGGTCCCGCTGATTGCTGGTTGTTCACCCATCCGGGATTGGGCTGTTTCCAATTCTGATTGTAATTTTGGCCATATGGGACATGATACCCTCCCGCTGCATTTACTTGGATCTCTTCAGGAATGAATGGGCACGCATCGGTGGCGTGATCTGAGAATTGGCAAATTTGGCAAGCTTTCATTTGGATAGGTTGTCCCGATGCCATGTTTTGAAGCATGCCCGTGATGGCGGCCAATTGATTTTCCATGGCTGCTGAGCGGGCATCTTGATTGTTGTTGCTGATCATGGGCACTGCATTCTTTGCCATGAGCTCGATCGTGGCCTTAGCAGCAGCAGGAGTGAGGCGGGTGAGAGAGCCATTTGCGGCGGCATTTAGCAGGGCCTTGTCGTGGGCTCGCAGACCTTCACAAAAATATTGGATCAAGGCATGCTCGGTGAGGTTGTGGGAAGGGCATAACGCCTGCATCTTCTTGAAGCGCTCATAATACTCATCGAGGTTCTCCGTGTCCTTCTGAAGAATCGAGACCAACTGCTTGCGAGTGATCATGGCCATGGACGCTGGATAATACTTGTCCGTGAAAACCTTGGACATTTCTGGCCACGATCGAATGGATTTAGGAGGGAGGTCGTAGAACCAATCGAGGGCATCGTCCTTGAGGGACCACATGAAGGCACGGAGCTTAGCTTGCTCTATTCTGACATTGGTGGGCTTCATGGCCTCGCAGATATTGTGGAGCTGCTGGAGGTGTCGATGAGAGTTTTCCTTGGCCATGCCACGAAAAAGAGGAAGGTGGTGCATGACTGTTGATTTGAGTGTCCAGTCGTAGGCAACGGTAGGCCAATCAATGCAAGTGCTTGGTGTTTCAGGGGCAGCATTTAGGTCATCGATGGTTTGGATGTTTGGTGGGTGATCGGGACCTGGAGGAGGGGGATCGTGTTCCATAGTGTGTAGAACTGGGTTGTCGAGGTCTTGATGAAATAGAATACCGTGATTATCCGAGTGAGATCGATGACTATCGAGGGCAGATCAGCATCTTTGGGAACATTCTGGAACGTTCTGGAATGTTCTGGAATATTCTGGGATGTTCTGGAATGGGTCTCGATAAGAATCTTTATGGAATATTCCTTTCGGGCGAGACCAGCATCTGAGGGAATATTCTAGGAGACATCCGCATCTGAGGGAATATTCTGGGAGACATCCGAGGGGACACGTGGAAGCACAACTGCGAGGACACGTGGATTTAAGGCTCTTGATCCGTCGAGGGCTCGATGACAGGCCTCGATGATAGGCCTCGATGAGGAAATTGGTCCTTGGTCTCGACGATGGTCTTGAACCTTGAAAATCACCCAGAAAGCATGTCTTTTCTCACATTTCTCCTTCTTGGCCTTGATCTGTGAAAAAGATGGAAACACGAGTGGATTAGTAGTATCAAGGCCTAAATCAAGGCAAAAATAGAAGGAAAAACATGCATAAAATACATGCTATCACTTATTCAAACTCAATTTTAATAACGCAAAGATGATTGAAAACCAATAAGAACACTTGCATCTTGAAATCTTGATTTTGTGAGTTTGTAAATGTATGTGTGCGTTTATAATTCGGTATAAGCTTTCTCTCAATGTTATAATTCATCTTAGATGAGTATTTATATGATCAAAATGTTTGGTGTTGTTTATGGTTGTTGGAGCAAAAAACTAGCCGTTATTTCTTATAACGGCATGCCGCTAAGAATGGCCTTTCCTTGGCGGTATGTCGCTAGCTCCAAGCCTTTGAAAACTAGCCGTTAAAAATAATTTTCTCCTTGACCGCATGTTGCGAAGGCCTTCGCGGTATGCCGTGAGCTTCGCTTCAAAAATGACAAATTCATTTTATTTCTGGCGGTATGTCGCTAAGCCCTTAGCGGTATGCCGCTAGCTTCGGCAAAATTTTATTTCTTCTTAAGTTTTTGGCAGCGTGCCTCTAGCTACGGCCAGCAATGACACAATATTTTTCTTCTTGGCGGCATGCCTCTAGCTACCGCCTTGAAAATGCATTTTTGCTTCTTTTTGGGGCGGCATGCCGCTAGCTACTATTTTGGTTTAAAACTTTATTTTTCGAATTCGTTTTAGCGTAAAACCTTTTGACACATTTTCTTGAGGTATAATTGAATATAAATTAAGTGCTAAATGAAATCATACTTATATTTTTTAAAGTCTATTGTATACTTGATCTTGAGCTTGCGATAATTGATTTGTTGCACTTTTGTTGTCTCGATCGCAAACTACATAAACAGTTTAGCTTGAAATTGCATTAATATTATGATTAACTTGTGTGTTTATAATTCATTTATGCCGCTTGCGCCAACACACCACCGCAGCTCACCAAACGATTTGAGAGACTAAAACCAAAACGACTTATTGTAGATTGTATGATGCAGCTGCTTATTCCACTAAATCTGCTCTAGCTCCCCTCAAGTTCAATTATCCTCAAGTTCCCTATTGTGCCCTACATTCTCGTCTACTTCATATGCAGTATCACCATCCTCACTGTGAACATCCAACTGATCTGAATTTGAGGATTCAATATGATTCAATAACTTGTATCCAATATCCGGAGGAATAAAATGGTTATCCCTAAGTAATTCTACGAAGTCCTCAGCTTTTTCCAATTCTCCATTCCCTTTAAATTCATCGAGAGAGGCAGCCAAAAAATCATAGCTTAGTTTAAAAGGCTGTAAACTAGGCTGCATTAGAGCTTTCTTCACCGCTTCAACTGCCTTCACTGATTGATTGTTTCGAAGATATGCTGTTGACATGTAATAATATGTCATCCCGCTAGGTCTTCCCCCATTTGATATTGCCTTGTCGAGAAGTGTTTCGGCCTTCACCAGAAGACCCTTTCTGGCATAAGCACTAAGAAGGACATTTGTGATACGGATATCATAAGATAACTTCTGAGATTCCCACTCCTCAAATATTTTTTCAGCTGTTTCAATGTCATCAAACTTCAATAGAGAGGACATAGATAGAAGATAGCCTCGATTGTTAACCTTCTTCATCTTGTAAAGTTCCCAAATCCTTAAGACTTCATCTTTCTTCCCCAATCCAGCATATTGCGTCATAAGGTAAGTATAAGCTGCATTTCTACTATCCCTACCAATCAATCCCTCAGATTTATTCAGCATTTCCAAAGCCTTGTCCAGAAGCCCAACCTTTTTGTAACCACCTGACATGATAGTATAAGTGGACCACTCTAGAACAACATTGGGATCAGATTCCATCGTTGTGAGAGTCTTCTCCATACCTTCAATGTCAGACACAGCAGCATATGCGCTAAGTCGCGTGCAATATGTAACTCTGTCAAAACCAATACCCCTTTCACACATTTCTTGAATTATGGTGTCAGCTTTCATGGTGTTCCCAGTTTTATAGTAAAGAATAAGCATGAAATTGTAACTCATGGTTGTCAGAGGAAAACCCACCTCTCTCATCTTCTGCCAGAGGACTTCTGCTTTTTCCACAGATTTTGCATAGCTATAGCAATGAAGAAGCGTACCATAAACCCGGAAGTCTTTCAAATTTGTTGGAGAGTTGTTGAAATAATCTTCAGCCTTTTCTATCCCGTGAACTTTTGCTATCAAGTCCAGTCGGATGGAAATATCACGCGATGAGAGTACATAAAGGCTTTTGTTGGCCAACCAATCCGAAATCTGGTGAAAAATAACGAGCAATAGCAACTATTAGCCATCATCCAAATAAAATCACCTTTTCCCAGAGCTTATTTATACAGACAACAGTACAATTTCCTTTCAAACGTAGACAAGTCCAAACTTCATATAAGCTAGGACGTGAATCATGCTATGTGTCGGTTATTTTGTTGTTTCAAGTAACAATTTCAGAAGCAGAGAAATATAGATATGCACCAAAATACATAAACACCCTAGAGAATTAATACACAACTAATTGAACCTACAAATGTAGAACTCCACTGTCTCTAGCTTTAAAGAGTTACCAACATAATTTCCTTCTTAAAGAACATAAGTAAATTCCCCAATCTCATCCACAAAAGACAATAATCTCCATAATCACAAGGCACAGAATGGAATCGACATGATGAACCTGTATTGATGCAAGAATCTTATCCTACATGAGAAGCTTCAATTTCTGCTTCGACTTGCACCTTGTGCTAGAAGATTGGTTTCCAGACGAGGGATGAAGAACAAATACAAGGCAACAGGAAAGTAGATTGAAAGTTTTCTCAAACAGGGGGAAAAAAAAGAATAGATCAGCATCCAGCAGCATCACATCCACAGAGAATGTCAACAATTCAACCATTTTCAAAGACCTACCTCATTTGCAAACAGCCAAAAGGTATGAACTCAAGGCCATTGCTGTGGTGGCTAAGACCTCTCACTACAGCTACAGTCAATAAGCTTGCAGCAGGATATAACACCAAGCAAGTCTTATTGGGTCTACAGTAAAGGTCTAGACCAAAACCAGGTGAAAGTAGCAATCATTTTTCAGATACCTCACGGAACTACAGTTGTGCAGAATTCCATCATTAGTAGGATCCACCTAACGTAAAATTGAATTCATATACTTGAAATGAATCCAAAGATGGAATCTTTACTAAGTTGTTTTCAAGTAAATAAGATCCTCATCCAAAAACATAAAAGCTCTAATCTTGCTCATTATCCCAAGTGCAAATATATGAAAGCATAGAACCAAAAGTTTGAAATAAGAACGCCTATATTGTAGTGATTTTCATGGTACAGCAACAAGAATAGGAAGATGGGTTTTCTCCAGATAAATGAATAAGTACCTGGAGAGCCTGAAAGTATCGCTTGCAGTATCGGAGTTCCTTGATTATGAAATGGAAATGAGAAACTTCCACATTGTTTCCTTCTCTTATCCATTGGTCAACAACAGGAATGATGGTGGAATTGTGGTCTCTGATCGCCCAAATCCGTTGCGAGAGGTTCACTGTCGACTGATTCCTTAGCCGCCGGCGACCTTCATTTGTTAACATAGCAGCTATGTAGAACCTGGCACCATCGTTGCCCAGAGAAGGTCGGTTTGAGGGACTAAAACGACTTGCAGCATAGTGTATGATGCTGCTTAATCCACCACCAAATTTCCTCATTTGCAACTTCTAAGCTGAGTGTAGGAAGGAGAAGGTTTTTCAGAATTTGAGGGATATGCAAAAGCGAGGGTTTAACCGCCGCTTAGGCTCCCTATGGCAATAGGGTTCTGATTGTAAAAGTGCTCTGAGAAAAAGTGCTCCGTGAGAATCACGAAAAAAACAATATGTCGTTTGTTAAATATTTATTAAAAGTGTTGTGAAATACCAAAAGTTGTTTATGCTATTTGGTAAAAACTGATGTTAAAATTATAGTTGGAATGTAAAATGACGATAAAAGACACAATTCATTTCAAGCATTATAATTAACATTTTTAGTATCTATATATTATTTAAATCAATCTATTTCTTTAAACAAAATATTGACAATTTATTTATAACTAAAAAATAATATTTCATTAGAAGAAAAAAAAAGTTAAATATTAAGTACTTTTTGAAAATTTTACATATATAAATTATATTATTCAAATAAATACAATATTACTACGTGAGGAGAAAATAATAAGTATTATTTACCATAAAATTGAGCTATTTGGTAAATAATTTTTAAAAGCATTATATAATGAGAAAATAATATCATTATTGTTTAGTTAAACTTGCGATTAAAACTATAATTTGAATATAAAATGACCATAAATAACAACATATATATACATTATATAGTTCAACTGTGAATAAATAATTTACACACTACTTTCACTTGATTTATTTATTAATATCAATAAATATATTTTCTTAAATGATTCAGAATTAATAATATTTCAACTGATTTTTTAAAAGAAAATACATCCGCAGGACTTCTCTTAACTCAAAAATATATTTTGGTCACTAGGATTTGACTGCTAAAATTCCCACAATATTTACTCATCATGCTTGCTCAGTTTCTTATGATCAAAACACTTCTAAGTCCTAATTCTCTCCACTCCTGTCCATGATGTTTCCCCATTTCCAAGTTCTGCTAATATGATTCTTGCTCTCTCTGTCCACTCAGGTCTTGCATGGTATCCAGAGCCTCCACCATAACAACACCAAATGTCTTCCAATTCTCATAAAAGTCATTGTCATATATTGATCACCCATGGGTACAACCTTCACATCTTTCATTGAAACAAAGGTCTTCAAGACTCCTAAAAGTTACTGATGAACAAGCAATAGCTTCCTGGAGTTGACCAATAATCTCTTGATGGCATATATGCCGCATTTCTGGAATAAGGACACGGAAAAAAGCCAATGCAAGGATGGTCATTGGTGCTGAAGTTTCTTAAGTGCAACTACGATCCCAATTTGTCCTCCTAGGATTGAGAAAAAGAAGCATATTATGGTTCTACGGAAACAATAAGAAATGAGATGTCATAATAACAATAATCAAGCAAAAGCAGAGGAATCCTTTTTAGGCCAATTGTGCAGTGCAAGATGGATAAAATCCAGTGTAGACATTTGGAAACAAACCGTCCCACTGCAGAATCAGAAGCCATGTGCTGACCAAAAATATACAATTTAGAGCTGCTTTTGTAAAAAAATACAGAGCCAAATCCAATAGCTGGTCACACAATGCAAAGCTGAAACAAACATTTTTCAATGTATGCTAGAAGTCTAAACAACAATCAAACTTTCTAGTGATATATTTTATTGCAGCTTCTAACAAATAAATTACCATGAGAGATCACAGCTCAAGTAACAAAAGACTATCATTAAATAACTGAATTGTAGATTGAAGATTTTATACTAGGCTCTAAAAGTATTATTTCATCTTCCCACAGATAACATGAAATTAATTAAGGCATTTAATTTTCCCAATGAATCCGAGAGAATACATCCTCTAACCATAAACCCCTCATACCTTGTCAATATCAACCTTATAAATTGGTTTGCGAGGGTACTGCTTGCTTGGCTCTTGAATGATAGGAGCTACAGCCCTGCCTGCACCAAATAAACATAGCATAGACTAAACACAAACCACCTATGCACTATAAAATTTATCCAGAAAAATAACCATATTCATGATTTGCATCAGAATAGCAAAAGAATACAGATGTACTTATATTTAGTTGCACTTCATGGTAAAACAACATAAACCATATTCTTTATGTGAACCTCGGAAATATACTTCTAGCACATGGATCAGTGGATCATGGTCGACACAGAAACATGTGTTATTAGCATGAACTTGCTCGTACTAATCGTGCTATGTAAAATGCGTAAGATTTCCACAACAGGAGAGATACAAATCCCGGTTGTAAAGAATTTCAAGTAGTGAAAATACTGTATAAGCATAATTTCCTTTCTATAACCACTGATCAAATTCTATACCTCACACAGAGAACTGCCACACTGTCCACATAATATCCTACACCTTTTATTTACTAGGACAAGAATTGTTGTACTTAGGACCTCAATCCAGAACGCTAAAGGACCAAATCACCAGGTTCTTCCACCCTCCTAATTAATTACAACTCGGCCTAAATCATCATTACATTGAACTAAACTAGCATAAGCTCGGATTATCTGAAAAGAAAATGAGCACGTAATGTGAGGCTGAAGTGTAGAGTACCCGTAATTAGCTTAACTAGCAAAATTTTGAGACTGGAAAACCAAAATGCCACGTAGGTGGGGGCAAGTAGCTAAGAGCAAATTCATTGACGCTAACAATAAACAGCACAAAAGCAGACATACTTGGTTCGATTACGAGGTTCTGTGCTTCGGTTCAGATAAAAGGAGAGAAAAGAGAGAAGGAATTGAGCATAATCAACGCACCAGTGGGTCCAATAAGTTTGCAGTGTCAAAAAATGCAACAGCAGAGTCAAGTCTCAAAGCACGGAGCGGGGGAGCAGCTTCTTCTGTCACCGCCACCTGAAGGAAGGACCTTACCGCTGCTGCAATACCAACACACCAATCGAAAAGAAAGAACAGCGAGAGAGGAGTACGGCAGCTGCCAAGAGGAATGAACGGCAGGCGGAGATGGTGAGGATGAGGTGCAGTGGAGATTGAGAGGTTAGGGTTGCAACTCTTATCCATTCTTTTCGATTGGTGTGTTGGTATTGCAGCAATACCAACAAACCAGATATTTATGTTCCGCAACAACTCTTTCTGCATTTTCAAAGTCATCAACTTCCAACAGAATGGATAAGATATGACGTACATGCTTTGGGTTCAAAACGTCCTCCTTCTTGTAAAGATCCCAGATTCTCATGTAGTCATCTTTATTCCAGAATCTCGTATATTCTCTCATAAGAAACTTATAAGCTGAAATTTTGTTTCTTTCAACTAATCCCTCAGATTTCCTCAGCATCTCCAAAGCCTTGTCCTGAAGCCCAACTTGGCTACAGAGATTCGCCACAATAGTGCAAAACCTCCAGCTCAAAACAATAAAGCGATCAGACTCCAGCCGTGTGAGAATCTTCTTCATTTTCTCAATGTTTGAAAGAGCAGCATATGCCTGGAGTAGTGTCTGATACGTAAACCTGGTATACCCAATACTATTTTCATCCATTTCTTGCACTAAAGCCTCAAACTTCTCTGTGTTCCTTGTTTTATAGTAAATATTAAGCATCGCATTGTAAATATCTGGTTTCCTAGGAATACCCAATTCCTTTATCTCTTGCATGAGTAACTCTGCTTTTTCCACAGATTTTACGTCAGCAAAGGAATGAAGAAGTGCACTATAAACCTGATGGTCTTTTAATTTTTTTTTGAACATTATTGAAATAATCTTCGCCTTGTTTTATCCCATGCTCTTTCGCTATCAACTTCAACTGGATAGCAGCACCAGGTGATGAAAGAGCATAGCCCTTTTGGTCAGTCAACCACTTCAAAATCTGGGAGGAAAAAACAATGAGAAACAATATTAAGAACCCACCATTTAGAAAATACAATTCATCACTTCCTCCCAAACCCTGAGCACAATAAACCACACATCAGAATTGCGATTCCTAGAAACTCAAGGCAATTGGTTTGCAATTGATTCGACGAGCTTGAAATGAATTTCAATGTGTGATAGAATTATTGCAAAATGCCTTCGACTAAAGCTCTCTCCTAGAACTTCTCCAGTTACCCCTTCTAACTACTTATCAGAAGTTCGCATGAATTCAACTCATTTCAATTCCCCTAGTGGTTAAAGGGCACTAATGATGAATGAAATATGAAAAATGTAAATTTATTATATCTGACAAAACTCAGAAAGATAAATGATATGCGTTCAGTGACAAATGATGATTCGAATTTTGAAACACCATTGAAACCTTTCGTAAACAAGTTCCCGAATTACTCTCTAAAGTTTTTCCAATTTCATCAATATTCCATTTGCACATATCAAATACCAAACCCATTGCTCAGAAAAACAAGCACTTTCCATAAGTTAAACCCTTCTTAAACCCTCCAATAGATCCTCAATCAAACCTTTATAGTATGTACCATCAACCCAATAAACAATGCAAAGAACAACAACAAGGGTTTATATTTTAGAAAATGAACAAATACCTCAAGCGCGCGAGAGTAACGCTGGCAGTTACTAAGCGTTCTGATTACGACATGGATTTGAGATATGTTGAATCCTTCTTCTTTGACCCATTGGTCAAGAACGGAACCGATAGCATTTTCTCACTTCCCGATCTTCCAAATGCGAGGAGCAAGCTCCAGTGTCGCCGGATCCGTCACATCGCCAAATCTTTCCGGTGAAATTTTCGAGTAGAACTGAAAACTGTTACCCAATACGTGAGGATGATGGAGATGAATTTGAGGGCGCGCGACCGACTCGTCGTGTAGAGCAAGAGTTTACCTAATCCACCCATTTTCTTCATTTCTGCCGTAGAATAGAGAATTCGTGAACTGTGAAGGAGTTTCATACTTCAGTAGTGAAAATGCAGAAAGCGAAGACTTGAGGAGATGTGGAGACGTTGTGCTTTGGATCGGAAAAAGCTGCAGACGTTTAATAAATCGGTTTGGGCTTTGTGTTTGAGATCCAATTTTGCGATAAAGATTTCTTTTTTCAAGAAAAAAAAAAGGTTAAATGTTACCAGCATTATCATTTTTTGGATTTCAATTTCAAAATGATACCCATAATATTATTTCCTAAATAAATTATAAATGCAACCAGCAATCTTTTTTCTTATTTTTCTGGATATTATCTTTATCCTTGCTTACATAAAAAAATCAATTGTTTTATTTGTTGAGAAAATCTAAAGAAAAATATCTCTGAGTTTATTTTACTAAAATAAGTTAGTTAAAAAATTTATTCTTAAAATATGGAATTTTTAATCTTATTTAGTTTTTAATACGTAAGTAAAATTATGTTTCTTTTTGTACTGACTACTAGGGGCGCATTGGTCATTTTCCCACTCCATTGGAAGGAAAATTTAATTAGAAATTTTCATTAAATTAAGGAAATTTTAAAATTTGTAGAAAAATTATAAAATTTATAAAAAAAGTTCGAATAAGAAAAAATGTTATGATTAAGTATTTCATTAATTAATTTAAAAAATTCTTATAACTATTCTACTCCTTATACTCCCTCTGTTCTTTTTTATTGGACGTTTACTGTTCATGCACGGGTCCCTAGGCGGCCCGTGCGACGCACTATTTGACCCCGAAAAATTCCGTACTTTTTTTTGAACGTACGTTATTCCTTAACGTACGTTCGAGAAAAAATTCGAAATTTTTCGGGGTCAAATAGTACGTTGCACGGGCCGCCTAGGGACCCGTGCATGAACAGTAAACGTCCAATAATATAGGACGGAGGGAGTACCACATAGCAAACAAATGATAAAATAAAGGGTAAAAGACAAACTCTTCAAGAGGGAAGTTTGAATTCAAGAGAGTAAAAAGTGGCTCTCTCTCTTCCCTCATCCTCTCAAACCCAAACCCGGCCCCTTCCTCTTCAGCCACCCACTCGCCATCACCGCCACCACCACCGACGATCAACCGCCGCCATCTCACATCGCCCTTAGTTTCTCCCTCTTTCAACCGGGGTTGCCGCCGGCTTCATCCTAGGGCCGACGGCACCCCTTTTACTTTTATTTTATCGTTATTTTTACTTTATTTCTTCATATCTGAGCAGTAGATCTAATCTATGTGCTTAGATCTATCGAATATATATATTTGTGGTCGTGTTTTGTACAGATCTGCGCTAATAAATAGTGAGAGAAGCATCAATAATAGCATGGTAGGGATATGTAGATCTGAGTGTTGGTTCTACGTTGGTGACATCCGAAACTGCCTCTATGCACTCTCCTCCGATCTAGCGACCGATCCTTTAATCTTCTTCCTTTTTGCCGGTGCTACCTCGCTCCTCTTACACGCCGCCTCTGCTTTGTTGCTTTTTTGTGCGTCCTGTATTTGCAGGATTTTTCTTTGTGGTATTTATTACCGGTTTATATTCCACCCTTATGGGTATGGAGTTGTAATATGACTATGAATGTCCGAGCCCCAGGGCGTTGAAATTTCCTATTTAGGAAATATTTCGGTAGGGGAATGCCCTGAGGCGATAGTGCCTTCTGTAATGGTTCTTTGACTGGTATAATATATCCCATTTTCAAAAAAAAAAATGGTAAAAGACAGATTGGCACCCAACTTTTACTAGCAAAGACAGATTGACACCCAACTTTTGCAACTCACCAAATTGGTACCCAAGTTTTCTCCGTTGAACAAAATTGCACCCAACATTTCCTCCGTTAGACAATCAAGCCACCGTGACCGTTAAGTTTAACTAACGGTGTTAAATAATTGACATGTGGCCGTTATCTGCTGACGTGGCATGCCACGTCAGCATTTTAAAAAATATAAAAATTGTAAAAATAAGGAGAAAATCTTTAAAACTTTTTAAAAAATCCAAAAAAATATAAAAACTTTTAAAAAAATCAAAAAATATATGTTTTTTAAAAATTATAAATAAAAAATAGGAAACACAAACCAATAGAATTTTTTTAAAAAAAATTAGGCACTCCGTATAGTGTAAAAATAAATTATTTTCAAATATTTTATTATAATTTTTATTTTAAAATAAAATACCTTAAAAATAGAAAAATATAATAAGAAAAAAAGAAAAAAGAAAAAACGCACTCCGTATAGATGCTAGAAATGCTAACTTCACCCCTCCACACCATTTTTTTAGTTTCTGTGAGTTTGTTGAAGGGATTGAAGAAGAAAGTGATAAGGATTTTGTCCATTTTTTTAAGGGGTAATAGTTATTAGGTCCCTGTACTATTTTTTTAAACAAAAATCTCTCATGGACTAAAAAAATTCAAATCCGGGTACCATGTACTCACGGTCAACGCGATCCCAGTCCATTCCGTTAGTCAACCCTAGTTACCCTACTATCTGTTACTTTCTACCTATTGTTGCCAGTTATTACTTATTTACCATAATGTCATTATCCATTAAATAATATAATTAATTTAAAAATCTAGAAAAAATAATATAATTAATTTAAAAAATCAGGAAAAAATTAAAATTCCAAAAAATATATAAAAATTTAAAAGATAAGTAAAATAATGTAAAATAAAGAAAAATATTATATTAATTTAAAAGAACAGAAAAAAATTAAAATAATAAAAAATTTAAAACCCTGAACAGAAAAATAACTTTTTTATTTTGCTTACAGGTAAGTAAGCCCTGAACTATAAAGATTATGTACTATAAAGGGTGAATTAATATAATGTAATTTGTGTACTAATTATTGTAAACTAGTCGGCTAATCTAATAATAATGATATTAATCCAAAGCATTGGGGCCAGACCAAGCCTTGAGGAGAGGACTCCAGATCCACTGCACCAGGAACCTCCTCCCCCTAATCCCGTTCACATTGAAAGTCCTCCCTCCCTTGTCCCTCATCACCTGCCCAATGTACCCTCCTCCTCCACCTGTCCCGTACAGCCCCTCACACAGATCTCCGATCTCTGTCGGCGTCGTCGGGTCCTCCCCTGCATACCAAGCATTCACCGGCTCCTCCTCCTCATCTTCTGCTTCTTCTACTCCTGGTTCTTCATCGGATCTGGAAGGAAGATGATGTTGGCCGGATCTGGTAGTTGGCGAGATGGAGCTCCTGCTAGTGGAAAGATGATGATGGCGGGATCTGGAAGTGGTGGCAATGATAGTGGCATTTGGGTGAAATCCGGTGACAGGAGGAGGGAATTAAGAAGGTGGGTTTTTGATTTAGGCATGTAGAGTAGGGAAATGAAGAAGATGAAGTTAGGTTTGTGGATTGAAAAATGGGAAATGAAGAAGATGAAGTTAGGTTTGTGGATTGAAAAAGTGGATTGAAAAATGGGAAATGGTGTTGTTTGATTGATTCAATTCAACAGTAAAGTATGGGACAGAAACCAGTGAAGAAATAAAAAAATAAAAAAGGAAAATTGGAAACATTAATTAGCGTTGAAAACCTAATAAATATAATTAATTAGTACATTATTTTAAAAAAAAATTAAAATTAATTATATTATTTTCAGAATTTATTAAATTAATTATATTATTTTTTAGAATTTTTACAAATGGAATAATTAAATTTTTGGCATAAAAAAATAAGGATGAGAGAATTTTTGGAATAAGAAAATTAGAAAGAAAGATTTTTTTAAATTTTTTATTTTTTTTACATAATTACCTGCTGCAACAGGTTTAAAAAAAAAAACCTGTTGTAGCAGGTAAACCTAACAGAATGTTAAGTTTGACTGACGGTAGGGACCTGGATCTCATTGACCGTTAGTACATGCTACCCGGATTTGAATTTTTTAATCCAGGGGAGGTTTTTGTTTAAAAAAATAGTACAGGGGACCTAATAACTATTACCCTTTTTTTTAAAATCCTATTGGTTTGAATTTTCTATATTTTTTTACATTATAATTTTTTCCTCTTTTTATTTTTTCCATCTTTTCATTTTTTTTTAATATTTTTCTGATTTTTTTTAAAAGTTTTTAAATTTTTCTCCCTATTTTTACAATTTTTATATTTTTTAAAATGCCACGTCAGCAGATAACGGCCACGTGTCAATTATTTAACACCGTTAGTCAAATTTAACAGTCACGGTGGCTTGATTGTCTAACGGAGGAAATGCTGAGTGCAATTTTGTCTAACGGAAATTTGTTGGGTACCAAATTGGTTACGGTGAAAAGCTGGTGATCCGATTGTCCAACGGCATATCTTCTGGGTGCCAATCTATCGTTTGCCCTAAAATAAATCATGTCAATTAGAGTAACAACTGGGATTGAGTCAGCACAAGGGAGTAAATTACCAAACCCATAACTGCCCTTGCAGCCCGTTCAGCCTCTTCTCTTCCTTGTCCATTGCAATTGTGCACTCTCTCTTTGCACTATTCTGCTAAATCTGCCCAAACGTTTGGCTGTCGATGGTGCGACATGTTTGCCAGTTGGTGGCGCCACAAGGAAGTCTCTCTCCAGTTTTGTCTTCCTGCCATTTCCTCTCTAGCTTCATCAGATGCAAAATTTCAGGCAAATCGCAGTAGCATTTCAATTAGTAAACACTAAGAATTCTTTAACCAATAACACTCCCCGATGAAATCTGTTCTAAAGATCTCATAGTTAAAGCATTCCACCAACATGTTTCCACTATTTAGCAAAACAAACACAAAGACGTTAACATGTTTATGATTAAGATTAAGAAGAGCAATGGAATACTTCTAGGAACAAGAAAAATATGTACATAGATGCATACTGTAACATATTTATGAAACAGTGAGTTGCTTACCTTGGACCATTGTCAATCTCTGTTAATCATTAACAAGAGACACCTAAGAATAAACAACACTTTCTTTTCCAATCCTACACTACACCAAGTATTCGTTTGTACAAAAACATCATAATATTTTCAAATGTCGCGCTAACATCTTTTCTGTACTTGATTCGCAGCGACTACTATCCTCCTTAGGACTAGACAATCCAACACTATCGCTACTTCCAATTAATGAATCGTCACTCAACGTACTGCGCGCATCCACATTTGAGTTCCTATCCGAAACATGGTTCAACAAACTCTCTTCAATATCTAAAGAAATAAGATCATTGTCCCTGAGTAACTTTATGAAGTCTTCCGTTTTCTCCAGGTCTCCCTCCCCTTTCAGGTGGTCTAGACAGGCAACTAGACTTTCATTAACCGGCTTCCAACTCTGTCCAGAAACCACTACAACCTCCTTCATTGCTTTTACTGCCTTCATAGTTTGATCATTTTGAAGATAACCCCTTGCCATATAGTACCATGTCTTTGCATTAGGCTTTCCCCCTCTTGACATTACCCTGTCGAGAAGTGCTTCAGCCTTCTCCATTAGACCATCTTTAGAATACGCATCAATCAGCAAGTTTGGAATAAATATATCATAGTATAAATTTTGAGATTCCCACTCCTGAAAAATATTTTCTGCACTTTCCAAGTCGTCTAACTTCAATAGAGATGTCATGGTACTAATATAACCCCGATTGAAGACCTTCCCTTTTTTCTGATAAACTTCCCAAATCCTTAACACTTCTTCTTTCTTCCCAGTAGCAGCGTATTGTGTGATCAGGAAATTATACGCAGCAGTCCTTCCTTGAGTAATTAGTTCCTCAGACTTCTTCAGCATTTCCAATGCCTTGTCCAAAAGCCCAGCATTTGTATAACCACCTGCTACAGCAGCATATGTGGCCCAGTCCAGGGCAACCTTTGAATCAGATTCCATTCTTGCCAGAGTCCTCTCCATTTCCTCAATGTTAGAAACAGCTGCACATGCACGCAGTCGTATCTCATAGGTATGTTTGTCATGAGGCTCGCAACCAATTCCTTTTTCATCCATTTCCTGCATCAGACTACCAAGTTTCTCTGTGTTTCCAGTCTGACAATAAAGGTTCAGCATACAATTGTAAGCCAAAGATAAGTGAGCCAGTGGACAACCCAAGTCTCTTATCGTCTGCATAACAGCTTCCGCTTTTTCCACAGATTTTACATAGGCATAGCAATTAAGGAGCGAGCCGTATACTTGAAGCACTTTTAGACCTTCCGGAATGTCATTGAAATAATTCTCAGCTTGTTCTATTCCATGCACTTTTGCAATCAAGTCTAGCCGGATGGCAATATCACGTGGTGTAAGTACAAAGTATCTTTTATCAGTCATCCATGTAGAAATCTGGAAAAAGATAATAAGGTGTAGTGATCAGGAAACAGAATCCGAAATCCAAATCCAAATCCACAACACCGGTAGCATCAGAGAGAGATGCAATCATTATTAGGTTGGGGTTGAATTGATCAACTAGAAATACTAAATCACCTACACTTAGTCTATATTAACAATATAATCACACAGTTGTTCTCCAAGAACATGAAAGTCAACTCGTCAATATAGTCACTACCTTAGGAACAACAAAGCAAGAAAGCATTGACAGAATCCCACCAAATCATTTTCGATAGACAAAACACCAGCATTTATATAATACTTGACTTCGTAACCCACATCACTTATACAAATTGTTCGATGGCACTATGTTTTATTTCCAATTGTCACAATTTAAAAAACCGCATCAAGCCAGTGCAGCAGCTCGTAAGAACAACAATTGTCACAAACAAATACTACAATCTACATAAGCACACTTGCCCACAACTAATTACATCATGATGTTCAAGGAATTTTTCCAACAAGGCCCTTGTAACAGTCACCATGAGAAGCCAATCTCCAAACAAAATATTTTACTTTCTTCATCCCTGACCAAAAGGGTATAGGAAATTCATAAAACCACTTCAGACAATTCACTCGTTAAGATCCTAACATGCTACCAAAAAATGTATCAGGAAATCAGTTCTCTATTTTCTCAATATGCAACCACAGATGCACAAGAATGTAAATTGGGTTTTCGTATTGAATACCTCAAGAGCGTGAATGAAACGTCTATTCGTACGAAGGTTTTTAATCAAAACTAGAAGTTGGTCTTCATGAACGGATTGTACTTGTTGAATCCATTGATCAAGGATAGGAATGACGGAGATCTTTGGACTGTTGACTTGAAAAATCCGACGGGAGAGCGTCATCATCGGCTCTATCCATGGCTCGCTGTACTTTGGGGGAGGTAATGTTGAATAAAACCAAGAACCCAATCCGTTTCTGGGACTGAAACGAGTGATCACGTAGGAAATAGTCCCCCCTAATGTACCAAATTTCATTTTTGACATAACAACAAAACTGAAGAGAAAATAGGAGTGGAAAGAGCAAAAGAGGAGAGTTTTCGGTTTATTGAGACTGGACAGGGATGAAGCGGTTTAGTGGGCTAATGTTTATACTTTATAGAATGTGCCCGGTCCGTTTTTGGATCCAAAATCCATTGATTTGTTTTTTTTCTTTTTAATGATAAAAGTGAGATTATTCTTGTTTAAATATTGTCGGGTTAATTTAAAGTTAATACTCTTACTACTCGATAGTGGCAGAGCTAGAAATTATTTTTGACTACGTATGTTCATAATAATTTCGTTATAAATACAATCAAATAAGTAAATCTTTAATTTTGAACTTTTGGTTAGTAAGAAAAATATTTATTGATAAAATGAAATTATTTCAATAGAAATCACCAATTAAATTATTCCTTGTATAATAATTTGTGCAATTGTAAAATAAGAATCGTATTTGACCAATTTTTTAATAGGTAAAATAGTTTTTTTCTCGAATAAATGAATATATTTTTTCTCCCTAATCTTGGGCTTCCTTGTTCTGCCAATTCCTTCAAAAACTTCATCTCCAAGTGATTGGATATGTTTTCATAAGCAAGCACTTTACGCCTAGCAAGTTCCATGTATGTATGTCCCTTGAGCAAAATGGACGAACGAAACAAGACCTTACACCATCCACACAAAGATAACAGCAAAAAGAGTATCGGATCCTCAAGCAGCCAGTCCAAGGTCCTATGTTGCTCTTCATCAGGATGCAGGCTTCCCGGAATGGCACCGAATGCTCTTCTTGATGCTTCAAAACCCAAAGCAACGTGACGGACAAAAGCTGATGCGTCCTCCATCCGCTTCTTCATTGATATAGATGCCAAGTTCTTCGAACTCCTTGTCACCTTTTTCTGTATAGGCCTGGTCCAGTTCAGCAACCTTCAGAAACCGTTCTGTGGCAGCCTTCCAAGACAGCTCATGCCTCTGTGCATCAGTTAGCTCAGCAGGCTATTCACTTAGGGCCTTTGGGGTGACCTCAACAAAAACTTTGCTCTCATCAAAAGTTCGACAGTTTAGGAACTGCTTGAAGAAGTCATTTGACGGGTGGTTGGCACATCCAAAAGATTTCCTCTTTGCCAATGCTTCTGCTGTTGTCATACAAACCACATCTGTAGTACTTGGATACGCGTGATCGGGCCCAGGGAAAACTCTAACAAGAAGTTCCAGTTTCTTGGCAGCTTCCTGAACTTGAGCAGAGTCTTCCCCACTGACATAAATCTATCTCAAGCCCAGGCAGCTCCTTTTGGTGATCATGAAGAAGTTTAAGAAGCTCCTTGTAGCCTTGCTCCACACCATTTTTCCAATGTAGTAAGCAACATGATTGAAGGCATGTTTCCCACTCTGCTGCAGCTCTATCTTTGCCTACCAATCTCAAGGAACTTGTCATTAACTCCATGAACGTTGCAGATGATGGATTTATGACAATCCTGTGTGGCTGCAGATAATCTAATTACCTTGTGGCAATCGATGATCTTGAATGCCTCTCCTGTCTAGATTCTGGAAGCAGATTCCTTCTACAACCATTTTCGTATCAATTACATGCTTATGAAAGTAGACAATGACCAATTAAGGGGATGATGCCGTGGTACGAAGAACATGAACGTCAACAGCTTGAAGCCTGATAAGCAATATAAGTAACATTTTCATATGGTCCATGTCCATGGTAGCAATATTTGTTACCTATTCAACCAAACAGCGCGTGGCTCTTAACGCTAGCAATATTTTTCTCTACTTGGCTTGCGATCCCTACTATCATCCTCTGCTGGATCAGAAAATCCATCTTTCACTTTTTTTACTGAAGAGTCATCTAAAGCAACAATTTCTCTTTCACATCTGAAGAAATAAGATCCTTATCCTTGAACAGTTTTATGAAGGCCTTAGCTCTCTTTAGATCTCCTTTCGCTTTCAAGTACTCAACACAGGCGGCCAAACTTTCATCGCTCGGTCTCCACCCTCGTCTAGCAACCGCTACTGCTTCCTCCATTGCATCCAATGCCTTCCAAGTCTGATTACTTTGAAGATATCCTGATGCTAAACAAGACCATGCCTTTGCATTTGGCTTTTTCCCTCTAGATATTACCTTGTTGATAATTCTTTCAGCCCTCTCCAGCAAACCTATTTTGGAATAAGCATCAATGAGGAAGTTGGGAACAAACATGTTGTATTATGAATTCAGGCATTCCCATTCTTCAAAAACCTTTTCGGCGTTTTCAAAATCATTGAGCTTCAATAGGGAGGTTATGATAGTAATGTATTCTTGATTGCGAATCTCCCATTTTGCCTTGTAAAGTTCCCAAATCCTTAAAACTGCATCCTTCTTCCCAATAGCAGCATACTGCGTGATGAGGAAATTATACGCTCCTCTCCTACCACCAGTAACCAGCTCCTCCGATTTCTTTAGGAATTTTAAAGCCTTATCCAGAAGAGCAACTTTTCTATATGCACCCAACGCTGCGTTTAACCTCACCGCCCACCGCCCCCATCTCTATTACCGGACAATGAGACCACAATAACAAATGTTGATTTTTTTTTTTTGACGGCAACAAATGTTGATTTTGGAACAACAACAAAAAATATATCTAAATTTTTTACTTTAAACTTTTAGAATTTTCAATTAATTTTATTTTTATTTATTCAAAAAAAAATTGCCCTGAAAATATAATTAAACTTTCAAAATTATTTAAAATTCAATTTATTTTTTTTGATATTTATGACAAATAAATCCCCACCGCCGGGTGGGGGGTTGTTTGTGGCCCTATCTTGCTCCACCTCTGCTGGTATTCATCTGATAATGGTAGTATTGTAGCATTATGAATGTTTTGAAACCAGGGATTTTATTGAGGGAAGACAGAGAATAAAATGATTAATGTAGTGGCGTTTTATTTTTTTATGAAATATTAGTAAATAAATAAATAACTTATACAATTAAGCTTGATTAGAAGTTGAGTTCGGGTTCTTGTGCCCTTCCAAATCCAATGATCCTAGTAGTAAAAAAAGAGTCCAACAATTTCAAAGGGATTTACAAGGGAAATTATTTATTGCACCATGGCAGTTCCAACATTTTGCTAGTTTTGTGTGAGTTACGCTTCCTAAATGGTTGGGTTAAAATTTGGAAAAAAATGTTTTGACAATGGTCGGTTATAATTTATCATACATAAATGGTTAGGTCAATCATATAATAATTCATGGAGCTGCTCACATCCTTGCTATCCTCCTAACTCAAAGACCTAGATTTCAAAATCTTTAATTTCACAAATGGTAGAGCATAAAAATCATTCCCTACCAGGTCATGACATCCAGGGAATCCTGGAACTGTGTTAGCCATATCTGAGGCTACGCTTCAATTGTTAAAGATGCTTTTATACGAACAACAAAATTGAAACAATTATAAGTAGGGTTGTCAAAAAGGCCCGAGACCCGAAGACCCGTCCCGGACCCGGGGTTTCTGGTCGGGACCGAGACCAAGTTTTTGGTCCCGAATTGTGTCCGGGTCGGGTCTAGTCCCGGCCCGTTTAAGGCCGGGTCTGAACGGATCAGACCCGGCGGGTCTCGGGTCCGCCAAACCCCTAAAACCCATCTCCATCTCACCCTCTCCCTCTCCCTCTCCCTCTCCCTCTCCCTCTCCTGCTCCTGCTTTTGCTCAACTTCTCCTTCAAATCCTCCTGCAAAAACAACCAAATCCCTCCACAAACAATGAAATCCCAATTAACCCCAAATCCTCCTGCAAAAACACTTTCCCTTCTTCGTTCTTCTTCCCCTCCCTTTTATCCCCAACCTCCTCAACTGTTCCCGATCAGCCCAAACCACCATCCCAATCAAACCTAATCACAAACAATCACCAAATCCAAACCCATTACCAAACCCGCCCATCACCGCCAAACCGACCACCAAATCCGCCCATCACCACCACCACCACCCAAATCCGTCACTGCCACAGCTACTTTCCATCACAAACCCATCACCACCAAGCCAAATCCAGCCACCCATCGCCGAACTCAACCTTGCTCCGCTCTCCCCTCCTTTTAAACCTTGTTTTTGTTATTGTTGTGCTGCTGTGTTGTTTGTTATTTTGATTTGCAGGATTTGTTTGAATTGGAAGAGGGGATGAGGAGATGAGGAGGTTGATTGGCAGGTTGATTTTTTGTGTTATTTGTTTTTGATGGAGAGGAAGAAGAAATAATTTGCGGCAGAGGAAAGAGAAGGGAAAGAAAAGAAAGAAAAAAGAGGAGGGTTAGGTCATCGTGAGAAGGAAGGAAAAAAAGAAAAAAAGAGAAAAAAAAAAGAAAAGAGAAAATACACGGGACCGGGTCTAGACCCGGACCCGCCCCAAACCCACCGGGCCGGGACCGGGACTGGAAATTTGGGCCCGTATTTTGTCAGGTCGGGTCGGATCCCTGTCCAGAATTTTTCGGGTCTAGCCGGGTCCGGGCCAGGTCTGGACCCGCAGTCCCGTTTTGACCGCCCTAAAATTTATAAGGCAAAAGCATAGTATCCAAAATGCTTTCATTCCGGGAATGCTGGGTACCCAACCCAGACTCCCAAACAGCCACTAAATTACCAATGCATTCTCCATATCATAATAATGCAACTACAAAATCATGTTTGCCACAACAACAAAAACAAACAAACAACATCCAGTCGCATTTCAGAGGTCTAGAACGACAAAATTAATGAAGTACTGACAACCAAAATAAAAATTCCTCAACGGTTGGCCTTGGCAACTCTCTCAATCTCATCCTTCTTCTTGATGGCATAACTGAAATAGAACGGACATGATTAGTAAAGCACACAAGAAACATGTTTCTTAGAATAACAAAAATAAACAGAGTAAACTACCTGTTTGAAGACCCCTTTGCTGCATTGATAAGCTCATCAGCCAAACATTCCGCAATGGACTTAATACTTCTGAAAGCAGATTCACGAGCACCAGTGGTAAGAAGATAAATGGCCTGGTTAACACGTCTTAGGGGAGAAATATCAACAGCCTGACGCCTGACAACACCAGCAGACCCAATACGAGTAGCATCTTCACGTGGTCCACTGTGGAAATGAATCACAGAACAAAGTGAGATGGGTAATTCATAGCAACAATATATTAGTGAGCCACCATTACAAATAGACAGTTGTACATAAACCTGTTAACAATAGCATCGACAATAACTTGGATGGGGTTCTGGTCGGTCAAAAGGTGAATGATTTCCATCGCGTGTTTTACAATCCTGACAGCCATCAGCTTCTTGCCGTTATTACGGCCATGCATCATGAGCGAGTTTGTAAGCCTCTCCACAATTGGGCACTGAGCCTTCCTGAAACGCTTGACAGAGTACCTCCCAGCTGTGTGTGGGACATATGTAGCATGTTTTGCAGCTTGCACACCAATGTAGTCACCCAATGAAATGTCACTAACCTGATTCACAGCAACCCAGTCAATTCATAACTATAGCTACACTCGCCAATTTCAACTAATTATCCAGTAGAAAACAAGCAAAAGAAGAACCACATAGGAGGATAATGCAACCCTTTCACCCAAGGCAAGATTTAACGTCACCTAAAGTCAAACAAAACTTGGCTAAAACATGTTCACAAAGTGTGAAACCAAAAACACCGGCCATTAACGTACCGAGACTTCCACCAATCAATCCAGATCAGTATGCAAACAATTAGTTTCCAAGACTAAAAAAAATGACTGGGACACATGGCTGGAAATAAACAATAAATCGACAACAGAATCAGCTCAATGGAGAGGTAGAGGAACAATAGAGAACCTGGATTTCATCATATGACCAGCGGTTAAACAACTTGACGTCGTTTTGAGGCTCAACAGGTTCCACCACTGCCGTCGCCATAGCTGACCTAGACATCCAAAACACAAACCCGACCGGTAAGAACAGACAGTAGAAAGAGACATGGGCAAATTAGGGACAATGCACGCAAGAGAAGAGATTGACGAACTTTGTATAGCCGGAAAGAGAAGGACAGCCGGAGCCTGATTAGATACGCCGCTGAGTATAAGCTCTCTGCAGTATGAAGGGAAATGAAAAAACCCTAGTTGTCTATTTATAGGTCGCTGCTTTGGTGGTTGGTTGAAGGGGTTTTGCTGTCGACGATCTTGGGCTTTTATTGTATTCTTTCTAACTCTTCATATGATCTAGGCCCAGTAAAATTAGAGCATGGGCTGGACCCAATGCAATTGTAGTAAACAAGCAACTAATATGTATATTAAAAAAATCAAAGGAAAGATGCATTCTGGTTATTTATTTATTTTTCTTTTCTCATGAAAATTGATAAATAAAATTTCAGAGCTTTTTTTATCATACCAAAAAAAAAAAAAAAACTGAAATTCCAGAGCTCAGAACTAAAAAGGACCTCATTCACTTGCTCGCTCGGCGCCAGCCAATGGAGCTCTCATCTCCCCCATCATCCTTTATCAGAATTTCAGCTACAAGTCATCACCACAGATTCTCTTCTTGTCGACCTAAGATACCTATTAAGCCCACGTGCTCATCTTCTCATTTTCTATCCAAATGCACCAAAAGTTTGTCTTCACCATGTCTCTCCTCTCACCAGAACTGCTCAAAACTTACCCAAAACAATGTCTTTAGGCGTAATCCGATCTGGGTATGCTCTATCTTCGTCCTTTTAGCTTACGTTCCTCTCATTTCTTGCCTCTTAGTTCATTTTGAAGTTCATTTTGAGCTTTCAATTAGTCACAGAAAAGTATTGAATGATGGTTAGAGTTCAGTGTTTCAGTAATTTGAATCACTGAATTTCTTGCGTTAACTATGTTTTTGAACTTAATTAGACACACAAATTAAGCCTTAAGTTCATTTGCTTACAACTCTTTCCAAAATTATGATTAAAGGAAGAATGTCGGTCGTTGTGAATGGTATATGCCGCTTGTTGAACCTTAGTGGAAGAAGATTTCATGCAGTTTCAGTTTCAGTTTCAGTTATGTGTTATTTTGGTGAATTCGTTTTTCTAGGAGACAGTTTGTGTTTTCATGGAGTCAAGTGACAAAAGGACATGAAATCTCAGTTTTAGGTCTGCCTCAATCTATTTAGTGGGAAGGCAGATAAATCCAGGAACTCGTGGTAGGATTGGTTCTATGTTTTTTTTTTTTTTTTTTTTGCTGAAATAGTTCTATGCGGTTTAGATGGTGCTGATAACTGGAAATGCCAGTTGCATCTCTTTTCTCTCCCCATCATGCAACCTCCTTGACTGACTGTAGGTTTGTGAATAGCTAGAGTGACTTAGTCAATTGAGGCAAATAGGTTTTACAGAAAAAGAAAAGGAATAAGAAACAATCACAAAGAACTTCCTCACACAAGCCACAATGGGAAATCAATTTGCTATACAGAGGATAGTAGCCTTCTTATTTCGTGAAAGGTGTGTAGTTTATTTTCTTGAGGTTACTTGGTGGTCAATGCTTTTGCTTGACATGCTTTGGAGCTGTATTGCTAGACCGACATAATCACACCCATGTTTGGTTTGTTCATTGCAAAAGGCTCATTGGTTTTATGACATTAATGTGAAGCTGGCTTCTGCCAGGCCTGCAGTCAAGTTGGAGCTGCTGGATCTGATCCGATACTTAAAAAAGTTTCAGATTTCAAAGATGCATGCTGGAGATTTCTCCGACCTCACACCATACGAGGAACTGCTTTGGGGTCTACGTAAGCAATTGTTTTCAATATACTCTTTTTTCCTGATTTGGTATGGACTCCTTCTCCATTAAACTATATAATTGAATCTCATTGTTTTGTATTCTGGCAGTGCCCTGGTGGCAAGAGCGTTGATCGGGAATACAAATCTGATAAAGTGGTCTCTGGTGCTAAAGGCATTCTCTGGCCTTATGGCACTGATATGCGGGAATGGCTATATAGTCGGCATCAATCAAATTTATGATATTGGAATAGACAAGTATGCTGCAGTTTTGTCAATTGGTTTTCTAGTGCTCTTATTAATAGTGTAGGAATTTCAATTGCAAATCACAAGAGCAGAGACTAATTCCTGTTTATGCGGTCTGAGCCCAAGCGCAAGTTAATGCTTGTTAAGAAAATCAATTGTAATTTATATGATTATGGTAATTGAAGATTGGGGAGTATCCTATAAGTGATTTTCACTCTGCTGCAGACTGCTTAGCTTGACATATGAAGATAGTTCTTTTCTGAAAGATCAAATAGTATTTCATTCTTATCAACAATTGGACATGCTATGTTCCATTTTTATTTATTTTTTCTTTCATTTTACCAATTAGCATATATATAGTGAGCATTTTAATAACTACTTCACAATTGAGTGTTATCTTTCTCTTTGTTTACTTTATATTGTCTATTTATTTTGCAGGGTTAACAAGCCCTATTTACCTATAGCTGCTGGAGACCTTTCAGTTCAGTCTGCATGGTTGTTGGTGATATTTTTTGCAGTTACTGGCATTCTGATTGTTGGACTAAATTTTGGTTCATTCATCACTTCCCTCTACTGCCTTGGCCTTTTCTTGGGAACCATATATTCTGTTCCTCCATTGAGAATGAAGAGATTTCCTGTGGTAGCTTTTCTCATAATTGCAACGGTATGCTTCCTTCCATGCCCCTCTCATTTAATATGATCAAACTTATGTTGCTTACATCTTCTTCTTGGTGTGTATTGAAAGAATCAGAACTTGGTGACCACACAAGACCAAATTTCTAAGTGTTTAATATTGAAACTAAAATCTACTCTATGTTCAAGCCTGAACTGATATTACATTCATGAGAAAGATAGTGATTCTTGGTCGCACTGTTAAACATAGGTTTGGCATTTGCATTAAAGAAGTAAAGCCAATTTTTTGTGTTATAAGGAAGACAGCGTACTTTCAAGACAGAAAGGCTGTATTAAGATGCTACCTTAACATAACCCTTTCAAATCCTTGTCTTCAGAAGCTCCAGGTTTTTCAAAGGAAAGTTTAGGATATGCTTAAACACAACAGAAGCTTACAACTATAAGGCTCAGGTGTTGAAGTATGTGGCAAATTAGAATAATGATGCTTCTAATCTGTTGTTTCCCTTTTACATGAAATTGTACAGTGGTTCGCCTTGCAGCTAGATAGCTATAAAAGTCTCCTGATAAATGTTATGGTTAGACGATGTTAACAAAATGCTATTTTCAGGTACGGGGTTTCCTTCTTAATTTTGGTGTATATCATGCAACAAGAGCTGCCCTTGGGCTTCCATTTGAATGGAGGTGCATTCACTTTACCTAATATTGCTTCATAAATTAGTTGAGGTGAACTGAGAAGTAGTGTCCGTGTAATCACCAATTTCAAAATGTTGGCATTTTGGATTTAAATACACCATGGCTTGAAGTTAATCATCTGTGAAGTAGAATTGTATATATATGGGCTCACGCAACTTTGGTTTATAATATGAACTGATAGGTCACTTATGAAATTAGATCTATGACTGTGCTATCTACTAATTGAGAATTTCCAAGGTTTTGTCTCTATGTTGTTTGACCATTCAAAGTGTTGGAGTCACTAGCAGTACTTGACTTCTTGGTGATATATTTGCCTACAAAACAAACAATCTCTCAAGAAGTGGATGTTCTTATATGTGTTTGGTACTTTGGTGCTTTTGTTTGTGTGAAAATTTGTTCATGAAATCAACAGCTGATATAGGGGTCATTCTTGGTGTGACTGTGACAGTAAAAGTTTTAGGCATAGTAGGAGAAAGCTACAGATTTCAGTTTAGTATGATAGGACAGCTGGGGGTGGTTCTTTTCTGGCTTAGGAGAGGGCAAGTGTGAAGACTTTTTATTGATCATTTAGGGTGCTGAAAGTTAGTTGGGTGAACCTGGTCCTATATTCGCTGAGCTGCTACTTGCCCTACCTTGGGGCATGCGCATCAGGAAAACTTCCCCACTGGCTGCTAGAATTTCTGTGATTCGTTTGTTGCACACTTATTATATTTTAATCGTGCACAATATGGAAGCACAGGGATTTTTTTATAGTACCTGTTCTCTTTTGTTGCAGCTCACCTGTGGCATTCATCACAACTTTTGTAACGTTGTTTGCGCTGGTTATTGCCATCACTAAAGATCTGCCAGATGTGGAGGGGGATCGCAAGTGAGTCGTGGGGTCTTGATCTTCTTGATTCTGTTTATTGGTTTATCTACTCAAGCTGATTGATCCGTAGTTCTCATTCATTTCTTATAATGTATGGTTTGGCTTTCTAAGTTGTAAAATGATAGCAACAGGAGAACAAATTTTTCAACTTGGATTTACTATTTTCTCAATTCTTGTCCTGTTTTTGTCTCCCCTTGCTACGATGTTACTTTCTTACTGACATTCCTGCGTGCGTAACCTGATCTTTATCCAATATGGCTAATACAGATATAAAATTTCAACTTTAGCAACAAATCTTGGAGTTAGAAATATTTCTTTCCTTGGTTCTGGGCTTTTGCTGGTCAATTATATTGGCGCTATTGTTGCAGCTATTTACATGCCTCAGGTAATTTAAGCTCCCTTTAAAGTGAAGCTTGTCTTGTTAATTTTATGCTTCTTTATCACTCATAGAACTAGTGAGGTTTCTCTAATTAGAAAGAACATGAGATTTCTATCTAATGGAAAAATGATGATGCCGAAATAACTGCTCCACTTGGCTTTTTATAGGCTTTCAGACGTAGCTTAATGATACCTGCACATACTATTCTAGCAGTGTGCCTGATTTTCCAGGTATGTTTGGATTTATAACTTTATTGCTTAACATTGGAAGTAGGAGATGGATTCTAGTTTATCTTTTTCTTTGTTTTCTTTTAAACTGCATCTGTTACTCTCATTCTATTATCCGGCCTTGCCAATTTCCTGCTCTGATTGTTTTTTGCAGTATCAATTAGATCTTTTAGCACCTATAAGAGTGCTAATATAGTAGCGATAATAAAACGGTCCCAATGAGTTGCATGCATGTAATGACTTTGGTTTTCTCCTATTGCGCTCTTCAAAGCTGACCCTATCTAGATGTGATCTTATCTGTTTGTCGGTTATTTTCTGCATCACACAAGCTTAAGTTCTAATTGTTTTGCAATTTCTTTGTTACATGTTTTTGCAGACGTGGGTATTGGAACAAGCAAATTACACCAAGGTAATCCTTAGCTTTATGTTGGGAATGGGACCGTTGAACGGTTCCTATTATTTTCTTCAGATGTCAGATTTCCCAATCATTTTATCCATTCCTTGATATGTGAAAGAGTATGATGTTATAACTCAAATTCAAAGCGAAGTTAGGTGTAACATCTAGTAAAACAACCATTTTCACTATAATTCAAAGCGAAGTTAAATGTTCATTATAAAAACAACCATTCAGGATTCGAACTATGCATTTCCATAAGGAGTTCTGAAATCCTACTGCTTTAAGGTTACACGACCTTTTCTGCCCAGAAAAACAAAGGCTTACAACCATTCTCCTTCTTTGTACTGCTACCTTAACATAGTCTTCACCCCCGGTGTGCGTTCGTTGTCTATTAGTTGAAATGTCTCGTACATACTCCGGCTTGGGTTAAACAGAGAATATAGATCATTTTATATTTACATTTTACTTACACGCTGTCTTACCAAATTTGCTTAACAAATTAGAATTCCTTATATTAGAAATGATTAGAATTAGAATTTCATGATCTTTCTTTTTTTCTCCTTGATGAAATCAGGTTTCTTGACAATATGCTTTTATTCCTTCTTTTTTCAGGAAGCAATCTCAGGATACTATCGGTTTATATGGAATCTGTTTTATGCTGAATACATATTATTTCCATTCATTTGATCGAATCTTCACCGTTCGTTCGGAGTTCGTGGAGAGAGGGATTGCATATTTCTCCTGTACAGATGAATTGTACTGCAAGGTAGTGTTTGTTGTTGTATCACGAGCGAAAGGAATCACTGTTGCTATCAAACCTTCCTCCCCCGTTGCTTTCTACTTCTTTCTTTTGCGAGTTCTTCCCAGGCTATTATACTAGGCAGCCTGCCGATTAAGAAACAAACAATGAATACGAGACACTATCGAACTGTTTGGAATTGGGTTTTGTTTTCTCTCGCCATAAATCCAATAGCCAAAACCTTTCTAGCACAAACACAAACTTGGATGTATCCTAATGACGAGGATTGCTTAAGCTTCTCCTCATTCTTCGCACGCATCGACTCGGCCTGTTTCATACGACGGCACCATATCCACACAACACACAAAGAAGTTAAATCAAACTCGCTGGGCTGGATGCAACTCATTGAATTTCATGTCTTCACTAAATTAAAGAGCTGATAATAGTGATATACTGTCAGATTGGACAGCGGCAAAGACTTCCTCCTTGTGACGGACCTTCTCGATATCTTGCCCATCAGGGTGCGTGAGGAGGAATGCTTGTGCGCGAGTATGAGATGCGGCTGCTGACTTCCTCCTTGTGACGGACCTTCCATGGCTAGCTGAGTTTTCAAAAAAATTGCTGGTGGTAAGTATTTTGAGGAGCTTTGCTTGAGCAAGGAGAAATCGAAGAAGATGACAATGGAGAGTGCGCGGAATCCAAGTCAAAAATAAAGAGAGAAAGAAAGATGGAGATGGAGATGGAGACCGGCTACAGCAGTTAGTTTTTGTCGAGTAATGCAAACGTTAACAGAGTAGTTTTACTTTTAATAAAAAGAGTATAAACTAATTTAAAATGTCTTATTACCGTTTTTTTATTTATTTAAAAACTAAAAGTGAATACAAGACACTTGTTATCATCCTAACTCATCTGTAATTTTTTGCATCATACTAGAATTTTCCTTTAATTAATTCAAAAACTAAAAGGCTACAAGCAAAATAATCAATTCAAATAGTCAATAGAAGTTTCCCAACTGATGCTAGCTAGTGGAGCAATAAGCTTAATATTACTTCTAATTTGATGCATTTATTTAGGAATAAAGTTTGAGTGACTCGGGTAGTTTAGTTTTAAAAAAAATTCGTGAAAGATTTAAAACAGCAGAAATCTTAAACATAAGGGTTTCAGAAAAGAAGTTGCATAAGCTTTTCATGTTCATTCCATTTTCACGTTGAAATTTACAAGAAAGCAGTGCAAAGAATGCAGCAATGGTAAAAGGGTACAACAAAAGAATTGTTGGCTATGTCATTTCTAATGGTATAGATCTTTTCTCTCCCTATAAATACTACCCTCTTCAACCAAATCAGATACAACACATTTGAGAAATACACCATAAGAAAGATTGAGAGCTTTTCCTAGTTACTATTATTCTTGCTGTTCTGGTTCCCCGTTTCAAATCGGAAGAGATCGTTTTATCCTGGGGGAAATAAATTCCTTTAGGGCGAGTGTTTATACACGACTCGATCTTTGTGTTTCTAACATTATTTTGCAGGTATTTCCAACAATCTAAAGGAATTTATCATGTCTACCGACATTCCCTCCTCAACTGTAGCTGCCGCTGTTTCCGCACCAGCCGCTGCTACTGTCAGCAAGTTTCCTGACACCTCCAGAATTGAAACATTTGGCGGTCAGAACTTCAAGAGGTGGCAGGAACGTGTGTTCTCTATCCTTGATCTTCACGGTGTGGCTTTCGCATTGACAGAACCAAAACCAGATGCTGCTGCCGATCAGAAAATTATTGAAGCTTGGGTTCATGCTAACAAAGTGTGCAGGCATACCGTCATTAGCACTCTGTCTAATGATCTGTTTGACATTTACTGCCCGCACAAGGAAGTCAAATCGATATGGGACTCCATGATTCAGAAATACACTGCTGAAGATGTGGGGAAACAAAAATTTGTGGTGGGAAACTACTACAAATGGGAGATGGTAGATAACAAGGATATCAAGATCCAGATCAACGAATATCATAAGTTGCTGGATGACATGAAAGCTGAAAATATCGAACTACCAGAAGAATTCAGTGCTGGAGTCCTCATTGAGAAGCTGCCTGATTCTTGGAGTGACTATAAGCAACTACTCAAACACAAGCAGAAACAATTGTCTCTGCCCGATCTCATCACTCACATCATCATTGAGGACACTAACAGAAAGGAGCTGAAGGCTACAAAGGCAAAGGAAATAACAGCAAATGCTCACTTGGTGCAGGATAAACCACATCATAATAAACCAAGGTATGTCCATAAAAATTTCAATTATGTTCCTAAGGCTAATAACCCTTCCTTCAAGAAAAAAGGAAATTGCTATGTTTGTGGAAAACTTGGTCATCATGCCCAACAGTGTAGGAAAAGGGTAAGAAATGACAATCCTCCTAAACCAAGAGTTAATCTGGTTGAAGGAGATGATATTATTGTTGCGGTCATTTCTCAAGCTCTTATTGTGAACAATGTGAAAGAATGGGTGGTAGACTCAGGTGCTACCAGGCATATCTGTGCAAACAGAAATGCTTTTACCTCCTACACTGTGGTAGGAGATGGAGAAGAACAGATTTATCTTGGTGATTCCCGAGCTGCAAAAGTTCATGGGAAAGGAAAAGTTCTTCTAAAGCTCACATCTGGCAAGACCTTGGCTCTCAATGATGTACTCCATGTACCTGAGATAAGAGTCAATTTAATTTCTGTGTCCCTATTAGGGAAAGTTGGGGTAAAAGTCTCATTTGAATCGGATAAAATTGTGATGACCAAGAACAATGTTTTTGTGGGAAAGGGTTATTGTAGCCAGGGACTCTTTGTACTTAATATTTCTGAAATTATGAATGGAACTGCAACCTCTTCTGCTTACTTGATTGATTCTTATGATTTGTGGCATGCTAGATTAGGACATGTTAGTATTTCATATATTAAGATATTGCAATCTGCTGGTATGATTTCTTATTCAGTTAATGCATGTTCTAACAAGTGTGAAATCTGTGTTGAATCTAAATTAGCGAAAAAATCATGTCATTCTGTGCATAGAGAAACAGAATTACTTAGCTTAATTCACACCGACTTAGGAGATCTAAAACAAACAATGACTAGAGGAGGTAAAAAGTATTATATAACCTTTATAGATGATTTTTCAAGATATACTAAAGTTTATCTGCTAAAGAATAAAGATGAAGCTTTTGACATGTTTTTAAAATATAAAGCTGAAGTAGAAAACCAATTGAATAAGAAAATTAAAAGAGTTAGATCAGATAGAGGTGGTGAGTATATAATTTTTAATGATTTTTGTGAGAAAGAAGGAATTATACATGAAGTAACTCCACCTTACTCACCCGAATCTAATGGTGTAGCAGAACGGAAAAATAGAACTTTAAAAGAAATGATGAATGCTTTACTTGTAAGTTCTAATGCACCTAATAATTTATGGGGAGAAGCTTTACTTTCTGCATGTCATTTACAAAATAGGATACCTTATAAGAAAACTGGTAAAACACCTTATGAATTATGGAAAGGGTATTTACCTAATTTGAAATATTTAAAAGTGTGGGGGTGTCTTGCAAAAGTTTTACTTCCAGATCCTAAGAAAAGAAAAATTGGTTCTAAAACTTCTGATTGCATGTTCATTGGTTATGCTGAACATAGTGCTGCATATAGATTTCTTGTATTGAAAAGTGATGTGCTTGATAGTAACACTATTGTTGAAACTAAAAATGCAGAATTCTTTGAACATGTGTTTCCTCTTAAATCGAGTAGTATCTCTAAAGCACCAGTAGAAAATTCTTCAGAATATAGTGATAATTCACTTGATATAATTGAAAGTGATATTAATGATTTAAGAAGAAGTAAAAGGCAAAGAAAAGAAAAATCTTTTGGAAATGAATTTTACACCTACTTGATTGATAATGATCCTGTAAACTTTTCCGAAGCTATTTCTTCTTCTGATGCTCCACTTTGGAAAGAAGCCATTAAAAGTGAAATTGATTCTCTTTCTCAAAATAAAACTTGGATTTTGGTAGATTTACCACCTGGTGCAAAACCTATTGGGTGTAAATGGATTTTTAAGAAGAAGCTTAAAACTGATGGTACTGTTGATAAATATAAAGCTAGATTGGTTGCAAAAGGTTTTACTCAAAAACATAACTTGGATTATTTTGATACTTTTGCACCTGTGACTAGAATTTCATCCATTAGAGTTTTGATTGCCTTGGCTGCCATTCACAAATTGTTTATTCACCAAATGGATGTTAAAACTGCTTTTTTAAATGGTGAATTAGAAGAAGAAATTTATATGGTGCAACCTGAAGGTTGTGTAGTTTCTGGTCAAGAAAACAAAGTGTGCAAGCTTATCAAATCTTTATATGGCTTGAAACAAGCACCTAAACAATGGTATGAAAAATTTGATCAAGTATTGACTTCTGATGGTTTCTCTTCTATTGAAGTTGATAAATGTGTGTATGTCAAAATTGAAAATTGTGAATGTGTGATTATTTGTTTATATGTGGATGACATGCTCATTTTTGGAACTACTCTTGAGGTAGTGTGTGAAACAAAAGCTTTCCTTGCCTCAAAATTTGATATGAAAGATATGGGGGAGGCAAGTGTGATTTTAGGGGTAAAGATCATAAGGAAAGATGATAGCATAATGCTAACACAGGAACATTATGTTGAGAAACTTCTTACGAAGTATGGACATTCCAATGTCACCCCTGTGAGTACTCCTTATGATACTTATATCCAATTAAAGAAAAATAAAGGGGAGCCTGTAGCTCAACGTGAGTACGCACAGACAATTGGGAGTCTGTTGCATTTGATGAATTTCACTCGACCAGACATAGCATATGCTGTGTGTAGGTTGAGTAGATATACACATAATCCCAACCGAGAGCATTGGTTTGCAATAGACAGACTAATGAAATATTTGAGAGGAACCATGAGTTATGGTATCCTGTATAGTGGATTTCCCGCTGTATTAGAGGGATACAGTGATGCTAATTGGATCTCAGATTCTGATGAGATCAAATCCACTAGTGGATATGTATTCACCCTTGCTGGTGGTGCAATATCATGGAAATCAGCCAAACAAACGATCATCGCGAGATCAACTATGGAGTCAGAGTTTATAGCTCTGGAGTTGGCTGGTAGTGAAGCTGAGTGGTTAAGAAACTTCTTGGCAAATATTCCATTGGGAATAAAACCAACACCTTCTGTGTCTATGCATTGTGATTGCCAAGCGGCAATAGCCATTGCTAAGAATAGAGCTTACAATGGTAAAAATAGACACATTTGATTGAGGCATAATGTGATTAAGCAGCTGCAGAAAGATGGAATTATTTCCATAGATTATGTGAAGTCAGAAGTGAATTTGGCCGATCCTCTGACTAAGCCTCTGAGTAAAAAATTAATTGAAGAAACATCGAGGGGAATGGGACTTAAAGCCATATTAAGAAATTAACGGTGATGGGAACCCAACCTTTGTGATTGGAGATCCCATGAAGAAGGTTCATATGGGTAATAACAAGTCACTTGTTAATTCTGTTAACACGAAATTAATCGTCCTTCCTATGGTGTGAGAAGTGTTAAACTGCATTGATTGAGAGGATGAGTTTTGAACTCTTAAATGATTTCATATCCCTTATGGGTGATGTATTGATTGCGGATACATTTGATGAAATCACCTATATGAATGTGGAGTGAGGCCGCTCCTATGAGATTGTGGCGTAATCTCTAGAGCATTCATTAACATCCAGGCACGCGCATGGCCAAAACGCGCACAACCGCGTTAACAGCAAGAATTGTGGGGGTATAACATGATAAATAGATTCCCTACCTTACAAAAGAGCTAATGGTTCATAGAAGTTTTAACTTCACCATTATCTCTGTAAGGATAAAGTTTATTTATCTAGGTCTGGTTCATAGTCCAAAAGACACCAGATTCGAAAAGTTATACTCTATATATATATTAACCAGGAATTGCTACTATCAACCTTTATAATATGTGGGGGATTGTTGTAAAGTTATTATTAATATTATAAAGGTTGCAACGGATGTGCAACGGCAGGATCATTTCCTTTAATGCCATGAATTGTGCAAACGGCATTTTTCTTTCAAAGCCATGATCCTCTCCCTCTAACGTTCATGGTTAATTGCAATTGATTTTGCAACAGCCATGAACGGATATAATTCCTAATTATTATTCTTAATTGATTTTAATCTCTACCATAATGGTATAGATCTTTTCTCTCCCTATAAATACTACCCTCTTCAACCAAATCAGATACAACACATTTGAGAAATACACCATAAGAAAGATTGAGAGCTTTTCCTAGTTACTATTATTCTTGCTGTTCTGGTTCCCGGTTTCAAATCGGAAGAGATCGTTTTATCCTGGGGGAAATAAATTCCTTTAGGGCGAGTGTTTATACACGACTCGATCTTTGTGTTTCTAACATTATTTTGCAGGTATTTCCAACAATTTCCTCTATCTCATCAAGTGTTAAAAGTATCCAGTACAGACCTTTCTCTTGGTATCTAGTATTAACCTACGCGGTTGTTGCTGTTAAGACAACACTCTTTTCTCTCTCCCGCTCCCATTGGGGTTCTCATGAGGTTTCTATACAGAATGTGGTCGGCGACAAGACCCTTGTTGTTTCCGTCCCAAGGGGACTTCTGAATGATGTTTCTCTACTCAGTGAAGTTGGTGTTGATGGCAATGGTGAGTGAACCTTTGAGAAAAGAAACGGACGGGGAGTGGGATGGAGAACGAGATGAACAACCAGAACGGCTTGACCTTGGTGACAAGTTAGCTTGCTCCAAAACCCGGAACTGAAGCTCTGATGGGTAGTCCCTCATGCAACTTATCCTTGGCCCTGCCCCCGTCGACCATTTAGAGGATAATTGCTTAGCCAGTTGGTAGGAATTCATTCCCTTGTGTGAATCTATTCTTTGCCTGATTTCTTCTTTCGAGATCTGTTCTTCATCTTCCTCTTCCTCTTCGTCAAACAGATTGAATTTGGAAATCCACAAGTCATCGTCAGACCAAAATGATTCTTCTGCCGACTCATAGTCCTCTTCTGATGAAGAATCACCATGTGCATTTGGCCTAAGCTCTTCACGCTTGGAGGTGTCATGTGTGTTATCTTTCAGTAATTCAAGCTTCGTAATTTTTGATCTGAATAATCTGAACAGTCTTGATTTATGCTGACCAGCATCCTGTTGTCTTGCTTCTTTGTTCTCCTGCGACGCTCTTAGAACATTTCTCCCATTGGTCTCAGCAGCTAAATCTGCTTCTGCGTGGCTTAGGAGATCGATCACAGTGGTCTTTCTGGCATGGATTTCTTTCTCATCAATTGGATTTTCCTGAAAACACAACAAAGTGCTTTAATGGTTGGTTTCTACTGTCTGCTCAGAACTGCATCAAAGGTAATAACTTAATGATCTAACATTACAGTAAAAAAATATCCTAGGTGAAATGACAGCACTAGAGGCTTTTTTGCTGGTTACAGAGGTGCATCTGTTATGAGCATAAGATCGAGGTCCTCCTATTGTCTAGAAGCTATTAACATACCAAACTCTTATAAGAAAACTGGTTCCTACCAGTACATTAGTGAGGTCCACATTATGCTCCCTAAGGAATGACATGAACTCCTGGAAGTTTTCTTCCGTGGGGAGATAATGTCCGCTGTGCGGCCAAACTGCCTATCAAAATTGAAAAAATGATGTCAGTAATGAAACGAAGGCCAGTTGCTATAAGAAGAAATTTAATTCCGAGTATCTAGTACTACCTTCAAAGCACCCTCTTCAATTTCTAGTCGTCTAGCTGAGAGTGTGGCTCCACCAGCCAAGAAACTTGAATGTTGAAATGTCCCCTTCGACTTCTGGCCAATGTACAATCTCTTTGATGTACTCAGAACAAAAATCCACTTAGTATCTACAGGCCCTTCTCTAGTGTCAATAAATTTTCCACTCTGCTTATATCGGAACTTCCCATCTTCCACCACTACTTCATAAACCTTCCTTTCGGCCTGAAAGATGAACAAAAGTCTACTTCAATAACTAGGCTTTTAGAACATGATACGGTGTATATTATGTTACAATTCTTCCCATGCCCTTTTGATTAGGCCATTGAAAGGAGCCAATACTTACAGGACCAAGATACTTTATGCATTGTGTTTGAAGCTTCGATCTTGGGCACCTATCATGGTCGACTTCTCTTCCTTCACCAATATCGAGCCTGCAAATTCAGAGTTGATGTTAACAGTCGGAAGCATGTTCGTTGTTGCGAAACGAAGATTTTGAAGCCTTTTATTTCCAGAATATCTTACCAGTAAAAGAAAGGCTGTTTACTTTCACAATGGAGCCATTTGATATAATAAAATTGAAGATTATGACCATAGCGATGTCGAGGGTCAATCTGTTAAAGAAAACAACACATGAGGCGCTGAAAAACTGTTAGGTCTGCTGAATTTTTTTTAATTAAAGATGAGAACTTACTGCCTCTAACCAATGCTGTAAAGCAAGTTTTCGAGCCTTTTAATCCTTTGACAAACCTTTTCCCACCTGCAACATGTATAGATAGATACCAGGGAGATTAGTTTCGCAACAATAGTAAGTATCGAAGCACACTATAAGCTGTCAGAAACAACCTTAGCAGCTCTCATTCTTGCTCTTGACCAACGTGAAACAGCACTCTCGGGTCTCTCAATGTCAAAGAAAGATATTGAGCTTCGCTTGAGTTCAGCAAAATCCAACAGCTTCCACCTGCAAATCGAGTTACAAAGATTATTAATGGCATGTTAAAAAGAGAGATGCTGGCATGCTGCCACGAGAGAGAAAAAAGGCTAATTCCAGAAATTTCACAACACTAAGAAAGTATCAAATGCGCATTGCAAACAGCGAATAAAACTCAATCATCTCTGCTCAACTAGGACTGCACAATCTGCCAGCTGCCTCCTGGTTCTGAAACTTTTGTACACTTTCTGTAACTTCACTGCTGCAGAGTATCTATGGTTCCCGGGCAACGGCGAATGGGGCTTTTTCTCACACAAACTATCTGATCTTGAGAAGTGGCTATTTTCATTTCCGCTCTTAGGACTATCCAATCTAGCCAGTGCCTCGTTTTCGGTCATCAAGGTAGGCCTTTTGAAGGAGAATGTGGTCTTCAGTTCCCTGCCATTAAAGCTAAGGGATCCTGCGAATATCATCCTTCCGGAACCGTATGATGTTATTATATGGGGTTCAGAATCACGGCCATTGAAACTGAGAGATCGAAAATCACCTTTCGCATCTCTACCATCAAAACTAAACGACCTCAGGAGAACAGTTTCAATAGCTCCTTCCAAATCCAAATCCAAATCCAAATCATCAAAATCATTAAAAGGGCTTGAGAAAGCTATTCCCATTGTATCACTATTCAAGATACTAAAACCCCAGATGTATTGTCACACCTCCGAGGACCAGGATCTCAAAAAGTATCAACAGGGTTGCAGTACCTATAAAAAAGTAAAACAAACAAACAAAAGTCTCAATTAATTGAAACTCCAACAATGAGAGACATTGAATCTGTGAAAAAAATTCACTCTTTCCTCATCTACTAGCAAAAATCCAATAAAAGAAATGTTCTTGGAAAATGGTGGAAGCACATAGATACAAGAGGTTTATCAGACAAAGCAAACAAAAGCATGGGTTGAACCAAATTCAAGGATATGAATATTGACAAACATAATAATAAATTGGCCAAAATGCATTAAAGATGAAAACATTCAAACAGAAATATGAAAAATGTACATCTACGGAACATTCCAATCACCACCAACTTTCCAGCAAGACAGAACATGAACATGGAAACACATTGATTGAAGAGGTTTATCAAACAAAGCAAACAAAACCATGGGTTGAACCAGTTTCAAGGATTTGAATATTGACAAACATAATAAATTGGTCAAAATGCATGAAAGGTGAAAACTTTTGAACAGAGATGAAAAAATGTATATCTATAGTACATACCAATTTTCCAGCAAAAAGGAGCATGAACATAAATGGTGGAAGACGTAGATACAAGAGGTTTATCTATCAGACAAAGCAAACAAGAACATGGGTTGAACCAGTTTCAAGGATTTGAATGTTGACAAACATAATATAAATGGGCTAAAGTGCATGAAAGATGGAAACTTTTAAACTGAAATATGAAAAATGTGCATCTATAGCACATTCCAATAACCACCAAATTTCAGCAAAACAGAACATTAACATAAATGTGGGACATTTCTGTCAAACATGCTTATCCCACAAGACAACGTTAATGCCTAATCTTCAAAACCCAGAACCAGAAAACACTAATGCAGCAATCTTTAAGTGAAAAACAATGAGAAAATGCAATTACCCCAAACATCAAGCGACAGAGAGAGACATTGTTTCAACGTTGGCCAAGGCAAAGAAAGAAGCAAACCCAGAAGAGAAAGAAAATGCAAAACCCAGAAGAAGAGAGCAAGAAAGAAAGAAAGACAAGGGGGGGAGAGATTTGGATTGGGGTTGTCAAATGCGTGTGAAAGAGCGAAGAATGAGGGTTATTGAGTTTATTTTTTACAGATTGATTTGCCTTAAATTTCTTGAGAAGAAGCTAATAACAGAAGAAAATGGTTGGCTAAATTGCTATTCTTGCAAGGACCCAACAATGGCATTATATAGAGAAAGGTAATCAAATAAATTTTGACTGAAAGAGTAGCGGTGAATCATGAATGGGTTCCAAAATTCCAATTCACGTGTCCTTGACCACTTCAGATATTATTCATGGCTCCACACTACTTTCCTTTTTTAAAATTTTTTATTCCTGTGAATCCTCTCTATTTTAAAAAATAAATCTTCTTTTTTATTGATCAACATCAATCTTTACAAGTGGATGGAATTGAAGTGGAAGGAAATAAAACTTGTAAGACATTTTTGAACTAGGTTGATGTTCAGATTAAAATTAGTACTCCCTCCGTTCTTAAAAAAATAGACACTTTACTATTTGCACGTATTTCAAAGAGGCCGGATGACTCACTATTTGAGACAATTTTGCCCCGATTTTTTTCTCGGACGTACGTTAAGGATTAAAGTACGTTAGAAAAAAAGTACGAATTTTTTTGGGGTCAAATAGAGCGTCATCCAACCTCATTGAGACGTGTGCATGAATAGTACGCGTCATCCTTTTAAGAACGGAGGGAGTATTATTTATTAGTTTTAAATACGTGTGTTGTGCAAAATATAGAAGGAAAAAGTATGAACAATTTTTCACATAACAATTTGAAAGAAGTATTTAAATTTTTTGGAAGCACATATTCTTCCCTAAGACAACGAGAGTTATTCTATTCTTAAGAGTATATCTACATATCTTTCAATATTTATATCAATTCATGTGACTTTACATGCACTTTCAAATTCTTTAAATTAAAAAACATAAATTATCATTAAAAATGTAAATTAAAATTAATGATAAAAAATATTATTTAAGTCAATAAAATTAATGGAGAAAAAATTCTTGAAATTTCATGATAATAAGTAATAAAATAATATTATAATAAAAGATATATATATTATTTCAATAATTTAATTTGATAGTCACGTGTCAATGCGTAGAGCTTAGTAGATAACACATTATGCTTATAACTTTTTTTTTTTAGAAAAAAAAACTTGGTAATTTATAAGGGTTTAAAAATAATCTTAAATAGAGAAATTTTTGGGTGTTTCGGGGATGACATCTCACACCTATGACTTGTGATACCCTAACCAATAAAAATGAACCACTTGTATTTTTTTTCCACCTCACTTACCCTTTCCCTTTCCCTCTCCTCTCCAAACGACTCTCCACACACTTCCTTCACTTCATTCACCAATTTCGCATCGTTCATCCCTACTAAGTTCATAACCACCTCCTCTCATCTCCACTTTGCAGGAATTTTTTAGGAGGTTGTTGTCCTAACATCTTTCCCAACATAGTGAAAGTGAGGTGGACAAAAAAAATATGATACATTTTTATTGGTTAGAATATGACAAATCATAGGTGTGAAATGTCATTTCCGGAACACTCAAAAATATCTCTCTTAAATGATTTCTTTTTAAACCTTCATACAAATTTTCACCACAGAGTTAAAAAATGCTTAACAAAAACTAATTTAAAAGAGAGAAAATTAAAAATCTAGTGATTTTTTTTTTAAGTAATTTTTTTTTTTCATTTTTGGCTTAACCTTTCTAGAATCCACAGCCCTTCCCTTAGCTAAATTCTCTTTTTTTTTATCTTTAAAAAATGTAAAGAGTATTACCAAAAGAAGTAAAATGGTTGGGGGAAAAAATATTGACTAGAAAAGAATGACAATGCTCTCATTAGATTTGTCAACGCTCGTTTCACGGTTTCAGGCTGAAGTACAATTAGCTTAAGTAGCAAAAGCTGCAGCGCGATCCACTCGCATTGATACTGTGTTCTCACCACGCGCCAAGCACTTTTTCGAATATCTTTTCGCCGTGTGTTACTGCTACTCTCTTGATTTTCCCAAATAAAGCAATTTCCTAGAAAGTACATAGAGAATTCAATTTGATTTGTGGTCAAAATAATTATTTTCCAACATTTAAGGACTTCAAAATTGAAAATCCATTAACATGATGATGAGTGGACTAGCTTTGTGTGGCCCAGAGGACTTGTCTGGTTAACAAGTCTGTGGAGTTAATTTCTTCTTTCCTAGACTTCTAACTTCTAAGTAGAGTTGAAAAGAATTTTCCACCAAGACTTGCTCACTTTCTTGGTTTTTCTACTTAGACTTGGGCTAGACTGATGGTATTGCTCTACCGTCTGAAAATTACAGTTTTCTGCTTTTTTTTAAAAAAAATTATGTATGCTCAGGCCCAGTCCTTGTTAATGGACTAAACACACAGCCCTTGCTCAACTTTTTAAGCAAAATAGTAGCATTTAATTGTGGGCTTATGGGCCTGCTTATAACCTTAGATGCAGCACTAATCTCTCATTAGGATAGAAAAGATTACCTAATTTTCCATCTCCTCTATTCCAATGAGGGATTAGGTATAGCAAATGGCATGGAAACAAAAGTTAACACAATTATAGAAACCTGGTTTTGACTTCGTAGAAATGATGGATCATCATTCAGTAGGGCTGCCAGTTGAGTTCGTTTCGATGTTTTCGAAATGATCGGCATCTCAGAACTAAAAACAGAAGCAGCATTTAGTGTCACACAGAGAGAAAAAAGGTCATGCCATTTTATAAGAAAGAATATAGTCGTTCTAATATTGTACTATGAAGGTGCAGCTCAGAAAAATGGCGTTGCAGAACTCTGAGAACGAGAATTTCGAACGTGCCGGTTGCCGACTAAGGTAAAATTTCTTCATTTAATGAAGTGAGTTTACTGAAAAAAAACACGTGCTTTTTTGGTATGAACCTCCCTCTCATCTTGTGGTCTGCTTGAAGTCTAAAAAAATTCTTCATTCATCCTTGATTCCAGTTTTGTGGAGTTTCAACCAGTGTTATTTGACACTTCCTTTGATTCTTTACCGACCTTATGGGCAGCATTCAATTCTTCACCAACCTTGTTCGCATCATCTGTGGATTGTTCGTTTATCTTTTTAGCAGCCACTGCAGATTCTTCACCAACCTTGTCAGAAGCCTCCACGGATTCTTTGCATTCTCCACTGATCTTTATATCAGCCTTTTGCGATTCTTCACCAACCTTTTTGGAAGCCTCCATGGATTCTTTGGATTCTTCACTGATCTTTGTATCAGCCTTAGGCGATTCGTCACCAACCTTGTTCTCAGCGCCTGTGGATTCTCCGCTAATGTTTTTAGCAGCCTCTACAAGTTCTTCACAAACCTTGTTCGCAGTGTCTGTTGATTCTTTGCTAACCTTTTTAGCAGCCTCTGTGTATTTGTCACTATACTTGTCGGCAACCTCTGGCGATTCTTCACCAACCATGTTGGCAGTCTCTGTGGATTCTTTGGATTCTTCACTAATCCTTTCAGCAGCCTCTCGCGGTTCTTCACCAACTCTGTTGGCAGCCTCTGTGGATTGTTCACTCGTACTTTTAGCAGCACTAGCTTCCAATGGTCCAAGCTTTGCATCAAAATCCTTCACTTTGAGGGTCAAGGACCTCACATCCTTAGCTCCTTCTAGCTGACCAGAAAATAACTGTCACGAATGAAAATTTCTATCTATTGTTAGGTATTGCCAAGCAATTGCTGGGCCAAATCAGATAAAGAAGATCAGGAAACACTCAACAATCATAGTGCATTACAAGTTCATGATCCATGATTAAAATGAACTAACACCTACAAATTTGTCTTTCGATGGATACTCAAGTTTTTTTCCTTTTTTGCCACAGAATTTACTAGGTTTCTTAAGAGTGTTGAGCTTCAAGGTATATGAGTGGGCTGATGAAGGAATATTGAAAGACTGAAAACTTAAAAAGCAATGCAGGAATATTGGAAGAACAAAAAACTGATCTATACAGGAAAATTAGTGCGAGTTCACAGTTAAGAGTGAGGGGGGGCGCTTTTTTGTTCACATGTAAGTCTGTTTATGTGCTCATTTCCATTCAGTGTTAGGAAGAAAAAAGTCTTGCTTAAAATAAACATCTTCTCCCCATGTTAAATTGGAGTAAGCAGCAGGATGTATAAGTAACAAAGTCTCACAAGATTGCATGAGAAAAAAGTTTGTGAGGTGCTGTCTAGAAATAAAAATAATCTATGAAACAAAATCTTAGCGCTTAATCATGTTAAAACAGTAGATTATCTGAGTTCCGAAATACACCTGTAACATCTGGTCAGCCCGTTCTTTCAACTCCTCGACAGATACTCCTCTGTGAATATTTTTAAGAGTATATTGCACGTGAGAATGGAGGTCATCTAAAAGATGTTGTTTAATCATACACTGAGGTATTGAGGATTGACAACCGACAGCATAGAAAGGACAGTTCGTAAGCTTCATTGGACAGACGGTTATACAATGCCTATCCATATCACGCCTCATGATGTCGCTTGAGCATTTTTGTTCGCATGGGATTATTTTGAAAGGACAAACTGAATCATGCTTCTCCATATGCATTGCGGCAATTACAGATGTACATCCCACATTTGTGCAGTTCAGCATCCTAAAGCCACAGACGTCAAGATGTTCCGTCAGCTCTTCAATGGTATTGAACTTTTTGTCACAGTGAAATGTGTTCTTCAAATCAACATTCTTAACCAAAATTTGAGCAATTTCTTCCCTTTTATCGATAGACCAAAACCCATTTAAATCCATATCTTGAATGAAATCATCTATCTTGTCCTCTCTCTTCTCACTTAGCAGCCACCCTGAAACCCTACTGAACAAATTTCTCTTTGAACTTGCAAATTCATCAACCATATCAGCAATAATATCTTGAGGATTATCAGATACCTGAATGTCTGGATTATTTTCTAAGATAACTGATTCAGCAACAAAACTTTCACTTCTTTGAGTGAGATATTCAGTCATTTCTTTTCTAATATCAGCAGCCACCGAACCAGGGGACCTGAACATATCACCTGATGTGTTGTCAACACAAGCTTCAGCTAGTCCAGGTAGGAACACCTGAGCGATCTTGTGAACAACTTCCGAGTCATAAAGGTAACAATGGAATGCAGGGCCTGCCTCTTTCACTTCTTCAATCTTCTCTTTCTCTGGTATAAGCTCCACATCACATGCAAGATAATCCATCATTGTGGACACCTACAACAAGTTTGTTCCAGAAAGAGTGAATTAATGGCTACCGGATAAGAACACTAAATAAAGCCAAGAACTTCTAAAAGCATGTGCCAGCACTATGAAATTGATCAAACTTTTCATAATAACTATCTACGATGCGAATTCAAAACTCTTATAATCGACTCACATACTTGAGAAGTAAATCGAGTTGGATAGTCGTGAAAATATCAGATATGTACCATCCAAAGTTCTTCTTATGACTGACAAACAACAATTAACAGCTTGGATAAAAGAAAGTAAGGAATGACAGGAATTAACCTCTAAAGCCTACATTTGATGCTAACAACCTATATCTAGCTCTGCCACCACATCAACCCTCCTTTGCATGTACCGGCTGTAGCTTCCATCTTCTGCTCTCCATCAATAGTGGCATGTACAGAATCTACGTGCACCCACTTTCCGTCCAAGTTTTCTCCACTACAGTATACTTCTTCCCAATACAGGGGAGAGCCTATTTTCCTTGATCCAAGAGCAGTTGACATTAATTCCTCCTGAGGGAGATTCTTCATTTGAAATTATTTCCAATTCTTTTAAATGGAGAATCAACATTTGAGGAATTATTATTCACATCAGATCCCATGCTACTTTGACACGTAGCGACTGCTGTGGCAGAGAGAGCCATTTGCAGTAGCATCTCAAACTCAATATCCTGAATCTCGCTTGGTAAGGAGTCCATTGCACACTCTTTCAACTTCACAGCATGAGAAGAATCTTTGGATTGAATGCTATTTCTACTTTTGCATGTAGCCTTAGGTCAATTTCTTATATCTTCACCTGTTGCTTCACTTTTTTCAGTATCAGGTTTTATGGAAGCAACATCTAGAATGGACACAAAAGCCTGGTAACATGCAAACCTTTAATACTACAAACTTCCACATCAATGCAAAATATATTCATCAGAACACTCATGGGCATAGACGCTCTCACACATAATCAACACAAATATCATATACCAAAATCATAGAGGAAAGTGAAATATATGTATTCCAAATCTAGCACTACCACCACATCAATTCCCTAAAACCCCTCGGACCCAGTTACTATTTTGCTGAAAAATACCCATTCACCTCCTCCTTTTCTACCATAAGTCAAGACCCATTTCCTGATTTAAACAAACCAACCAAGAAAAATTAAGATATTCATGATCTGACCCTAAAAACACAAAATTTCAATGCAAAGATTGAACAAAAAAGGTGGAATTTTTACCTGGGTTTTATGGTTTGAGATCTTCCCAACACTCCCAAAAATGATCACTATCTTCTTCGAGACTGAGAAATCAAACAGAAATGCAGATGATAGAGATGTACCACTTTTATTACTATTATTGTTATTCTCATACACGAGCAAGTCCCAGCTACAGATTTGCCTATATTTTAGCTGTCTTCCTCCTCTCTCTCTCTCTTTTCCCATTTCTAATTTCTAAACTGTTCTAACGGTCTTTGCTTCCCTCGTTTTTACCGTAAAGCCACCGCTTTGTATTTTTACCATCGTGCCCCTTTGGGGAAAAAAGGTTTGGGGGACCAACTATCCAACAATCAATGGCCCATTCAGACACGACTCCAAGTGGGCCCATTTGAAAACTTACAGCAAATTGTAATTTAAAACAAAAATTAAAGAAAGACTGTGTTGGTGAAAAATTGAAAATGGAGCTGGATTTTCTGGTGTAATGAGGCGTATTTTCTCGACAATCAAACAGGAATTCGGATTTTCTTTCTTCTCTTCTTCGATTTTGGATTTTCTTCTTGGCAATGTCTACGGCTACATATCCACCGCCGCCGCCGTATTACAGACTGTACAAAGACTATGCGGAAAACCCTAAGTCCGCTCCAGAACCTCCTCCTCCCATTCAAGGCACCTACGTTTGCTTCGGCGCCAATTACACTGTAAACACTTCTCTATCTCGATCACTCATATTATTAGGTCTTTATGTTGCGATGTAATTTCATAGAAACTGAATTTTGGCTGCTGTTGTGGTTTTGGTAGACTGACGATGTGCTTCCAACCTTGGAAGAGCAAGGCGTCCGTCAGCTGTACCCTAAAGGACCCAATGTTGGTAAGCTCACATCAGCTTAACAGCTGTCAATTTCGTTCCTTCGTTTCGCCTGATTACTTATGCATTGATATTGTTATTGTTTGTGTTGCTGATTTTGTCACTGTTATTAATTTGTAGATTTTAAGAAGGAGTTGCGGTCTCTTAATAGAGAACTGCAGCTGCACATTTTGGAACTAGCTGATGTTCTTGTTGAGCGACCGTCGCAATATGCAAGGAGAGTGGAAGATATATCGCTTATTTTCAAGAACTTGCATCACCTCCTAAATTCGTTGCGGCCCCATCAGGTGAGGTGTTTTTGTGTGCATTTGAGCATCTTTGGTTTGTGGTGTTTGTTTGAGGATGCAAATTGACTTAGTGATGGGTGTTGGACTTCAGGCTAGAGCTACACTGATTCACATTCTAGAGCTTCAGATAGAACGACGTAAACAAGCAGTGGAAGATATTAAGAGGTTCGTGTTTCAAAATCTTGTTGTATGTTGAGTTAACTGTTTAGAACTGCTTGCAGATGAAATAGCTTCTTTGGCTCTAGTTATCCTGAATTGAGCTTGCTCAGTTTTTTTCACTGTATTGTTGCTAATGAAGTCTTGACAGAGAAAGACATGTTAGGGTGTCTTTATGTTGGTGAGAAAAAAATTGATTGTCATGTCATGCAGTTTGTGAGGGTTATGACCAATTAGGTGTTAGGTTTAGGTATGAAATCATAAATGTCTTGCTTCCTAAAATTTGCAATCGATGCTGTATAATCCAATGAACCAAGCATGTTTAGCTTTATGTTGTTTTATATGCTAGAACGGTTCTGAATTATTAAACTGCCATCATAGTTGACTGGTTGCAGAACACCCAGCCTAGTTTTGGTGATTGTTAGTTAGTAGCTCGTGTGGGTAATAGCTCAGTGTTCCTTTGTTTCCTTTCCAGCATAGCATACTGATCATAAGTGTCGGACCATCTATGGATACACTAATAACCTCTTCCTAAACTGTACTTCGACAGAAGCAAGTTTTGGCTTAAATCAGTTGAACCAACTTGTGTTTGCTACATATTTTTGATAATTATGGAGTACGCTGGGAAAGCATGTGTCTTTGTTCACCTTGATGCAAAATAATTGATGTGATGACTGATGCTATTGTAAGTCCATAGCCTGCAATTTTAACTATGGACTTATGGAGGGTGATCCTGTTTCCTATTACTGCCCACTAAATTATATTTTGGTATCTCACCGCATTATGAGCTGCAAGGCTCCTAAGTTTTGCTGCTATTCATCATAAGTGTTTTGGCATGGCCTTTTTAACTTAAGTGCCCTTTTGCACTTATGCTGACCGCTCTTCACTTATGCAGGCGGAGGGAAGAAGCCCAGAAGCTCCTCAAGGAGGCCGTCACAACCTTAGATGGGCAGTAGCACGTGAATTGAAGGTTTAGTAGTCTATCATGCCCAACACTTCATGTTTTTTTGAGCGCTTGGGAGCTTTTAGGACTTGTTGATTCATGTTTGAGGTTACATCTGGAGAGCGTTTCACAAGGACAGTCGTGTCGTGTATTACCAGAAAACATGTCGCTGTTGTATTCCTAATTTGTAACATGGAATGTTAGACAAGTATTAAAAGTTGAGAAACATGTGATCAGTTTGTTCTGTGTATGTCGATATTTACAATTTAACCAATGCAACAAAGATAAGTCAAGTGGAATACAAGTGGAGATTGGAAGTTTGGCATAGGTGTAATTTTTTATTGCCCCGTACCATGCTAGCGGTATTATCTCTAGTTCTTTTTAATGGAATTGAGAAGGATTTGTCTTGATTTATTTTTTCCTGTGAAAACAATTCTCCTGATTTATTGAACTTGGCTTGAATATTACCGCCGACTCTTACAAAAAAAGAAGAAAATACATTCAATGCTACTCGCACCTAAATTAGTCCGTTGTTCGTCTAGCAATGTTAAAATGCTAACAGCGTAGTGATTCGGATTTGAGTCTCTTATTTAATCTATAAAAATATAAAAAAATTATTTGTGCTTTAATTATTATCGTATTGTTTCATTCCTTTACTCGGATTTGAATCCCTTATTTAAATTATAAAAATATAAAAATTTATTTATGCTTTAATTATTATCGTATTGTTTTACTCCTTCATACAATCCGAGTCCCACTTTTATTAATGAAAATATGAAAATCTATATGTTTTTAAACTATAATCATATCGGCCCTCTTCTCACGAGGAAATTAAGTAAATAATATATTTTTTAAAGTAACTACGTAAATACTCCCTCCGTTTCTAATTATCTGTTATTTTTCTGCGGATTGTTACTATTTGGAGTATTTGTCATTTTATCTTTTTCGAAGCATATATTTTATGTAAATGATAAATTTTTTTTTGAATCAACTCAATTTGATGATGGTGTGGTAATTTCAGGAAAAATTAAAAAAAAAAAAGAAATAATAAAGAATAAAATAAGTATATAAATCAACGGTTTACGCTTTCTACCATTCTAAAAAGTTAATTAATTAGTAATGGAGGAGTAACTAAAGCTTTGACACTCAAAAAGTAAAAGGTAAATTGTTTGTTAATTAAATTATTGCATTTGTTTGTACCCAAAAAGAAAAATGTTAAATTATTGCATGTTACAATAATCAAGCCGAGCCGAGCCGAGTCTTTAGAAGGTGCCTGCCCGGCGTCACTAAAACAACTACAACGTCACTTTCTTTCCTTTCACAGTAGCTACATCTGTAATATTCTTCGCCGCTCCACGTGCCAGTGAGCTCATTCCTCCGCCATCTCTAAAAAAACAATTTTCCAATTCAGATTTCCCCCAAAAATAAATCAACAGACGCACACGGCCAAACCAAAACCCTAACTAACTCTAAACTCCTCAACGACATTCAACTGCAAATGGCAGTTTCAGAGGAGGAATGCTCCAACGCAAAGTCCCGAGCACAATCCTCTTCTTCCTCCTCATGCTCTTCCGCCGCCGGAGCATCCAGCCGTGATCACCGCTACCTGGCCAAATGCGTCCTCCGTGGAAGCGCCGTTCTCCACGTTGTGTACGGTCACATCCGCTCCGCGTCCTCACTCGACGTCGTTTTTGGCAAGGTATGTTCTGTAACTTCACCTTCACTTTCACTTTCACGTTACGGGTATTAGTATGACATCTCATTTGGATTCTTAAGTTTTGTTGCTTCTTGTATTCTGTAATGTAGGAGACGTCAATAGAGTTAGTGGTAATAGGTGAAGACGGGATAGTACAGTCAGTGTGCGATCAACCATTGTTTGGCACTATTAAAGACCTGGCGGTGGTGCCCCGTGCTCGGCGTAACTTCCATACACAGACTCCAGTTGTACGTTTTTCAATTTTATCGAATGTGGGGGAATGGCTGTTTTTGGCTGGTTGTGATGCTGATGAGCATTGTTTTGAGCTTTGCAGGGAAATGATCTTTTGGCGGTTATTTCTGATTCTGGGAAGCTCACGCTTCTCACATTCTCCAATGAAATGCGCAGGTTTACTGTCCTTGTTTTCTTTCTTTCTTGAAGTTCATTGTTCTACCGTACTCGTGGAGTCTGGTTTGAAGAGTTCTTATTTTTCAAATTATTAATGAGGCAAAGCTGTTTGTTGTGATAGATTTTTCCCATTAACACATGTTCAACTATCCAATCCGGGAAACTCAAGACATCAGCCAGGAAGAATGATAGCTGTTGATTCTAGGTAACTTGGTTGCTTATTCATGCAAAAGAAAGTTGTTTTTTCTTTGAGTACTTGGCTACCTTATCATGTCAGTTATCTAGTTTCGGGGTTTGTGCATTTTCTGAGTATTGCTTGGATTTTTAAGATGGCTAGGAGTGCTCGTAGGGCACTTATTGTGGTATAGCAGTGATGCTAGTAACAGTCCTTGTGGCTATGAGCTCACTATGGTTATGACTTTTGTGGGCCTTGACTACAGTTACTTTTAAGAGTAAAAAAATAAAATCTATGCTGTCGCTACTGTGAAATTTGCAAGTCGGGTTGATCTATATGTCAAACAGCCGAAGCTGTTACAGTAAATTTGGTATTATTTCTTCAGGAATCTGGTGTTTGTAGTGGCGAGGCTATCATTATGCTGACTTTTTAACTTTTAAATGCTGGTTAAACTAGCTGAAGTTGAGACTAACCAGATAACAAGTAATTAAGGAGGATAGATAAACCTTTTGTTGCACGGTGATTCGAAGAATCACTCAATAAGAATTCCTAGGATCAATTCTAAATCCTGAAAACCTCACTCCACATCTTGTTGGGTGCAGCAATAATCGCCTACACAAATCACTCAGACTGATTTTTTCCCCCAAAATGTAAAACATTTAATGTGTTTGCAGAGGCCACACATAGTTTTATTTCTTCTGGTGGTAATTTGTGTCGTGATCTTCAAGGTAGAGCAATTTGAAGAGGAGGCTCCTCAAGTTGGTGGCCACAAGAGTGAAGCACTGAGACGGAGCACTAGTTTAGAAATTTGAGAGGCTGCTGATTGCAGCTTGGTTATCAACATTGCGAGATGTTCACCCTATGCTAGATAAAATCCTAACAAAATCCTTGTCTCAGTCACTCATATGGTGGACTGATAAAGTTACAGAACAAACTCTTCTGAAACCAAGACAACAGTCCTGGTGCTCTCTTACTTATCGATTCTAGTGATAATATATCCGACATTTGTGGAATTAGCACTGCCTGTCTGTCTAATGCATAATGTCCCTGTGGTGTAGTTGGGAGAGTATGGAACTGAAGTTTTTGTAGGAGCTTAGGTTGAGGTCAGTATGGGTTGATGAGAAGTATGGCACCAATATTTATGGAGAAACTTGTTCGTAAAAAGTCAAATTGTTTAGCCCTTTAACAAAGTTTCATTTGGTTCTGTTTGTAAGAAACCGCGTAAAATGCCTTGTTAATTTTTATGTTCAAGTTTGCATCTGCATGAGAGCAACAATCATCTTTAACTGAACAAAAGCAATCTTAAAATATGATGTTATTGTGTGGAGCTTTTCTGTTTTGTTCTTACTCTATGTAATTTCCCCCCCTTTTTGTAGTGGCTGTTTCATTGCTACTAGCGGATATGAGGCTCAATTGGCTATGTTCTCTCTTTCATCATCTTTTGGCAGTGATATCATTGATAAGGTTGCCATTTATCTCTCTAGTATCCCATGTTTTACACTGTCATTTTATTTTTCTTGAGAAGCATGCTACTATTGTATTTAGTTGGTTTAGATGGTGGATTGAAGTTTGCTTATATGCATGACTGCAGAGAATCTTTTATCCTCCTGATAATGAGGAGAATGCAACTGTTGTTAGAAGCGTCCAGAGATCAAGTATATCTGGTACCATATGGAGCATGTGCTTTATTTCAAGCGATTCCAGTCATCCAAGTAAGGAGCAAACTCCTGTACTAGCCATTCTTCTAAATAGGTATGCGATTGAGTATGTGTACACTGCCATTGGAGGACTGCCATTGATGCTTTCCAATGTTAAGTGGCTGTTGGATGAAATACTTTTTTCTAGTATCGATTTGTGAATATTTTTCTGAGGATAATCTATGCCTGAGTTCATGTTTTTTGGTTGTGCAGGAGGGGATCGCTCCTGAATGAGCTGCTTTTATTAAGATGGAACATTAGAGAGCATGCTATAAGTGTTGTCTCCCAGTTTGTTGAAGCTGGACCTCTAGCGCACGACATTGTGGAAGTTCCTGATTCTTGTGGATTTGCTTTTATGTTTAGGGTTGGTGATGCACTCTTAATGGACCTTAGGGATGCGCATAGTCCGTGCTGTGTGTATAGGACAAGCTTAAATTTCCTGCCTGCTGCTATGGAGGAGCCAAATTTTGTTGATGAGTCATGTAAAATTCATGATGTTGATGATGATGGTTTGTTTAATGTTGCGGCATGCGCTTTGTTGGAGCTCAGGGATTATGATCCTATGTGTATAGATGGTGAATGTGGTATAGAAAAATCAATGTCCGAGCATATTTGCTCGTGGAGCTGGGAACCAGAAAGTGATACTAATCCCAGGATGATCTTTTGCCTAGACACAGGAGAATTTTTCATGATTGAAATTTCATTTGGAACAGAGGACCTCAAAGTTAATCTTTCTGATTGTATCTATAAGGGACAACCATGTAAGGCACTTTTGTGGGTTGAAGGTGGCTTCCTGGCTGCTCTTGTAGAGATGGGAGATGGCATTGTTCTTAAAGTAGAAAATGAAAGACTTCAATACTTGAGCTCCATTCAAAATGTTGCACCAATCTTGGATATGTCAGTAGTAGATGTTCATGATGAGAAGCATGATCAAATGTTTGCCTGCTGTGGGGTAGCCCCTGAGGGGTCATTAAGGATTATTCGTAGTGGTATCAGTGTTGAAAAGCTACTGAGGACTGCCCCTATATATCAAGGCGTTACTGATACTTGGACAGTTCGGATGAAAGAAAATGACTTGTATCATTCTTTTCTTGTGCTGTCTTTCGTTGAAGAGAGCAGGGTGTTATCAGTTGGATTGAGCTTCACAGATGTGACTGATTCAGTTGGTTTTCAGCCTGATGTCTGTACCTTGGCATGTGGGCTTATAAGTGATGGGCTGCTTGTCCAAATTCACCAATCTGCAGTTCGGCTTTGTTTACCTTCCAAGGTTGCTCATGCTGAAGGTATTCCTATGTCTTCTCCAATTTGCACCTCTTGGTTTCCTGATAATTCAAGTATCAGCTTGGGGGGAGTTGGACCTAATTTGATTGTCGTTTCCACTTCTAATCCATGTTTTTTGTACATTCTTGGAGTCAGATTACTTGCGTCATACAGTTATGAGATTTTTGAAATGCAGCATATAAGATTGTTGAATGAGTTATCCTGTATTTCCATACCTCAAACCGAATTTAAGCAAAAACAGTCAAGTTCTATCAGTATAGTTGGTGAGGACCGCACAGCTACCCTTCCCATTGGAGTTGACATTGGTAATACCTTCATTATTGGCACGCATAAACCTTCTGTTGAGGTTCTCTCTTTTGTGCCTGAAGAGGGCCTTAGAGTTCTTGCTTCTGCTGCAATTTCATTTACAAACACTATGGGAAATGCCATCAGTGGTTGCGTTCCACAAGATGTAAGATTTGTGCTAGTTGATCGTCCTTATGTTCTTACTGGTTTGAGGAACGGAATGCTGCTGCGATTTGAATGGCCTCATACCTCTTCATTGTCTTCACCCGAATTACCTTGTTACGGATTTCATTTTGGTGCTTCTGCGGTAAATTTCAAGAGTGGTGTATCGTACACAGCTGCAGTTTCTTTAGAGCCTGCAGTATGCACTGCTGATTTAATGGACAAACAAATGGATGGCCTTCCTGCTAAACTACAATTAATTGCCAGTCGTCGCATTGGTGTTACTCCTGTTTTCCTGGTTCCCCTGAATGATTCACTTGATGCGGACATGATTGTGTTGAGTGATAGGCCATGGTTCTTGCAAGCTGCTAGGCACAGTCTCTCTTATATTTCAATCTCTTTTCAACCTTCAACTCATGCAACACCTGTATGCTCTGCTGAATGTCCAAAGGGAATTTTATTTGTTTCAGAGAACAGTCTACATTTGGCAAGTGCTCTTATCTAGTCCATTGACCTGTCTAATTCTTTAGCTTTATAAAGATCATGTGTTAGCTTCTTTGTTCCTTAAAATACTCTTTGGTTATTGGATTGGGTTCTGCTAATAGACTCCACTTTTTGACCTCCCATAAGAAAAAATTTAATGATGGTTTAACTCTTCTGGATTTCATGTTAGTAATTGATGCTTAGTTCTTCTCTCAAAGTTGGATATACTCATGATAGTTTTCATGCACTGGATTCTTACAGTTGACAATTGGCTTCATTATGATTCAGGTGGAGATGGTCCATAGTAGGAGACTTAACGTGCAAAAGTTTCATCTTGGAGGAACACCGCGGAAGGTCATATACCACAATGAAAGTAAATTGCTATTTGTGATGAGGACTGAACTTAGCAATGACACATGCTCTTCTGACATATGCTGTGTCGATCCACTTAGTGGTTCAATCGTGTCTTCCTATAAACTTGAACTTGGAGAAACAGGAAAGTCTATGGAGTTGGTGAAGGTTGGAAGTGAACAGGTTCTGGTTGTTGGAACAAGTTTGTCATCTGGCCCGGCTGTCATGCCCAGTGGTGAAGCTGAAAGGTGCAATGTCTGTTGTTGATCGATTTAGTATATTTTTCCTTAAAGAACTGCTTAATTGTTTATGTTTGCTAGAATCTGCATAGGATGGTGCAATTTTTGTGTTAGGTTTAAGGGAAAATCAAAGCAATTTGCTCTAGTGTTTTATTTTGTTAATCATCACTTCCTAACTTGGATATTTTCTTCAACAGTACCAAGGGCCGACTAGTTATCCTCTGCCTTGAACATTTGCAAAATTCAGATAGTGGTTCAATGATATTCTGTTCAAAAGCAGGACCATCTTGTCCAAGAACTACACCATTTCGTGAAATTGTTGGTTATGCTACGGAGCAGCTATCAAGCAGTAGTCCTTGCAGTAGTCCAGATGACACTTGCTGTGACGGAGTTAAGCTCGAAGAAACTGAAGCATGGCAATTACGATACGCTCATGCATTGACATGGAATGGAATGGTACTAGCTATATGTCCATATCTTGATCGTTACTTTGTGGCGGCTGCTGGTAATTCTGTAAGTTGCAAAGTTCCATGTGTTAGCTTTAAGGTGTTAGCATGGTATGGTCTATTCAAGTCAATTGCTCATTAAAAATGTATTTGTTTTCCCTCAGTTTTTTGTGTGTGGTTTCCCAAGTGACAATCCCCAGAGAATGAAGAGGTTTGCTGTAGGAAAGACGCGCTATATGATAACGTCGTTGACTGCCCATTCGACCAGAATTGCTGTTGGTGATTGCCGTGATGGTATCCTTTTCTATTCTTATAATGAGGTAGGTCATGAGAGTTTGCTGTCAAAATATTGCATTGAAACCTCTTCCATCTATTTTTTTCTCATATAGAAGTCATCTAGTTCTGGTGAGGGTCATCAAATTTATGCACTATTCTTTGTTATGTCAGGATACCAGAAAACTGGTGCAGCTATATTGTGACCCATCCCAGAGATTGGTTGCTGACTGTGTCCTTATTGATGTTGATACAGCAATGGTTTCTGATCGCAAAGGAAGTGTTGCTGTTTTGTCATCTTCAGATCGTGTAGAATGTAATTTTAACCCGACTCTTTATTTGCTTCCAATTTACAATACCTTAAGTTTTTGTTAACTCCTTTCAATTGCTAACCAATATAAAATCCACTTACTATATAGATGCTTATAATTGGATGCCAGTGCTCGCATTAAGAGTGACAGTAATGCTCGAGTGTTGCAGCCATTTGCTGTTAGTACTTTAGAAATAAATATGGCAGGGAAAGTGGCAGCGTTTTCCTGAGCATCATATATGTACCACAAGTTTTTGCTTTCATTTTTATGGATAATGGTCTACCACATGGTTGCATCTTGTGTTGGGTTTAAATAGGATGTTTCTTTGGTTGGCATGTCTTTCTCCTTCTACACCTTCCCAAAAGAGGCTCTAATGCTTGAGTGAAAAAGAAGAGCAAGAAAACGGAAGTTGTAATTGCAACATGGTTCTTTATTCTAGGGCCAATCCTGTAAATCATCCAGTGATGACCTAGGTGGCCAACCTTTGATGACCAAGTGGTCGTATTGTTAGGTCTAGTGCCTTTAAGTTGTAATTGCACAGACCATCATGTAGGCTCCTTGTTATCCTTATATTCAAGTGTACTAATTTGATGCAGCCAAAACTACAATTGTTGGCTTTCTTGGTCTCTTACCTCTTTTTGTATCTCTTGGGTTTAGGTAACACAAGCCCAGAATGCAACTTGACACTAAACGGTGCTTATAATTTGGGTGAGATAGCTATGAGCATTAAGAAGGTAAGTCTTTGCAGCTGACCTATTCATATAAAGAACATCTGGTCTATTCATGTCAACTATTTCAAAGGCAAAGGATGTAATAACTAATTTTGCTTGAGGTTAAAGACCATTAAAGATACAACATAGTTAAAGGGCAAATAATTTAAAAGAAAGAACGTATGAGGAACAATTTATTTCTTGCCCTCATGTTACAAATCCTTGATGGTCTTACTCTTATCGGTCTGCATCTGGTGGCTTGCCATTTTTATCTTAGAAGATTTACTTCAGATGGTTCATGGTTGTTAGTTCAACTTGTTAATTGTTGTGGTGTGTAGTTGTTCTTCCAATTTATATTTGCCAAATGTGTCTTGTACAGGAGTCATTTGCCTATAAATTACCTGCTGATGATATGCTGGCTGCATGTGATGGTCTTGTTTCAAATATGAAAGCATCAGATGACACTATTGTTGCTGCGACACTCCTAGGAAGCGTAGTTGTTTTTATTTCCTTATCAAGGTATGCATTCACTCTCTATTGCCGTAAACATTACCTTCTCTTCAGGGGGGGTGATAACTTGAATTAAACGATGGGCAAGGGTGTTGAAGGTGCCAGGCTGCTAAGGTTACCTCATTGCTTTGCCATATTTATGATAAACCTTTGGTATAATTATGAGCTACCTAGCTATAAACATCAAATGCTAGGCAATAACAATTTTGGATGTCCTGTGCAAGCTTGGGCTTTAGATTCTGACTTTGCTTGGATCACCATATCAAGCAGATGAGATAAATTATTTTTGAGTGTCTTCTTTTAGTAAACTCATGCGAGAGTGGGTCACCTTTTGGTCTAACCTGGAGATGTCTCACTCTTCTTGAGTACAATAATGAGCTTGCTGCTCAATAGATGCCTTTATTCTGATTCAAGTTTCTTTGTACCACTTACCGTTTGTTCCCTGTGCCTGGTTTATTGACCTTTAAATTAACACACTAACTCATTTATTTATGTAATAAACTATGAGTAATAATTTTGTACTGCATTAAGCATGCATTTTGCCAGTGTTGGTACTTTACCTTTAATTTGAATTTTTCCTTGATAATAAGACCTTGACCGTATTCTCCTTGACAATTGAAGGGAAGAACATGAACTCCTAGAAGCTGTCCAGGGTAGGCTTGTGGTTCATCCCCTGACTGCTCCTATTTTAGGAAATGATCATAATGAATTCCGGAGCCGTGAAAATCCAGTAAGTGTTCTGCAAGCTCCAAAGATGGGAATTGTTTGATTTATTTCAATCATAACATTTTAACGTGCTCTTTTAGATGTCTTAGATTCATCAATCGTGTTTAGGAAGATAATAAATAGCCTATCTACACAGTCTAAAATTTTAGCACCTGCTATGGATCTATTGAACTAAGACTATGTAGATGCTCTTCTCTTTTTCTCTTTGTTTTATCCCTTTTATCCCTTACACATTCATTGATAGGTTGGGGTTCCCAAGATACTTGACGGTGACATCCTGGCTCAGTTCTTGGAGCTAACAAGTGCGCAACAAGAGGCAGTGCTGTCGTTGTCTCTCAGCTCCTCTGACATAATTAAAATTGGTTTAAAACCGCCTCCTTCTTCCTATCCGCTTCCTGTTAGCCAGGTTGTGAAACTCCTTGAGCGGGTTCATCACGTCCTAAGCTAGTTGCTCTCCATCTCAACAATATGGTGGGTTGTAGTGGGAGATGCCTTTTGGAAAAACAAGCGGCACTTCCATTTCGGAGAGTTTGTACTTTCCCCAACTGAGTCTACCTGGCTAAGTTATTGGCACTGCCGTACTAGTCAAGCAAAGTGCAGCTTCTACATTCACCGTCTGCTGCAGGACAACAACTGTCAAGATGGTAAAAGCTAATTATTGCAGACGTGTGAAACATTGCTTCCACACAGCGAACCGATGTGAAACACAGGTGAAGTCACCAATTCTTTTCTTTTTCTTGTAATTATTGTGATCTTACCTTGTATTATATTTCACCCCTGTTACCATAAGTGTCTGGGTAGGGAAGATCTTTGTAGATCATTATTCCATTCAAATTGGTGTGTTTCTTGGGGCACCGACGTGTAAAGTTTGTTGCCTGCAAAGCAATAAAAGATTGTTCTTTGTGCTTGAGATTGCATTTCAAGATGTTCACTCCAATAATCTACTCTAAATCTCTTATATTCACTAATTGCTCTACTGCGGACTTGGATTCATTTGTTTGAACATTTAACTTCTGCTCACGTAAACAGTTTTCCCGGAATTGGTTCAGAATATCTGTTTGCTTTACTAATTTGTTTAGCATGATATGCATGGAGTTGATGTGTCTTCTATATATCAAGGGCTTGTTGTGGAAGTAGTTAAAGAGGTTGCAACTTTAGGTCATTGTTGTTTGCGTTCTTTTGGTGCGAACATTCTCATTGTCTGAGTAGGTGCGTACCTTTGGCCATGATATTAGTTTCGGTAAATTTTACTGGTAGGGCATTTATTGTATATTGGTGAGATGTAAGAAGATGGGCACAACGCAAAAGTTTCCAGTTATTATGAGAAAAAGAGGTTCCTGTCCTACGTACTGTGCCGGGGAATAACAGAGGTGATGTGTTGCATGGTGCGACAGCAGCTTGGCCTATTAGTTGGGCAATTTGTGTATTCATGGATTTGTTATAATATAGAGGGATTAGGATGGGACAGAATGTTTCGGTGTAAGTTTGATGTTGAGAAGTTCTGAAAATGCGTTTGGAAAAAGTTAAGATTGTTATTTGATAGACTTGACAAGGTTAATTTGTTATGTTGGTTTCTTGGTGTGTATGAGGAAGTCAAAAGATTACGAGTTTTTTTATCGTTTTTGCGAGAAAGCTTACATAATTTTGGAATCTAATTTTCAAAAGCTAGCGAGTAGTTGCATTGTCTTTGTAGAATGGAACAAGACACGACATAACATACTATGTGCAAATTCTCATATCCGGGAAACTTTAATTTCATCCGGCATGTACTCTGTATTTACTTCATTAGTTTGATTTAATCTCAAATATTTTCTACTTTTGAGTAGTTTTCTATCTAAAATTGGCGGGAAAAAAAGGACATTTCCTTATCAAAATCAAAAAATGAAATAGAAATTTTGCCTTTATATTTTCTCCTTTCTTTTTCCTTTGAAGGCTATGAAGAAGAGAGAAAAATAGAATAAAATGAGGAAAAGAAAGTAATGGTCGCCGACGGGGATACCTTAAATATAGTCACATGCTACAATTAAATCGTTAGTCAATCCGCTAAGATTAGACCGATGGTGAGATGTTTGACAGAGTATGTAAACAAAACAGCCTAAGACCCTACGAATTCGATCATATCCAAATGTCTTGGGATCTTGAACCGTCTTAAAAAAAATATTATTTTAAAGTTTTCACACATTATTGTAATCATTAGTCACAAATTTTAAAAAATTGTTTTACATTAAATAAGTATTTCTTCTTTCTATATTAGATTACTTTAGTTGATTACACAACCGATTGACCGGCACATATTAAAAATATATTTTTTTTTTAGAGGAATTATACAATTTACAAATCTATCAAAAAAAATAGTAACAATACATATTTTTTTACAAATCATCAAAGGGAGTATTTTATTTTACGAGAAAGAGTTATCCAGACGGAGCAAACAATGATTTCTTTTTCTCTCTTTACGAATCACTTAAGAGTCAGACAGTAGTTGCATGTGGCCACCAAGAAAATAAATGTGCAGCAATGGTAGAAGTAGAACCTTTTTGCAGACCTAGAAATTAATATGTGGGGTGGAAGGGCAAAATCTCCCATGCCATCATTCAATTCTAAAAGTTAGTATTACACATAGGGACGGCAAGATTGTTGAGTTGCATTTATGGTGTTATTTTCTCTCTGCTAGGTTTGGAATGCTTCTCTCATAATTAGTATGTTCTTCCTCTTTTCGATAGAAGATCGATCACTTATAAATTTTATCGACATTTAAAAAAGATGATTTTCTCAATTTAGTATAGCGTGTTCTATTTCTCGAAATTCTAATTCAAAATATAATTTAAGAGTGAACGAATGTTTTATTGTTTGATTAGTAATAGAAAATAAGAATACTAGTAATAGCTATGAGCTTGTGATACCCATACCCTTTGAATAATTATTAAACCATCTACTTTTGTTCAAAGTGGTGAGTTTTGAGAGCAATTATGTGTTAGAAAGAGTGTATGATTTAAGAGCCTTCACCTCTTTAGCCATCTCTAAGAAAAACAAACAAAAATTTATTTGATTAGTATGACTTAAGAAAATAGATTGATTTTAGGTCTCATGATCTAATCCTCACTTTAAAAAAAATGTAAATTTTATACAAATTATGTACTTAATAGTTCGTCTCATTTTGAACTTTAAGTTTCACTAATATACGTATCAAGTTTTTGCCTTGTTACTATTTCAAAAAATAGCACATTTTACGATCCATTAGTATAAAGTTCAAATTGATACAAACTAAATACATAGTTCACGTTAACCAAACTATTAATAAGATTTACGTTAACATAAAAGTTCGAGTACAGGGACGAAAAACATCATCAAGTCTTATCATTATAGTAATTACTAAGAATGTGTGGCCTGTGAAAAAGTGGATAATTATGGAACAACTTTGAATTTTGACAAGTAGGTCATTCGATTTGGGACAGGCTGTGGCAGTTTTAAGTCTATTTATTGAGCCCAACTCCATCAACCTACATACACTCTCAAGTTTCAACAAACCTTTTCCTTTTCACCATGTTTAGCAATTTCTCCACCTCTACTGTTTTTGCATTAACAAGCACAAGCATGACTGCTCAAGCACTCAACACCAAAGTGTATGGAAATGGCACCGAAACCCTAATCCTCTCCCATGGATTTGGCACTGACCAGAGTGTTTGGCACTACCTAATACCATACCTTGCATTCTACTTCAAAGTTGTGGTTTTCGACCTAGTTTTCTCACCAAATGTCTGCCCCAAACTCTATCATCCAAACAAGTACTCCAATTTCAATGGATATGCAAATGATTTGGTGACTCTTCTTGATGAATTGAATGTCACCAAAACCATCTATTTGGGTCATTCTATGTCGGCCATGATTGGATGCACAGCTGCAATCGAAAGGCCAGACCTCTTTCAACACCTCATTTTACTAGATGGATCCCCAAGGTAACCTCTCTTTTACCATAGCTTCTTCTGATCGTCAGATTCGAACCCTTACTCGTACCGTGCCACCGATTGTGTGCAGGTACCTTGATGCAAAAGGATACAATGGAGGTTTTAGTAGAACACAACTCGATACAATATTTAAGGCTATAAATCAAAATTTCTCTGGTTGGGTTCATGGTTTTGCTCCAATAGCAGTTGGTATGAACAACACAAAAGCAATAGCAGAGTTTAAGAACAGCTTGAGCAGAATGAGACCAAAAACAGCATTGAATGTTGCTGAAATGGTGTTTTTGAGTGATATAAGAAACATTTTGCCACAAGTAATGCTTCCTTGTACCATAATCCAGTCCAAGAAAGATCCAGTAGTTCCAACTTTTGTAGCTCATTACATGAAGAAGAACCTTGGTGGTCATGCCAAGGTTAGGATACTGAAAACAGAAGGCCATTTCCCTCATCTTTCTGCCCATTCTTTGCTTTTGAAGGTTCTAAAGAAGATTCTTGTGATCAAGTAGCTGAAAGTGCAAAACTCTGGCTTGAAAATCATCTTAAAGATATTAATGTGTTTTTTTTAGCTCCTTTTTTCCATTTTTTTCTCAATTAACACCAAGAAAATCTGTAATAACCCATCGATTTTGATTGATTCGTCTCCTGATAACTTTCGCGAAACTAAAGGATTCTTATGTTAATCGAAAGGCGGATGCTACTTGAAACTAATGGACAAAGTAAAGGTGTTGTCAATGGAGAAATTTAGACAAATGTGAAAATTGTTACCAAGAGGAACCTTGTGAAACAAATACATTGAATTTATTGGATGTATTGCAATAAAAAAATAGCAACAAAAACTGACAAATTCCCCTGCTCCATCCTTTTACACCTGTGTATTGTACAAAATTAGCCCATACAAAAGAGCATTACCACAGTTGCAGCAGTTGATAACTATGTTAGCAAAAACGACACTTCGAATCCTCTCATTGAGAATCCTGGCATCATGTTTCTTCTAGCAGGATCAGCGATCACTGGAGTCGCCTGGGTTATCCTCTTCTCACATTACTCCCAATTAGCACAGCACCACTCGTGCAACAGAATCCTCTCGGCAGCAACTCTGAGGCTAGCCTTTCATCAAAATGTTTAATGTACAAGGGCAATAACTTATTCCAGTACAGAAACATATTGCATTGCTTTCTGTTTTACATGCTCAATTCTTCCCTCATCACCGCGAGCAGTTTCATACTTCAGATATTTACTGAATAGGAACTGCAACAGATACATGAAGTATGCATAAGGACTAACGGTAAGAGCAAAACTGGAACATTAATGCAAGGTCCCGTGAATAGATTGTACATACTTTCATCTTTTTAGGCGGAAGGCTCAGACTAATTGCCCTCTCAAATAGTGCACGAGTTGCATCCACATCCCCAAGTTTGATCTCCTGTCAATTTGACACCAGAATGTAAGCCATGTGCAAAGCAGTAATAATAATAATAAATAATGAATAGAAAAGAACTAAAAGAATCCTACCTGATCAAGATAAACACTCCATATGTCTGTTCTCATGGGGAACTGCCGCAAAATATTTTCAAACATGGATCGTCCTCTATCGGGAACACCGGATTTGAACTCTTGGATGGCCGTCTGTCTAATGAATTTTACATGCTTATGCTCAGGAAGACTTAAAATAGCCCTATTTACAATAGGCTGAACCACATCTTGCCCTTGTTTCAAAAGCCACTGTATTCGCTTCAGCCATACCTATGAAGTCCATACAATACAAAAGTTTACATGCTAATAATTATTTTTTTGAAAAGAGAGAATCACAAAAGGAAAAGAAACACTTCTGAATCTTTATACCTTGCACGACTTCTTGAACTTTTTAGTCATTTTGTTAAGCAGCTCATCAGCCAAGTTATCCTGTTTAGTATCCTCATATGATTGTAACAGTGCTAGATGTAACTTCTTAGGATCACAGTGCTGCAATGCTCTTTGGAATACTTTTTTAGCAGCTTCCTGCAGAAACAAAAGTATAGTTATAAGCTAAAAGACCGTTAAAGTAACCTCAGAGTAAGAACACAAATAACCTTCTCATAAGTACCTCTGGAGGATTTCCATGTTTGCTTTCCAAATTGAAGTAAGCTACCCAGATATTTAGCTTCTCATTCTCCTCTCGAAAATTTATCGTTTTCAAAGCCCTTCAAAAAATGAACAAGAATAGAAGTTTAAAAAAAAATTATTGCAACCATAGGAATAATCCATTCAAACCCTGTTCTCATAAGTAAACTGTAATTTTACCAAGTGCAAGTACACTTTTTTCTCTCTTTTAAAGAACGAAGTACTTCTTTTTGTTAAAAAGGTAACATTCAAATTAAAAAAAACAACTAGATGCAAGGAAGGAAGGTAATTTATAATCTTTTCCCACAAAAAAAGTGGTAGTATAGTGTTGGTGCAAACCTTTCAGCTAAAGAGCGAGCTTTCTCAATATCAGCCAATGAAACCATGAGAGCCATGTACATCATCCAATATCCACTGTTATTAGGGGAGAGTCGAACCAATTTTTCAAAGTCCTCAGCAGTCTTTGGCATATTAATCTCCAGCATTTTTTCTTCTGCAGCACTAATTTCTTGCTCACTGCAAAGTTCACTAGGTTCAATGAAAACTTGAAATACACACGCATAATGGCAAGCAATAGATCAAGCATATCATAGCTGAAATGACCTCAATTTCTTTGGTTTCTTTTCCCCCCGTCCCTTGCTCTTCTCATTGGCTTCCGCCTCATTGGCATGTCTTTTGTTTTGACTGATCAAATCATGCACGTCAGGGAGTTCCATATCATCAAGGGTGACCTCAAGTGGAGGAACAGAAGCCCTTGACTCTGCTTGAGCAAGAACTGAACATTCTTCGGTTTCACACTCCATATTGCCATTCTGATTCCCAAGCAAGCTGCTCTGAGGAAATATTATCAGAGAACCATTTTCACTAATTGCTTCATCAGACTCTTCCTGCACATCATCTGCAACATCTAAATTCTTCATGCTAAGAGAGATGCGGTGTCTTTCTTCATCCACCTACGAAAGATAAGAAATAAGTAAAAGTAAGAGTTGATGTTAAAACATGCATACAAACATCATGTGACATTATTATCAGGATTCCAATCCCAAGATTAATTTATTACAGTCCAATCAAACAATCACATTTTATAGAAAAAGAAAAATCAAGCTACAAAAATCCCTTGCCAATAAACTAAATCGTTCATCATACATTTCATATACCAAAAATTCTACCTTCAAAATCCTTGCAGTAACCTTATCCCCAGCCTTATATTTTGACCCAATGTTGCCAGGATGACTATCAGGAAGCTCTGACATATGGCATAACCCCACCTAGACAAACGAAGTTATAAAACATATTAATTCAAGGTCAGGCCAATCTGGTCATCATACTAACAATACGGCCTGAAAAGCTTCATCCTTACCATGCTAGTGTTCTCAATTGTTATGAACAAACCATATGATTCTACCCGCCTAATCTGGCCAGAAATTACATCTCCAACATGCAAATTACTGAGGTCATTAATTTCAGATTTTTCTGCACTGCTAGCAGTCAATTCCTTCAAAGTAACTTCAACTCTCTTTGATAAAGGCTCCACAGACAGTACCCTGCAATGAAGCTTCTTAGCTAAATGCACTAACTATCAATCATCAAGAGTCAATTTTAAGTCCAGGAGAAGAAAGAAAACTTAACTCCTACCTGCCAATTACAAGTTTTCCAACAGGAAATTCTTCTTCAGGCTTCTGGACATATCCACCAGATAAATTTGAGAGGAGAATCTTTGCATCAAGCTTCCTTGAAAGCGAAATGAAGCATCCTTTTGATGTAATATTCTTGACATAACCCTGCTAGATCAGAAAGGAGATTAGCACTCGTGATGCTAAACATTCCAAATAACAAAATCAACCAATCACAACTTAACAATAATTAATTACAATCATACAGTGACAAGAAGCAATGAAATCTATTACAGGGGAATCATAATCACGTGGGATATTTGAGTAAATGGAATGAAGCAAGAGAATAATCTCCACACGTCGTATGAACTTGCCAAAATTAACTGGGAATTGAGAGAATAAAGCATTTGTCATTACAAAGGGAAAACTGAAAAACAGAACTGTCTGATTTTTTTCTTTAAGCATATAATAATTAAATGCATAAGATCATAATTAAGGTGCTGCCTTCTGCATGAGGAAAACTGCATCAGATAATCATCAAGATAGAATCTATCAGATAAGGAAACTATTACCTGAACAACCATATTAGGACAAAGATCCTCAATCCTTTCAACACGTTTGTTAGGAGTATCCCTATAGATCACATATACCAGAGAATTTAATAACAGAAAATAGCACAGAAGACAAGAATGGAAGCATGTTATGAAAACTCAGATTTCTATGCAATAGAACACAAGCGTGAGCCTCATAAATTCAACACAACAAATAGAAAAAGTGAGACTTGAACATAAACTTTAGTTTATGATGACAGAAGGTAAATACCCTAGAGATTAACGTATAAATTCCAACTTTTCAGCGTAACTCACATAAAATGATATACAGTTCCAGCAACTGAATCCAGACTGAAGACTGAAACTCATTGATTAAGAGTTACCTATTACTTGCTTCAGTCAAAAGCAGCAGAAAGTTACCTATTACTTGCTTCAGTCAAAAGCAGCAGATGGAAGATGGAAGATGGAAGTTAAAACTAGAAATTTCAGGGTAGTCTATGCATTCTGTTCCATTTGTTAAACTAGATCTTCAAGATTTTCATTTTTCAATCAAAATCGACCACAATACATCATGTTGTTATCCCTCGTGCTAATTTCACCTTAGCATGTCATGGAAGACTCATAACCAAGCTACGAATATTAATCCAAGCTATAAGATGCACAATGGATCCTGAACATAAAAGTTACCTTTAGTATGGAACCCAGCAATTATAAAAGACTTACATTTTGTTTGAGAACTCCATTGAATTATGATCATGCATGCCATCTAAAGTCAAACGTAAAGATAGATCGACATGGATGGTGCCATTGACTGATTGGCTAACCTCCAGGACCTTGCATTTGATAAATTGCCCTTCATGATATTCAGACAATGGATTAGGCACCCATGAGTCTTGAAGTTCAGTAAAATGAGCCCTACCATGCATGCGAGGACCAACTTGCACAAGTAATCCACCAACACCTGGAAGTATTTTGGATATTCTACCACCCACAACATCTCCTTCATGAATATGAGCGGAATGATTATCATGTGTAACATTCTTCTGTGCTTCATTGGTACTCATAGTATTGCCATCAATATGTGTATTGGAGACAGCACATAACGGGCGCAGCACCAAACGCAGTAATGCTTTATCCTTGTTATAACTTAAAACATGACCAGTGACAGCTTTCCCTACATAAAACCGTTTGTTGAATTCTTCAAGGTCTCTTGGTTCAGACCCACTGTCAAGAATAAACAGCTGTGCCTTCACAAGTCGGGATATTGCTAACCAGGCCCAATCACCTTCCACCTTATAGACAAAACCAGTGACACATTGTCCAGAAGAATATTCAAACTCCTCAATCAAAAGTTTATCCCCTATCTCACAGGAATCTGCAATGTGATCAGAACACAGATCTCAGAAGGTAATGGAGTTTGATGGCAACAGATCAACCAGTATTAGCACACACAATATGAAAGACTAATGATACTTCAAAGGGATATGATCCACAACTAAGGAAATGAATAAAAACATTCCATAATAGGAAACAAAACCAACAAACCAATGCATTTTAACGTACAAATGAAACGCCAAAACTTTTTCAAATTTCCACAAGTCATATGAAGCAGCAAGGAACCTACATGGTAACTTAGAGAAAAAAGGGGGAAAAACAGAATGGAGTTTGAAGAAAGAGACTCAAAAAAGAGAGGTAAAGGTAGAAGTCATAATTGCTGTCCAGACGGGGGACAAGGTAAAAAAAGAAGATAACAGCATGATGATCCAGCAATAAGGAAAAAAACAAAGGCGCACTAATTTCTGTAATCCCCTACATTAAAGTGGTGATTTCAAAAGAGGTATAAAAGTAATGGCAAATCATCTATGTAGTGACAAGTTCAAGTCACAGCAACTATCCGAAAAGAATATTCCACTAGATGATGTATACCTGTAAGCTTTTTGGGTCTGATAGACAGCTCCCATAACTGACTTTTTTTGTTATCTGACTGATTAGCCTTAGCAACGATCCTTGCAGTCACTGTTTGGCCAATCCTAAAGCTACTAAATGGATTTTCCATCGCACAATCATCATATACCTGAGTATGAGCCAAGTTAAAAATCAATGTAGCTCACCAACTAGAAAAATACTCAAAACAATATTTGAATTAGCAATCACGAAAACAGAGCATTAAGCAAATGCACCTCTGTTATATGAATCCTCCCGTGAAAACCAATACCGAATTTCAATCTCATTTCGAGAGGCTTCATTTCAGTAATCTGAAAAGTAACACATGAAGGAAATATACATTAAAAATGTGCACTGTCAGTTCAGGAAACAAAAAGAGAATCTCAAAAGAAAAGGAAAAGGTACAAACACTAAACTGGTGGGGTGAGAAACCACATAACTAAAGAAGAAAACAACAACAATACAACTTCATTTAGAGTTAAGTACCTCTGCTTGAACTAGCGATCCTAAGGTATAGCTTGACTTCTTTTTTGCCTTTTTTGAACCTGATGACCCAGTCCCCTCACTTATGGACTTTAGAAGCAAAAGCAACCTCCCAGCAGTTGGAGGCCCTGGGAGAGACGCTACGGTGGCAACAACACTGTACCAAGTAAAACACTTTAGATGGGACTGCCTAATCATGAAATAGAATAAGGAAATAATGCTAGGTATACTGACACTTCTATACTAATGTTGTTTACTACGATGTGGCAACAAGTGATTGGTCTGAATAGCGGGAGTGCAATGTGTGCATTAAAAATGTTAGTAAGAGTATTAATACCTCCAGCATTATTCATTTAATTAGTAACGATCAAATCAGCTTTAAACAAAATATTCATAAAAAGTGAAGTCAATACTAGGATGATTACTGCAAACGTCAAAATCAAAAACGACTACTCTTCCCAGAGTTAAAGGACCAACCAATTCTAACAAAAACAGAAACAAGCAACTCATATCACATGGTTAAGCATTGAAACTTTTGAAAATGTTCTAACTGTTTTACCCATCCATATCAGAGGAAAAGTGGGGACCAACGGTAAATCTATAGCAACAATCTCTAAAGTCATTCTGACCTTTGTCCATTGAGAAATTGTTTTTTAGGAAGCTTTAGAGTGTTGTAGTCCAACCGAGCTGCAAATCCTATGCAATAGTTATGATCTGGAAGTGAAATGACCTGCTTTCAGTGGAATAGGTCAGTTCAAAGACGCACAAGAGCATTTACCACCATATAAACATCAAATACTTGCCAAGTAATTTTCTTTGACGACTTCTACAATTGCATTCACTGTTTGATGCACATCCAGATCTTTGGACAGTTCTCTTTTGCGTTTCTGAAATCAAGAATCATAAATCATGTACATGTATGATGATACGAAGCAAATAGAACTCTCATCAAGCATAAACATCAACCGTGAAGTGAAATCTAATGAAGATCCAAATTTCAGTCAAAAAATATATTCCTACTGCATAAATAGAACTAAAGGGGAACTAACCTTCTTGTGAGTTTGGGATTGGGAACTCAAATTTCTTGATTTATCAAATAAATCTAGTTTAAGAGATAAATCTACAAGGCGCTCTGTCTTGGCAACATCAAGAACTGCAGCACGAACAGTGGAGCCTACTTGCACTTGTGTACCACCCACTGTAGTGATAGTAATGCTCAAGTGAATAATAGTTGAAATTTGAAAGATGTTAACAAGTCACTAAATGACAAAAGGATTCTCATCTGTCATACAATGAAAACAAGAAACTTACATTGATTCTGCGTTATGAAGCCAAAAACATCATTATATTTATCAAAACTGACAACGACTCCAAACTCCTTTGCCTCCTGAATTCTTCCCTCAATAACACTGCCAATGTTAAATCCTTCAGCCCAGTTCAGAGAAGTTCTTCTGGAATCTGAAGACTGAAGCTCGGCAATCTAGTAGGGGAAAAGGGGAAAGTTTAAATCACTAATGTCAGCATCATTCAAACAATCAAGCAGAATGTGCAAAAAAATAAAGCACATCACAGACTCCGTACTTTAACCAACAATCAAAAGAAGTAAACTTAAATGATATCTTCTTCACTAAAATCTCCCATAATTTTTTGTTACCAGGCAAGGTATTAGTAAAGAGGGCGCAATGATAGAGGAATTGCCTATATTTTTTGATATATAAAGGAGAACAAAACTTATAATCTTTTCATGCAGAGAGTTTAGATGTTGAAATAGAGCCTTTCCTTGTTAAGGAAAAAAAGAGAGTTGTTGAAATTGTGAGATGCAAAGATGAAGTTCTCTCCTTCAAAAATGAGTAGCAAGGTGAAAATGATAAATTGATAATGGCAGCACTAAATGTTACCTTCTCATCTGTAAGAAAAAATCCTCGAAGTAATGATGCATCCGTAGATGAGCAGCAAGACTGCTTCAAAGACACCGTTATTCTAGCAGTTTCAACATTTACCTGCAATCAAAGTGATGAATGTATTCACTAAACACTCCAAAGCTCACGATTCAACAAAATAAACTTCAGCTACAAATAGTTCACCAACATCATGTATATTACAACGAACTGATTGACCAGTGTAATAAACTTCTGCAAGCTGAGCTCTTTGGTCATCCAATGCCTTCAAAAAGAGAAGTAAGATCGATTATATGCAACACGAGCAATATAAAATAATCTCAAAACCAGATAACTAATGCAGGCTTAAAAACAAAAATACCTTGCTTCTGGGAGAGAAGCCAGTCAAATTTCCAAGAAAGCGAACAAAGCAACCAGTTTCAATAATGTTACAAATGTATCCCTGGTTAGCAGAAACAAATTCACATCAAGAAAACAGTCAAGAAACTTCACAATTTTTTCTTGCAAACCAAATAAGAAAATGAACTTAACGCCTGAGAAATTGCTTCTACAAACTAGATTCGAAGAATATTCGTCCAGAGCAAACCAGGGACACTTACATGGACTACTGACTGTGGTACAATCTGACTGAGATCCGAAGGGAGCTGATGAGCCGATTTAATGAGAGAATTTTTGGCAGATAGAATCAAATTACTGCTCCCAATATCTACAGTGAAGTATGGACAGTAACAGAGCAATTAATAGCCAGTTCACAATCACCATCAACAACCACAAGGAATGCATCAAAAGATCATTGTCAGAAAAATGGCAGAAAAGAGACATGGGCTTTTGTTTTTCAGTAGCTTTGAACATCCAATACATCAAAAGACCACCAGCAAAGCATTCAAGGCAATAGCGGAGAAATACCCAAAATTATCAGTTGGTCAAACTCATATCCAGGCTTCAAGACCGACTTCATCAAAGTACCATGCTCTGCATACATGAATCCAAGACAAGGAAATATTCAGGAAAAAGAAAAAGAGTAATTCTTTATACCTAATGGACTACAAAGCAAAAAAATGTACCATGATGATCCGCCAAATGCTCGGTAGAGATGGTGCCCCTCATGTAGCCTTTGGCATTAACATATACTATTACTGAAAAGGGTGTTACTTTCTCAACAACTGCAGAGACGACACTACCCAACTTGACATCTTCTGCATCAGAAACCCTATCAATTTGAATTACAAACAATAGATTAATGTCATATAGAGATTCTAATCATGATGTGATTTCTTGCAGGCATAGAATGAAAGCTTCAACATGCCTAAGATGCATACTATTTTTCTCTTTTTTGAGCATCACTGATGCCCACCTGAACCCCCTCCACCTAATGGACATCAAGCGTTTTTCTATACACCTCCGTATGCTATGGCTTGGACAACTTGAAGTATGAAAAGATGTCTTAGAAACCCAATTTCAGCCCTATGGACCCTAAACATCTTTCTATACAACTAGATAAAGATGATTTATAAGTCGCAATAGCATACTTAAAGAACTGCAAACCTCTTTCTTGATGACAAATTCCTCTATCATTTTGACACCTAAGTTAGATCTGTAAAAATCAAACTATGTTCCTGAATCAGAACCAACTCCAAAACTTATCTCATGTTGGCTTAATTAGAAAGTGGTTCCGTAAACACAATTACATTTGTAATAAACTTCAAACCACTTCATCCGATGTACCCTTTAGTTGCCATAATGGCTGACATATAGCTTCTTACTTTTCTTCACCGGAATGCCTTTTTTTTCTATGGATTCTTCCTTCCATATATTTTGTACGTTAACTGTAATGTAACTAAAGGAGACAAAATGAGGAAAAGAACCATTCTCTATTCTACCTCAAATTTCTTATAAATCATTTAATTTTACAGCAAAATGTCAGTACAGAAAAGGAAAAAAAAAACATTTAGCTTTATGCTTCTTTGATGAACACGCTACAAATTGGCAACTTTTTAACATATTTGTCAGTATCTACAGAATCATGGCTGCCACAGCCTTAGCAATTCCATATCAGCTGCAATGATCACCAGATTGCTGATTAAGATGTTACCATAACCATTTCTTAAAAAGCATGTTTTGAGGATTTCTTCTCCAGGAAGAATTGAGATTAAAAGGCTAACAGCTACAACAGAAGAATGCTTTTCTTCATCAATATATTACAGAGAATATACTTCCTTATATCTTCATTTTACCGTTGGATTCTATTTGCTGATTCTAGATGTTTTCCTTCTTACTCTACATCATAATATCCCCAGCAACTGGAACTATTGCATGTCCCCTTTGCAAATCACAGCCATTACTTATAATGTTCCTGCTGTAATGCAGGAAGAGCCAGGTGTACAATGAAAAAGAACTGAGACAAAATGGCGGTCCATGTACAAACAATACAGTTACTTTTGAAGAGAGAACAGGATATATGCATAAAAAACAAACCTTGAGGGCTTCATAACGAAACTAACGTTAATCCGACGGGAAGCAGGAAAAGAACTTATAACTCTGCATTTGACAACTTGGCCAACTTGGTACGATGAAATTGCATCAGATCCTGGTTCTAATCCAAGCTCAGATCTGGTTTAACATGACGAACAAGACATCAGAACCTTCTGTCAACCAAACCGAAAAGAGCCTAGGTTTGAATGTGACTTATCGCAATGAATACACAGAAGTACAGCATGAAAACATTAAAACACAGAAGAAATCCAGGAATAAGCACGATAGAAAAGTGAAACTGTAGCACACAAAATTTATTTGCCTTAATCAAAACAAGAGTAACCAATGAGCTTGTAGCTTAGTGTTACTTCCCAAGAGACTAGCTCTTGGATTTAAATAATAACTTTGCCTCCTTTGTTTTAGTGGAATCAATTTTCAGGGCATCTCCTTCATGGCAGGTATGTTCCCAGAAGAAGAAAAAAATATAGTTCGATAATATCTTGGCCATAATTCTTGCTGCTCTTCCTACTTGAAGTACATCCCTACAATCAGCCTTTACCGTACTAAACAAATTATGATTTCAAAACATATTTACAACTACAAACGCATTCTCAATTTGCTAAAGGAAATCATAGGGTTATGAACAGGACAAAAAGCAAAATTAGTTTGTGTTAACATAGACATAGGTCTAATCTAACAGAAGCATGATAAAAAAAAAAAAGTGGCGTTGATCTTTGAGATTAACCTGGGAGCAAATCCCTGGACTCCATTGTAAAAGTGGACAAAGCATCCATGCTTTTCAATCTTTGTAATCCAACCATGTGTAATAAGTCCATCATTTGCATCAGAATACGAACTAAGAATTGGAAGTTTTGATTTCACCTGTCAGAAAATAACACAATACCCAACATGTTAGCTAAAACCAGCCCATAATCTATGCATCAAAACAAAATTATCATAAGGGATGTCTAAAACCAAGGAAATTACATTGATATTCAGTGAAATTATGAAGACAGACAACACCAAACAACAATGTAGTAAGAAGATTAATGTCAATCAACAAATAAATCAAAAGCAAAAGTGAACCAAGAACTTAATATAATTATACAAGGAGAAAATACAAATAATGGTCACAGAGCTTTAACAAAATAATTTCTGGAGCCTCCAGAAAGAGCAACGTATTTAAGGAAATTAGATTGCACAAGAACATATAGCAGTTCCAGAAAGAACGTACAAGACTTTTCTTGTGTGTTACAGTTATTCTCTTGGACTTGCAGCCAAGCACCCGGAACAGCAGCTCAGCTCCAACCTGCATGGTATTACAGGACAATTGAAAACATTGATGTAAACTTAAAGAACCAAATAAACGTCACTACATTCTTTCTGCAGATACAAATAAAAATGGCATTACTAGGAAGTGACCTTAAACTTTTTCCTAGGCTTTACGATTTCAAATTCAGACATGTGGCTAAGAGGACAAAGTGCCTTCATACCACCAGGAAACTGCACAATAGCTCCAAAGCTATCAACAGCAATGACTTTCGCCCTAATTACCATCCCAGGCTTGACATCTGAATGTGTGAACACAGACCCTTCAAAGGCACTGGCCTGCACAAAACAAAAAATAGTATGCAATGAAATAAAGAGCCAGTAGCAAAAATGCCCAAATCAGTAAAGGCACTATGGTACTTTAACATTGCATGATTTGAGCATGATGATAGCATCATTGACCACGTTCTTGCGAGACACCAAGAGAGAAAGTCTTCTCCACATCGACTTTTGGTCTCAAGACTAAGAATACTAATTTGTTTATATGCAAATACAAGTCCATGAACAACAAACAACCAATGCAGCTTTATGATGTGGACATATGACAATCCGGTATGGGATGGCTGCAGCGCAGAATTTATCACACACACAAAACAAACCTTCAAAATCCCCATAGCAAGCCCTTCCAAATGCTTGTACCCAAGTATTCGAACACGAACATTAGTTCCCTCTTTAAACTTTTTCTCAAGCTTACGAACTTCATCTTCAGCCGCATCTGATATCTGGTGCCAACGTAGGTCTAAATTTATCAACAATCAAGCAAATAAACTCAATGATAAATAAAACTTAAAGGAATAAGAAACATACGCTAACATATGCCGGCATTGAAACTGGAGTAGAAGGGATTTCAAGCTGAAGACCCATGCCTTTGTCTACCCTGAGAACTTTTGCATTATCATAAATATCTCCAACTTTAGTGTGCTGCACATGAAACCAAAATTAGTACAAGTGTGTGCATGTTAGGGAGACAGAGGAAAAGACTAATCAGAAAGCCTCAGCTAACTCTCAATCTTATGAAATGGATTAGAACTACCCTAATTATAATAGAAAATTAAGCGCCAAAAACTCAAGATAATTCATTAAAAATCGTCCCATAACCCCCTTCCAAAAATATTAACCCAAATAAACCAAAGATTAAACTGAACTACGGACTAAAGGAGCAGAGACAGTGTCCTACATGCAGCAGCATTCTAGTTTACTACATATGCTAGAAAAGTAAAACTTTAGTTAGAGCAATAAAAGCAAAGGAACACAAGGTAGAAATGACAAGGAAAAGCTCCAGCATACAAAGCCCCAAAACCTGGACACCTCTGATCTAAACCAATAGCATATGCAAGCTCCAGTGGATAATAGTTTCGCAAGAACCAAAATCTGTGAGTTTTAGAAAAGATTAAAGCTTGCTACTTTACATGTACATTATATAATAATATTAAATGCATAATCAATGAGATAATACTAAGCAAAAAATCAAATTCCCATAAATGAAAATTAAATTGCATAAACTTCTAGCAGACTTACCGATGGAGGAGCATTGTTGCGAACAAGATGCTGATTTAGAGTCAAACCAACAGCTCTAGTTGAGGGATCTACAAATAATATCCGAGCATTAACCTAAAAACAAATTAAAGGTGAAAATTTATTAAAACAAAATGGGAACACAATGTTGCAGCAAAAACATGATTGCCAACATGCCATGTATATATATATATATATATATGAAAACCAAGCACAGCTGAAAAAATTAGTAGCCAGAGAAATGTATGAAAAAGAATTATGACACATGGACAAAGTTTTGAGAAATAACAATAAATGGAGGAAGGCAGCAGAAAACAGTGCTAGTAGAATACATTTTTGCCCCTTGCCATCCCAAAACAATAATCAAAATAGAGTATTATCTTAACAGCGTAGAAAACTAAATCAACAAAGTCAAAGTGTCAAGATCAGTTAAAACATAACTTTAAGAAACTACCTTCTTATTTTTGGGGTAATCATCTTTCCAATTGGAACTGGGGAAGGAATTTTGTAAGTGAAAAATATCAACCTGTAGCGCAATAATGGAAGAAATCAAAGAATAGCTCATTGAATCAAAGCAGTGACTAGAAAATGGATTTCTTTGGCTTGTAGGGAGTGTGAGCAGACATACAGTTCCAGTGAAGTATGTAAGGAATGACAATAAAATGCCATTTTCAAGGGTTGACTGTACACGGGCATTAACCATCATGCCGGGTACAAGAAGGTCAATTGAAATACCCTTAAGATCCTTCAGCTGTACAAAAAAGAAGCAGCATGTTAGAATCGCAAGAAAACCACACATTTAGACATGTATCAACGTAGGAAGGACAACAAATTGATAAAGGTGATGAAATAATGCATACCACAGACTTAGACAGTGAATCAGGATCAGAACTGAGATATACAACTTTGCGAGTTTTATCAATCCTTTTGACAATGCCTTGTAACAGCTGGCCAGGTTTCACTTCACAGTCATGGTTTTCTAAGATCACAAAAGACATTTCACTTTAAGAACCATGAAAGAGCATGGACTAAGGATTTCACGACACTTATGCACATGTAAAATGTATGAGGAAGAAGGCATAAGCATGAAATTCAGAACTCTCAAAACATTGTAGAGACACAAATTAACACAAGGGGGAGGAAAGCAAATGAAGCAGTAAACTGGTGGGTCCAACAATGTCAAAGGATGCTTAACAATGAACTAAGAAACTACAGAATGACAGTTACCCGCTTGGGTGTTCTTAGGCAAAAATCCTGTGAAGGAAGGTATCCCAAAATGGAGCATGTAGCCATGATCTTCGACGCTTTTGGCATATGCCGTAAGAGACTGATTAAAAGAAAAAAGAAGTGGGTAGTCAGCATTAGAAAAAACATGGAAATGCATACACATATCATAAGCCACTATGCTAATCAAAGGAATAGCCCTACCATCCCTTCCTGAACAGCATCTAAGGAGAGGCCTTTGTGCAACAAAGAAAGACGCAAAGAAAGCCTAATCTTTATCTTCCCACTATCCTTCTTGTCACCATCTAACTGCAACACAGTGCAGGAAACAAGCTGTCCAACGTAGAATTTGCTTGGCAAGTTACCTTCACTATCCTGTTAGGTAGGAAAAAATAATAATATCCACATAATTACTGAACCAGCATACAAGTGGGGGAATATATAAGAGAGAATAAGGAAAAAACAATAGCAATCTCAGAAACTTACCGCAGTGTCAGCATCATCGGACAAAGGATCCATCGCGTCAGCTGAACGAACTAATCCACGTAAACCCCCAGGGAGACTAATTATGAGGTCCTTCTCATTAACTTCAATCACAACTCCCCAAAGTTTCATTCCAGGAGTAATATTCTACGTTTACATGCACACAGAACAAAAACAAATCAGCTTCAGATACAACGACTCTGAAAACGAGAGTAAATCTGCATTTTCTTTTCTTTCCATACCTTTGGAGTAATCCTATTGGCAAACCGAGGGAGTTTTCCAGTCAAACTATCACTGAAAAGATAACCCAAATCATCTCCTCCTTCTGCCTCATTCTTGCTTCGCTTCAACTTCTTCCCCTTCTTATCCTTCTTCTTCATAAACCGCTCTTCAGCTGCAAATTCCTCATCCACTTCCGCATGAATCTCCTCTCGCTCTCTTCGGCTCAGCGAACTCCCTCCACCTGCCAAAAAGAAGAAAACAAGCACCACACACGTAACTCAGTTAGCACCATCCTTAGCCAACTTTGTTTCCTTTTCAGTTGTAACAGAAAATTGGGGAGAGAAGGATTATCATGACAGGAATATGAAGTACCTCGAGGGAAGTCAGGGACATCGTCGTCGAGCTGGAGAGCTAAGGAACTTGCTTGAGCGGCGCCGTTTGATGAGTTCCTCTCCTTCTTTTTGAATGGCTGCTTTGATGCTTTGTTTAATTTAGGACCGTCCGGTTTCTGGTTCCGGCCAACCGGCTTTTTCTTGGAAGTTGGAGCCATTTTCGTTAAATTGAAAGATGAAATAAGAAGTTGAGAACCGTATCTGACTATGAAGTTTCACTTTGCCGTTCCTTGCTTATGAAGAGACTGTAAACAAGAGAAAAAAACAGAAGCGCAGGGTTTTGGAGGGTTTTATGTTTCAGTGACGACGAACAACTGAACAACAAACAAAGAAAAAAATTGAGAATTCATTTCGGGCCGAGTGTCTATGGGCCCTATGAATCACTTTTCAGGCCCGAATCCTTATTCCAATAAACGCCCAATCAGGGGGGAAATCACGGTATGGGCCTGAAGTGAAATGACATCGTTGTTTTTTTGGAAGAAGTAACAAGTGTCAAACACATACATGACGGGAAACTTCTGGAATGAGTGGAATCAAAAGAGAAAATCCATAAATTTACTTGGCTCCCCGTGTCTGGTGCTCAGAACAGAAGCGCCGTGACCAAACTCGCCGTTTCCCGATTTCCGATTTCCGTTTTCCTGTCAGTACTTTGATTTTTGATTTGTTTCTTTATTATTTTTATTATGTCTCGAAATTTTTCAGAAGATACTCCTCAATTAATAAGAAGTATTTTTTAACCCAGATTTTTTTTTCAAAATCAGTTTTTGGCTTTTGGGTATTGTTTGATCTGTAAGTAGATCCTAAAAGATTGATTCTCCAGAAATTTAGATTCTGGGTTAAGAAAGATGGAATATGATGTTCATTTCTGTGATGTGTTGTTGGTTTAGTTATAAAGGTTTTAGTTAATCTGCCTTTTTGAATTTATGACAGTATGTCTTAATTCTATTTTTCTGTTTCTTCTAGGTGTGATATTGATTATAAGTAATGAGGGGAAGAAGCTACAGTTACAGCCCTTCTCCTTCTCCAAGGGGTTATGGTAGGAGGCGACGGAGCCCCAGCCCCAAAGGTCGTTATCGAGGTCACAGTAGGGAAGATCTTCCGACTAGTCTTCTGGTTCGCAACCTTCGCCATGATTGCAGGTTTTCACTCGATGCTTGCCTTAGATTTTCATTTGTAGAATCGACGAGATGCAGATGTTTGTCTGTGTTAAAAATGCATGTATACAAAAGGCTTATAAGTATCAAATCCTATCCCTTAGGAATCAGATATATGCATTCTGACGATGTGTATCCAACAAGTGTTGTAAAAGAAGAATATTGAGATGTGTAGAGTTCGACCCTCCTTGTTTTGAGGATTTTCGTCCATTTCCCCTATGGATGCAAACTAGGAATATTAATAAACAAATCAGTAATTGAACCTATGAAAGTCACTTATCATCATTGATGTTGATACATGGAACGGTAACTTGTCTCTGAAACATCTAAAAAAAAATGGAGTTTGTAATACATACTATGCGAAATTATGATGTGCTATCTGACATTGTCAAATCTAAAACTAGAGTTGTTTTTAACTATTTTATGGAGGCATTTGCACCTTCAAAATTTAAGCAAGTTGAATAGAAGAGTTATTTATGTTTTTAGCCCATTCTTGTTCTTGCAGGCCAGAAGATTTACGTGGACCATTTGGGAGGTTTGGTCCTCTGAAGGACGTTTACTTGCCTCGGGACTATCATACTGGGTAAGTGACAGCCTTTTTATCTGGGGAGTCTGTTCTGGCATTAAATAAGTCCAGAATATTTGTCAACTTAGGAAAGGCATATGTCAATTCATGCTCATTTGAATCACATCTCTTGGTGATGATTGGTTTCTTAATATTAGTTACTGGTTCATGGGAATTTGGTTTTTCTTATTCAAAGTGATGAAGCCATATGAAGTGAAGTAATAAGAGTACTTGAAGACAACAATCAAGTATTTAGAGTCCTGTTTCAAGATGGTCTTAGTGTACATCAAGTTTGAGGGAAAGTTGGTTTTGAATATTTTCTGAAGAAGTTCAAGGGTTGAAGATTACAGACTCAATTTAAATTTTGGCTCCCACAAGGTTAGCAGTGGCATGATCATTTTTCTTCTAATGGTATGAGGTGTTGGATCATGTTTGTCAGCTGGGTCAAAATTGCAAAGCTTCATGTATTTTTGGCAGTCCTCATACTTGTATGGTTTATGTGCATATTAGTGTAGTGGTTGTGTTATCCAATTTAAGCATGTTGTGGATATTGCAGCCAGCCACGAGGCTTTGGATTTGTGCAGTTTTTAGATCCAGCTGATGCTGCGGATGCTAAGTACCACATGGATGGTGAAATTCTTCTTGGTTGGGAGCTGACTGTTGTGTTTGCTGAGGAAAATAGGAAGAAGCCTTCAGAAATGAGGGCTAGGGAACGTTCAAGGTATCTATCTACAAGTTCACCTTTGTTTGCAGTTATTTGACATTGGTTTGGTCTTATTGTTTTGGAACAATGCCTACTCAATCTTCAATAAGTTCAATCTTGATGTGTAAATGCTTATAGATTTGCTGTTCTTCTTTTCTTTTCTTTTCTTATTATTAATTATTGCTGTTATTTACCATGTCAGAAGCGGCCCGGTGTATGATCGCAGGCGATCTCCACGTCGTTACTCTCGATCACCACGCTATGGACGAAGATACTCTCGCAGCCCTTCTTATTCTCCCTCTCCTAGGCGAAGACGCTATTCAAGGTATGTTCCTCATTTTACCTTGCCTTTGACTCCTTGATTTTCCTTATAGTTCTTGTTACCGATGTCTTCCTTCTTGATTTTTAGGTCTATTTCTCCTAGAGATGGAAGGTGTAGAGAACGTTCTTACTCAAGGTCCCCCTACGTGTCTGCTGATAGAAGGTACAGAGGGCGCTCTTACTCAAGATCCCCCTATGGCGCAAGCAGGAGCAGGAGCCGGAGCTTGGAGTACTAAGTAATGTTGGCAGTGAGCGTAAGAAAGAGAAATTTTTAGGCCAGGAGTTTGATGTGATAGTTCAAGTTTATAAAACTGGCACCAATAATAATGTTGGCCTTAGATGTATTGTGTGTCACTGGTACTGTTCTTGATAATTAGTGTAATGTACTACTAGTCTACTACTTAAATGTGTGTATTTATGTACTTTTATTACCATTTTTAGGTTATTAAAGAATATCGGAACAACTTTTTGTTAATTTATGGGCAGCCTGTTTAGGTTGCAACTTGCAAGTGCTTCAGGTGCCTCGGCCTCTTTTGATAAGAACATGGTCAAGGACACATGAAACGACAATTTCCATGTGTGTAGGAACCACAAGAACATGAAAGTAATGGTGGTGCTAGCTCTTACTAAAAGCTTTTAGGCATTGTCTTCATTAGAAAGAAGGCATTATGGATGTTTGATTTTACAACCGCATGGAAAACGTTACGCAACATGGAAATAAATCGTGATGCTCTAAAAGATGCGCCCAAAGTGGCATGCATATCTTACACAAAAGGTAGACAACAACCGGTTCAACTGCCTTCCAATATCCAGTTGAAGTTAGGTTAGGATCGATAAAAATCGGGAAAAAATATTGGGAGCACTTATATAGCAAGTTCCAACAGAAAAATAATCATTTTATACAAACTCTTAATTTACCTATATAAGATTTTGGACAAGACAAATGGCAAAAGAATTCTCTTTAGTTTATATTCAGCATAAAAGGAAAAAGTAGCACTCCATTTTCAATAAGTCTATTACATCAACTCGCCATAGTTTTTAATCACCAAAACCAGACTAAACAAACCCAGAAAACCGTTGTTTCTGCAAAATGGTATCGTTTCTCACCCAGGAAAAGACAAAACAAATAGCAAGTTGACTATTTTCAATATATATGCGCAACAACGTCATTTCTTGTCTCCTCGTGCCGACGTGAAACTCAAGCATTACCAGACGGCTCAATCATCTCACTACTTAGATCTCAACACAGCAACCAGATTGGACAAACCCAGAAAACTCGTCAGGAACAGCTACCTTCTTCCATTTACCATTCTGCCCTTCCACTATAAAAAACTCTTGTGCCCCTCCTTGGTAAGCTGATCCGGACACAAATGTCATTTCACCCAATTCCACCCCACAAGCCCCAACTCTAACAGCTGACTCACTCTCTACCCAGCTCAACAGTTTCCCACCTTTCCCTACCCCTAGACAGGACCTTGGGCACTGAGTCGCCCTCCACGCGCCCTCCACGCGCCTCCACTCACCCGTCTCGAGATCAATCGCCTCAGCGCTGTCCTCAAACCCGCCTTGATTATCCGTTCGGTACCCGCTCACGACCAAGAACTCCGACCCGATGACAATCCCCTCACACTCGTCTCGCTCCTGACTCATCCGACTCAGTTCCGACCACTCGTCCCGAGTCACGTCGTAAACCCACGCCGTGCTCAGCGCGTTCTTGTTCTCGTCATGCCCGCCGGCGATCACAACCTTGCCGTTCATCTCGCCGACGGCGAAGAACGACCGGGTGCCCGGCATGTCCTTGACCCGCCTCCATTTCCGGGTCGTGAACTCGTACACGAACACATGACTCAGTGGCTTGTAACTCACCGGGTCCCACCCGCCCAAGAGCAAAACCTTCCCTTCCGAGCTTGTCACTTGACAGAACAGAGGAAGCCCATCTGGGTATTCTGGAACCGGGTCAACTCGGTCCCAGGACCCGTAAACTGGGTCAAAAATAGAAATACCATACTTTGGCGGGCCGATTGATTTAGATTGACTAGACCCGATTTGAATTGGAAGGAGTGATTGGATTACACAAGCTGCTTTATGGGTATGGCCCGTTTTCTTGCGGTGGTAGTAAAAATCTCTGCTTTGAAGGAGGTGGCGCCAGCACTTGCAGACTCGGGCGGCGACACCGTGAGTGGAGAAGTGGAGGCGGGTCAGGCACTCAAGGGCTATTTCTTCGGGTAGACCCGGTATCAACTCAGTAAAATCAGGCATGGCTTTTTTCTGTTTATTTCTTCAAGAAGAAAAGAGTGTGCGTGTTTGTGTTTTTTTTAAAACTGAATTTTGGTGGTGGAGGAAAGGGAATGGTGGATAACTGGATATATATAGGAAGTTGAAGTAAGGGGAGGAGGAGGATTGATGATGGGTGCGGTGTGGCGATTGGATAATTTTTGTGCGGAATGAACGGATCGATTCAACTTTCAAGGGGGCAGGAGACTGAAAAATCAAGGGATTCTTTTGTTTGCTAGTGAACTTCACATGATGTAGTGCTGGTTTTAAATTTTTAAATTTAAATCATATATTTAAGGAGAAGAGAATTTTAAATTATATTTTGATTATTTAACTATTTAAGACATGGGTTATCACGTATTCGGTTTCAATATTGTTATTGAATACCCAAATTCGAGATCGTAAAATCTCAAAAGACGTTAGAATCATCCTCCTAAGTTTTAAAGTAATTATATATTTAAGGTTCAAATCTCGAAAAAAATCTCTATTAAAGAAATTATATATTTAGGATTCAGTTTAATTTTAAAATTTAAAATTTATGGTTACATGTCTTGTGGCGTTGACTTTGTGGCATTGACCTTTATATGTCACCGCCGTATTAATGCATAATTACAGTACTTTCTCCCAGTTTAATTAAAAGTTGCTTTAATTTTAGGTATGCATATTAAGGAGGCCGAATAATTCGCTATTTGAGACAATTTTTTCCTTTACTTTTTCTCAAACGTACATTAAAGATGCTGAGGATTAATTATGAGTTATTTTTTAAAATTTTCTTTTGGAGATACTTCGTTTATTGGCACTTGAGGAAAGTTTACTAATAATTAAGGACATCGATCCATTGCATTTTGCACCCTAGCTCTGCCCAAGGTGTCGAAATAAAAGTATTGATTGCTTCGTTGGTGGTAAAAATACTAATAAAAATTCGTACATATATTTAACTCCTATTTTCGGCTATAAAAAACATTCTTTGTGTATATTTGCAATTTGCAACTATCCACTTGTCTGTTTTCGTTGGAAATTAAATTAGAGTGCAACAAATTGGTTGTGCCAATTGCATATTATGGGACGGGCGACACCGGCGAGAGTTGACAAAAGGATATATGTACTGTCTCAACCTGTGTGTGGCATTCATTAAATTGGGTATTTACCATATATTTCTGTCACCTATTATTGGCTATTGCCTTGTTATTGATTAGTCCACCCTGTAATCCAATCCCTTGTCGTGGCTAGGCAATTGTTTTTATCTTAAATTTATTTGTCACAACTCATATAAATATTTACTCTTAATTACATTCATTGTACAACCAACTAATCTCAATTAGTAACTATTTTTTAACCTATTTATTAAAGTTTAATAACGATAGTGGTCAATAATTCAAATCTTGTCAGCCTTTTGTTAAATCAAACAGGAATTGAGAATATATTAGGGTGAGTATATGCAAATTTCAAATTTAAAAGACTTTCATTTGGGGGAATGTATTGAGATAAATAATAGATTTTACGTCTCATTTATAAATCATGACTTTTGAATGTAATAGTTTTTTATATAGTAGCGGAGCTAGCTCAACGTCCCTATGGTGATCCTAAAACTCATGTCACGTTTCAACTTTATAGAGCCGATTATATGTGAAAATTAAATTATTTATCAAATAAAAACTCCAATAAGCAATGAAATATAAAGTTGAGGGCAGACAATCTTCTAATAAAACTTAATTTTTACGTAGGTTTTGGCAATACGACCATTCGAGTTGATACTTAAGCTGGATTTTGAGTTGAATTTCTTGGCCAAGTGAGATCCACAAAATGAGAATTTTCTAGTTGTTTTGGAGAGTGCTCTTTTGGATGAACTTGAAATCAGCCTCTTTAACGTAATTTGTTGTAGCTATTTTTATAAAAGGAATATCTAATTATTTCTTCAAACGTTTTGGTAAAATTTAAATACTTTTTCGAATTAAAAGATTTTTTAAATAAACTATTTAGATACTTTAAATTATTAACCCATCAGTTAACTTTTTAATCCAAATTATTTATAAATAATTATCCGTTTTATAAAAGTAGAAATAAAAATCAAAAGGTTAGAAAGTAAATTTCGTAAAATAACTTTTAAAAATTATTTATGTATTTACTTAACTTTGAAAATAAAGTAAATTCTAACTTATTATAACTATATTGACTTAATCTGATGATTATCACCTAAATTTAAATTTACATAGTACCCTTTAGGATACACTCGATCACATTGGAAGAAATTTAAAAGACCTTTAAAATAAAATTTTATACCGCTCTATAAAAATCATCTTAATTTATATAATAATAAAAGTTAAAGTCAATGACCATGTAACTCATTAGTTGATTTATTAACGTCATAAGTATTAGTAGGATTTTGAGCTCAATTTCTAATCTTATCTTTGACTATAAAAAATTAAAATAATTTATTACTATAAAAAGTTAATTTAAAAAAAGAATATCTAAATAATTGAGTTTGCGGGTTGCTCGAGGATGAAAATGAAAGGTACAACGTTTTCACCTCTTGGGATTTTGGAGGAGTTCCGATCAATTTGGCCCATAGGAAGTTTGACTGGGGTGTCTCTTGGGTTGTGGATAAGCTCTAATTCTACCCTATCGATCGAACATATGAAATGATGGCAAAAATAAATATCCCTAAAAAGATGAAGATCCTTCTCTTTTAATAAGACAGTCAATGATCGAGTGGTAAAAAATATATCTACTTACGATAATTATATTATTGAATTTAAATATGAATAAGATTAATAACGCTCATAAAGCGTAAAAAATATACGAAGAGTAATCTATATAAGACGTAATTGAGTGGTAAAAGATATATCCATCTGTAATACGTAATTCAAATACTAAAGTGATTAGGAGGAAATCAGGAATCAGCACCTGGGGCGGATTAGAATCTGTGGATAGATAACAATTTAGCGGAAAAAGATCAAGAAAACAGGAAAGCTGTGGTGCGTGACTAGATGGAGAAATGGATAAGTCTGTATTTCACTTCAACAGGCACAACGTGGACTCACATTTAATCTTATCGCTCTTGTCGCCGGACTGTCGCAATCAAATTATACAAGCACGACGAACTTGTAGTGATCCGATTCCGCTCTCTCTTCTTATTTTTTCTTATTTTTCCCTGTAACAAAAATGGATTATTATTTGAATTTACTGATTATAATTTATCCGAATTCTAATAAATAATTTTAAAAACACGAATAGTAACATGATGAGTCAATCCGATTCATTCTATCAAATCCAATTATGGCCCACGAATAATAATGTTAATAGATCATTTACAAATTGTAAATGGATTAATGACATTTTCTTTTATAAACGGAAATAGTATTAGAACTCGAAACTCTTTTAATATTTTATTTAAGAAGCTTTTATTTTTATACCCAATTAGCTTTTTTCGTAATTTACTTTTTATGGTCATATTAAGAATTTGAGTGAAATTAAAGTAAATATACCAAACGAAAAAAAAATACAATTAATTTGACATTAACATTTAGCACCAAAGAAAATATCTTATTATCTTCAAAATTGATGATGTTAATACACAAAAAATCATAATTAAAATTCCGAAAAGATGGTATAGACATATAAAGGCTACCTAATTAATTTGTTAAAATAAATCGATAGAAAATGATAAAATAAATTAATATAAAATTTATGAGGGATTAACCAAAATATTTTTTTATGCAAAAATTAAAGAAAATAATATCAAGTTAAGTGATATCAGATACGGAAGTTATCATATCAAGAGAATTTGATAAAATAAATTGAGAAAATATAAGAACATAATTTTAACTATTGTGTATGGAAATAAAGACTCATTTTTATTTACTATAAGTAATAATTAATGAACTACGTACTTATTGACATGTGACATCATATTAACAATAAGGAAAAGAAAAGGATTTTCGTTCGATACAAATGTTTGGCACATGAGTTTTGATGATTGAATTAAAAATTATCAAACGATAAAAAATATTTTGCTAAAATTATTCATTAATTTTCGTTTTTTTATAAATTAAAGAAGTTTTATTATATTTTCAAATACTTTTATTATTTTTTAAACATTTAATTATAAATTATAATTGTTTAAAGCTAGAAGTACCTAAAGTAAAATGTAATGGTCACGTGCAACTCATGTAGTCGTTAATTTAACATCTAAATTTGGACGAAAGGGTATTCGTTGCCTTGGAAAAAAAATCAAGGGAGGTTAATGTAATTTTTTAAAGTAAGGGGAGGTTTTTGTTTTATACTAACAGTTTAGGGAGTAAAATACTATTACTGCTACTAATTCTATTTACTAGTAATTGATATGACAACAATTGATCTCTTTTTTAATTATTTAATTTAATAAATTCATATCAAGTGAACAAGAAATGTGCTATTGTGTTAAGTAAAAAGGTTAGTAAAACTGTTACTGCGTACTGCTACTTCTCTTTTTTCAAACAAAATTGATTCCCTTAGGAAAACGACTATACATGCATGGGGGAATGGCCCTAATTGGATGCCTATCGCCTAATCCTAACGTACGACGAGTCGACGACGGACGAGGATTCTAGAAGAAAGAAGTTCAACTTTGATTCGAATTGTTACACTCAAGACCACCCACAGCAGGGTGTCATTCAGGGGATTTTTAACTCCACCAGTGTATTTTTTGGGTGTCAAGTGTCTAGAAGAAGTGAGAGGGTACCAAATTTTAGTACCCGGTTTTTCTGACAAAGCAGCCCCACCATTTCATTTTCCTTTAAAAAAAAACATTTGGACCAATGACAGCCCGCCACACGTGCGCATGGCAGTCATTGGTCCGTTTTTTCCCCACTCATTTTTTAAAAGGTATTTTTTATAATAATTACTCAAAATAATTTTTTTTAAAATATACCATTATTTTTAATTTTTTGAGATCTATAAATAGAGACTAAGTTTGTATTATTTGGACCAGTGTTATCAGAACCGGACCGGACAGCGAACCGTTTTCGAAAATTTGGTGGTTCAACCGGGTTGAACCGGATTATAGATGCTGGTCCGTCCGAAACCGTTTACACATTAAACCGGTCAATCTTAGACGATAAAATCGGATTGAACCGGCTGGCTTTTTTACTATAGCATTTTATAATATATCAAAATAAAGTATATCAAGTAGATCAAAAGTTGAAAATAAAGAAACTACGTAACATTCAAATGAAATGATATTCAAAATTCAAATACACTTAAATATCCAAATTACAAAATTGTTAATGTCATGGATTGACAACAAATTGAGAGGTTGAGCCACTAGCATTTTCAAAAATGTCTTCACAACGACGTCCATTTTCAATTCCAAAGATAATTTGAAATTGGAAATGTAAAATCGAAATGTTTTAAAAAGATAATTTGAATCATTATATAATATGTACATATACTCATTTTCTAAATAATTTAATTAATAATAATTATTAAGAACTTATAAAATAATTATTTTTTAAATATGTAATATGCTTCTTGCAATATTTTTACTGCTAATAATCTTGTTTCCATTATTAACAAAAGCATACATAATAAAAATTATAAAACAAAAGATATGTAAATAAAAACACTAATTAATTAGATTAATTAAATAAAAACACTAGTTGAAACTTAGGCTGGGCTTGCCAAATTTGTGTGAAAGACTGATCTGCCACGTGGGATGTTCTAATTGGATTAAACACATCATTTTGCTTCATTTTGCCAAATTAATTAGAGGGACTAGATTGTGTACACTGTGTAGCCTCCAACCTTTGGCGGTGGTGGAGAATATCAACAAGCAATGCCCTTCTCCCTCAGTCTCAGTAGCTTCTTGAAATCATCTCCTCCATCACCAATATCCCAATTCATCAATTTCACCGTCCCCAACCCCAAACCACTCTCAAATATTTCTTCTCCAGTACCAAATTCAAAATTTAGACGACGCTTCCCCGCATTAGTTATAAGGTCAGTCCATGAGGAATCGGGATCGGAGTCGGACCAGCAGCTTCCTATGCCTGCACCTGTCATTCCGGCGAAACCATCCAGATCTAGATCGGAGAATGTGTTATCGACTGTAGCAAGCTTGTATCCTCTCTATGTCAGTGTTGGAGGGATTGTTGCTTGCCTGAAACCATCCACTTTTGCTTGGGTTTGGGTTTGGGTTTTTGGTTGCTAGTTGCTCTGCTGCTGTGATTGAGAAAGAGAGAAACTGAAACACAAGGAAAAGAAAAGAAATTCACGCGAAAGAGAAGAGATTAAGTGAAGAAGCAAAACGGCGTCGTTCGTTCCAAAACGACGCCGTGACAGGTAAGTGGCCAAACCGGACAGTTTGGCAACAAACCGACCGGTTCATAAAAAACCGGACGAACCGGCCGATCAGACCCGGGTCAGAGGCGCATCCGGTCAGAAAGGTGAATCGGACCGAAAAGCTAAAAATGACCGTTTGAACCGGACGGACTGGCCGGTCCGGTCCGGTTCTGATAACATGGATTTGGACACTAAAAAAAATCAACTTTTTTACATTTTTTAATTTATATTAAAAATATATTATTTATTATTTATTATATTATAAAAAATAATTATTATAGTAATTATAAATTTAATAAGAAAAATGAATGAAAAATATAGTAGGGTATATGATTAAATGATGCAGAAGAGAGAGTGAAAAATACCCTGCTGTGAGAAGTGAGTGTTATTTGATAATTTAGTTGGGTGTTAAGCTGATGTGGCATGAGAGAAAGTGAATAACATCTTAAATTTAACACCCGGCTGTGGATGGTCTAGGTTTGATGTTTTTGTCCGATTGGCCTTTCGGGCCCGACCAATGAACTGTAGTGATCATATTTATTTACCATTTCACCCATGAGTCCATGACAGATACTTCTCTTGTTCTTTCTCTTCACCACATGCCTACTCAGAACAAAAAAAAAAAGAGGGGGGGCGGCGGCTGTGGGACAAAATCATTTCATATCCAAAAGCATTAGTACCTTACTCTGTGGGAGACGATGTATCTAGTAAAATTCCAAAGATTAATGTACCCAAAGAAAGCAACTCACTCTGACCAAAAAAATAATTGAGTCGCTCTTCATATACCACTGCCAAAATCCAAGTTGAATTTGAAAATAATGTTTACATGCACAATTGGTATACACATGTAATCTAAACTCGAAAAATCTTTCCAGCTATCTATTTACCATGTTCCTACGACGAAAGGTATCAAATTATGCAGAAATGGTGCTTCAAACTTGAAAATTCTCTACAAAAACGGCGTTCTCAACTCGTGCGTACCTCATTAGGACATGAAAGCAGAACTACGACTAAACGAAACAAATTTCCATCCCTGGAGTGTTGCTTTAGTACTGAAGAGAGTAAGTAACAGTGGCTAAACGGACGAGTCTCCATGCATGCTGCATCGTTTCATCATATATAAAAGGATGCAAAGACCACATCAGGCAGTAACTCCCCAGTTCATCAGAAGACAGTTTGAGATTCAATGACGTGACAATCCATTCCTGTCGTATGCAAGAACTTTAGTCACTATAATGCAAATGTATCGAGGCATACAATGAAGATAGTGTGTAGGAAGCTGATACCTGCATTACATAGTCTTGTTTTACCATACTGTAAATAATTCCCATTAGGCTAGCATTATCAATCATGTCCGCTCCGTCAAGATCATATGACATTTCCTCCTGTCGGAAACACGTGTCAATAATTTGATGTCAACTTCAATGAGAAGTGGCTTATAGACAGTAGTATCTTAGATCCTACTCCCATATAAGATTTGGAATTAAAGAAAGAGGGTCTGACATCTCGCTACTCCCACACACAAAAATGGACTTTAAGAGGAATAAACATCTAGATAATTGGAACACAAGAAAGCATGTCTAAATACTGGATTAAGAACATTGGAGGAAATTGTGACAACCTGGCCAAGCTTGCTTTTAGACACATAGCCCCAAACTTTGCATTCCGCAAGGGTGATAAGCGTCCATTGGCAGTTTGGATAGCATCATCTAAGCCCTCCAGGAGATGTTCAAGTTCATTTATCATGCTTTTGGCTGGAAATTTCACACAATATTTTAAAAACAATTTAAATGGAGAAGAACATTGGTGCAGAAAGTTGCACAAAAAAATCTTTAAAAAGAAGAAAGGGAAAAGTTGAACATGTACACACACATACATGCAGGTAGTAAGCCAAACACGAAATGCATCAGACATGCAACTGATAGCATAAAATGCAGTCATGACTCATATGTAAGTTTTCCCAAAAATAAAAAGATTTATGGGAACCAATTTTTTCACTAATATGCATCAAAGGATACAAAACACAAAAATGAACAGTTACAAGAAAAATGATAGGAAAGTGTTCCGAAAAAGGAAAAAAATCTTAACAGATCCCCGGCATCGGATATAGGTTGGAGCCGATAATTAAAACCAGTAATGTAAATACAGAGAGAGTAAACCAAATCACCTTTCCTTAAATGGTCTTCTAGTCCAAGTAGACATCTATGCTATGCACTTCTGTGAGCAAAAATTAAATCCAATAAGACTAGAAAACTTGTTTGACACAATAATTCTATTAGGTTCTATAAAACCTACTCTACAACAATGAACCAAGAACACACTAACATGAAGAGAAATCAAGAGAAGATTGTTTTCTTTTTCCTTTTCTTTTACATCTTTTAATTGTTCTCAGGAACTTACACTTGCTCACGCGTTGTCTGCTGTCATAGCTGTTGATACAAGCAGCTTCAATATATGTTTTAAATCTCTCTGTTGCATTGGCTTTGACAATGCTTTCTATTAAATCAGGTGTCCTGCTTATTGGAGGCCGTCGAAAGCATTCTACATAAAATAAAAGAAATAACATAATTAGACAGAGGCAAACAGGGGAGGAAAAAATCACTGAGCTAATAACAAGCGATATAATCAGAATTACTTACCAAGCACTTGCTGAAAGACATTGAGTATCTACTTCCAGTACCCCCAAGTTCCTCGAGCTTTGTAACCCTATAACAACAGGACAATCATTGGAAGGAATGAATTATCAGTTTGTAAGAAACTTTCAATGGCCAGATTACAAGTTGTCTTACATTGAAATGTTGTAAACACATGAATGTCTGTTTGTACTTATGTCCAAATGCCTGGTCATAAAATCTCTAAACCCTTCTAAGATGTTCTTGTTCAATTCAGCTTTTACTTTCCGTTCATGACTTCCCATGCTCCAAAAGCTAAAGAGAATAACAAAACCAAATGCCAATAAGTGAATGAGTTTTTAAGGTTCAAACATTATCAAAACCTAGCTGACATTTCTTCAAACAAATACCTCCCCTGCAAAGCTGCGACCCTCTAAAGTGTACCAAAACTTTTTCTAACAACATAACAAAATTGAAACCACCACTTATTTATTTCTTCATCACCCTGCAGATCAAATATGACTGACATATTCAACAAAGCTTACATTATGCGTGAAGTCTCATGCATAGGCCTGTGAGGCACAAAACTGAAAAGCCAAGTAATTGGTGGAATGTGTAAATACAAGAAACAGCAAGCATACAAAAACAAGACTTGTGCAATGGTGTAGGTTTTTGGGATAAAAGAAGTAAAAGAAAATTGACCCAGAAAGAAAATCTTAGAGAATGTTTGATGCTATCATGGATGGACTGAGCAGGCTCCTACATTTTTTTTTTTAAAAAAAAAAAATCCATTTCATTATTTCTTCATTTGTTTCTGCAAAACTATTTGCGGTATCATTTTATCAGTTTCCCGTCCAGATGAGAAGTACAATTTAAAACGATTGTCTTGTGAGGATTTTTTCGGTGTCACCGTGCTTTTTTTCTTAATATTCTTAGTTAACGTAATTCTTTTATCCAAAATTCATTACGATTTTGCAAATAACTAGCAAGTTCAAGTAAGCATATAATATCCAGTCTCCACCATCATATTTACACGAATTTCGAATTCCAAAAATTAGCAAATTTACCCCGTCAAAAAGCTACTGTACACAACCATAACAGAATGCTGAATAATAAGGGATGAAGAGTTGAACCTCAAAGTAGAAACCGAGTTGATGATGGAAGTGAAACGGCGGCGTTAGCGGCAGCGGTGAGACCACGGAGGCGCGATTCAGAAGCAGGACGTGAAGATGACGGTGTGCGAGTTCAATCAAAGAAGAGAAAATAAAACCGGATTTTTTTAATAGGCTTTGGGCTTGGGCTCTGTTTTGCGGAGAGTAGCCTGGTTCCCATGAACTTTTAGCTTGCTCAATTGTCTAGGTCTATAAATTAAGTTCCAGTTTAACATCTAATTTTACGAGGTCTAACAATTGAACTAAATTCAATATGAAGTGCTATTATTTACTCAAATCTTAATGGGCAGCCATGGGAGAGAGTCTATAACAGATCAGGATTTATAATTGAATCGGGATTGAGATAAAGAGTCATTAACATTTTTAGGCCCAAAGGATAATAATTCCACAGGCCCATGAAAAGGGTCCAGTATGCTATACTTTTATTTGGAAAATGTTGATCCTTCATGATTTTAAATTTTATGCCACGTCACCAAATATATTCTCAAGTCCCACATAAGAATGTTTTGACACTTCCAATTTCCAAATGTCATGTTACAGAACTATAAAAAATGGACCGCAAAGTTATAGATAGCAATTGACATTCACGCCATAATAGATTAGTTTCTTATCGAAAAGAAAATAAACATACCAACATTTGTTTTTAGGAAAAACTTGTGCTTTTTAAAACTTACACAAAACTTAGTAGCAAAGCATAATGGCAAGTAGGAAAATGGATGTGACGCAACAGCGGCCTTGCCTCCCTTTAAAGCTCCTCTTGTTGGCCGAACCCGCTTGTATATATAGCCGCCAAAAAGAATAATGTCCACGCGCCAAACTATTATGTAAACATTCTACCACTATTTTCTTTGTTATAAATTACTTGTTTGTTTTTTGAATGATTTATAAATTTCTAGTTGTTTCTTTAATAGATAATATAATTTTTTAATTTGCACTAAAAAAAGAAAAAGAAATAGTAAATTATTACTACTTTGTCTTCAATCTTGTCGCCGCCTCCATGTCTCCATGACAGAGATCTATAGGAAATTAGTGGATCTGTTCATGTCCCGATCCTTAAGGCAATTAAGTACTTCTAAAAGAGAAAAAAAAAACTAATTTAATCTTTCGGGTATTCTTTCTGTCATTTTCAGACAAAAAACTAATTTTATTCGAATAGAATTGAATTTAAAAAGAATGATCCTTCTAACATGGTTTTTTTAATTCCGAAACTCGAAATTGAGATTCGGATTTTAAAGTGAATTAGGACCCCATTGAATAAAATCTTTCTAGCAAGGGGTGTGTATGGGCATTGGGCACCTACCCTTTGTTTTCTTCGCAGTTTTCCAGCTCAACGAATCTTGCCCATAAAAGAAACGATTAACTAAATGGTTAGAACAGGGCACATGACCCCTAAAAATTCCAACTTTTTAAAGTTTATTAAAGACTTCATGATCTGAAAAAAGGAACTTTTTCGGTTTCTTAGGATCGATGTATATGTAACATCGTAGAACTAGTACATCGGATGATCGGACATCAATCATCAATCCACTAACATAAGAGAGTCTGGAGTTTTAAAGTTCGCGCCGACATTTTCAATAAAAATATATGTAAATTTAATAAAATAAAATTTATTAATCAAAACTCAGGTTCAATTATTCCCTCGTAATTTTAATAAATGACGTTTTAAAATTGATGCGAAAATTAAAGTAATGATTGGTGAGAGTATTTTTAATACAATCATTTCTCTCTTTTATACTCCCTCCTTCCCCCAAAAAATAACGTTTATTATTTCTGCACGCATCTCAAAACGGTCGGATGGTTCACTATTTGACCCCAAAAAATTCCGTACTTTTTTTCGAACGTATGTTAATCCTTAACGTACTTCCGAGAAAAAATTAGGAGCAAAATTGTCTCAAATAGTGAGTCATCCAGCCGCCTTGAGATGCGTGCCGGAATAGTAAATGTTATTCTTTTGGGGAAGGAGGGAGTATTAAATAAACTGACCAATAAATACTCTTCTTTCTCCTTATATTGAAGAAATTAATCATAAAATACCTAAAAAAACTACAAAACGTTATTTATTTGACACTAATTTTTTTAACTTAAAATGTCATTTTAAAAAATTGGAAACAGTATCATTTTCAATTATAAAATAAAATAAAATAAAAGTGGATTTTAGTCAAAACTCGATTAAAGTGAGCTTTAAATAGTTTTCGGCCAGTTTTTTTTTTCTGGATTTTGCAGTTTTTCTTGAATTGTGGATTTTGCAGTTTTGAGGGTCAATTGATCCTGGTTGGTTGTCAGGTCAAGCCGAGCCTATCTTTTTCTTTCTTTTAGTAATACTGCTAGCAATTCGGCTCTGGCGTTGTAGGCCCTGAGTTATATTCAGATTTTGCTATGAACACAAACACTAAATTAATTAGTAATTTTTTTTTATAAATATAAAAATTAAATTGAAAACTTTTTACAAATACGGAAACTAAATTAATCATTTAAGAATTAAATTATATTTTTTTACAAATACGGAGACAAAATTAATTATATAAAGATTTAATCAAAAATCTTTTACTAAAAAAGGGATTAAATAAATAAATAATGTAAAAAAAAAATCAAAGGAACAATGACGACAATAGATGATTATGGTTCATCCTTTTATTTATTAGGATTATTTCTCTTTATTTAAATAATTAATTGCTATCAAACTTACGTGTATATAGAGCACGGGAAGGAGCTTCATAAGTTTCCAGAATAATTAATAATATTCATGAAACTTTACATGAAAAATCACATAATCCTTAACAAATTTTAAGCAAAATCTTGAGGTGTAATAGTATTTTTTTCCCCTTAAAACATTGAAAGTTTAAAATAACACTTAAAGTTAATTGGTTGGTGAAATCATCGTGTTTTTTATCAAAATTACTTTGATATCCGATTACTACATACATACATTGAGTATCGACTATTTCAGATCATAACTATAAAGGACAACAAAACTCTTCTTCACTAATTTTAATGTAATTTTATAAACTCGAATCTGAAAACTTTAGGGTGCGTTTAGTTGGCGGAATCAGGGGGAAAGTGATTCGAGAATCTGAGATTTAGAGTTTTATTGCGTTTGGTTGCGGCAAAGAATCACTCTCCCTCGGAATCTAACTTTTCTTGACCCCCTTCACTTTCCAAAAAATGAGGGAAAGTGATTTTTTAGCTAGGGAGTGGGGAGAATGATTCATTAATGCAAAAAAAAACTAATCTCTTTCTTAAATTACATATTTATTCTCTCACATTATTTAAAAAAAAATAACAAAAAAACTTATTCCCTTCTCTCTTAGTATTAGTTTCCATTTTTTTAAATCTTTTTTTTGTATATTATTATTTTTTTAGTTTCATATTTTTTAATTTTTAATATTTAATTTTTTTCTAGAATTTCTTCTTTTTTTAAAGTTTTAGTACATTTTTTAATATATTTTAAAATTTATGATATATTTTTTAAGTTGCAAATTATTTTTTAATTATTTTTTAAATTTGATAAAAATATATATTCTGAAGGTTGGATAAAAAATGTTTATAAAGCTAAATTTCTTAATCCACTCATCAACCAATCCCTTGTAATAATGAAAAATTTGAAAACTTATTTGATATTTTAATTATTTAAAAACAGACAGCTAAATAGAGACAAAATTCATGGTAAAATATATATAGAAAAGAATAATTATACGCTTAATAAAATAACAAAAACACAAATATAAGAAAGGATAAAATAGTCATTTTTATTACTTTTCTTGAGGATTTCCAAGTATAAAATAAACACAATAATGTTACTTTTATGAGAATTTTAAATTCCAATCAAATATAAAAAAATTAGCATTCCTCTCAATCACTCTCCCAAGTATCATTTTACTGAGAGAGTGATTCTAAAAAGAAAAATAACATTCTATGAACTAAATGAAGTTTTTTTTTAATAAGCTTTAATGAAGTTAGAATTGCGGAGAAAACAACTTGGATTTTCTTTCCCTTCCTTTTGCATTTTCCTTTCATAAACCAAACCATTTTAAATAAAATAAGGAGCATATGATATGACCCGAGTCCGACCAAAGTCCAAGAGGGAAAAAATAAAAAATGATAAAAATCTGAAAAGCACGCACCAAAGCAGCGTGTGCACGTCACAACCTAAGATCGGGGAAGGGCTGCCTTTAAGTACACTTCGCTCCTTTTTCATCCTCTGCTGCAAATTCCATAACCACCACCACCACTACCACCACTAGTACTACAACCATCACCTCCTCTGTCTCTTCTTCTTTTTTTCCTTTTTTTTGGATAAGCACCTCCTCTGTCTCTTTTATTTCAAAAGAAGAAAAAAACAGTGAAACTAAATTAAAAATGAGCCGTCTTGCGCCATTATCAGAAGAACCCATAAACGAAGAAGATCAAGACAACAGAAAGAACAGCAGCAGCTTCAAGATTAAAGGGCATTCTTGGAAGAACTGGCTCAAGACCCATCTCTTCTATCTCATGTTTAACAAGAAATCTGACCTCAAGATCCTCTTAAGTGTTCTTGCTTGCCCTCTCTTCCCTGTCCCCATCCATGCCAAACCACCCATCAATGAGGTACTACTCACTTAGATCCCTCTGTTATGTTTTTTTTCTTCATATTTTGATTCATTGTTTATTTTAATTTCTAAAGATTTGATCTTTTTATTGGGTCCATTTTAGTTCTGTTTAGTAAGTTAATTAAGACGTTACTTTTAATGGCCCAAGTAACCATTTTTTGTTGTTGTTAATTGTTTTTATAACCAGAAAATAACTAGTAAAACAGATGAAAAAGAAAGTTGTTTCTGTAGCAATCAGTGCCTGAGTGTGGCTCCACTGAGAGATGTTTCTTTATAGTTATAGCCAGTGATTCCCCACTTGGCACAAGACCATTTTTTAAATGGTCCAAAAAAAGAGCTACAAGAGTAACAAGACCTAACCTTTTTTGGCCTTCCTTCAAACCCTGATGACAAACATTACCAAGAAATGAAATCTTACTATATATCATCCTATTTTTTAAATTTATAAAAACCAACTTTGATTGATAGGGTACTTTATCCATACTTAATCTAGTTTTCAAGTTCGTGTTTAAAAAACGGTAGGGTAGAGATGATATTCGGCAATATAAAAAATTCAAAATATCATAGCTGGTTTCAATCAGTGGACAGTGATGTTATTTGAATTTGTATTGAAATTGGGTTTCAAAAAAAATGATATTTAAATTGGTGAAGGATGAATTCAGTTTGTTCAGCTAGGTGTCCTTCATAAATTTTGTTCTGCAGGGTTGTATTAATGAGGACATTGAAAGTTCAAAACTCAACCTACAAAACCTGAATTGTAATAAATGCATGCATAGCCCACAGTTTTTACGAGCGGTAATCGTAATTGGTAGGAGACGGTCCCAAATGACATTAATTTACCCAAACGGCTCCCACCTATAGGCCATAGTGTACGCGGATGCAGTTATGACCTTTCAACCATGCTACCAATGATCATAGACCAGTTTTCTTACACTGTGATTGAGTCATATTTTGCACTCATCTTTGACCAATTTGTGAAAATTAGATAGATTCATTTGATCAGTAATGGATTAAGAAGAAGAAAATTTGACATTCATTTGACTATTTCTTGTCATTTATATGCTCGTGGTGTGGGATTAAGGGATCTGTGAAGATTTTAGAAGTTCATATAGAATAGTAATGACACCCATCAGCATCTTTGGTGCAATTAGTCACAAATCTTGTCATTTTGATCTAATTGGGGAGAACCATGATGTTTTTCCTTCTTCTTTTTTTTCCTTTTACAGGTTTCCTCTTCATCCCAATACATTATACAACACTTCATGGCAGCAACTGGTTGCCGGAAATTAGAGGGGAAAGTGAAGAATATTTTCGTTACAGGAAATGTGACGATGGCTATGGTTGATGAGCTAAGTGGCTCTACTAACCCGGGAGCAGCCGGAGCTGGTACAGTTGCTCAAAAGGGTTGCTTTGTAATGTGGCAGATGCCCCCCAACAAGTGGCTAATTGAGTTAGTTGTGAGTGGCCATAAGGTTATAGCTGGTAGTGACGGTAACTTGGCTTGGCGACACACACCCTGGCTCGAAGCTCATGCTGCTAAAGGCGGCATTCGACCCCTCCGCCGAGCTCTTCAGGTATTTAAGTACTGATAATGACCTATAACCAATTTTGTTGCTTCATTTTCTTGGTTGTTACTATTTTCTCTCGATCGTGTGTGCACGCACGGTACATTAGACAGTCCAAAACTTAGTTTTATCATCTGAATGGCGCTTATTGTCCAGAAGGATCGGTTTTAGGGAATTTTATGATTGACTGCCTTTTCCTAAGCAAATAGTTCATATCAAGTAGGGCATTTATTTATGGTACATTTACAACCAACTGATTAAGTCTGCCACTGCTTGGAGTTAGCTGTGCTAGGTTAATGCTAGCTTCTTGGTTTGACGTGGGGACCTGTAATAAACCATTAATGGCAGCTCATAATCGTAGATTTAAGTTTAAATAATAACCAGATCCAGTGGTTACCAAGTCAACTTCGTACAGGGGTTGGGCAGAGAGAAATTACCTTCTCACATACATGTGTATGCATACAAAATCACACTGCATCTATGATGTAGGTACTAGCTGCTGAGAAGTAGCTATTAGTTTCTTACCTAATTTTATCCGAAACTGGATCCAACCACCCCAAATATTCCAGATCTGGATTCTTTTGTGCTTTGTCAACTAAGGAATCAGAAAGTTACATTCTGTCAGTAGGGAAAAGAAAAACTGAAATAGAATGGGGTCACCCATTATTTTACAGTCCTCACAATCTGCTAGGTCTAGTAGAGTTTCCGATCTCTTCGAGTATCCTCTCTGCCTACTGGCAGGAGGCTAATCCCGTTCAAACATGGGCAGACCCTAAAAAGAGGCCCAATAGAGTTTGAGAATAATGTAGGACGTGGCATATAGAAATTACAAACTTTATGCTGTTTTTTCTGCGATCATGGAAGTCTAGATTGGTAATTTAAAAGGAAGTTGTCACATACATAGAGTATTAATGTTCAAGATTGTTTAATTTTATAAATTCATGTAGGGACTAGATCCTATGGCAATATCTGCAGTATTCTCCCTAGCACAACACATGGGAGAGAAGTGCATCTCTGGCATTGATTGTTTCGTGCTGAAATTGTCTGCTGAGCAACCCGACCTAGCAGATCGCAGCGACAGCACTGCAGAGATGATCAAGCATGTAATGTTTGGCTACTTCAGCCAAAGAAGTGGCCTGCTGGTCTACCTAGAGGATTCATACCTGACCAGAATTCAGTCACCAGGAACCCATCCTACTTATTGGGAAACCACAATGGCGACAAAAATCGAAGACTATCGGGCAGTCGAGTCCGTGATGATAGCACACAGTGGTCAGTCAAGTGTCATGATTACTAGGTTCGGTGACAACTTGAAGGCGGGCCTTCTCGTCACGAGGATGGAGGAGACATGGACGATCGGTGATGTCGCATTTAACGTGCAGGGGCTCTCCATAGACTGCTTCATCCCTCCGAAAGAAGTCCGAAGAAACTTCCCCGACGAGAGTCTTGATTGGAGATCACCATTGCATCAATGATCATGACCACCTTGACAGTGTGTGCTCCATAAGCAGCAACTTTGACTGTGTCATCTAGTTGTGTATACATATAAATAGCTTGTACTAATATATACTATATGCAAATTTTGTATTCTAGTATTATGTTTGTATAAAAGATCAAAACTGATCAACCTCAAAAATTGAACAAGTTGTTATTTTCATTCTTTTCTTTTCTCTACATTATAATGTCTCCAAATTAAAGTTGGGTTTGTGAATAAAATAAAAAATTCACATTCACAATATATGACCTGACCTTGCTGCTTAATTTGTAAGAAGTATCGTAAAAAATGTTGATATATGTAACTCTCGCGGATAAATTTGTCGTGTTAATTTCAAAAGCTCAACTTTATTTTGTTTCTATGGGTGTGTTATCTATTTTTACGCTAAAAAATTAATTTTATTCGAACAATAATCGGACCCTAAGTGATTAATATTTTATATGCTTACAAGTTTGTAAACGGTTTTAATAAAAGTCATTTATATTATAATTCTATTAAAATATATTTATTATTATTACTTCTTATTTTATTATTCGCGTAAAACCAAAGCCAAAACCTGATTTTCTCTTTTATTTCCTTTATTTTTTATTTAAAAAAAAAAGCTCATTTTTTAAAGGCGAGCAGTAGGCGCGCACTCGTTTCCACTCGAAGCAAGAAAAATGTCACCGTCGGTCCGTTTTAGCCGTTACCTTTCCCGCCATACAAGAACCCATTTCCAACCTAACCAACATCGTAAATTCTTCTCCACCGCACCAGACGCCCAAGACCCGACCCGACCCACGCCTCCTCCAATACGGGTCTCTCTGACCGACTCAGCTGGCCGAGGTGTCTTCGCCACTCGGAGTATTACTGCCGGCGAACTTATACACACTGCCAAACCCATCGTCTCTCACCCTTCCCTCTCTACCATCTACACTGTCTGTCACTTCTGCCTCAAGAAGCTAACTTCGCCGGAGTTGGGAGACCAAAACGCTGCATTTTGCAGTCAAAAGTGTGAAAAAAAGGCTAAGGTGTGGTGCGTTTTTGTTGGAAATTTGGAATAGAAATATTGTGGTGTGAAACGCACACCACATGTTTGATTTGTTGTCAAAGAAGGAATTTGGGGGTAGTGGGCTTATCTAATTTTGATGGGTTCTTTTTAGGTGTCTTATTATAATGTTGAGACGAAGGCTGATTGGTCGAGTTTCAATGGTTACTGCAGGTCTGGAAACCTTTCTTCTTTAATCATAGTGCTAAATATTGGGTGAAAATCTATGTTGTTATTGTGATTACAAAGGAAGTGACAAACAAATATAACTTTTCATAAAGTGATATCCTGCCATTTATAAATCACCATTTTTTCTTTCAATTTTATATATATATTAGCTAGGAACTTTGTACAATCTGGATGTATGTACAGAAATTCAATCCGTTTTATCATATATACATCTTAGAAGCATATATGATGCTTTTGCCCTGTTAGTGTTATCTCTTGAATCTGATTGTGTCTTGTTGTAGGACTAAAGGTCTAAAGTACCCACTTATGGTAAAACGGCTGGCTTGTATGGTCATATCTGGAGCTGCATCCACTGAAAGTCTCGACATACTTCAACCTGCTAGTTTATCTCGTGATTTGGTTTTAGAGGTGAGAAATCTCGTATAATATATTTTGGTAAGGGCTTATAGGTGAAGCTGACACAGGACTGTGGGTTTATACTGATAGCTTTCCATATTACACATTCATGCATTGGTCTGAACTTGTACAATTACGTATCTTGTAACTGATGTAATCAGTCACATTATTGTAACTCCCCTTCTAGATTTTGTAGGGAAATCCTCCTTTATACCTTTTATTTTTCATAAAATTGCATCATTTTCTTCATGTTACTTGGGGTATAGTATATTGTTTCAAACTGTGGCTAAACCGCAATGTTAAATAACTAATGGGATTTGTCTCTTGCAATTCCCGTTCCGACCTTCTGAAATTTCTTTTCCAGTGACTCTGTTACTGTTTTCCTTGTAAATAAAAACTTTTCTGATCGGCTTTATCTTCACAACTAGATTGTAAAGTCAAGACTTGCATGAAATTTTTGAATTGTTTCAAGGATTCTGATTGATTGTGGTTTGTCTTCTTTTTTGAAAGTATGATTACACAATCAATTTAATGCCAACAATGTTGTGTTTAATGGTGACTTTTGAAGATGGAGGAGGGCTTTAGTTTGCTGAGGAGTGGCTTCACCAAGGCAAATGTTGCAGATGAGAAGATATCATGTATCCTTGAGAGTTTTATTTCTTGTGGCTTTTCCAGTCTAGCTTTCTACATCATAAGATTTTGACAGAGCTGTTGTCCTTAATAGTAGAAGTCCTAACCAACCAATGGTACAATAGTGTGCTGGCACGGATTCGTATCAATGCATTTCGCATTGAATTGGCTATAGGATCATATGAAGATCTTCTGTCATCAGCTGCGGCTTGCGTAGAATCGGAAGCTGCCGTTGGCAATGCTGTCTATATGCTTCCTTCCTTCTACAATCATGACTGTGGTAAGCTTTCACATTTACAATCTTAGGCAATTGGAATTTCATTCCCCTATCACCTCTGTCATAGATCAAGCCCACAATTGAGTAAAAACCTCACTTATCTTGTTAACTCATTGCAGATCCTAATACACACATTATATGGATAGAGAATACAGATGCAAGGTTGAAGGTTCTTCGTGATGTTGAGCCAGGTTTGTTGTCAGTTTTTGTTCCTTTACCATCTCCCCTTTAAGTTGATTTCCTGTTAAAGGATAGCAGATTTTTGACAGCTAGGAAATTTCCTTGCTGCTGTGTTTTCATCACCAGAAAGTGGATCTTTAGATGAAACCTACAAGGAATAGCCTTTCTATACCATATTACCGTTCGTTCTTTACAAATTTAATCTTGTGAGCATAAAACATTGGATGGTAACTGAATTTAGATTGGGAATCTTACAGATGAAGAGCTGCGGATCTGCTATATAGATGCGAGTATGGATCGTGATGCTCGGCAGGCTTTCTTGCTGCAAGGGTTTGGTTTCAAGTGCAATTGCCTTCGTTGTATGTCTGGGGACTAATATTTGTGGGCATCTTTTTCCTTCTGTGGTCATGCTTTAAACAAATTACAAAAGATGGGTCCTCCTATTTTATTTCTTGACTTGAGCTTCTGATGGTATTTGATTGTGTTGCTAGGAGAGGAGCAAAAAACTTGTCCAAAACAAAATCCAGAGAAAGTGATAGTGATTACTTGTTTAGTAAAATAGCTAAAGAAACTTATGAGAAAAATAATTTAAAAATTGCACAACCCATTGTAGCTCAGTGGTAAGTGCCTCAAAAGTCATAAGTTCGAGTCAATGGAGGCTCGTACTTGTTCTGAAAAGGAGAGAGAAAGAAAAAACTAAATGAAAAAGAAAACAATAATTGTGAAAAAAAAGTGAACAAAATTAAGGGAATTGCGTCTGCCGGGAGTCGAACCCGGGTCTATTGCTTGGAAGGCAATTATCCTAACCGTTGGACTACAAACGCTACTTCAATAACTTGATAGTTTCTATTTATTTATTAATTAATGATAATTGGCATGAAAAATGAAAGATGATAAAGCTCCAAGTTTCTTTTTATTTTTCTTTCTATAATTTGTAGGACATGAAAGAAAATAATGTAGAGAGTTAGTTGCAAAATTTCAGAGGTCATTGAGTGGATTCAAATTTTAATTTTAACTAGAATTTTATATTCTCATCGGTTAAACAAAATGTAATTAGTTTGATCTTTGTGTAAGTAGTAGTTAATTACAGTTAGCATTTTACTTTTAATTGCATTACAAGTCCGAGGAACTGACCGATTTTGTAAAAACATGATTAATAATAATTGGGACCTTTTTCTTTTTTTCTTTTTTTAACTCCATTCACTTCATTAATTTGAGCCATAACCGATTGTCACACAATTAGATGACATTAACTCACACACTTGACACTCCTAACAATATCAAGATTCAACAACTCCACACTCTTTGCTCCCTTCCATTGTCTTCAAATCAAGAAACACTAATCAAATAGATTATATAAAGAGACCTCCCGCCATCTTAGCCCTTGTTGGTGCATGTAATCGGATGGCAAAAAGAGAGCTTCCCCTCATAGAAAAGAGAACCTACATTTCTTCATTGTATATATATTTATACCCAATCATCTTCTCATTTTCCCTTAAAACCAAAACCCAACACACTTTTTTTCTCTTAAAAATCTTTATAGAAGTTAGTTAGTTTACTAGCCTTAACATCATCCCATCTTGGTTAGATGGTGATTAGCTAAGCTGCCAAAACCCATGTCATTTCTTTAACTCCTAAAACATTTTTCCTTTTCCAACCTTTCTTTCTTTCTTTCCCCTCCAATCCAATTATTTTTTTGTTGCTTTCTTGTTAAGTTCTTGAAAGAAAAAATGGTGTCTTTGTCCCTCAATCTTTCTTCTTCTCCTACCTCAATAGCATTCGATAAACTCGCAAGAGTGTCCACCAAGTGTGACGTGTTGTGCTTACTGAGGAGGAACAACAGGAGGAGTAGTAGAAATAGTAGTAGTAGTGTTGTTGTTTATTGTCAAGGCGGTGGGGGTGGAAAGGCGGCGAGATCGATCAAGTTGCCTTCAGTTTTTGCTGAAAGATCAGCATTTGTTAGTGATCAAGACCATGGTGCAGCTGTAATGGAACCAGAAAGCTTGGTTTTGTCTCCAAATGGAAATGGGCAGCCAGATGTTGCTGTTGTTAAGGATCTTGTTCCTTATGGAGGACCAGGACCGACTAGTACTTTAGGGGAATTTCAGGAAGGGATTGGCATTGTCAAGTTCCTGAGAGGAAAAGGGTTCTTTGTTACTGGTGCGACGGGTTTTCTTGCAAAAGGTTTGCTCATTTTGGCATAGTTTTTGTGTTGAAATTTCTTTTACTTGCTGCAAATTGGTGTTCTTAAAGTGTCTTTGGTTTGAAAACATTTTCAGTTCTGATAGAGAAGATTTTAAGGACAATGCCTGATGTGGGGAAAATCTATGTTTTGATCAAGGCAGAAAATAAGGAAGCTGCAATGGCAAGATTGAAAAATGAAGTATGTTCTTGTTCTTGATTGTTTCATTAACTCTTTAAGTGTTTATGAATTAGAAAGAAAGACTAACTTTGTCGTTGTGGTTTAGGTAATAAATGCAGACCTATTCAAGATTCTGCGGCGGACCTATGGGGAATCCTACCAAGCTTTTATGTTAAGCAAGCTAGTTCCTGTGGTAGGAAATGTTTGTGAATCCAATCTTGGGATAGAAGAAGGTTTAGCTGATGTGATCTCGAGCGAAGTCGACATAATTGTTAATTCTGCAGCTAATACAACTTTTGATGAAAGGTAATGACATTCTGTTTATGGCCTAAACTGAAAGTTCAGAGAATCTCGTGTAATAATTTTGTGCTATAACTTTGTGATGTTTTTCCAACTTGCAGATATGATCTTGCTATTGACATAAACACGCGTGGACCGAGCAACCTCATGAATTTTGCAAAGAAATGCCAAAAACTTAAGCTCTTCTTGCAAGTATCAACAGGTAGAATTGTGTTAGATGTTCTTGAAAAAATCAGTTAGGTTCTTGTTCTCCTATTCTGTTAGAGGTTATGTTACAGTTAGGATATTGTTGTTTTCTTGGTTGCAGCTTATGTTAATGGACATAGAGAAGGAAGAATTATGGAAAAACCATTCTTTATGGGAGACAGCATAGCTACCGAAACCACAACGAAAATTCTACCAAAATTGAATGTTGAAGATGAGATTAGACTTGCTTGGAATTGCAAGGAAGCTTTGCAAGAAAATGAATTGGTTCAAAAGATGAAAGAGTTGGGTCTAGAAAGGTGATAGGGTCCCTCCATTTCTCTATCTTCTATTTCTTCATTAAACTTCTCGAACCAACGTCGAAAATCTTAGAAAAAATGACAGTTTAAACCTATTCAGGGCAAGAAAGCATGGATGGCAAGACACATACGCGTTCACGAAAGCGATGGGGGAAATGATGATTGATAGCTTGAGAGGAGACACACCGGTTGTTATAATTCGTCCAAGCGTTATTGAGAGCACTTGCAAGGAACCATTCCCTGGATGGATGGAAGGAAACAGGTGTGTGTTTGTGTTAGTATTTCCTATTCCTGACAGCATTTACCAAAATCCCTAATTCGTTATGGTTTTCGCTGTTTCAGGATGATGGATCCAATCGTTTTGTACTACGGGAAAGGGCAGCTCACAGGATTTTTCGTAGACCCGAATGGGGTGATTGATGTAGTAAGTACCACAGTTCATAAAACTAAACTTACAAAAAGTTGTGTCATTATCAGTATGTACTAAAAAATTGTGGAACCTCAGGTACCAGCAGATATGGTTGTTAATGCAACCTTAGCAGCAATGGCTAGGCATGGAATGCAGAAAAATCCAGAAATCAATGTATACCAAATTGCTTCATCAGCTGTTAATCCATTAGTGTTCAAAGACCTAGCAGATCTGCTATATGATCACTACAATTCCTCGCCATACATGGACTCGAAAGGCAGGCCAATTCGCGTTCCGTCGATGAAGTTGTTCAGTTCTATGGAAGATTTCTCTGCTCATCTATGGACCGATGCGATTCGGCGAAATGGGTTGTCAACAAAGGTGTCATCAAATGGGAAAATGTCACAGAAACTTGAACTTATTTGCAGAAAATCAGTGGAACAAGCAAAGTACTTAGCTAACATATATGAGCCATACACTTTCTACAGCGGACGGTAAGGAAAATAACATTCGAACCGAAGATCCTACTCGTACTTTTCATTTAATCTTCACTAATCCATAAAACAATTTGATTAATCTCCATTTTTTATTTTAACAAATTGGTTTCAGGTTTGATAACAGTAACACTGAAAGATTGATGGAGATCATGTCAGAAAATGAGAAGAGGAGATTTGGGTTTGATGTGGGGAGTATTGATTGGAGAGAGTATATAACAAATGTGCATATTCCTGGGCTAAGGAGGCATGTCATGAAGGGGCGTGGCATGAGCAGCTGAATATAAATGTTTATGATTTATCAAGAAAACCAACTTTTATTTTCTTGCAATTAAAACTTGTTTAAAGTCCCGCAACCAACTTCAATAAGAGAGTTGCAACTTTCTTTCTTTTTTTTTTTTTTTTTTTCTTTTTTCATCTGTCGAAAGAAGAAAATAAAATCTAGGGCATAAGTAATGTTGCCCTTTTCAATTATGGTGTTCTTGGTTTTAAACCTTTTTCTTTTAAAATTTATCTTGCATTATGGATGGTGTGATCCTTTAGAATTAATTAAACTGCAAATTGTGCATATAAACACGAAAGATGTTCTTAAACAAGAAGAATCAAGTTCAGTACCAATAATACTCGAACAAAAACCCATCTCCTAAACAAAAAAGTAAAAATAGAAATCATTGCACACCCATATAAAATAAAAAAAAATCTAATTAAAATAATTTGATATGAAAAAAAAATACTCGAAAAAAATTAATTTCATACCGAAAATGGCAGAAAGTATAATCCTCATACCGAGAATATTTGTGTGTTAGGCCTACAGAAATTTAGTTATATGGGCCGACGCTATTGGACTGTACAGAGACCGTGGGCCAAAGCCCATTGTTGAACAAAGACCTTATGGCCCAATCCAAATCGTTCTCCCCGAACTTTTTGACCCACTCCCACTCCACAGTCGAAATCCACCGCCATTTTTCCTTTCCCTCCTCCTCGTACCTCCTCCTCCTCTCCCGATTCCCACCAAAATGGAAAAGCACGACCACCAACACGACGACCACTCGACGGAAGGATCTCCTAAATCTCCCAGCACATGCGCCAAATGCGGTGGACCAACGGCGTTTCCTCCGCCGCCTGAGATCTCCGAAATCTCGCCACCGCCAGTCTACCGCCCTATCCGCGCTCCCGCCATCAACATCCCTCCTCAGTCCAACACCCAAGCAATCATCCTCGCACCAGTTCCTCAGGCGAAACAAGTCGTCCCCGTCTCTCTCCCTCACACTTTTCAAGTTCCATCCAAGCAAATCCACTCCCCCGACGATATCCGCCGATTCCACTCCTCGGATTCCTTCAAACACTTCCTCGGATTTGTTGTTTCTCTCTCAGAATCCATCCGCTCCCACAAAATCTCTGATCCCTGCTACGAATCCCCAACCATTAAGACCATCACTTCCGTTCTCCAAACCCTAATTCTCTGGATCGACGAAATCCCTCCCACTCCGCAATCAGCTCGTTACGGCAACATCTCCTACCGAACTTGGCATGAACGTTTGGTTGAGAATTCAGAATCGTTGATGCTACAATTTTTGCCTCAAGAGTTTGCCTCTGCCACAATCGAACTTGTGCCTTATTTCACTGATAGTTTCGGTAACTCGAGCAGGATTGATTATGGTACTGGGCATGAAACTAATTTTGCAGCGTGGCTATATTGTTTGGCTAGAATTAGTGTGATAAAAGAAGAGGATTATCATGCTGTCGTGGCTAGGGTTTTTGTTAAGTATCTTGAGCTAATGAGGAAGTTACAGATGGTTTATTCGTTGGAGCCTGCAGGGTCTCATGGGGTGTGGGGGCTTGATGATTATCATTTCTTTCCGTTTATATTTGGATCGTCACAGTTGATTGATCATAAGTATATGAAGCCTAAGTCCATCCATAATGAGGATATTTTGGAGAATTTTTCGAATGAGTTTATGTATCTTTCGTGCATTGCATTTATAAAGAAAGTGAAGAAAGGGTCGTTTGCAGAGCATTCACCACTGTTGGATGATATCAGTGGAGTGCCTACTTGGAATAAAGTCAATAGTGGGTTGCTTAAGATGTATAGAGCTGAAGTGTTGGAGAAAGTGCCCATCATGCAGCATTTCCTGTTTGGGTCGCTTATTAAGTGGTATGGTTCCATTCTTTATTAATTTTGAGTAATAGTGCATTTTTTTTTTGCTGGGTATAAGTCAGAAATTTTGAACTTTATGATTATGTGCTTATTAACTGTTTGTTCTTGCAAATGAAATTGCTAACTGGAACTATACATGCTCACTTAATGTACAACACTAAAAAATTATAGGCTTTTGAGGTCTCAGGATGCTTTCACTTTTAGCCATTGTACTCTGTAGGCTCTAATTTCTCTTGAATTACAGCAGCTTGGTTTTGTAGCTGATCTCATCTTATATGCATCATGAGTTTCGTGTGCACTCGTAGATTTATTATCTCGTGCTTAGAGATCAGTCAGCTTTATTTTGGTTACAACCTTACTGTGTTGTGGGTTTCACGGATCCTTGATTCAGATTTTTATTTACTTTTCATTTGTCACATCTCTTTTGAGATTGAAATTCGTTTACAATAATGCAAGCACATAATGAGCTTTAATATCTCCTCTAGTTGGACATGGCAGATTAAGCATTTTCCTTTCCATTCATTGCTCAAATCATTTTCAAAGTAATTGAACTGGTCTCTTTGTTTGTTGCTAATGATCTGATAAAAGAGCTCTTCGTCGATCTTTCTATATGCCATTTTGTATTTGTATTTTGATGCGAGCAAATATCACAATTTCTCACCACCCTTTTCTTTCAAATTCTAACAAACAGTCGGGGAAATTCAGTGTTTATCATTAAATCTGCACCGTTACTTGCTAATGTATATAATGGCCGTGCGAGGTACACAATGTAGATTTTAAATATCTTACAGATATTACTCATGTGGTCCATCTTGGTAACTTGTATCCCAATCATTTAGAGGAAGTGAGATTTTCCCCATGATTGTTGTTCACTTGCCGATCAATATCTCTTGTGTTTTGGTGCTGTATGCCTGCATCCTTAGTTAACATTTATGTAGTACGTGTGATGTTATGCTCAATGGAGAAACTACTTTCACTCAACAACATGCGGCCTTTTGTGAAATTTGATTCCTGCAAATCAGAAGGATGCACCTTTAGAACAATTATAGTCAGTATTCTTTTTGAAACATTTCTGTTAATGTTTGTGTATGATACTTGTGCAGTTGTGTTTCTGTTTGTTACTTCTCATTCCTTTGACCATCAAAGAGGTTCTTGTCTATCATTGTTTGACTTTTCGTGTTCTGGTCATCTCAGATGTGTGAGCTGTTGCTAGCTTGATTTCTTTCTTCCTTTTCTTACAGGGAATAGTACTTCACAGAGAATAGTAGATCGGTATGCATGACTATGACGCTGTTGAAGCCCAGGCTAATAAAGTTTTGTTTAATTCTCCATGTACCTGATTTCGGGTAGAGGTTGAGGCCGAGGCAGGAGGAGCGGGGGAACGGATGATGATATCTTCTGGTGCTGCTAGTGTCTAGATTCCCCGGACGAGTGTCGTTTAATGATTCAAGAAGTTAGGAAAGAATCTAAAGCTTTTATACGTTGAATTTATATGCAATTTCTGGTTTTCAATATTGAGTTTGACTAGTAAACAACTTCAAGTGTCAACTGTCAAGTCTGTGCGGCTGCCATGAACCTTCTTCGCAAGTGAAACTCTCGTGAATATTGAACTAATAAGAAGAAAAAAATGCATGTGAAACTCTCGTGAAAATGAAAATAAAAACTCTAGAAATGGAAAATAAAATTCCTTAAAAAATTAAAATACCAAATCATGTTCCTACTCCAGTCCTACCAATTGTCCCACCATTACGACTTGTCGTTAAATTTTGATCATGCAAATGATGCAGTCCTTACAATGTCTAACAAAAAAAAAAAAGTGGCTACGTAGCGGAGCATCATTAATATTAATAAGGTGCCTAAAACAAATTTATAATCAGGTTCTACATTCAGATTTTTAAAAGTATTATTTTGCGACACGTTGTAATTAATACCCTAAATTGAATATAAAAGAATAAACAGTAACCATAAACCTTATAACAGAATAAAAAATATATTTTAGGTAAATTATGGTAAAACTTTGCCATCTTTTGAGATCTTGTTCGAATTTAAAATAATTAATTAGCATTAAATATGGTGATAATACCGAATGTTTTTACGGAAAAAAATAAATTTAAGTTATTTTTTTTAAAAAAAAAACAGTAAAATCACATGGTATTTTGGAGGATTTACCAATAGTTGAATCTCCATAGCTACTTCCACACAATCCATTGTCCTGAGTGTCCTGACCTCATTTTCTCGGCTCTATTGATATGAACCATTGCTACTGTTATTTTATTTATTTTAGTTACCTTTTCCTTTTCGAAAGAAATCGATTTCGTTTGAACAATATCGACTAGTAGATGAATATTATTATTTTCATTTATTTATTTTGTTGTTGAATTTGTCGTCCACAGAATGTTCTTTTCCTGCCAGCCAAATCTGAGTCCAGGCCTAGCTGGCCGCTCTTTCTTAAAAACGAAATTACCTTAAAAAAATATAAATAAAAGAAAAAACTTAAAACCTTGTCTCCTCTTTCCTTTCCTTTCCAGGAACTGCCGTTTCAATTTCAGTTGTTCGTTGTTCCTTTCGTTTTTTCTTCTCTATTTCCTGTGTCTTTCTTTCTTTGATCCTCCAGAAGGAGGGAAAAGGAAAGAGAGGCACAACGTTTTTTTTCTTATATTAGTATATAAAAATAATGGAGAGCATATTAGCATTATGGCAAGCGGCTGCACTATTTGGAATTATTTCATGGATTGTAGTATCTTCGTTTCTTGATGTCACCAAAAAGCTTAGATCTTTGTTGCAACGGTGGGTTTCCCGCCATGTCATCACTGGCACTTTTACCATCCTCCAGATCCAGGTTTTAGCAAAACCCCATGTTTCCTTTTCCTTCTCTTTTTAGTATTTTTCTTTTTATCTTATGTTGAATTTGATTTTCTCTTCTGGGTTTCTCTTTTTTTTTTTTTTGCAGAAATATCAGCATGGGTTTTTGGATGCTTTCTTTTCTGGGTTGTCATGTGTTGTTTCGGTGCCCTTCTACACTGCTTTCCTTCCTCTGCTCTTTTGGGTACTATTTTACTATTTGGTTTTTTCTGGTTTTGGTGCATTTGATAATAATTCTGTGAACCAGCATTCTTATTGTGTGGCTTTTGCTAACATTGTAGAGTGGCCATGGTAGATTGGCAAGGCAAATGACAATTTTAATGGCTTTCTGTGACTATTGCGGAAACTGCATAAAGGTGCTTGTTTCGTTCTTTCCAGCTTAATCCGAAGTCATTTTTCTATTATTCAATGCTTTGGTTTTGGGTTTTGTTGAGCAGTTGAGCAAGATAGCCTTGCCTTTTCTTCTAATTTGCCTTTTCATGGGTACCTAGGATGTGGTATCAGCTCCTAGACCCCATTGTCCTCCTGTTAGGAGGATAACTGCAACCAAAGATGAGGAAGACAATGCATTGGAATATGGATTGCCCTCTTCCCATACTCTTAACACGGTTTGCTTATCAGGGTATTCATCTTTCCTCCTTAATCTAGTTGAACCTTAACATTTTATGTCGAGTTGAATTTTTGTTAACAAGGTTTTCCGTGGAATTAATCTATTTGGAAATCCTCTAGGTACCTTCTGCACTACATTGTATCCTACTCCCAAAGTCAAGATGCTCACTTGGAATTTGCTGGACTTGCCCTCGTTTGCTTGTTTGTGAGCCTCATTGGTTTAGGTAGTGAAATCTTTCCTCCGTAATATTGTCATCTGTTTTTTTAGTTGTGTTTTCTTTTAATTAATAGTACTCTTTGTTTCAACCTCTGAAATGAAATTTGGTTTTTTTGTCAGGAAGAATCTACCTAGGCATGCACAGTGTAATTGATATCGTAGCTGGTCTTGCTATTGGGTTGACAATCCTTGCCTTTTGGCTTACTGTTCATGAATATATCGACAGTTTCATAGTTGCAGGACAAAATGGTACGCGGACTTCTAGTTCTAATATTGATATTGATGTTCTCAGATTTTTTAGGATTGGTTCCTATGAAAGCTATTTATTTCAATTTTGAATTGTCCCCAAGCCAATTAACTGGTCTAGAAATTAGCTAAAGGAGATAATTGAAAACCTCTATTTCTGAAAGGAGGGTATGCAGTGTTCTTATAGGTGCCCCTCCTGGAAATCAGGCAATGTAACAATCTTGCCGCTACAGTTGTTCCTATTCTTTCAATTTCATTACCTCATGGTCTACCCTGATTTAAGGAACGATATGCTCCACTGTAGCACTTTGAGGAAGAGGCTTGAAGAGAATCTAAATTCCTATTAGTTCCCATCTGGGGTGAAGAGATGAAAGTGGGATGATTTGCTGGCGCAAGCCACTTTAGGCATTAGGAGAAGCTTCAATTATGTATTGTGCATCCTTGCAGTCCTAGATGACTTAATGCCTAGATCCGGTTGAATCAAACAGGATTAAATTGATCTGAGTGCAAGCTTTAAATGATGCTTGTTGAGGTTGCTAGTCTCCCTCTCACAGGGAGGAGGAGGAGGGTGTGTGTGTGTGTGTGTGTGTGTTGGGGGGGGGGGGGGGGGGGGGGGGGGGGTTGGGTTCTTGCTAAAAAAATGTTGGGATTCTGTTGCCTGCCATACTCAGAAACAGAGGGCATGTCCACTTAGGAAAGGAGAGGTTTTCCTAAGAATATTTGGTGATCGATCGAGCATGAGTGGAATATTTGTCATTCTTGTCACCTCCTTGTCTCAGGCTGTTTAGTTCACACATTGTATGATTACTTAGGCTAAACATCACATAGTGTATCTGTTTTCTTGAACCCCATCTGCTCCATAGAATATTGTTTGACGAATGTGGAACCTAGTGGAGCCCCTCATATGCAATATAAAGTATCAAATGTAGCTATTCATCAATTCATAATGGTGGACTGTATACTTATTTCTTCATTCACTGTCTTGTTTGCAGTTACGACCTTCTGGACTGCCCTTAGCTTTTTGTTACTTTTTGCTTATCCAACTCCTGAACTTCCAACTCCAAGCTTTGAGTATCACACAGCCTTCAATGGTGTTGCGTTTGGAATAGTAAGCAATCAATCACTTATTTACCGTCTACTGTCTTTTGAATCAACGGGTTTCATCATAGCTTATGCTGTGGGAAGTCATTTTAGTATTGTCTTTACTTTCTGAAATGGTGCTTAGAATTTTTGTCAACTATCTATCCGCTGATATGATTAGCATCAGCAAATACATGTTATTTCCTTGAAAGGTGTAGAATCATCAGCTAGGTAGTTCATTTAAGTGGAAGAATATAAAATTGTAAGCCAGAAATTTCACCTGCGGTTTTCTCTTCCATGATAACAGTATCCGGAATTAGGTACAAAAACGAATCTCCCAAAAGGGTGTATGAATGCCGATGATACTATTAACTGGGTAAGAGATATGGCATGCCCCTTAAGTGTGTGCGATTGTACCATCAACTACGAGAAAAGAATGTCCTTGCATTGTGTGGTTCTGGACTTGCTTAAATGTTTCACTTTTGTATCAATTATGAGCCGCTGACACTTGCGGGCATTTTGTGAGAATGTTCATTTAGTTTGCTATTTCTCTTGGATGAATTTATTTAAATTTGCATTCAACTAAGTTTTCCATGTTATTCATTTCAGGTTGCCGGTGTCCAGCAAACCTACCAGCAATTCCACCATGAAGCAGTACCGCGCATCTTCACCCCACACCTCACTGTCCCTGCCTTCTTGGGAAGAATGGCTGTGGGCATACCGACAATACTCATAGTGAAGTTCTGTAGCAAGGCCCTGGCTAAAAGGATTCTTCCTGTAGTATCAAACACTTTGGGTATCCCTATCAAATCAACCAGCTACATCCCGGTGCTTAATGGCTACGGTCCTTCCAAGAAATCAGATGAGGTTCAGCAAGCAGGTTATGTTAAAAAGTTGTTCTTTTTCTCCCACGGGGACTCATTTAATGTTGACACGGGCATTAGATTCATCCAATATGCCGGTCTAGCGTGGTCAGTGGTAGATCTTGTTCCATCTATCTTTGCTCATCTAAGTTTATAGCTTGTACTTGGCTAGCACATACATGAATGATTTGGATGCTTTAAGTGAACTCCAATACAAATGCACAATGTATGTATATATGTTAGCTATTGTAAGTATGTGATTTTGCTCACAAAAACTATTTTGATTCTTTATGATATTAATGGAAGAAAGCTTCCACGGTTGCAAACTACTTTCCTATTTTAATCTGTTTGTGCATATAGGATATCTTTCCCTTCAAAATTTAGAGGTTGGTGAAAAATGGAAGTGACGTTTTTCATCTCCAACTCACCATTCCGAAAAAGAGAATTCTCGTCTTAAACAAGCTTGAAGTTAAATGGTTAAACCAACTCCAGTAATACTATCTACAAATGAGAGTTCAGTCTCAGCATCCATGTTCCGATTCATTATCCGTGTTCTGACTGACTCTTTTCTTTTAAGAGGTCACGAGTTCAATCAGTGTTTAACCAAAAAGAAAATAAAAGATCACACCACTGTAAATCTGTAATTCAAAACGGCAACGAAAAGTTGGAGGCTTCACCTCCAAGAGATTTACCAATTCATCTATCCAACTATGACAATAAAACTAAGTGAAAATAATAAAATAACATTATCAACTGCTCTGCGTGCAAATAACAACATAACATTATCAACAACTCTGCTAAATGGCACATTCTAATATCGAAGTCCTGTGTCAGTTCTGCCAAGTCTTGCAGAATACCTAGCAAGCAAGTTTTGGAGGATAAAGAAGAGAACGATGGCAGGAAAGTGGTGAAGCAAAACAACAAATCTGCCTATTATACATGCTTTCGGGCTCGTAAAAACTAGCAACCACCAGAAAAGCATGCTAACAGATCTATAAATATTAATACCCAATGGATGCTGCCTCTAGCGAGTAGGTTCTCCTAGGAGCCTCTGGCAAAATAGAGCACGAGGAGCAGGTGGAATTGGTAAACCAAAATACTAGCTTCACAGGAAGTAATCAGGTGTTCTGCGTGTAACATCAGGCTCTCCCCTCCTAGGGGCTGGCTCAAACTGCAAATGAACCAAAGATGCAAATAAGAAATGGGCGCTAGGATTTTGCATTATCAGTTGACACTTGATAGAGAGAAGAGCAAGACCTGGATGAATGTGTGGCCCCTGCAGTCATCAACTTCTAATATAGAAGCCATGTTTCCACATCGGTAACAATAATTAGGTGCACTGAAAATGGTAACCACTTTTTGTTCCTGCACAAAAGAAACAGGGTCATGTCCCACAGTGTAACTCTGCTGAGTGCAAAAGTAATGTCATCAAAATAACTTTATGCTTACATGAGCCCAGTTAAATCCATCCATAACAAGCTGATGTGCTCTAGCAATCAATTTTAAGCTGTTTGTATGATTAAATTGCTCGGATATATCCTGCAAATAAGACCAAAAATTCATTCACACAAGTTTTGGTACAGGAGATAGCATCCTTTGTAGCAAACTGGGATGAAATGGGATATGAAGAGCTCAAGTCACCTGGCCAAACGTATATCCAGCTCCACGAGGTGATATACCCCAACCACACCGGTCATCTGGATCAGACCATAATAGATCACACATGGCTCCTTCATGAGGAACCTCTTGAACACGATCAAAGTTTCGTATGTTATCAAGGGTTTCTATTGATGGGGACAATCCACCATGCAGACAAAATATTTCCGATTCAACCTACAAAGGAGGATACAAAACACAAATTGCTCACAAATTATTGTTAGTCAAGTCTGATCCTTTGAACTTTCAACAAAACATTAACACCTTGTTTTCCCTGGAGTCTTCCTAAGCTGTCCTGATCAAGGTGAGTTTATTACAAATATACTAATGATACAGACAAGTCACCCAATTCCCAGCCCATACTTGTAAACAGAAACAATCTGGAGTTGAGCATATAAATCAAAATAAAAAATAACACCCTAACAACTGTAAAACACATTCCTGACATCTTAATATCGAATATTTTTCATAGATAAATTTCTGCCTAGTTCTTATTCTTCAAACACGCCCAACTTATGCTGTTTATAATTCAAGGTGAGGACAAGTTCAACCAAATCTTACTGACCAAGGCAGTCAATGGAAAATAGTCGAAAAGGTCTGTGAAGGTCTTCCAAACATTAGCAGTGCCATACCTACAAATAAATCACCAGAAGAGAATATTCAGAGATTTGCAAAAGAAAAAAGGAACAAAATTTCTGCATGACTGCAGGAACTATATCAAATAATCCAACTGGCACTAAAAGGGCATACAGCTCACTGCTCAGCACAGACTAATGCAAGGTGAGGACAATGGGGCCAAAACAATCATGTGATAACATAGAATTCAAATGATCAACCCTAAAAGATTATCAAAATTGCCACCGAACCGCATGATTAAAGTAGCCAGTAAAACAAACAGCTTGCTCTTAGCTAATCCAAAGATTGCAATTATGTAACTTGTGTTTGGACATACTGAAATGCTTCAAGAAGTTATGTTAAATGCTATGCTCATGACACCCCTAAATAGACAGCTCTCCCTTCACATAGCTGGAGACAACTATTAACTATGGCCAATTGTAGTGTTAGGTATGGAACAACAAAAGGACTTGACACCAATGAGGCTGTCACACCATAGAGCATCCTGTAAGTCCTACCCTGTCTGAGATGCTTCACGTTATGTGAAAGAGCTATGCAATTGCTCCACTTAGAACCTTTAGGACGACCATTGCTGCTATGATATGGTGATGACACTTGTAGCCAATACACATTTGGCAGACCAACAAACCTGACCACTGTCATTGATACACTTTGCTTTCCAACAAAGTGTTTACTTAATTGTATTTACTCTCATAGATATAGCTATATAGCTAAAAACATGATTACATGCAGAACAAGAAAAGTATGGAGTTCATAAAACCTAAAGCATGCAATGATGTGCATGCTGCAATGACAAAAACCACAGCTACTTTTCTACCACTCTGTGTTGCATATTCTGATCAGATAAAGAGCCCAAGAAAACAAGAAAAATCCCCACCAGAAGACTCATTTATCCTAATAAATTTTAGTTGAAAGATTAGTATACTAAACAAGCAAGCAGAAAACCATCTAGATGCAAATTAGTGTGTATGTAAACAACATAACATATACATGGACACAGGAAAATAAGATAATAGTATAATATAACTATTAGAAACCCAGTTACCAACAAGCAAAGACTGTACAGAAAACTTACTTCCGCAGGCATTCATCATAGAACCCATAAACCTGAGTAATCTGTGAGGAGAATAAATAAAAAACGATAAAGTCATGACTTTGGAATTAAAATCAATACAGTGGAACTCAAACAAAAGAAAAATTCAACTTCCAACATAATATGCATAACATAATATAACATGATAGTGAATCAACGACCGCTATATCTATTCTTTTCACATGTGAATAATCCTTGAAATGGTCATATGCCCAAATAACAACAGCAGTATTTGTGAAACACATGGAACACAGGTAACAGTAATAATGTCGGTATCCAAAATTTGACACAGCAATTTACAAAAAGAAAGGCAGAGATAATGCAAACGAAATGGGAGAAATAAAAACCTGGCGACTTTCATGGTTTCCTCTAAGAATTGTAATTCGCTGAGGATAACGCACTTTCAATGACACCAAGAGCTGGAACAAACCAAACAGTGTCACACCAAGATTAATTTAAAATGTTAGACATTTTATGTGATCTGAGAAAATTGCAGTCCACAAAACACATGCCTCAGGGAACATAAAGCTTTGAAACAATAAACACATAAGTACAGGGGCACATTATGGCATGCACGTTCAATTTCCTGTTAAGCTAAATTAAAACATTAGATAAAGGCCACTGAAATCCAATCCAAGGTAAACCACTCAAAGTCATCATCCATCCAACAAAGTAGCCCATCCATTGTGTCAAATTTCAAGCACTTAGATGAGGACTAAACAGGTGAAGGGTGAACAAATAACATAATTTCAAGTTTTTCTCCTAAGCACTTCAGAAGCTATTCTATTACAATGAAGAAGACTAATGCGAAGGAAACTAACAGCAATAACAAAGATCATAGTTCTATAAATTAGCAAGAAAGCCCAATGAATAATAGAAAGAATGAAGCTGGTGAAATAGCTTCCAAAAAGCTAAGCTTTTGAACAAATTAAAACACAGAAAATGAAACAAAAAGGCACCATAAGGCCAAAGAAACATACCGTCACAGTTTCAACTGAATAATATCCACGATCCACATAATCTCCCATAAACAAGTAATTGGTATCTGGACACTGTCAACAGCATTCAAATAGACCCTCTCAACCTCATATCCAAATTCAATAGAGGAAAGAATAACAACAATAAAAGCCTCCCGTTACCTTCCCACCAATCCGAAACAGCTCAGCTAGATCATGAAACTGCCCATGAATATCTCCACATATAGTCACGGGACTCTTCACAGGCTACAAAAGACAAACACAATGAACACCATCCATCAGCTAAATTAACACGTATGTATGCGATTGTTATACAAATGGAAACAAAAGTCGTTTGCACCTGAACATTGCTTTCAACCATGAGTATCTCCTTCGCCTTATCGCACAGCGCTTTAACCTACAACATACAAATAGCAAAACCATAAATTACAAAAAGCCAATCTCCATATCCAGCTTCTCGTGAATCAAACGGAAAAGTTCAGATGTACGGACCTGAGGTTCAGAGAGTGGCTTGCACTGCATGAGCTGAGAGATCTGCTCGTCCAGATCATGAGTCGCGGTTGAATCTGAGTTCGCGCCCATCTTGGATGGATGGATGGAAGAGGAGGCTTGAATACCTGCTCTGAAACCAAAATCAGGGATAACGTTATCCGGATTAGGGATTACCCTAACCCAAAGAGTTGTATGAGATCCTGCTTTTGTCTCGGTTTTTCAGTTGTGGAGATGGAGAAGTGAACGAAGAAGAAGTGGGAGAGCGCGCGTGTGATGAACTTAAATTAAAAGGGTGCTAGTGAGTGAGAGCGTAGTCACAAAAGAACGTTTTTTTTTTTTTTTTTTTTTTTTTGAAAATCACTAAAGAACAAAGTTGATTTTTCGTTTTCTTTTTATATAATTTTCTGATTTTCTTTCCTCTTCCTTTTCGCTTTCTTCATCATTATTATTTTAGACATAATCAACTTTTTAGGTAACAATTATTTGACGAAATTAGAAAGAAAATGATTCGAAAATGTAAAATTTTTAATTTTATTATATTTAGTTAACCTAGAAAAAATTCAACTTTTTTAAAACTCTCAATCTTTTTTATATATTTTTATAATAATTATTACAAACAACATACTAATATAAATAACTAGCATTTTTTATAAACAAAACTATTCCGGTTTAGGAAATATTTGGATAGGTGAATGTTCCGAGGCAATCGCGAATTTTGTACCGGATGAATTAATCAATTTTATCAAAACTATTAAAAGAGAAAATTATTTTTGTAACTTTGTAAGTACTAATCGGTAAGAAGGCAAAAGGAAAAATCAAAATTGTCCTTCAAAATTAACATTATTCATCCATGTTTATAGTTAGATAAGTTTATTTTTTATTTATTTTTATTATTACTACCGTACTAACATTATTCATCCATTCAAAGATATGTCGACAATTAAAAAGTTGTTTTCACGTGCAACGGGCAGTTTATAATCATTGGGTCGACGAAATTGTCCATATCTTTGCACCAAAGATGCCTAAAATGTTGGCCTCGATGAACCCTTTCGGGTCTGTCGAGTTAAAGGAGCACCGCTTCCACCTCCAGCATCAGAGATTCAGAATCAGACTTCTTAGAAGGTCCCTACAACCACCTCAAAAATCGTAAAACGACGTTTGCGTTATCAGGTTCTCCACTATCAGTCTTTGCATCTCCGGCGTTAATAGGGTGGTGTGATGTTAATGTAGCATTAGCATTTAATGTTGTCAATTACAAGTGCTATCAACCAATGTGATGTCGTTGCTTCAGTGACTCTTTGTTTCACAAGTTCTTCGAGGATAAAACATTACTATTGTTACACTTATTTTATTAGTGAAACAGAAAGATGAGGGAGCAAGTAATAGTTTTGTTCCCTTAGACCACATACTTTCGAGCTGCTATGCCTAAAATGAATTTAGGAAATCTACTTGTAATCTGTGTACTGTTTAATTGTTATTGATCCGAGTAATTTCAAGATCAAGTTTGTTTCAATCATCTTTGCCGTGTTCAAGCTACTGTCCTTTATTCCACCATCCGGTAACATATCTTTATCTTCTCCGTTTCGTTTTCTTTCCATTCCGCTGCGCCTGTTGTCTGTTTGTTCTTGTTCATTTTCCCAGTTCAGTTGCATTTTGCGTGTTTAACTCATAAGCTAGATCCTTACTCTATCATACCATTCGGTTGGAATTCAGATTACTAACCGTGATCGTATCACTACTGCTCCCCCTTTACTGCTCCGAATAGTTTAATACCACCTGAATACAAAACCTTTTCATCATGAGTATCTTCTTGATTTAACTCCATCCGAATACAAAACCTTACTGCAGAGAACTACAATCCATTGATCTAAGTATAGTGTATGGTAGTGAAAGAGTAAACCAAACTTTAATGCAGAACAGGGTAAGGTCAAAACAATTTTACATGAACAAGTGATAAAAGATTCCAATCCCGCAAAAAGGTATAGTACAATTAATTGAACAGTCAAACACTAATCTGTAATGTAGAGATGAATGCTTTCTGCAGATTACACAAATTCTGGAAAAAAAAAAATTCAGACAGTACGATTACTTAAATTGAATGCAAGCAAAGAGGTCTTTAGAGAACAAGAGCATATATATATACCTTGATGACACACAACAGATACTATAGCAGAGAGATGTGAGTGATGGATAGAATTAAGTTGTTCCTCTTTTTAGCTTCAAGTTTTTGTAGTATGATGAATGGAGAGAGAGGAATGATCTAATTCGCCTCTTTGAAGAAGCAGAATGGAGGCGTTGAAATCTTGTTTTGGAGAGTCGGAGGGAAAGAGAGAACGACCTGATCATGAGCTTTCTTCTTCTTCTGAATTTAGACGGGTTTAACTGTGGGCTATGAAATGGGCCTTGTCATGGTGGGCCTGTTCCATTAAATCCAAAGGATTTTATCAAGTGACAAGCCCATTTTGGTTAAAACTTCATTTTAAGGCCTGAATACGAAATTGTGCGCATATAGGTGTTTCTATTTGCACCTCTAACTTTCAAAAAAAAAATGGATGGTTAAAATTGGTGCTTTAGGAATTGGATAAGTTTTCCAAGCCTCCCATCTAATTGGATACTTTTTAATCGAGCATCATATTTATTTGTTTGCCCAATTCATCAAAATTAAATAAAAAAATTAATTCTACACGATTCACAAAATAATTATAAATTGTGAAAAGAGATTTGTCCTCAAGAAAAATGGTGTAACTTTCTAAATCTCTATTAATCAGATTTTACACTTAGGTGAAAATTGGGATTTTATTTTGCAAATTAAAGACAACAAAAATAAAAACACATAGAAACAAAACTGAGTTTTTAACCATGATAAAAGAGACTCCAGGTAAAGATTCTAACTAGACAAGATGATTTACACATCCGATCATTAATACAAAGAAATTAATTCCCAAACTACATAATTGCTATATATTCTAAATCTCTTATGTCTCCTACTTTTTTCTCGTTCAAACTAATTAGAAAAGGCACTCCATTAATTAATCATAACCAATTAGCAGTTAAAGAGTTTACTAGATTGATTGATCTTAACTAGGGAAAGATCATTCACTATTTCTAATCTCAAATAAAAAACTGAGATTGTACTAGATACAAACAATATCCCGAGCTAGTTTTTAAACGGGTAAAGATTTGGGCGTTATTGCATATGACAACACTCTTTGGTATGGCCTTGTAGCCAAAGGAAATGAAAAAGTGCCCGTTAAAATACAACACCAATAATTATTATTATTATCTAATAGTAATAAATTAATAAATAAAATGTAAAAAGAATATGATCATAATTATCATGATGATAGCATGAATTATAATTTTTTAAATAATTTATAAAAAAATATTTAATTTAAAATTCACGTTTTGATTACATTCTCGTAATTTCTCACACGATCAAGCGTGTAGAAAAGGCTGCATTCTGCAATATATGGACTATTATGATCTATTTAGTTTATGTTATTTGAAATTATTTCTAATTCTAACTGTAACCTTTTAATGAATCAATTATTTCAATGGATGATTCTTAAATTCAGCTGATTTTTGAGCGTGCATTTAATAATTATAATTTATATCATATGTTAGAATAAATTACTATAATTGTAATTAAATCAAATAAATTACTATATTTATTCACTTGATCTACCTTAACTATTTTTTTTTAAAAATAATTATACCTTATAATCAATCACCTCCGATTCATGCCTATTTTTGTAATTTACGCAATCACTGCCTCGTACATTATTTCATAATTGTGCTCTATCTTTTACTATTTATTTATTTTAGCTTTAAGGTTTTTTTGGTCTTCTTGTTGCTCTTTGTTGAAATTAAAAAATGTACGCGGTTTTTGTCGCTCGTATTTATTATGAATGGAACTTATAATTTAATTTATAATTAAAAAACATACAATTATTGAAATGAAAGAAAGAAAGAGAGACAGTATCATAGTATATGTGTGGTAGACATGGACAGCCATATCTATATCCTGTTTGCACCGTAACTGTAAAGTGTAAAAACTAAAAGGAAGGAAGGAAGTAATTATTGGCACAAAAAATATATTAAAATATGGCATGAGCGTATATAACACGAAAGGGTATAGTAGTATTTTTCATTGTTAATAATAAAAAATTAATTAATCAAAGACTTTGGAAAAAGTGATTGTAGAGCCAGAATACTCAATCATGCATTTAGATAATTAAGGAGCCTTTTCTGGACACTAGACAGAAGACATAAGTAAATTATTTAAAATCATTTGTTTGGAGGAGGGGATTCGAAGGGATAATGTAGAGAAAGAGGGAGGAAGTTTCTCCTTGAAAAGGAGTTGTATAACTTGTATTGTAAGAAATTAGAAAATTAATTAGCATGGGAGGCGAGGCATGAAAGTTGCCGCGGTTGATGGAAGGAAGTCAAGAGAGCAATATTATTACTCCCTCTGTCCTTTAATAACTGTCGCTTTGAAACAGTAACAAAAAGTAGTTCAAACACTAAAAAGTCAAGTAATATGTACAGTAACAAAAAGTAGCAAAACGTCCATTATTTATGGACGGAGGGAGTAGTATTTATCCGCAGAAGGAAGCCAATGGGATGCCTCCTTCTCTTCCCAACGCGAGAGAGACAGAACAAGCAATTATTAAGTACTTAGTCAACAATAATGTAGGATTCTAGAGCTGACCAATTCAATTTCAAGAATTCTGCTACCAATGGTTGAGCTATTTTTTTAACTTGAAATCGTACTGTGTTACATATAGTATAGTAGTACATGATAGTCTTTGATGACATCATCCTCGTTGTCAAATAAATCATGGAGACAGAGGGATGTAGGCCCTTTCTGGCATCTAATTAACAATTAATTAAAACAGTTAATTTAATGCCCTAGTATATTTCTTGGAAATTTTATGAAGAGTATATTCCTCGTTGTGCCATAAATATAGTAGTAATTAGTTAATTGATGAGGAGATTAGGATAGATTTTAGTTGACTTTTATCTTAATAAAGGTTGTTAATTAATAAACATAGAGTAAAGGCCGGGGAGGTTTATATATATCTATATATATAATGTGTTTCGGATTTTTTTTCGAGTTAGACTAATCTACACCCCACCGTGTTAATACCTTAAAGATTTTAAATTAAACAGCTGCTACACCAAAACTCGAACACAAGATTTTAAAATTTCAGTGAGTTCTAAACCAACTCTACATGAACGCGCCGAGGGCCATGGCCAAGAGTGGCCGAGGGCCATGGCCAAGATTGGCCGAGAGGCCCTGAGACATAGCCGAAAGTGGCCGAGGGCCATGACCGAGAGGCCCTGAGACATGGTAGAGTGGGGGCAAGTCATGGCCGAGAGGTCCTGAGACATGGTCGAGTGGGGGCAAGTCATGGCCGAGAGGTCCTAAGCCACGGCCGAGAGGTTTGCAACGGAAAAGAAAAAGGCAAAAAAAAAGAAATGTTTTGATGAGATCATGAAAAACAAAACAAAAACTTAATGGATTTGTTGTTTTAAATATTAAAAAAAAATGTAATTGTACAGAAGATGGATAACCTTAATTAGCCATATCATTTCTCATGCTTTCTTTCCCTCTCCAATGGAAACGGATTCCCCCATCTGAATATCGAAGAGGTATTCACAATATGAACTGGACATTTTTAATTAATTAAGTTGTAATATTATTATTATTATTATAATTCAACATTTTAATACTTATTCAGTCGTAATCTAACTCAATCATAGATATTTTAAAAATCTCCAAAAGAAAACAAAGAAGAAATTATATTAATTCTAGCTAGCTAGTTAGGAGCATATAATGAACTGTTCATATTAGTTGATCCCCAATCAGTCTTAAGTATAGCTTGGAATAATCAAACTTTATATTATAGTATATTATATCATAAACATATCCAAAGAAACGGGTCGTTTTCAAATTGCAATTATTATTATTTTTAAGTATTACATGTATATTTTCAATCTTTCTCGGTATCTTCTTTGCTCTTTTCGAATAAGTGATTAATCACGTTTAAATATGGTCAGATTTTGAAAGGGTTAAAACAAATTTTGGCACCTGAACTGTTATTGTTTAACTCATTTGGCACCTCTATTTTTTTTTTTGCTTTAAAAGGCACCTGAACTCTTTACAAACGTCACATTTGGTACTCATCTTTCACACTGTTAGTCGCAACCGTTAACTAGCTGATTGGCATGCCATGTCATAATGCTGCTGACGTGGCATGCCACGTCAAAATTTATTTTTATTTTCATTTTTAAAAAGATAATATAATTAATTTAAAAAATTCAGAAAAATAATATAATTAATTTTAAAAATTCAGAAAAAATAATGTATTAATTTAAAAAATCCAAAAAATACTGTAATTAATTTAAAAATATAGAAAATTAATATATTTAATTTAAAAAATACTATAATTATTTTTCAAATTCTAAAATATAATATAATTAATTAAAAAAATTGAAAAATAATATAATCTAATAGTACATGCCAAATAATTAAATGAAAGATTTCATACCTCGGTTGTATTTTGCTTTTAAAAGATACTTGTACAATAACAAAACGTCACATTTGAAAAATAATATAGTTAATTTAAAATTTTGAGAAGAGGGCTGTGAAAGAACAGAAGAAATAAAAAAAGGGGAAGAGAGGAAAACAAAAAAAAAGAGAAGAGGGTTGTGAAAGAGAGAATAGAAAGGAGAAAAGAAAAGAAAAGAAAAGAAGAAAAGCAAAAATTGTCGGGTGCAGTGTTGGTGGTTGCCGGCGGTGGCTGGGAGAGGAGATGGAGGTGAGGTCGAGGTGGGTCGGCAAAACAGAGGAGAGAAGAGGAAGAAAAGAAAAAGAAAAAGAAAAAGAAAAAGAAAAGAAAAATACAGTATTTTTTTGATTTTTTAAAATGAAATATATTAATTTTTTGTATTTTTAAAATTAATTACAGTATTATTTTGGATTTTTTAAATTAATACATTATTTTTCTGAATTTTTAAATTAATTATATTATTTTTTTGAAAATTTTAAATTAATTATATTATTTTAAAAAAATAAAAATAAAATAAATTATGACGTGGCATGCCACGTCAGCATCATTATGACGTGACATGCCACATCAGCTAGTTAACGGTTGCGACTAACGGTGTGAGAGATGAGTACCAAATGTGACGTTTTTAAAGAGTTCAGGTGCCTTTTAAAGCAAAAAAAAAATAGAGGTGCCAAATGAGTTAAACAATAACAGTTCAGGTACCAAAATTTATTTTAACCTTCTGTTAAATTTTAAATTAGCGTTTTAATTGTATTCATCCTCGCATAATTGAAATTAATTTTTTTTCTATTATTATTTTGTATGAGCGTATGAGAGTATTTGTACTTAAATTAATAGATTTTTTTTTTAAACTTTTGAGTAAGTGTATGAGCATATAAGAGTATATGTATTACGCTATACAAATAAACGCTGACAATGAGACCAAATCACTAGAAAATTATTTCACATATTTTAAAAATGTGTTATATCCAATTCAAAGCAATCAAAATCAGATAAATTAACCAAAAGAGAAAAAAAGAAGCTGTAAAAAAGAAAATTTTAACCAAGTTCTGTGTGTGTGAAAATCTTGTCAGAGGTATCTAACATAATTAAAGTATGACATGAGCGTATAACACGAAGGGGTATAGTAGTATTTTTATTAATAATAAAAAATTAATAAATGAAACACTTTGGAAAGTCTTTGTGCAGATCCAATCAGAAAAGAAAAGCTAGCTCATTTATTTATGGTCATTAACTCTCATCTCATTTTGCGAGTTTTGAAATCAAAATCCTTCCATTGCTAATCGTTTGTTTCCTTTCCATTGACGAGTTTCTATTTTAGTTTTCCAACAAAAAAACCAAGAAAAAAATGGTTCTACCGTGCCTTATGAGCGCTTTCAACAGTATTGGTGGGAGCTGTTTCGGGTGCATCAAAACGGAGGCTGCTCATCTCTTTGCCTACGGCGACAACATTGAGAATCTGAGGACACAAGTTCAGAATCTGAGTGCTGCGATCATATCTGTGAACGATCGAATTAAAGAGGCTGAGAGTGAAGGGGCGACACTTGTCGATGCTGTTGTGGCACTACTGCTGACAAGGATGGCTTCTCTCAAAGAAGAGGCTTCTAAAATTATCAGCGAAGAAGAACGAGAATCAGATTGCAGGTGTCTCATGGGTTTGCGCCCTAATCTGTGGGCCTGCTATTGGGTAAGTAAGCAAATTGCCTGTATTATTTGACAATTGAGTCTTTTTGACTTTGATCTTAAAAATAATTTTTTCCCCCAAATCAATTATCTATAAAATAACGAAGAGAGTATATTTTTTCTGAAACGAAATTCAATTTTAGACGGAGCGGTAATTTTGATCCGTTGTTATATCCATGATTTCGACAGGCAAGCAAATCAGCAAAAAAGGCGATAGATGAGGCTGCTGAGCAGCTGGAGCAGGAAAGAAATCTAAACAGGCCGGTGGCCAATGTTGATCACTCGCAGTCCTCAACAGTAACTCCCTTCCCCGACTTTGAGGAGTTTCAATCAAGAGCGTCTGTTTCAAATCAGATTGTGGCGGAATTGAAAGATCCAAACGTGAACAAGGTAGGGGTTTATGGGATGGGTGGTACTGGAAAGACCACACTAGCAGAAAAGATCGGTGCAGATCTGAAGGAGAATGGGACATTCAGTTATGTGGTCCTGGCAATTGTTTCCCAAAATCAAAGTTTACTCCAAAACAACTATCAATCCGATCTGACTAGCATTCAAAAACAGATTGCTAGCATTCAGGAACAGATTGCTGGGGGGCTCAATATACAACTGCAAGGCAAAACTCTCAATGATCGAGCTACACAGCTACGGGACCAGTTGCAGAAGAAAGACAAAGTACTCATCATTCTGGATGACATTTGGTCTAAGTTTGAACTTAAAGATGTGGGAATCCCTGTTGGCAGCAGCGTTCACACGAAATTCAAAATCTTGATGACGTCCAGGGATAAAATCGTGCTAGAAAATCAAATGGGTTCAAGAAAAACCTTCGGACTTGATTGTTTACCCTTCGATGACGCACGAAATCTATTTGATAAAATGGTAGGCGGTGCTAGCGAATATTCCAATTGGCGCACTACTGCGGAGCAAGTGATAAAAGAATGCGGAGGTATTGTAATTCTCATCTAGTCGTACTTTTGTGTTTTTTAAGAAATAAAAAGAGTTATGAAATTATGAAAAAATAATAATTTTGAAAACATAAGAAAATAAATTAAACATAGTTAGAAGAAAAAATATTCCAAAACTGTTACTATATAAAGATGATATAAAAATTAGAAGAAAAAATATTCCAAAACTGTTACTATATAAAGATGATATAAAAAAAGGGAAATATAGATAAGAAAAAAAAAAAAAAAGATCAAGAAACAAATGCAAAATTGTGGATCGAAAATCCCTAAATTAATTTTTATCATTTATTATTATTGTATGAGCCTATGAGGTAATGTAATATGCTTCTTTAGGTATCCCGATTTTACTTGCCACCACTGCAAGGGCGTTAAAAAATGCGGATCAGGATACTTGGGAGGACGCATTGACCCAACTGAAAAAGTTTAACTGGGAAGACTTTGATGACGAGGCATACAAGAGGCTAGTGGTGAGTTATAACTTTTTGAAAAATGAGGAGACGAAGAAATTATTTTTACTTTGCGCCCAATTGAATCATCGCTCCATTGGAATCGAAGTATTGTTGAGATATACAATGGGTTTGGATTTGTTCAAAGAGAGCAAAAAACTAAAAGAAGTAAGAGGTAGACTACACAAATACCTTCGCGACCTCAAGGGATGTTGCTTGTTGCAAGATGGTAATGAGGAGGGGATAATAAAAATGCATGATGTCGTCCACAAGTTTGCAACCTTTGTGGCATCTAGAGATCATCATGTGTTTAGTGTACCAAATGATGGTGAATTAGAAGAATGGCCTTCTAAGGATGAACTTGAAAAATTCACAGCAATCTCCTTGCTTGACTGTCGTCTCCCCCCTGATCACATGCTCCCCGCAGCGTTTGATAACCCAAACCTTTTGTCGTTTCTAATGCTTAGGAGCGAGATCGATGCATCTTTCAAAATCCCAGACAACTTCTTTGCGGGAATGAAAGGACTCAAACTCATGAATCTAACCAGGATGTCTCTTTCACCAGAACTGGTTTCATCACTCAGTGCTCTTGTAGAGATTCGAACACTGTGTCTTGATGGTTGCGAATTGGGTGACATAACTGTGATCGGAAAGCTACTGAAGTTACAAGCTCTCAGCCTAACTGGTTCTTCTATTATTTCGGTCCCAAAAGAGATAGGGATTTTGGGTAGCACTTTGAAACTGCTTGATTTGCGTAGTTGTTGGAACCTAGAAACGATTGCATCAGGCGTGATTTCCAAGTTGACCTTACTAGAGGACTTGCGTATTGGAAATACATTTACGACATGGGAGCGATTAGAAGGCAGCGACAAGAGCAGCAATAGTTCTGTTGAGACGAACAAGGCTGAGATGGCTAGTCTGGAGGAATTTAAGAATCTACGAAACTTGATCAACTTAGAAATTGGCGTTCCTGAACATGCAAAGATGTTTCCCAAAGATTTGGTCTTTGAAAAGTTAGAGACATTTAGAATATCTATTGGATGTAGATGTTGGTTCATATCTGACTATATATTACCAAGAACACTAAAGGTTGATGAATCCTCATCAATAGTTGAATTTGATAACGAGGGAACCAAAGCATTGATGACAGGAGCTGAGAGTCTACAGTTGACAGATGTTAAGAATTCTGTAAGTGTAAGTGAAATGGATTCGAAAGGTTTTCCTGTGTTGAAATATTTAAGGGTTACTTGGGAATGTGAGATTCAATACATTGTAAAGAAGAATTATAATAATTGTATTTTTCCAAAGCTGGAGACCTTGCTACTTATGGGTTTGAATAAGTTGAAGAGGATTTGTTATGATCATGATCACCCGCCCCAGGTTGGATCATTTGAAAACTTGAGAGTTATAAAAGTGTTTAATTGTGATTTATTGAATGATCTTCTCTCATCCAACTTGGCAAGAGGCCTTTTGCGCCTAAAAAAAATCAGAGTAGAGGAATGTGAGAGCATGGAAAGCATTATTGTTTCAGGAGAGAGTGAAAATGAAGAAATCAAAATTGGATTCATTGATGAGCTTCGAATACTGAAACTAAAAAAACTACCTCGCCTCTTAAGTTTTTTCAAGTTGAAGCAGTTAGAGGGGGTTCCAGATCCATCCGCCACTACTCTTTTCAATAAGAAGGTAAGCTCTGCTATTCAATAAAAACGTTGGTCTAGTTTCTTTCATAGTATAGTATGATGATTTATTAATCAATTTTGTTTGTTTGTTGGTGGTCTTAATATGCCTTTAGTATGTAAACTTAATATATCTTTTATTCTTTCAATTTCAGTACGATTTTTTTAGGCCATATTAAATTGATTTCACATACCAACATAACCCGATTGGTTCAATTCGCATATTTCTTTTATTTTTTTATTTTTTACGAGTCCCATCTTCTCAGGTTAATTGCTAATATTTATTCATCACAGTTTAGGTACTTTACAATTTTATAATAACCTATCTTTGATATTTTTATTTGAATTTACTTTCTTCACAATTTGGTGAATACTTGTTTTTGTTCAAATTAATCTTCAACTTTGCATTTCTATTTATGTTTTTTATTTTTATTTTAAATATACACGTTAGGCTTACACGTTCGGTTTCTTTTTGTTGTACATTTGTTATTTTTTATTGGTTTTAATGTGCAACAAAAAAATTTAACATTGCTTTGTGCTTGTAATAAATGGATTGGGGGTCCTTTTGGGTGGGGTGGTTGGGCTCTTGGCCCATTCCAGTGATTGAGTTTTGTGTCTTGCTGGACCTGGTTGGGTATTGGGCTTAGTTTATGTGCTTTGCTTCGGTATTGTGTTGGCTTTGGTCGAGCATTTCTAACCCGTGACCATGGCCCTTGCTTTGAGGTTGTTAGGGTTGTTTTGTTTCGGATTGGACTGCGGTCCAATGTTGTATCCTCACCATTACATGCAAACAAATAAATTCTACGATTTTGATTATATACATGTGAAAATATGATTTCTAAGACCTTAAGCCCCTCCCATTTAACAAAAGAGAACAAAGAACGAAAATGTCTATTGAAAATAATTAAGGATTTGGTGTATGCAGATTGTGTTCCCGAAATTGGAAAAGTTAAGCCTGGAAAAAATTAAAGTTGAGAAGATATGGGATGACGAGAGTGCAATTTCAGCGGGAAGGAATTGTTGGCTTCAAAATTTAACAAGCTTGAAAGTGTTTAAGTGCGGTAATTTGAGTTATTTGTTTACTTCTTCTATGGTTGAAAGTCTTGCAAAACTCAAACAATTGCGAGTAGTTGGTTGTGAGTCCATTGAAGAAATAGTTGCATCGACGGAAAAAGAAACGGCGGGAGAAATACACTTATCGTTCCCCAAGCTTGACAACTTAGAGCTGGAAGATCTTCCAAACCTCAAAAGATTTTGTCACGCCAACTTACTTCAATGCCAGTTGTTGCGAGAATTGCTCATACAAAATTGCGTTGAGCTAAAGACACTTATCAGTACTAATGATTCAAGTCCAGATAACTCTGAGAAGGTAAGTTTTCTATTTTTATTCAAATCGGTTTGTCTTTCCTCATTTAAAAACATGTCATTTGGGGATGTATGTGATACAATACTTGAGGAAGTCTAGAAAATTCAAATCGGAGGGGAAGTCTAGAGAAATTGAGAATTTTATCGCACGTTGCTGCTGCAGGTTGCATTCCCTAATATGGAGAAATTGGAGATTGTTTGTTGCGAGTCCCTTGAAAAGGTCTTATTGCCAATGAATGAAAGAGAGACATGCAGAATTCTTCCCTTTCAAAATCTTCGATCGGTGTTTGTTTCAGGATGTCCAACTCTAACAAGTATTTTCCCAACATCTCTTGTTCCGACTCTTCAACAACTAGAAGTGCTAGAAGTACGAAATTGTGAGTCCCTTGAAAAGGTGTTTGATGTTCAAATATTGGCAATGAATGAAAGAGAGACATGCAGAATTCTTCCCTTTCAAAATCTTCGATCGGTGCTTGTTTCACATTGTCCAAGTCTAACAAGTATTCTCCCAACATCTCTGGTTCCGACTCTTCTTCAACAACTTGAAGAGCTTGAAGTACGATATTGTGACAAAATTGATTTGTTTGGTGTCAACAATACCCCACACCTAAATGATACATTTGCAAAGGTACGACCCCCACACCGTTATTTAATTATTTTTGAATCGATACACTGTTGTTTACTATTTTAGATTTCCTATATACTTAGAGGTATCTGCATTATGTTACTAGTTAAATTAAAACAAATAACACTCGTTTTATTTTAATGCTCATTATAATTATAATTTAAAACTAAAATTATAATTATAATTTATGAATTATTTATATAACCTGGAATTGAATTATATAATACTCTTTTTCTTGTTAGTTTTTGTTGTTAGATATTTTGATGTTTGGCCAATCATTGAACTATATTGGCATGTGCATATTTAATTAGAGAAGCATTTTTGTTATTTTTTGTTAGTTAATTAGAGCTTGACTCAAAATCTATTTCAATAAATTCAACTCCGTAGTTTGGCCAATCAAAACCCTTATATGATTTAGCTGTATATATATTTCAAAATTTATAGTTGTTAGAGAAATCTTCTGATTTTTGTAGCTAAAACAAAGGCAAATTTATGAAACAAAAGAAATGAATTCCTACTCCATAAAATTAGAAAATAATTCTTACTCCAAAAAGTACGATTTTTTTTTGATAAACGTCAAAAGAAGATTCGACTAAAAACAATAAAATGTATCATACAAGTTTTATATATTAATCCAAGTTAGGTTTAATAAATATAAATGAAGTGTGTATTTGTAGAAATCATAAATAAATATACATAGTTTTGATATTTTAATGCTCATTTTGGCAATTAATATTTGAATTTCGAATAATTTCTAACATAAGCAAAAGTTATATATAACTTATCACAAGCATTAGATATTAAACTGAGTAAAAAGTATTTTACAATAAAAATTAAAATGAATTTTAGTGAAAAATGTAGTTTAAGTGAGTTTCAACTGAGTTGAAAGCATTTTTCTCAGCTCTATTAGGTTTGATCAAATTTTAACACATGCATATTCCAAGTCATTTTCTGTTTCATTTTTCCCAGCACTTTAATGTTCTACACAAAAAGTTGTTGCAAAAGATTTTCAATGGAAATTTGACGAAAAATGCATTGAAAGTGCTCTCCGTCGCAAAAGACACAAGTCTTTAAACTCAATTAAATCGAATTTCAAATTAATCCAAATTAGTTTTAATTATTTTTACACCAAAGTTCATATGATAATAATGATAATTTTATATAACTACAATACGGTATAGACTATAGAGTAATAATGTTATTTACGATCAGATTTACCTCTTTGATTCAATTGCAGGTTATTTCCAGCTTGAAACGTTACGTTCTTGAAAGTGGAGGCATCATAGTTTGGAAAAACGAAGACCAAAGATTCAAACTGAAAATTCTTGGGTGTGGTTTCCAAGTTTCTCCAATAGTATTTGCTCTCCTTAAAAGTTTCCCGAAACTGGACGAAGTTGTAATTTCAAGCTGTTCAATAATACAACTATTCCCATGTGAACCTGATCATCTGGCTGCCGATGATGGCGATGATATGGATATTCAGGCAGAGACTTTTGCGCGCATACAACACTTAGAACTGAGTAAGTTGTCCAACATGAAACATATTTTGAGTGAACATTCTCCACTGAAATATCATGGGGTTCTTCGAGATCTTAAGGTTTTAAAAGTGGTTGAGTGTGACAGTTTGCTCAGTTTAGCACCACCATCTACGACATTGTTCAAAAATTTAATACGTTTGGTTGTGCGGAGATGTCGTATGCTGATAAAGTTAGTAGCATCCTCTAATACTACCAAAAGCCTCGTGAACCTCAAGGAGATGATTGTAAGAGAGTGTGATTCTTTGGAGGAGATTGTAGTCATTGATGATCAATGGGACGAATTAGCTAGCAACGACAAGTGCATTGTTTTTGAAAAATTGGAGGTTCTAGAATTACAAGATTTGAATAGCTTTATCAGCTTCTGCTCCACATCTAATTGCAACTTCCGATTCCCATCATTGAATTGGGTGATTGTAAAGAAGTGTCCCTGGATGAAGTTTTTCTCCAAGGGAGCCTTGAGCACACCAAAGCTAAAAGTGGTGATTGTGGAGGACCGCTCTTTACGGCAATGGGAGGGCGATCTTAATTCCATTATACAACAATTGTGTAAAGAAATGGTTCGTATTCATTCACCCAATTTCTTTTCCTTTTAATTTATATATATATATATATATAAATAAAGAGAATCTAGAATGAATTATATTAAAAAAACTCTAAAATTTCTCATGTTTAATACTAAAGTGCTGAAGTGACACCAATATTGCTAGGTTTATCTCAATTAAAAATTAAAAAATTATTGTTTTTTAAATATTTAGAAAAGTTAAAGTTGCAAGTTTTATGTGCCATTAAAATTATAAAAATCGAAATGAAAGATTTTATTAACTTCAATATTTTTGTTTTTGTTTCTAAAATGTATAGTTGACTTAAAAATTACTAGTTGATTATGAGCTCGCATTTATATCTTGATAGAAATTTAATTAATTTAATGTGTGAAACTATGTACTACATATAGGATATCACCACTGTTATGTTGTAGGGAGACAGAGTAATAAGAATTTTATGATAAAAAAACATAAAATACCAAGAAAAGGATATACAATTGTCTAAAAAAGAAGGGGATATATAAGGTAGTTAAAAAAACACACCCACCCCATGACATTCTTTCATTGAATAATATTAATGAAATAGAAAACATCAATTTGACAGTATCCTATCATGCAAACATGTGCTAATTTCAAGAAATACTACTGAGTAGGTGAAGGAAATGGAAGAGGAAGAGGACGGGGACGGGACAGGGGACAGGGGCAGGGACGGGGAGGATGAGGATGAAGATGAAGAGGAGGATGAGGATGAGGATGGGGACAGGGGCAGGGACAGTGACGGGGAGGATGAGGATGAGGATGAGGATGAAGATGAAGCTGAGGATGGGCAAATCAGTCCCCTTTCGAAATAGGTTAAGAGACAAAACATCAATTTTAGCATGCTATGATGCAAATCTCTGTACTCATTTAAAAAGTATTCTTTAAGGGCAATGGAGGAGGATGTCACGGCCACAATAGAGGAAGAAGAAGCTGGAAGAAATCTGGACATGTGATTGTTGTTGTTTGGATAATTGATTGTTGATTTCACTTGGATATTTGGTTGTTGTTTGTTTGAGTGTTTTCTGTGTTAGTACGGTAGCGTTTTGCTATCTCTGTTTTGTGGTAGTGTTAGTCAAACGGCAGCGTTTGATTGTTGTTGATTAGCAGCAAAGCGGTAACGTTTGCTAAGGAGGAAATAACATCTATAAAGAGCAGAAAATCAGAGATTGGAGTTATCCAATTATCTGGCCAAAACTTAATTTGTTCAATGAACAACAATCCCTTGATGAATTCAATGAATTCCCGATCTAACCGTTTTCCCTTCACCCAAATTGTTTCCGCTCTAAATCGATTTCACTCCGTTCTTCCTTGTTCTTTCAGTTGAGATCTCATCTCAGCTGGTTGTTTCATCCTTCCTTCGTTCAACCTTCGAGTTGCGATTCCTTGGAATCCCTTCCAGGCACGTGACAGAAGAGGAGGAAGAAAGGTTTGAACTGTGATAACCCTAAAGTTTGTGCCATTTCTATTGCTTAGAAACGGTAGATGTACATAATCATGTTTGTTAAGACGACCAAAAACATTGTACCAATTTTCTGTTTAGTACATAAGACCAGGTAGAAATCAAGTTCTGGAGTTCACATCCAAAACCTAAAACTGTGTTTGCGGATGACATTGTTGATAATCAACAATGCTTGGTTAAATAGGGGATTTTTGAATAGTTGAGTGGCAAAATTGTGTTAAATATTTATATTTTTGAAAAAAGTGACAGTAGTAGTAATTGATTGTAGAGCTAGAAAACAGCTCCTGCTGCTGCGGAACCAGAAAGTTATCATCTTCAGGAAAGAAAGAAACCATTAAAGAAAGAAAGAAAGAGAGAGAGTTAGTATATCCTGTTTGCTGGTTTCATATTGAAAAAGAAAAGTAATGACAAATTTATTAGCTATGATTAAGGTTTTTTTATAAGCGATTGAGATCATATTTCGTTAAATAATTATTTATTTAAATAAAAATAAACTCCAATTATAAATTTATTAGTATTTTTTGTATTCGTTAAACATCGAATTTGTTTTTTTCACCAAAAAAAAATCACATTTGTTAACATGGAATATTTAAAAAATGATATATCACGTTAACCAAACATGAAAGGAGCTGAAGTAACCATCTATATTAGTATTATTGTAAAGGAGAATCAGTAAGTAAACATGAGAATTCTAGCATATTTCACGTTCGCAAACAAACCATTACCACCGTTGACTCATATTTTAGTTAAAATTCACGTGATTTGACACCATAAATAATTACCATAATTTAGTATCATTATCTTCTCACTATAAATATTGATTATAAAATATTAATATATATATATGAAAAAAAATTAGAAAATACTATTGCTCATAAATTAAATGGCAAATTATTTTATAGTGTCAATCATGTAAAACTTAAATTTTATGACTTGAGCAAAATGACTTAGATATGTCATGTGTGTATCAAAATAGAAGAATCGATCGGATTATAATTTTTCATTTGTGGATGCTGAGAAGAAGGAGATGTTTATTCTATCTTTTCAGCGATAACTATTATTTTAATACACATATGACATATGTATTAAAATAGAAGAATCGACCGGATTATAATTTTTCATTTGTGGATGCTGAGAAGAAGGAGATGTTTACTCTATCTTTTCAGCGATAACTACTAAAATTTAAAAAAATGACAATGAATAATCAAATCTAAATTTAAATTTGTCAAATTTAAACTAGACATGAATAATGCTGATAAGCAATTAGATAGATCATGAATACAATTTGAAAAGTATGAAGATCAATTAGATCTCATGAATACGGAAAACCGTATTCCTATGATTTTTACCAATAATCAATGATTAATTTAACTAGACATAATCGAATGAAATAAAATACTGAAATAAAATTGCATAAAAGAGTTTTTTAAAACAAGGAAGAATATGAAGTTCAGAGCGTGAAAAACCAAGGCAGAAGCTAAAGAATCCGAAAAGAAAAAAGATAAGTTGTCAATAATTCAAGTCGAGGTTAAATAGTTTTTCTTTCTTTGAGTATCTCCAACCAATAATTTTTAATTCTAAATTTAAAAACTAAATTAAATGTATCAATATCCAAAAGAGATTACAAGAGGAGTATGACTCCTTGAAGTTGTCTTTGTTCAAACTTGGAAGCTTGCGTCAACACAATTGCTCCCTTCCGTTATGGGCGTCAAAAGTCGGGCTCAATCCTTCTAAGTTCTAGCAGAGTTGAATTGGGGATGAGAAAAATCTTGCCTTAAGAAAATATTCTGAATTGTGAATCTTCCAGCCAAAAGGTTTCATAACTAGCTCCTTTCTTCTAGAATTATCATGATAACAGTTTATAGCTCTAATAAGTAAAATTACCATTCAAAATGCAAGAATTTAAATGGCAATTAGCAACAGAATATACACACAATCAATCTTATTTATTTATTTCTCGTCAAATTCATGTGATATATGATCATCATATTAGATATCAACTATTTTAAATTTAAATCGGGTAAAGTGGTTGTGTTTGAGTTTTATTAGACGATATTAATTACTATTAGAACTTGATCAAATCGGTCAATTTAACTAATAAGCTAGTCATTAATCAGTTTATCTATATGTAGATCATGGAAATTTCATTCTACCTTAACGTCCACCCTGGCCGTTGAATCAATCTTATGATTAAATACAAAGCAACGTGCGGTAGAACTTGACACTATAACCATATGCTTAATCCGATTGTCACATTATTACTTTCCCTCTCTAAATATATGATTGCACAATGAAAATCTGAAAAATATAATTAATAGAAAAAAAGATGAGATGATGCTCGGCCAAAATATTCGTTGAGTTTTTGCTAGAAATAAATAGTAAGTTCAAACTTCAAAGATATTACTTATAAGAACCGAGATTTATACTGTCCGCAAAGGAGCTAATCAAGATCTTCCACGTGGCAGGAAGTGGGTGATCAAGTGAGGCAATGCTTGACGCATAAGGTTGAAGCCGACCAGCAGCCTTAACGGTATTACCTACCACTTACGCCATCATCTAACAGACTAACACGTAGCTCAACACCAATCAACCACGTCTACCCTTTACCCAACTAATACAGTAATCGACAGTTGTAATATTTTATCGAAGATTTGAGTGTGAAGAAATTATTAATATTTTTAAAAATAAGCAAGGATTATTGACGTTTTTTAGAACTTGAAAAGAAATATTAGGTTGGAGTAAAGAGTAAAAGAAAAATATTGATGAACTGTATTTTTTATAGTGAAAAATCAATATTTTAAGGTCATTTTTCATTTAAATTCCAACAATATTCAAATACGATTTAATCTCTTACTTTAAACTTGTTGTTCATGACACACCTTTCCGTAAAAAAAAACCTCAAAAGCATAACAATCTTGGCCTATTATTTTGACCCCAAACTTGGATTTTTCTTTAAAAAGTAATAATTTTACTAACATTCTAATTATTAACTAAAAAAAACAGTGGTGGATATGATAAAATTTTACTAACATTCTAATTAAATTTATGAAATAATTCATATCTAACCAAATTTAAGTTTTAGATCATTTGGATAAATGTGTATTTGTGTTTTATTTCATTTTCATAGATTTAAGTTTGTTGCTTAACATTGGTTGTGGTAAGAGAATGAAGAAAATTTTATTGGAGTCACTATGATTTGATTATACACGAACTAGATTAATTTTTTACCGAAAAATAGAAATGATATCTAAAAAGAGCAAGAAAAAAGAGAGTTTATACTCCCTCCATTCTATATTATTTGTCTTTTTTGCATTTTTTCTATATTTAAATTACTTGTCGTTTTTCTACTATTTAGGTAAATTTTGGTAAAATTTAACTCAATTACTCATTAATATGAATTTAGTTAATTATTCTCATGATAATAATACAATATATTTTTAAGATTATAAGGATAAATATTTTTAAAGAAATAATATTTTAATTATTTTCTTAATTTTAACGGTCAAATAGAAAAAGAAAAGTAATACATATCAGAGGAAGTATTAAACATGCCTGGTTGTTTTGTTGGACCTTGGGCTTTGCAAGACAAGGAAGATAATGGTGTAAGAGCATTTGCTTGTGTTTGGGCCTACCAGTGAAATCTATCGTGGGTTTGTGGCCCATTATAAACCAAATGCTTTTGATTTTTGGTCAAGGAATTGAATAATTATAATAAAAGGTTAATGACTATTGTTGTTAGATTAATGGAAAAGTAATGGCACGTATGAGAAAAAGTTAGTCAAAAAAATCACATCAAATTAAGTTTCTTTTGTTTGCTACGTATATTTAAACTCAAATGCTTCTTACAGTGATATAACGACATTCTAAATTAAATGTACATCATTAATTAATCATTACATCTATTAAATAGTATAAATCTTGTAATTGTAAAATTATTTATTAGCCATTAGATATATTCAACGACATTGCAACTCAAATAATAACATTATAAACACTATCACTATAGAATTTTCCTTAAATTCAAGAATAAACTTGGTAGATTGGTTGGATGTGGTTAGGTCAAAGCTAGGTGAGTCTGAGTATGAGAGTTTCATCTTTGTCTTTTGGTCACTTTGGACATCTAGGAATAATAGGGTCTTTTGCAATATGATTGAAGTGTCACATACAATTTTGATTAGGGGAGGGAAACTTTTGACGGATTTTAAGGAAGCGTGGAAGGATATGTCTAATTCTCCTCCTACATCTATGGGTCAAGTGGTTTAGCTACGCTGGCAACATCTTCAGGCCGAGGTGATTAAGTTAAATACGGATGCGGCTATAGGGATAGGGGCTTCTGGACTTGGGTTTATTGCTAGGGATTCGAGAGGTTCACATGTGTTTTCGGGTGCAATTTTCCTTCCATACAAGTTAGGAGAAGAAACGACGGAGACTTTAGCGATGCGTGATGCCATATTGCACGCTAGACAGTGGGGGTGAACAAGATTATTCTAGAGTCAAACTGTCTGACTAATGTGACAGTCCTGAATGTAGGGGATTTCCTGTTAAATTATGCTGAGATGATACTGGAAGAAGTGGCCTTTTTTGGCATCAAATTTCGTCACTTGCTCGTTTAGACATACTAAGCATAACTCAAATTTCGTCATTTCTTCACTATATATATGCACCTTTGTTTAGCCAAGCCGTCAATTCTAGTCCTAGCAAAAATGGCTCACAACATTGAATCTGGAGCAACCCTCTAGATTATCTCTATTTCCTTGTACGTTGAGCAACTCTATTTCTCTTTTCAAATATTAATAAAATCTCTTGATTATAAAAAAAAAATACATTATATTGTATATTGAATAAGTATAACAATATATTAAGTGTCTTACTTTTAAGTATATAATCAAGCGCAAATATTTAGTAATTTTTATATGGTTAATATCTGATTTCAGTTCCGGATCGATTTAGTATTTTTAATTTAATAGTGGATTACAAGTTGTTCTGTTAGATGTTTCTTGATATGTTATTGAACACGGTAGTTAAACATGAGTTGTTAATTCATTAACACTTCATTAAAATTTATCAAAGATACAAACATATCGATCAAACATTAGTTTTAACTGTTAATCGAATATCTAATTTTGCTAATTTTCTTAAAAGGTATAGTTCATTGCGCATTAGGAAAGATAATTTTAGTTATGTTGTTTTGACATTAATTATCTAGAAAATCTGTTAATTTAATATTGTTTTGCATATATTTCTTGAAATTGTTTTAAATCTTCTTTTGAAAAAAACATTTCATCTCAAAATTCCAAAATTGTTTAGAACAAGCCCACACATACACATGATCACTATAATTTCCCTTTTTTTTAATTATAAAAAAACAAAGTTTATACTATTACTTTTTAATAAAAAAATTTACTTTTTTTTCAACTAATTGAAATGTTTATTTAGATAAGAACAAAGTTTGTTGTTATTACCTCTTATGTATCGACCATTTTCTATAAACGAGGATAATATGATAGAAATTGACACAGAAACATTCTCTACATGGATTGGTATAATTAATATTGTTCCAATTAGGTCATTCCCTTTAAGATATCTATGAGAATATAATGTTTTCTTTTCAACATTGCACACACCAACTACCACCCTAAAGTAGGGGTGTCAAAACGGATCTGCAGGCCGGACTCGACCCGAATCCGGTTAGACCCGAAGACACTCGGGTCGGGACCAGATCCACTCCCGACAAAAAACGGGACCAATTTTTAGTCCCGGTTCTAGCTCGGCTAAAAATCCGAATCCCGGGTCTGGATTAGACCCGATTTTTTTTTTATTCTTTTTTTTTTCTTAGCCCAACCCCTCTCTATCTCCCTTTTCTTCAATTCTCATTACCTACACACTCATTCCTCCCACTTACAACTATACAATCAATCCATCCCAAAAAAATCCCAATATTTATACACTCCATTACATAACAGCCGCACCAACCTCCCTGCAAAAAACCCAAAATCCAAAACAATCCGCACCTCCTCCTCCTCCTCCTCCTCCTCCTATCACAGCTCCACCAACCTCCGATCAAGCTGCCACTGCCAAACCGCTAAACCACCAACATCGACCTCAACCAAACTCATCAAACCACTGCCGCCGACCAGCAACCAAATCATCCATCAAACCACTACCCCTACCCGACAAACAAAACAACCATCTAGCTCTCCTCCGCTAACCACCAAACCCAACTGCGAAACACCCAACCATCAACAAAAACAACCGATCCAGCCACCACAATCATCACTGCCTCAAACATAAAACAACCCACCACCTCAAAATAACCATCTCGCCCCCTCCATCCAATCCAAACCAGCAGTGAAATAGGAAGAAGAAAAAAAAAAGGGAAAGAAAGAAAATAAGAAGAAGAAGAGAAAAAAGAAAGGAAAGAAAAAGAGAGAGTGAGATCTGGAAACTGGAAAGGAAAGAAAAGAAGGAAAAGAAAGAAAAAAGAAAGGAAAGAAAAAGAGAGAGTGGGATCGTGGAAAGGAAAGAAAAGAAGGAAAAGAAAGAAAATATTTTAAGGGTTTGCCTCGTTTGGTCGACTGGATAAAATAAAGAAGAAAAGAAGGAAAAGAAAGAAAAAAGAAAGGGAAGAAAAAGGTGGAAACGAAATAAAAAAAGGAAAAGAAAATATTTTAAGGGTATGCCGGGTCTAGACCCGTGACCCGTCGGGTGCGACCTGGCCAGACCCGAAAATTTCTGGGTCTGGTCTCGACCCAAAACGGGACAAAAAATTAGTCCCAGACTCAGCCCGAAACCTCGGGTCCGGGACGGGTCTACGGGTCTGGTCCCGTTTTGACACCCCTACCATAAAGCCTACAAAAAGAAATGCATGCACCTATATATCCAGTCCGACTAGAAACAAACTTGTGTAAATTATAAATTTATTTATTAATTTTGGGTACTTTTTTACTTATTCAAAATAAAATATTATTTTCATTTAAGAAACATCGAATCTAGTAGGGTGTAACCACCCTAAAAGAATAGTAGTATATTGTAAGAGTCTATTTCTTTACTATATATATACACATTTGTTTTGCTCAGCCGTCAATTCTAACCCTAACAACAATGGCTGACAACATTGAATCCGGAGCAGAGCCCAAATCTTGTGGAAAATGATTTGTTCTGTCGAACAACGAGTTGCGCTGATTCCTGAGGTAGAGACGCAAGTCCACGTCCCATCACAAGATTTGGAGCACGTCAGAAAGGAAGTGCCGCCTCGTTTGGTCGACTGGATAAAACAAAGAAGAAAAGAAGGAAAAGAAAGAAAAAATAAAGGAAAGAAAAAGGTGGAAAGGAAAGAAAAGAAAGAAAATAAAATATTTTAAGGGTTTGCCGGGTCTAGACCCGAGACTCTTCGGGTCCAACCCGGTCAGACCCAAAAATTTCCGGGTCGGGACCAGATTCGGTCCCGACCCAAAACGGGACAAAAAATTAGTCCCAGATCTGGCCCGAAACTTCGGGTCCAGGACGGGTCTACGAGTCTTGTTCCGTTTTGACACCCCTACCCTAAAGACTACAAAAATAAATACATGCACCTATATATCCAATCCAACTAGAAACAAACTTGTGTAAATTATACATTTATTTAGTAATTTTGGGTACTTTTTTACTTATTCAAAACAAAATATTATTTTCATTTAAGAAACATCGAATCTAGTAGGGTGTAACAACCCTAAACGAATAGTAGTATATTGTAAGAGTCTATTTCTTCACTATATATGCACATTTGTTTTGCTCAGCCGTCAATTCTAACCCTAACAACAATGGCTGACAACATTGATTCCGAAGCAGAGCCCAAATCTTGTGAAAAATGATTTGTTCTGTCGAACGACGAATTGCGCTGATTCCTGAGGTAGAGACGCAAGTCCACGTCCCATCACAAGATTTGGAGCACGTCAGAAAGGAAGTGCTGCCTCGTTTGGTCGACTGGATAAATGAAAGAAGAAAAGAGGGAAAAGAAAGAAAAAAGAAACGGATGAAAAAGGTGGAAAGGAAATAAAAAAAGGAAAAGAAAATATTTTAAGGGTGTGCCGGGTCTAGACTCGAGACCCGTCGGGTACGACCTGGCCAGACCCGAAAATTTCTGGGTCGGGACCAGATCCGATCCCGACCCAAAACGGGACAAAATATTAGTCCCAGATCCGGCCAGAAACTTCGGATCCGGGACGGGTCTACGGGTCTGGTTCCGTTTTGACACCCCTACCCTAAAGACTACGAAAATAAATACATGCACCTATATATCCAGTCCAACTAGAAACAAACTTGTGTAAATTATACATTTATTTAGTAATTTTGGGTCCTTTTTTACTTATTCAAAACAAAATATTATTTTCATTTAAGAAACATCGAATCTAGTAGGGTGTAACAAACCTAAACGAATAGTAGTATATTGTAAGAGTCTATTTCTTCACTATATATGCACATTTTTTTTGCTCAGCCGTCAATTCTAACCCTAACAACAATGGCTGACAACATTGAATCCGAAGCAGAGCTCAAATCTTGTGAAAAATGATTTGTTCTGTCGAACGACGAGTTGCGCTGATTCCTGAGGTAGAGACGCAAGTCCACGTCCCATCATAAGATTTGGAGCACGTCAGAAAGGAAGTGCTGCCTCGTTTGGTCGTCTGGATAAATCAAAGAAGAAAAGAGGGAAAAGAAAGAAAAAAGAAAGGGAAGAAAAAGGAGGAAAGGAAATAAAAAAAAGGAAAAGAAAATATTTTAAGGGTGTGCCGGGTCTAGACTCGAGACCCGTCGGGTGCGACCTGGCCAGACCCGAAAATTTCCGGGTCGGGACCAGATCCGATCCCGACCCAAAACGGGACAAAAAATTAGTCCCAGATCCGGCCGGAAACTTCAGATCCGGGACGGGTCTACGGGTCTGGTTCCATTTTGACACCCCTACCCTAAAGACTATAAAAAGAAATACATGCACCTATATATCCAGTCCAACTAGAAACAAACTTGTGTAAATTATAAATTTATTTAGTAATTTTGGGTACTTTTTTACTTATTCAAAACAAAATATTATTTTCATTTAAGAAACATCGAATCTAGTAGGGTGTAACCACCCTAAAAGAATAGTAGTATATTGTAAGAGTCTATTTCTTTACTGTATATATGTACATTTGTTTTGCTCAGCCGTCAATTCTAACCCTAACAACAATGGCTGACAACATTGAATTCGGAGCAGAGCCCAAATCTTGTGGAAAATGATTTGTTCTGTCGAACAACTAGTTGCGCTGATTCCTGAGGTAGAGACGCAAGTCCACGTCCCATCACAAGATTTGGAGCATGTCAGAAAGGAAGTGCTGCCTCGTTTGGTCGACTGGATAAAATAAAGAAGAAAAGAAGGAAAAGAAAGAAAAAAGAAAGGAAAGAAAAAGGTGGAAAGGAAAGAAAAAAGGAAAATAAAATATTTTAAGGGTTTGTCGAGTCTAGACCTGAGACCCGTCGGGTTTGACCCGGCCAGACCCAAAAGTTTCAGGGTTGGGACCGGAAAAATTAGTCCTAGATCCGGCCAGAAATTTCGGGTCCGGGACGGGTCTACGGGTTTGGTTCCGTTTTGACACCCCTACCCTAAAGACTACAAAAAGAAATACATGCACCTATATATCCAGTCCAACTAGAAACAAACTTGTGTAAATTATAAATTTATTTAGTAATTTTGGGTACTTTTTTACTTATTTAAAATAAAATATTATTTTCATTTAAGAAACACCGAATCTAGTAGGGTGTAACCACCCTAAAAGAATAGTAGTATATTCTAAGAGTCCATTTCTTCACTACGTATATGCACATTTGTTTTGCTCAGCCGTCAATTCTAATCCTAACAACAATGGCTGACAACATTGAATCCGAAGCAGAGCACAAATTTTGTGGAAAATGATTTGTTCTGTCGAACGACGAGTTGCGCTGATTCCTGAGGTAGAGACGCAAATCCACGTCCCATCACAAGATTTGGAGCACGTGAGAAAGGAAGTGCTGCCTCGTTTGTTCGACTGGATACAAAGAATTTTGGCATACATCTCATCCCAACCAAATTATTATTATTATTATTATTTTTGTTGACACTTGATTAAATCTTGAAGGTTTTTTTTCGGATTAAGATTGTGATTAGCGTTTGATTCATTACAATCCATTTTGGTATCATATTTTAAATTATACCTATTAATTATATGGTTGAAACTGGAAAATATACAAAAATATATATATTTTTATAAATTTATTTGAATCGAATTCTTAGATCTCATAACCATTTACCACTAGATCAATTTTAATGATTGTTCTTAAAGGGTGTGAGTCTAGCTTGCTATTAATTAAGAGTGTGAGTGATTAAATAATTGGTTGTTCTTGTTCTTTTTTATAGTATGAATCTATTGATAATATAGAAAAAATATTTTTTACATTTTATGAAGATAATACAAAGTCTCAAGAACTCATTTATTTTTTGTTGTTTTACCGTCTAAGTTTCTAACACAAATGGTTTTTTATTCAATTTATATTATCGCCTTGTAGATGTTTAATTTTCTTGTCTATTACATAAATCCAATTTAAATCTTGTGGTTCTGAATATATGATATTACCATACTAATATAAGGTCCTTTTTGTTTTCGTTACTTTAAAGATGTAACGATTTTATGAAATCTATGTTAGCTTTTTAATTTTAACTAATCATATATAGATGAAGATTGACCATCTCTTATATTGTTTGTGAAACATGATTTTTTTTTTTTTCAGGAAGTGAAATGGGCCACAAAGCCTTTAAAAAATTCAGAAGGAAAGGCCCATAAAGGAGAAATAGACAAACTAGAGTCTATTCCCTCCAAAATAATTAATAATGAAGAAGGAAAGGATGGAGGAGAAATAGATGAATTGCACTCTACTGATATTGAAATAGAAGAACACCAAGAAAAGGAAGGAGTTACTGAGGCTATACCAATGTCTATATAGACCAGCCCTTTGCAGGTAATGGTTAATTAATATTAATAATTAATTATATTTTTATTTTAAATAATCATCTATTCTCTTCAGGGATGGCAATTGGGCGGGTATGGGCGGGTATGAGTATGTTAAACTGGGTATGGGCGGGTATGGGTAAATATCCAATTCATACCCAAAATTAAATATCCATTATTACCCATACCCAATATGCTCCATACCCAATTGGGTATATAATGGATATCCAATTCACCAAATTATTTTATTTTTTATAATTAATAAAAAAATATTATTTAGATCCGTTTTCATTAATTATGCTCGTTTTTTACCATTTTGGTTCGTTTTTACCATTTTGGCTCGGTTTTTACCGTTTTGGCTCGGTTTTTACCGTTTTAGTTCGGTTTTTACCGTTTTTTATCGTTTTGGCTCGGTTTTTACCGTTTTGGATCATTTATTACCGTTTTGGCTCAATTTTTACCGGTTTGGCTCGTTTTTTACCGTTTTGGCTCATTTTTTACCATTTTAGCTCAATTTTTACCGTTTTGGCTCGTTTTTTATCATTTTGGCTCTTTTTTTTTTACCATTTTGGCTCGTTTTAACTCATTTTTTACCCTTTAAAAGAGAGTTTAATCTGTTCTTGAGAACAATATTCTACTGTTCTTGGTCCTTTTTCCAGTTTTCATTTAAAATAAATAAATTGTTTTGTTAAAAAAGAATATAGAAAGCCAAACAACTTTTCTATTTGATACTTTTGCTTTTATCATGAGAACAGTAAAGTGTGGGTGCAGCCCAGTTTTATTATCAGTTGTAAATTTGTAATATGTATCCCATTTTTTAAGATCGAATAATGTTCGAACAAAACTAACTCTATACGTACTTATTGTAAGTAGTAGAAGATTAATTAGGGTAATTAATGAAAGGTGAGAGATTTATTATGAATGGATTTTGCAGGGAGATAATGCATGCAATGTGGAAGCCTCAAAAATTCAAGAGCATCTATTTACTGGCAACTCTTTATGTGCTGACACTGACACTTCCTTCAGCATCAGCAGTATATTGGGCATTTGGAGACATGCTTCTCAATCACTCCAATGCCTTTGCCCTCTTCCCAAGATCTCCTTCCCGTGACATGGCTGTCGTCTTGATGCTCATCCATCAGGTACCTACATACTGTAATACATATAATAATTTAAGTTGATTACATGCATATGTATGGTATATGATGTATAAGATAAGCTTGCTGCTTGCGTATTCAGAATTCCACACGAGTGTTATTTCGGGGAATACAAAATGGATGTTAATTCAAGCTTTTTTCCCAAAATGAATCAATGATCATTCCAGATACTGAACAGCTACCTAAGAGCTCATGACGTAACATTGCTAGTTTGGTACTTATCCATCCCAAAATGAAATTTTCAGAGCCTAATAACGTTAGAATGACTCCCTCTTTTGTAAACCATGTGAACCTTTCACCTCACTTCATCAACAAGACATTGATGATAATGATGAGAACACAAAACAGGATCTCTACACTTTAAAAGCAAATCCCTGCATTCTTCTTTAGAAGCACATGATGAGGTGGGATGGCAAGAACAAAGTGCAAAAAAAAAATTCATGAAAAATAGTATACTTGTCAGTGCTGTTTCTGAGAAAGTAAAATGAACTGAACATTCTATTAGATGAGAATGTTTATGTCAGATTAGATCAGATTAGATCCTTACAATTTCCCTTTCCCCTACTTGTAAGGATTTAAGTCCACTCTACATACTAAAGTTAACACAAAATCCCCACTAGAAAAGGAAAACAAGTAGCAAAATCAGCAACATCATTTGACCAGATCTCCATCACCACCCCTTTACTAAAAATACTGAAACTTTACAGTTGTAAGCTTTTAAAATGTTCATTACCCCTTCTTTTCTCCAAAGGAAAATAAATACCACATGTTCCACCTGCATCATTATAGAGGAACATCAACAAACCAAAATGCAGGTTAAGAAGTCTCTAACAACCAACAACCATGGGACCCTTCTGGAATCAAAGTAGGTAGGGGATTGATTACTACTTCCATTCCAAAGGAAACAAGAACCTAAATTCCAAACGCTTATAATTACGTCCTCAAAAACACATCTCGCAAAGTAGATAATAGAGTAGCACCAATTCTTATTATGTCAAACTAACCATCTTCTAACATACAGTCCTGTTTGTGCATTAACTATCCCTTAATACTTACATACAGGCATAAGAGATCAGTAGAATGTTTAAATCGTACCAACTTGTAAGGTATACCTTATATATGCCCTCTAATCGACTGGAATCTCATTTTACTCCCTCCATCTAAGTTAATACACCTGGAATACCCATTTGCACAAAGAAAAAGACCTAGAAACAACTTGAGCAATTTACTCCCTCAACAGTTCTCTAAATAACAAGCAACTATCAAATAACCATGGCAACATACAATACAAATGCATGTTCAAGCAGTAGCACACAATTCCACAAGCCAGGGACTTGGTTGTAACTTAGAAAGGGATCACTCCAACTCCAAGTAGCAGTCAGACAGTAATATACTTGTGCAAATGGACGCACTGATTAGATAACAAGTATATTTTGAAAAACACCCACTAGTAATGCGAGCAAAAAGATAATTTGTTTAAGATGTAGAAGTAAAGCAGGAATGTGGGAAAAAGAGAAGCATAAGGACTAACCTTGATATGAATGAAGTTAGCTCCTGCCTCGTTTGCAGAAGCCTTTGCTATGAGTGTTTTACCACAACCAGGAGGGCCATATAGCAAAATTCCCGTCTCCAAATTCAGTCCAAAGTTCTGAACATGAAAATACATCAGTAAAGTAAGCATTTCAATAATAACAGCAATTTTTGTGTCAAAATCCAAACAAGACTTGTGAACAATGACAACAAAAAGTACAACTAAGAAAACCCGTACTGCAGAATTAAAAGGCAAACCAAAGCGAGCAAAGCATACCCGGAAAAAAGGACGAGAGCGAAAAAATCAGCACGGCGGCGACTGGGTGCGTTCTTGTGTGTAGATTCGATTCATAGAGGCGACGCGAGAGAGAGGGAGGAGGGAGGAGGAGGACGGCGGCGCCAGAGAGAGGGAGGGGGAGGACGGCGGCCAGAAAGAGGGATTGAGGATGGTGTGAAAGGACGAAGGAGGAGGAAATAAAATGGATATCCATTCGGGTATTTTCGGGTATTATACCCAGTGATACCCGAATGGGTATGGGTAATATCCAAACCATACCCAATTAAATCGGGTATGGTTTGGGTATTACCCGGTAAAATATATACGGATATGGGCGGGCATCCGGGTATGGATATCCGTTGCCATCCCTAATTCTCTTCTATTAAATAACTTTAGTTGATTACAAAGCTACCAATACACGTTCAAAATACTTTATTAAATAAATAACCCAATTTACAAATTACTCAGAAAGTATCAAAATACTTAAGACAAGTAAGTCGATTCTGTTCATTTTTAGTCGTTTAATCGACGATTACTTGACATAAATTTAGTGTTTAGTTTCTAAGTTTGTGTTGTAATGATGAGTTGAGTTGCATCTTCTTCTTCTTTTTTAGGAACGAGGAAATGGAGTGGCACCAATGTCACAGGCCGGCGAACAAGATGCATATTCAGGTGAGAATTCTGAAGAAGAACCGTTGATGCTAACTACAAAGGAGAGTGTGGAGAGGTTCTTAAGAGAGTCATGGAACAACCTTCAAAATCTACCAAGGAGACACTGACGACGTCGTATTTGTGAAGCCATCAATTGGTGTCGTTGTTCTCGTAGCTAGAGCTATGGAACTATCCAAAAACATTTTTATTGATCTCTCGATAAGTTTTTATGGATTTTGGAGTTTTATTTTATTTTTATTGTTGAATGTTAGATTTTGAGATTTGAGAATGATTAGATTTGGACATTCGGTTTTATTTGTAGCATGCACAATTATAATTATAAGAGATTTTATAATTGGTGATTAGTCACCAAATTATTGCTATATCATTGCTTGCAGGTAGGTCCTGTTTTGGTCCCTTTAGGTTTTAAATAAGGTATCTAAGTGCCAGTCGAGTTTTGTGTATAAAAAAATTATCTTTAAAAAGCTTCTTTTTTTATGTTATGAATTAAAGATTTTGACCTTTATAAAAAAATGAAGTGTCAATTATTTAATTAATAAATGTAGCTTTTTTATCAAAGTAAAAAATATTTATAATTTATAAAATTAAGTCTATAATCAAAGGATAATCAAATTAACAACAACAAAACCAAGTCAAAATCCCACAAATGGTTACAAGTATATTTATATAACGTTTGGTTCACAGAATGCTACTTTCCTCCTTAAAATTACTCTCCCGGAAGAGTGATACATAAGAAAGTGATTGAGGGGAATGTTAGTTTTATGTATTTAGTTGGGAGTTAAGATTCCCGGAAAAATAACATTATTGTATTTGTTTTGTACTTGGAAATCCTCAAGAAAAGTAAAAAAAATGATTATTTTATCCTTTTCTATATTTGTATTTTTATTATTTTGTTAGGAGTCTAATTATTCTTTTTTATATATATTTTATCATGAATTTTGTCTCTATTTAGCTGTCTATTTTTTAACAATTAAAATATCAAATGAGTTTTCAAATTCTTCATTATTGCAAGGAGTTGATTGATGGGTGGATTAAGAAATTTAGTTTTATGAATTTTTTTTATTCAACATTCAAAATATATGTTTTTATCAAACTTAAAAAAAAAAATAATAATCTCCAACTTAAAAAATGTATCATAAATTTTAAAAATGTACCAAAAATTAATTTAGTCCATATGTTTATAAAAAAAATTCAATCTAATTAATTTTAGTTTTCGTATTTATAAAAAATATTTAATTAAACCCATGCATTTATAAAATTTTATATTTTTTATGTACTTGTAAATGCTTAAATTACCAAATGACCCCAAAATTTGTTTAGAAACATCCTGGTGAATCACCCGTGGTGATACAATCCTAAAAAAAAATCTGAGTTTAAGGAATAACTTTTATTTTTTCCCAACAAGTCAAGAAATGAGTATCCAAAATGGAACCATAATCTGAAAAGTAGTCAACCATTGAACAGATAATTACAGAAAGTAATTAATTAAAAATGGCTCCATTAAGACACTATAAAAACGATGGAAAAAACCAAAGAAACTCAATCCTCAAGCTTTTTTCTGAGGCCTTTTGATCTTAAGAATGGCCATGCTCACTTACAACAGGATTTTCGTGATGCTTCTTGTTTTCTCAGGTTCGTAGATCGACCCTGCTTCTCTCATTTTTTCTGTGTTTTAAAGCAATAGTAAAAAAGAGAAGAAAAGATAATGGAGTATTTTATTTTTGTTGTTGCAGCAGTAGTGCTATCGATTGCGGTGCCTGAAGGGGAAGGTGAGACGTGGTGCTATAACTTTCTTCCGTCGATCGTGAAATGCGAGGTTGAAGACTGTCAAAGTATTTGCCATTGGTTACATTGGCAAATTGGAGAATGTATCTATCTCGAACAAGAACATGCTGACCGTTGTAGATGCAAAGAGAGGTGCTAATCATAAATTATACTATATGTAATAACAGCATCAATAAAATAAATTTAAGTTTGGAAAAATATTAAGTGATTAATTATTAAAAAAATTGATAAAATTTTGAAAAAGTGTATAATAAATGAATCACATTAATAGTTTAATTGAAGTTTGGCGAAACTGAATTCCAGATGAAGAAAAGAATGAAGAGATTAAAAAAAATGATAACAATTTTTATTACTCTCAATGAGAAGCAAACCAATGTTCAGGAAGAAAAGTTCATTCAAATACATATCGAGTTCATATGTAATGGTCAAGTGCCAAAAAGAAAGCAAGAAAAATGTATTCTGTATTAGAAGCAGTAGGAAGTTCACCATGGATTTTGGAAATTGACTTGAAGTACAACAGATATGAATTCTTGATCCTACCTCTGATCGCCAGCACTATAGCGCTCTCCGTACCTAAAACGGATCAGACTCAAAAGGTTTGACACAACTGGGAGCTAAAGTAGTTAAAAAGACTGGGAAATGTTGTTGAACAGTCACTTTGCGAACTTGGCCGAAATGAAAAGCTTCACTGGCGAGAAACTCACTTTCACTGGAGAAGATAATTCTGGGACACTTCCAGGCAAATCATATCAGCTATGCACTTTGAAGCACCTCACATTAGGGAACAACTGAAGCAATTCGTCACGGCTTCGTTTCTGCAAGCAAAATTAGCAGGACTTGGTGAAAAACCTTAGTAAAGATGTGAAGCTATTCCTAACAAAAATTGAAGGGTGACCTGTAATTGGCAGGAAGTCATATTCTATAACACAAAACTAAAAATTCTGGAAGTATGAGTTTTTAACAGCGATGGGGAAATTAATAGTGCATAACATCGAGAAGAAATTTACAACACAAGAATATAGATCAAAGTTAGTGCAGCTAAGTCATTTCTCATCAAGTGCCCCAAAATTCTAGGCATTTCAAACAAACCAACAGCGTTCATCCTATTCAACTCGCTATACAGCCTCTATTCTACCCACTCAAAGTTAGAAGGAGCAGAAAATCTTTTCAGCCAGAGAGAGCTTCTAGGTTTCCTCTATCAGTCAGCAAGATTTCATTGCTTACAATTAACTCACAAATAGAACAAAATGCAAAAGGTTTACAGAAACCAATTTTCCAAAATTGAGAACAGTTGCCCACCTTTATGCCAATGCATCCATTAACATCCAGTGTTGTAATTGTGTTTGAGCAGCACTTAAAAAGGGCCTCCAGGCAGTTATCAGTCACGCCAACTATGCCAAACAAGCTGCATCATTTCATACAATTACATCAGAAACAAGACTATAACATGGGAAAAATGATAGATATGAAGCACATGCAAGATGACTATATGTTAGAATAACAGCACATGATCTCAATGTGGCATTAGTCCCGTTAGCAACTAAGCAATGCATCTTACCCTCAGAGTTAGCTATATGAAAACAGCATCTGTAACAAACATGTCATTTATCAGTAAATGGGAACACAACCATTCTGAAACCTAAACATGCATTTGAAAAGAAAATTGAAGTGTTCAATGCTCTCTATGTTGTTCAAGTGTCAGTATATTTTATAAAATTCAATGTAATAACTTAAAAACTGAAAATTTTACCTATGCACTATACAATGCAGAAAGTTAAAACAGAGCAATCTATTGAATAATATCCTAACTTTTTGTATCGTATAGTGCATAGGCAATCTATTCGGTAACAACACAACGCAGTATCCTCAAAATTCTAGCAGATTGTTTGAACTTTGCCTTACCGGTGTAATAATTCGAAGCAGTAATAGCTACACAGGCTTGGTGAAGGACACTACGAGTGCAGGTCAAGCTTCACTGAAAAGCGGTTTGATAATGCCAAGTTACAAAGCAATATGCTCATGAAACTCTGGGCCTGATTCGGTATGAATCTTCAGAAACCAGCATTACTGATGATTAACATTTCATGTTGCTCCAAGTGGAATGTTGACTTAGTAGTAAAACGGCCTATATACTGGTACTTAAAAACTGATAAATTTACCTATGCACTATACGATGCAGAGAGTTAAAACAGAGCAATTAATTCAATTTTATGATTCACTAAGTAAGAGCAAACTTCTACAACCAAGTATTATCAATTCTACTAGATTCAACGATGTTTCCCTCATTGGAGCTTACCTCAGGAACTCAAGAGATGTGCAACCTTCAGCAATTGCTACAACTCCAACATCAGTGACACGAACACACCTAATAAGAGAAATCGCTTTAAAACTTCTCTAATATTATCCAAAAATTAGTGTGGCCTGGTATTTCACTCACCAAGTAAGATTGAGAGAGACAAGATGTTTGCACTTGGCTATACAGGAAACTCCTTCATCAGATAAATTCTGCTAGTCAAATTCAAATTATAATCAGCTGTTACCAATTGTACACATAATACAATGACAGCTTATCCAGTGAATCTGCTTTGTACCTGGGCGCCACATAAATCTAGAAATCTTAAATGGGTAAGATTTGAAATCTTCTCGTAGGCTTTATCTGTGAAACTGAAAGAAAGGCAAGCAGAATATAAGTACCATAATCTTGAAATGCACGAGCTAATTACACTTTACAATGTATATAAAACCAGGAAGAACCTTGAAAGGGCATAAAGATTTAAACTCTGGAGAGAGGAGCACTTGAACAATATTTGTTGCAAGCCAACATCTGTTAGCTTGACACACCTGAAAATACCAAGACCGTTATTCCCAAGTGTAAGCACAATAAAGTATATTTTTCTTCATCCCCAGCAAAATCTACCATCTTGTTAGTCAATTCATTGTACATGAAAAAGGACAAGACGATGTATTGGGTAAGCAGATGATTAGTTTAATTCCCCCATGCTTTCGTTAAAAAATTCCTTAGAAACCTTAGGATCATGCAATTGAGAGATCAATAGTCTAAAAGTAGACAACATTAAGATTTAAGGAACATTTTCAGTTCATATAAGTTTGATCTAGTAGACATCTATTAGCAAAATACCTAGTCAAGTCCAATGACTCCAAATGTTGATAGCTGTCAGCAACTAATTGCATGCTTTTGTCTGATATGTTCTGCAATGGTACAATCAGAGCACATATTTAGATGATAAGTTCAATGCAATAGTTAGTAGTATAATATATAGAAAAAAGAGCAAACAACGAACAAGTTGCAAACTTGTGTTATATGGTCTCCGTTACTGTAAACTTCAACCGGCTTATTTAGAAGGCATTTTGTGAGCGGATTACCATAAATTTGTATGTAGATAAACTGCTATACAGTGCACAAAGCACTACAAACAGAACTTTTTGAGAACCAGAACAGATGCTTCTGTTTTAAAAAAGCACCACATTTGTAAGGCAATGCATATAAGAAAAAACCTAGTATAGCTAGATTAAGTACCTTACAGCCACTTAAGTTCAAATCAACTATATGTTTGCAATTCTGCACCAAATGCTTTATACCAGCATCTGAGACCCTGAAGCTCAATTCACATGGAAAACCACATTAACAATAGAAAAAGAAAATGGAACTCGCTGTGCAGACTGAATTAAAATATAATGGACCGACGTAAATAAAAAGTCTAGTATAACTCGTGTACCTGACATTCCAATAAATAGAGAAGTTCTTGAGTTTCGGGCAAGCACTGCTTATAGCTTCTACTCCTTGGTCTGAGATCTTCTGACAACCATTCAGGTTTAAAGACTCCAGATTTTGTAGGGAATCAAAATACTGAAAATGATTAAGATCTCGTCAGACCATTAAAATGGTCAAATCTTACATACAATTATTTTTTATCAAAAGGTCTCCGACACAATAATCAATCATAAGGCTAAGTGTTCTAATATGAAGTACTGGAATACAACCCAGAATGAATAAAAAATCGAGGAACAAAATGCAATTTATCTTCTCTCATGTTTACTTAACCTTATGATATGAAACAACAATGTTCCTGCTTAGACAGCTGAAAGGATTAACTAAGACTGATTAACACTTGTTAAGTTTGGTTAATCTCCCAACTTTATCTACTAATGATATAACAAAGATCATGATCAAGTTCCAAACCTAAATATACATATTTCAAGCTCCAAAAGATCACAGTTACGCCGATGAAATCTCATGTAACTAACAATGTAATGTAATCCATTGATATAGTCTACTGCCACATACCTTGCTCCTAATCACTTCAAGATGTCTGTCATCAGTATCTTGTCCAAACTCAAGGTTTATCTGCTTCAATAGCTTATACCTCGGCTACAAAACACAAGAATTACAGTACACCACATATCATTATCCAGAAAACTATGGAGAAAAACACCATTAATGAAATATACCCTATTGGTCCAATTGCACAGCACAACAGGAGGAACCAGATTATTTCGACTATCACAAAGCAAAACAAAACAGAATACTTTATGGTCATATAGAACTCACCAATGCAAGGGCAGCTATGAGCCTATCACCAGCACTACTCATTTCTCGAAGATCAATAACCTTTGAAAAGAAAAAGAAAAAGACCCAGATGAAATTCCAATCAAAAGGCTGAATTTTTAGGGAAAAAACCAATAAAAAGAGACAGCAAACAACAAAAGTTTTCATTTTTACCTGCCAGAGAGAAGGGTAGGAGATGAGAGTGCGGTGAAGCCAAGGACTGACAAGAAGAAGAGAGATTAGGTCTCTTTGATGAAGTTTTGTGCTGACAATCCTCATCACTGTAGGGACTGTTTCTCTGTTCCATGTCAGTACGAGCTGTGGTTTTCCTTCTATTGCTTCCATTCTGCCGTAGAAGGTAGCGTTAGGGTCTGGATAGTGGATTGTGGACCGAGGATCGTTTTGCAGTTATTTACGACATCATTATTTTAAGCGTAGCATATGAATTTGCCTTGTTTTTTTTAGGTTTTAACCTATGTTATTGAGAAAATGTAAGAAACAAAACCCTCAGATTTTTTAGAGAAAACTAAATAAAAAATCCTCTGCGGTTCAAGAACGTGTAACATAAATTCTATATATTCATAAAAAATGCAATAGAAAAATATTACTTCCTCATTTTTTACAAGGATGTTACATTCAGCTAAAAAAAAATTCCAATTGGTTCTTCAATGTAGAGTTTCAAGGTAATTAATTGATATTTTGTACTTAATTATCTCTAAAGTATCTCCTTAATTGACTAATTATGTACTTTAATTAATGAATTAGAAGACTAATATTGTCATACTACACACAACTGACTAACAATAAATGATTGTCTTAATAGTTTAAATATAGTTTAAAAAATCATTTTTTAATAAAAAAAAGAGTAAAAAATAAAAATAAATTGATGATTTTTTATGGCTTAATGACTCATTAACACCCACGTTTTACATTGGACTCTTTTGCACTATTGATTTGTCAAATTGGCTTAAATATGCCCGATTGAATATTTTTCTTATTTTTCTTATTTTCTAAAAATATAATAAATGATTTTTGATAACTTTGGACTATAAAATAGTCAGGCCGGCGTACAATTGAATTGAAGCAGAACAGCGCCAATAACAAACGACTCTTTAGGCGGTTCTCTCCTTCAGCATTTAAGATTAGGTTTTCGTTTATCTTTCTCTATAAAACCAACGAAACACTATGAAGTTATGAAGCGCCTTCTTTCTTCTCCTCGATTGGTAGGGCGGCAACAGGCAAGCCTCTCAACCTGGCATACGTTTTCATGTTAGGGTTTCAACTTATCAACTCTTTCAATTACATGCCACAGGTTGCGTCCTTGAAATTGTGATTGAAGATGAAATTTTGTATGTTTTTTATTGCAATTGCTCTTAATTTAGAGTTTCCACTTCTAAACTCTTTCAATTACTTGCTACTGGTTGCGCCCTTGAAATTGTGGTTGAAGATAAAATTTTGTATTTATTTTTTGATTGCAATTGATTTTAATTAGAAAAAAATTATTTCTTTAGACCAAAATCTCTTGGACACAGACGTTCTTTTTCCTACCAAGGTACTGCAGAGTTAATTTCTTGAACCGTATTCTGAAATTTTAATTTTGTTACTGGAAAGCAAAAACTTCAAACCTTTCATCTCAAATTTTGATGTATTCGTTCTTACTTTATTTTTCTCTTTGGCATATTGCCAATGTTCCACTTCCTAAAACCGTTTTGTTATCACCATTACTTTTTTATTTGTTTCCTAACCTGTCTTGTTTTTTCTCCCTTTTGCAATTTCAATACTCCTTTCATCCTGTTTTTATAATACATCAATCAAACTCTATAGCAGATCACCATGAAGTTGATTATCTGACGGATTACCATGAATAAACTTTAGAGCCAACTATTAAGTGAATGCTTGATATGCACTGTCCCTGTTCCGAGATCATGCTATAGAGTTTGAATGTATTATTCTTTTATTTTGTTTCATGACTTCATTTCCACTCGTGACATTTTGTTGTTATAAACTCCCTGTTTTCTTCTTCTTTTCATGTTGCTTTACTCTTCACTACTATAAAGTACTCTATTTGCTTTCTCCTCTCTTGTTTATTTTTATTTTTATTATTACTTGTTCCCTATTCAATTTTTTTGTTTTTCAATTTCCTCTCTATTAAAACTTCACTTCTCCACAAAAACCAGACGAACCTTGTGGAGGTATTGAGCCGATGGAGAGGAAATGCTATGTTTTCAGTTATGTTCTTAGTATATATATACTGTCATTTTAAGTTCTCTCTTCTCTGTGTTATTTTAATTATTGTGTTTTCCATAAACCTTATCTTCATTTTATTCCCTTTTTAATTACTTTTGTTTTTCAATTTTCTCTCCATTAAAGCTTCACTTCTCCAAAAAACCAGACGGTGGAAACCTTGTGGAGGTAATGAGGTAATGGAGAGGAAATGCTATTTTTTCAGTTATATACTTAGTATATATATACACTTTCATTTTAAGTTCTCTCTTTGCTTTCTCTTCTCTGGTTTATTTTTATTATTCTATTTTTTGTTTTTCAATTCTCTCTCCATCAAAGCTTCACTTTTCCACAAAATCAGACGGTGCAAACCTTGTGGAGGTAATGAGGCAGTGGAGAGGAGATGTTATGTTTTCAGTTATGCTCTTAGTATATATATGCTTTCATTATAAGTTCTCTCTTTACTTCTTCTCTCTTATGCTTTTTTCCCCCTTATGCTATCACCACGAAATTGATTATTTGTCGGACTACCATGAATAAACTTTAGAGCCAACTATTAAATGAACACTTGATATGCACTCCCCCGGTTCCAAGATCATGCTATAGAGCGTGACATGTATTATTCTTTTTATTCTGTTTCATGACTCCATTTTGACTCGTGACATTTTGTTGTCATAGAATCTCTGTTTTCTTCTTCTTATCATGTTGATTTACTCTTCACTACTATAAAGTACTCTCTTTGCTTTCTCCTCTCTAGTTTATTTTTATTTTTATTATTATTTGTTCCCTAAATCATATCTTTATTTTATTTCCTATTCAATTGCTTTTGTTTTTCAATTTCCTCTCTGTTAAAGCTTCACTTCTCCACAAAAACCAGGCGAACCTTGTGGAGGTTATGAGGCGGTGGAGACGAGATGCCTTTAAGTAATGTTTCTCTCCCTTCTGTAATTTTTTTCATTTGCCTTAAAGTTTTCAGTCTTTCCTTAATTTACCCTTGAGAGTACTGGGTAATATTGTACACATGGTATGATCATATACTCAACTTGTTAACAAATTGTTGAAGCAGAAACCTACTAGGCCATCTTTTGCTGTTTAGTGAAGAATGGAAGGACACCCATGTGGCATGTAGGTACTGCATCATGGATGCTTCTTATTGTTCAAAGAAAAAAGGATTAATATGAGGATGTGAGATCCTAGGTGCTGGAGATCCAAAATTTTCTTTTCCGACATGTGGTTATCAATGTCAGACTGGACCTAGAGCAGAGCTGTTCAAGAACAGCAGAAGTAATGTATCTTTCCTACTATTCTTATATTCTGTTTCCAGTCTTTATGCACATGATTATGCCTCTTCTAGATGCACCAATAATGTGGGGTTTTAAAGCTTATAGTTGCTTAGTGCTCTGCGTCTCCAGTTAACCTTTGCATTTGTGCCTATCAATAGAAAACTGAGGGGAAAAAATCTACTTAAAAATATTGAGCTCATTTCTTTTTCTTTTGTGTGCATGTGGGTTTTTGGGTGAGGTCCTTATGTTTCCTTAGAAAATTTGAGGAGTTTCTTTTCTAAATATGAACTTGATGTAAATATCTGAAGGTCATGGATATCCACATTTAGATTGTGGATTTGAGTGGCGACAAGCTCAATGGCAAACTTATATGAGAAAGGTTGAAAATTTTGCCAGTCTAACAGATGGAGCTTGGATCACTGTAACTGCTCAATCTGTGGTCATGTCATTTTGTTGGTTGGATTCCCAGGACTTTGTAATATCTCATGTCAGGAGAAACTCCAGCAGAGAGGTTGGATGCTACAATACCTAGATGCAAACCATGGTTGTTATGTTTTGTCACATTTTCTGGTAGCCGGCATAGTTACTGTCTGATTCCGTCTGATCTGACTTCCATCTTTCTCTACCTCTGAACACGCAACTTCAGCCTTCAGGTAGTACATAGCCGGCATTTTTTTCTTGTTTATTTCAATGCACTTTTCCCTTAATCACTATGGCTATTTAAACGCGTGCAGCACTCAAATTAGAGCTATCAAGGTACCGTAAGACTATCGGGCATTCCGATGGGATGATAATTTGGTCCAATCCAATGGGTACCCGTGGGTACTATCTGTTACCCACCCGTACCCTTGGACGGGTCACTCTCAGATCAGTATGGGTCATGGATACATGCCAAAATATGGAGGGGTAGATCTATGGCTGAGACAAGAAAATCTACCTTGGGCCGCCCCATTTGTCATCCCTCGCATTTGGTCTGCTGTGCATGGTAAGGATAAGAAACCGTGCTCTTAATTTGGTTATATTTTATTTTAATTTTTCTTTAATTCATATTTTTGAAAATTATAGAAGTTTAACCATAAGGACAAGAAATACAACAACAAATTTACTAATTATTGTTATTATTATAGATAGTCTCTTTTTTTCTGTATTGTCATAAACATGAGTTTTTTTATAATTAATATGCAGCCATAACTTTCAGAATGCGCACTGATCTTGCAGCAGGTACCGATGGTGTTCTTATTGATTATTATTTGGATTCAACGGATCATGTTCTTATTGATTATTGATATAAGAAAAAAAATTACTTTCAATTGAATTCTTTGTTTATACTGTTGTTATAAATATACAATTGTTCTTATATCTGTATATTATTGGTTCCGTTGCTTGATTGATTAGGGATAGAAGAAGGCGATAATCCTCAAGGGTTAAGGTTAGGGTTAGGATATCGACTTAGACCGAGCGATTTGGAAAATTTGCAACTGTTGGAAGTAAGATTAAGATAAGATATCCTGAAGGACAACTGATTAATGCGCCAGTCTTTGAGTTAGGATTTGGTATTGTGTCCATCTCCGAGATAACACAGCCTGCAGTTACCGTTCCGATTCAGGAATCAAGGGATGGAAATCTTGTTCAGATTGGTGTGTGGTCACCAGCAGGCTCAGCTGCATCACCAACTGCAGCAGCGTGCTCAGCTATATCAGTGTCATCGGAGTGTAATGTCCTCTGCTCTACAGCCTCAGGGTCAAAATCAGATTCTGATGCATTTTCCTCTACGGCCTCAGGCTCAAAATCAGACTATGAAGTCCTCTGCTCTACGGCCTCTGGGTCTGTATCAGAGTCTGATGCATTCTCCTCTACAGCCTCAGGGTCAAGGTCTGATGTCTCAACGGCTGCAGCAGCCTCGACCCCAACAACTTTCTCAGCCTCATCAACAGCCTGTAACAGGCTGTTACAGCTGAAATAGCCAGTCTTTTAATGGCCTCACCTTCGCAAGAGCCTGGACATCTTCTACAGTCCCAAAAGCAACAAATCATTAGAGTTAAAGACAGGTGAATGCCAAATGTTAGTACTAGTAGACATCAAAAAGATATATTTGGAATCTTTTTGTAGCTTTTACCTGTCATTCCAAAGGCTTCGATCCGTTTATCGTGATCTTCTATCAAATTCAGGTTTAAGACTGGAGTTTTTGAAGGGAATCAAAATACTGAATTGCTCATGATTTCATCAAACCATCAGAATTGGCAAAGTGTTCTAATGAATAGAGAAATGCAATCAATCTTCTTTCACATGTTTGATTGCATTTTACCAGAAAACAAATCTAGGAAAAGTAGAGGACAGTGCTGTTGCAAGACTTCTCCTCAAGGATCATGCTATAATCCTTTTGCATTTCTAAAACCTGGAAAAACTCATGTTCTAGACCTCAATAAACATAGTTTGAACTACAAAACATCACAGTTACTTGTCCCAATGAAGTCTTGTCCCTAACACTTGAAGTTTCTACATGAAGACTAATTCTCAGAAAAAAACATTTAGAAGAGACTAAAAGAAATAATCTTTTACCTTCCAGAGAGATTAGGTCTCTTTGATGGAGTTTCTGCTTCTGCTTCAAAGTAACAGATTACTATATATTGCTTCAATGTTTCCTCATACTCATTGTAGTCTTACAACTGAATCCAAAGATTACAAGAAAAGATAAAAATGCCTAAAAAAAGGTGGAAAAAGAAAAAGAAAGAAAATCTCTCTGCCTGGTCTTCTACCTGCATGCCACATATTCATAGTGTTACATTTTTTCAGAACTTGATCTTCTGTGCTCCCTTCTTCTTCAAACTTCATCTCATTCTTCTAATTTCTATATACATAACAATATTACCAATTTGTTTGATGAGTAGATGAAGAATTGACATATCTTGTACAATATTTCACACATTCATTCCAAGCTGATAACTCTATAGTACAGAAATCTGTTACATAATTCGAACCAGCAATCGTTACTCATCTGTCCAATAACAACTATGCGATACAGAACAATCAACTACAAAACCTGCAGAAGCTGTGTTGTAACTGGTTGACAAATTAAGTTGTTAAAATGATTATTAGGAATTAAATGTTGAGATATATAGTTTTGTTTTTCCATTAGATGAGTTTGGTTTCGTTGACTCATCTTTCTGCAATAAACCCAAATGACATATCATATGCTTTTCTGGCTCCCATTTCATTAAAAACTCAATGCAGTATATATATATATGTACCTATTTTTGCTTATCATTGATCAGTTGCAGGAGGCACTGGCAGGCATGTGATTAATTATATGTTGAAGCAATTTAATTGGACTTGTCACATAAAAATCCATCTAATGATTAACTAATGCACCTGCCACCTAACCTTGAAGCTATCAAGTAGCAGATTGGATCATAAAGCCGATTCGCCATGTAGCACAACAGTTGTCTATTAGTGTCAAAGTATCAATAGCGATTCAAGTTCGAGTCCACCTCTACTTGTTGGTTTGTTTGTTATGTCATTTCAAAAGAAGTAGTTTGCTGTTATCAGCAGTACAGTGTCCTCAATGTCAGTGCAGAAAGAGAAAGAGGAAGAGGACAAGGTGCCAACCAACGTTACAAACATATACTCCCTCCGTTTTTTGATAACAGACGTTTTAGGATAGTAGAAAAGCGTAAAACAATAATCTTTGATCTTATTTTATTCCACGTTATTTTATTTTTACCTCTAATTTTCACTCAAATTACACACTATCATCGAATTGGGTTGATTAAAAAAAAAAATTGTCATTTGCACAAAATATATGTTTCGGAAAAAATAAAATGACAAGTACTCCAAATAGTAGAAAAGCGTAGAAAAACGTCAGTTATTAGTAAAAAACAGTGGGAGAAGGATATATGTATGATTGTGTGGTCAACTCATTTCAGAAAAAAAACTGAGGTGAAAAATGTACAAATAATGGAGGAGTTAGACTTGGATGTTTGCTAGCGAGCAAATGCTGATGAGGTGCTGCATCTGTTCATCATGATATGATTTAAAGGCTTGGATGTATGGTACTATGGTATGGTCCTACTCATGCAAGTACAATTTTTTTCTGAAACATAAATAGTATGATGATAGGTCAACTGTTTCTGGATGGTATCCTGTATGATAGGTGAGTGTAGGTGCACGAAATTTGAAAAGGGCAATTGCAAGGTTTTATGACCCTGGTTTGGTTTGGTTTCAAGCATTGTTACAAGAACCAAAATGGATTAACCGGTATGACCAATAAACTAGTGACTTAAAACTCAAACTGACTACATTTAGTATTTTGGATCGTAAATACAATTGAATTAGAAAAAAACTAATTGAATTAGTCAATGAATGGTTGATTCTGTTTGATTAACGATATTATATTATTTCTATTTTTTCCAATTTTTAAGTTAGAAATCTATAATTATATATTTTATTGATTCAAAGGGATTGAACTATTGATCTACTAATTTAAGAGTTAGAATTTTTTAATATTTAGTTAGATTTTAATAACTACAATTTCAAACTAAAGTTGCGAGTCCATCACTAGTCTAACTAATAATCCGTGGACCGGAGTGAGGGGTTTTTTGGTAAAGTGGCTCGCTGGAGGGTGTTGATCAGATCGCCGCGAAGGACCTGCACAGTGCCGGAAGTGTTTTCCGGCGTAAGAGCTCCAATGCCAAAGTCAGTAATTTTGGTTAAGTGTGGAGAAAGTGTCCTTGAGTAAAGGAGAAACTTCCCTTATATACCTCCCTCTAGTCCTTAGGCTGGACTAGAGTGGTTAGATCTCTGACATCCCCTCCCCTTTTTCCTCAGCAGGTGGTCTAGGAGTAGGGATTCATCATTATAACGTGGGGTGCAGACCTTATTTTAGGGGAATAGAGTCGTCCCCTTGTCCGGTTGTCAGATGATGATGTGATGGCAGCAGGTTATCCTCCCTGCCAACCTTGACTAAATGTATACTGACTATGGAGTATTATACAAATAATATCTGTGAGGGGAGATTAATATCTGGGCCCCATCAGTACGATGCCGTTAGGGTGGAATCGGCAGACAACCGTTGTGTAGAATCGGCTGGGTGCCGTTTGGTGACACATTGACCAGGCCAGGGTATATAACGGTGCCGATCCGTTTCTTCATGCTTGGGCGGATGGATCGGCCTTGTCCCGATTTGAGACAATCGGGCTAGACTTGTCCTTTGGTCACTTTTTCCTGTTGACGTGGTCAAACGGTCGCGATGCCGTTTTGGCTGGTCAACAGTACTTTGTGAAGGTGCAAAGTCCATTGTGCCCTTCTGATAATTTTATGTATTATCAGAGGCCCAACAACAAACGAGCCCGAGTGTTTACCAAGGGCTTGCCGTTTCCCTCTTGACGTCTGACAATCGGCATGTTGCCGTTTTGATTTATTTCCAAGTATTTGAAAAGTTTTTCTTCATTCCTGCAAATAAAACTTAGTTTGCAATAAAGTCAAATTTTAACTTAAAGTATACCTATGACGTGGCGCTGTAATGGCCAAGTGTTTGTAACTGCTCGCTGCTTTTGAGGAGAGACGTCTCTTCGTCTGTCCAGTTTTTTGAATTTCGAAATTCAAAAACCCTTTGAGAAACGCGTGCGCTGCTCCTCTTTAAATGCGCCGCTCAGCTTTATTGACAAATTACTGCCTTTTCAGAACAGATGAACCACGTGTCAGCGACCGATTGGGTTTGCTGACGGTTAGGGATTCATTTCTTTTAAAAGCATTCTCCCTTGGAAACCTAAATCACTTTTCATTTCTCAAACGCCGCTCTCATCTTCTTCCTCAAAAATCCTCTCTCTCTTCCTCGCTCAAGCAACCTTCTTCTGCTATCTTCGATTTTGGGCTCTGCTCTCCAGGAATTTCTGCAATCACCTGGTATTTCTTAACCTTCTCTTCCCTTTTTGTGTTGTTTGTGACTAAGAAAATGGCTCCTAGGCGCCCTGTTGTTACCACTGATGAGTTGCTTGAGAACACTGCTACCAAAATTAGGACTGAGGATGAATTAAATCTGGAACTAGAGAAGTACGGGATTGAGTTGCCGATAGGATGTAAAGCCCTGGTAGCTCCTCCTAATGTTAGGTTAAACAGTGACTTGCTAGATAACCACAGGGTTCTGTATTCTAAGATGTTTGCTTATGGGTTTCGTTTTCCTCTGAAAACCATGGTGAAAAATCTGTTAGTGCAGCATGCTCTTAGCCCTGCCCAGATCACTCCCAATTCCTGGGCTTCGATCTATGCTTTTATCAACGTCTGTGCTCACCTTAAAATCAAAGAACCTCCACTCCGGCTGTTTAAGTACTTCTTCCATTTAAGCACCCGTAGCAGTTTGGTTACCCTTCGTCCTCGCAAGGATGAGAATCTTCAGCCATTTCTGAAGAATTTTGACAGATACGAATCTTCTATTAAGGGATGGAAAGAGCACTTCTTCATGATCTCCAGCACAAACAAACCCCTATGGACCTCTGGGTTCAATCCAGCGATCAATGAGCTTCAATGGGTAAGAACAGAGGAACCTTCCAGCAAGTTGCAGGCCCAGATCGACATCTTGCTAACTTTTGACACGAGGTTCCATGTGCAAAAGATGGCAATGGGCTTGCCGTTATTGGACTGCGCCGTTGACGGTGAGTTACCAGATTTTCTAAAGGTTGCCCGAATCTTTTTGTAAAATTCTGACTTGACTTTTATGCAGGAGAAGGACGACCAATTAGAGCGGCCGTTGCTGCAGGACCGTCCTTGGTCCATTCTCGTATTGTCGATTCCGATGAGGAAGAGGTAGCCGATAATGCGGATCGCTCTGAGGACCCAGAGGTTGATCAGCCTGCTGACGATGAGGATTTCTCGGCCCCGTCAGTTTTTAGACGAAAGAAGGTCGGCCGAGATACATTTGAGTCGTTTCCCTTGAAAAATCCTGATCCGCAGATTATTGAGGCGGCGAAACGGGTTCTTTTGAAGAGGAAAAGAGCTGCGGAAAAAAGGGGGAAAGCTGCTGCGGCAAAACGGGCTGCCGCCATTTTGGCAGAAAATGTGGGAGATCGGCCTGGAGCCGTTTCAGAGGAAGCCAATCCATCTGCTGCCGCTCCTCCTCAGCCCGATCAAATCAATCGGCCTGACACCGTTTCTGAGCCGATTGACCTCAATCGGACTGATGCCGACTTAGGGAGTCCTGACGCCGATCTGTCAAATGCTGCTACTGAGCCGAATGCCGACTTAGGAAGTCCTGACGCCGATCTGTCAAATGCTGCTACTGAGCCGATTATTGGCGAGGGCCCGTCTGTTCCTCGTCCGGAAAGGCAAGCAACCACATCAGCGGATGCTCCTTTTGCCGATTCTTCCAGTTCTGATCCTGCCGTGCTTTACTGGGTTGCCGGTCCTCGTATGCCCAATGATCCGTTTATTTCGGATGATCATGCAGTTCCTCCCCCTTCTGATTTCAAAGGCTATCTTTCCAGCAAAGGCCCTGACGGGGAGGTTACTCACGTCACCAGTTTGAATAACCTAGGAGAGAGCTGCGGCCGTTCCCTTGGCTTGAAAATGCCGGCTTGCAGTGGCTATCGGACCGGTCACCTGATGGGCGAAATATTTGCCAATCAAGCCGACAGAGAAAAATACCGCCGTTTGGAGCTTAGCTCTCACTTCGCCAACCTGCAAAGCGTTATGTACAGCGGCCTATGCGCTTCCCGATATGCTGCAGAAATCGTGGATGCGAAGCTTGAGGAGTCTAGGGAGGCCCTTCAGCGATCCATCGCTGAAAATGCTTCCCTTAAGAAAGAGAAGGAGACTCTAGTGGCCTCTCGGGAATCGGACAAAAAGGCCGTTATTGAGGCGCGCAAGAGGCTGACTGATAGTCTTAATGAAAGAGATGGCCTTTCCGCGAAGATTAGGGAAGAGCAGGATCGGATCGGGGAGCTGTTATCGGATAAATCTGCTTTGTGCGATTCCGTTAACAAGCTTTGCGAAGATAAAGCCGCCCTGATTAATAATGTGGCCAAGCTTACTGCCGAGTTGGAAGCGGCCCGTGCCGATTTGGAGACCAAAACGGCGGAGTTAGAGACGGCTAGGAGCAGCATCGCAGAGAAGGACGCTGAGTTGGAGAAGGTTCCGGGTAAGATCGGTTGGTGGCGACAGAAGACAAAGGACATCATGATCGACAGTTATATGGAGTTCTATGGGGAGGTTAACTTTGATGCCACAAAGATTAGCGAATATGTTTACTCCTTGGAAAGAGAGGCTGAGGCAAAGGAGTATCAATCCTCTTCAGAAGACGAACCATAGAGCTGTCTTTTGCTTAGACTTGTCTTTTCTGCTTTTAGATTATTGCCGATCTTAACATATTTTGTAAAGAACAATATTATTTATTCGGAATATATATAATTTTGCAATTTTAAGTTATTGCAAATGCATAACCATTTCTGCTATATATATATTACTCCCGAAAAAATAAAATAAAAAAGATAAAACAATTGTAACTTGAACTTATCTTTATTTTGGCAAATCGGCAAGTTGCCGTTTGAGGAATCTGTTTCCGTTCGCTTGAGGTGGCCGTTTCGACCTTTCGGCACTGGGCCGTTTTGGAGATATTGTTTTTGCGTTGTCGTTTCTCTATCTGGTTTACTAAGACACAGATAGGTTTGAGTCTTTATTACCTGGTTTACGAAGACACAGGTACTTCTATCTGGTTTACTAAGACACAGATAGGTTTGAGTCTTTATTACCTGGTTTACGAAGACACAGGTACTTCTATCTGGTTTACTAAGACACAGATAGGTTTGAGTCTTTCTTCATTTTGTCACCGTCTGATCAGCAGGACCGAAATGGTCTTATGACGATGTGATGACGATATGCGTCTCCATAGCGATATATGCCTCAATAACGATATATGCCTCAATAGCGATATATGTCTTGGCGACAATATATGTATCGTTGGCGATATATGTATCGTTGGCGATATATGCCCTGGTAGTGTTTTGAATTACTCGAGCTGCTGCCGATTTGGTTGTCGGCATCCCCAGGCAGCGCCTTAGGTAGCCTTGGTAGAGATAACATCGCCATTTCTTGGGTTTTGGTAACGTGGTTCGATTTAAAATAACCTACATCCACGATTCTTTTACATCTGCAACCATATGATAAGCACAATACGGGCAAATATATACTTTAAACATTATTAGTTGCAAATGATTTGCCCTCACAATATTTTTATCATTTATTCGGCCAGTGAAAACAACATATTCACTCTGGAGTGATATAGCTTTAAATTGCAAATATTCCAAGAGTTGGATATCGGAGTACCGTTCATTGTTTCCAGGTGATATGCACCTTTGCCGATGACTCTGGTAACGCGATATGGTCCTTCCCAATTCGGCGTGAACTTTTTCTTCTCTTGGCCCGTTGCTGTTACCTTGCGCAGGACTAAATCTCCTGCCTTGAGTAGCCGTTCTTTGACACGCCGATTATGGTATTTCGCCATTTTGTGCTTGTAGTGCAATGTTTTGAGAATGGCTTCTTCTCTCATCTCTGGCAAAAGATCCAGCTGCTCTCTTAATCTTTCTTCACTTTGCTCTTCGTTGAAGTACTCAACTCGAAGGCTGATTGCGCCGATCTCTACTGGAGAAACAACTTCGACCCCATACGCCATGGCAAACGGTGTCATGCCAGTGCTGGTTTTAGTGGTCATTCGATAGGCCCACATGACAAACGGCAACTCCTCTGGCCATTTTGTCGGCTTGCCCTCAAGATTTTTCTTAATCCCGTTAAGGATTGCTCTGTTGGTGACTTCGGTTTGCCCGTTTGTTTGTGGATACGCAACGGAAGAGAACCGTTGTTCAATTGAGTATTCTGAGCATTTCTTTTTGAAGTAAGCACTGGTGAATTGGGTGCCGTTATCGCTCACGAGAATTCTTGGGAACCCGAATCTCATGATGACGTTGTTCATGAAAAACCTCCAAGTGTTGTCGGCTGTTATCTTTGCCACAGCTTCTGCCTCGGCCCACTTTGTGAAATAATCGACAGCAACAATAACATACTGAAGTTGACTTTTGGCAATTGGAAAGGGTCCCAAGATGTCAATTCCCCACTTTGCAAATGGGCATGGACTCACCATGCTTGACAATTCAGCTGCTGGCCGTTGTGGTTCCTTTGCAAATTCCTGGCATTTATGACAAGATTTCACAAAGTTATCCGAATCTCTTCTAATTGTCGGCCAATAAAACCCTGTTCGGAGAACTTGGGCAGCCATGGTGTTTCCTGAGGCGTGCATTCCGCATATTCCCTCGTGGATCTCCCTGAGCGTATACAGGCCTTCTTCTTCCGTTATACATTTTGTCGCCGGGTAAGTAAGACAACGGCGAAGAAGTACCCCGTCGTGGTAAGTGCATCTAGCCGCTCTTTTGAGGATCTTCAGCTTCTCACTCGCATTTTCTGGCAGCTTGCCATGCTTGAGATAATCAATCACCGGAATGCGCCAGTCATTGGCTGCCTTTAACACACATAGCACTTGCTGCTCTTCCATAAAAGAAGGAATGGAGATTTCCTCTACCGTCACATCGGGTGGCATCATTGCCTCGGAGTTTGCTGCCATCTTGGCAATCTCTTCGGCCTCTGCATTTTTCTCTCTTGGGATATGGCTGATTTCAGCATGAATTCCCATATTTTTAATTTCGGCTAGCTCCTTCTGTACTTTCTTCAAGTACTGAATCATAATCGGCTCTCTAGCCTGAGAATCACCGTTGGCTTGATCAATAATCAATTTTGAATCTCCGTAGATGACCAAACGGACGCTGGCCGATTGTGCATTACCGATCAGATTCCCTCCGATGCGCAATCCTGCCAATAGAGCTTCATATTCGGCCGCATTATTTGATAACGGCCTTGAGATTTTTAAGGCGTACCTCATTTTAATCCCTTCTGGACCTAAAATGATGACGCCGGCTCCTGCTTCGGTTTGATTCTTGGCGCCATCCACGAAGATTGTCCACCGATCTCCGTTCACATCGGGAAGCGGTAAGCAGGCTTCTTTTTTGCTTTCTGGCGAAGGAATTTTCTTATGGACAAACGTGCATTCTGCAATAAAATCGGCCAGCGCCTGGCCTTTGATGGCGGGTCTGGACTGATATTGCAATCCATATTGCTCCAATTCAATGGCCCAAATGACCATTCGGCCAGACGACTCAGGTCTTTTGAAAACCCTTCTTAGAGGCTGGTCTGTCAGCACGACCACCGGATGAGCTTGGAAATACCGGGCCATCTTTCTGCCAGCTTGCAACAGGGCAAAAGCGATTTTTTCGATTTGAGAATACATCAGCTCAGCATCCTTCAAGATTCGGCTGATAAAATGAATCGGTCGATGTATGCCGTTTTCATCCCGAACCAAGACGACACTAACCACCTCATCGGCCGCCCCCAGATAAAGAAAAAGGGTGTCCCCTTCTTCGGGTCGAGTTAGCAACAATTCGGAAGACAGATACTGCTTCAAGTCGTGAAAAGCCTTTTCACAATCGTCATCCCATCCGAATTGTGCCTTCTTCCGAATGACTTTGAAAAACGGGAGGCATTTCTCGCCCTGCTTGGAGATGAATCGGCTCAAAGCAATTACTCTTCCTGTGAGTCGCTGCACCTCCTTCACACTCTTTGGCGAAACCATGTCCTTGATTGCCTTCAGCTTGGCGGGATTGGGCTGAATTCCTTTTCTGCTGACCACATAACCAAGGAATTTCCCCGTTTGGAATGCAAACATGCATTTTTTGGGATTTAATTTCATTCCAAATTTTCGCATTATCCCAAATACCTCCTCAAGGTCTCGCAGATGCGCCTCAAAATTTCTGCTTTTCACCAGCATATCATCAACGTACACCTCCAGATTTTTCCCGATTAACGGCTCGAAAATCTTATTGGCCGTTCTCTGAAATGTTGCTCCAGCATTCTTCAGACCAAACGGCATAGCCCGATAGCAGTAGGTGGCCCTCGGCGTGATGAAAGCCATTTTCTCCTCGTCTTCGATCGCCATCGGTATCTGATGATACCCAGAATTGGCATCAAGCGAACTTAGATACTCATACCCAGCCGTTTGATCCACCAATTGCTCTATCCGTGGCAGCGGATAACAGTCCTTGGGGCATGCCTCGTTCAGGTCGGTGAAATCAATACACATCCTCCACTCCCCGTTTGGCTTTCTTACTACCACTGGATTAGCTAACCATGGCGGATACTGAACCTCTCGGATGAAGTTGGCCTTTAAGAGCTTGTCCACTTCTTTCTCAATTGCATCTGCTTTTTCTTTGGAGAAGGCTCGCCGTTTCTATTGCACTGGCCTGGCATTCGGGTACACGTTCAGTCGGTGCTCTGCCGTTTCCCTCGAAAGGCCCGGTATGTCCGTCGGGACCCAGGCGAATTCTCCTCTGCACTTGTTTAATAGAAACGCAAGCTGGTCACAATCTCCCTTGCTCAGCTTCTCGCTTATTAAAAAATGCTCAGCGGGCAGATCAGCCACCGACACTTGGGCCATTCTCTCCAATGGCTGCGTACGCTGCTCTTCATCATCTTCTAATGAATCGTCCGCTACGCAAACATAGCGATCACAGCAACCATCAACCATTGTGATGTAGCATTCAGCAGCTACCTTCTGATCTCCTCGGATCGTAACCACGCCGTCCCAGGAAGGGTATTTCATCTTCAAATGCCTTTGCGATATTACCACACCGAAAGCATTTAAAAACGGACGCCCCAAGATCACATTGTATGGCAGGTTTAAGTCCACCACCAGAAATAGCTGCTGCTCCTTTCTGCGGGAGCTGTCTTCCACAAAAAAGATTGACAGAAAAGTTAAGCCTACAACAGGAATGGGAATGTCGTTTACCCCAATGATCGGCCGTCGGTAAGGCTTCAAGTCTGGCTTAGGTCCCTGCAAACGGTTAAAGGCGTTGGCAGAAATGAGGTTCACAGCACTTCCGTTGTCCACCAGTGTCCGCCTGACCCCGCAATCGGCAATGATGGCTGTCACCACTAATGCTTCATTCTGAAGATATGTCACTCCGATCTCATCCTCCTCTGAAAATGTTATGGCCATTCGGTCCAGCTCCGATAGACCTGTTTTTTCCCTAACGGGATCATTCCTCTTCCTCTTTTCCCCTATCGGTACATCCTCCGATTCCTCCTGCTGGGTTCCTCCCGCTATCAAATTGATCATGGGGAACTCATCGAGAGAGGTTGTCAACACCTGCTGCTTTCCTCCGTCTCTCTGGACGCTGGTTCCGGCTGCATTGGGATCGGCTTCCGCTTCTCTCCTGTTGCCGTCAGTTCGATCCTCCCTGGCCCTCTTTCGAGCCTTGGCCGCAAATTCGCCCAAATAGCCCTCCTCAATCAACTTTTCGATAGCCTTTTTCAGAGAGAAACAATCCTCAGTGTCATGCCCTTTTGCCTTATGGAAACGGCAGTAGGAATCCTTATGCGGTCCCATAACGGCGCCAGGTTTGCGCTTGGGATACTGAATCGGCAATCTCCGTTCTTCTATGATGGCGAAGATCTCCGCCACCGGCTTAGTTAGCTGCAACGTGGAGAAGTCCGCGAGGCGATCCGTCTGTCGGCCTCCAGCTGTTTGCTTCTTTTCTCCCTGTTTGCGGACAGCCGTTTCTTTCTTAGGGGGATCGGACTCCTCCCGTTTCTTCCGCTGGAAGTCTGCTTCTTCCATCCTCGCATATTTGTCCACCTCGATCCGCAAGAGGTCCAGGGTCTTTGGTGTGCTCGCAATTAGAGCATTCTCCAACTCACGATACCTGCAGTTCCTCCTCAAAGCCTCAGCTGCAAAGTTTGGCGCAACGTCGGGCAGAGTCGCCAATTCAGCATTGAATCTGGCAACATACACCGTTAAGGATTCCCCCGACTTTCGCACCATATCAAACAGAATCGCTGGAGACTTTTCCACAGGAATACAAGAGCTGAATCGGCTTGTGAAAACTTTCGCCAACTGCTCAAAACTGTCGACAGATCCTGCCGGTAATTTCTCAAACCAGGTGTTGGCGATTCCCTTCAGAGTCATCACAAATATCTGGCACAGCGCCTCATCCTTTCTAGTAAAAAACTCAACATGTTTTTTTACTAAACTCACATGAACTGTCGGATCTGTCGTCCCCATGTAGGAATCGGTTGGCAATTTGACGTGTCTGCTCACCTGATGCTTCCTAACCCGAAAGGTTAAAGGATTCTTTGGATCATCATCTTGCTCTTCGCGAGCTCGTAGGGAGGCGGAGCCTCTGGAAGCATTCCGATCAGCCCTCTCGCGATCCCTTCCCGACTGGGGCCGATCCATTGACCTCTCTCGACCTCTTCCTCTCTCGGATCTTCCTTCTACCGACTGCCTCTGGCTCCCCCTTGGGCTACGCTGGACTGCCCGGCTATTAGCCTCTTCCATGTTGTCCAGGTATCCTTCCCCTCTAATCGGATTTTCACTCTGACGGGGTAGCCGGAGTTCATTCGGAGGATTTTCCCGTTGAGCTGGCTGACTGACGTGCTGTTGTACAGATCTGACTGGCTGGAGTGCCATGGGCGGAGGCACTAAAGATGGTGTCACCGCAGGTTGATCATGGATCTGCTGAGGAATGATCTGTTGGGAGTGGATCTGCTGGGGGAGGATTTGCTGGTGAACGGGCGGAGGGATCCTTCCCATAAACGTTTGCATCATCAGATCCATCCGTCGATGCAAGGCAGCGAACTCATGCATGACTGCTGGTTGTGGAGTGCTGGGAAGTAGCACCTCTGGAATTTCTGAGAAATTAAGCCGGCGGGCTGCGGCGTTCATGTCCACACGGGAAGATGAGACGTGAGGAGGTGGAGTTTCATACTGACCAGCAACACCACTGGTAGGTTGATTTGATTGAAAGTTTGGATCGGATGCCATTTTTGGAAATGAAAAAACCCCAATAAGATTGAAAAAAGAAGAGCTTTGAATTTCAAGGCTGCTCACTCAAAAACTCAAAAGCTCTCAATGAAAGCACCAAATAATAATCCGTGGACCGGAGTGAGGGGTTTTTTGGTAAAGTGGCTCGCTGGAGGGTGTTGATCAGATCGCCGCGAAGGACCTGCACAGTGCCGGAAGTGTTTTCCGGCGTAAGAGCTCCAATGCCAAAGTCAGTAATTTTGGTTAAGTGTGGAGAAAGTGTCCTTGAGTAAAGGAGAAACTTCCCTTATATACCTCCCTCTAGTCCTTAGGCTGGACTAGAGTGGTTAGATCTCTGACATCCCCTCCCATTTTTCCTCAGCAGGTGGTCTAGGAGCAGGGATTCATCATTATAACGTGGGGTGCAGACCTTATTTTAGGGGAATAGAGTCGTCCCCTTGTCCGGTTGTCAGATGATGATGTGATGGGAGCAGGTTATCCTCCCTGCCAACCTTGACTAAATGTATACTGACTATGGAGTATTATACAAATAATATCTGTGAGGGGAGATTAATATCTGGGCCCCATCAGTACGATGCCGTTAGGGTGGAATCGGCAGACAGCCGTTGTGTAGAATCGGCTGGGTGCCGTTTGGTGACACATTGACCAGGCCAGGGTATATAACGGTGCCGATCCGTTTCTTCATGCTTGGGCGGATGGATCGGCCTTGTCCCGATTTGAGACAATCGGGCTAGACTTGTCCTTTGGTCACTTTTTCCTGTTGACGTGGCCAAACGGTCGCGATGCCGTTTTGGCTGGTCAACAGTACTTTGTGAAGGTGCAAAGTCCATTGTGCCCTTCTGATAATTTTATGTATTATCACTAACATTTTCATTTTTTTTTATTGTTATTCATATTTATGGTTAAAGTCAAATTTACTTACGTGTAAAAAAAAAATAGTCAAAATTAAATAAGTAAATATTATTTTATCCAACTATTCCTAAAGTTACTTTGTAAAGACTAATTTTATTCGCATATTACCCAAGCCTACTAGAGGACCAAGTCTTACAACTGTCTTGGATGAATTGAGTTTTTAAATCTTTTTCAACATGAGTACAAGACTTTTTAAACTTTTTATCATGAAAAAAGACGAAGGAGAACTACAAGTCGCCACTCGCCAAGTCCTAGTAGTGCGTCATCGATTCTTACCACTAACTAACAAACGACATGTCGGCCATAAGCTAGCAACTGAGCCTCAGTTAGTGGGTGTTTGGCATTCTGGTTTGGTACCAGGAAGTTGGTTTACCAAACCAGAAAGCCAATATTTGTGTTTGGTAACTGAAATTTTAAACCAACTTCTTTAGAAGTTGGTTTAAAAAACCAAGGAAAACTCAACTTTTGCCACTGGATTGGAGAACTCCAGTGGCTGAAACCAATAGTTTCAATGGACACGGAACGGAGATTCATGTTTTAATGAATTTTTGGACAACCCAAAAATACCCTCATCTTCCCACGATTGCATTTCTCATTTGAGCCCTATTCTCATCTTCTCTTCTCACGCAGCCGCTCCCGTGGATCTTCTTCTTCTTGCCGTAGCAGCCTCACGCCGGCCTTCTTCTTCCTGCCTCAAGCGACAACCACCGCCACTACAAGCGACAACTTCTCCTCCTCCCTACATAGCTTCTCCTTTCTCCATCTTTGCGACCGCCACCGCAGGCGACAGCCACCGACACCGAATCCGCTCTCTTCTCCTGGAATCGGTAACAACTCTGCTAATTTCTTGCATTATATCTTGCAATGATGGGTTTTATATGCTTCTGGTTTCTGGGTTTTTGAGGTTTTGTTGATTGGAGAATTGTAATTGCAATTTTTAGCCTAAATGTGATGTTATAGGGCTGGGTTTGTTGGATACGCATTTGGTTTGGTATTTTAGTTTACTTCCTGGTTTTGTCTGTGCTTCAAATGCTTGAAAATGCAAAATTTGAATGTGAAGCTTGAATGAGAACAGACTAGGGAAAGTTGAATGTTAAAAAAGGTCATAGAGAAATTATTTGCTATTCCCGAGTTTGGAACAATGCCAAACGCCCACTTACAAGGAGCTGAATCCGGCTTTGTTCCAAGATTTCCAGACTTAACTACAAGTCAAGGTCAGTTTTCCTTTTCCAGAAACCCTAAAGTCTTGATTTTGGAATTCCTTTTAAGTTTGGGATGAATTGAAGTGTGCTGAAGTCTGCTTGCTCACTGAGGTGTGATGGTTTAGTTTGAAAATTTTGGCTTTTGAGGTTGATATGGGTGCTTTAGGATATATATTGGACCTAAAGCTTGCTGCTTTAGTTGAATTGGGCATCTAAATTACTGTTTTTTAGAGATTTAATTTGATTGGAAATGGGGATTATTTTAGGGGAAGCCTTATTTTGTGATTTAATAATTGAGTGTTTTCTGAAATTATAGGAGTGGAAGTTCTCTTTTTTTTTTCTTCTGTTGGAAATTATATGGAAATTTGAGTTCTTAAGCATACCTACTGTTAATTTTTTGATTCACTAGAATTAATATGCTACTGTGGTGTTTTTGGGTCCAAGGGAGAAAGAGAGAATTTTTTGTGGTGTTTTTGATGGTCATGGTCTGAATGGTCATATGGTTGCCTAGAAAGTGAGGAATTCTCTGCCTTTAAAATTGAGAGCTCGGTGGGAATTGAGTAGTAGCAGCAAGGAACAGGGCGATACCAGCGGTATTGCCGGTGGAAGTGTGAAGTGTTCAGGGGAATTGGTTAAGTCGATTGATGCTGAACTCAGGAGTGATTTGGGTCAAGTGAATAAGGAAAATGAATCTGATTTTTTTTCCAGACACTTAAAGAGTCATTTTTTAAGGCATTCAATGTGATGGATAAAGAACTCAAGCTGCATCCTTATATCGATTGCTATTGCAGCGGGACAACAGCTGTAACAATGATCAAACAGGTAGCTTTGGATATACATCACTACCTTGTTAGTATTGCTTTTGGAGTTGTCGACCATTGGATAATAATTCCAACTGTTTTATTCACTAGAATTAATATGCTACTGTGGTGCATAATAATTATATGTCCACAAGAAATTCAATTACTGAATGCCTTTTTCCCCCTTTGTTTCCAGGTTCTCCCAACTTTTGGCTTTTATTTGGCAGAACATTACGGTTCTTTTGATTCTGCATGCATCTCACAATTGAAGCTCATATTCGAGTTACTTTTCAGTATCATCTGCACCTCTTTCCCTCTAGTGAAGTCTGCCTAGCTCATGGACTGTCTACTTATTCGAGTGAACAAATCTGGATAACACTAGTTTCTCACTCTTGTGCTATTTGGTTCGTGTAGTTTCAAAGTTATTGAGATTGTTTTTGATCTATTTTGATAGCACATAAAGTTGATTTTCATTGTTATTGTTGTAGTTGAATGACAGACATACAAGCTTAATGGTCCTGATTGTAATGAAACAACTACTACATTATTTTGCCACCTACAGTAAACAATTTGTTGTGCAAATTGCAACTTCTAGAGCTAAGTGCTCATGTATTTTGTTGTCAATTGTTAATGATATTCTCTTTATTATCCAAATTGGTGCTTCTTACGGTTGATTAATGATATTCTCGACCCCATCAAAGTTGATTAGTTATTGTTTTTCTTACTGCACTAGAATGTAGTTATTGCCGTTAAAATTTTTGTCTAAAATCCTAACGAAATATAATAAGAACCCTATTTGAATGGCTTGTCTGCGTCATTTGGTTTCTCAGTACTCCTTGATAGGCTCTTCTGTATCTGAAGGTGAGGTGAGGTGAGAACAACCATGGATTATAAATCAACAGAGGAACTCCTCTCACTTAAATAGATGAGTATAAAAATCATACAAATGAACTGATACAAATCAAATAAAAAAACTATAATTTAATTTTATTACAATTATTAATAATTTATACTATAAACTAAAATTTTATACCATATTCCAAATTAATTAAAAAAATGTTTGAAATAAACTTTTTAAAGAATTTTTTTATATTTATGTTATTATTAGATAAATTTTTTTTGGTTAAAAACATAATACGGAAATTAAATATGCATTTGGTCAATTTTTTAAAAAATTAACACTTAAACACTTACCTACCATTTAATCGATATAGAGTTGGTTTTATTAAATAACCTCTGTAACCTATGTAATTGTACTTTTTATATATGTAATGACGGGTTTAATTTTTAATGCATTAATTAGTTTAAAACTTTTTCATGTAATTTTATTACAGTTTCAGAATAATTCATTCCATTTTCGAGCCTAATAGTTTAAAACTTTTTATTATATTAGATAAATATTTATTTATGGTATTAATAACTTAAAATTTTTATGGTATTAATAAGTTTAATTTATTTATAATATTAGATAAATATTAGGTGGTAGATGTTAGATTATAAATAAATTTATTAAAACATATATAAAGATACTAAAAAAATTAATTCTAACACTTGAAATGAATTTATGCCCTTTATGGTCATTTTACATTCCAACCATAGTTTTAAAACAGTTTTTACCAAACACTAAAAACAACTTCTGGTTTCCCCACAGAACTTTTAACAAACATTTAGCAAACACAGCATACTCCATTCTACAAAAGTCTGAAACTGACTTTTACAGACTGAATTTTTTTCTACTGAACTTTTCCAGCTAGAACCGGAACGCCAAACAGGCCAAGTTCTACTGAGGTTACGAAATGGGGAGTTTACGTCCGTCATCCCAGTTTCAAACTTTCAATCCACAGGGTTTAGGGTTTTACAACAAACCCAGCCATTACAACCCATTTTCAATGACCCCAACCCAAAATTGATCACAAATTGAACAATGATCTCAAAAACCCTCAATTCTTTCATCACATCGCAGAAGCTCTTGATATCAAAACCCCCATTTGACCTCAAAAGCCTCTGTCTTTACAATTTTGATGGCTGTAGAACAATAGTGAAAGTTAGGCTCAAATGGGTGAAAAATCGTAGCTTAGACCACATAATCGACAGGGAGACTGATCTTAAAGCAGCTTGTCTGTTAAAAGATGCCATCAAGAGGTCTCCTACTGGGTTTCTCACTGCAAAGTCTGTTGCTGATTGGCAAAAGCTTCTTGGTCTCACTGTGCCTGTTCTTCGCTTCTTGCGCAGGTATTTCGTGGTCTTTTCTAGATTTTTCATCACCCTGTTTGCAGCTTTTGCATTGTAAGATGATGTGCTTTTATTTGGATTGTAGATATATTTGTATGCAGTAGAATTAAAGTTTCAGTCTTTACTCTCCTCTTTTTTTAATAATTTGTTTGTATTGTGGTATTAGAATTACGAGAATGAATGTGTGAAGTTAAGGTTTGAGACTGTTAATACTGATTTTATGTATTGCCGGTGCTTCATAGTTTTTAGTTAGTCATTTTTATTCTGTTTCACGAGTAGTAGTCTGTGAGAAAGTTCAGACGTCTGATTATAGATATTTGCATTGTCAGATTATGTACTTTGATTTGGATTATAGATATTAGTGTGCAGTAGAATTAAAGTTTGAGTCTTCACTCTTTTTTTTGATAATTTTGGTGTATTGTAGTATTAGGATAGCGGAAATGAATGTGTGAAGTTAAAGTTTGAGAGTGGCACTATACTGATCTTACGTATCACCCATGATTCATAGTTTTTAGTTTGTGGTTTTTGCTGGGTTTTCCAAGTAGTAGACTGTGTGAAAGTTCTGACTTGTGATGATGGAAGTGTTGCGAAATCTTTTGAAATACTAGTGAAATGCAAATGAACTAATTCATATGCAGATTGGTTGTTTCTAATAAATTTTTGAATAAACAGTTATTTAACTATGTTGTAGCAAGAGTGGTTAAGATAATAGCATTTGTGCTCCATTGTTATGTAGGTATCCCACTCTTTTTAACGAATTTCCACATGCCCGTTATGCCAATTTACCTTGCTTTCGCTTGACAGACACTGCACAGTTGCTAGATTCTCAAGAGCAGTCTATTCACAAAAGTTATGAGAATGATACGGTAGAGAGGCTTTGCAAGGTGCTCATGATGATGAAGAGTAGGACAGTGCCCCTTCAATCATTGCAACCCTTGAAATGGGATCTGGGTTTGCCAGATCATTTTGAGAAATTATTGATTCCAAGGTATCCTGATCATTTTAAGTTTGTTAAGGCTCCAAATGGGATTGGTTGCCTGCAGCTTGTGCAATGGCGTGAGGAATTGTCAGTCTCAGCATTGCAGAAGAGTAATGAGAATAATGAAAAAGGCAACGAATATAGGCAATTTAAGAAGGGCCAGACAGCTTTGGCTTTCCCTATGAGTTTTCCAAGGGGTTACGGAGCACAAAAGAAGGTGAAAGCATGGATGGAGGAATTTCAGAAGTTGCCTTATATTTCACCATACGAGGATTGTAGACGAATTGACCCGGAAAGTGAACTTATGGAGAAACGAGTTGTTGGGGTTCTACACGAGCTTCTGAGTCTAACTATTCATAAGAAGACAAAGAGGAACTACTTGAGGACTGTGAGAGAGGAATTGATTCTTCCACATAGGTTTACTCGATTGTTTACCAGGTATCCAGGGATTTTCTACCTTTCATTGAAATGCAAGACAACAACTATTGCTCTTAGAGAAGGTTACAGGCGGGGTAAACTAGTGAATCCACATCCTCTTGCCCGTCTAAGAGATAAATTCTATCATGTTATGAGAACAGGACTTATTTATCGGAACAAAGGTGCTAATATGATTCCTCCCCACATTTTGCAAAATGATTTGGAGGATGAAACAGGACAAGAGTCTGAGGAGGAAGAGGATGAAACAGATGATGAGTGCTACGAGGAAATGTCTGGGACGGAGGAAGGGTCTGATGACGATGAAGAATCTGATGATGAATAGTTTTAATCTAACAGAATTGACAGTATAGCAACATTTTTAGAGTGGGGAGAAATAACATTTCATGTATTGAGGGAAAAGACTCCAATCAAATTTGTTTCTAATGAGATCCAAAGTTTTTCAAGAGCACTTGGTGTTTCATTCATGTACACATTAGCAAGCATCTACTTTTCTCATGTTCTGAAATGTATCTATGAAATGTAGAATTCATAGGAAAATTGAAAGCTGGATTTCAATGCAGAATTCTAGCAAAAATATGTAGGACTGTAAGACAATTCAATCTTTTTATAAAATATAACTTTGATGATGTTGCTTAAATACTCATCCTTTATACCTAAAATAAATTAGTAGTTCACTTTAGTCATCATCGTCACTTCCAATTTCATAGCTCTGGCACAAGAATAGCATTCCAGTGCTCGTAACAATGGTTTTACTTTGCTCCTCCACTCTTTCCGCGTCTTCTCCTAATGGCTTATTCTTGGCGGAAGCATCTGATTTCTTGACGACTGAGATCCTCATAAACCGAGATCTCAAACTGGATTTAGCAGTACTTGTTGATGAATCTGTTAATTTACTAGCTGGAAGTTCACGATCAACTTCTTTCAGCCTCTTATTATGTCTTTGCAATGGCATATTCAAGTCTTCACCATCATCATCGTCGTCATCAAAATCATCTTCATCGCAAATCCTTCGAACAATCTCTTTCGACCTCTGATGATGAAATACTGATCTCACAAGTGCTTCATCCTCTTCTTCCAACTTTCACCTTGTCTGCGTTAGTGCGCTTGCAAGGCATCAAGCATTGCATCTACGCTCACTCTTGATTGTCTCTGACTTCATCGACTTCACCTCATCGAGTGCAGCTATAATATCCATCTCTCGTTTCGAATGGAGGGTTCTGTTTTCCAACGACCTCATTGCATCCCCCATCTCCTCTGCGTCTCTTTTTCGTTTCTGCCTATCAATCTCCTCATTCTCAGCACGCCAAGGCTCGAAATTACGCGATGCACCACTCTCAACCACGTAATCAGATTTCTTGGGATCGGTCTTGATGGAAATCTCAGCAGAACAATTGCTGCATTTGAAAGATAATCTGAATATTTGGATTCCAAGATACATCTCCCCATCAACAGCTTCCTTAACAAAATTGAATTTGGTTCCTTTATTATACATGTAATTGCCGCAAGTTCCGCAGCGAATGCTCATCGGAAGCATGGAACGGACATTCTGCTTCGGATCTTTTGGAATCCTGGGTACCATCATGACAAAAAGATGAGAAAAAACCTTGTACGGTTCTTCATTGTCTTTTATCCTTCCAATTATATTTGAGATTTGAGAGCAAGGGTTTTAGAGGAGAGGGAAAGGACTTTTTAACGAGAGTGAAAGAGGTTCCATGAACCCTCCCCTTACCCTCTCATTTCCTCCTTGTTGCATTCTATTCTAAACACAGTGTTAGAGATGGTGACGTGTTAATTGAATTTACCAACTGAATTTGATATATAGACTGTTTGAATCATTTGACACCAAACGAGAGATGTTAATAATTTACTTTTAAGAACTGCCTAATTCATCAAGTTAAGAAGTGCATGCAAGCACGATTACAGTCACTCGGTCATATGACCTTGGGAAGCCTCCGGTGCGAGCAAGCTTGAAATTGCTTCATGCTACATAATATTCAGATCATCAAGAGTTACTCTTAGACTGATTCTGCTACAAACAAGAGGCTCTCCTCTACCTTGTCATACAAATTCGTACCGAGTCACACAACAAGCAAGTAACAACTAAATGTGTGTAACAAGACCAGAATCGATCAGTCAATCTGCATTTTGTTAGGCAAATCCTTCTTAAATTTGGATTTGGTTGGCCCCATTCCTCTGAACAAACTGGACCAAAGATAGAACCCATCTTTAAGACTGCGAAAAAATAATAATACTCCTTGCAATATAAAAACAAAAAATTATATACTCATGAAACGAAAAACACAAGAACTGATCAATCCAGTACTACTTATTGGAAGACTCTACTAATCCCAGGCACTGGCCACACCTGCGCCGTACCCTCCTCCTCCACCATAACTAGCAGGAACCCCATATCCACCGCCACTATTACCTCCACCGTAATGGTCACTCGCCCTATTGAAAGAGCCTTCCCTTCTGAAATCACGGCCACCGAATCTGCCTCCTCCAGATCTCCGATTCTTACCACCTCCAAAGGAAGACCGAGCATAGCGAGGCAGCCAGCTAGGCACTTCTTGGTTTGCTTCTTGCATCAGCTCACATAAAGGTCTTGCCAGTGACATGTTGTTCTCATTAAAGAAAGCTGTGGCCAGACCTGACTTTCCAGCTCGTCCTGTTCGACCAATCCGGTGCACATAATCATCAATGTCATTGGGTAAATCAAAATTTACCACGTGAGCAACATGGGGGATATCAAGACCACGTGCAGCTACATCGGTTGCTACTAAAATGGGAGTTTTCCCACTCTTGAATGATCTCAGTGCCAGTTCTCTTTCCTGCATACACAAAACATAAGAGCAATTATACAAAAGACAACAGCAAGTAATAGATACAATTACACAAAAGAGGAACAATGGAAACTACCAAGTTTCTTTCGTTATGTCACCTAAATTACTAAAGACTACCATCTATTTCCATTCCTAAATTACCAAATTACTCAATATTATCACATGCAACAAGAAAGTCTAACCACTCCTTTCAACGACACACCAATTCGTCCCTCAATTACACATCAATGCCATTGGGGACCAACTCGCATGTCATGTGGAAGCTCTCAACAGCACAAGGAATAACAGCACTAGGAAAATTGCCAGTTACCTGTTGTGTTCTGTCACCGTGAATTGATGTAGCTGGAAATCCATTAGTATACAACCAATGTTCCAATGAGTCAGCTCCCTTCTTTGTCTCCACAAAAACTAATGTCAAAGATGGCTGCAAGTTAACCAAGAAGCAATCATCATCATAGAGTTTAAATGTAGTGTTTGTAAAAAAAAAAACGTTGATTAGATGCTAGCTCAGCTCGCCTTTGTTTTTTTTTTTTTTAAAAAAAAAAAAACTTTCTAACTGTTGTTCTCCCATTCCTCAATTTTAACCTCCAACTTCTCTTTCAAGCAGACTCGCCACTTTTTTCACTTTTTCCCCCTTTGAAGTAGGATCCCGTTAACTTGTTTTTCCCTTCTTAATAAAACAATCAACTTTAAGGTTCTGATTTTTAAAGTCATGAAGAGCCATGTTTGATGAATATGCATATATAAAACCTAACTTTACAATAATAATAAAAAAAAATGAATGATATCAAACGTCCAAGGTTAGAAGCAAGAAGAACATATTACCTTTCCGCTTACTTCACTCTCCTTCTGCGCATGAAGTAGGTCCATGAGGAAGCTCCTCTTGTCCTTGTCAGGGACAAGTTCTACTCGTTGGGCAATTAAATCCGTACTGGAACCAACCCTTCCAACAGCCAAAAATATGTAACCTAAAAGGAAATCAGATGCTAGTCTCTGCAAGGGAGATGAAAATACTGTTAGATGCATGAAAGTCAGTCTTCAAAAGTACTCAAATAATAATTGTAAACTTTAACATGGCTACAATACGCAGGCACGAAATGAATTACTTTATCTGCTGAGATATGCAGGAAATAATCAAAACCCAAGCAGCAAGCCATATCTACTGGTGAAACCAAAACTAAAACCACCACTTGAGCCATCAAATCTTTAAAAAAAACATAGAAAACCATCCTGTAAATTTGTCGACAACAAGCACAATTTGAGCGTTCATAACAAAAATTCTATGATACTACAAACTTCCAAGATAAAATAAGCAATGACACTACATATCCAGTTGCAGAATGTCCAAACTCCAGAGACATTAGCAATGAAACTAAGATGAAACAAACAGACAGTACTACAAACATCTGAACAGACCTGTATTTCTTTTGGAAAAGTGGCACTAAATAGCATTGTCTGTCTCTGCCCACATGGAGGCATGTCCATCTGCTCCACAATCTTCCTAATCTGAGGTTCAAAACCCATATCCAGCATCCTATCGGCCTCATCAAGTGCCAAATATCTGATCATCTGCAGCGACACCCTAGCCCTCTCAAGCAAATCAACCAAACGTCCAGGAGTAGCCACAAGAATATCAACTCCTCTTTCCAGTTCTCTTAACTGAAAAACCAGCAACAAATCAGGGAATAGTTGAAGTAGGAAATAATAACCATAATCTAGAATGATTTTTTGAGTTAGTTTTTAGTAAGTGGGAAACCAACCATGGATATCATTTTCACCAAATAAAAAATAGTATTTGAGTAACTAACCTTACAAAAAAATTGTACATGCAGAGAATAATATAAAGGTCATATAACAAAAACCTGTTGGTTGATTGGAGCACCTCCATAAGCAACTACAACCTTGACACCAGTTTGATAGGAAAATTTCTTGGCTTCATCATGTATCTGCAATTAGATGGCATTAGGAAAACTAAACGAAGACAATGGCATTATAGACAATTCAAATGATCCAGAAACTTAATAAGAAGTCTGAATCCTAGCCGCACCTGACATGAAAGCTCCCTTGTAGGGGAGAGAATAAGAGCAAGAGGATACACAGTCCTTGCTCCATGTGGTCTCTGTGCATTCTGGTCCCGCATAATTCCACTGATAATTGGAAAACAGAAAGCAGCTGTCTTCCCTGAACCTGTCTGTGCACAAGCCATCAAATCCCGTCCAGCGATCAGTATTGGTATGGCATTACGCTGAACCGGAGTTGGCTTCACATACTTACACCTCCTAATGTTCAAATTCAGTGCTTCACCCAAGTCAATCTCCGCAAAAGTATTCACAGGTGGTGGCACATTGCTCCCACTTGTCTCCACTGGAATATCTTCATAGGCATCAAAGTTAATCCCAGTGTTCTCTTGCTCAAATGCAGGCTCCAAATCAGCATCATTAACATCATCGCCAAATGGATTCACCTCGCGCTCCCTCCGGTTATCCCAGCCGCCATTCCTGCTCCATCCACCACCTCTTCCACCAGAACCATATCCCGACCTGCTACCACCACCACCTCCTGCTCCTCCCCAGCGCGAACCCCCCGCAGGTCCACCATATGCTCCACGATCAGTATTTGCATTCAAGGGAGCAGGAGCAGAAGCAGGGGGCTCCGGCCCTCTGTTGCGAAGGTGTGGAGGAACATAGGCTCCACGAGGACCACGCTGTCCGCCATTATTAGCAGTAGAAGCACCGTATGCTGCAGCTACATTCTCAGATTCCGAATTAGCCACACAATCCGCCCATGAAGTGCTCATAATTCCCTACCAAAAAGTCAACAATCCACCTCTCCTCCAAACCAAAAACAAGAATGAAATCAATCTCCCGATTCTGCCCTTGCGTAAAAACTGCAGATCAAAACCCTAACTCGTCAAAAGAATGAAGCATACACTAAACCGCAAGCGAAACAACGAAACTGAAACAAGTGAATGCGAAAGAAGTTGAAGAGAAGTAAGAGAGAAGGAGAGGAACCTGTAGCGAGACGATACGATGAAACGGAACCCTAGCTGGTATCGGGATCGGACACAAATAGTGGAAATATCGGTTTCTGCGCTTTCTTTTGGTGCCGGATACTTTGTGAAATGAAATAGAGCAGCGTGTAAAAATGCAGATACTTGTCGCCTTTTTTTATCTGTTACTTCAAATCTAATTCTATGTTCGCTAGATGTACGGGTCACATAAAAATCCTTTTTTCTTCTTTTTTCTTACTATTGCTGTGATATTTGGTTGACTAAGTAGTCAATTTTGTAATTTTGTAATTTTTTTATTATTTTATGCCGTTTGGTTTCATTGAAGTTATAAGAAAAATGATATTCTCCTTTTTATTCTTCTTATTTTTTGGTTGAAAATGGAGAGAAAAATTGGCACCGATATAGTAGGTATTCTCATCCATTGACTAGCAATTCTCATTTAAAACACCCAAACAATCAATTCCACAGCGAGTAACAACTAGGCTATGATAATTTTACAAAATGGGATCAATATGAAGCCTTTTTGTGTTAGTAGTACAAGCACATTAAGCAAAACCTTCAAGGCATTGTTTGTTAACAACAGAACACCTACTATATCCTGCTTACAATGGTTCAGAAACCGAACCACTACCGCTGTAGCACTAACAGTTCTAAAGACTACTGGCGTTAATAAACCGGGGTGTGTAGATACAGAATTACCTAAGAGTAAATTTAGTTGGCTCCATTTTTCTCTGCACACCAACAAAGATGGATGGAACCCATACATAGGGCGAAATGAAAACAATCCTTGTAATCGGAAGGAACAAAAATTTATATACTCATGAGAGAACACGAGTCTGAATCCAGTACTTAGCAGCAGCAGCAGACTAATCCCAAGCACTGGTCGCACCTGAACCATAACCCCCGCCGCCATAACCACCAGTGTGGCCATATCCACCTCCACCGCCACCTCCACCGCCTCCACTGTAGTAATCATTGGCCCTATTAGAAGAGCCATCCCTCCTGAAATCACGGCCACCAAATCGGCCCCCTCCAGACCTCCGATTCTTACCACCTCCAAAGGTTGCCCGGGAAGCATATCGGGTCAGCCAAGCAGGTACTTCCTGGTTTGCTTCTTGCATTAGATCACATAAGGGTCTTGCCAGTGACGTGTTGTTATCGTTAAAGAAAGCTGTGGCCAGGCCTGAGTTTCCAGCTCTGCCTGTTCGACCTATCCGGTGGACATAATCATCAATGTCATTGGGTAGATCAAAGTTTACCACATGAGCCACATGGGGTATATCAAGACCACGAGCTGCTACATCTGTTGCTACTAAAATTGGTGTTTTCCCACTCTTGAATGACCTCAGGGCCAGCTCTCTTTCCTGCACAGATATGGATAACATGTAACTAATCTGTGGAAGATGGCTACTAACAGCATGATAGATACAGAGAAAATGGCATCAAACTAAACGCAGCTACTAAAAGCAAGCACAATTCTGTTCTAAATTGCCATGTTACTTGTTACATTACGTGCGTCTCATTATTATGAATCAATGGATTAGGAAGCCTTAATCAATAATGTCACATGTAACAATGAAATAACTAAATCTAGACAATGAAAAAAGAACAAGGATTGCTCAACAGAATTGCCAAATAAACAGAAGTCGTAATGCACGTCATACCGACCAACTCACCTGTTGTGTTCTATCACCATGAATTGATGTAGCTGGAAACCCATTTAGATACAGCCAATGTTCCAACGAGTCAGCTCCCTTCTTTGTCTCAACAAAAACCAACGTCAAAGATGGCTGCAAATTGACCAAGATAATCATCAGAGTCCAAACATATTCAAGAAGTTTCCATTCAACACATGCTCTGCATACATAAAAAATTTCTAGACTTCTCTATTCTATTTGCTATCCTTTCCTCTCTTTTTCTTATTAAACTTCCCTCCCCTGAGAAGATCTCCCACTACTTCCAGATTCTTCACAATCAGAAATCAATCTTTACTCTTCCTTGTTATAAAATTAAGATCGTGCGTATAAGTCTTAAAAAGAGGCCACATTCAACTAAGATGCTCAGATCAAATCACCATTAACTTGTCAGTTGGCAAGTGTCAACAAAAAAACATAAGATTAATCAAATCAAACTTCCAAAAGTCAGCATGTAGCCACATATTACCTTTCCATTTACTTCACTGTCTCTCTGTGCGTGAAGGAGGTCCATGAGAAAGCTTCTCTTGTCAACGTCAGGAACAAATTCAACTCTTTGAACAATCAAATCAGTGCTAGAACCAACCCTTCCGACAGCCAAAAATATGTAGTTTAAAAGAAAATCAGCTGCTAGTCTCTGCAAGTCAGATCAAATGGCAAATTACTTTCAGAAGAAAACTAAAATGTCCCTCTTCAACACAACTCAAATATCAAAGAATGGCACCTACACCTAGAGGAAAGGAATTGCTTTATCTACTGAAATAAGCAGGAAATTGACCGACCAACAAAGCTAGGCATATTGCCTTATATTTCATTTAAGAGATCTACTGGATTTTGTCCACAAAATGCACAACTTCCTCAAGTTGATAAAAAACACTTATCAATTATTGGGGGGAAATTCCTTCTGAATGACCATTAGAGTGTGAAATGACTTCAATATAATACCAAAATCCAGAGACATCGGGGGGTCAATAACTGAGGATCACAATCAACTGTACCGAAATCAACAGAAAATACCACGAGTATAAAAAGCGCACCTGTATTTCTTTTGGAAAAGTGGCACTAAACAGCATTGTCTGTCTCCTCCCACATGGGGGCATGTCCATTTGCTCCACTATCTTTCTAATCTGAGGCTCAAATCCCATATCCAGCATCCTATCTGCCTCATCCAGAGCCAAATACTTGATCATCTGCAATGACACCCTAGCCCTCTCAAGCAAATCCACCAACCGTCCAGGGGTTGCCACAAGAATATCAACTCCTCTTTCAAGTTCTCGTAACTGATCAACCAAAAATAAATTAGTGAACTAGGAAAACAGTACACGTGGCAATAATTGGCAACATTGTATATGCAAAAGAAATGAAAGTTCTGCAAAGGGCATCATGACAAGAACTGAAAAATAAAGTTCAAGAAAAGACCTTAAGAGGAATAATATATCATGTAAGGAACGAAATTAAGTAACCTGATGAAAGCTATACCATACAGACATTGCCAACCATACTCATTAGCATTGTACACAGCAGTGAATCAAAATTCTTTAGGAAAGTTTACCTGTCCACAATATCCAAACTTGGAATACCAAGTTTGTGGTTTGATGTGATTCTTTCGACCAGTTTAAGCACCTGGTATGATATTACAACAAACACTCTATGTAATGGGACGTGTTCTTGGGATACTACACAAATACTTGGTAGCAAAATTGTTCACTCTATGGGTAAGCCATGGGTAAATTGCCATTAAATAATTTTGGGATTTACTGCATTCAATCAAGTTTAATTACTTCTCACATACATGTAATTTTAAATAGAGTATAAGGATTGGTACAGGATTTACTACTCGATTCAATTCACAGGCTAAAAAAATCATATCCACAGATGAATCTGTGGCCAAAAATGCATATAAGAAATAACAACAATTGTAGCAGTTGGAAACAATTAAAGATGTCCTTCAATGTAAGCACAAGGTGCAACAAACTTAAACTGATGAAATTATTCAAGAAACATGGATAAAATAAGGCATCCGTACAAGCTAGTAGCAGAAAAGTAAGTATGGGGATGAAAAAGTAGACTGTGAAAGGAGGACGCAGACCAACCCGGTATGACAACATAGCATAAAATGTCAACTGGTCGCAACAACTTTAGAATGCACAAAGAAAACTTGATAGGAACACAAAGGGAGAAGGAGCCCTAATACCTTCACAGCCGTGAGCACATACACGTCTAACGGTGAAAGAAAGAAAGAAAACAAACAAACAACATTGAATTGGAGAAGAAACTGATGATAACTTTCTAGGATGTTTTCAGTTCAAAAACAATAATTATTTACACACAAAAGTGGAAATACAAATCAAATAATATGAGGATTACATATTTCAATATCCCAAACATTTGCAGAAGAGAATTCCTTTCCTTATGAGAATGATTCATAACAGTAGCAGATGATGACTAAATATGAGCCTTTAACTGAAAAATGGGTAATATGACAAGCCATGAATTGATTGAGCTTTTGGAAAATGTTAGGCCAATCTAATTCGTGTGATGTCCGTCAAAGTACAGAAACAAATTAAGTTCTCCAATGATCCAGAAAAGTAGAGACCTATCAATATCCTCTCCTAGTTCCTTTCACTATTTGTACCAAAATTTGTCACGAAATGAAAGTTTCAGAAAACACCACATTATACTTCCCTCCGGTTTATAATAAATATACATGGATTTCTGATAAGAAGTAGTAAAAGTTAAGGAAATGTTGAGAGAAATAAAAGGTAACATAATACAAACCTGTTGGTTGATTGGTGCTCCTCCATAAGCAACTACCACCTTGACACCAGTTTGATAGGAAAACTTTTTGGCTTCATCATGTATCTATAATAAGATTGCATTTGAGAACACAAATCAAGTCCAATATATTTACATGTAAAAACAAATTAAATTGTTTAATAATTTCAAAGCACAGTTTGCACCTGACAAGAAAGCTCCCTTGTAGGTGAGAGAATAAGAGCGAGGGGGTAGACAGTCCTAGCTCCACGCGGTCTCTGCACAAACTGGTCCCGCATAATTCCACTAATGATAGGAAAGCAGAAAGCAGCTGTCTTGCCTGACCCTGTTTGTGCACAGGCCATCAAGTCCCTACCAGCCAATAGTATTGGTATTGCATTACGCTGAACTGGAGTAGGCTTCACATATTTACACCTCTTAATATTCAAATTCACAGCATCACCTAAATCAATATCTGCAAAAGTATTCACTGGAGGCGGCACATTGTTACCACTTGTCTCCACTGGAATATCCTCGTATGCATCAAAATTAATCCCAGTATTCTCTTGCTCAAAAGGTTGCTCGATAACACCATCATTGTCATCATCACCAAAGGGATTCACCTCACGCTCCCTCCTATTATCCCACCCACCACCCCTATTATTCCATCCAGCACCACCACCTCGTCCACCAGAATGCCCATAGTCCATCCTCCCACCGCCACCACTACCTCCCCAGCGAGAACTCCCAGCAGGTCCCCCATACCCTCCGCGGTCATTATTGCCATACAATGGAGCAAAAGCAGCAGCAGGGGGGTCTGCAACTGCTGGTGCTTTGTTACGAAGGTGCGGTGGAACATACGCGGCACGAGTAGGACGTGGCAAGCCATTATTAGCAGATGAACCAGAAGATGCTGGTGCTACATTCTCAGACTCAGAATTAGCCACAGAATCTGCCCATGAAGTGCTCATAATTCCCTACAAAACTTATAAATCTACCACTTATTTTGCTATCCTTCCTATTATGCCCTCACCTACTCTCTCCAAACTGCAGATCAAAACCCTGCCTAATCAAAATGCAAACAACGAAGAAATCAACCTGAAGCACATGACGACAAACACAGAAATCGCAATCAAGCAACGGAAATGAGCAAAGCGTGAGCAGAAACAAGCATGAACTAGAAAATGAAGAGAGGCGGACCTGATGCGTTCAGCGCAATGAGGAAAGGAACCCTAGCTGGTTACGCGATCGGACACGACGAGCACGATATCGGTTGCTGTGCTTCCTTTCTTTCGGATTTTTTTTTTTTTTTTTTTTTGGGTTTGAGAGTGTGTGTGCGTGTTTTGTGTTGAAGAAATGTTAAGAAAAAAAAGGAGGCGTTTTCTTTTGTTTTTCTTCTTGCGTGTTGTGTTTTGTTGGTTGATTGCTGCTCGCTCGCTCGCTCTCCGTTTTTTCTGTGCGCGCGCGAGAGAAATGGGTGAGAAAAATCTAAAAAAGAACGGTGCGTGTAGGAACTAAGCCAAACGTGTTTTTTACCTTCTTTTACTTCTTTTCTTTTTTATTTTTTTGGTTACTGCCTAATTGCAGTAAATACTCAAATTATTACTTACTATACTTTCTCCACACGATAAGGAAAAAAAAAGACAAATAATATTATTGGCTCTCATTAGTACGATTTAAACAACAATTCACGTAAATGAAAAAATTAGTAATTCATAGCATTTTTTTATAGAGCATGAACGATTGGATATTGAGTTCGAATTCTTTAAGTAAAAAGAAAATAGTTAGCACAAATTTTCTTTTGTTAAAACAAGGACTCAATCTATACATAAACATAATAACAAATCATCCAACCCATTAATTTCATTTGAAATGTTCTTTTGGTGATGCTATATGTGCTACTTCCACTCATGTTCCAATTGATTGGTTTGTTTGGTTGTAAGGACTAGGGCTGCACACCGAAATACCGAATGCCGAATACCGAATTATCATACCGTCCGAACGCAAATTCGGACGATATTTTTAAAAAAAATTCGGTATTTACTGTCGGTATTTTTGTTGGTTCGGTATTACCGAAATACCGAATTTTTTGAAAGGGAACATGGGCTTGGGTGGGTTGGGCCGGCCCATTTTTACTCCCTCTCCAAATTCCAAACATCCCTGATCTTTATTAAATCTCCAATCGAAAATTCCAATTTCATTCCACTCTTCCAATTTCATGACACGACCCATGGGCCCAAAACGATGCCGTTTTGACAAGGCCCATATCAGGACAAATCAAAACGACGCCGTTTTGATATGGACCAAAACGATGCCGTTTTGAAAAGTCCCAAAATGACGTCGTTTTTGGACTTTTTCAATTTTAATAATATTTTTTGATATATTATAAAATGCTACAGTAAAAATCAGCCGGTTCAATCCGGTTTTATCCGGTTTTATCATCTAAGATGTACCGGTTTAATGTGTAAACGGTTCCGGACGGACCAGCATCTATAATCCGGTTCAACCCGGTTGAACCACCAATTTTTTAAAAACGGTTCGCTGTCCGGTCCGGTTCTGATAACTATGCTCCCTGGTGCATGTCAGATGCTCTGCGTGGATCCCAAGGAATATTCCCCTTTTCTCCCATCGTGGACCTCCCACTTGCAGGAGCATGCACTCCTTGTATTACTTTCCTTAACTGGAATTTTGTCCTTTTGTGGGTTGTTAGGATATATAAGCTCTAGTTTTAGGGTTTTGAGCCTCCATCATCTTTAGGGGGCCTCTCTCTCCTCTTCTCTTTTCCCTCTCTTCTTCTTTCTCCCTTTCTCCATTTTTACAACAGCTTTCTTTTAGTTTTTAGTTCTTAGGACTTGTTCTTCCCTCTTCTCTTGATAGCCGCCGGCTCCAAGCTTTGTAACAAGCACCATTAATCAAGTTTTATCCCTTGCTCTTCCTTTATCTTTTATTATGTTATTTCCATCTTTTATTTGTTTATCTCTTAACATGAGTGGCTAAAACCCACGTTCTTGGTAAAGGTGTATCAAGGGTTGCTTGGGTAGATTCGAGGCTTGATTGCTCTTAACATGTTCTCCTTATTATATCTGGTTGCTTGTCATTTTAATTCTATTTTTGCTTGGGGTGATTCGAGGCCTGATCATCTTTTAATCTTCCCTTTGTGATTATTGTCGTGACTCTGCAGTGATAGCTAGCGCGAGACTGTTGGGTAGGTGTAGACAACTAGATTAGTGTTCTCGGGTAGATCTGGGTTCATTCGTCTAGGGCATACAGCTTGTTAGGGTCTTGTCGTGATCCTGACAAATCGAGGCATCGATCCCTAGATGTGTCTTTCTTGTTCTTTATCGATGCTCTGATATTCTGTCCGTTTTGTGCTAGTGACAAGCTAAAGTGAAAAAGGTTATCTTTTGATGACAAGATAGGTGGCTAAGAGGATATCAAAGGATCGAGGCCACCTTATTAACAGTGAAAACGGGGGGTGGCTCCTTACGAAAGAAAGTAGGGGGTCTACGTGAAAACATGACCCCTATAGCACGTCTGTAATGTTAGAACGGAAAATCTTTGCGCTGATGACAATCGAGCCCTCGACGCAACTCAAGAAAGCCCTTTACCAAGTTCCCTTCTCCTTGATTTATTATCTTTGCTTATTAATCTAATTGTTTATTTTGTGTTTTATTTTATCTCTGATCTTTATTATTATTGTTTACTCTCTTGGTTAACTTGATTAACCTATAAACCCCCCCTCTCTCCCCTCCCTTTTTGTTATTGTGATTCTGTGCATTTTTACCTCTATCATACAATCGAGGGCTTGATCTCGTTTCTCTCAATCTCTGTGGTTCGACCTTGTTACCGTTTTACACAAATTAGTTTGTGCATCTAGGCCTCAGGAAATATATTATTTTTGACCCGTTTCGACGGAGAGTCACTATCCAACAAGCAGTTACAGAGAGTTATCAAGAAAAATAGTTTATTATGCAGATGGCAATCCGTTAGCCCTTGTTGTTTTGGGTTCGGCATTATTTGACAGAAGCAAAGAAGTGTGGTTTAGTGCATTAGAAGGTTTAGAGAAAGAACCCAACATTGACATTCAAAATATGCTAAGAGTTAGTTATGACATTCTGAGTCGTGAAGAAAAAAATATATTCCTTGATATAGCATGTTTCTTATATGGGAGCAATTTGGATTTTATAAATCGATATTATGGCATTGTTGGAGTTTTCAGGATACAAACTCTCATGGACAAGTCTCTTATAAGAGTCTTTTCTTGCAACACTATAGAGATGCATGATCTATTAAAAGAGATGGGTCGGAGTATTGATCGAGAAGAACATTCTGACAAACTCGAAGATAATGAGAGATTATGGATTCCTGATGATGTTTTCTCCGTCCTAACAAAAAAATAAGGTGATTACCATGCTTTCTATCTTTTTGCTTTCGCCGAGACAACACATATAGCGAATCATACTATTTTATAGATAGATTTGCATTTTGTTACATTAGGAAGGGCAAAAAGACATAAATGGCCCCTGAATTTTAATTTTTTAATTAATGTGGCCCCTGAACTATTTTTTTGTTTAATTACAACCCTGCGAATCGAGCATTTTGACATAAATGGCCCCTACCGTCACAGAAATCTGACGTGGCGACGTTATCTTCCACGTCACCCATGTATCACTTGCCACGTCGTCGTGCCACATCAGCATCTTGCCACCTCACATGGAAGGTTCAGGGGCCACATTAATCATTTAATTAAAGTTCAGGTGCCATTTATGTCTTTTTACCCTAAAAATTATAATTGTCCATTTCAACTTTCTATCAGCTTCCCGTATTTTCAGAACCCCAAAAGGGCACTTAAGTGATTAACTATCTTTATTATTTAAATGTTCTGATTATTGATAATACTTATCTTCTATCTATGATAGATAGGGTTGGCAATGGAGCGGGTATGGAGTGGGTAAGACACTATCCATACCCGCACCCACAAATTTGCGGGTAATCCATACCCGCACCCGCACCCGCGCGGAGCGGGTATGAGAAGACAAATTGTACCCGCGGATACCCGCAATTTCTTAAAATTTAAATTTTCATGTTTAATGTTTTCAAACACCCTTTTAAAGTCATTTAAATTTATGCTTTGTATTATACTTTGGATTGGAAAATAGTTGAAAAATTATTTTAGTGGATATGTAAACTTTAATTTATGGTTTGTGTTTGACTAAGGGATTTACTAAGGTTTACAAATTTTATGATATGTATATATATTTTGCGGGTATTATTGCGGGTATCCATACCCGCATTTTGCGGGTATTGGAGCGGGTAAGTACTATCCATACCCGCACTTTGCGGGTACGGGTAAATCCATACCCGTAAAATACCCACAAACTGCGGGTAATACCCACCCGCAATTGCGGATATCCAGCGAATATCCATACCCGCGGGTAGAAATTGCCAACCCTAATGATAGACAATTTTTTTTCCTAAATAAAACTTAAATTCTGATACTTTATTATAAGCAGATAAGTAAAATTTTAAAAAAAGAAGTTAAAATAGCTAGGAATTATTTATTTATTTATTTTGTGCGGAGGAATTATGTCTTTTTACCCTAAAAATTAATTAAATGAGTATATGTATTAAATTTTTTTTTTTAAAAATGAGTTTTATATTTTTCATGGGATCACTCATGGTTTTCTTCTTCAAAGCATGGAACATTCCAATCATCAATGTTGAAATGAATATATAAACTTAAATAGGAAACTAATTAATTATATATATTCATATATATATTATGTGGCAATTAAAGAGCAGAAACTAATTAATTATTTAAAACAAATATGTTGTGCGGTGATGGGAAATTGGGGCTGGGTTTAGTAGTTCATTTTCTCTCTCTTTTTTTCCTACAAAATATTTTCTTCCTTCCTCTTCTCTGCAATATTTATTTTATTAATACTCAGGACACTTAACAGTTAACAATTCTCATCATTTTGTCCCGGGAAGAGAACCACCTTACCAGCCTGCCATGCATTTAATTCAACTTTCATACCCATTGTCAAACCTTACTCATTCTCCTCTTCTACTCCTCCGCACAAAATAAATAAATAAATAATTCCTAGCTATTTTAACTTCTTTTTTTTTAATTTTACTTATCTGCTTATAATAAAGTATCAGAATTTAAGTTTAATTTAGAAAAAAAAATGTCTATCATAGATAGAAGATAAGTATTATCAATAATCAGGACATTTAAATAATAAAGATAGTTAATCACTTAAGTGCCCTTTTGGGGTTCTGAAAACACGGGAAGCTGATAGAAAGTTGAAATGGGCAATTATACTTTTTAGGGTAAAAAGACATAAATGGCCCCTGAACTTTAATTAAATGATTAATGTGGCCCCTGAACCTTCTATGTGAGGTGGTAAGATGCTGACGTGGCACGACGACGTGGCAAGTGATACATGGGTGACGTGGAAGATAACGTCGCCACGTCAGATTTCTGTGACGGTAGGGGTCATTTATGTCAAAATGCTCGATTCGCAGGGTTGTAATTAAACAAAAAAATAGTTTAAGGGTCACATTAATTAAAAAATTAAAGTTCAGGGGCCATTTATGTCTTTTTGCCCATTAGGAAGTAGCAATTAGGTGGGTCAGATTTAGATTTCAAAGAAAAGAAAGACAAATATTTAGATCCTTTTAGCTCATGATTTATTTATTAGAGAAGCTAAATGTCTGTATTTTCTCTTTCACAGAGTTAATGTGATATGTAAATTTAATTGTATAAATGTTGTTTTATTCTAAATACTAGGGACGACAAGAATTAAAGCTATATTGTTGGACATGTTTGAAATTAGACCGATGCAGTTGGATGGTAATGCCTTTGTTGGAATGGATTCCCTTCAATTTCTCAAATTCTACAGTAATTCTCGTAATGAGCATCAGAAGAATAAAGTGTACTTGAAGGGTTGTGGGGAGCTTGAGTATCTTCCTGGAGGGTTGAGGTATTTTCATTGGGATGGTTTCCCTGCAAAACACTTGCCTTCCAATTTTTGCGCTGAAAATCTTGTTGAACTGAGGTTGGCTGGCAGCAATGTTAGTGAACTATGGCGAGAAGTACAGGTATGTACTGTTCAATTTATTTTATGTTTCTTAAAGATATGGCAAGAAGATGATAATGTTTGTAGTATCATAATACTTCATTCTTTTGGTATTCTTTGTGGCAGGATCTTGGGAATTTAAGAGTGATTAGTTTACGGAAATGCCTTGATTTGATTAAAATTCCAGATCTCTCTAAGTCTAAAAACCTCAAGAGGATCGATCTTTTTGGTTGCAACAGTTGTCAGAATGTTCCAACCATCAAGTTTGTTTCAGAAGGACTTGAGGATATCAATCTATCGCATTGCTTGTATGTGAGAAGTTTTCCAGATATTTCATCCAAGAACATAAAATGGCTGAACCTGTGTGGGTTAGATATTGAAGAAGTGCCCTCCTCAATTGAGTTTTTCTCTGGACTTTAAGAACTGTGTATGAATGATTGCAGAAAGCTCTCAACAATCTCAACCAACATTTGCAAATTGACATCTCTCACGTCTCTTAGTTGTGAACGTTGCGTAAAACTTGAGAGCTTTCCAAAAATTTTGGAGCCTTTAGAACACTTGAAGTTTATTTGGTTACGTAGTTGCCAGAATTTGAAGATTCTTCCAGGTAATTGGTATAATTTGAAATCTTTGGAGCATCTCGGATTAAGTGGAACATGCCTTACAGAAATAGCCCTCATCCCCATGTATGTTGATCACTTAAATTGGGATCAAGATTTGTGCCCTGAGATTGAGGGGTGCAAAGGAGGAACACGTCATCCCAATCCCAATCCCACCAGTTGCAGCAGCTGTAATATGAACAAGAGTATATATGTAGAGGGAATTGAAGAGAGTCAGACTGATATGGGTAGTAGTAGAGAGATGCCACCACCACCACCACGGGTGCAATTAATTGCCTCATCACCAGGAGTAGCTTCAACTAATATTAAATATCTATTTCTCGACAGCTGTCATTCATTGAACTTCTCAAATGTTACCACTGACATGCTTGCAAGTTTCTCTTCAGTGAAGAATTTATCTCTGAAGGGAAACAATTGGGAGACGTTACCTGAGAACATGGACCAACTCTCTAATCTCAAATTTCTCGATGTAAGCGATTGCAAGCGTCTTCGTTCCATACCAAAGCTGCCATTGTCTCTAAAAACCTTGGAGGCAAATGACTGTGAATCGCTTGAATCCATCGAGAATGGAGGATGGGGTAATTAGAAAAAGCAAGTTGAGGGCTCTGAATTTGATGAATTGCTTTAAATTGGAAGAGGTGACACGTAGACAGATCTTGACACATTCTCAGCCTAGGATGATGTCTCTACATGAAGGAGAGCGCATATATTATGAATGTGTATGTACTGCCAGGGACTGAAATTCCAGAATGGATGGAAATGGGAATAGGAACGGGGTCCTGTGTCACCATCAAGCTCCCCTCATGGCAAAATGTCTCAGTTTCGAGGATTTGCCTTCTCCCTCCTATTTTCTCCTAACACCACTACCGCTACTACTGAGCATGATTCTTTCTTCAAATTTCAATGCATTCTCAAACAGAATGATCGCCGTGTCATCTCTCATCTTGAAACATTCTCTTTCAAATTTCCACCGGTAAAGTCAGAGAATTTGTTTTTGTGGAGATGGAACTTCAAACCAAAAGATGATAGAGGATCAGGAGAATTGGAATTGGGTGAATTGGTGGGTAAAGAGGTTTCCGTTGAATTCAGCGACATAACACTAACAGCATTTAGGACGACAAGAGGGTGCTTGGCTGTGAACAAGTGTGCGGTACATCCTCTGTTTGAAGGAGAAACTGTGCCACTCATGGACGTGGCCACTGCCACAACAAAAACAAACAAACCCACCGCCACAAACTATCTAAATTTGATAATATTATATAGGGGTGGCAAAAATCTACCCATACCCAACTAATTTAAGTGGGTATGGGTGTTAAATGGGTTAGTGCAATTTTTAAATGGGTAGAAATGGGTAATATACCCATTTAAACTAAAATATGTGGGTTTTATTGGGTTGGGTAATGGGTACCCAATGGGTACCAATTAAACCAAAACCAACCCTATCCCTCCCCTTCTCCTCTCTCTCTCATCTTTTTTATTTTTCTTTTTTAAATAAATTCAATTTTCTTAATTTATATAATGAACAAAATAAATTAAAAACTATAACAACTTAATCTCTATCTCAAGATGAGTAATTCTATATCCACTTTTCATTTTTTTTTTTAAGTTTTAAAAAATGGGTTTTATACTTAAAAGCATGAAAAAATTATAGTCATGGATAATTTAAAATTATTTAAATATATTTTGAATTAATTTAAAATTTTCATAACTATTCTTATAACTAATAGTAAGCTTTTTTTTTATTATTATTATTACTATTTTTTATTATTATTTTTTTTTTTAAATTATGATATTATTATGATAACGAGATATTCTTTCCACTGCATGCATATTTCTAATCGGAATATTAGAAGTACTGGATTGAAATGTAGTACTTTAATTAATTTAAAATGACATGCATATAATTATGGCCATAATTATATATTAATCTATGTAAGGGGTGGGCATCGGTCGGTAGTTTGGTATACCGACCGAAATATTTCGGTATTCGGTATACCGAATGACCAAAAATAATTACCATACCGTACCGAACTAAATTTCGGTACTGTACCGAAATACCGAATTTAATTCGGTACGGTATTTCAATATACCGAAATACCAAACTTAATTCTTCATGAGTTAATAAAATACAAAAAAATTTATAAAATTAAAATCAGCATATATATATATATATATATTTTGCAACAGTATATATATATTTTGCAACAGTAAAAAAAACAGTGGAGTATGCTTTATATTTATATATATTGCAACAGTAAAAAAGTAAAAAGAAACAGTAGAGTATGCATGCAGTGGGCAACACGGATGGATTGGAGTATGCATGCAGTGGCCATAACTAGATTAATCTAGTGTTGTACACAAGTTTTAAATTAATAACTAGCATAAATAATGTATAAATTAATAACTAGGAGTACTATGTTAATTTAATCAATCAATTTATTTATACAATAAAAATAAAATAATTAAATTTTACTTTTATTATTATTTAATATTTATTCTATTTATTATATATATATATAATTTTAAATTATTTATTTTAGTAAAATAAAATTTGAGCCTAAACGGTCAAACCCGAGCCTAAACGGTCAAACTCAAGCCTAAACGATAAAACTCGAGTCTAAATGGTCAAACCCGAGCCTAAAAGGTCAAACCCGAGGCTAAACGGTCAAACTCGAGCCTAAATGATCAAACCTGAGTCTAAATGGTCAAACCCGAGCCTAAATGGTTAAACATAGTATTTTTAATTTTACTTAATAAAAAATTATATTTATTAAGTGTGTATAATTTAAATGGGTGTAAATGGGTATAAATGGGTGGGTATGATTAAATGGGTATAAATGGGTATGGGTACCCATTTAAAAAATTATATGGGTAATAAATGGGTATGATACCCATACCCACCCATACCCATTTAATCATTACCCATACCCACCCATACCCACCCATTTGCCACCCCTAAATTATTATATGATGTTTTTTCTTTCGATAAGCAGATTATATGATGTTGTGATAACAAAATTTGTTCTACTTTTATTAATGGGATAATTCATTTGTTTAAAAAATACTAGTAAAAGTAGTGTTTTTTTATTTTATTTTGGCTAGCCAACTTATTTTCCCGCGCCTGTTTAGCGAAGCAAAACATAGGGTTGCCTTTCCCCGTATTCAAGGGACGCACACGCCACTACTACTGCCCTTTTCCCCTCACACGCGCGCAGAAACAAATACAACACAGCACACACGCGCGACGTTATAATTAAATTTTTATGCCTGTAATAATAATAAATAAAATTTAAAAAAAAATCATCTTTTCTCCCCTCTTTCTCACCTTCGTCTGTAAAACCCTAATTGTCGAATCCTCTCTCGCTCCCTCCCTCCCCCTCTCTCTCTCTCTCTCTCTCGATACCCGAACCTCCGCTCTCTACAGAAATTCCTCGATCACCATTTCCCCAATCCATCCACCTTGTTCTTGGTTCGCTACGGAAGATACCCGATTGTTGGAGATCTGCCGTGTCTTCTTGTTGTTCAGCTCTCATTTTTCGAATTTAGGGTTTTGACTTTATTTGTTTCTTTTCAATTTTGATTGGTTGATTGGTAAACGCTGGCGGGTATTGGGGTCAGGTAAATGGCGGATCCGCCAGGTATCCGCCCGGTGGATTTAGTTGGAGAGCGATTGCTATTGTTATCATTTCGTTGTGTGTCCGTGGAAGACTTCGTTTTGATTGGTCTGCATAGCTGTGACGATAGAGGAGCTTGAAGAGAACAAAGTAAAAGAGAAGAAAAAGCATGCTGAGCGTGATACGTGTGCATCTCCCGTCGGATATTCCTATTGTTGGTTGTGAGTTAACGCCGTATGTTCTTTTGCGGCGACCTGACAAGACCGTCACCACCGATGATGTCTCTGAGTCCGCCCCACTTGACGGTCATTTCTTGAGATACAAGTGGTAAGTTTGCTCCATTCATCTTCTTTGGGTCTCTCTCTCTTCCTTTCCTTTTTTTTTAATCTAGGTGATACCAAATTTTGGGATGTTGGGGTTGTTATACTCTAATTTTGTGAGATGGATTGTTTTATTATGTGGGTCTAAGTGATTATATTGTCATTTTAGTTTTCGTCAGCTTGTGGATTAGTAGAGTGCGTTCTTTGAGGGCCATGCTAAATTGGTTATTTTCTTGAATTTCAGTTATGGATTTTTCAGATTGAGTTGTTTTGAATGCAGTGTCCACGGTTCCAAGATTTTTGCACCATGTTTTGCACTTCTTTGGCATCTTAATTTGCCTCCTATGTTGTGTTTTTATTTGTAATTTATCCATTATTATTGCTGTCCGGCTTCAGCTTTTTTGCTTGCGTGTTTCTACTTTGTCACATTTTCTGTCAATTTTGCCGGCATCTAAAATGTGTGGTTGTTCTTAGGTTAAGACCTGTACTATATATTATTTGCTTTTATGTTATCAGACAAATGACACAGTTATGTCCAGAGTATCTTATCGTGGTGGAAACTGTTAGCTCTGTAATGCTATGGTAAACATAAATTTGCTACATCATTATACCAGTTACGTGTTTGGTTGTAAGCATCCATTTACCATAATTAGTTTCACGCGTCTGGTGTTTGGTACATTGTATTCTTGCTTAGACTTCGAATATTAAGGGTGATGCTAGGAAGTTAAGAGTGTTAATGCTGCTGTCTGCTGATGTAAATGTAAAGCCTATTTGATGTAGCATTGACTACCAACCCTGTTATGGACAAGCAGAAATTATTGTATGCCTTAGTGATAATGATATGTAGCCAGATGCTTGTTATTATGCTTGCAGATGGCCATGAATTTTGTTGTTAGCTCAAGCGATTAAAAGCATTTGTTGTTAGCCTGAGATTAGAAGCATTTAAGTCCATACAAGGCCTTTCTCATATTGTGACGCCTGATTGAAATACTCTCATGTCTATATACTGATTGTCAATGTTTTAACCTATTGTTGGAACTGGGAACTGCTTCATTCTATGTTTAGTGAAGCCTTTGTATTCCTTTTTGCATCATAGAACATTGCTTTCTTGATTGGTGGATGATCTGATAAATTTGTATGTTCCTCTTTAGTTAATATTGGTGCATTTTCCTATATTTGGGATTGTCTGCAGGTACCGGATACAAAGTGATAAAAAAATCACTGTATGTAGTGTACATCCATCTGAGCAAGCCACATTGCAGTGTTTAGGTTGTGTTAAGGCCAAACTACCTATTGCCAAGAGTTATCATTGCTCTCCCAAGTGCTTTTCTGATGCATGGCAGCACCATCGTGTATTACATGACCGTGCAGCTAGTGCTGTAAATGAAAATGGAAATGAGGAAGAAGAGTTATTTGGGCGTTTCAATAGTTCTGCTTCTGGAGTTATTAATACTAGTTTATCCACTTCAGCATCAAGTGCAAGCTTGGCAAATGGATCTGCCCCTTTGTACCCTGCAGCAGTTACTCAAAGGGGTGGTGGTGAAACTTGGTTTGAAGTCGGACGCTCAAAAACATACACACCGTCAGCTGATGATATCGGCCATGTTCTCAAATTTGAGTGTGTTGTGGTAGATGCAGAAACTAAAGTAACCATAGGGCACCCCAGCACTCTATTAACTTCCCGTGTTATTCCAGCACCCTCACCTACTCCACGTCGTTTGATTCCAGTTATTGCAGCTGACATGATGGGACATTTAGATGCAGACGGACGTATTTCTTCTTCAGGAACATTTACTGTGCTCTCGTACAACATTTTGTCAGATGTGTATGCTACAAGCGAGTCATACAGTTATTGCCCTTCATGGGCTCTCTCCTGGCCATATCGCCGACAGAATTTGCTGCGGGAAATAGTTGGCTATCGGGCAGACATTGTTTGTCTTCAAGAGGTAAAATAGCAAATAACCGCCTGTCTTTCTAGCTTTCCTAACAAGCTTTTGTGATTTCTACTTCCACTCTTTCTTCTTGGGTATTTCTGCTCTAACATCATGAATATACAAATAAAGTGGTTATTCTCCAATTTTTGTTTTGTATCCCATAGTGCTGTTCATGACACCTTTGTGTTGATACGATTGAACAGTTATTATTGTATATTTTTCTTGCTAGGACGTTGTTGATTGAATTCGAAATAAACCTTGGATCTGAATGCACCATATCTTGAACTTGATTCCTATTACCATGAACATTGATTTTCAGTTTTGTCATGAACTTCTCTTCTTGTGGCACATGCATTATTAACCGTAATTAATGGGTCTAGGGGTGAATAACTGGTCTAGGCACTAGCATTCAGAGTAAACACAAAGTAAACATACAAAAAATTTGGGTCTCTTTGTTCATCCTTGAAATGTGAAGCTCCACGTGCAAACAAAATATTGTTAGTAGCAACCTTTATTTTGTTACACACCTTGCAGTAGACTTGTCTTATGAACTTGTTTCAGCCTGCTTAGGCCAACTTATTGCCATTCATTTTTTTTTTCAGATTCAAAGCGATCACTATGAAGATTTTTTTGCCCCAGAGTTGGACAAACATGGTTATCAAGCTCTCTATAAGAGAAAGACCAATGAGGTAGCATGGCTAGTATTTCTTTGTTGAAGCAATTTTTATAAATATTTGTATTTTGTTTTGGTTAGCCCCAGGTTAACAGTGGAAAAACTCAATAGATTGTATCATGATTAATTGTTATGTTTTTGTCAAGCCAGGTCTATACTGGAAATACCCATACAATTGATGGTTGTGCAACCTTTTTTCGTAGAGATAGATTTTCACACGTCAAAAAATATGAGGTTTGCCAGTTTCCTCTATTTGAGTTCTATTATACTGGTTGTTGTTATGTATTCTAAAGGGCGCTGTGCTTGTTTACAGGTCGAATTTAATAAAGCTGCTCAGTCTTTGACTGATGCTGTGGTTCCAAATGCTCAGAGAAAAACTGCTCTAAGTCGATTAGTTAAGGTTGGTTAATTTGTAGGATTTTTTTTCTCCCTTGCTTGTAGAATTTTAGTAATATTTATATTTGCCATTGAATCTGACTGTATCTTTTACGCTCAAGGATAATGTTGCTCTAATTGTGGTTCTGGAAGCGAAATTTAACAACCAAGGTGCTGATAATCCTGGAAAGCGGCAACTTCTTTGTGTTGTAAGTGTTTTTTTATTAAATAAAAGAATATAAAAATGATTTCCGGCTAAATGTGATGGGGTGATGTTGATCGTACTGCTTCAGCAGTTTTGATGTATTCTCCTGTAAAAATGTTATTTTTGACAATTCACAAAGTTATTCCTTTGTAATTTGATGATGTTACTTCTGCTCCACACAGGAGCACCTTTTTTTTTAAGAGAAAAAATCCTCTTTATTTTTCAAATAGCCTATAAGCTTAGCGAAGCCATGTAGGTTATTCCTTATCCTCTTTATTTTTCAAATAGCCTATAAGCTCAGCGAAGCCATGTAGGTCATTCCTTTACTCATGGGTGAATTGAATCATATAATTTTTTTTGTTTCAAATTTGGCCTTGTATTGCAGGCTAATACTCATATAAATGTGCACCAAGATTTAAAGGATGTAAAGCTCTGGCAGGTTCTCATTTTAACCATGCTTTAAAATGTAAATCACTCCTTATTTCTGTTGGTGAGTATGGTTTAATTTTTTGATTTCTTATTTGTCAAATTAGGTCCTTACTCTTTTGAAAGGATTGGAGAAAATAGCTGCAAGTGCTGACATTCCAATGTTGGTCTGTGGGGATTTCAATTCAGTTCCTGCCAGGTCTGTCTGCTTTTCAGATGATTCTAGCTCATGCAGAAGTGCAAATGATTTCATACTGTTGTAGTTATGTTTTAAAAAATGTTTTTGCAGTGCTCCCCATTCACTTCTTGCCTTTGGTAAGGTAGATCCATTGCATCCTGATTTGGTGGTGGATCCTCTCGGAATCCTACGACCTCTCAACAAGCTTGCACATCAGTTGCAGTTGGTAAGACAAATCTTTTCCTAAAGTCCAGCTCCGGTATAAACTTAAAATACATCTGTGAAACTGGCATCGCCATGTGATTTATAAGTTTGTAAAGGGACAAGGCCACTAAAAGACAATGTTACCTGCAGGAGTGGGTAACATGATGTTTGTTTCTTTTTCATTGTCTGTTCTAGTTTTTTATGCAAATAGTGATGCAGGTCAGTGCGTATTCAGCATTTTTAAGCAACAACGTTATTGGTTTGGAGCAGCAGAGGAGGAGAATGGACCCCGCAACAAATGAGCCCTTGTTTACAAACTGTACTAGAGATTTTATTGGCACTCCAGATTACATATTTTACACAGGTAAATTTCTCAACATCTTTAAGAGTATTTATACCTTTAATCCTAAATTGTCCATGTGATTTGAATAGTTTGACGCAAGGTGTAGTCTTATAATTTGGATTGTGATGGATCTGTATTTTCTGTTCTCAGCGGACTCTCTAACAGTTGAGTCCTTGTTGGAACTCTTGGATGAGGAAAGCTTGAGGAAAGATACAGCTCTTCCTTCTCCAGAGTGGTCCTCCGATCATATAGCACTGTTAGCTGAATTCCGTTGTAACCCTAGAACCCGACGATGACAGTCAGGTAGGGATTTTGGCAATTCCCCCCAATAATTTTTTTTTTTTGTGTGATATGGGCATCATACATTTGAGCATTTAGGTTAGCTTAGGGATTAAACAATTATCTTACTTTGCATTATTTTATATATGACCACTTTTTTCTGCCGTAATCATTAGCATTCATTTATCAGGCTTCTGATCTTAGTGTATTGAGTAGTTATGTTGCATCTAACTGCGTGACTAAATACAGTGTTGATATAGAATACGTCGTTCTCAAGAAAAGTTATTAATGATCTCCGTATCCCCTTTAATAAGTTGAAGTGTTTTTTGATGTTTTAGGCTTAGATACTTGTAACCACATATGGGAATGTGTGAAGGCTTTGAGATCTGAAACTCAATTGCTTGGTAGCCTGAATTGTATGTTCCTTGAAAAGTTGAGCCCTTGGTACTCCTGTATCAGTAGTGAATTTGTCAAAAATATAGTTAGGATTATGGCCTGTGCTTATATAGTCAGGGCTGCTTGGCAACTGGAGCAACATTTGCTCCATTCAGGGAAGATTAGGAAAACCTCCCGGTGTAGTGGCAAAGTGTTGATTTTTCTCTTTCACAACTTTGGTTCCACCTTCACTAGATTTCGTCCCTCTACCATACTATAAAGTTTGTGGGAACTTTTCCTTGGTGCATTGTTCTGATGCTCTCTTTTATCAATGAAAACTAGCCTATGTGGCACTCCCTTTTATCATGAGAACTAGAATTGTGAGGTGAAATCTAATGTTGGAATTAGGATATTTTTTAATGACTAATGTTTAAAAGGTTTGAGATTGCTGCAGAAGAGTAGATTTGGAAAGAAAGTTGCATTCAAATTTCAGATTGCTGCAGAATGCCTAGACAGAAGTCAATGGATTTAAAGTTGTAAGAATGACGGATCATGGCCCATGTGTTCTTTTACAGGTATCTCCTAGTGTGGGAACCATTGCTGTGATCTGCATTGTATCATGCCACCTTTGTCTCATAGAAAAAAAGTATGTTATGCCTCATTCAATCCCTCCTTTTTTTGGTCTCTGATAGAAAAATGGCCACCAGCTTAGTCTTACGTTATATCCTGTACTTTCAAGTTACCTGCATAGCAAAGTGTTTAGTGGTGGTATGCTATCGCACGCCCGTGTAGTTTCGGTTCGATGATCTTTTTTGTTCACTGTTCTCTATCTTCAGTCCTAAAATAAGGTTTATTTTTAAGTTTTCACCCTCTTGCTGAGAGATCCAACTGCGTAGGTTGGTTTAAATGAGAGCACTGCGCTTCAAGAATTTAAAAATTGTCGTCGTTGGAGCTGGATGTAACAATTGGATATATGAAGTTAAATTTTACCCATTTTCAGAAAGTTTTTTTTTTTTTTTTTTTTTTTTGCAGTTTATATAAATGAACTGAGTTAATATCCGTATTTTTTTTTTTATCAATTTATCATTTGTTTGAAGAATGTAATTAATATTTGAACCCATTTCCTAACTTAATGATACAACCCTAAAGAGGAAAGCCAAAAACCAACTCAAATTCAAGTGACAGTGTACAGTTGATGAAACTTTTTTGGATGGGAATTTTAATGATCTTATTGTTCGATCATGATATAGAGCTTAATAAATAAATTAAAAATTAAAAAAGAAATAACGATAAGGGACGATTAAGTAAAATATTTAAGTACAGGGGGCATTCTTTTCCATTGGAAATGTATGATTTTATGAGTCTCTCTATAATACCGTTTAATTTATTAATTGTATTTTTTTTCAATATCTCATAAGTTGAAAGGATAAAGAAGAATCTCTTTATTAATTTTTGTTCTTTTATCTTACATTTTCTAGAAATAAAACACTACAATAAAAATATTAATTTTAGACATTAAATTTTGTAGTGTGAAAATAGTGGCTTCCTTTTTTATGATTTCAACAAAGCTTTTTAAATGAATCAAAATTTCAATTTTTAAAATCACCGAAAATCTAAATAAAAAGGAAGCGTCATAAAAGATTTTTTTAATCTTGACAAAATTCGAACGAGATTAGTTTTAATTGAAAAAAAAATTATGGACTTTCTACAACCTGTTAGAGTAGATGAAGAAATTCTATAAAATTTTACTGTTTTTCAGTTTTTCAATTTCGGTATCGATTCCTTCCTTTGATCTTTTAGGGTAATTTATCTACCCTCTTAAATTAAAAGGTAATTATTTCGGTATGATTTTCTCGGTTCCTTAGATGATTATTTTCTCCTCTCTTTTGATATCCATTCCGACAATTTCAGTTTGGTTTGATGTGATGGGTAAATTTTACTCTCCTCATCTGTAAATACTAACCTTTCATAATGTAATTTTTTTTAGAACAATTCATCTATCTAAATTTACAGAGACAATAAGAAATAAATCAGAAAATGATTTGATATTATTTACTTATATATACTAATGAAGTAAGTTTGTATTGGTTTGATTTATTCCTATATAGTATATGCTTAGTCTTTGCTATATAGACCCTGCTCTATTCTATGTAGTCAAAGTATCAAGACGCTCTTATTTTTTCCAGCATGGCGAGGTTTGAACGTAGCAGCTCTTTCTCTGTCATTCTCCTTATTTTTGCAGGCATGTGTTTTCATTTTGCCTTTTCTTTTTTGAGGTTAATGCTAATTATCTACATGATGGATTTCCCGATTTGGAATGATTTTTTATCTATATTTTGTATGAATTACTGATTTATTTTGTCTTCTTTTTTTCCAGTGATAACTGCGGCGGGTGTATCTCATGCCGAAGAAATAAAAATGTGCCGCAATCTAATTACTAGGGATGGTACTTGTAACTGTCAAGTGGAATGTGCCAAACTAAATCTACGTCCTGGACCGTGTGACCAATTTACTGAACGTCACTACTCTTGTTTGTGCTGGTGGCGATGCTCTGAATAATAATTTCTCTACTCAATTGGTCGTAAAAATAAGCGCATTGGATGAGAACTAATTATAATTATGTTTGAAATATGTCCATTATTGTGCAATTTAATAATATCTCCCAAATACTCTGTGTTTTTTTTTATTTTCTGTATGTTTACTTTATTCTTTTTAGCGTAAAATGTTAATCTTATTTAAATATTATCGGATATTGACTTATATGATTTATTTAAATTTGGAGAGAGTTCCGCCTCCGCAGTTTGGTACCAAACCAATGAACTCACCCATCTAGGCAAATGCTATAAAATCCTCAAGTATTTTTGTTTTTTATCCAATCTATACTTCCTCTAATCTTTATTAATTGAGTTTATGAAACCGTACAATAACATCCGGTAGGAAAATGACAATTAATTGAGACCGGGGGAGTACTTTTTATTTGACTAATCATCCTATGTAATTTTATTGCTCTGTTTAAATACCACCTAAATCTCGTGTCAACTTTTTATATTAAAATTTCACGTTATTTACTGTATTTGGTAAGTGTGATATTACCACAATATATTATGTGTGGTCTGTATCATGTCATCGTTTTGAATGTGGTATGATTACGAGTTTTTTATTAAAATATAGCATTTAAAAAATTTTATTCTCAAAATAGAGTACTTTTAAATTTAATTACCAAAATAAACCAAATAAAATAGTTTGTGACACGTAAGATTATATTACTAATACATGTCATCAATGTAAGGCAAAAAACTATTAAGAGTTCCTGGACTCTGACGTTTTATTTAATGGGAACCCTGAATTTTTTTTTATTTAATCACATCCCTGACCTATTTAATTTTGTTTAATCACAACTCTACTATCACGTTTCACTGATATGGCACCGTTATGTGCCACGTCATGTACTAATTCGATGTCACATCATCAAACCACGCCAGCAACTTGCAACATCATCTGTCAGCGTCAACAAGACACTTTTTCTTTTTTTCCTTCTTTCCCACTCTCTTGCTCTTCTTCTTCCTCTCTTCTTCTTCCTCTACATTCAAACCAAAAAATAAAAAACCAAATTAATTCCAAATTAATTCCCAAATCCGATCCCAAATTAATTCAATCCATTTAATCCATCTCTACCAAATTAATTAGACTCATCTTGCAGCAAATTAATTCCCACCCTCTCTGCAAATTAATTCCAAAAACTAACCCGTCACCATCAAACACCATAACCACCACAACCCACCGTCAAACACCTCACCATCTCCACATCCGCCTAATCCAACCCAAATCTCCACACGAACCACCACCCATCGCCACTGCCAATCACCCTCGCTCCTGCCAAATCAACCCGATCCACATCACAAAAATCCAACCCAAATCAGCCTCACTCCCTCATCAATCTACACCAAATCCAGCCAAAATCACCACTCCCGCCGCTGCTCGCCACCGTGCCTCTCTCTCTCAACATAGGCAGCAACACCCGCCGGGGAGGCTCTTGGGGCCAGTCGATCCTCCCCGTCAACGCCACTAACTCCTCCTCCGCATCCAAATCCAAAAGAAAGAGAAAACGGATGGTTGTCAAGAACTTCTTGCTCATTAATTTCTTCACTATTGCTCTCTGCATCTCTGTCTTCTTACTCCTCGTCACCATCTTCCACTTTGGTACCGTCCCAAAACCATTCTTTTCCAAGCAAAAATCCACCTACAGGCCGCGCAAACCGATACCCAGAAGGACCCAACATGACAATCACACTGAAGGTGGAGTCTTTGGTGCTGCTGTGGATTTGATGACGAAAGAATTGTATGACAAGATCCAGTTCTTGGATGAGGACGGTGGGCCGTGGAAACAAGGGAGGATCGACAGTCGTTGTTTGTGGTTTTGATTGGGAATGGAAAAATGGAGAAGTAGAAGATGCAGGGAAGAGTTGATTTGGTGTTAATTTGGGAAGAGAAGAATAAGGAGGGTTAGGGTTGTCGTTGGGTGTTGACAAAAGAATAAGGAAAGAAGGAAAAAAAGAAAAAAGAAAAAGTGTCTTGTTGACGTGGATGGACGATGTGGTAAGTTGCTGACGTGGTTTGATGACGTGGCATCGAATCAGTACCTGGCGTGGCACATAACGGTGCCACGTCAGCAAAACGTGACAGTAGGGTTGTGATTAAACAAAATTAAATAGATCGGGGATGTGATTAAATAAATAAAAAAATTAGGGTTCCCATTAAATAAAACGTCAGAGTTCAGGGACCCTTAACAGTTTTTTGCCATTTTTTTTCAATGACGTGTCCGCAGCACTCCTCAGTTTCCCTTTCCCTTTCTTCTTCCGTCACCATTGAAATAGTAATGAGGTAAAAACCCAGCTCAAATCTTGCACCTTTCTCTTCCGTTCATCATGATTCCAATTTTGAGTTATCTTCCCCATTCCCACCACACCCACATAATATAAGAACACAAGATGGAGATTGGAGAAAGTACCTGAGATTTGAGGAGATAGAGTTTATCAAATACAACACGATTGCAAAAACAGCTCTCTTCCCTTCGTAGAAGACCAAGAAGAAGAACAGTCGTTTTGGAATAAGAAGAAACGAAGAAGAAAATAGATGAAGAGTTAATAATCAATTAGAACTTGTTTATTTATTAATTTTTTTTTAATAAAAGTTTTTAATATTTAATAACAGATGTGGAGTTGACATGGATAAAATGGTCATTAGTTAATAATTATGTTTAAAAGTACTAGACAATGAAAAATAAATTTATAAAATACAATTTGATAGGGAAAAAATTGTATGATTACATATTACATATAAGGTCACCCCATATCCTAATTAGGTATGTTTTACCGTGATAAGAGTCAATGACATACTAGTCGTATGAGAACCTACGTCAGATCAACACCTTAATTAATTAATGAATTGGCGTTAGATTAATGTTGAATTTGGCAACGTTCCGGTGAATAAAGTTCCAATTTCCTAACGTTTTACAAGTCTAAATACTGTAATATATAAAAACTCCTACGTATATATTAGTACAATTCATTTAAGTTTCGCATAAAAACCTTTGCAAACTTTAGCTATGGCCAAGATTTCATGCTCCCATTCGTTCACCCTTCTACTCCTTGTTTCCTCAGGTTTGCAATTCTTATAAATATTTCCATACTCTGTAAGAAAATCTCTTCAGTTTTGTATGAATTGTTGAGTTATATTCTTCTTTTTAATTTTTTTCCAGTGATAATTGCAACGATGGTGCCTCGTAGTACTGAAGCACAGGAAATGTGCCACAATCTGATTCCTGGAGATGGTAGATGTGATTCTATCAGATGTCAAGCGCATTGCAGCAGCTTAAATCAAGGCTCAGGGACCTGTAGTATTCAAACTAGCGTTACTCACAGATATTGTCTCTGCGTTTGGCCATGCTCAAAATAATTCAATGCTCTATTCTATCCTTTTCGATAAAAGACTAATTTTATTTAAATATCACTAAATAATTTTAGTTACTATGCACGCTTCTTTTATTTTATTTATTTTCCCTATTTTCAAACCATTAATTATTGATATATTTAATTATTTCCCTACATAATTAATTGATAATCCTCGATCTGAGATGAGGGTAATTTAATAATCTGGCGTGTTGATGTGAACCGTTTCTTTATTAATTATTATTTGTTTGAAGAATGTAATTAATATTTGAACCCATTTCCTAACTTAATGATACAACCCTAAAGAGGAAAGCCAAAAACCAACTCAAATTCAAGTGACAGTGTATAGTTGATGAAACTTTTTATGATGGGAATTTTAATGATGTTATTGTTCAATCGTGATAAAGAGCTTAATAAATAAATAATTAATTAAAAAAGAAATAACGGTAAGGGACGATTATGTAAAATATTTAAGTACAGGGGGCATTTTTCTCCATTCGAAATGTATGATTTTATGAGTCTCTATAATACCGTTTAATTTATTAATGTTTTTTCAATTCTCTCATAAGTTGAAAGGATAAAGAAGAATCTCTTTATTAATTTTTGTTCTTTTTTATCTTACATTTTCTAGAAACAAAACACTACAATAAAAATAGTAATTTTAGATAAATTAAATTTTGTGATGTGAAAATAGTGGCTTCCTTTTTTTATGATTTCAACAAAGCTTTTTAAATGAATCAAAATTTCAATTTTTAAAATCACTGAAAACCTAAATAAAAAGGAAGCGTCATAAAAGATTTTTTTAATCTTCATAGAGCACGAACGAGATTAGTCTCAATTGAGAAAAATTTCTTCGAAAAAAAAACTATGGACTCTTTATACAACCGGTTAGAGTAGATAAAGAAATTCTATAAAATTTTACTGTTTTTGAGTTTTTCAATTTTGGTATCGATTCATTCCTTTGATCTTTTCGGGTATTTTATCTACCCATTTATGAGAGAATTAATTTTGTTCCAGTATAATCAAACTCCTAAATTAAGTGGTGACTCTTTCAGTATGATTTTCTCTATTCTTTAGATCGCGTATGATTATTTCGACTCCCTTTTGATATCCATTCCAACAATTTCAGTTTGGTTTGATGGGATGGGTAAATTTTACTCTCCTCATCTGTGAATACTAACCTTCCATAATGTAATTTTTTTTTGGAACAACGCATCTATCTAAATTTAAAGAGACAATAAGAAATAAATCAGAAAATGATTTGATATTATTTACTTATATATACTAATGAAGTAAGTTTGTATTGGTTTGGTAAATTCCTATATATATGCTTTAATCTTTGCTATATAAACCCTGCTCTATTCTATGTAGCCAAAGTATCAAGACACTCTTATTTTTTCCAGCATGGCGAGGTTTGAACGTAGCAGCTCTTTCTCTGTCATTCTCCTTATTTTTGCAGGCATGTGTTTTCATTTTGCCTTTTCTTTTTTGAGGTTAATGCTAATTATCTACATGATGGATTTCCCGATTTGGAATGATTTTTTATCTATATTTTGTATGAATTACTGATTTATTTTCTCTTCGTTTTTTTCCAGTGATAACTGCGGCGGGTGTATCTCATGCCGAAGCAATAAAAATGTGCCCCATTATTAGAATTAGTAGGGATGGTACTTGTAACGCTCCCCCATGTCAAGTGGAATGTGCCAAGCTATATCTACATCCTGGACCGTGCGTGCAAGTTAACAAACTTCACTACACTTGTTTGTGCACATGGCCATGCTCTAAATAATAATTTCTCTACTCAATCTGTCATTAAAAGAAGCGTATTGAAGAGAGGCAATACGAGTGCACTTATAATTGCTAATTATTGTTATTAATTATGATCAGTTTATTGTTTGCAATAATAATCGGCTATGAATGAGCAAGAACAGAGGCAATAAATTGATTCAGAAGACAAACTCTTTATGTGTTCCTCTGTGTTTGTTATTGTGCTTTATTGTTTTTGTTTTTTTTTTGAAAAAAAGAAGGATAGTAGTGGATTTAACAATAAATTAATGGCATATTATTAACATAATAATTTTATATTATCATGGGATGGAAATGGAACAATGCAAAGATTAAAAAAAATTGATGTTTATACTAATTTTTACATTGGAGGTTGCTTACAATAGAATGTACAAGAGCAGCAGAAGGAGTTGCGGCACTCTCCCACACCAAAAGGTTCCTTTGAGCATTCTTGGCTGCATTTTTGCAACTCACAAGTTTTCATGTCTATCAGCTTATGGCATGTGTGCTCCGGAATTCTCACCGCATGCGAACGGTGCATTCCCGAAACTTGATTCAACTCTGCTCGCCAAAAAAACAATAAACGTGATGATAAAGATCAAAAACTTGTGAGGATATGATGCCTCAAGTAAATATTGGCAAGATAAGAAAAAGAAAAAGAAAAAGAAAAAATTATCTCCTGATGTCCTCTCTGCCTATCCGCTACGATCTCATCTCATTTGACTAAGGTTGGATCCTAAATGGGATGCTCTCTGAGCATGGTCTCTCTCTATTTTCCATAATCGAATCTCGGACTACGTTGAGGGTGGAAAACTCTCTCCCTTACCTCTCGACCACAATGGATATTGATGAATCTCAATTCAATTCGAAAACAAACAGAAAAAAGATCCATTCCAAAATGATGTAGTAATATTTGTATGATCTCTTTCTCAAAAGATGGGAAGACAAAAAACAAGCTAGATTACCTGAGATAAGTAGGAGGAGAAGGGAGAAGAAGGATGCATAACAAATCTTCATCTTTCAACTCCAACTTTGGTTTTGGAGGAGTGGGCAGCTTTGGTTCTATTAGACGAAAAGCTTCAAACAAATATATGAATCAATGATTTAGTGATTTAGTAGGAGAATAAATTGTTATGGTTAGATCCTCAAGTCACTTCTCAAGTACTTGTTATGACAAGGACAAGGCTCTTCTTTCTTTAGCTGTAAGAGCATCTATTCTTTTCTTTGTACAGAGTCTCTTTTTGTCTTCATTGAATGAGAATTTGGTTGTGATATACATCAAACTACGTCAAGTTGCCACCATTACATCAATGTGTCAATTACATAGCCCACAGATCGCCCTATTCTTTTTTGGTTTACAAGTATTCGAACCCATTACATTTTTGTAGGTCTCTCTCAATTTACAAGAATTCAAACTAGTTACATTTCGAAGGTCTCTCCTACTCCTCACCACTAGAACAACCCTATGTTTTGTTCATTGTTAAGAAAGAAAACAAGAAAATAACACGGAACTAGAATGTTAGAAACAGCAAGTAAACTTCATAACTTGAGGTACAATCTCTAGTAGAACAGCTATGGCAAGAATAAAGGCTACAATATGTGAAAACTAGAATCAAAGGCTCAACTTCAACATTTCCTCAAATTATATCTTCAAAGTATCTATTATATCTAACATGCATTCCTGCAGATGCAGAAACCTCAAAACAGCTCCTCAAAATTGAAAGTACTAGCGAAAGACTTGCATACAAATTAGCCAATCTAGTCCCACAACAACTTGTGGCAACATGTGAGACAGACAGCAGTTGAAAAACCTAGGAAAAGTAGCCTAATAACCACCCTTAAGATCATTAACGACATCATAAGGAATCGGAGTAACAGTTTCCAGTGTGGCACCCCCCACCATGAAACCAGGTTTGGGACCTGCTGGCTGCCTCTTGGTGCAAATGACCTCATTTCTTGCCTTGGCCTCTGCCTTCAGTTCATCGTTCTTCTTCTTCCTTAGACGGAATTCCTCAGTGCACCTGGAAGGCAACAGATGCTCCACACGCACATGAATCCTCTTCTTGATGATCCTGTTACCAACCTGTAGTCAAGCATGGGGCATTAAACATGAACTTCACTCTACCATGTAATCAACTAATTATGCATCACTGACATTACATACTACAACCCCAGTTGCAAAACCACGACAAATCCAATACAATCAAACACAAATTTCACCCTATCATATAATCAACTACATATGCATAGTTACTCCAAGACCGATTGCAAAGCCACAGACAAAGCCAATGCAATCAAACATATTGCTAACATAATAAACTTCAATATATCGATCTGTACTGCGACATGGATACATTAGCAATTAAAGGCCAAAGCACCCTAATTAAGACCAAGTAAAAGGCTAATCTAACCAATCACTCATACAATCAGAAGCGCACACAAATAATAGCACACCATTGTCAACTACAAATAGCACAAAGCCACTAATTAACTTCAGCACATGCCAAAACTATATCGTCCAAACAGATTGGGAAAACATGAACATAAACCCAAAACGACATGTTAAAATGAACAAATGGGTATATACCTGCTTGTTCATCTCAACACCGATGGCGCGTTTGGTGACGTTCCAGACTTGACCAGTGCGACCATGGTAGAACTTGTGGGGCATGCCTTTGTGGATAGCGCCGTTAACCTTAATGTCGACATAGTCACCGATCTTATAAGTTCTGAGATAAGTGGTCAATGGGATATAACCCTTCTTCCTAAAGCCACGAGCGAACAGATCGCGAGTTCGGGAGCGGACACCATGGCCAGCCGGCATTTTTCTTGTATCTCGGTGTGGTCAGTAGTGGCTCTCAAGAGACGGACGGATGGGTTTTTTATGTAATCTGAGCGAGGCGGAGAAATACCCTAGACACATTTTATAAATGGGTGAGTTTTAGGTTTTTAGGGTTTTGGGTTTATTGGGCTACTTGTTGCTTGGACTTGGAAGTTGAGAATTTAATGGGCCAACGGCCCTATTGTTTTCTTTCTTTCATGTTTTGAACCTAAGGCCCTATTGTTTTTTTTCTTCATATCCCTCTCTTTTTGAATTGCAAATTACATCAACTAGAAGCTTGTACGTTGGCGGAGTAGTGATGTTCTCCGAAGATCACCTGAACACTTTTAATCCTTAATTTTTTTCTTCAAATTAAAATTTTGTTTCATTTACACAATTTATTATATATAATTTCTTCTTGACTTGTATAAAGCTAATAGAATTTTAAACTTCATTTGTCCAATAGAAGGTCAAAATAATATTATCATTCCCATTTCCTTTTCATTCTCCCTTTTTTTGCCACTTTTTCTTTTTATTTTCTTCTTGTACTTTCATTTAAGGACTCTTTTTATTTTCTCACCGTCCCATGCTCATAATAATAATATTGACAACACAAAACATAAGGAGCCTTGCAATGTGCTTTGCCTTTTTTAAAGACAAAAGCTGATACGATTACGCCTACGTTCCGAACTATATCCGCGGCCAAGGCTTTGCCAACACCGAACGACAAACATTCCGACCCTTCCTTGCGTCACTATGGCATTTCAATGGGCCAAGAAGCCCATCTCAAGAGGAAGGACGTTCATCAATGAGAAGGAAGGATAAGGGCATTATGATCTCAAATGGCCTAATATGTAATAACTATAAGTAGTTCAATTCTTGCATACTTTCATTTTAGCTTCCATGATGAATTGAGAGAATTAATCCTCCTTATTCATCCGGGGTTCAATATTGGTGTTTGTCTTAGTTTGGAAAACCATGGCTTAACTCAATCGAAAACAATAAATTTCCATCTTTATGTAATCTGTTATTACTTCATATTTGTGAGCGGTTGAATGCATATTTGAGTGTTCATCTTTGAACGGTTTGTATTTATTGAATGTGAGAGTATTATGCCCGTGTATTTAAGTATTCATCAAGCATATTTCAAGTCTTCATTTTTTGGAAGAACCAAACAGGTTTTAAAATAATTTCAAAAATAGTATGTGATTTGTTAAAATTAAAAAGCGCGGGTTCTATTTGACTTAATTATAATAATGGGATATTTTTCAAAACATTTGATATAAATGTGGGGGCAATTTTATGATTTTTTTCTAAAAATAATACATATTTTAGATTAATTTGTTTTTTTTTTGTTAAAATAGTCAATTATTACGTATGGCATACATACTAATAATTATAAAAATCTGGTAAAAAATAACTCCAATAAGAAAAAAATTGATATGGTCAAATTTAAATGGTGTATTTTATTCATAGACACACTCCACCACTTAGAACAAAAACACTACAATTTGTGTCTATCAATTAGTCTATTTTTCTATAGAAATATATATTTTATATAGGTTGAGAGATGAGGTTCGAACTTAAATTTAGATATTGAGTTTAAATTCTTACTGATAGTTTAGTTGAAGGTATTTTATTTCCACCCTTTATTCATTTTATTTTTTAAAAATGCCTAACATAATGTCTAAACCTAATTTTTTAATAGATGCCAATCTTTCATTAGGATTCCAATATTTTTTTTTGTTTAAAAGATAGAATTATTAAGATTTCAAAGTTGCTATGCCTAATATTTCAATTATAATTATTAAAATCGAGCCAGCCAGCAAAGCATCTAAACAATTGTCTAAGGTGTTAGGTTAACATAGGTCAATAATTCGATTGATGAGCTCAATCAAATTTAATTTATGATTGTTTTACCTCAATAATCTAAAATAAAAATTTATAATGTTTTCCTCTTCTTTTTAAAATAATTAATTAAAATAGACACTTAGTAGCTTAGTACTCTCTCCATTAGCACGAATTGAAGGACCCGATCGATCCGATCTGCACTAACACATCTGTTTTAATTCGAATTGTGTTGGACAAAACTTCAAAGAGAGGGTAAAAAATTCAATAAATTTAATAATTCGATTCAATATTATCCGAAAATTCAAAATATGCGAATAAGTTTCGAATTTAAGTTTTTATCTATTATTTTTACTTCCTTTTTTTTCTTTTTCTTCTTTTCCCTTACTCCGGTTGCTTTCAACTTTAGTTTTCCGAAGTGAGATTTGAGAGAGAGGTGAAATGGGTAATGATTTAAGTGCACCAATAAAATTCTAGACTTGAACTCCCATAGCTTGTGGATCGATTCCGTAATCCAAGATTTATTGCTAGTCTCTCCTTTGAACAAAATTGCTGGGAATTGGATTCTCCATAGTTTTGGAGATTTTATGGAATTGAATTTGGAAAGGAAAATTTTGGGAGATGCAGGACGAGGAAGGTGGAGAGCGTCTTGAATGGAAATTGGAAAGAGTTGTTTTTGGTGAGGAAGGTGATCAATGATGGTGATGGTGATGCCACATTATTTCTTTATTTTTTTAGTTAATACTCCCTCTGTCCATAATTAGATGACGCTCGCATTGTAGATATGTATATCAAAAAAGTCAGATAACGCAGTATTTGATCCCAAAAATTTCTAAATTTTTTCGAATATCGAAAAGGCCGGAGTAATATGAAACCATTTTATCGGGAAGAAAGAAGATGTCAGTCGTAGAACAAAAGGAAAGGAGAGAGAGAGAGGAAAGAGCTCGCTTTGGGGTTTGAAAAAGCAGACTTTATTTCCGTTGTAAATGTGTGACTTACAGACAGAAACTAGACAGAAAGTTGCTTGAACATTGAAAATGAGACTTACCTTAATACTCAAAATGTGTGATTCATGTCCAAACATCAAATAAAAAAAGTAAAAAAAGGGTACTATTTACTTTGTTTATGAGGGTATAATACTGTTTAAATGACTTGTTAGGTTGCACAAAGCAGAGAGCAACTAATAATTAAAAAAAAAATTAAATTAAAAAAATTAGTCTTTTTTAAAATAAAAAATAAATTTAAAAGTATTAAAAAAGGTTTAAATTTATCCAAAAAATCTGACCAATTTGATCCAAAATAGTCGGATGGCAATCAAATTAAAGTTTGTTTGGAGAGTTCAGATTACCAATGATAAAACTCGATCGAAATATCTAATTGCACATTTCTACCTCTAGTAGTTTTTAATGGAGGTTTTGAGCCAAAATTTGTGGACCCAATTAATTGATGTCTCACTCCTCACAATGCCCAAATTTGTAGGTTTTTACTTTCTTCTCTCTAAACTTACGCAACAAACAAGAAAAATTAAAGGCTTGATTGAAAAAAACTAAGATAACTACTTAAGATATTACTGGGTATTCCAAACCAAGTTTGTAGCTTATGGGAATTTTTTATATAAAAAAGCTAGATATTTATTTTCATGTAAATATAATATTTCTTCTAATATAGGAGTAATATTTATTAAATTAATTAATAAATAAAATTTATGTACTTTCTTTATATGTTTGTTAATTCATGAAAATTCATGAAAATAGTATATTAGATACCCTAACCAATTTATTTAATTGGTTAGGTTATCTAATATATTTGTCATTAAATTAGTCAATTACAAAAAATTATACTTTATTTTTTTCTAGAAGAAATTTAACAATTAAAATAACACAATATTATACAAATGGTATGCATCAAAGTATCCACTACCGTATCCACCATGTATTAATTTCCCATAAACATTATTTGGGATTCCACTTGTTGGTGTTAATGGAGACTTGCTTAAGGAAGCAAGTGTCAAAAGGAGTCTCTTCATATGTTTTTTCAAATAACGTTTCATCCTTTTCGAGTTAGTGATTTTATACTCGAATTATTTTATTAATTTGATTCATATATTAATTTTTATTTAAATTTAATCTCTTCATTGTTTGAAACCTATTAATTAGGTGGGCGTTAATTATGCAAACATAGCATTTTTATATATTTTTTTCTGACGTTGCACTCCACGACAGATGCCAAATCACGATTTAAAAAGTTAAAAAATAAATAAAAAATCAGATGTTTTAAATCTCTTTAAACAATTCAGAACAATCAAAATTTCCAAATAGTGTTTTACACGAAAAAAAAATTCTGATAAAACTAAAAAATTTAATTTTTTTATAAAGGAAGTTGAAACTCAAATATAAGTCTAAATCTTTATTTATTTATTTATATTATTAATAAAATAATAAATGAGTTAGTGCTAGTTAACAACTTATTCAACTTGTAACTTTTAAAGTGAAATAAAACAAATACTACTATTTAAAATAGTGGGCAGTGGAGATTCTTTTTTTATACATATATTCAAATGAGAGTCGCATGCGCCTTTTTTTAATCATTGAGTTCACGCACTTTGAGTTTGAACACGGTGGAGGAAGTACAATAAAGAAGAAAAAAAGACATACCTTCTCTCATCTCTTCACTCCTTAACCCCATCCTCTGTTTTTCCTGTGTTTCCCTTCATGACCATGGCTCCAAAAACCACCCACCAAAACCTCACTTCAATTCTCCTAATTCTCTCCACCGCAATCCTCTCCTTCACCACCACCACCACCGCAGAACCCGACCAGTATTTCTCCCGGATCCTATCCCCAGCAACACTAGGCCTCAAACGAGAGAAACTGAGCCACCTCCACTTCTACTTCCACGACATCGTCAGCGGAAAGAACCCAACTGCTGTCAAAATTGCGCAGGCACCCACCACAAACCTCTCATCAACCGGGTTCGGGTTTACCGTTATGTTCGATGACCCGTTAACGGTAACACCCGAACCCACCTCCAAAATCGTGGGTCGGGCACAAGGGATCTACGCCTCTGCTTCGCAAACTGAAGCTGGGTTGCTGATGGTTATGAATTATGCTTTCGTGGAAGGGAAATATAACGGGAGCAGCCTCGCCGTGCTGGGGCGGAACACGGTGTTTTCCGCCGTAAGGGAAATGCCGATCGTCGGCGGCAGTGGGCTTTTCAGATTTGCTCGCGGGTATGCTCAGGCGAGGACTCATACTTATAATCCTGCAACGGGCGATGCTGTGGTGGAGTATAATGTCTATGTTTTCCATTATTGATCCAACAAAAAATAATGTTTTCCTTTTCTTTTTAGAAATACGTAATAATTAAGTATTGAATCCATTGATTTGCGAGATGATGTTTTATTTCTGTGGTCATTTGTAATTGAATTGGTTTGGTTGTGATATGAACATTCCTATAAATTGATTAATGTTTCAACAAAATTGGAAATGATGGAGGTATTGAACAATCCATTGAATCCGTTGTTTTCTTGTAATTGTCGTATGCATGTGAGAAGATTGATGGAGATATTGCTTGGCATATGTTGTCACTTTTAATGTCCGAAAATGATACTCACCTCACCCGTGAATCATAATATAAGATAACAAAGAACGATGGACATAGACATTATATGTATAATATTGATTAGGTGCCACTGCCGGCTAAGCTTTCTATTTCTTCCTCACATTAATTGGATTAGGTACCACTGCTCCATTTTCTGCTCCATTTTGCTGGTTGCCCAAAATCATCGGTAATCCATCCGTTGACGTTTCTACAAATCTTTTGGAGCAATTATTGAATCATGTTTTTGTTTGTGTAAATTATATATAAAACAATTTTATAATTTCACTTAATCCTACCTACAATTAATTTTAACTTTTTTAATAGTTAAAAATTTCAAAAGAATAGTAAAAAAGTTCAAAAATATATATCAAATATAGGAGGAAAAAATAAATGAGAATTATTTTTAATGGTTAATTATTATTATTATGTAATGGTTAATGAGAAAAGTAAGTATGTCATTAACTTAGTCAAACCCAACCGGCGTCAACGTGGCCCAAGCCCCGTCCACTAACAGTTCCAAATCCTTTTTTGGGCTCATGACCATGATCGATGACCCGTTAACCATCGGGCCCAAGCCCAACTCCACCGTTGTGGGAAGAGTACAAGGACTTTATGCATATGCTTCTCAAAGTGATCTACGCCTCTTAGGTGTTGAACTTCGCTTTTACACATGGCAAGTATAAGCACTCTTGTCGTGTTCGGCTGGAACAGTCTATTCTGCCTATTTAGCGTTCTCCTAAACCTAGTTACCTAATTTTATTTGATGAAGCAGCTCCCTCTCCCCCTTGCTCCAGCATACTTCTGCCAACACCCTGATAATTTTCTTCCACCTTTTGTCCCAAGCTAACTCAAGAACAAGAACCACAGCTCATAATTCCGTTTCAATCGAAGAAAAAATCCGAGCTTTGCGAAACCAAGTAGTAATCTGCCAAGATCATCTCTAACAATGGAGTTTTCTGAAGAATGGAAGTCAATCTTTCCAATTGGAAGCGTATTTGAATCACCCCTTCTCATTTCCCAAAACCCCAAAACCCTAGGCCCTCTTTTCTTCAACCCAAAACCTCAAACCACAACACTCCTCTTCGACTCTCCTTCCCTTTCTCCTCCTCTTCTCAATCCTCCTCCCTCCATCTCTTTCCGCACTTTCCTCTCCGTTCCCACCCGCCATGACCCTGCTGCCCCTCCTCACACTGCCTCTTCCGTCGCCTCTCTCTTTGGTCCCCATCGCCAGAACTTCCTTTCCCCTTCATTGCTCCTATCGCACAACCGCCTCCAGTTCCTTAAATGCCCACTTGGCGATTCAGTTCTGGTGTTCTTTCCGAGTGGGCCCAACAACGATCAAGTTGGGTTCTTGTTACTCTCTGTGAAGGAGAACGCTTTGGTGGCTACTGGGAAGGGAGAAGGTTCGGTGTTTACCGCAGGAGAGAGCCCGGATCGACAGATTCTGAGGATTTTGGTGCACCCCGTTGAATATTCTGCTGGTTTTGAGGGTAAGGATAACGTTTTTGGTTATGTGTTGGTTTGTACAATGTATTCTGTACATTGGTTTTGTGTTAAAATGAGTGAGGTTAGTAAGAAGATGCCTGTTTTGGCTTGCCGGGGTTGTAAGGTTTTCAAGACTGGTTTGATTGTGGCTGCTTGTTGGAGTCCGCATTTGCCTGAGGAGAATGTGGTTTTGTTAGAGGATGGTTCTTTGTTTTTGTTTGATTTGGAATGTTGCAGTGATGAGTTTAGTGACGTTAGCGAAAAGGAGTTGAATGTTCCCTGGGATGACCCAGGGGGTAACTCGATGAAGTGTAAATGGTTAGGCTGTGAATTCAGCTGGCATCCTAGGATTTTGGTTGTTGCACGTTCTGATGCTGTTTTTATTGTTGATTGGAGGTGTGGTGGGTATAATGTAGCTTGTTTAGCTAAGATTGATATGTTTGGTCCATATGCTTCAGTGCAAAAGGAACGGTTCCTGGCTTTTTCCAAGGCAGCTTCTGGTCATTTTCACTTTGTGTTGGCTTCAGATAGTATGCTTGCTCTCTGCGATGTGCGCAAGCCATTGGCACCACTTTTGCAATGGGCCCATGGTCTTTACAAGCCACGTTATATTGATGTGTTAAGATTGTCTCAATTGAGATCAAATTCAAGAGAGATCACACATGAGTGGGCAACTGCATCAGGTTTTGTCATCATACTGGGATCCTTTTGGCATTGTGAGTTTAATTTCTTTTGCTATGGACCACCTGTGCCTCCTTGTGAAGGATCATTCACTTCTGAAATTTTAAAAATTTCCAAACCCATGTACGCTTGGGAGCTCCCTTCAGATTTCTCGTTGTCAGGCCGTGAGTGTCAGTGTGGTGATTGTCTTGTAAGAGAAGAGTTTGGGAAAGATGCTCTTCCTGAATGGGTTGATTGGCAGCATAAGAAAGATATGGTTTTGGGCTTTGGCTTTTTAAGCAGTGATCTCTCATCGTTGCTCTTTGAGCCTGATGATGGTGGCTTTACTCTGATTAGATTGATGTCTTCAGGGAAGCTCGAATCACAGAGATACTCTGCATCATGGGGATTATTTAAAAACTTAGATATAGTTCACAGAGATCCACTGTTGAGTTTTGAAGACAATTTACTAAACATTAGGAGTAATGAAAAGTACAAATTTGCTAGAAAATTTACTTACTTGAAGTTTAACTATCTTCATGGGTACTTGAACGATAATCTTTCTCAGGTTCTAAATTCTAGCATTGCAAAGCCTTATGAGGGTTCTCAAACTATGGAATCTCCTAAACTAGAAATTCATGAAGTGTTATGTGAAAAGTTGATGGTCTGTGGGTTCGGTAGATTTAGAACATCCCCAGCTATCAGTGTGGTTTTAAATGACATATACTCACCATCAAGTGTACATGAGGTTGCATCTAGGAGAGTATGGGCAGAGTTGCCAAAGGACATCTTGCAACTTGCATTTTCCAGTTATTCTGACTGTGAGAAAGTAGCTTTGGGGTTTTTGCCTGTTCCAGATCATCCCCAATTACCTCCCTTTTCCTTACGGAAACCTTCCAACAATACCAATCGGCGGTCACGGAAATTCCATCATGCTGATAATTTGCTTGTGGGCCCACTTATCCCTCTCCCTATTTTACATACACTTCATCATCTTCACAATGGCAGCTCAAATTCACAGAACAATGAGGGTGCAGTTTCACCAGAAGTGGAACTTAAAAATGGATGTCTTGAAGTCATGAAAGCGGCTAAGGAAATGGCGGTGTCAATTTCTCCCAAGCCTACTGATAACCATCCTGGTTCCCGTGCTAATGATATAGACGTTGCTCAGGTCGATTCTAGAAAGCAAAAATCTCTCATTTTGTACCACTCTGCTGCATTTCATTGCTCTACTGATGCCCATAGTCATGATAATGGTGTTTTGGAGGAGGAAAAATTTGCTTCCATGATTGCCAAAGTGCATGAAAAACAGTCGGGAAGTGCCAGTCAAGCAGTCTTTGATGACCTGTGCCCCATTGACTTGAAAATCGGTGCTGGTGGTATGGGCTTTAGTACGAAAGAGTTGCTAGTTTATAAATTCTTGAAGAGGGATTTATCGAAATGGCAAGAAGGGTTCACTCCATATAAGGAATTCTGTGATAGATTTTAAGAAGGCTTCCCCTGAGGATAAGTTGAGTTTGTTTAAGTCCTTTCTTAAGGAGTATCAGGAAGAAGTTCATAATCTTACTGAGTTAAGTATGGAGAGATTGTTTTTCTTAGTATTACTAGAAACTATACCAGGCTCCAGATCCTTGTCAGACTCTTGCTTCAATTGCGGTGAGTAACTCGCTACTGGCTTCTGGCTTCTGGCTTCTGCCACATTTTATTTATATGTTTCCATTAGAGTAAGTACCTGCTGCTGTTTTTGATGTTCATTGTGTGAAATGATGGATGTTTGTGATTTTACATGATTGATTCTATTGGTTTTGGTCAACGAATGAATTGATATTTAGACTACTTACTATTTGAGGGAAATGAATCTTGTTTGCATACATGTTAGAAAACACCGCCGGTAAGACTGAGCTTGCTGACTGAGCATACATCTGTTTTCCAAATTTATTTTCCCATGAAAAAAGCTTGCAACAGTTAAAGAAAAAAGTAAGGAATACATATGAAACTACTTAAAGTACTTGCTTAAAATAATGTTGTTAACTACTAGTCGTTTAAGGTTAATATTCATACTAAGAAAATTATTGATCGTTTTATCCACTAATTCTATCTCTCACGTTTGTTTTAAATTGACCAATCTTGAAAAAAAGTTTTTCCAAGACTCTTTTATTTGTACGATACCAGGATGTTTAGTAGGCACTCAGCATGAGTAGAGATGGCAAAGGGTATCCATACCCGGATACCCGCCCATACCCATGACTGTTTGACCGGGTAATACCCAAACCATACCCAGTCAAATTGGGTATGGTTTGGGTATTACCCATACCCATTCGGCTATAATGGGTATGATACCCGTTAGGTATAGGTAATACCCGAACGGGTATACGTACTTTTTTTCCAGGTTTTGCTTTCACTTCGCCTTCCACGCCTTCAACAGAGTCTCTACTCTCATTTTTTTTGGAGACAATCACTCCTTCTCTCTGCTTCTCAGCTAATCCGTTCTTCTTCCTCTCTTAGGTACGATCCTATCACTCTTATTATCTGTCGTTAAGCAGCAATTTGTACAATTTGTATGGTGGGATTGATCCATTTTCCATTTTTAATTACTTCACGGTGGAATTTTGTTTCCCTCTCCTCGCCTCGCCTCTGTTTCTCTGTAGTATGGGAATTTTGCCCATACTCCGCGATTCAATCAAGGATTTCACTCTAGCCTGTGCGATCTTGTCCTCCTCTCGCTCCTCAACTCATGAATTGCTCTCATGGATCCCCACCCACCTCTCCTCTGCTACAGATTCCGCTTTCGCCGACCTCTCAGCTTATTCTCGGAATTCCATCGCCGGCGGTGATTCTGGTTCGGCGAATGAGGAGGAGATGCTTGTCTTGGAACTCATGCCTGAGGTTTTGCCTGTTTTGAAAGAAAGGATGAAAGAGAGTTCAATTGATAAGGATACTGATGGAGATGAGGTGTCTGCAGCGTCTGCAGCGTCTGCGAGGGTTCCTGTTGGCTATGCCATCTTAGCTGCTTATCAGCTTCGATGGTTTGTAACGCAGGTTTGTGATATACCTAGTTGGTTCTTCTTCTTCCTAATAGGTTGTCTGTTTTATGGATTTTCTATTGTTTTGGATGTAGGTTGGCTGTCCACATCTGGGAAAGTTGAGTGCTTTGGTGATTCCTTGTGGGTTGACTGCACTTGATCACTGGTCACCAGAAGTCAAAGTACGTGTTTGATTTGTGGTTTGCCATTGTTCTTTTCATTCAATTTTGTTTCAACTGATCACTTTGCTTCCACCTACCACATGTATTCTTCTGTATGAAATTCCAGTTTGCTTAATTTGATGATTTGAATAAAAAGCTGCTGTTTTTTTGTTTTTTTTTAATGTTATTCGACTTATAAGCTGCAATTGTTTTTTTTATTGGTTCTGTAACTTTTATGGACCTTATTGTAGTGTACTAGTGTGCACTTATTTAAGCTTCTCTAGTAATGGAATGAGGAGTTTATGACAAACTATACATTTCCCGGAGGTTAGCCCTATTTAGCGCTCCTATTCCTACGTATTCTTTGTGGCCTGAGGCCTCTGTTGCATGTAACCATCAACACTGAAAAGGATCTATTGAGGTGAAAGATGGGTTGGAGACAATTATTTGGACTTGAGGAAGAAACATATTTACTTATAAAAGCATGCTATATTTTTCTCGCTTGATCCATTCACATTTCTTATATGCAGATTAAGTTTCTTTGCGTCACCCCTAATTGCAAAAAAGAATAGTTAACTTGAATCAGTTATATCTTCCAAGGAGCACAATACATTAACAAGTTAGACATTGTTTACGAATAGCATCGTGCATGCATTCCCACATTCACTACCGGCAACTTGTGCTCCCAAGCTAATGGTTTAGGGGAGGTATAAATTCTGGAGAATCAATAAAAGTGTTAAGTTTCTGTAGGCTGTTGTTTGTTACTTGACTATTTGTTCAAGTAATGAATTCAGTGAACTCGCAATCTACCAGTGATGTGCACATCGGTTGAACTGTAATTAATCATATTCTGTGGATTGATTTGAATGTCCTTAGTTTATGGAGTTGGAATGGACATTTAGTGGACTTCTCTTGATTTGAAATGAAGGCATGGTAGTCCTGTGTTGCACAGAGTGTATGACCTCATTGCTAGAATTTATTTGATGTTTCTTATTATATGAGAACAAGTTAGGTAAACTGATTGCATATTATGATGGTAAGTAGATATCAAGTTCAGTAATATTTGATGAGAAAGGTCATATTATCATGTACGTGGCGTTTCTCTTTTAATTGATTTTGAGCGTGTTGAGCAGGATGGCCAATCTGATCTTCCTAGGGTTGAAGTCGCGATTGAGAATAAGTTTCCTGCTGTAGAGCAAGAAATGGCAACTTCTGCAGACACTAATATAGATCCTGACCTGGTCAGACTTGAGAAATGGCAGAAACTATCAGAGACAACTATTGTGCTTAATGCTGAAGTTCCAAGTCAAGAGTCTCTTTCCCCATTGTTTGAACTAGGATCAGAGCAATTGTCTCAAGAATTGCTGCAGCAAGTTAACCTTCCTACTTATCTCAGGAACATTATCTCAGGAAGTTCCTAGCAAAGAGAAGAAACTTGAGTCCAAGGTATGAAGATCGATATCTCCTCTTCTGTGATAATGTTTAGTAGCTTCATTGTTTTCTTTGGCCATGCACAAGTTTTGTAGCTACTGGCCACTGTATTCATGAAAAAGAGAACAATCGTGAAAATTGACAAACCGTAGGTTCAAGTTGATAAAAGCAGGTGGAAATTTCAAATAAAAAAAGCGATTTGCAGTAGGAGCTGATAGTGGCCGCATCATGTTACTGTTTGGTGCTTGCCACTTATGACGAAGCAAGGCGAAAAGGGCAAAAAATAACTTAGAATAATATCATTATGCCTTTATTTAATAACTTCTATACATTTACATGTCCAAAGAACATAACTGGATTATAGATTTTGAATACATTTTAATTTTGAGTTCCTAGGACAAGATTCAATAGATATTTGTCATTATATTGTAGGCTACAACGCTTCAAGAGCCTCAGCAAATGATGGTGGGGCATGAGCCGTTGGCGCCAGTGAACGAAATTGAAAGGGGTTTTAGTATGGTTAGTCATGTTGGTGGCCTTTTTTAGCTGTTTCCCTTGTGAAAATATGACCTTTCTCGCATATTTGGTTCTTAAATCTAATAGTGAGTTTATTGTGTATCCTCTCTAAACTATATACCTTGTAACGTCTATATCTATATGTATTAAACATGGTCTCCTTGCGTCTCTAACCTTATCATCTCTGTTCTTTGGTTTGAAAGCCGAGACTGGTCTGTAAACATTTGCTGCTAACAAAATGTTATTGTGAAAAACTTTCCTTTGGATTCTCTTACCTTGATGTGATGGTAGTGAAAGTTTCATTGTACATGTACTGCCATTTGCTCTGTAAGTAGATACCAAGAAAAAGAGAAACCAAATCCAGTAATATTTGATCCTTTTAATTTTGGATAAGAAAATGACATTTCAATTAATTGCACTAACTCTACTTTTCTTTTCTTTTAAAAAAAAAGTAGGCTTCAGGTACGTTTTACTCATTTACATTGGAATTCAATTATTGTATGGTAAATATGATGGGTGCAGAATTATTTAGTAGGGACGGCCATTTCATTTATTCAACTTCTCTAATTATTTATTAGATATGTATTTATTAAATATGCAAAAAAAACGAGCCAAAATAGTAAAAACGAGCCAAAACGGTAAAAAAAGAGCTAAAATGATAAAATATAAGAAAAATGATAAAAAGATGAGCCAAAATGAAAAAAACGAGCCAAAATGGTAAAAACGAACAAAAATGGTAAAAAAACGAGTCAAAACGATAAAAACAGTAAAAAAAAAGAGCCAAAATGAAAAAAAAAGAGCAAAATGGTCAAAAATGAAAAAACGAACCAAAATTAAAAAGAGAGCCAAAATGATGAAAACGAACCTAAATAGTGAAATTTTCTTTAATTATAAAAAAATAAAATAATTTAGTGAATTGGATATCCATTACATACCCAATTGGGTATTGGGTATATTGGGTATGGGTAATAATGGGTATGTTAAAGCGGGTATGAATTGAGTATTTACCCATACCCGTTTTAACATACCCATACATACCCGCCCAATTGCCATCCCTAAGCATGAGTCGAAGTTGGTAAAGGTAGGTTCTAAATTCACTTGTCATAAGATATGTACGATATCCTTTTGTGGGATAAATGCACTCAGAAGGTTTTCAATCCCATTTCGGTAAACATTTTGATTTTGTTATCAGTATAAAATATACCAGTTTTGGTTAAAATATTGATATCAACTTGTATTTTGGTACTTGTATATTATCATTGTATATAATTAACAAGCATCCAACATAATTAATCTATAATTTTTTCTCAACATAAAGTTTATATGTTTAACATAAATTAGTAGAATACGATGAGAATAGTTAAAAAAAGAAGAATATAAAGATTTGACTCTCAGGCAGTTTTCTTAATTTTTAAGATTGAGATAATACGATACCGATATGTATAATACTAGCCAGTATTTGACCGATATCATTCAGATATTCAAAATGGAATAGAATGCTTTTTATCTTATTTTTTATACCAGGATGAAACACACCGAACATACCAATTAAAATAGAATGAGATTGACAACATTACCCGATAGACGAAACTCATTTTGAATATAACAAAGAGGAACTGAAGGCACATGATGACGGGATGTGTATCAAACGAAAATTTTATCTAGTAACACAATCAAAAAGGTAGAAACCGTACAATTTGAAGGCGGACATAGTATTTGTTGGTACAGGAAAAATGAAAGATGTAGTAGTAATAATGCAGACAAATTACAAAATACAACTTCCATAGTTCAAAGTAGAAAGGGAAGCAACAAGACATTCCAAGTTGTTGGGCTACATTTGGCTCAAGAAATGTTCCAACAGCACTCATCCCTTGAATTAGTTGAAGTCCTCGCATCAGATTTCTCTAAAACAATAATTAAAATAAATATCACTGAATTAATTAAATTAATTACAAACTTTTGGCCATAGTATCGTATAATTAATTTTCAATTCATTCTAGAAGTCTTTTTTGTAATTGAAAGTGTATAATAAAATCAAGTTATGATTTACATCCTATTCATATAACTAATATTATCACATGGTACACATAGAAGTATCTAATAATTATTTTTAATAATGTGCTTGTGATTTGTTACCCCCCAAATCGAGAGCGTGTGACCGGTTAAGAGCTCGAATAAATGTTAGTATTCATCTTAAACTCTCACAAATCTAACTTGACTCCTTATTAAATTATAGCCCAAAATTAACAATTAATTCATTTCCAAAAAAGCTCAAGATATCTTTTTATTATTATTATTGAATACCAAGTAATAAACATAGCAACACATGGTCACTTCTACACTTACTACAATAAGTAACGGTATAAACCTATTAGGGAGTTTGTTATTTACAATCCCACAAGAGAGAGACATATACACATGTTATTAATCGACTAGGTCCTAACGGAGGAGGATGTTGGGCATACCGATTAAACTTGAAGAGTACTCTCTTAGACCTGCCAACTAGAACTCACTACTGTCTCCCACCAATTGAAAAATGGTTATTAAGAAAGGTTGTGTTACCATAACTCACTGCATAAATAATACAAGATATAAACATACATGTACACACAACCATTCATATTCATTGTATTCAATACATATAATATAATATAACTACTAATATCCAGATATTATAACTCATGTACTCATCATTATCCAGTTATCAAAATACAAATAAAATAAACATGTTCAGATCGTGACAATTTACATGCCAACACCTTAATCCTTGCAGGCTAGAATAACTCAAACCGTGATAGGCTAGAATATTAATTCAAACTATAGTCCCATCACGTACCAACACCATTGTCCCTGTCGGCTAGGACATTAACTTAGACCGTGATCCCATCACGTGCCAACACTAGAGTCCCTGAAGGCTAGGACATAAGAAAGTCTCAACAATTCTCAACAGACCGAAGTGTTGACCAGGCCACTTTGTGGTACCGCCATAACCTCCGACTAGCTAAGGTATAACAGACTATGTGCACATGTACTAACACCGCCCCTGTTAATTAGGGTCATAACCAATATCATATACCATCTTTCCTCACCAATTACTATCACCAATTCACAACCATAACACAATACATACAGTCATAACATAATTCATACGAACAACCAACATGCAATATTATCATGCAGTTTGTACTTTGCATTATTCACTCACAGTTTATATATATATATATATATATAACAGCAGTCGCTTCACGTGCCCAAGTTACTCCACAATAGGATTTGTCGACTTCGCACATAATACACCAATTAAATACCATATCGGTTATTTACACAATAATTAAGTAAACTTCAGACCTGTATCTATGTTTACAAAGAGTACGAAAAGTTTTCAGTTAGAAATATACTATCGCGTGATTAAAATCCACAACATAAGGATCATTGAAAGTAAAAATAAAGTAATAAACTAAATTACTACTCCCTCCACAATCTTTTAATTGGCGCCCGTACTGTAGATACGCATATCGAGGAGGCCGGATGACGTACTATTTGACCCCAAAAAATTCTGTACTTTTTTTTGAACGTACGAAAATCCTTAACGTACGTCCGAGAAAAATTCGAACTTTTTTGAGGTCAAATAGTACGTCATTCGACCTCCTCGATATGCGTATCTACAGTGCGGGCGTCAGTTAATAAAAACTGGAGGGAGTATTATTTTCATCCTTTTCACCAACCCTACACAAATAATTAAAAGACCAACACAATTTCTTGTTTTACCTTGGATTACGTGTTTTATACTTGTATTCCCTCTTTCGAGCCTCTTTTTTTTGTTCTTGAAAAATTGTCATTTTCATCATTTCCAATGGATTAGAAAATTAAGATTAATATCGATTAACTCTAATTAATAAGTCATTACAAGAAATTAGTTAGAAATACATAATTTTTATTTATGAAATGGGGAGTATATTGATCGGTGAATTATATTTTTATACAAATAGGTTAATTTCCAGTAAAATCTAGAGCCTTTGACCCTCATAATTCAAAAACTCAAACTATTTCCCCTTTATTTAGGAAATTCAACTCTAAACCAATTCTTAATCTTTACTATAATTTATCTTTATCCATTTATCTTCTTTTTTCTATAACAATTTCAACTCATAACCTAACGTAACTCATTTAATACAGAAATGCATGAATAAATAACCTTAATAACGAAAAGAGTTTTTTCTTTCTTTCTTTTTTAAAAGGAAAGAACTCATAACCTTCAATAAAAAATGAATCTAAAGCTATTTTGCCTGGACGCTAACTCGAGTTATTAAATCGGATCACAAATTAATTATAAATTGAACTAATAACTTATTTTATATATATTTTGCCTGGCACTACTCCTTGATTAATTAATTCTACGCATGCTACATTTTGTTTTTGTTTTTGTTTTGCCTTTTTATATATATTCTTTGAACGTCTCTAATACTCTAGCAGCTGGATTAATTTATATATAAAGTGGACACATTGACATCTTCTTACGTGCCTTTTACTGCTTGTTGGTCTCGCGTGGGCCATTTTTTAATCTCTAACCTTATAGAACTATAAGTACAATAAATAATTACTTAATACACAAAATAATCAAAAAATATAAACTTTTTATTTAAAAAGTTAGAGTACTCTCGAGTCGCTTACGCTAGCTACTTCATAAATATTCGATGGTATTTAACGATAAGAATCTAATGGGATAATAAAGATAAAATTGAATAGTATTTAATTATTTTTTCAAACTTACCCCGCCCATCTATATTTCTGTAGACCTAACCTCTTGACCGATCCTCCATCTTTCAAATTCACCCCTACCGTGTGCTTTTCCACCTAACCTAGTTAACACCCCGTTAGAATGCATTCAACAATACGATTTCTTTCTTTCTTGGAAGATAGGTCGAAGGTGTCAAGTGTACAAAAGTGTCGGTTGATGGTAAAATCCCCTAGTTGATTCAATCCATTTATCATTGACGGAATGATCAATTTAGCATTCGATATGGATTCTCACAATAGGTGATTCTCATTTTTACTTTTATTGGTCTTTCTAAATCTCCTTAAAAAATATAGTGCCTCTTAGGATTCGTAATTGTTGTAGGTTTTACTTTTTCTTTTTGATATATAAAAAAAAATCACAAATAGTCAGTTTATAAAAAATTGAGAATGGTAACATTTAAAAGAAAAGGAGACCTATTTTAACGAAGAATAAATGGACTTAATGAGAAATAAATAAGTTTAATTATACTCTCTCCGGGTTAAATTAATTGTCGTTTACTGTTTGGGCACGCATATTAAAGAAGTTGGATGATCACTATTTAACCCCAAAAAATTCTGTACATTTTTTTTGAACGCATACAAAAAAATTCGGGGCAAAATTATCTCAAATAATGAGTCATCCGGCCTTCTTAATATGCGTGCCAAAATAGTTAAAAACCATTAAGAAAACTAGGAGGGAGTATAAATAGTCCCACCCACCTTACCTCCTCCAAAATTAATTTGTCCTCCTCATCCTCCTCCTCCTCGCCATGGCCAAAACCACCAAAAACCTTCTCTTCCTCTCTACTTTTCTCCTACTCTCCTCCGCTCTTGCCTCCGTTGAATCCGAGAGTTTTTACAAAACACTCTCCCCAAAATCACTACGATTAAAGCGTGAGAAACTAAGCCACCTCCACTTCTACTTCCACGACATTCTCGGCGGCCCAAACCCAACCGGCGTCAACGTGGCCCAAGCCCCGTCCTCTAACAGTTCCAAATCCTTTTTTGGGCTCATAACCATGATCGATGACCCGTTAACCACCGGGCCCGAGCCCAACTCCACCGTTGTGGGAAGAGCACAAGGACTTTATGCATATGCTTCTCAAAGTGATCTAAGCCTCTTAATGGTGTTGAACTTCGCTTTTACTCATGGCAAGTATAATGGGAGCACTCTTGCCGTGTTGGGCCGGAACAGTGTGTTCTCTGGCGTGAGGGAGATGCCGATTATCGGTGGAAGTGGACTTTTCCGGTTTGCGAGAGGGTATGCGAAGGCCAAAACTCATGATATCACGCCTATTGTTGCTGTTGTGGAATACAATGTCTATGTCTTCCACTATTGATTTCTTGCTATTAAGTTATTATATGTGATGTTGTTTTTTTAAAATATTCAAGCTAGTAATTGATTGATGGGTGACATGACTCATGAAGCTATAAAGCATTAAAGGTAAGGTTTGACAGGTATAGTTCCATTTTCATCGCAGATTTTTATTATAATGTTTTAGTGTTATCATATTATGTAGCAGTTTCATTGACGGTTGAATCTTCTGGTTAGAAAACTCCAAAGAAAAACGTAGCTAGCACTTTTCTATGGGATAAAATAAATTTTGGCACTTGAACTATAATTGTTTGACTCATTTGGCATCTCAATTTTTTTTTTGCTTTAAAAGGCACCTGAACTCTTTACAAATGACACATTTGGTACTCAGCACTAACACCGTCCATCGCAACCGTTATCTCGCTGACGTGGCATGCCACGTCGCATGCCACGTCATAGTGCTACTGACGTGGCATGCCACGTCATAATTTTAAAAAATAATATAATTAATTTAAAAATTTTTAGAAAAATAATATAATTAATTTAAAAAATTCAGAAAAATAATGTATTAATTTAAAAAATCCAAAAAATACTATAATTAATTTAAAAAATACAGAAATTTAATATATTTCATTTAAAAAATAGTATTTTTTTAATGAAATATTTTAATTTTCTGTATTTTTTAAATTAATTACAGTATTTTTTGGAATTTTTAAATTAATACATTATTTTTCTGAATTTTTTAAATTAATTATATTATTTTTCTGAATTTTTTAAATTAATTATATATATTATTTTTTAAATTATGACGTGGCATGCCACGTCAGCGAGATAACGGTTGCGATGGACGCGCGTTGGTGCTGAGTACCAAATGTGTCATTTGTAAAGAGTTCAGGTGCTTTTTAAAGCAAAAAAAAATAGAGGTGTCAAATGAGTCAAACAATTATAGTTCAGGTGTCAAAATTTGTTTTATCCCCTTTTCTATTGGTCCCCTACTTTGATTTGTTTGGACTTGCTTTATTGTGATAATGTTGGGTCCAAGACTACGTGTGGAGTGAAATTTGAGACGATTCTTTCTTCCTGTTATTTAGACGTTTTGTCCACTCTTATTCTTTAAATAAAGTTATAAATTTAATTATTATTTATAAAAAAATTATCTATTTGAAACATTTATTTCTTAATCGGTTGACTCAATTCATTCTTATTCTTTAAATAAAATAAAAAATTATCTATTAGAAGAGTTTAATAAAAATATATAAATTAAATTTTTTTTTTTATGTTAGTGGTTTGACATTTTATAAACGAGATGAACTTAATTGTATGTGAAAAATGAGTAGTATAGAACTAGATTAGTGGCGGTATAAATAGTTATAATTCATACCTAAAAATAACAATTAAAAGTAGCTATACTACTGCATTATCAGATTGTTAAATAGTAGAGTTGTTCATAGTCGGATTAGTAGCTGACCCCACCGCTGCTGGGTGGTAGGGACGCACAGTCTTTTTAAAAAAATATATATAATTTGATTAATTCATATCTGCAGGTATAAAAAGGGAGATCACTTCGGGCATTCCCTTATCCATACATTTCCTAAACTAAAAATCAGAGTCAATTGACGTAACTCATGTGCTGAGATATTCATGGACTTATATGCATAAAGGAGAAGCTATGGAAAGGACGCTCGGTCTTGTTTTCTTTCCTTGACTTTCTTCCTTTGAGAGTTGACACTTTTTTCCTTACTTTTTTCTTAAAAAAATAATTATTTTATTTATTATTACAATACCAAAAATCGAACTCAGAACCTATGATAGCATGTTTTTATGCACGATTTTCTTCCCATTTTCTCACCCATTTAAGGCATGATTCTGCTAATTTACCCTTGTTTTCATTACTTTTGCAGATTTAGGCCTAAAATGGGAGTTTATGCGAAAAGAAGCATTTTTGGGGCATTTTGTGCAGTTTTGAGCTTCAAGACCCAGAGTCGAGGTCCCGAGTCCAAATCAACGTTCAAGGTCCCGAATCTGATTCCCCATTCGGGACCCCGAAGGGCGAAGAATGACATTTCCACGTGTCATCTCGCCATAGCTTCCATGTGCCTCCTCTGACACTGTTCCTGCAGTCTGCACTGACCACCAAATACCTACCGCTCTGACCAGTTCTGCCCTTGAGCCCAGTCCAGACCTGCCAAAGCTGGAAAAATCAGACAGCTTTATGCTTTTTCAGCTTTGTGCTTTAAGGAGCATGGATCCACTTTTATAGGCTTTCAATTAATGCATTTTGTCCCTAGTTTTAAGCTGAAGATATTTTATGCTTGGAGCTCTACTATATAAAGAGCATCCAAGAGTAGTTTAGGACACCACTTACTTAATAATATAATTTTAGAATCATTAGTTTTAGTTTTCTTAGACTTCTCTCTAGTTTCTCTCTCTAGTTCTTGTTAGCACCTTCAACCTTGCCGCCGGGCTTCAAACGGATTTTTAGTAACAAGTTTTCTTCCCTTAATCTATTTATTTATTTTGTTATGCTTTCTTTAATTATTAATTGTCCATTTCCAAGCATGAGTAGCTAAATCTTTAGTTCTTAGCAAGGCTGATTCAAGGGTTGCAAGGGCAGATTCGAGGCCTTAATGTGCTTAATACATTCTTGATGCCATATTCAATTATTCATCGTTTTAATTACATCTTTGCATGATTTAATTTGAGGTCTGATCAACTGATTATTATCTTGTGTAAATGTTGCCATTTATGTGATGAATTCGGAAGGAAAATTGCATGGAACAAGTAGGCATCTGTTTAGTCTTGACTGCGCTGAAGTGGTCTCAAATAGATAGGGTGGGTGGTTGATTAGAGCGAGGTCACGAGCCTGACAAACTGAGGGACTTTTAGCTCTAGATCTATCTTTTCTTAGCTTCATGGGCAGTTTGAGTATGGCCCTCCCGCATTCGTGCCTGGAGGGATGGCAAACCGTCAAGACTACCTCATATGTGGAAACGGGGGGTAGTTTCTCTTAAGAGAAAAGTAGGGGATATCCGAGGAATCTGGTCCCCATGTCATTTCTATGATGTCTTGAATAGAATTCCCTTGAGCTGATGACGATCTGGTCCCGAATGCAACCCAAGAATGCTTTTGCTAAGATCTTTCTCTAGCTGATTATTTGTGCTTGTTTGACTTTCTGTTTTATTAATTCTGAATTTGTTCACTGATTTGCTATATTTTTACATTCGGGACCCCGAACGTGACATTCGGGACCCCGAACCTTGCTTTTTTAGATAAACTTGTTAGCTCCAAATCTCTCTTGACCAACTCGTTTGGTCAAGTAAAACCCCCGCTGATTGTTACTTTTTGTGCCTTTGTCCCCCGAATACATTCAAGACCTTGAATCCATTCAAGACCTTGAATTCTGTTTTGTTTCTTTTATTGTTTTATTTTATAATCTGGCCTTGTCTAGTGTAAGTCTTCACCAATCTCTGTGGATCGATCCTCTTGCCACTGTCTTCAATCTATTTTGTTGCATGTGATAAGTTGTAATAATTTGTTTGATCGTGCCCTCGACAAGCGCGTTATCAACCTATTTCATAAAACCGACATATATTAACCAGTTTTACTACATTTTTACATGCTTATTTTTACGCCTCAGCTTCTTTCCGAACACAAACCCTACACCCTTGTTATCAGAACCGGACCGGATAGGCCGGTTCAACCGGGCGTTTTCACCTTTCCGGTCCGATTCAGCTATCGGACCGGATTTGCCTCAGACCCGGGTCGGATCGGTCGATCCGGCCGGTTTTTTGAGAACCGGTCAGTTTTCTATCAAACCGACTGGTTTGATGACGTGTCAAAACAGCGTCGTTTTGACACGGCCCATGGGCCCAAAACGACGCTGTTTTGACAAGGCCCACAAGATATGGCCAAATCAAAACGACGTCGTTTTGAAAAGTCCCAAAACGACGTCGTTTTTGGACTTTTTCAATTTTAATAATATTTTTTGATATATTATAAAATGCTACAGTAAAAACTAGCCGGTTCAATCCGGTTTTATCGTCTAAGATTTACCGGTTTAATGTGTAAACGGTTCCGGACATACCAACATCTACAATCCGGTCGAACCCGGTTCAACCCGGTTGAGCCACTAAATTTTCAAAAACTGTTCGCTATCCGGTCCGGTTCTGATAACACTGCCCTACACAACTTTTTTTCAACTACGTCATCCACTTTAATTATTCTAATAATTTCATAGTAATTAATCATATTTTTAAATGATTTTATAAGCTTAAGGAAATTAGTGGGTTTTTTAATTAATTGGTATGAAAAATGCAAAAATATCATTTTTCTACTTTACTAATCGCATCATTATGACAAAAGAAAATCACATTGCAGGCCCTTAATTATAAATTATATAAATCTTTCTAACTGAGTTGGATACAATTTTGAAAAAAAGGGTTTAATCCTTCAAAAAACAATGTGTTTTATTTATTTAGAAAATTAGTTTACGGGATGAAAATTTAATAGCCGTAGGATTCTTTTTGAATGATGTGTTACTTTAAGTAAAGAAAAGGGAAATTGCAAAAATAGGTACCCGTCAAACAATTGTTTGACTGATTTAGCACCTCCTCTTATTTCTGCGTTAAAAAAGTACCTCTAAACAAACAAAACATCACATTTGGTACCTCCGACTAACACCATCCACTTTTCACCGTTAAGTGTCCTACGTGGCACGCCACGTCGGATGCCACGTAGGCCACCAAATCTGACCCTCTCTCTCCTTTTCTTTTCCTTTTTTTTTTCTTTTTTTTCTTTTTTTTTTCTCTTTTTCCTTTCTTCTCTCCCTTTCGCTCCTCTTTCCTTTCTCTCTTTTACTCTTTTTCTTCTTCTTTTTTTCTTTTTTCTTTTTTATTGTATGAGATCGGAGCGGTTGTGGTGGCTGGGCAGCGGTGGTGATGATGATGGGTTTGTAGTTTGTGGTGGCTGGGCAGTGGTGGTGAAGAGACGACGGTTGGGAAGCGGTTCGTGCGGCGATTTGAAGTGGGTTGATTTGGTCAGGACTGTGTGTGGTGATGGGTAATTAGATGATTATGGATGATTTGAGTGATGGTGGCGATTTGAAGTGGTTCGGTTCGGGTGACGATGAGTAGCTGTGAGACTGGCGGTGGTGACTACGGTGGTTCGGCGGGGCTGTGGCTGGGCAGTTTGAGTTAATTGATTTTGCGGGGAATTACTGGAATTAATTTGCAAGGAAGGGCTGAAAAGTCTGTGCGGCATGGGTTTATGAATTGATTTTAGAAATCTCTGCTAGGAATCAATTTCAGAAATTTTTGTGCGAGGATGGGTTAATGAATAAATTTCAGATTTGAGAAAATAAGAGAAAAAAGAAAAAAAAGAAAAAAGAAAGAAAGAAAGAAAAGAGGAAGAGTGTGCGCAGGAAAAAGGAACAGAGGAAGAAGAAGAGAAAGAAAAAAGAAAAAAAGAAAGACAAAAAGGAAAAGAAAAGGAGAGAGAGGGTCAGATTTGATGACGTGGCACGTCACGTCATTTGTTACCTACGTGGCATCCGACGTGGCGTGCCACGTAGGACACTTAACGGTGAAAAGTGGACGGTGTTAGTCGGAGGTACCAAATGTAACGTTTTGATTGTTTAGAGGTACATTTTAAACACAGAAATAAGAGGAGGTGCCAAATCAGTCTGACAGATACCTATTTTTGCAATTTCACTCAATAAAACTGAGTTATGGTGCGGGACAATTGGGCTTTTTCATCCAGAGCTACAAGCCTGCAACCGTGCAACGTAGCTGTGTGCTGGGCTGGGCTATCAGATATCTAAACTCATGTATCGATAATACTGTTTAAAGCATTGTGATGCCTTTTTTTATCTATGGCATCAATCTCAAATTTGTAGAACCATTTATGACATTATTAAGCAAATATCAACCATCCAAATATCGAGAAAAACGTTTTCATTTCAAATAAACGAAGAGATCAATTATTTTTCAAAAACATAAACCAAGGAATTTCCGGCATCGCCAAATATATTATCCATCACACTACAACTCATGAGTTCGTGGATGTCTAAATTCGAACCTGAATTTCTACTAACACTAATTTAAGAGTTAAAATGCATTAATTTTTAAATGTTATATGCATCTTTTATTATATTATATAATTCTAATTTTATATTGATTTATTATTAATAATTTATTTGTTTTTCAATACATATTATAATCTTCTTAATTAGGAGTAGTATATAGAGATACTCTCATTTATTATTTAACATATAAGTATATTTAGTATCAGTAGTGATATTTCTAATAAAGTCACATATATAGTGGTAATAAGAGTAATAATAGTAACAGAGATAGTAATATAAAATTAAATAATACTATTACAATTTAAAAATGAATTAATTTATATAATTTATTTATTTATTCAATTAGAATTTATGATAGTTTAAATTATAAAATTTAAAAGGATTGAATTTTAAGAATACGAAAAACAACGTAATGTTATGTATAAATGTTTACAATTTTTTAAATTTTGTCCAGAAATATTTATTAGATATGATATATATATATATATATATATATATATATATATATATATATATATATATATATATATATATATATATAGTCAAAGATGCCTTACAGATGCAAGCTGGTAGGTTAAAAACGTAAATAAAATCTTATAATGCCAACAAGTGGTGGTGATTTTTATAAAAATAAAAATAGTTACATGAGTATTATTTATTATACAATCATTACAAAATATATAGAAATTCCATTCATCAATTTACTATGATCAGTCAATGACCTACTTTATAAAGGTACATATTCTAATTATATGTGCTATAAATAATTGTGCTTTCGCTAAAATGATCATATTTGCTGAAAACCATTGCTAAAAAGAATTGAACACAAAAGGTGATTAATCGCACATATCTCATATAAATATTTATCAAGTGTTCGCGTCTGAAATAAATCCGACATGGAACACGATACAATAAAAATGAAATAACCGTTTTTCATAGATCATTCGAGAGGTAAGACAAACATAAATATTTTTTAAAATGGGACATATATTAATTTTAAAAGATGTACGTTTCTCCCTTTTGTTCTTACTCCTTATATTCTTTTTTCTAAGAATTCTCTATTATTATAACATACAATTAATTGTTTAGTGTCATTGACTTTTTTAGAGCAATGCTAGAGAGGTTGAAAGTGGTGGGTTGAAATGGTGGGTTGAATGATGTGTCAACCCATGATTGGAGCACACAATGGAACCAAGAAAATTTAAATGATGTGCTCCAATCATGGGTTGCCACATCATTCAACCCACCATTTCAACCCACCACTTTCAATCTCTCTAGCATTTCTCTCCTTTTAAAAATTCTCTTAACCCAAATTAAATATAAAGAATTTTTGCTAGACAACTAATCTTACGTGTATAGTACCAACTATTTCAGGTTCTTAAAACCAATGCTCTATATGTATTTAACACTTGTAGACTTGTACTCCCTCCGTTTTTTTATACTTGACGTTTTAGTCCAAAAACGTTGTTTTTTTTTAATTGACGCTCTTGACAATTGTGCCCACTTTCTTGGTGTTCTGACAAAAATACCCTCAAACGACCCGTCGTTTTCATGCTGAGTTACGCGTCATACAGGGCAAAAAGGGAAACGAAAAATTTGGGAGGACCAAATTTGAATTGTGCGGCTGACACGGAAGAGGTGGTGTCAGAAAAATTTCAGTCCTTTCATCTTTCCTTCTCCGATTTTAAACGGACAATAAAACACGTTTGGACGACATTATCACGAAGGTGACCATATATTCGTGCCGGAAATTACGAGACGAGCAGAACGCAAGTGGTGGCGGACGGAACGGACGCCGGACGCGCCGGCGCGTGGCGGCGCGTGGCCGGAGCGGCGACGGCTTCTTCCGCTTTTGGCGGCGCGTCCAGCCTCTGAATGGTACCGTCGGACCTGGGTTTTGCTCGTCTCGTCCTTGCGCTCCTTTTTGTGCCGGCGGTGAGAATGGGAAACGATGCTAGAGGGAGTATTTTTCCGGAAAGAGGGAGAAAGAAAGAAAAGAGAGAAAGAAAGAAAGGAAAGAGAGAAAAAAGGATGAAGAACGAACGATTTTTCGACACGTGGCAAACGTCACTGACTCAGTCTGCAAAATTCTTAAACTCTGTGATTTGGTTGTCGGCGATAAATAAATTAAAACGGAGGGAGTAGTAAATATACTCTACGCATTTTTCTCTTCCTCCTCCTCGCCATGGCCAAAACAACCCAAAACCTCATCTTCCTCTCTATTTTTCTGCTACTCTCCTCCGCTCTTGCCTCCCTTGAATCGGAAAGTTTCTACCGAACCCTCTCCCCAAAATCACTAGGCCTAAACTTCAAGCGCGAGAAGCTAAGTGATAATACAAAAGTATATCACAAGGGCATAACAGACATTGTACCTTCACAAAGTACCGTTGACCAGTCAAAACGGCGCATGACCGATTGACCAGCTCAGTCAGATGAAACGGCATCGCGACCGATTGACCAGGTCAACGGGAATAAGTGACCAAAGGACAAGTCTAGCCCGATTGCCTCAAAGCGGCACGAAGCCGATCCGCCCGCAAAGCTGTGAGGAAACGGGTCGATACCTCTACAAACATTGACCAGGTCAATGGTCTCCAAACGGCAGCATGCCGATTCGCCACAACGGCAGCATGCCGATTTGGTACAAACGGCATAAGCTCCAAATAAAGGTACACTGTACATTATTGCCATTAAGTCAGTGGTCAGAGCTGGCGTGGGGGACAGTATCATCTGCCTCCACTCAGTCTCTATAAAGCCATTAGACAAGGTACCAACTCTACTTTATAATTATTAATTCCTACTTTTAAACCACTATCCCCAAAAAAGGGGAAGGGGGTCAGTAGATCTAACCACTCTAGTCCTACATAAGGACTAGAGGGAAAGACATGAAGGGGAGAGGATTCATTTTCCACTCGGACACACACACTCAATTATTTTTAAGACCAAACACTGATTTTGGCATTGGAGGTTCTCCGTCGGAGACAACTCCGGCGGTTTTGCAGGTTGCTCAAGGTGTCCCAAGGAGCTCCAACCTCCACACTCCGGCCTGCCATTTGACGGAAAAGCCCCACCCCGCTCAAGGGATTATCAAATGGTGCTTTCATTGAGAGCTTTTGAAGTTTCAAGTGAGCAAGCCTTGAGATTCAAAGCTCTTCCTTCTCAATAATTTGGGGTTTTCATTTCCAAAAATGGCATCCAATCAAGATCTTCAATCAAATCAACCCACTGGTGCTGCTACGGGTCAGCGTGAAACACCACCAGCCCAAGCTTCATCTTCTCGTGTGGAATTAAATGCTGCAGCCCGTCGGCTTAATTTTCCAGAAAATCCATTTCCAGGCGTTCCTCACCCAGATCTACCTGCAGCCGGCATTCCACCTGCAATCATGCACGAGTTTGCAGCCTTGCATCATAGGATGGACGTGATGATGGCGACGCTCATGGAAAAAATTCCTCTGCCCAGCAGTCAGCAACTTATTCCTCAACAAATCCACCATCACCCACCAGTAATCTCCTCTTCTGCGCCTCCATCGCTGGCGGATCCACAAGCTGGGTCAGTTCATCAGACTAGAAAGAGGAGACTAGAGAGATCGGTGACCCAGCATCACCCCGAGACAGACCGCTCAAAAAGTGGACGAGACCTGTCCAGAAAATCTGTTCCTCGACCAGATCGGGAAGAGCAAGATGATGATCCAAGGAATCCGTTGACATTTCGGATTCGGAAACATCAAGTAAGCAGGCATGTCAAGCTACCGTCCGATCACTACCATGGGACAACAGATCCTACGGTTCATGTGAGTTCAGTAAAGAAACATGTTAAGTTTTTTACTAGAAATGATGAGGCTTTATGCCAAATATTTGTGATGACCCTTAAAGGGATAGCCAACACCTGGTTTGAGAAGTTACCAGCCGGATCTGTTGACTGTTTTGAGCATCTAGAAAAGGCATTCAGAAGCCGATTCAGCTCATGCATTCCGATGGAAAAATCTTCAGCCGTTCTGTTTGACATGACGCGAAAGTCAGGGGAGTCGTTGGCTGCATACGTGGCAAGATTCAACAAGGAATTGGCCGTTCTTCCTGAGGTGGCTCCTGTCTTGGCTGCCGAAGCTTTAAAAAGAAATTGTAAATATCGGGAGTTGGAAAATGCTTTGATTGCAAGCACTCATAAAACCTTGGATCTTTTGCGGATTGAGGTAGAAAAATACTCCAGAATGGAAGAAGCAGACTACCGAAGGAGGAAACGGGAGGAACCCGATCTCCAAAGTTGAGAAAAGAAGCAAACGGCATGAAGCCGATATGCAAATCGGTCAACCGATTTCTCTGCAATGCCGTCGTCCAGATCAGAGGGCAAAACGACAATATTTGCAAAACGGCATCTGGCCAAACGGTCAAAACAGAGATAAGTCCAATTTGTTTTGTCTTTTTAATTGTTTCTGGAATATTATGTATAACATGAATTATCAAATATTTCAAAACAATGAAAATATATATTCGCAAGTATTGTTTCTCATATGATTGCAGATCTCGAGAAAACAAAAATTAAACCAGCCGTGGATGTAGGTCAAGCTGAACCACGTTACCAAAATCCAGTCGTGGATGTAGGTTAAGCTGAACCACGTTACCAAAATTCAAGAACCGCGGACGTAAGCCATCTTAGACCGAACCGCGTTATCAAAATCAAATCAATCGTGGACGTAAGTCATTTTAGGCTGAACCACGTCACCAAAATCCAAGAATTGCCAACGATACATATATTGCAAACGATACATATATTGCAAACGATACATATATTGCAAACGATACATATATTGCCAACGATACATATATCGCCACCAAGGCATATATCGTTATTGAGGCATATATCGCTATTGATTCATATATCGCTATTGATGCATATATCGTTATTGATGCATATATCGTCATCAAGGCATATATATATTGTCATCACATAAAGACCATGTTGGTCCTGCTGATCAGACGATGGAATGCTAAAGAAAAAGAATTCAAACTTATCTCGGTCTTGTCAAGCCAGATAGCGAAAGATACAGCTGCAACATTTTTCAAATCGGCCTGGTCAGCAAAACCTGACAGTTTGGTTCTACAGAGCAGCTCAATATAAAGTCCGTTCTGCGTGATCAGACGGCAAAAATTCTCTAAAGTCCGTTCCAGACGGCAAAGTCATAAAGTCCGTTCTGCGTGATCAGACGGCAAAAATTCTCCAAAGTCCGTTTCCGACGGCAAAGTTATAAAGTCCGTTCTGCGCGATCAGACGGCAAAAATTCTCCAAAGCCCGTTTCAGACGGCAAAGTTATAAAGTCCGTTCTGCGCGATCAGACGGCAAAAATTCTCCAGAGCCCGTTCCAGATGGCAAAGTTATAAAGTCCGTTCTGCGCGATCAGACGGCAAAAATTCTCTATGTAGTTAACACTTGTAGTAAATATACTCTACACATTTTTCTCTTCCTCCTCCTCCTCGCCATGGCCAAAACAACCCAAAACCTCATCTTCCTCTCTATTTTTCTGCTACTCTCCTCCGCTCTTGCCTCCCTTGAATCGGAAAGTTTCTACCGAACCCTCTCCCCAAAATCACTAGGCCTAAACTTCAAGCGCGAGAAGCTAAGCCACCTCCATTTCTACTTCCACGACATACCCAGCGGCTCAAACCCAACTGCCATAGCCGTGGCCCAAGCCCCGAGCACCAACAGTTCCAAGACCTTTTTCGGGCTCGTAACCGTGATGGATGACCCATTAACCACCGGTCCCGAGCCCAACTCCACGGTTGTTGGAAGAGCACAGGGGATTTATGCATCCGCTTCTCAGACTGATTTTAGCTTATTGATGGTGTTGAACTATGTCTTTACTCAAGGTAAGTATAATGGCAGCACCCTTAGCGTGTTGGGCCGAAACAGTGGTCTCTCCGGCATAAAGGAGATGCCGATCGTCGATGGAATCAGGCTTTTCCGGTTTGCTAGAGGATATGCGCAGGCGAAGACACATGATTTTAACCTTAAAACTGGAGATGCTGTTGTGGAATACAATGTCTATGTCTTCCATTATTGATCGATTTCTTACTGTTAAATTATATGTGATTGGTGAATTTTCTATTTTAGTTAATAATGGTTCTTAAAACCAGTCAAAACCTTAGTCAGCTACCTTTCCCAACCACAATACCAGCGTAGGGTCCTAACTCCGGCTCGTGCCCACTTCAATTCTCTTGCAACTGGAGTTATGCCAGAATAAGAATTTGAAGCCTCTGCTTGAGCTGGGGTAGCATTGTCGATGAATGAAACCACCATACCAACTCCAGTCGTCATACTTTCAGTTGTCTAGCTCTTGCCCATTCCAATCCTCTCCCCAGCTGGACTTAAGCCAGAAACAGAATTTGAAGCCTCTGTTGGACGTAATCATGTCACACGTGTGGTTTGCTTATCTAGAAATGTGTTGTTTGTTATTATCTAAAATGACAGTTGTAGGTTGTTCTAATCTAGGATAGCAGTTGTAACTGCTTGTAAGTTTCTTCCTTTTTATATAGAATAGCAGTTGATGCTTGTAACTGTTTGTATTTACTTTCCTATAAATAAGTGAATAAAGTGTGGCAGAAAGTAGAGTTTTCCCTTCATCTTTGTCTTGATGTCCTGTTAATCTAATACATAAGTAATTAGTGTTCCAACAAGTGGTAGCGGAGCGAGTGTTACATTTTGATCTTGCCGAGATGTCAGAGTACAGATCAAGATCTCCTTCAAAGTACTCATCGCCACCAAAGTTCCGCAACGATAATGGCGGAAGCGGCAGTGGCCGTGAAGTATTGGTGCAACGACTGGTGAAGGAGACAGGGATTATTTACGCCATGCTGACTCGCACGAACTTCGGCGATTGGGCTCTCCTGATGAGAGTAAACTTGCAAGCACAAGGACTATGGGAGGCAATTGATCTCGAAAATGCTGACTACCGGGACGATAGGATGGCATTGTCTGCCATTCTCCGAGCCGTGCCACTTGAGATGTTGGGGACTCTCACTGTTAAGGACACAGAAACAAGCATAGGATGATGTGATGACCATGCGTATGGGTGCCGAACGTGTGCGTGAGGCAAAAGCGCAGACGCTGCGTATGGACTTTGAGTCCATCAAATTCAGGGACGGTGAGATGATCGATGACTTTGCTATGCGGCTCACCAGCCTCATGAACAATTTGAACCTTTTGGTGACTAGATTGATGATGAGAAGGTGGTAAAAAAAATTCTTCGCGTGGTTCCCCCAAGATATACTCTGGTTGCCATTTCCATTGAGACGTTAGTCGATTTCAAGACACTTACTTTTGAGGAGCTAACATGACGACTCAAAGTCATTGAAGAGCACTATTTCCTTGGATGTGATACTGTCGAGGCGGGTAGTCGCCTTCTCCTCACTGAGGAGGAATGACTCGCATGCAAAGAAAGAAGAGAATATAGCGAGAACTCTTCTGGCAACAAGAAAAACATTAGTAGTGGCTTTAACAATTGGCGTCATGGCAACCAACGTGGTCGTGGGCGCAGCAATGGCGGCCGCTACAGCAAGGACGTTGTAGTTATAGGAGGCAGTCGTGACATGACTAATGTTAGGTGCTACAACTGCAACAACTACGGGCACTATGCTAAGGAGTGCCGAAAACCATATTGCGAGCGCAAGGAAGCGTTGAGTTTGACGCAAGTGCAGACGACATGCCAGCACTTCTGATGGCTGAGCATTGTGAGCACATTCAGGGGATTGTAGACACACACAGACAGTATTCCTCAATGAGGAGAGTGTGTTACCAGTAGACAGTGGCAACGATGTGTGGTATCTCGACACGGGAATCAACAATCACATGACTGAAGGCAAGCTGATGTTTGCATCACTTGATGAGACAGTAAAGGGTACTATAAAATTTGGAGATAGCTCGGAAGCAGAAATCCATGGAAAATGTGCAATAAATGGGGTGGAGGACTGATAGCTTGTTTTTATGCACGATTTTCTCCCCATTTTCTCACCCATTTAAGGCATGATTCTGCTAATTTACCCTTGTTTTCACTACTATTGCAGATCTAGGCCTAAAATGGGGGTTTATGCAAAAAGATGCATTTTTGTAGCATTTTGTGCAGTTTTGAGCTTCAAGACCAGAGTCGAGGCCCCGAGCCCAAAGTAGCGTTCAAGGTCCCGAGTCGGATTCTCCATTCGGGACCCCGAAGAGCAAAGAATGGCATTTCCACGTGTCCTCTTGCCAGAGCTTCCATGTGCCTCCTCTGACACTGTTCTGACAGTCTGCACTGACCACTAAATACCTACCGCTCTGACCTTCTCAGCCCTTGAGCCCAGTCTAGACCTGCCAAAGCTGAAAAATCAGACAACTTTATTCTTTTCAGCTTTGTGCTTTAAGGAGCATGGATCCATTTTTATAGGCTTTCAATTAATGCATTTTGTCTATAGTTTAGGCTGAAGATATTTTTGTTCTTGGAGCCCTAGCTTATAAAAGGCATCCAAGAGGTAGCTTATGGAGAGCTCATCACTTAGCATTAGGGTTGTTCAACGGAATGACACTACCGCAATTCCGCATTTCCGAAACCGCAATTTTCCTTATTCGGAAAAAAAATTACGGAAGTTCGGAATTACGGTTCGGAATTTCCGTTCCGTAATAAATTACGGAACGGAACGGAATTTTTTTTCGAAAGTTCGGTTTACCGAACTTCCGAAATACCGTTAATATATAAGGTATTAAGGCTTTTTATTTTCCAAATTGGATACATGCGCAGTCGCAGACACAGACATCTTTCTTCTTCTTCTTCGCTTGCAATCCCCTCTTTAATTTCTTGTTCTCCTCTTTCACTCTCAATCTCTTCCTCTCAAAACTCTTCCACTCAAATCTGAAATCTCTCCTTCCCCTCAAATCTCAATCCGGCACCGCCGATGATGGGGCCGCCTCCCCTTCCGACACCGCCGATGAAGAAACCAGCCACCACGACAGCAACCGCTCCCCGTCCGATGTTAGATCCAAGGTTCTTACCTCTCACTCTTTCTCATCTGTTTCTCTGGTTTGTGGATTTTATGTTTGTTGGTAGTGGTTTGTGAATTTTATAGTAGTGATTGGAGGAGGAGAGGAGGAGATGGTGATGGTGTTGTTGGTGAAGATAACCGGCAGTGTTGTGGAATCAGTTTGTAGGCAACCGTGACCAACGCCTGTGCAGAATTGGTGATTTGTTTCACGCCTGTGAACTGTTCGATAAAATGCCTTAAAGAAACATCACTATATGAGCATAAAAACTCTGGAATGTATGGGCAGTAGTGATAGGCACACTTTTTCTACTGTTTTTTCTATTGAACAAAGCGCAGAAACTTTGCAGGGAAGAAGAAGATGAATGTGGTTTTGTGAAACTTCGGAAATACGGTTTTCTGAAATTCCGTTCTGAAATAATTTCGGAATTTGGAATTTCGGAATATAGAAACTGCGGAACGGAACGGAATTTATTTTGAAGAGTTCGGAAAACCGAAGTTTTTCAGAAATTCCGTTGAACAGCCCTACTTAGCATATTTTAGAAAATCGTTAGTTTTAGTTTTCTTAGACTTCTCTCTAGTTTATCTCTCTAGTTCTTGTTAGCTCATCTTCAACATCACCGCCGGGCTTCAAAACGGATTTTAGTAACAAAGTCTTCTTCCCTTACTCTATTTATTCACTTATTATGCTTTCTTCAATTATTATTTATTTATCTCCAAGCATGAGTAGCTAAATCTTTAATTCTTAGCAAGGGTTATTCAAGGGTTGCAAGGGCAGATTCGAGGCCTTAATATGCTTAATATATTCTCGATGTCATATTCAATTGCTTGTTGTTTTAATTACATCTTTGCATGAAATAATTTGAGGCTTGATCAACTGATTATTATTTTGTGTGAATGCTGTCATTTGTGTGATGAATACGGAATGAAAATTGAATGGAACAAGTAGGCATCTGTTTAGTCTTGACTGCGCTGAAGTGGTCTCGAGTAGGTAGGGTGGGTAGTTGATTAGAGCGGGGTCACGAGCCTGACAAACTGAGGGACCTTTAGCTCTAGATCTGTCTTTTCTTAGCTTCATGGGCAGTTTGAGTATGGCCCTCCCGCATTCGTGCCTGGAGGGATGGCAAACTGTCAAGACTACCTCATATGTGAAAAGTAGGGGATATCCGAGGAATCTGGTCCCTATGTCATTTCTATGATGTCTTGAGTAGAATACCCTTGAGCTGATGACGATCGGGCCCCCGAATGCAACCCAAGAATGTCTTTGCTAAGATCCTTCTCTAATTGATTATTTGTGTTTGTTATCTCTTTGCGTTATTATTTCTGAAATCATTTGCTGATTTGCTTCATTTTATCATTCGGGACCTCGAACGTGACATTCGAGACCCCGAATCCTGCTTTTATAGTTAGAATTTGTTAGCTCCCAATCTCTCTTGGCTAACTCGTTTAGCCAAGTAAACCCCCCCCCCTGTTGTTACTTTACGTGCTTTTGCCCTGTGATTTAATTCCAAGACCTCGAATCAGTCTCTCACAATCCCTGTGTTCGACCCTGACTACCACTGTACACATTATCCATTGTGCACACATTTTCAGGCATTATAAATCTTCATTTGACTGACGATCAAGGACGAACTTGGCGCTTCTGTTGGTAGTAGTAGGACTGTTACAAGGACTGGGCTTGGCCCTGGGGCAGCTGAAGGAACAAGGGAAATAAAGAGTTAGGCTTCGACCTCTTCGGAATCTGACCCAGAGGAAGACATGGCTTCGTCCTCTGTGGAATCTGACCCGGAGGAAGATATTGTTCCGGTTTTAAGAAGTAGGCAATTGACTAGGCCCAAGCTTGCTGGTAAGAGGAATTTGGACCTATTTGACATAGCTCGAGAGGCTGATCGAATCATCTCTTTGCGCAAGAAGTAAAGACAGTGCGTCATGATTAAGGGGGTGATTGTTTGGACATAATTATGTCACACGTGTGGTTTGCTTATCGAGAAATGTGTTGTTTGTTATTATCTAAAATGACAGTTGTAGGTTGTTCTAATCTAGGATAGCAGTTGTAACTGCTTGTAAGTTTCTTCCTTCTTATCTAGAATAACAGTTGATGCTTGTAACTGTTTGTATTTACTTTCCTATAAATAAGTAAATAAAGTGTGGCAGAAAGTAGAATTTTTCCTTCATTTTTGTTTTGATGTCCTATTAATCTAATACATAAGTAATTAGTGTTCCTACCGCCTCTACCTGAGCTGGGATAGCGTTGTTGATATGTATATAGTCAAAGATGCCTTGCAGATGCAAGCTGGTAGGTTAAAAACGCATCTAAAATCTTATAATGCCAAGAAGTGGTGGTGACTTTTTAAAAAATACAAGTAGTTACAGGTTACAGCCTTACAGGAGTATTATTTATTATACAATCTTTATAAAATATATAGAAATTCCATTCATCAATCTACTGTGAAGAGAGTCAATGACCTACTTTATAAAAGTATATATACTAATTATATGCGCTCAGGGACAGATCTATTAAGGGACAAGCCCACCCTGGCCCAATCAATTTTATTTTTTTACCAAGCCCATTAGCCTTAGCCTCTGTTAAATCGAATGCGGAACTGTATGGGAGATGATATGTTAAATGATTGTTTGATTACTTTTGTTGAAAAAGATATTTTTGATAGTGTAGAGAATGAGAGAATCATATAAGGATTTCAAAAAATGAAAACTAGTAGAGAACAATTGTAAGAAGTACGTATATTGTATGAATTCTAATGCATAATTAATTTTTTTCTATATTGTCTTCTTATTTATCTTTTTGTTAAGTTTATCTAAATATTTGTTATTTAGTGACGAATACAAATACTCTTAAGTATTTGTTCAATTTTTTGTTCAGCTCGCTTACTTTCCCTTTAAAATACTCCAAAAAAAAATTCAAGGGCGCTGCCCCAGAGCTCCCGCCCCCCCTGAAAATAATTTCTAGATCCGTCCCTGTATGCGCTATAATCGTGCTTCGGCTCAAACGATCATATTTGTTGAGAATTACTCCCTCCGGTCTGAAATATATGACGTTTTAGCATTTGCTTTTACTGTTCCGGAACGTATCTTAAGACGGTCGGAATAGTCACTATTTGAGACAATTTTGCTCCGAATTTTTTTCGAAAGTACGTTAAGGATTAACGTACGTTCGAAAAAAAGTACGAAATTTTTTGGGGTCAAATAATGCCTCATTCGACCTCCTCAATATGCGTTCCCTACTGAATATTGGGATGCGAGGAAGTCATACATTTCGGACCAGAGGGAGTATTATCTAAAGAAATTGAACACGAGAAATAATGAGTCATATATATATATCGTACTTCCTCTGGGGCAAAATAAATGAATTCTTCGCATCCCAATATTCAGTAGGGAACGCATATCAAGGAGGCCGGATAACTCACTATTTAACTCCAAAAAATTCCGTACTTTTTTTCAAACGTACGTTAATCCTTAACGTACTTCCGAGAAAAAATTAGGGGCAAAATTGTCTCAAATAGTGACTGTTCCGGCCGCTTTAAGATACGTGCCGGAACAATAAAAGCAAATCGTAAAACGACTATTGTTTTGCCCCGGAGAGAGTATAAATATTCGTCGGATGTTGATATATAAAATAAATCCGACATGGAACAAAATATAATAAAAATATAACAATAGATTTTCATAAATCATTCTAGAGGTAAGACGGACATAATATTTTTTAAAATGGGGAATATATTAATTTTAAAAGATGCACGTTTCTCCCTTTTGTCCTTATATTCTTTTTTCAAAGAGTATTCCCTATTATTGTAACATTCAAGTTGCATTGACTTTTAAACAAAAATTCTCTTTTTTATTTTCTTAGAAAGTCATTTCTGTCTCATAAAACTAACATCATTTAACTATTATCGAATTTTTTATAAAATAGTATATTATAGTATAATTTTTTTATTCTAAGACCCACACTGGATCGTTCATCGATCAACTAAAAACAAATACCGACAAAAATAATAGTAATAAATTTGGATCCACTCGTTAACCCAAAATATAAATAAATATGGCTAGACAACTAATCTTCCGAGTATGTCTGCACGTCATCACGATTTCTTATAACAAAATATAAATACATTTGACAACAACAAATCTGACGTGTATGTATTGCTTTAATATTGCTGCTTCGTACCAACTACTCCGTATTTCAGGTTCTTAAAACCAATGCTCTGTCTATTTAACACTAGTAGTAAATATACTCTACACACTTACTACCTTAACTTCTTCAAAAATAAATATTTTTCTCTTCCTCCTCCTCGCCATGGCCAAAACAACCCAAAACCTCATCTTCCTCTCTATTTTTCTGCTACTCTCCCCCGCTCTTGCCTCCCTTGGATCGGAAAGTTTCTACCGAACCCTCTCCCCAAAATCACTAGGCCTAAACTTCAAGCGCGAGAAGCTAATCCACCTCCATTTCTACTTCCACGACACACTCAGTGGCTCAAACCCAACTGCCGTAGCCGTGGCCCAAGCCCCGAGCACCAACAGTTCCAAGTCCTTTTTCGGGCTCGTAAACGTGATGGATGACCCATTAACCACCGGCCCCGAAGCCAACTCCACGGTTGTTGGAAGAGCACAGGGGATTTATGCATCCGCTTCTCAGACTGATATTAGCTTTCTGATGGTGTTGAACTATGTCTTTACTCAAGGCAAGTATAATGGCAGCACCCTTAGCGTGTTGGGCCGAAACAGTGTTTTCTCCGGCATAAGGGAGATGCCGATCGTCAGCGGAAGCGGGCTTTTCCGGTTTGCTAGAGGATATGCGCAGGCGAAGACACATGAAATTAACCTTAAAACTGGAGATGCTGTTGTGGAATACAATGTCTATGTCTTCCATTATTGATCGATTTCTTACTGTTAAATTATATGTGATTGGTGAATTTTCTATTTTAGTTAATAATGGTTGTTTGACAGGTACAGTTCCATTCCATCAGATCTTTTCATCAATGTTATTCTTTACTGGTTCGTTTGAGGTTGAGTTTTGTTTAAAAGACCCCAAAGAAAGAGACATTTCTATTTGCTAGCACTCTTTTACTGGTCCCTACTTTGATTTGTGTGGATTTGCTCTCTTTTGGGTGCGGGACTTGTTTTATTGTAACAATGTTGCTCGAGAGTGTTTGTAAACAAGTGCTAATGTGATATTCCAATTAAAAAACATAAGGATAGTTTTTGAGCTCTACCAACAGATATGCTAGCGCGATTCTGCATGTAGGGATGATAATTGACCAAGAATGAAATAACTAGACCTAGACCTCAAATCTAGAAGTTTCTACCGAACCCTCTCCCCAAAATCACTAGACCTAAGCCTCAAGCCAATTTTTGAGCTCTACTAATTGTTAGAACCAACGGATGTTTACTGCTGTTCTTAACCTTATGAACAACAGTGTAGCAACAAATCAATTCGATTAATACATGAATCAAATAACAGAATGCGGAAGCGTACCTGATGATGATGTCATGATCTTGAAAAATCCGGGAACAAAGGTCTTCTGGTGGATCGTTGCCTTGGGCGTATGGGTACCCTGTGTTCTCTGTCTTTTCTGAAACGCTCTATTTAGTTTTTCTTTTACAAAGAAAACCTACTTTTTCCTTATGCGTTAAAACAGAAGAACTTTTCCTTATATATGGCAACTTCCACTAGGGACCAAATCCTAATTATATTTAACTTATGTTAATTACAAATTGACCCATCAACAATTGTAATTAACCCGGGACTCTGCACAAATACTGAATGTGCCCCCACACTGTATTAATTAGACAACTGGACCCCTTAACTTTATTAGATCATCAATTTGGTCCAATTAACTTTATGTTAACAATATATTATATAACGGTACACACATAACATATGCGTCCATATGTTCCAGAGTGTACGAACGGTACTAACGCATTAGTCCCGTTTAGTCCCGTTGTCCAAATTCTAACAATCTCCCACTTGGACAATTACACAATATGTGTTCCTTATAGTACCTCCTTTTGTCATACAATCATATGTTAACCCCCCGAATGCTAGCGTATATCCGTCTAATTCAATCCGGTCCATTAGCTTCATTAATACAAGAACCAAAAGAGCAGTCGTCGCAGTCCAAGCAACTAAACTCATAATGGTTACGAGTACTAACTAACTAACGACATGGATCCAGTGTGCATGTGCAGCATGGAAATTACAAGTGATCTAAACTTGTCAAATTTCCAACTGATCCTCTTTACTTTATGAGATCAAAAATCCAGAGCATATATTGAATAAAATCAATATCCATAAACTGTGAAATAACATAATACACAGTCATCGCATATATGAGTCACAAAAAATGTACAAACAAAACTCCCACTAATCTCAGGCATCTAACTTAATGACACTCATACTCGATACATGGCCATGAAATGCTACAGGTGTCAATGCCTTAGTGAGCGGATCCGCAACCATATCGTTTGTACCCAATAACTCTATGCTAACTTGATTGCTCTGAACCCTTTCTTTAACGGCAAGGAACTTTATATCAATGTGCTTAGACCTTGACGTACTCCGATTACTGTTGGAGTACAGCACAACAACCCGATTGTCACAAAAGATCCTCAATAGTCTCTCAATACCAGTGACAACTCATAGTTCCTTAACCATGTTCCGCAGCCATATAGCATGACTAGATGCCCCATAGCAAGCTACGAATTCAGCCTCCATAGTGGAAGATGCAACAAGTGACTGTTTCGCACTCTTCCATGAAATGGCTCCTTCAGCTAGAAGAAAGACATAAGCTGAAGTCGATCTCCGGCTATCCTGGCATCCAGCGAAATCAGAATCAGTATACCCAATGATTTCAAGCTGATCTGATCTCCTGCATGTGAGCATATAGTCTTTCATTTTCTGCAGGTATCGAAAGACCCTTTTGGCTGCAACCCAATGATCCCTTCCGGGATTTCTCTGGTATCTCCCCAACATGCCAGCTATAAATGCAAGGTCCGGACGGGTACAAACTTGTGCGTACATGATGATACCCACAGCCGAAGCATATGGAATACCCTCCATGAACTTGCGGTCCAAATTTGTCTTAGGACACTGATCAAGGCTAAATTTCTCACCTTTTGAGATAGGGGTATCATGTGGCTTACAATTTTGCATGTTAAACCTCTTCAGTACTTTATCGATGTAACCCTTTTGTGATAATCCAAGGGTACTCCGTGAACGATCATGGTGTATCTGAATCCCCAACACAAAAGATGCTTCCCCAAGATCTTTCATCTCAAAGTTATCTGAGAGGAAAGCCTTAGTATCCTGAAGAAGCTTTACATCGTTAGTAGCAAGCAAAATGTCATCCACATATAACAGTAGAAATACAAATCTACTCCCACTGAACTTATGGTACAGACAATCCTCCACAGCATTTACTTCGAAACCGTATGAAGTAATAACACTATGGAACTTCAAGTACCATTGACGGGAAGCTTGCTTAAGCCCATAGATAGACTTCTTTAATCTACAAACCAATTCACTACCCTCGTTAGAGGATAGTCCTTTTGGTCGCCTTATGTAGATTTCTTCCTCAAGATCCCCATTGAGGAAAGCAGTCTTTACATCTATTTGGTCCTTATCCGCTCATGGATTTGAGTTCATCCCCTATGGCCCTTATCCACTCTCGAGCATCAGAACGACTATTATCCTCTTTAAAGGTGAGCGGGTCATCCTCCAAAGAGTCAATAGTATCCTCATGTTCTTGCAGAAATACGATATAATCATCCGAAATCGCATTTCTTCTCACTCTAGTGGATCTCCTTAATGACATATCTGCCTCTACTTGGTCCTCAACTATTTGAGGTTGTTGAATTTGATCCAGTTGTGGACCCTCATGGACATCCTGATGATCCTCAGGTATAACCTGTGGATCTAGTCCTGGTCCTGCAGGAAGATTAATGACATCGTTTCTTGCTCTCTGAGGGATAAGAGTAGGAATCGGAACAATAAGTTCATCCTGTCCCTCAGAAACTTTATGAGGATGAGGTATATCTGAATCCTCCTCAAAGACGACATCTGACCTTCTATCTTCCCCCCCAAAATCAACATCCTCAAAGAACCGGGCATTTTCCGTCTCAAAAATTGTTCGGGTAGTAGGGTTGTAAAACTTATACCCCCGTGACCTCTCCGGATAACCAACAAAATAGCAACTAACTGTCCTTAAGTCCAGTTTCCTTTCATCAGGCCTATAAGGCCTTACCTCTACTGGACATCCCCAAACCTTTAAATGTTTTAGGACAGGCTTTCGGCCAGTCTATAACTCATATGGGATTTTGTTAGTCGTTTTTGTTGGTATCCTATTGAGAATGTAGACTGCAGTTCTTAAGACATCTCCCCAGAGTGATGTAGGTAAGGTGGTACTGGCAATCATACTCCTTACCATATCCTTAAGGGTACGGTTCCTCCTTTCAGATACATCATTCATGGTCGGAGACCCCGGCATGGTGTACTGTGGAACTATCCCACACTCATCGAGAAATTGGGCAAATGGGCCAGGACGTTGTTCACCTGATCCATCATATCGACCGTAGTACTCACCACCACGATCCGATCTGACAGCCTTAATAGTCTTGCCGAGTTGATTCTCAACTTCAGTCTTGTAAGACTTGAAAGCGTCCAATGCCTCAGGCTTTTCCTTTAAGAGGTATAGATATCCGTATCGAGAGAAATCATCTATAAAACTGATAAAGTATCGCTGACCATTCCAGGATGCCGTAGGGAATGGACCACAAATGTCTGTATGTACCAGTTTTAGAGTTTCCGAACTTCTCTCGGCCTCAAACCGTCTTTTGTTAGTTGTTTTGCCCTTTATGCACTCGATGCAAACCTGCTGGTCTGTACGATCGAGTTCACCAAGAATTTCATCTGACACAAGTCGGTCTATTCTCCTCGCAGAGATATGACCTAACCGTCTGTGTCATAACCTGAATGAATCCTCAGTTGGCAATTTACGCTTAATCCCTCTGGACTCGCTAGCATAACATCATTATTGCTGTCAACCGAATGCAATAAATCCAAGTTATGCTCTGCAACACTGCAAAGAAACACTTATGTGTTTAGTGGTTCCTGTATCTAACTACCAAGTGTTCTTAGCCACAGAAACTAGAAGGGATTCTGTACTAACAAGAGACAAGGACATACCTCTCTTATCACACCAAGTTTTATACTTGGCGTAGTCCTTCTTAAAGTGGCCTACTTTCTTGCAGAAGAAACATTTTTGTCCCTTATGCTCAGTACCTGAGCCCTTATGCTTCTTCTGAGAACCAGACCCTGCAGTCTCTTTGCCTTTCCTCTTCTTAAAACCGGATGAAGAGGTTGTAGCTAGATGAGCACTATCCAGTTGAGATTTTTTCAACCTTTCCTGTTCCTGAACCAGATGAACAGTCAGCTGATCAATTGTCCACCCTTTTTCCTGACAATTGTAACTCACCTCAAAATGGTTGTATTGAGGTGGAAGTGAAGCCAGCACATGATGTACCAGATAGTCATCTGGTAACTCAACTTTAAGTGCCTTCAGCTTCTCAGCTAGGTTGATGATCTCCTGGACATACTCTCGTATGTCGCTTTCCCCTCTGTACTTTATGGTCAAAAATTTGCGAATAGTATCGCTAATTTCGGCCTTCTCTGTATGGGTATAGCGACGAGCCAAAATCTCTAGGATCTTGCTGGCACCAGCTTCCTTATCCAGTGTACTCTGCATGGACATAGGGACAACACTGAGTATGACCAAACGACAAGCTCTGTTCGATTGCTGCCAGTCCTCAAAAGCCTGGAGTTCTTTATCAGAACTTTCGAGGGCTGGTTCCTCAGGGCAATCCTTATAGAGTGCCAGATCCTTATTCATACACCACAGTGTTGTCTCTACCTTTCTCTTCCATAACTTGAAGTTACTGGAAGACAATAGTGGTACACTGTTCAAATTGGCAGATACCGAGCTTGCTGAGTTCATATCCGAAAGAACACAACACTTAATCAGCTCACTTTAATAAAACTTTATGAAAGCAATAAACTTAATGAATAACACATTGAATAAATCAAAAAATTAATTATATGACATTGTGTTTAGTCTTTGGACTAAAAGCACAACTCACAGTTAATTAATCTGTCATAGTGTGAATTTTATAGCTTGATTTTGCCAAATATTTAATCTTCCTTTTGGCCGATCAAATACTCGCAATAAATCTTTTGATAGCTATAAAACTTGAAATTCATCACTATCGTATTTATAATTTCTGCCAAACAGTCATCTTCCTTTGGGCCGACAACTATCCGCATGAAATTATGAATACCACACTTGAAATATCCAACTCGGTAATGTCCGTAACAGAGGTCACTTTTGTGACTTTACCACTTCCATTAATCGAGTAAGACAAACAAGCTAAGCTTAAAAGCTTCCTTAGTGTTACTCTACTTTCCTTTATATAAATCAATTATTTGAACCCGACAAACATCTTAAACCTTATAATGTTCATGTTCAAATCATCGAAACAACTTTAAGTCCGGCAACCCGAACCAGTACTTAAAATCGCAAAAGTAATTGAACTCTTGCCCTGCAATTAAATTAATTTGACAAATCCCAAATTAATTGAAAATTAATTGTGCAAATCCTGATCAATTAATTCATTGCCAAATTCAATTGCAACCCGGAATCATTGATTTAATCAAGCATAAGCATTAAATCCGGAATTACTACAACCCGGAATCAATAAATCCGGAATTCCGGAATCACAAAATCAAACCCAATTTGGCATAGGCACAAATTCCGGAATTGCTGCAATTAAATTAATTGCAACCCAAACCCGGAATGGAAAACCCGGAATCCTGACACTTGACATTGCAATCAAGCCACATCAGCAACCAATCAACAAGCAAATCCGGATTCAGTTGCAAAAGTAAGAAAATCGGAATTACATGGGAAAGCCGGAATTACAATTCCGGAATCAATTAAATGCACAACCCATCCCAGGCCAAATAAATCAATTCCATCATGCAAATCCGGATTCAGTATAAAAGTGGGAAATCCGGAATTCAATCAAGCAATTAATCACCAATTACCAAGGCTGTTCAATTGCAATTCCAATGGAATTGATTCCACAAATTGCATCAACTCAATTAATCCATTATGAATGCGCAGAGAATCAATAAATTGCACCAAACGGGATTAATCAATTGCAATTCCAGTAACGGGATTCAAGCAATTAACCAATTTAATTCCAATAAATCAATTAAATTCAATTAATTGATTCAATTGCATGCGCAGAATTGCAATTCCATGTTTAATTGCAAACTGCCAATAATTTCATTCCAATTGCAATTCCGATTGCAGCAAGCAAACGAAATCAATCAACAATTAAAAATTAATGGCATACTGAATGAGAATTTCAATTCCGCATGGGAATTTCAATTCATTTCAATTCCGAATTCCTTATCAAAACCGAAGTAATATCAAACCCGATTCCAGCAGTTTCATAAACCCTAATAATTAAATTCCCAAATTTTCCAATTGATTTCAAAATTGTTTGATGAAATCAATTAATCATACATCATAAATTTGCAATCCACGCATAATCTAAATCGATTGGCTCCGCTACCAATTGTTAGAACCAACGGATGTTCACTGTTGTTCTTAACTTTATGAACAACAGTGTAGGAACAAATCAATTCGATTAATACATGAATCAAATAACGGAATGCGGAAGCATACCTGATGATGATGTTATGATCTTGAAAAATCCGGGAACAAAGGTCTTCTGGTGGATCGTTGCCTTGGGCGTATGGGTACCATGTGTTCTCTGTCTTTTCTGGAACGCTCTATTTAGTTTTTCTTTTACAAAGAAAACCTACTTTTTCCTTATGCGTTAAAACAGAAGAACTTTTTCTTATATATGACAACTTCCACCAGGGACCAAATCCTAATTATATTTAACTTATGTTTATTACAAATTGACCCATCAACAATTGTAATTAACCCGGGACTCTGCACAAATACTGAATGTGTCACCACACTGTATTAATTAGACAATTGGACCCCTTAACTTTATTAAATCATCAATTTGGTCCAATTAACTTTATGTTAACAATATATTATATAACGGTACACACATAACATATGCGTCCATATGTTCCAGAGTGTACGAACGGTACTAACGCATTAGTCCCGTTTAGTTCCGTTGTCCAAATTCTAACAGTCCCTACTTTGATTTGTGTGGATTTGCTCTCTCTTTTGGGTGCGGGACTTGTTTTATTGTGACAATGTTGATCGACAGTGTTTGTAAACAAGTGCTAATGTGATATTCCAATTAAAAAACATAAGGATAGTTTTTGAGCTCTACCAACAGTGCATGTAGCGATGATAATTGACCAGGAATGAAATGACTAGACCTAAACCTCAAATCTAGAAGTTTCTACGGAACCCTCTCCCCAAAATCACTAGACCTAAGCCTCAAGCCACAGAAGCTTAGCCACTTCCACGACCAACTCGGCGGCCCAAACCCAGCCGCTGTTGATGTGGTTTTGGGCTCGTGACCGTTATGGACGACCCAATGATCACCCGCCCCGAGCCCAAATCCACGTGGAAATTTATGACAGGTAATTTCTCGTTTTGTAAACGAGTGTTACTTTTATTTTTTACATTTTCAATCAATTAGCAAACGGTAACAATATTTATTTCTTTATTTTACTAAATCTTCGTTAGTTGAGTATATTTAATCGAGCTAAACACATTTAAGAAATACAACCAAATGACCCAAGGACTAGAAAATACACTACAGACAGGCCGAAAACAAAAAGGCGCAGCACAATGGGCCCAAAATACAATTCAAGCCCATTTTCAGTACGCACAGCACAACAAGGCAACAGTATAAATAAAAGGTAAGCTAGTAATAAAAAAACAGTAATTATGTAAAGATCAATCGATGGCATTGAGCATTCATCATTCATCATAAATACTATGAACAACAACCTTACAGGGGTAATAATAATATGCATACATGATACATTTCAACTGCGAATTCTCTAACCATCACTCAAGTTTTCCAATGCATCAGCCACCACTTCTGGTCGAGGGAATCCTCCAATGATGGCCAAATACAAACACTCGAAAATGAGAATAATGGACAGGCCTCCTACCATTCTACTAGATTTTCAACATTCGTTCAAACTAATCTATTTCAGCTCTCAAAACACACTAATGAATCTACTACACGATCTCAAGTATAAGTACCAGTCAAAACCTTAGTCAGCTACCTTTTCCAACCACAATACCAACTCCGGTCCAGTGGCGATCTACTGCATAGGGTCCTAACCCAGGCTCGTGCCCACTTCAATCCTCTCCCAACTGGACTTAAGCCAGAAACAGAATTTGAAGCCTTTGCCTGAGCTGGGGTAGCGTTGTTGACAAATGAAACCACCATACCAACTCCAGTTGTCTTACTTTCAGTTGTCTCGCTTGTGCCCAATTCAATGCTCTAACCACCTGGAGTTATGCCAGAAACAGAATTTGAAGCCTCTGCCTGAGCTGGTGTAGCATTGTCGACTAAAGAAACCATCACTCCAGCTCCAATCGTCATACTTTCAGTTGTCTGGCTCGTGCCCATTTCAATCCTCTCCCCAACTGGACTTAAGCCAGAAACAGAATATGAAGCCTCTACCTGAGCTGGCATAGCGTTGTTGACGAATGAAACCACCATACCAACTCCAGTTGTCTTACTTTCAGTTGTCTCGCTTGTGCCCAATTCAATGCTCTCACCAACTGGAGTTAAGCCAGAAACAGAATTTGAAGCCTCTGCCTGAGCTGGTGTAGCATTGTTGACGAAAGAAGCCATCACACCAGCTCCAGTCGTCTTACTTTCAGTTGTCTGTCTTGTGCCCACTTCAATTCTCTCCCCAACTAGAGTTAAGCCAGAAACAGAATTTGAAGCCTCTGCCTGAGCTGGTGTAGCATTGTCGATGAAAGAAACCATCACACCAGCTCCAGTCGTCTTACTTTCAGTTGTCTGTCTTGTACCCAATTCAATTCTCTCCCCAGCTAGAGTTAAGCCAGAAACAGAATTTGAAGCCTCTGCCTGAGCTGGTGTATCATTGTCGACGAAAGAAACCGTCATACCAGCTCCAGCCGTCTTACTTTCAGTTGTCTGGCTTGTGCCCACTTCAACTGTCTCCCCGACTAGAGTTACGCCATAAACAGAATTTGAAGCCCCTGCCTGAGCTGGGGTAGCATTGTCGACGAATGAAACCACCATACCAACTCCAGTCCTCTTAGTTTCCTCTTCATTTGACTTGGCAAATGATATAAAATCAGCACGATGGTTTACCTGAAGAGAATCAAGAGCAGCTGGTTGTCCACTTTCAGGACCACCATATGTGTTGGAAGTCAAAATATTTTTCACATCTTCATTCAAATTAGTCACTAAATTCTCACCTTGGAAATTTCCAGTTGCACTTACTGCTAGTTGTCCAGCTCCTTCAATTGCAGAACCTTCCGTTTTATCCAATTGCAATCTTGATTGGCCATCAATAACACCCAAATTACCAGATACTTCACCTTTAGAACTGCCCAAATTGTCCCTAATTTTTTTTTGTTTCGATGATCTCTTTCTAGGTCGAGCCTTCTTCAATCTGGGAACATTTGCAGTTTCTAGGAGAGTGTTAGTTGTCTCCGGGGTCTTCCTTTTGGATGGAACCACCGCAAACTCAGAGTTTTGGGTATCACACCAATCAGATGAACTAGACTGAATAGCTAATAAAGCAGTTCTAGCAGCTTTAATTTCCGCTTCTTTTTTTGTTCTTGCTGATGCCCCAATATACAAAATTCCTCCAATCTCCACAGTACATTTAAAGAGAGATGTTCGACCTGGAACTTCTTCTTTATGGCACAGATAGAATGGAATTGCATAGTTCATCTTTTGTGCATATTCCTGAAGCAGGTTTTTGCACAATCCTGTTTCATGCTGCAGAAAGTAAAAAAAGTGTCAACAAATAGTGTGAAAGAGAGCAAAAATACAAGGAGCATTGTTTATTAATCATAACATCACTATGAAAATGACCACAAACATCAAAATGATGGCGGGGTAACAATTGTGTGGTTATGTAACCACACTTTTCACCAAACCACACTTTCAGAAAATAAAAGGAACCATCTAAAGACATGAGACAGATACGTCGGTACAGCATTAAGGTCATCTTCTTCCCAAACAACAATATAGGAAAGCCATACATCATACAAGATGGTGTGACTGCAAACATGACTAACATGGTTGGGAAAGAAAAGGAACCCTAATGTATTCCGTGTCTTGGTCAAAGATGTTATTTGTACAGTAGCGAGGAAGAAAGAGTAAACTTACAACAGGTTGAGAAATGCTTTGATTAATCTTTCCAGATTTAGACAACTCCAAGAGAGCAACCTCAGCAGCCGATTGCTCTGCCGCCTTCCGATTTAGAAAGCCAGGCAAAGAATCATATCGAATATCATTGACAACCACCGTCGACCGAAAGTAAGGTTGATGGGAAGGTCCTTCCTTGGTTGTCTCATAAACTGGAGTAGGTATTCCTACTTTTTGTGCATATTCCTGTAATCGACTCTTGAAAACATAGCAATTGGATACACCTATATCATAAAAAATGTCACAACATCAGTTATATTAAAAGCTCCCAATTTAATGACATATCGGTATAATTTAATTTCTCCTTAGCTATGTTTGTGCCATTCCTACCAACACTACATAAAACCACTAAAATCCTAATCACTTATACACCATATGACAATTTTTAGCACGTTCAAGTTTGCAAACATCCACTTTCCTTAATCAAGCAATTGAAAATGATTACCCACCACTAACAGATACATTACGCCATATACATCATTAAAACAACACAATTATGCAATATAAAACACGCCTTGAGTTTACCAATTAGACAATTATACAATATAAAACACACCTTGAGTTTACCAATTAGAAGTCTACCTGAGCTGGGAGAAAATGACACCCTCGGCATAGAAGAAACAGAGGATTTTTGAACAAAACGATTAGACGCATCAGCTTGACCAGCAACCGTGCTCATTGCTTTCAGCCTGTCTCTCTTCTCTACTTAGAATCCTCCGTAGAGCTTGACAATGGTTAAGAAATGATTAAACACGTAGCTCATTTATTGTTTAGCTGGTGGTAAAGATACCGTAGGACTCGAATCCAGTTTCGATTCCCACCTTCCCCTATCAAAAAGAGAAAAGATGAGGACTTTGAATCGAATAAAAAGTAATTGTTAAAGTTTGAGAATGGTACCTCAAGTTTTTTATTCCAAAGCTTGATTCTGGTGTAGAACTCTGTCAATGAACATTAGAAAAACACTAGTCTCAGATAAACCCTAATTCGAGCCTGTTTTTTTTATAAAAAAAAAAAAATAGGAGCCTGTGATTTAATTTGAGAGGAATAGCAGAAACGACGGTGGATTGAGATTTGGAAGACAAAGACCAGTTTAAATTTAAAAAATAATAGCAGAACGGGCCCGGGTGTGTTTTGGGGCGTTGGCCTTTGGGCTCTCCCTTAACAAATTTTGATGGGAGAGTTAAGTGTGCATTACCAACATTGATAGTGCACCTCACTACTAAATTTATCTATTTTAATCAAATTTTCATGTGAGAATTGAAAAATCTCGCTACATATTTAAATAAAATTAATCTCTGAAAAAAAATTATATTTATGTAATTATTTTGGACCATGGATATTTATTACTTGGATCGACAAACTACATATAATGAGCTCCTATTTGACAGTTTATATCCATCTTATAACTAATAATTTATCTTTTTTTAATTAAAAAAAAAATAATTCTAGTATTAATTTTTGCAACCTATAATTATTTTTTTAAAGTGTTTTTTATTCTTATTTCAAAAAATATATATTATATTTACTTATAAGCTAAAGTTATGCAATTTCTTGTCATCCGACCGTCTTCAAATAATAACAAATATTTTGCATACTAATAAATTCTTACAAAAATTTTATACTAATAAATGCTTCACATACTAATAAATTGACAATAACAAAAAGTGGTTCGTATGAATTTTTTGCATGTTTCTTAATTTTTATTTAACTCTTAAAAAACATTATTATAAAAAAACGATCCCATTTTTTTATTTTTTAATGCTATATTAATGTGATAAATTAATTGTTTAATATGTTGTTAGAGCTTTGGACATAAATACTAATAGCAAAGTGTTTGTGCAATGAAAAAATAGTTCATAGAGGCGAATGCAAGCAAACTTAGGTGATGAGACTATTTGTAAATCAATGATAGTTGCAGCCTTGGAGTTGGAGGGGTGGTGCTATTATGGATCTTATGCTTTAGTTCATTTTAAAACTTGACCACTTAAAGTGTATTATTTAAACTTTGATACATTAATTAGTATCAAAATTCTATAATTGTTAGTTTATGAAACATTTACTATAATGGGTATGTGAAATAAACATTCTAACTCTTGAGATTTGGTAGTAACATAATTTTAAAAAGAGAAGAATTAAATTATAAAAAAATTATCCCATAATTGAACACAAGCATTTTTTAATGGTTATTTTATTAATAAATATTATAATATTATAGATATAACTCATGATTTGCATCATAAAAATGACATACACTATTATACAATTACTTCTATCATTACTCATTATATATTTTATTTATTTTCACATTATAATCTTTAAATATTTATTTCAATAAAATAAATACTAAAAAAGTTATTCATTTTAATTAATTAACAATTAAAACTAAATATATAGTCATTAAAATATTAATCTTACTATATCATAAATTAAAATCATATTAATAATAAATTTTAATTATACTATAATTATATTTTAAAATTTTAATGCGGGCCAATGACTAGTTAAACACTGTTTTTAATGCTCAAATTGAAAAGGAACAAAGTGTATATTTCAAAAATTATATATGAATATCACAATATTTTTACTCATGAATATTCTTTTAATTTAAAAATGTATCTACATTTTTTTATTTTATAAACAGAGGTGGAATTTAAAAATGAGACTAAATCCATATATTAATTGCAAAATTAATAAGTGGATGTGAATAAGCCACGAAAAAATCTTAAAAAATATCTAACTTTAGAATAAATTGATACTCATCTCTTTACTCATCTCATCATTTTCTCATCTCTTTTTTCTCCTTCTTGGATGAGCACATAGCAATAACATTGTTTTTTATTTATGTACTTTTATTTCAAACCCTTAAGATATTCACTAAGCTTTTTATACCTTAAAAAATCAATTTTTGTAGTTTTCTTTTTTCTGATTTTGTTTCTCAAAACAAATGAAAAAATCTTACTATAGTTATCTGAAAAATTAACGGTGTTAGGCTGTAAATAAGATAGACGATAATTTTAGATAAAAGAGAATAATTCGGCGACAAATATAGATATTGGAGAGATAGTTGAGGGTGTATTTGGGAACAATAATAGTTGGGGGATTAAGTTAAAATTTTCTGATTAGTTGGGTAACTAGAATTTCTTTTGCCCTTAAGTAAGATTAATTTCGTTCTTGGGTTAAATTTGGTATTTAGCCATGTGTCAAGTATAGGAACGGGTAGCGGTACTAGCTTCCCGGCCGGAGTGAGTGTGCGCAGCTAAAGGCTCTACACAGAGGAATCAGCGAGTCGGCAACTGCGCGCGCGTTTGTAGCGGAATTCGAAGGCGCGAAACAACCACGATCCAATCTAAGTCCATATCCATTAAGGAGAAACGAGAATGGGGACGCGTGAAGTATACGAGCAGAAGCTAAGGACCGGTAACATCTACCATCACGATCCCACCATCAACCCCGGTCTGGGCACTCCTCGCTGTCCTCGCTGCCTCTCCCTCTTAAACCCTAATAACGTAATCCCAAACCCCCTTCCTCCTCATCTCTCTCCATGTTTCTTCTTCCTTTTCTTCTCTCTATTGATGCTTCAATTGTGGTTTTTCGTTCTTGTTGTAGGAAAAGAAAGAATGGATTATCACTCCCGTCTTACATGATGCCACTGCCGTGGTCAGTTCCTCCTCCTCTTCTTCTTCTTCTTCTTCTTCTTCTTCTTCCTTTTTGTTTTTTTGTTTTTTTATGGACAGTGTCGTCCCGTACCACCTGTTTGTAATTGAGGCTCCTGCAGAATCTTAAATTTGTTCTTTTCTAGTTGTGCAGTGTTTTTTTATGTGTATGTGCTGAAACTCTGTTTTGGGAATTGGCTAAGATATACAGTTAAACCATACCAAATTTTGTACTAACAATGGTTTTCTATGTGTCCTCTGTTTCTGCTAGTCGGAATTCCATCTTTGTTTGTATGTTTGGCACCTTTTTGTTTAGAATGACGCTACAAGGTTTGTGTCTCTGATATATGTTATTATTGGGTAGGCTGGCACGGGTATTGGCGGCATGCTTAGTGCAGTTAACGGTTTCAATACAGGTAACGTGTGATTTTTGCATTTAAACTCTTTGAATTATGTACAGTTATCCACTTGGTTTTTAGGGGATGTCTTATTCCATCTTTTGTGTTTGTAGGGATTCCATTCCTCCAAAATCGTCTCAAAGGACCAAAATGGCTTCCTTTTGTAGTTGGGGTAAACCTAGTGTTCTTCATTACTTGCATTTTTTAAATGTTCTGACCTGTGAATTTTGTGTTGTATTAGAATTATTGAGTGACCAGCATTCTCTTAACCTCACTGCATGTTATTTGTTATTTTCTTGTCAGCTTCCTCCTCTGCTAGTTGTTTCAGGTGCCAGTGCTGCATTTGGAGGTATGAGCAGAATCTTTGTTATTGGTACTACCGTTCAGTGATATTATTCTGACTTCTCTTCGTGCAAACATGACTAAGCTTCATCTTAAGTCTAAAAATAATCAATGCTGCCTTATTGTGTGCATTAAGTTTCCTAAGACCTTGGCTTCTGCATATCTACAAACTTGTATTTACTTAGTTAGGAACTGGAAGGGGAAATTTTGAAGCATGGCTAAAAAGATTGCACTATGTTCATATTTACTGTCCTTCCTTCTCAATTATTATTTTCCTCAGATTACATACTTTTTGCTCTATTGGTGTGTCTAATTGCGTACAGCGTGGATGTCGTGGAGAAACTTGATATGATATCTCTAGATTTCTTTTCCAATACTTAGGCCCTTAAAATCTGTTCCTATTTTGTGCAAGGCTTTCGGATTATGAATTTCCAGATCTTAAATCAATAGGCCACAAGATGAATTCACCCTAATGATTTGGATTTATTTTTTTATGGGATTTTGGGGGCAGTGATTCTTATCTTTTTCTAATTTGGTTCCATCATAGATATAGAAGTATAGAAGCAGGGATACTGTTAATAGAATTAAGCGAACTGAGTGCTATGATTATTTGTTATGCTTAACACGTGGATGTCCAACTCACCAATGTGGTGGTGAAAAGATAAACATTGACTTTTCTCTTTGGCAACTTGTGTTTTTCCAGCTGTTTCTGATTGCAATGATCACCCACTGAATCATTTTCAGTAGTTTCCATCTTGTGAAACTTCATTGAAGTATGTGTATACACACAACACAGATTGTTTTCTTGTTTCATCTTCGTCTCTGGTGAATAGAATCACTGCTGTTGTGTATATGACTTCTTGCTATTAGGGAACATAACGAATGAATAGAGTAGCTTTTCTGGTCTCCAATTAAGATTATTTAGGCATTTGGTACTCGCCATAGATTTCTGATGCTCTAGGTCCTTGTTAAACAAACAAATAACATTATGCAATAGATGATATGAACTATTGGTGTTATATGGTGGATAATTCTGTGAGACTGAGAGGGGATGGATTGTCAACATTCTGTAACAAACGGATGGATTGTAAAGGAATAATGGACATAAGAAGTCTTTTTGGCTTTATTATTTCTACAATTGAGTTTTGGCTAAACTTATTGAGATGGAGCTACAACTTTACAGGTCTAAAGGACTTTGATTGTTTTTGTGAATATCAATTTTGAGTAATTCAGAAGTCTAGATATTTTGGTTTATACAATGTGTTGACGTGCAAAATTCACATCTTCACGTTACAGGCTTGCACAGCACTAGATGCTTAGGCTAATAGCTGGTCATTGTCATGCCATGCTGATATTTCAAATTTATGCTTTGCTCTTTTTGCATCTAACATAGTTGTAAATAAAGTTGTTCCACCAAATTTCTTATTTGTTTGATGGGTTACGCAAAGTTTGTTTAAGTGGCTGCGGAAGTGTGGCTTCCCAGTCAATACTCTGTTTTTGTGTTGACAAAACTCGATTTCTGCAATCCTTGAACTCTGTTACATGAAATAAAAAGTAGGCATTATGCAACAGGCTTGCAATTGGAGCCCTGCGCATGTTAAACTGTGTTATATCTGACTCGAACGGTGTTATATCCTGTTATCAAGTTCATATTTTAACTCTTACAATCTATGACCCTTCTATGTGGCATGACAGTTTTTACCATGGAGGACTGAGCCTAGGCTTATGCATTTTGAATGGCTTTCTTTTCTCTGTTCAAAGATTTGGTCTTTGCAAGACTAACTTGATTATGTGCCATTTGGTGTGGGCCTTTAATGATTCTGAAATCTGTTTGTTCAACTCCTACAGTACTTGTACTTGCTATAGGTCTTTCTACAAAAATAAAAACAAGTATTTGCTATGGGTATGGGTGAAACTTAAGTGGCAATCATTCACTGCTGATGGCAGACTGTTTAAAGTGCAATATTGCTGTTGCAATTATTTGAGGCCATGATTTAAACTGTACATTGTGCTTGGTTGATGAATGGAGTTTCACTATTTGGAGAATGCTCCATGTACAAACTTTTGTGCGGCTATTTTGTTTTTGAAGTTTTACAGTTCAAATTGATTGCTAAAGTACAATTTTGCAGGTTATGTGCTTCCAAGGTTTACTCAACTCATTGTGACGTCCTACTATGCTGCTTCTAGTGCCTCAAATTATGGGATTTCACTCCTCACCCGGCGTATTGAAGAAGCTCATACTTCCCAGCCTCAGCAAGAAAGGCTCAAATGATTCTTGCAGGTGCACATAACAGAATCTACTTACTTCCCCCAATTTTGTAATCAATATTATATTTGTGGGTATGAATGAGTGAACTTGTAGTTTGTGTAGCATTGTTATAATTCTCATATTCTGGGTGAAGGCTTTTTCTCCTATGCCAAATCAAAGTAATTACTGCTAAACAGTGTGGCTACTTGTGCTTTATAAGTCTCATTTCGAAGTGCTAATGGTCGTAAATTGACATCACAGTTCTCTTACCAACGCATGCTCGTATGGAAAAAAGATCAACTCATCAAATATAGGCTAGGCTGGTATTCTGTGTAACTCTTGCGTCATTTGATAAGTTGAACCACACAGGGATATGTATATTGTTAATCTTTGGAAATGAATGTAGATAGACTAACATCATGTGAGTTTATGCATTTGAGATTCAATGGTAAATTTATAGTGCGCCAATTACAATCTCTGGCTTCCCAAGTTTCATTTTTTTTCTTCCCCACGTTTGTTAGGATTGGTGTCAAGAGTTTTGTTCAAAGATTCCAAGTTAGTTTTATGAACTATATTTGTCCACGAACTTCCTTAATCAAACACGACCAATATTTTTGGTTAAGAGATTTGGATAGTGAGGGATGATATTTCAAACTATTGCATTGACTGGACTTGGCATGGGGTTTGTTATTTTTGAAATATTTTGATGAGAGTTGCTTTAAATTCATTTAAATGGACGTGTAAATGTATAAGCGTGGGGGTCCGTTTGTTCATGGTGACCGATCATAGGAATAAGATAGGATGAATTCCCTTCACCAGCTAGGGCTGTGCCCTATTTCTGGGATACTTGGTAGATAACAAAAGTGTCAAAACGTGCGTGTTTTAGGGTAGGGCCCTGTAAGTGCAGCTGTAGACGTATGCATTGCATACGATTACATAATTCAAATGTGCATTGTAGTCAGTAATGAATTGGCGTATCTTGTCCTTCTCTACTTCTCTACTCTTAAGATATAGGTGGCCTCAAAGATCAAAACTTGGAGCTTGAGTAGACATGGGACATACAGATGGGGGGAGGAGAGGAAAATGAAGGGAATTGATTTTTTATTTTATTTTGTTTTCAACTATCGGGTGAAAAGCAGAGGTGGGTGGTGGGTCAGGAGGAAGGATTCACTAAGTTATGTCTGGATTTTATTTTTTTAAACATTATGATATATGCTTGGGAAACTGAGCTTAGAGGTGACAAGACAACTGTTTTAATGATGTGGTATCACTTGTTCTCTCTTTGGTAGGCCTGTAGGGCTTTTAGTTTTTCTTTTCCATCAGTTTTCGATGGTTGTGGATTGCGAATTGAAGAGACTTACCTAGTTCATCTTTATAAGATATACATATTTGTTTTCCCCTGATGTAAGTTGGACTTGAACACTGTTCATGTTTTGATGTACTGATGGATTTCCCTTAAAATTTGCAGTATAGGGTTAGAAACCCGAGTTGGGTGGGTTTGGTGCTTGGTTTAGGTTTAGAAATTAGAACCCCCTGCATTTTGGGGGAGGCAACTGATGAATGGAAGCCAAAGCATGGCCCCATAAGATGCATGGACCCATATTTACTGTTTATTTTCTTAAAACATAGCAATAGCTACTGGGGAGGAAAAGAGTGGAAACAAAAGGTGCAATGGAACAGGGTCAGTTCAAAAGGGGAAAAAAAGCAACAAGTTGGACTAGGTTATGAGCCAAAAGAGACCAGTGCACATCAATTTTTGGGCTAAACAATGGTCTGGATTAATCAAGTTGATGTTCTGGACATGAATTTAAGTTACTGTGGTGTAAAGTTATAAGGAAGTCATTACCCCATTAGGTTATTTTTACATCAGAAGGGTTGAAGTCTAACAACTAATTGAGCGATGTTTGGTTAATTACTCTTCAAAAAGCAGGATTCCGATGCGTTTTCAAAATCATTAGCTTTGCTGCAAATTGAGTTTGAGATGGTTTTTGTGACACTTAGACTTATCTTTTTAGTTTTTGCTGCATGGTGTTTGATTTCTTGGTATGATGTCATGATATGATATGATGTCCTCAAACAAAGGTAAGCCATGCTTTGTGGGTCAGAGAAAAACAAAATGTTAGACCAAAGAATGGACAATTCAAACCTACGAATTGGACCATATGTTGCATGAGTTTCTTGGCATTCAATGCTCTAATGCATACTGCTACCTAACAGGCAGTAAAATAATAATAATAGTAGTAGTACAGTATGTATATACGTATATAGAGACTAAAGTCTTGTATGGGTAATGATGCTATGCCAGTTTTGCACTCTACAGTTCAGTAGAGGCTCAGGTTAGCCAAAGGGTACTATTGTGAGATGCTGTGTAAACTGTCAACCTCCTTTGCAACTTTATAGGGTTGTGGACCGATGTTTCTTAAATTCCACTGGTCTCTCTTATGTACATGTAACAGGGGAAAAAGGAAGAAGAAGGAAGAGGAAGAGATTGAAATGAAAGTAAGTGGAAAGTGGTCCTAAATGATATAATGTATGTACCGATCTCTCACAAGTCTTTATTGTGCATCTTTATGTCTTCTTACTCGTCACATGCCTTCTTCTACACGCATTTACTTGTGGACCCCTAGATAGTTGGGCTTGATGTTAACAATGGGGGGCTCTATTTCTTTCCTTTTCCCTTTAAATTAAAGGGCACCCTTATTTTTTCTTGCAATATGTACGTGAATTAGGTTAGTTTGAGATCAAATGGTATGAGTTTTGTACACCTTAATTCATGTTTTAAGTTCGAGAAAGAAAAGAAAAATTATAATGGTAAAATTATATATTTTAGAATTAGTCTATACTATAGTGATAGCAATGAAAAACTATAGCAGAGGCATCCATTGTTTTTTACTGAAAGGAAGGTTGTAGGGTACCCTCCCTCAACCAAAACCCAAATTACAGAGATGATAATAGTAGATGAAAAAGAAAAAAGAAAATTGTGATTGGTTTTCTGTTTTGTTGGGTAGTGAAAGTTGCAGAGTGTTTTATGTCCATGTACTCAAAAGAAGCATCTTGTCATGAGTTTATTTATTTATTTATACAAGAACCTTTCATAAATGCTGCATTCTTATTATTGCCATATTGATGCTTGCTACTAATGCCATAAACCCAGCACATCACCACTGTTTTTATCCACTTTTTGTTAACTACTATGAAGTTGATGTTTTAGAAGGTAGTAGTAACATTTCTAGATTGACCATTACTAATTAGTACTCTCGATGAGAATGTAGATAAGATGATTCGAGCGTTTGCCCTCCATACTTCGTATATAGTACTCTCTCTCTCTTAGTTTTTCATCTTAAAATATTTTCCATCTACTTTCTAGCATTCAGTATAAGGTCTGTGCAGCTGTATAGCAGGACAAACGAGGTAACTTTTTTTGGTACTCTGCACAATAGTTACATTGTAAAAGATCCAAAAGTACATGAACTAGAAACAGTAGAGGTTGGTGGTCACTAGTCATCCTTTTTTCTTGACAAATTTAGATGAGAAAAAAACAGCAGTGGAGTACTAAAGTTTCAGTCACTGGGGAGTTTATATGGAAATTTTAGTTGAAAAGTTATGGAGTGAAGGGTAAGAAGTTTCTAAATTTGGACTGAAAACAACTGCTCTATACCTTACAGGTACTGAGTTTTAGTTACTTAAAATCAACGTTTCTCATGTACCTGTGTTTGTATATAATTAGTCATTATACCATGTTAGTGATAGATAGATAGATTGATGGGTGAAACTTCATTTTCAGATTTGTTAAATCACGTTATTCTAATTTAAGATTATTAATTAATTAATTAATGGGGTCCTTATACATTAAAACTGTAGTAATTACTACTTAGCTAATTTGCATTAAAAGAAAAAAAATTGAGGTTAAGATGTCAATGATAATTTTCCCAAAATAGTGAAATGCATATAGACAGTTTCAAACTGATAAAATTTTCATTTTTCCTTTTTTTGGAAGGAAAAAGAATTATGGGTGTTTAAATTTGATGTTAACTAATCTGAGGTTTGCATCAAATTATTGTCAGTAGAATAATTGGAAAAAGGGTTGACAGGTCTAGGATTTATTGCTCATATTCACTACTTCGCATTTGTTACGAGCGCGTCTATAATAAGAATGTTTGTATAACCATTGAATAGCGTTTAAATCTCTAATCGATAACGGAAACACTCATTTTTATTTAAACGTTTTTGTTTTAGACCAACCATAATTGTTGTTTTTCTCCCTAAAGGTAGAACTTATTGTGACCATTAATTACACAATAATTGACTGGTTTAATTATACCTTTTGGGGAAATAAACCCATTAAAGTTTCTGAGAGCATTGATTATTAAGAGTATGATCTTGCTAGTGAATGCATATCTTGCTAGTGAAATTTAATGTTATTGAAAATTAATGGAAAGAGGTTGAAGATTATTGGTATTTTATGCAAATTAGAGGGTAAAGTTTGAGACTCGATTCTGTTAATTAAAATTACTCAGCATGCACATATGTCCTTCGTAAATCAATGATGAGCTAAAATTCAAGCACCAGGTCGAGCTTTTAATTCGATGGATGTCAGATTTGCGAATTATAAATCATATTTTATGGCCCCTCATATTCCAATTCTTTATGATCCAATCCAAAATATATTGTAGCACACATACCAGCTCATGGGCTCCCTCAGAAAAATGTAATCTTGCGTTATTATTCTTTAAAAAAGTTATTCTATTTATATTAATCATTAATATTTACTCCTTCGAACTTCTCTATTCTCTCGTAATAGTCACTCAACTTATATTCTTCTTTCATAAAACTTCTATCCCCAAATTTTGAATTTTCGCATAATTAATAAACTTTAAAATTCTTACTTTTACTTTATTAATTAATTCCTCATAATTTTCCCCTAAAAAACTATCTTCCTCAATAATCCACTCAAGTTTCTTCATTGGAACGAAATAGGAAGTTATTTAATAACATATCTCCTTCGCTAGATAGGGTTATTTTATCTACATTAGCGTTAATAGGTTGATAGTGCCTTTTATCACTCCTCTATTAGTTTGCACTACTTTTCATAAAGAATTTTATCTTGGTCGAAATGAACTATTTATTGTGATTCCATCTTTTCGATGAAATTTTATTTTATTTAATAATAAAAAAAAAAATCTTCACTGTGCTAGCTGGTTCAGGTGTCTCTTAAAGAATTATTTCTTATATCTAGCCCATTATATATACTATATAGGGTAAGAGACGAAACACAAATTCCAAAATATAAATGATACTCCCTTCGGTCCGAAACGTATGACATTTTAACATTTGCTTTTACTGTTCCGGAACGTATCTTAAGACGGTCGGAACAGTTACGTTCCGGAACAGTTACTATTTGAGACAATTTTGCCCCGAATTTTTTCTCGGAAGTACGTTAAGGATTAACGTATGTTCGAAAAAAAGTACGGAATTTTTTGGGGTCAAGTAGTGCCTCATCCGGCCTCCTCGATATGCGTTTCCTACTGAATATTAGGATGCGAGAAAATCATACATTTCGGACCAGAGGGACTACTCCTAATTTCTGTAGTTTTGTTAGTACCTAATCCATTGAATGATATGCGTCTATACAATTAACATCCATCAGGAACGTACTGCCGCCAGAAGTGAACAATGATGATACGAATTTAATTAGAGAATAATACATGAATTAATTAATTTTTCTTAATATATACATTAATCTAAAAAATAAAATAAGAAAAGAAAACATATACTCATCTCTTTTTTACCCACCTTAGCAGACATTATAGCTAAGTGTACGAATAAAGGGTGAGAAAAGTAAATAAAAAGGGCCGGCGATCTAACTAGCTACCTATATATAATTCGTACACTACTTTTATTCAATTGTTGGATTGTGAACAAAAAATAGAAAATAGAAACCTTATCATCATCAGTCATCACCCCACCTGTCTCTCTAAGCAACAGGTATCAGTATCACAGATTCATATGCGTTTATCACACACACGCGTGCTGCTCTCACCATGTTCATGCAACTCTATCCATATATTCCTCACACGTGTGTTCAATTTTCTGGAGCAACACATTGATATTTTAGCCGCTAGCCTGCCACCACTTTTTTCTTAACAAAATACTACTATAACAAGCACTAGCTTTTTTACAGTGATTTAACCTTTTCTACTGTTCATAAAACTCTAGCCACTTCTGCTCTGATACATGAGAGAATTTTTACTATATACCAAATATACACCAGCTAATCAAAGTATAATTAATACCAAAGTTACAATTACAATTAAATATTGAAATTTATCTCAACTCTAAGTATGTACATTGATTGCGATGGGAAAATAAGATTATAATTCTTCAGATTTAAACCACTCGTTTGAAAGAAAACCACTCAATTAATTAAGGAGAGAAAATTGTTGACTGGTTCAGATTAATCTCATGGAGAAAAAGGAGAGAAAAAAATTTAAATCTCAGCTTTCCTTTTTGTTTTCTTCTCTAATAATAATCCAAGTTAATTAATTACGATAATTAAAGTTGTTATTACTATTCATTACTACTACTACAGATGAAGATCTAAACTCACATGATCTTGCAAGCTCGATTTTGTCTGCGAATGATGATCATATGATCCAAACCGTCCAACTGAGGTGGGCCCACCACCCGCCACAACTTGTGAATGTGGTGCCGCCTTCAATTCCTCTCCAGCAAATAACGGCAAAGAATGATGGTGGTGATGATGCATCAAACGGTCACGATGAAAACCCGCCGAAGCACCAACACTCGTCCCATGATGAACGGTCGGGATCCTCCACAACGCTAGCGGGCTTCCGTTGATGGGCTGCTGCGAAGTAGAAGAATGAGAAGGATACGACGTCGTCAAGGACGAGCCATTGTTGTAAAACCTACCAGTACTGGCCGCCACGTGGTTGTTCCAGGAAGGGTAAGTGGAGGGTGCGGCCGAGTCTAGTCTGTAGTTCATGAGACCGTAGAAATTATGGACGTCCGGGAAGGAGGAGGAACCACTGGTGTGGGCCATGGAGGACTGGAGGTGGGCCCGCTTCGCGTTCTGACGCTCTCTCTTGTGCGCGTTTTGGTGACCGCCTAAGGCTTGCGAGGTAGGGAAGTTTCTACAGCAGTAGTGGCACTCGAATCTCCGGTTGTTATTGCTGTTACTGTTGTTGTTAGTACTATGATTATTGTCGGTTTCTTTGGCCGACGATGTGTCGTCGGTAGTTTCACCTGAATCTGCTGACTCGTCAGCTGCTGCCGCGGCTGAGACTGCGTCGTTGCCACCGAATTCCTTGCCGAAGAGACGGAGAGTGGTGCCTTTTTCTTTGACGGGTGAAGGTGAGGGCGCGGGGCGGATGAAGGGGAGCTGAGAGAAAGATTCCACGTTCATGAAGTCGTGGGTCTCTCTCTCATCAACCTTATCCATGAACGACAAAGCGGATTTAGGTGCTGATCGGCTGGAGTACTAAACCGGAGAGAAAATAGGTGGTTTTGAAAGGAAAGGGAGAGGAGGAAAATGTGGGAGGGAGCCGGAGGAGGAGAGTAGAGGAAGGGATGGATATGTAAAGTAAATAAGGGGAAGGAGAAGGTGAGTGGGGCCTATAAAGGGTAGGGAAGGATGTGAAAACCAACTGACATTTGGTACGAGTGTTTCAACACTTTTTATTGGTTACTTAAGAAGCGCAGGTTCAATTTTAATTTATATGTAAGATTGACAATTAGTGTTTGGTACGAGTGTGGTTCAATATTTTCATCTATTACTTAAATCTTTATATATGTAAAACTATTAGGTAAATGTGGGGAGAGGATTGGTGGGGTCTATAAAGAGAGCAGGGGAGGAAAATGTAGTGAAAACCAATCGGTGTTTGGTGCGAGTGTTTCAACACATTTTATTAATTATTTAAAAAATGTTTGGTTTAATCTCTATATGTAAAATTATCAATTAGTATTTGGTACGAGTAATTCAGCACTTCTCGCTCATTAATTACGTTATTTAACGAATCACAAATTATTAGGCGCTTCCCGAGTCACTGGTCCCATTTTGCTAGCTACTTTAGGATGATGATTATCATTTTTGTTACGTTTGGAAAGTTCTTGAATAAATTTATAGACTTATAAACATACAACATTTAACATTTTTTTAATTATAAGGTTCAATTATATGTACTTGAATTAGGTAGCCTTCAATTCCTGTTTTTCTTTTCTGTACAAATTTTGGCAAATAATAATTGGGGATGAAAACAGTAATTAATATTAACCGTAACTAATTGAAGGTGGTAAAAAGGAATGCCAGCTGGATCAGGTTAATTAATGGATAAAAATAGTAAAGGCTTTTAAGATGGGATGCCTTATGAAAGAGATTAATGAAGAAGAATTGTCTAATTAAGCAATTTTGTAGGTTAGGTGTTAATTGTCAAAACATAAACTTAGAGCTACGATTATGCTAACATGATTTAATTTTACTCTCAAACCAACTCATAATTATAATCATAACATTAAAATAAACTGACGTTCCAACCGATAAACCAGACATCAAACTGATAATTATAAAGTGATGCTAAATGTATTAACATTTTACGTCGTTGTTTATTTATACGACTTCCTCCACATTTTTGTTTTTCTATTGTAGTTATAATTATGTAGTCGAGTGACAACTATAAGAAGACGTACGCTTAGCTATTAGCTTATTAGGCTAGACTTGCATTGAGGAAAAGCAAACGTCAATGGTTTTCCTTCCCTATCTATTTGTTACATAATTGTAAAGCTCCATATTCCCATAATTAAAGTTCGAAAAGAAAGTTTGGTCTTCCTCAAACTCAAAAGAAAAAGAAAAAATGTTGTTCAAAACATAAAAATCAACATTTGATCGGCTACATGGGATTGATTTGACCATGACAAGTACAATTGTTTTCTGCGCCCATGCCAACTCCTCGTGAAATAAGTGATCCCTATCTTCTTCCAATACTTGCCATCACATATTAGTTACTCCCTCCGGTCCGAATTAACGCGTCTCAAGAAAATCGGATGACTCACTATTTGACCTCAAAAAAATCCTTACTTTTTTTCTAACGCACGTTAATCCTTAACGTACGTCCGAGAAAAAATTCGGGGCAAAATTGTCTCAAATAGTGAATCATTCAGTCTCTTTAATATGCGTATAAATAGTAAAAGAGTCAGTTAATATGAACCAGAGGGAGTACACATCAACCCATGTCTCAAATTCAAGTTTAAAGAATAAAACAAACCTATCTATTTTAAAGTACAATTATTTATATAGAAATGGAACTTAATTTTTTTTAGAGTGAATAAAAGAAGATAAATAATTAGAAAATAAATTAATTAATAGAAAATGACATACTCCAATCTCATATTGCTAGTAAATATGAAAAATTCTTGGTATATCACTTCATTTGTTTTAAATAAACGTCGTTCAAAGTTTCGTCCATAAATTATGAAAGTGATTGAATGGATCAGGCTCTTCTAATGTTGATTAAAACATGACCTATCATGTTTTTTTTTTAATCAGCAGAAAGTTATATTGAAATGAATTGTCATGAAGAACATGACTGAAGATTACAAGACACTGCTTCAATAGCAGTGCGACAAAAGTTCTCAACAACAAACGAAGCCCCAAAGAAAAGGGCAAAGGACTGACTCCCTAGCCCACTATTAGACCTGACTCCTCATCAACCTACATTTGAGAAAACCGAGCTTCGATTCACCGATTGAGTAACCATGCCGGGGATTGAAGGACATCGGACAAACTGTAGGCGAATCCGTTGTCCTTACTTTTCAACCACCAATGCCACAAAGAATAAATCCTATTAAGACACCTCGAGTCACTGTACTCCTTTTGTCTGAACACGACTTCGTTGCGTGTCTTCCATATTGTCCAAATAACCGCATAGAATAGGATTTTCCAAGCACTACCGGTCTGCTTGTTTGTACAAGGTAAATAACTTTCCCACGTTCGCCACAGGTCCGAAAGATTTTGAGGCTGGCACCAAACCACCTGAAGCCAACGCATGATAAACTCCCAAATACCCGAAGCTACCTCACAACGCAAGAAAAGGTGAGTAACATTCTCCGGTTCACTGTTGCACATTGGGCAGACATTCAAGTAATCAGGAATCATGTTTCGCTTCATTAGGAAAGTCCTAGTGACAATTCTTTCTCGCAGTGCTAACCAAAGGAAAAATTCCACTCGGTATGGAGCTAGACCAGTCCAACAAGACCGAAGCAGAGGAGCTGGCTCAAACCTAGATTCCTCCCATTTCTTATACCCTGAATTCACCGTGTATGTCCCCGATTGATCTAATTCCCAACGAAGAACCTGATGTTGATATCTCCTACAAGGAAGAGGTAACTGAGCTCTCAAACATACCCACTCGTCTCTCTCCCACTCAAACAAACCGCGCCTCCACACAATTTCCCATTCCCAAACAGAATCGATCCATGTACCAAATTCATTGACCGTCCCATACTGATTGGTCGATATATGGTATAGCCGAGGATGCTCCAAGGCCAATGGCTTCTTCCCTGCCCAAGTATCCCACCAAAAGACTGTGTTTCTCCCGTCCCCAATTTTTATCGAAGTGTTGTTGGTCCACAGGTCGAAAAAGGCACTTCCTCGACCACAAACTCCCAAAAGATCACGCCATATTGGGGACATCCTCCCCTCCCTCTCCTTCCACAAGTCTCCAATGGAAAGGAGGTTGTATTGCCTACGAACGATATCCGCCCACAACTTCCTGCTACCCCTCAGCATCTCCCACACCCATTTGAAAAGCAGCGAAATATTCCGGTCTTGTATCCTCCCAATTCCCAATCCCCCTAGCGCTGTTGACCGAGTCACTTCATTCCAGTTCACCTTAGCCAACCCCTTGTTAATATCGCAGCCACTCCAAAGAAAGCGCCGCATAACTCCTTCGCACTGAATAGCGACGGACTTAGGCATCCTGTAAATAGACATGTTATAAATAGGTAGACTCGCTAGCGCTGACTTGATCAACGTCACACGGCCCCCCATCGAGAGTAGATGCCCCTTCCATGTTGAAAGTTTTTTCCTCATTTTCTGGATAAGGAACTCCCACCCTGATTTTCGTCTCGGATTAAAGCCCACCAGAGATCCCAAGTACTTACAAGGGAGTACCTCATACTTACAACCAGCTCGAGTAGCTAAGATTCCTCCGATTTGCTCACTCAGATTCACTCCTACCAAGGTGCTTTTGTGGAAGTTAACTCGAAGTTCTGAATAAGCGTCGTACCATCTCAAAATACCCTTCACTCCCCGGATCTCCTCCTCATTGTTATTCACAAAAACCAAAGTATCGTCCGCAAACTGAAGATGGCTCAGATTCCACCCTGCTGATGGGTTACCTATACCTCTCTGGATCCCAACCTCTTCTGCTCTAACAAATAGATGATGCAAACCCTCCACTGCAATATTGAATAAGAACAGCGACATAGAGCATCCCTGCCGAAGGCCTCTACCCACACAGAATTGGCCAGAAGGTGACCCATTAATTAGTATGGAAACCTTATTCGTGCTAATGCATTGTTTAATCCAATTCCTCCACCTCCCTCTGAATCCCATATGCCTCATCACGTCATCTAAGTATTCCCATTCGACGGAGTCATATGCCTTCTCAAAATCCAGCTTAAAAAGCAGCCCTTGTTGTTTCGTCTCCTGCAAGTAATGGACCACCTCATTTGCTGTCATGACACAGTCTAGAGTTTGTCTTCCTTTAATGAATCCATGCTGCACTTCACTAATGACTTTTGTAATTACCTCACTCAACCGCCTCGCCATGACCTTGGACACAATCTTATAATAACTACTGACTAAGCTTATGGGCCGATATTCACTGAACCTCTTCGCATCGTTAATCTTCGGAATGAGAGTCAAGAACGAAGAATTTGCCCCTGATGGGAATTTCCCTGACCTAAAGAATTCCTGAATCAATCTGCAGTAGTCATCTCCGATAATGTGCCATGCCTTTTGCAAAAATCGCATAGAAAATCCATCCGGGCCTGGTGTTTTTTGACCGTCACAATCTTTAACCGCTTCCCAAATTTCTGCACGAGTCACCTCCATCTCCAACCTTGACGCTTCATCCTCAGTCAGTTTCAGAAATCCCAAATCCTGCATCCGAGGCCTGTTCCAACGGACGGATCTGAAAAAGGTCTCGTAGTACTGAACAGCTGCCCGCTTAATGCCCCCAGGGTCGGTGAGTCTTTCATTAGGCGTCATTATCTCTCTAATGTTGTTCCTTTTCACTGCAATCTTTGCCATCCTATGAAAATACCCAGTGTTTCGATCCCCCTTAATATTCCACTTTAATCTATTCTTTTGTTGCCAATATCTATCAACCCGATCCTGTTGAGCCCAAACCTGAAGCCTAATGTCGTTGTGTTCTCTCTGTTCCTCCTGGGTAAACGGCCGCTCGTCCCCGAGTCGATCAAATGCCTCAAGACGATCCTGTAGTTCTCTTAGATTGGACTCAACATTTCCAAATACGTCCTTATTCCAAATCTGAATTTTCTTCTTCAAGTATCGCATCTTATGAATAACCCGATAATTACCTGGGAACTCGATTCCTGCTTCTGACCACCAACCCGTCACCATATCTTTGAACCCTATGTCTTCCCACCACACAGCTAAATCTCTGAATGGTTTGGGGCCCCAATCAACCCTATCATGTCTTAGGAATAAAGGCGTGTGGTCTGATCCACTCTTTTCAAGAGCTGATAGCTCGCAATCACTAATGCAATTCATCCACCCTTCTTGAACAAATACCCTATCTATTTTACTCCTGCTAATGACATTAGACCAGGTAAAACGCCTCCCTACTAGCCTAATGTCTTGCAATCCACACCTGTCCACCCAATCCTGAAACTGGACCATACCCCGAGAGTAGCCCCCCCCCATGCAAGCGATCTGAAGGGACTAGAGTTTCATTGAAATCACCCGCTACTAATACCGGGATCGTAGCGCTCTCTATCTTTCTACCCAAGCTCTCCCATAGATGACCTCGTAACACAACATCGTTGGGAGCATAAACATTCAAAACTGCACACCTCCTATTATTTTCTGTAAGTGTACCCTCGATCCAGATAAATCTGTTACCAACCTCTGAATGATCCATCTGGAAAACTTTGGAATCCCACATCGAAACTAGGCCCCCCGATCATGTTAGGTCAATCTTATCCATTCATTACAAATAGATGGTTGAGATTTATTTAAAATTTAATAACTGTCAAGTAAAATAGATAACTTTTTTTTTCTTCACATACATAAAAAATAAAAATATATCAATTAGAATAAATCTCAACCATCTATTTGTAATGAATGGATGAGATTGATTTAATATAATAAGTCATATTTTAATCAACATTAGAGGATTCAAATCTGTGATTGAATAATACTGAATTTGAATAATGATAGATACATTAATACATTAAAAACTTAAACTAACTCTTAGTTAATGGGCCTGAATGTTACAGCCCATAAGCCCGTAGTAAGAATCATTTTAGCTCGAGACAACGAAGGTTCACCACACACTTTTTCCCGCACATTTGTATATTTGCAGTTTTGCACATACGTGTATACATCAACCAAGAATATACGTATGTTAAAAAAAAAGGAATTATCCAACTTCAACGGTAAGTATATATATTTAGATAAAAAAGACTGGAAATTATGGAAAAAAATTTAAAAAAGAGAGGAAAAGATGGAAATTATCTCTGGATGATCAGGTACAATCAATTGGTGTTGGTTCTTTATAGCTGTTGGCTGTTCTATATCTGCTGCAGGAAAGTGGTCCTGGAAATATTGTAATTACAAGAATGGAGGAATTAGAAGCGAAATTATATATATACTCACTTCTTTCTTGTTCCTTTGGGACCCTGGGTTGTGAAGTAAACATTTTCGTAACTCTCGCCTGTTAAAAAAGAAGTGCGAACTAACCCTAGCTAGAAGCATTTTATTAAAAAAGATTGAGTATTGGGTAATATGATTTTTCATTGGGCTAATGATATTTTGACCCCTATATTCGAATTTTCGTTATAATTTGGACCGTTTTTGTTTTATTTTATTAATGTAATTATTGTATTTCTGATTTCTTATTATAATTTGATCACCACACCTAACATTATATTGGTTGAATCATTAAATCAGCTACCGTAGTATCTTCTTATAATGTGTCACACCATGTTAATGGTGTATTTTTTTTATATGACGTGTCCTCTAATATAACAGACACGTCAATCCAAAATAATAAAAGCTATGTTAATTAATTAGTTGATATAACGACAAAAACAACATGATGTTGGACATGATGAGGGATAAATAAATAAGAAATTATGAGTATAATGATAAAAATATCACAAAAATAAAATAAGGAGTCAAATTATCACGGATTAAATGGAAGTACCCTTTTGATGGGAATTGAATTGAATTGATGACCACCAATTAACTAAATGTGCTTGGGGTCCATCTCATCTACAAGATTCATGACTTTGGAGAAAAACGACCCTACATTTTCTAACCCTAAAGGGACAACATCAACATTAATAACTACCCTTCAATCAGGCAAACCCTCCCACTTACTGAGGTTTTTTGGGACCATTTTTCCTTTGCACTACTTGAATGGGATCGAGCTTAACCACTTTAAGTGCCTTCTTCAAAACAAAAACAAAAATGAAAATTATCTGATGTGAACCCAACCATACTCGCTGTTTCCCTTTGCCCCTTGATGTGGCAACATCAAGTGCGATCGACATGTCCTCCCAAGTCCTATGAAAAAATTTATAAACTTTAACGCAATTTTAATTTTAATACGTAAGTGATTAAATAGTATATAAAGGGTAATTAAATAAAAACTAAAGATTAATTTTTTACAAATCGACCCAAAGATAGTATTTTTTAACCCACAACATTAATTGTAATTAGAGTTCGTTTAGAAGAGAGGTAGGGAAATGAAAGTTGGAGGTCACTATCTATTAGTTCTCTTTCCTAATAGGTGGATTGAATGCGACATTGGCTACAAACTCTACTGTCTTGGAGCCATATATGATAATGTATCCCTTCCATCTGTAAAATGTGTGTTCCTATTTTTGGACCGAATTAATGTTTGAGACTTTGAGTGGTGCTCATCTTCTCTACCTCTCTAGCTTCTCTTAAAGAGACCATTTCATTATTTTTCTACCACCACCCTACTTATTTAGTTATTTATTTATTTTCACATTAATTATATATACATGGAAACCATTATTCATTATTTTACAAGTTTAATTTGCGAAATTTTTCCGATTATATATGTTAACGATAGAGATAATGTTCACGTAACTTATTGGTTGTATTGTTGTTTACTCTTCCAATATTAATTACATGTGTCCGAAAGATGAGAGGTAGATTTCCCCCCATTTTTAAGGCAGATGAGAACAGAAATTAAGGAAAGGAAGAATGTAGCTTAGTTGTGAAATTTGATACATGTGGAGAATATAACATTCGAGCCCACCACCAGTAATATATATAATGGAATTAATTTGAAGAGTTTGTTTCTATTAGTCTAATATCTCTAAATTATTATTGTTATTTGTGGGGATATTCATTTTTGGAATGATATTAAAGCAACGACGACAAGAAGAAGGCACATCAGAACACATAACAATATGCAAAATGGGGCTAACTATGAGTGATTATGATGGAAGAGAAGGCTTTGAACTCGATCGGTATGCGGAGGAATGTGGATAGCTCTTTGAACTCGATCTTTAAAACCCTTGATGTGTATTGACCATTGTTGTCTCACACTTGCGTTTTTGGACTTTTTGGACCACTCATGGCCATGGCATCTTTTCTTCTTTAATTTCTCCCATTTTTATTTCAGATGTTAATATTTAATTATTTCACATCCCTTGTCCCTTTCCTCTCTGACGATATGCCATTGATTATTCAAATTGTGAATACCTATCTATCATACATAATTTCCTTTTTTTTAAATCAATATATCATAATTTTCAATACCATCATTTATTATTTTTTTTAAAAGTTTGATAATTGTTCTCTGCTGTTTTTTTTTTCTTTTTGAGGTGGATAAAAATTATAAATAAAGTGATTCGAATTCGGACATTGTCTTTCCGCTTCAAAAATGGGTAAAAGCTGAAAAACAACCCTGAACTTTAAAGTTTTATTTAATCGCAACCCTAAACTTTTATTTTGCTTAATTACAACCCTGGTCGTCGGCATAATTGTTTAAGTACCCTCCTACCGTGACAGAAATCTGACGTGGCACTGTTAATTACATTGCATTTCATCATGTTTTATTGTCCATTTACTTGTTGAATTGGGCAGTAAAGTAAACCTACTGATTTATCATTGTATTTCCCATATCTTAGCAGTTCTGGTATGGAGGCAGATTATTGAAGATTCTGATTTGTGAAGAGCTGAAGCTGATTTTCGGAGTCTTGGCCTAGCGCTTGGCCAAGACACATTCGCATTCAAAGCAGCGCACATCAGATCGTCTTGGCCAAGCCTACGGCCAAGACACTTTTGCGATAGAGGCAGAAGCGTGGATCACTTGGGCCGCTTACCACATTGGGCTTTGCGAGCTGGCAAGTCGCAGCTGTCCAGCAAATCCAGAGGGATCTGAAACCAATCTTTTGAAGAATCCCACAAGGGATCTCCCTCTTTTGTATTTGCGATTTAATTTCCAATTTAAGAACAATTTATTATAACAATCTTTTTAGAGATTTTCTAGGAATTAGAGTTGGAGTAGGACAGAGGAGTTTTAGGGTTATTTAGCCGAACGTTGTTCCTCTTCTGTGGGGGTCGAAAACCTTTCTTCTCTTTTCTCCTTCTTTGACATTGATACAATTTGCTCCGGATTTAATTATTTAAATCTCGGATTTAATTTATTTATGCAATCAAATATTTTATCTTTTTATCTATGAGTATGAGTAGCTAAACACTCATTCTTGGTAAGGGTTGATGAGCTAAAGTTCTTATGCATTCGTGAGATCAATCAGTACTTAATAATCTCTTCTCTCGTATTTATTTATTTCTTGAACTTAATCTATCGCTTACTCACTAGAGACAAGGTTTGATCATCCTTGTACTCTAGTAGAGAAGAGTTGCAACTGGTCTAGAAGGAAATGGAGCACCCGTCGGCTAGACAGAGTAGGTGACTAGTCTCGCGTCAGACTAGAAGAAATAAGTAATCTAGGTCAAGACCAGATTGACAACCTAGGGTTTCCATAGGGAGACATCTTGGCCTAGGTACTATCTTCCCCTATACCATTGAGGAAGCGAACAACCATTCAAGACAACAGTCAAACGGATAAACCCTTTAACCAGCAAGGTGTCCCTTGGCTAGGATTATCAGGAAAGGGAGCACCCGCCAGGTAATTTGAAGAGGAGGGAAGACAGGAGTGAACAGGAGTACCTCCACTCTATAGCAGTACTACGGACAAAGAGATGAATATCCTTGAGTCTATGATCGAAGCATAAGAACAGAAGCTCTCATATTGCCCTTACCTGGAATTCCGCTTTTACTAGATTTATTCCAATCTTGGCCAAGCCTTTGGCCAATACTATTTTGAACTATTTTTACCTCTTTCTGTTTTGTCTTTGTTTTCAGATTCTACCAAACCAAATCCAGTGACGAGGAAGTCAAACCAAGAATTACATTTCTTAGAGGTCTCTGTGGACGATCCTCTTAACATAATCTACAAACTCTTGTAGACAGTGATAAGTTGTATTTCTACCCCCAATTCCATACCTATTTCACTATTATATTTGACGTGTTCGACGCGCGATCAAAACCGTTGACTGACGTTATGTGCCACATCAGCCCCTGGAATGTTGCCATGTCAGACTCCACGTGGTAGGGTTGCGATTAATTAAAACATTAAAGTTTAGGGTTGCGATTAATCAAAACATTAAAGTTCAGAGTTGTTTTATGTCTTTTTACCATTTAGAAATCCTTGTTGCATGATTTTTTTTGTCTAGTTAATTAATTTATTATACTTATACGCTATATTATTCCCAAATATAACTAAGCTTTAATTAATTAGGTTTTCTCAATTTTTTTTTGGATTATCCTTTTTTTTTTAAATTAGTATTTTGTAGAGTTTATGTCCATAATTCAATTTTCATATTTTTTTTAGGTGTTAGATAGAGGTGTAATCTTCTTGTTTAATTTACAATTCTAGATTTAAATTTTATAACTTTTTTTCCGAATAAAAAACATACTGTCTCATTATGGTTAAAAAAATTATACTTGTAAATTAAGGTATAAATAAAGTTTCTTACACCCGTAAAATTTTTCTGTTGTATAAAATAAAAATGAGAATGTTATTTTCCTCGAAATATTAAATGCCAATCAAGCACAAATATTTAAGATTTACTATGATCGTTCTCACGGAAAATAATTATAGTGGGAGATACTCTGTCAACCAAACGCTACCTTAATTTACAAGTACAATTTTTTTAACCATAATGAGACATTATATTTTTTATTCATAAAAAGGGTTATAAAACTTAAATTAAATTGTGCACATAAACTATACAAAATACTAAAAAAAAAAGAGAGAGGATAATCCAAAAAAGATTACGAGAAAACCTAATTAATTAAAGCTTAGTTATATTTGGGAATAATATAGCATATAAGTATAATAAATTAATTAACTAGATAAAAAATCATGCAACAAGGATTTCTAAATGTCATAAAGACATAAAACAACCCTGAACTTTAATGTTTTAATTAATCGCAACCCTGAACTTTATTGTTTTGATTAATCGCAACCCTACCACGTGGAGTCTGACATGGAAGCTAAGGGTGACGTGGCAAGCTGACGTGGCAGATGCTGATGTGGCACATAATGTCGGTCAACGGTGCCACGTCAGATTTCTATCACGGTAGGGGGGTACTTAAACAATTCTGGCGACGACCAGGGTTGTAATTAAACAAAATAAAAGTTCATGGTTGCGATTAAATAAAACTTTAAAGTTCAGGTTATTTTTCAGCTTTTACTATTATTCATTTTAAGGAATTTATTATTAATAAAATTATACATTGACAAAAAATAATGACCGTAATTGAGATGGATAGAGAAATCAAAATCAATGCACAAGCATATGTTAATTGTTTATACATTTTCTCTATGTATATTATATAAAGAATTTATTTTATATTAAATAAAGAGTAGCCATCTTATTCCTTGGATTTTAGATGGATTTGCTAGTGATAGACAATGAAAGGTTATTTGTTGCGTCATGGTTTCCAAGGCCAGCACATGATTGTAATGTCAAAGAAGACAAATTCAGAATCTCTAGCTAGAAATCAAAGCCCATTAATAAATTCCATGGCCTGGCTCTTCAACTTTTGTTTTTGTTTCTGTTTTTTTACAAGACTTCATGTTTTGGGCGTTTTTATTTGAATAAACTCCTTCTGGCTTTCTACATGCCAAAGCTTTTCACTAGCTAGAGAAAGTTTAAAAGTATAAAGAAATTTTAAATGATGACTAGCCTATTTCTTACATGGAAAGACTAATGATTTACATAATATATTTTTTGTTGTTGCATGGGTAGAGGCAGGGCTCTTACGTACACCCCATGTTTGGGACTGAAGAGGTGAAAAGTAGGCTCAAGTTTGGTCCTAATTCGGCTTGGGTTAAGGCCGAGCCCGAGTTGGGTTATTGTTGTGTAAACCAACAACTTATGGACTCAATTGTCAAACACCATGTGTAAAGCGGTCATTGCTCAATACACCTCTATTAATTGGAACTCCCACCTTATAACAAGGTGTCTTTAGAGAAGTGTTAGGACTCGATCAGGATCCAGCTCAAATGAAAGAAGCATGACAAGAAGTGAGGCTTGTAACTTTAAATTCTTCGGAGATTTTCAGATCTCCAAACAAGTACTACCATAATTCATGTAGACCAATGTGTTCGGTTCTGGTCCCGGACACACAACAATAATATAGGAAAGATAGTATGTTTTATGAGTCCGACATTAAAAAATTACAGCCGTAGTATCTGAATTTGGTAGTTGCAAAGTTAACGACGTTCACATGAATTATGTTCCCGCCATTTATAACTCCAATTAGCGAAAATTTGGTCCACTTCTTTGATTCTTGATGTTGACACAAGAGAAATTGTTATGATATTATTATTACCATCTCTTTTTCTTTCTGAATTTATTACCTATAGTTAATGTCTAATTAACACAACAAATTAAGAAAAAGAAACTCATCAAGTAATGTTTTTTTTTGATATCATATCACTAAATTAACCTTATACTTTACGAACTATAGGCTAAAAGTTGTTAACTCTTTCGGTAGAAAATTAATCTCTTTCGGATTTTAAGAAAAGTAACTCTTCCTGATATGCGTAATTTTTTCCGTCCTTTGCAACCCTAAATGTTTTGTCTTTAGTAATTTGCCAGAAAATTCTTTTTTCTTACAATTTATTTATGAAATGATTGGTGTTAAAATTAGCTATCTAGCTTCCATCTTTATCAAGCCTTGTATAGTTGCTGTTATATTAATTGATTGGTACTTTTCTGAGCGGGAGTATCGATCCCTACATGTAGGTGATGAGAAGGGGAGTTAATAAGAGAAGCTAAGTTAGTTCTTGGCTGCACTTGGGTGTGGCCTGTGGGGGTCATACGACTAGCTATTTGGCCCAGCTAGCTAGCTAGATGGATCCATCGATATATAGCCAATGCTTTATGACATCCTTAATTGTTTTAATAAGTGGTCCAATTTGAACTCTTCTATTGCCGTCTTTTTTTCAATTTGAACCACTTTCCCAACTTATGTCTTGGCGTGTTTTCTTCTCCTCTTCCATAATGTCTATGGGACGGTGTTGGTGAGCCCAACTCCTTGATGCAATGCATTCAACCTCTCCTAACAATATATATCAGTTACACGGTGCGAAAAATAAAAAAATTATTTATTCTCAACTTATTGTATCCCGATTTTAAGTTTAACAATACTCAAATGAAATCGATTTCTAGAATAATATAAAAAATGTAAAAAAACTCGTAAATTATGTGGATACACACATAAACAAAAGTTGAGGATAAAGTAATCAATTGGAGACAAAAAATTGTATGTATAACTAGTTATGGAAACTGGGCTCAGCCTCGTAACTTTTATTTTTCTCTACGATCAAAATAGCAATTTAATGTTTGAGATCCTTTTCATTCTTTTTAAGGTATCATTTGTTTACTTTAAAAGGGTAAGTATATAGTTATTAATGTAGCAATTGTGTCAAGTTGCAAGAACTTGTACTATATTTTCACATGCTAGTTTCAGGGGGACCATGCGTGGATGACATTAAACATATCGGTTATCATTTTTTAGCACTATCTAAGAAATAAGTAAATTTCCTTATATAAGATTTGTAAAGCAATTAATCTAAATTAGGACTTTGATTGGAAATTTTAACTAACACTTAAATGGTCATTTACCACGACATTAATTCTCACAAAATGGACCGCTTATAATTTCTGAGGGGACCAAAGGTGTGTGTGGGGAAGTTTATCTTTCTTGGTTTTGGTAGCTGGAAATTTGGTGGCTTTTACTAATTAGATGTATGAAACGAATGTGTTGTATTCGAATTTGACGTGGTATTTATTTAAAATACATAGTTTTTTCATCCTATAATTAAATGTCATTTTATAATCCTAATAAACAAAGAGGTTATATTATTAATTATCTTTACTACTGAAATACATACTCAATAATAGAGTTTCATACCTCTAATAATTATTAAGAAAAACGTAACGATCGATGTCAACGACTACTTCATGCATCACCGGCATTGGATACTGGATAGGCTGGTAGTGGAAATGGTCGGTGATGGATGAAGGGGACTGAATTGAGGCGTGAGAAGTAATGTAGAGGATGAGTTTGATACTAGTTAGGTGTCACGAGATAAAAATATTAATTGGTGCGGTACTTAATTAGTTTGTTCTACATGGGAAAAAACTTAAAAAAATGTGTGGGGAAAGATTCGTATATTAACACCCTTAACTGTTCGACGAATATACAAGTGTAATGCTTTTCCTATTTATACACAATCGTCTCTCTATGGAGTGTTAAAATCCTACTCGAATACAATGTCTCAGTCTTACTCGGTCACAAAGCCATAGTGTCCTATTCGACTACAGACTTCTAATACAAATATGACATCCTAGAAGAATCCTACCCGGATTCTAACTTCAGTGCATGAAATATAAGTCCTATTAGAATTATGACGGTTGTGGGCGAACATGGGCTTTTATGGCCGCATCTGACAGGCAGTGGCCCGACCGTCAGGCCTGAAGCGTGACATACAGATTAGGCTTTTGTTTCACATATGGTTTCTGTTTTCTTTTTTCTAATTTATTTTATAAAAAAAAACATGTTCAGGGAGGTTACGTGCAAGCTGCCCAATTCTTGATTCGTTTAATTTGTCATAAAATTGGCCGGATCAACTAGTTTTTTTTTTTTTTTTTACATTTTTGATCTTTTATCTCGGACTGAACCAGTTGATGTGTGGTTCATCGATATTTTGATTGAACCGGCGGATCGAATCCCATTTTACATGCTAATTACCATTGATTATATTACTTTTTTCTCATAAAAAGAAAAGGAAAGAAAAACAAACAATGAGATGTGGAGTGAAATTTCTTGCTGTTAATATTTGGGTCAAACTGAGCCCATATTACTTGTTCTTGCATCGAGAATTAAGCCCATTAAGCCTGGCCAAAATGGGCCTCAAGAACCAAGGCTTCTAACATAACACCCTTGTCGTTGTCGTTGTGGTAATGGTTTTTCCCCCCTCTGAATATCCGAAGAGAAAATGAATTTTTTTTTTAATCCAACTAAGTCCATCAATCGTACGTGGTTAACTAATTTCATTTAAGAATTTCGTTTTGAGAGTTCAAAATGTCACCCATTCCATTCGTTATATTATATTTTTTTTGTCCATTAATAAGTGTTATTTCTAGTTATATTAACAATCTTTTATTATTATTTTCTAGGAATCACAAACACTAACATAGATACAGGAACCGTATACGATATATACATCAACATTGAGATATAGAAAAATTAAAAATAGTATGATACGGATACGACATATATATTTGTATAAATTTTAAATTATATGTATAGATATAAAATTATTAGAATTGTGGAGAATAATTAACACGTTTTTATTAATATCATTCACATCAATATAAAAAATTGAATTTCATTTGTATTAAATACTAAATATCTACATGACATCATTATTTATTAAAAATAATGATCAAACAAATTAGACACGGAAAGTAGTAAGTCCGACACATATAATGTCAATGTTCACCATATATAGGCTTCGAAAGTTACTCCAATACGAGATACAGTAAAAAAAATAGTGTCAGTACTTCATAGCTCATTTTGTACGATGTCTTTTGTTTTTTTGAAAGGTTTTTTAATTATCTTGAAACAATGCTTATGATATGTTTACTTGTTTTAAATATTTTTTAAAATATGAAATTACAGAATTTTTGACTTACTACTGTAGTTCATTCTTTCGGGACAGAGAGTAAGAAATATTATAGAAACAAAAGGAAAAAAAAAAAAAAAGGTGTGCAAGACGTGGCAGTGACTCACAACTCAAACCAGTCCTTCAATATTTTGACTGTTAGTTACTTTCGTCTCCTTCGACAGGAAATAACTGATTTTTCCCAGTCACCAAACATCATCAAATGCCTCTGCTCTCGAGGTAATATTTTCCCTTCACTGTTCTCCAACTTCCCTCGCTATTTTCAACTCAATTCCCTTCTGCCATTCCCTTCTATCTATTATTTGGTGTCTTTTGCATCGGAGCTGAAACCCTAAAATGATTGATCGAATTGAGTGTTCTTTTTCCCGTCGTTGAATTTTAGCTGAATGGAATCGGTTTGTTTGTCACAGTACCTGATTGGACATGAGAGACAGCAAAGCTACCTCGGCACTTAGGCGCGTTTTAGTGAATTGTTCTGCCCAGGTTTGTTGAAATTTTTTCAATGGCAATTTTGTATCTTCTGGTGAAATTTTAATAGGCATGAAGTTTGCTCTCTGGTATAATGGATTTCTTTGTTTATTATTATTATTGAATTTGTGGTATTGCAGGGAAAAGCTTATGGAGCATGCGTCGCAGCGAAGGCTCCAGAAATTGAGCGTGATATGTGCTTGAAAGAGTTTCTTGCGCTAAAGAACTGTATGCAGAATACGGTATGAGATGATGTGTTATTTTAAAAAATCTGTTTAAATGAAAAAAAATGGAAGGAGATCAGTGAAAGTGCTCTTGGCATTAGTTGTCTTGGAGTTGCATTTTTAATTTATGGAGTTTTTTGCTTGACAGATCCGCGGAAAAGCATAAGGGTCGTCATTTTCGTGTATCATAAGTATTGCAAGTGTCATATTAGCTGCTCAAGGAGTGTTCTGGAAAGACTGCACTACTGTATCTGTGTATATTATGCTCTTTGAACTCCACCATATGGTCCTGTATTAATCTTATTTTTGGCCTCAAGTTTGGGAGGTGGTGAAATTAGGGATGTCTGGTAAAGCATCGAGTTCGCAGCTCACTGTTGGTTCAAGTGAATCTGGAGCATTGTCGCATGTTTATGTTCAATACCCACCGTTACGATGCGCCCTTCCAGGATCAAAGGGTTTATACTATGATGATGGAAATAAGCTTCTACTCTGTCCAACATTGAATCAGGTAATATGGCATTAAATCAGCTTTTCCAAGGATCATTTGCTTTATTGGTACTTTCTTCAATGACTGTAGAGTATAAATTTCAGAACTAAAATATGTTGATTTTTACTTTGAAATAGGTGGTATTGTTGTAATTTTCTCTTTTGTTTTTACTCTTAAGTTCAGGTTTTTTCTTGGAAAACTGTTCCCTTTGATTCTCATATTGCTCCTTCCTCTGATTCGATAAGTGAAGGGCCCATCTTATCAATCCGTTACTCTTTGGATGCAAAGTTCATCGCAATCCAGCGAACTGCACAAGAAATACAGTTCTTTCACAGAGAATCAGGGGAATCCTTTAATCATAGGTGCAAGCCGGGGTCAGAGAGTATACTAGGATTCTTCTGGACAGATTGTCCACTTTGCGATTTTGTACTTGTGAAAAACAGGTATGTAGAGATGCCTTTTCTTTTCCCCCTTTTTTTGTGTCTATGTGTTTATCAAAAGAATAAAGTTTGGCAGCCTTGAAATTATTAACCTCATGATGTATATAATTAGTCGTCTATTGACATATGAGGCTGGTAATAGAAATATGGAGGTTAAAATTTGTGTAGGTGCCTTATTTACCAGTGGATTATACTCGTGCCTTCCATGTGAAAGTAATTTCCAGCTTCTGATTGCATGAAACCTTGCTATTTTCAGAATATCATCATGGATATATCTATAGTGAGAATTCATGCAATTTTTTTCTAGAACATAACAAATATTCAGGCTCCTTTTCTGGACATTTTTCTTTCTCAATTATTCTGTGTAATATTCCAAGGTGATAGTGTCTTACTTCAATGCTTCAACTTACTGTGATGATGCGCTCTGTCATGCATTGTTAACTTAATATTTTTAGTCCAAGTAATATTTTACTTTATGTATCACTGTGAATGGTAATGAGGATGCCAATATTCTTGCTAGAAGATAGTGTCTTATAGAATACTTCAACTTACTGTGATGATGCACTCTGTCACCTTTAAATTGTTTCCTTTCAACATCTTTTTATGACCTAGTGTGGTCATTAGCCTAAAAAGGAAAAGTAATATTTTTAATTGTCTTTTTCTCCACTTCGATTTAGTAGATTCTGTTTTCAAGTTTACATGTTGCCAAGATCTTTTCTTTTTTCTATTCCACTAAAATGGAGTTTTAAGTGTACCCACAGTGGGCTGGATTTGCTTTCCTGCAATGCTGAATCAAAATCACTTAACTTGGTGGAGACAAGGAAATTGACTGTCAGCTGGTATGCCTATACGCATGAGAGTCGCTTGGTTCTTCTTGCTTCTGGAATGCAATGCAAGAGCTTCAATGGATTTCAGGTATGCCTGCAAGTGCCATTATTATTTGACTTTTAATTCCTTAATTCTAATCTTTGCTGTTCACTAGGCTGTATTCCTCAGGAAATTAAGACATGTTCCCCTATGTTATAACACACCTCATATGGCAGTTAGTATAACAATATTCAATGTGGATAAAGCCACAGATGCTTGATGATTGTGAGCGTTATTTAAAAGTTGAGAATTCTTTAGTTACTCTGACAAGGCTATGATTTTTACTCTCCAGCTTTCTTCTGCCGGGGTTATTCACATACCGAAATTTGAGATGGTAATGGCCAAATCTGAGGCTAACACCAAGCCTGTCATAGCAGCTGAAGACATCTACATCGTCACTGTGTATGCTTATTTTAATCATTTCTTTCTTGTGCTAATACGTCTAAGTTGGTTACCTATACTAATTCGCTTTTCAATATTTTCAGCTACGGGAGGATCTACTGCTTGCAAATTGATAGAGTTGCCATGTTAATTCACTTGTATAGGTTTTATCGAGATGATGTTGTACAACAGGTGAATTTTTCTTATTTCTTATTTTCTTCTGTTGCACATGTGTGTGTGGACCTGGTAGGAAGCTTCATCTTGGCCATTCTAGGATGAAACTTAATTGCTTACAAGAATTTTCATTTTGACCATCCTCTTGTGCTCTCTTACAGGGCTCCTTGCCAACCTATTCAAGCAAGATTTCTGTGAATGTAGTTGATAATGTACTGCTTGTTCATCAAGTGGATGCAAAGGTTGTCATACTATATGACATATTTGCAGATTCTCGAGCACCAATATCTGCTCCACTTCCTCTGCTGTTCAGGGGTTTGCCCAGGTCCAACTCTTCTTCCATTCGATCTAATGGTAAAGAGACTCCAAACATAGAGGCCAACATAAGTAATCGTGAAGCAATCATTTATGCTGATGGTTGGAGATTTCTGGTCCCTGATCTCATCTGCGACGTTACTAATAGCTTGTTATGGAAGATCCATCTAGATTTGGAGGTAACTTTTTATCAGTTTTCCGTTTCCTCTTTTTGTTATTCAAATAGTTTTTTCTTTAGTCAGTGTCTGTGCTTTTCCTTGCAGGCAATTTCTGCCTGTAGCTCCGAAGTTACATCAGTACTGGAGTTCCTGCAGCGACGAAAGCTGGAGGCTTGTAAGGTGGGCTTCTTCTTACATCACCATATGTTCTTTCATTATATGACATGTTTCTGTACTTTGACAGTGTATAATTATTTAATTTGATGTTCTTTATATGGGACGTTTGTAAGATAATAAGATCACTTGCCCACTCAAAATTGAGTGGTCATCCCTTCAGAAGAATAAAAAGTTATTGGTCATGTTATTTTCTTATTTAGTGTTTCTTGGCTTTTCGTGCCCTTATTGATTTATTAATTCTTAATTATTTACATTTCCTCCATTTCAGGCTAAGCAGTTGTGTTTGGCAATAACACGCACTAATATCTTGGAACGGAGACCAGTATCCACAGTCACCAGGGCAGTAGATGTGCTGGTTACTTCATACTCCAACTTGATCCGAACAGAAAGCTATCTCAAGGGAATAAAAGGAGAGAGAACTTCACCTTCTACTGGAACACCTGTTGATGTCCCAATATCTGGAACTAATGTACCCACAAGTGGAGCTGATACATCTCAAAATCCACCAAAACAAGAATCTGGTGCTGGAGTGGAAAGTGGATCTCTGAATAGATCCTCAAAATTTTCAACTTCAGACTCTGAGGACCATGCTGGATTTGGATCACTGAAAATCAACTCAAATGATCAAAAAGTTGGCTTGGAGATTCTATTAGGTGATCAAAGTTCCAGAACTGAAGTTCAGCCATCCTCTTCACAAAGTCAACATCCTGGACTGAGCAACAATCCATTAAATGCTAACGATCTTGAGCAGCAGGAGTCTCAACTTGCTTCACCTGCAATTTCACCTGATGAGATGTACAGCTTTATATTTTCTCAGGCTGAGGAAGAGATGGTGGGAGACACTTCTTACTTGGTCGCTATCATTGTTGAGTTCCTTCGCAGGTATGCCATTGATTGTATCTCGTTCATGGCTTTAAAATATTACTACTGTAACTAATTGGGCTTTTAGCGTAGGGATGTGCGATACCTACTCTCCCTTTTAGCCACTCTCTGTGTGATTATAGACGTGTGAAGCTAATCCATAACATGAAGTTGAGAATCTTCTAGCCATTAACATCTGCTTTAGGTGACCAACTAGATTGAAATAATAGCATTAGCCACATTTAGTAAAAAGGTCATGTCTTGTTAAAATGTATGTGTGATTGAAAAAAATTGTCTAGGGATATTTCAACAAAAATTGCTTGTGTAAATATAAACATAAATTTGATATATTGAAATAGTGGATTAGGGAGTGGCTGTAAGAATGGGTGACACTGTCCTCGATGGAAGTCTAATCGATTGGATAACCTCCTCGTTTATCTCAGGACTGCATGTTATTGCTTAGGGTTTTTTTTCTTTTTTCTTTCTGTAGTGTAAATGGAGTCCCCAAGTTCTTTTTCATTGTGCCCATCTACAGTTTACTTATGTTCCTGTTGTTTTAACCGGTGCCTCACTAATTTCTGATGTTACAGTGCAAATTTGGAAAAGGTTAAAGTTCAGTCAAATTTATATGTGTTGGTAGTTCAGCTTCTAGCTCGCAGTGAACGATATGCAGAACTCACCCTGTTTGTCATAAACAAGGTTATGAAGTGTTTTCCTTGAAGTTTCTCATGAGAGCTTCATATTTTACATTTAAGCTGTGGTTTGGTTTATAAATGAAACTGTTCCGTTGCAGGTTCTTGAACCATCGAAAGAAGTTGCAATGCAACTTCTAGAGTCAGGTCGTCAGAATTTCCAAATCAGAAAGCTGGGTCTGGATATGCTCAGGCAGCTCTCATTACACCATGACTATGTAGTTCGACTAGTGCAAGAAGGGTACCATCTTGAAGCTTTGCGCTACGCAAGGAAGCATAAGGTATGTTAAATAAACTACACTAAAACATCAAGTTTTACAAAACAACATCTCGCGTCCACCATCTTTCTTTCACGTTCTGTTTTAGTTTATTGATTCTTTGTTCATTCATATTAAATTACAATCACACTCCGAGAAGTTTTCTAGTTAGGGTTGTGTCAGTTTGAAGCATTTAAAATGACTTTTCGTAACAATGATCGGTTCATGTCTGCAGGTCACTACCATCTGCCCATCTTTGTTTCTGGAGGCAGCTTTAGCTTGCAATGATTCACAAATTCTAGCTGCTGTTATAAGGTTTTTTTCAGATTTTTCCCCTGGTTTTAGAAACACTTCAGATCATCATACGTACTACCGCATTCTCAACGAGATGAACACTGCCATAGCTTCTTGAATATCAAGCAGACATCGTGTTATGACTTTAGAATGTGAAAAACAACCAACTTTATGATATGCACAGAGAAGGGACAATTATGCCTCTTAGTTTTTCTTATACCTGTTTTTGCAGGTAATGGTTTAGCAAATGTTAAAATTGCAAAATTTTATTCTCTTATTACAGTTTTAGGATATTGCTACTCAAGCGAGGGAAATTCTATAGTGATACGATTATAATGTCGTTGAATAAATCTAATGGTTAATTAATGATATTAGATTATAAAATTTATATTATTGAATAAATCTAATTAGTTAATTATTTAATCTAAAGTAACGTTACGTCAATATAGAAAGCACTAACATACAACAAAAATTGTCCAAGAATCTAAAGAAAAAGTACAATCAAGAAATTGAGATATTAAAATTTAAAACTCCAACCATTCATCTCTGCCATCGAATCTGCTCCAATTCGGTTGAATCCGAGTACTGTGTCGTTGTTCTTCCATTTGGTATGGACCAACTGATGAGAATGCATCATAGAAAGAATGATATTTGCAGCTACTAAATGAGTAGAATATACCGTTAGCACCATGAAAGAATGGCATGAAAAGCTTGTTCCCCATCCCTCTCGCCGTAGGTTTCTCCAAGAATGAGCAGCTCCGGCTAATAAACATGGCTTTATTTCTCAACCCACCCGTTCTTTTCCACTGCTTTTCCAAATCATCCCACCTCAAAATATTTATCTTTGTTTTATTAGGTGGTACAAAAACAGCGAGGAGCTCATCATGTTCATGATCTTTAACCATGAAACCTTTGGCCAGCCCTTTCGATACCTCTGAGGAAACTTTTGTGCGATGAACAATTGTAATGCATTTGTGACTTTGATTTTCGGGACTACCGTCAATGCCAAACACTCGTACACTTGCATCCCTACCCAACAAATAATACTTCCCCTTGTACAGCAAGGGAGCAGAATTAGAGGGATAGAATAACTCTCCTCTAGGAAAAATAGTCAAGTATCTCCAGTGGTTCCCCCTCTCAAGGACACCAACACGACGCGAATTACATCCAAACACCAGGCAGTCTGGCGAAGTTGGTGGGGACGAGAAAGACATGGTCATAAATCTCCTTGTTGAGCTTAATTTTCTGTCTTGTGAAGGGGTTGAGGAAGAGCATATTCCTACCGGGACAAGATAAGAGCAACCATCCATGGTCTGAAAACAGGACGTAAGCTCCGGTGAGTTGGGGAATATCCGAACGATAAATCTGGTTGTGCACGGGATCGAAGAAGTTGCATCTACTGCCAGTTTCTTGAAACATCAGGAGAGGGGGAGAAGACCGACCGTAGTCTCCATCACTTCTGGATTGCTTCACCAGGTGGTCAAATGTTAGGGTCGGTAAGAGGAGTAGGATCAGTTGGAATTGATCGCCAGGATTTGCAAACAGAACGGAAATCTCACCATCGCATCTCTTAAAAGCTCATATCAATTTCGATTGTTGCTTCCGATGAATCCAAGCTCCAATTCCAAAGGAGAAAATCTGCACATATTAAATTTAATACATGAGGGAGGCTCTTCCCATACTCAATAGCAACATAGTTCTAGAAACTAATAAGAGGAAAAGGCAAAACCAAAAAAAGAAAATTGATAAATCATCAATTCAGCCGTTTTCTCTCTTAGCACTGATGGAGAAAATTGATAGAATATAAGTATTTATTTCCCTTACCAGAGTCACATTCGTCTTCTCCACCTTTGTTTTTTTAATTCCCACCTGCATTATATTTTTACAAGAATACAAATAATTCCTCAAAATCTCTTACGTTTGATGTTTGCAGAATTAATTTTAAACTAATCAAGACATGAAAAGAGTATTGTATGTTGTGGTCCCATTAATATGATATTGATAGGTCACATTAGTTCTGCTTAGAATAAAATCTATGATTTTCATTTTTGGGTATTGGATCATCGAAACCAAATACTAGCATTTATATAATATTTATTATTATTACTATTATAGTGTCACTTGTTTACTACCCCTCAGTACAAAACAAATGACGTTTACTGTTCATGCACGCATCTTAAGGACGTTGGATAACTCACTATTTGACCTCCAAAAATTACGATTTTTTTTGGGGTCAAATAGTGAATCATCCGGCCTTTTTAAAATACGTGCCCAAATAAGATGATTCTCACTTAATTGCATATTCCCATTATAAGTCCTTGATAAAGATGGATGTTAGGTCATTGATAACGATAGAGCTATTCCATTTATCCTTTATGCGTACGCATACTAAAATTTACAATAGAATTGGAATTGGAGTTGTTGAATTAGTTACTATTCCTTTGTCGGTAATCATTAAAAAAAAGATGAATATTAAAATGGTATAAAATAATAATGTCCTAAATTTGAACTATTTTTTGGAAAACTCTACGATAATAGACGAGCTTAATCTCATTTCGAAAGATTAGAAAGTTGGTGACAAAAGAGGAGGTCAACATATTTGAAGAAGGCAACACGTAGACAACCGCCAAATGGAGACCACCATTTTCCCCTACTCCTCTCATAGTCAAAACACACACACACACACAGAGTCACATGACTCTTGCTTCTCTGCAAGCCTACTTTTTTTTTACTAGTATTATTTATTTATTTATTATAGTACTATTTCCCTCACAAATTACATCTAATCAATTCTTATAACAAAAAATATATTAATAATTAGCTAATTTAGTTGCATAAGAAATCGATATAGCAATAATTTGCTCAGATTCCACATTCGCCTCCCTATAATCCTAAATTAGGTTTTGAATTTAAAAATGTATTTTTTTAACTTCATTACTTGAATGTCTTCAAAATTTTATTCTTTTTTTGAGATGAAATCAAAATTTTAACCTCATACTCTATATTATTGTCCTAAGGAATGTTATTAATTTCATACTATACTGACCCGTATAATCGATACATCTCATTTTAATACTAAAAATGAGATAGAAAATATGTCATACTCGTTTTTATCTCAATTTATACTAAATATACCGACCATACCAATTAAATACCGATTAATATAAACAATACGCTTCATCTTAATACAAAAAAATATGCCCGTAAAAAGAAAGAAAATGAGATGGACGACGGCCATCACCATTTTTGGTCACACAAAAAAGAAGGAAAAGCAAAGAATTGAAAACGCGATTAACCTTTAATCGAGGGCATCACATCGCTTCCAGAGCAAGAAAAAACACAAAACAAAAAGATTATTTTAAGAAAAAAAACGGAAAAGCAAAAAGGAAAGCAGCTTTAATAAAAACACAATTAAAAAAAAGAGAAACAAAAAAGCAGAAAAAGGTTCCCTACCCTCCCTCTTGCTCTCGCTGACTAACCATGATTACTGATGATGAATGATGATGCTCGCTCTTCTCCCTCCTCTCCTTAATTAAACACTACTATCTAGATCCATTCCTACAATAATCTAACACTATCACCTCTATCGAGGAAGATCCTTCACCTTCATTTCCCTCTGCATGCACGCAGGCAGGTACACTCTCCCTCCTTCTGTTGCGTCTGCAATGGTGTTCTGATTCTTGTTTAAACGGCGTCGCTGCTGCATTCTCGTTGGTGTTGTGTTCCTGCAATTGTTTTCCAGTGTTTTTGAGCTATGGCGTCGAAGCACGGATCAAAATCGAAGAGGTTAGGTTCTACGAGGAATTCGCAATCTTCTACTACTACGTCGTCTTCTAAGCAATTCCTGGAAACCTCAGTTGATGGCCAGAGCTCCCCTGCGTCTTCGTCCGCTCGAAGCAAGCCGCAGTTCTTTTACTCTGAAGCTGTGGTTTTGGATGCGGAGAGATCCAAAGAAAACGTCACTGTTACTGTCCGCTTTCGCCCGTTAAGGTGCGTTAAAGTGTATTTAATTTGGCCTTTTTTTGTTTTCACACTACTTATATGTTCTCTATAAATTGTATTTTTGATCAATATTATGGTTGGCCAGTCCTAGGGAAATTCGTCAGGGGGAAGAAATTGCGTGGTATGCAGATGGAGAGACTATTGTGAGGAGTGAACACAATCCATCCATTGCGTATGCCTATGGTAAGTTTGCACTTTAAATCCCTGTGGTAGTTCTTGTTTTCTCTAAACAAAAAAATAGTAGGATGAAATTGTTGTTGTTGTGATATGATAATTTGATTGAGGTGCATAGAGTTTAATGTGAGAAATTAGTAATTCTGTGTAGGTTTCTTATGCCACGCGAGCATGCTGATGTAGTTCTCACGATGAAATTTCTTAGTTAAGATGTTGAAAAACATTTTGTTGCCTGGCTTTCAAGGAATTAGTGCTGTGCTTTTGACAGGATCATAATTTCTTTGTTAGCTTTGATATGGATGGAATTTAATTTAAATTGACACAAGCAGTTATTGCATAGATTCCTTTACCACGCCAGCGTGTCGATATTGATAGACTAATGTTTTGCGTCCGGAAAATCTGTTTTTTCTTGAATTGATTGAAGTACACTGTAGGCAACATTCAAGAAATTATTGCCAAATAGGCAGCACATGCTACGAGTTTTACTGAATTGACGTGGCTCATTTATCAATTTTGAAGCTACTTTCCTTCTATGAATCTGTTTAGTGATTGTTTATTCGCTACACATTTTCCGTAGTAAGATTTTGAATGTTCCTCTCTAAGTTATTCTATAGTGATATGGTTACAAGAAACATGTACAGTGATGGGGTCAGCTTGTGGCCTTTTTAAAGGTCGGTCTTGGTCTTTTTCACACAGTGCACTTCTTGTGTATCTGGCTTTTTAAATATAATCAGCTTATCAGGAAAAGGAAGAGATGGGTTGGGTCTTTGTTTGGGTTTTTGATATTTTAATTCTCCAAAACTAATGGTTCAGAGGTGGCACAAGCCTGTACTCATTTTGAGCTGTTGTAGTATAATTCATGGTGTTACTGTTAGGTGTTTCTTCATCCTTGAATTAGAAGCATCTCGATGTTTCAATTCTTCATTCTGTGGCTTTTGTTTAGAAGGTTTGGGTATTTTCCTTTCTAAAAATATTAAAGTTTTGCAGTGTTAACATGTTCCATATATAACCTATTTATATGCATCTTAGAAACTGTACCCTGCATGTTGTCTTTATTATGTTCTTTTACTTAACAATTATATTTTTTAATCAACAATTAACTTCTTATACTGTGATGTCTCTCAAGTCCTTTTAAATTATAGCGTATATGAGTTCAGCGGATTAGTTCTACTTTAAGAACAGTAGGTTTACAGTTGACTAGGACATCTCTAGGAATTATAGGTTTTTAGCTGATTGAGAGTTTTTGTGTTGCAAGACCATATTACTGGTTGCAAAAGACCCTGTGTACCATGCTCCTGATCATATCACAAACCATGGCATCTTTGTGTTCCAAATTACGTTGTATGGCATTGGGAATGCTTGGTCTAGCTACCCAATTTCTCATTGTCCTTCAGACTACCTTATTCAAGAGAAATATCTGCCACCATTACAAGGATGAAGGATGCTGGAAGCCACCTTCTTAAAACCAAAAAGTAGGTTTACCTCTTGAATGTGAGATAGAAAGCGAGTGCTAGGGAAAATTGACAGAAGGATTACAATGCGCAATTATGAATTTGGCTATGCAGTTAATATATTTAGGTTATGCTGTTCTCCATACAACTCTTTGGAAAGGAAAAAAACCCGAACACACTTAATAAATTGAGTGAAGACCCAAAGGTTCTGCTTTAGTCTACCAAGACTCCTAACTGGCCTACCCAAAAGTACCACAAGTTTACCACTTTGTTGAACCAATTCCTGTCGGCATTCCACACATCAGAATATATCCTGTTCTTGTTGACTATGACAGTTTCAAGAAGGGTGTAGTACTTTTGACTTTCATGAGTTGACTCTTCCTGAAGTTTGTCTTTGTGATTCATTGATTTCCACGAAATACAATCTTTTTCCGCAGTTAATTTTTTGATCACAACAGTTATCAAATCTGTTATAAGATGAAATTTATTCTCATTTATCTTTTGACATTAATACTGAGCGCATCAATCAATGTCTTCATTCATTCATTTGTTACTTTCTTATACATTCAGATCGGGTATTTGGCCCCACAACCACAACTCGCCATGTCTATGACATTGCTGCTCAGCATGTTGTCAACAGTGCTATGGAGGGCATCAATGGTAAATGACATAAAAGGCCCTCTGGTTTTAAGCAGTCATTTCTGTACTACTTATTTTTTTCCAATTATTTTAACCTGGATGCTGTTGCAGGCACGATTTTTGCATATGGTGTTACAAGCAGCGGAAAAACCCACACTATGCATGTGAGATTTTAATAATTGCTTAATTGGTATTAAGATTTAGTAATTTACATGTTCGTCTCTGTTTAACTATATTAGAACTGATACAATCCTCTTATACTACCTATAAAATGCATGTGAACATGACTAATAGAAAACTTCTGTTTCCTTTAGAAAAGAAAGGGAAAAAAAGACTATGCTTCTCTTCTTCATATAATTTTTTATTTATTTATGACATTTTTTGGTCCGTATCTTCTTTACCAATGTCTTATTTCTTATCATCCGATGATTGTCGAGAAAACAAAATAAAGAAGTAATTGTCTCTTTATCTGTTTTTTTTGATGTCTTATTCATGGTTATTGTGTGTAAGCGAACACTGGATAACATCTCCACATGTATTTTATTGAAATTATGAACTGCATGGATTAGTCTAATACATTGACAATGAGATAGATGCATTGCTCTTTATCCTTGTCCAAACGACGTTGACTTTTAGATTTTGTTGTCACACCTATCTGACGGTGAGGGTGCTGTAAAGGGTGAAACAAGCTTCAGACTATTCAATGTATTTACCAAAATTTGAACATTTTTTTGTATTTGTACATGGAAATGACAGGGTGATCAAAGGTCCCCAGGAATTATTCCATTGGCAGTTAAGGATGCTTTTAGCATTATCCAAGAGGTAACTGAAATTGAATATATACCTCCTTGCATAGGTTATATTTTTTCCATCCTTATTTATTGCAAAAACTAACATTTACCTATTCCCTAGACTCCAAATCGTGAATTTCTCCTTCGAGTCTCTTACCTGGAGATCTATAATGAGGTCAGGTTCTTCCCATTCTCTACTATTAGGTGGTTATTGATGCTTTCATGTATCTTGCCTTTCCTTTACATATCAATGATGAATATATAATAGTTCCATTGCTGTTTTATGATTTTACGATCCTTAAATTTTTATTAATTTCAGGTCGTTAATGACTTGTTGAATCCAGCAGGGCAAAATCTGAGAATTAGAGAAGATGCTCAGGTACTCAACTTGTGCCTGCTCTTTTCATTGCCTCCTCTCAAATAGATAACTCCTACTCCCTCCATGCAAAGTTTCTGTATTGCTTTATACTTTTGTTTGCTCCAAATTGTGTCTTCTCAAAAAAGTTATTTTCTTGTTCTTATAACACCTTTCCTTAAAACCAGCTTATTAGATGACATTATAAGAAATAATATTCTTTTTGGGGGGTACTTTTTTGCGGGAAAGATGATGAAAAGAATGAGTTGGCAGTGTAAAAGTTGCACTGTCTGTGGAACTTATGCTAAATTGAAAACTGTCATACTGCAACTTGCTATGTACACCCTCATTAGTTTTAAAGTCTCTCAAGTGCAAGGAAACTATATATGTGTTAATTTATAAAGCCTAGGTTTCCAACACTATGGAATATAACTAACTATCCAGGACATTTTGTGCCCAAGTGGTTTTTTGGCAAGGGGTTTATTGGTAAAATTTGGAATACAATTTTTCCTAATCCTGCTATAGCTATTGCACGCAGAGTTTTGTTTCTTTGGTTGGTTTTTTATAGAGTGAAGGCATTCCAGATATATACTAATTATTTGGTTGCTGCATGTGGCTGTGTTTTCAGCTTTTTATGCTTTCCTCTCCAACCTGGAATTACATGCCAGGGCACTGTTTGAGTATCTGTGGTTGCTTAATTGTTGGGGCATTGTCAGTACTTTTCATCTTTAAACCTGGAGAAATCTTGTGCGCAATGATACACAAAAAAAGTTCTTCCTATTTCGTTGAAGCCAAAAGAATTCTAGGAAAAATGTAATCATTGGACCATATGTTCAGTATTTAAATTTTCTTAGATAGCATCAAAGAGTTATGGTGTAAGCTTCAGAACTTTTGTTTTTGAAGTCCTATGTTATAATTTCAACTTTCTATTCTAAATGTCTTTTTCTAGATGTTGGAAAGGAGTTAGTAGTGATTTATCCCAATTCTTCGATGTAGGGAACTTTTGTTGAAGGAATAAAAGAAGAAGTTGTGTTATCCCCAGCCCATGCCCTTTCCCTTATAGCAGCTGGAGAAGGTAAGCCTGACATCATTTGCACTAAGCAAAAATATTAGTCGAGTTGAAAGAGAGTGATAATGCCATCAATACTCAAGTTTTAGATAATCATGTTATCAAACACTAACTATGATGCAAAGATTCTTTTTAAAATTTTAATGAAATGTCTGCATTTATGCTTGTATTTGAGAGACTAATAGATATACAAGTACATCCAGGCCTCTAAATTTTTATATTCATGTACATCATTCATATCAACTTCTATCACCTTCAGGGCTCTTCAAATTGAAACATTGTTTAGCAAAGAAACTGTACTATAAAGTCATGTGGAAGTCTTTTTATATTTGATTGATTACTACATAGATTAGCATCATTCATTTTGGTAGGCCGTTTAACATAGATTAGCATCATTCATTTTGGTAGACCGTTTAACATCATCCGTCACTTTATTGAGAGTTAGATTATATGAGAACAAGCTGATGACCTGGTGTGAACAAATGGATGACCTGGTGTTCTTCAACCTATATTTATTTATTGTATGCATATATGATCGTCTTATTTTGAGCAACTTACTCCTATTTCTCCAAATCCGTTCCATGATTTATGATTGTATTTCTCTGTTGATGACAGAGCATAGGCATGTTGGGTCAACGAATTTTAATTTACTCAGCAGTCGAAGCCATACAATATTTACACTGGTAACCTCGCACTCCATCCATGGAAGTAGTAGTACCTTAAGGCTTTAATTGATTGCATTCAGTTTGTTGTTTTTTGACATAGCTTTATGTCTTTAACCTTTTTCGAATAGTAGTACCTTTAAGCCGTGACTTTCATGGCTGACATAATTATTTTAAAGTACACTGCCGAGCATGAATGTGGAGTAACTAGACAAATAAAAGAAGCAAATAGACTATAAATCATAATGCATGTCAAAATCTTGCATAACTGAACTACTATCATCATTATTATTATGGCACTGGGGGCCTCTCTTTGTCTTTGCAAGTCATTATGCAATTACTTATACATATGCTTTGTTTAGTCTTTCTAGCCCACTCATTAACCGACAGACCACCTAAGTGCTTTGAAGATCTCTATTCGACTTTGTTTGCATGCTAAATTTTGTTTTATCATGTTATCATCTAGACTTTTTTTTTTAAAAAAAAAAAAATCTTGAAAACATCTAGACATGACTTAGTTGTATACCTTTGAGTGTTCACAGTCTTATTCATGAACATCTAGTTGTTTACGTATCTCTTTCATTTCATGCAAGTATTTATTAGTCCCAGCATATTTTTTGTTTACTCTGGTCTTTTAATGGAAGGGTGCCAAATTCAGTGTTGCTGAATTCTTAACTTGTTCAGCTTTTATTATTTCCGGACTAACCATTCTCAACTACTTCTGGGTGCAGACAGTTGAGAGTAGTGCATATGGGGAAAATAGTGTAGGAGAAGCTGTGAATTTGTCGCAACTGGTAATTTCTTAAAAGTTGTATCCAGGGACCAATGTCAATTACTTGCTGGTTACCTTTTTCAGTTTCCTAGTAGGCAGTTATACTTATTGCTTGACCTTGCTGTATTATTCTTGTCGATATTTGTTTTTAACTTCTCCATATTTGACTTATACCTGCAGAACCTCATCGATCTGGCAGGTTCTGAAAGCTCAAGGGCTGAAACTACTGGTATTAGGCGAAAAGAAGGATCGTACATTAATAAGAGCCTGTTGACACTTGGAACTGTGAGGCTTTTTGTTTGTTATTTGATAATAGCTTTCATGCCATAATTTATTGTCAAATAAAATGGCGATGATGAATTTGATAATCCTAACTAGATTGTGTTAATAAATTAGGTGATAGATGGTGCACATAGACTTATCTTGCGATCTATTATCTTTTGGCTTCATATAGGTTATATCAAAGTTGACGGATGAGAGGGCTACTCATATTCCATATAGGGACTCAAAATTGACGAGGCTTCTACAGTCTTCATTAAGTGGTCATGGACGTGTATCTGTAAGTACTGTTGGATATTTAAATAGCATAATACTATGCTGTCCTAGGCAATCAATTCCGCTTGCCTTTAAAAGAGACCCTTACTTAACCATTATATTCTAAAAAAATGCAGCTTATTTGCACTGTCACTCCGTCATCAAGCAGCTCGGAAGAGACACATAACACCTTGAAATTTGCGCATCGTGCAAAACACATTGAAATTCAAGCATCTCAGAACAAGGTTATTTTCTCCCCTATATTGTATTACTTCTCTTGGATAGCAGACTTGGTGAATCTTGAAACGGAAATCAAAACTGCAGATTATCGATGAGAAATCACTCATCAAGAAGTACCAAAATGAGATACGATGCTTGAAGGAAGAGTTAGAACAATTGAAGCGAGGTATCGTAACGGTTCCTCAATTGAAAGATATCGCGGAAGATGACATTGTCCTCTTAAAACAGAAGGTACACTTGTATGCTAATGTCCTATTTTATCTCATAGAGTCATACAAGCCTTTGACTTTGATTATGCTTCCATTCCATTTAGTGATATCTTTGTTGAGTCTTAAGTGAGGCTTTCCAGGTAAGGCATTGGCCATGGATGAATAAGGCTAGTCTGTTAATGTTTAACAGCAATGATATTACATAGTAAGCATTTTCTCAGTTGATTGTAGGAATCTGTGAAACTGAATGATTCTTTCTTTATATAAGAATTTGATTTAAATAACATTTTATCCTGAAAATAACCTTTTCCCTAAGCACAACTTAAGGTATGAGGGTCAAGCTGAAGGAACAGGAAGTGGGGTTGTCCATACATTGATTGGTGCACTAGGAATTTGTAAAATCATGTTTCTGCATTAATGTCATGGGTGTCCTAACTTGCAATCAAACGTTTCTAGCGAGACAGTAAGATTGATGAACAAGTTTTGGATGTGCGTTCTCCACATTGATTTTGGAGAAGGCTGATGTTTAACATATACATTTGACATTTCAATCCTGAACAGATGATCATGTGTCTGGTATTTTATTTTGTGGGTTGTGAAATGTCTCTTTTGACATCACTTGTTATATGTAAAGCTAGAAGATGATCATTTTGACAAATATTTTCCTGTTATATGCAAATCCATAACAAAGAAAATAAAAGAACAATGAACAATGAATAATCATTAATTTGACAAATATTTTCTTGTTATACGTAAAGCTAGAAGATGGTCAATTTAAGTTGCAATCAAGACTGGAACAAGAAGAAGAAGCTAAAGCAGCTCTACTAAGCAGAATACAACATTTAACGAAATTAATTCTGGTCTCCACTAAAGCTTCACAATCAACAAGGATTCCTCATCGTCCAGGACCAAGGAGGAGACATTCCTTTGGTGAAGAAGAGGTACCTTAGTTGTCACCGCGTTTTCAATTCTTTACCCTTTTAGTCCATGGTATAATTTCTCTCTTATAGGGTATTCTACTGATTGCATGGAGCAACTATGTATAACAGTGTTCCTCCTCAATTCCTGAACATAGTTTGATCTAATTGTATTTACTCATGTGCAATGCAGCTTGCATACCTACCATACAAAAGACGGGACTTCATATTGGAGGATGAAAATATTGACTTATATGTTTCTCTTGAAGGGAATACTGAAACCGCCGATGAGATACTTAAGGAGAAGAAAACCCGAAAGCATGGATTACTTAATTGGTTAAAATTAAAGGTGTGCCATGAATTTTGCTAAACTATTGTGGGTTGTCTAATCTTGTCAGATTATTTCTAAATGTCAGCCACTACCTCACCATGGCTGTCAAATTAGTGATCTGGTTTTTGATCCTCATTTAGCAATTCAACTTTCCATTTTTGAATTCGTTTTCTGGAAGATGAAGTCCGAAGCTGTGATTTTCAATTAAGACTAACACCATTCTTTGATAAAAGGAAAAAAAAGAAAAAGATTTAACACCCTTCTTTTGTCACAAATGACAATTTGCAATAGATTTGGGTATTTTTTTTTTTTTAAAATAGATTAGCCTAGTGATAGATACTACTTCACTCTATGACGATCTTCCTCAACCACTAGCCATTTATGTGATAATTTAAAACCTGATGTGGTTGTTGTTTTTGTCAAGCATTTAATGTGATATTTTTTGTGTATATATAGTCTATTTTATGCTTCAGAGTTAAGAAACACTACATGTAGAGTGTCTGTTAAGCTAATTTATTGTGTTCTTGAACAGAAACGGGATAGTGGTATGGGTGCAAGCACCAGCGACAAATCAAGTGGGGTTAAATCTATTAGTACACCTTCAACCCCTCAAGCAGAAAACTCCAACTTTCATATAGAATCCAGACTTTCACAGTCTTTACTTACGGACTCTCCATCAGCTGATCTCCTACCTGAGATTAGACAGGATAGAGAAGATCCTGAGGACAATTTTCTTGGGCAAGAAACTCCTTCAGTATGTTAACTGCATTTCCATTTTTCCCCTATTGGTCCAGGAGGCAGATATTGGTTCTGATCATGTCTTCCTTTACTTATTTCTAGACCAGCATAAAAACAAGTGATCAGATTGAACTTCTAAGGGAGCAGCAGAAAATTTTGTCTGGGGAGGTGGCATTTCACTCAAGTGCTTTGAAAAGACTGTCCGACGAGGCTTCAAGGAATCCCGAAAAGGAGCAGATCCATGTATTGTTTTGTTTCCATTTCCTTTTCATTATTAGCTTTTGTTCTCCTATGCAAATTCATTTTACGACCCTTCTTATGTTTCAGGTGGAGATTAAGAAGTTGAGTGATGAAATCAAGGTAAAGAATGAACAAATTGATTCACTTGAAAAGCAGATTGCAGACTCCATCATGGCTTCCCACCACAAGATGGACCAGTTTGATGCATCTCATGTAAGAACTTCTTTGTGGCTGAGAGAACTTCACCTCCTTTTCTGAGTCCAAATCTAAGTTATTTGCCATTATGCTGCAGACAATTGCTGAACTAACAGCCCAATTGAATGAGAAGTCCTTTGAACTCGAGGTGATGCATCTGTACTGATTTAGTTTGGATGAAAGGATTTGCATCATTTGCAATGCATGTCAATATTATGCTTGATAACCAGCTGAAATTAAATTACCTGAACTTGTTCCTCAGACTATCATCCGTCTGATTCATTTATTATTTAGTTGAACTATAATTTTATTAATTTGATTAGATTTTGAGAGATGCCATGCTGCATGGTAATGGTAGTTATAGAATGGAGACGTGGAGAGTTTGGGGAGAAGAAATGAACAATTTTTTTGTGTGAGCACAATTATTGCATGGTTTGTGAGAGTGGTGACTATATATGGCGAACTTGAAGAACTGGGCAAGTGATGAGCTAGGGTAGAGTGACAAATGGTTAGATTTTTAGTTGGCAATTGGTGGTGTACGTAGGTGATGTGGTAGTTGATTAAAGTATGAGTTTGGTACGAGCCAAAAGTACCTCCATGGGAAAGGAGGCGGCTCCAATTGGTAAGCATACTTAGGATTGATACTGAGATGTATATATTTGGGAAAGAAAGGTCCATCAACGTCACGGTTAACCTCCTCCATTTATGATGAACCCTAAGCAAAAGGCAATCACTAACAAGCCCCATAAAATGGACTAATTTTAGCTTCATGTCACTAATCCCTATATCATACGGTTCAACCTTGTTTGGATGAACTAATGATGTATATCTTTTCATAAGCCACTAGGGTCTGGCCAGTGGTGAGGGATCAGGGACCTGTCAAAAGGTCACAAGTTCAAATCTTTGAAACAAAAATGCTTGCTAATTTGTATTGTATTATAAAATAAGTCGTATATGTATATGATTAGCTAATTTGAGTCATCAGTGTTAATGATAAAATATTTTTTCAAAACTTTTGGAAGTGGTATGTATTTATCTAAAGAAATGCATTATTCTCTCTTTTTTTAAAGCAAGAGCAACATTTTCGTAGCCATGCATATCTTAGGTGGATGAAATGTACTATTTGTTTTTCATTTCAGGTTAAGGCCGCAGACAATCGTGTAATTCAAGAGCAGCTCAACCAAAAGGTCTCTGGCTATTTATAAAACATTTAAAATGTATACAACCATTGATATTTCAAAATCTTGTCATCAACTGGAAACTTATTATAACCTGACACTCCTGTGCATCAGATCTGTGAATGTGAAGCATTGCAGGAGACACTTCTGTCTTTGAAGCAGCAGCTCTCAGAAGCACAAGAGTTGAAAAATCACAGTTCACTAGCTAGTTACTCACAACGAATTTCTGATATAAAAAGTTTCCATGCACAAAACCAAGTAGACAAGGAAACTGCAACAGTGAGAGATAGAAATCATGATTTGCTTCTACAAGCAAAGGTTTGTTTCTGAATCATTTTACTTCATCTTCAAGTAATATGATGTTAGCTCTTAAAGTCATGTATTTACACCACATTCTTTGCTCCACTCTGGAAAAGTTTTGAAAATAAATAAAGAGAACTCAGGTCTAATTGCTAATTTTCCTAAAAACGGAACAAAATGCTGAAACAGGTCTCATATGTTGGGAAGTATAAAGCTTTGATCTCTTTGATGTTTATGGCTTCATGCAATAGCTCTACAAGTTATATAATTTCAGGTTACATCTTAATCTTTGTTTTATATCTCCACCAGGACACTGAGATTGAAGAATTAAAACAAAAAATTGCCACAGTATCAGAATCAAAACAGCAGCTAGAAATTCAGAACCAAAAATTGGCGGAGGAGAGCTCCTATGCAAAAGGGCTCGCCTCAGCTGCTGCAGTTGAGCTCAAGGCATTATCAGAAGAAATTGCCAAACTGATGAATCATAACGAAAGATTGACAGCTGATCTGGCAGCAGCAAAGAGCTCTCCTACCGCACGCAGGACAAGTGGGACAGTTCGTAACGGCCGGAGGGAGAGTCTCGTGAAACGCCAGGACCAGGCTCCACCACCCTCAACAGATCTCAAGAGAGAGTTGGCCATGAGTCGGGAAAGAGAACATCAATATGAAGCAGCCCTTATAGAGAAGGAACAAAGAGAGACTGAACTTCAACGAAAGGTGGAGGAATCCAAGCAAAGAGAAGCTTATCTGGAAAACGAACTTGCTAATATGTGGGTTCTCGTGGCGAAGCTGAAAAGGTCCCACGGTACTGATGCAGATATTTCCGATTCAACCAACGATGGCCTTGGACTTTGAATACATCAAAGAAGAACTAGGAAGGGGTTGGTAAGATGCCGAAATGAAAATGGGCTTGTTGTGGGTTGGTGAGAGTAGTGTAGAAGGTTGTGTTGTGCATTACAGGTTAGGGTGTTGTGTTTCCGAACGACATTAACTAATCCTTGTTGATTCATCGTGTATATTTATAACAAAAAGGGTGTGCGCAGGGCTTATTCCCTTCATTTCCTTTTTATTTTTTCTGCGTGCCAATGTATTGATGAAGAAAATCACCCTATATTATTGTTTTCATGTGGCTATTTCCAACTACAGCAAATTTCTATTGAATCAGGAAAACAGAAAACAGCGGAGAAAGTTACAGAAACAAACGTCTTGAACAAAAAGCAGGCGTGCCAGCCTAAAAGAAAAGCTCTTTTCTCATTAACAGGTTCTACATTACATCTTCATTTAACTAACATGAGCGGCACTTCAGTTCATTAACTAAACCGCAAACCATTTCTACATTCGACTCTCGAAGAGACTGAAAAAAAGAGAGCCATTGTGACATTCCCTCTTCTTTCAGGATTCTTAGTCATAACTTTTCGTCTTGTTTTAGTGGCCTTTTCTAGCAGATTGAATGACCCTATCATACACTGCTTGTTGGGTGTTTTCCCATTTTTGATTTTTTCATATAAAATGAAAAAACCAAAAAAGGAGTGAAAATAGGGAAAACCAGCTAAAAACAGAGAAGACAGAAAGAATACATACCTCTCAGATTCATGACGACTTGGTCAAGCCATTCAAACCCAAATTACCCCGTCCTGTTTTTCCCTTATGGTCCAAAACCCAAGCAGTCTTTTTTTTCTCACACCTCCCTCCATTTTCTTAGCACCACATTTTTTCCCTCCACTCTTTTGTATGCCATCAAAAATTCCTCCATCCCTCCTTTTTCTTTCCCCTTCCTCCTCCAATTTCCTTTTTATCTGTATTCTCCCTCTCCTTAAGCTCATATTGAAAGCCTCTCATGCTTGTAAAGGGCGCGCACGCCTCCCCACTAGTGCGTGTTCCTTCACCCTGCATCAAGCTTCTCAATATGGCTTCTTCTTCTCATTACTTCCTAGCCTTCCTGCTTCTATCAGCTCATCAATTCACATTCTCTTGGGGCTTAACCGAATCCGAATCCCTCCTTGAATTCAAGAAATCACTTTCCAATCCTTCAGCATTGTCGAGCTGGAAAGAAAGCTCCGTGCCATGTTCCCAGGATGGTGGTAATGCTCGTTGGGCGGGTGTGGCATGTGATGGTGGGTCTGTTTTGCGCATTAGACTCGAGGGAGTGTCATTATCAGGAAAGATTGATGTGGAACCTCTAAAGAATTTGAAGAATTTGAGAACTGTTAGCTTAATGAAAAACAATCTTGATGGCCCATTTCCTGATTTCAGCAAACTCCCTTCCTTGAGATCACTTTATTTGTCAGATAACAAGTTTTCAGGAAAGATTCCTGATGATGCTTTTAAGGGTATGGCCAATCTCAGGAAAATTTATCTGGCAAATAACAAGTTCTCAGGTCCAATTCCTTCCTCATTGGTTTCGCTAAAGAGGCTATCGGATTTGAGGCTTGAAGGCAACCAATTTACAGGGCCTATTCCTCAATTTACACAGAGTTTCAAATCTTTCAGCATCGCAAACAATGATTTGAATGGTCCGATCCCAGATAGCCTTACCAAATTGGATCCTGCCTCCTTTTCAGGTGAATAATAGACATCTTTCCTGGAATTCTCTAGCTTTCGGTACATCATAAAACAAGAAAGTTGCTGACTTTATTTCATTTAAAACACATTTTGTTTATTTGAACAGGGAACAAAGGTCTATGTGGAGGGCCATTGACTGAATGTAAGCCTTCTAATCCGCCTAAAGCTTCTGATGTTCCTCCTCCTGGGACATCAGATCCTGCCCCAACTCCTGACAAAGGCTCTAAGAAATCCCTACCAACCACAGTCATTGTGGCTATTGTTGCTGGGGTGGCATTATTCCTCATCCTTGCAGCTCTCTTGATTCTTGCCTCTCGTCGGAAACGACCAGCTGAATCCGTCGAGGCACCTGCAGCAACAGCACCCTCCAACCTCAAGAAGAAAACAGGGCTTAAAGAACCCGGGGCTGGGCCGAGTGGTTCACCAGAACATTCAGCAAAGGGCAGCACCAAAGCTGAGACTACTGCAAAGTTGTCTTTCGTGAGGGATGACAGGGAGAAGTTTGATTTGCCAGACTTGTTGAAGGCTTCAGCTGAGATATTGGGTAGTGGCTGTTTTGGATCTTCTTACAAGGCAGCTCTCACCACTGGACCAGTAATGGTGGTCAAGAGGTTTAAGCAAATGAACAATGTTGGCAGAGAGGAATTCCAAGAACACATGAGGAGGATTGGAAGATTGAGGCATCCTAACTTGCTCCCTCTTGTCGCTTATTATTATCGAAAGGAAGAGAAGCTCTTGGTCACTGATTTTGTTCAGAAAGGATCCTTAGCAGTTCATCTTCATGGTATGTTTCCTCCTTTACAACATAGGAATGCTAGTAGTTATAACTAATTCGGACTTTTTGGGTGTCCTCTCCGCCCCTTTTGGGCAGGACACTTATCTCGTGCGATTACTGTCAAGTGCCAAAGAGATGGCGCTTCCAGTATAGTTTTCTCTAGACTCAAGCATCATCAATGTTGGTTTCTTGCAGGTCACCAAGCAGTGGGGCAGCCAAGTCTTGATTGGCCGACCCGATTGAGGATCGTTAAAGGAGTGGCCAATGCTCTTGCATACCTCTACAAAGAGCTTCCTAGCATAATCGCCACACACGGCCATATCAAATCCTCCAATATTCTCCTCGGTGATAACAACGAGTCACTCCTCAGCGACTACGGACTAGTTCCTGTGATCAACCAAGAAAGTGCTCAGGAGCTGATGGTGGCATACAAATCTCCAGAGTACCTCCAAAACGGCCGCATCACCAAGAAGACTGATGTTTGGGGTCTTGGGATTCTGGTTCTTGAAATCCTGACCGGAAAGCTGCCAGCAAACTTCGTGCCACAGAACAAAGGAAATGAGGAGCAAGATTTGGCAACTTGGGTACACTCCATTCCTGACAAGAACTGGACAGATGAGGTTCTTGATAAAGAGATTTCAGGGGCAGTAAAGAATTCTGAAGGAGAAATGCTGAAACTGTTGAGGATCGGATTGAGCTGCTGCGAAGGAGATGTGGAGACGAGGCTGGACATGAAAGAGGCAGTTGCAAGGATCAATGACATTAAAGAAAGGGATAGTGATGAAGATTTTCTCTCATCCTATGCTAGTGAAGGGGACTTAAGGTCCTCAAGAGGAATGTCTGATGATTTCAATTTCTCTTGAATTCTTTAAAAAGAATAGTTGAGTTGCAAAAATTAAAAAAAAAACATCTCAACTATGTGTGCAAAAAAGTTGCAATTTTTTTTCTCAGGGACTTAAAATGATTGAAGGATTTTAAGATAGCCTCAGGTAATTATGTTTTTAAACCTTTTTTTTGGGTGTATTTTGTAGGGAGAGGAAAGTTTGGAGGGTGCTTTTGTTTTTTTGTTTTTCTTGTCGCTAACAAAGCTTGTAATGTAACTAGGCCATTGCATGCTTGATTAGTTGTAAGTTAAGATCCTATCAATTCGTTTTTTTCTTGCCCTCGAATCAAGAACATTTTTCTGAAATAAAAACAGACAATTTCCGCACATAATTGTCCAATCTATACTGAAAATTAATTTATGTTTTATTTCTTTTTTTCCCCTAAAAATTCCATAAACATGAGCTTGCAATCCATTAATCTATTTTTTCTTGCTCACTAAAATGCAACAGATGATGTAGAGGTTGTAGATTCACGCTTGACCACACAGCTCTCCCCTCGCATGGATTTGGTGCTCATCATGCACACGCATATGTATATTTTTCCAATCATTTTTCATGTGTTAATGTACCAACTTTTATTTTTCATATGAATTATTATTGAATTCATTTTTCATGTGTTAATAGATGAGTCTAAATCAATTATGAAAGACTAATTAATTGATTAGATGATATAGCGCGAGTTTTTCTTATGGAATCAAATATAATATATGAATTTGATAATTGGATTCAGGCAAACAAGTATTATTCTGAAATTCCAGATTCGGGTTGGTTAAAATGGAATACTTACGGGTCCTCTCTTGGGAATCCGGATCCAACAGGGATTGGGGTCTATTCTGAAATTCAGAGGGCATTTTCCAGCGTGTGTTATCAGGTTATATCAGGGAAGCAGAAGCAAATTTTGCGGAGGTGGTGGCAGTTAGAAAAGCATTGGAACTCGAATACAGTGGGTTGCTCGCTCATCATTGAATCCGATTCATCAAATGCGGTCAGTGGCACAGCTCGAGTGAAGGGAGGCCGTGGCTCTTCAGTCAAGATTCAGGAAAATAGATAACTTTATAAAGACCTTTGATTGGGTAAGATTTGTTCACATACTTAGAGTTAGAGAGGGTGTTGGAGTTGGGATCTTCTAGCGAAACAGGGAACCCGAAGAAGTGAAGATTTCATTGCGTGGATATAGAGTTCTCATCTTTTCCTTCTTCCCTCTCTTTTGTTTTCTTTGGGCGTTTCCTGTCCAATCTTTCTGGTTTGTTGTGTTCCCCCTCCGTAGGCGTTTGATTTTGCTAATAAAGATCATGGATTATATTTTCTCAAAATTTCAGATTCAGCATTTATTTTCTTAGATGAATAAACAGTACTACTTTATTAATTTCTTCGCATGAATTCTTAATATGCTAATAGGAATTGATTTTTGCTCGTTTTTAGGTTTGGATCAAGACTCGAAAGAATGACTTTATGTACTCAGTTCACAAGTTCATGGTTTTCACTTCATTTATTATTTTTTGGTTTAATTAAATGGTTTGTGTTGAACTTTGGGCTGCCTGTGATCCTCTTGGAAATTGTATTTTGAGGATGGGTCTGGTCTTTTACTCATAAGACTTGTCCATTTTAAAATCGGTCTAAATTATATGATAATTCTGATATGAAATAAAAAACTTGATATCGAAAAGAATAAGAAAAATCAAAAGCTTCATTAATGAACTTAAAATTTAACCACAATAAGACAAAAGATGATATAAATTAAAGACCACATAACAAATAAACACTAAAGATGACAAAGAAATTAATAGATACCCAAAAAACAATGAACAACAAGAAACAATTGTGCCAATTAATCCTTAAACTCTAATTATATCCTAACTTCAAATCTAAATCCAAAGCCTCACCCTTCTTTGCATCAAAATTCATTTCTTGAACCTCTTTTGAGACAGAAACATCAACTGGCTCACCATTTATTGCATCAATATCTATTTCTTCAGCCTCTTTTTTCACTGAAACCTCAGCGGCTGGCTCAACCTTGATTGATGTCCCAGCTTGATATGGATGAAAATGACGAAATGGTCCGTCATGTTTCTGGATCTTGATCTTAAGAACGAGATGAGCTGGTTTAACCACGGTTGGTGGTGCATTTAGGGGCTGGTTATTATTGTTGTTGTTGTTATTATTATTATTATTATTAGATGGAAGATCATCGGATTCTTGTTTGATCATTAACACTTGATCTCCAGTTATAGCCTCATGAGTGGTGGTTGTGGTCATTTCTTGATTTTGTGGTGGCCTTTTAGGATAATGTGTTTTCTTGTGCCCACCTAACCCTCTCTTACTCTCAAAAGCTTTAGAACATATTGAACAGATGTAATCAAACCTAAGTTTTGAAGTATAAGAATCTTCAGAACCTCCCTCGTTTTTTTCCATAGTGTTGGAGTTGAAAGAAATTAAACTAATGAAATTTGGTGTGTGGATGCAATGAAATGTGAAGGCTATTTGAGTTGTATATATAGAGGAGGAAGATGGTTTTGGACTTAAAAATAATAATATTTTAATTTATTATTTTAAAGAAAATAAAGGGAAAAATGATTGACAACTCATTTGGTGTTGGATTTTGTAAAAATATTAATATGGACAGATTTTCCTACCAAGATAGAGCTTCATTTTATGTATAAGTGAAGAAGACTATGATTAGGGAGTTATATTTTTTAGGGTTCGATTATACTCATATGAGATTAATATTATTATATTTATTAAGATTTTTTTTCTCCAATTAAGTTCAAGAACGTAAATTCCTACTAGTATTTTGTCAACAATAGATAACCACTAAATTACGTACGTGACTAGTATTAACAATTGTGGGTCTTATGTGTGATATTCAATTTAGTAACTATAAAGCATATGTGTGATTTAGACACGATATTCTTATGTTTCTTTTCTTTAATTTTTCAGGGTCCAATCATATGCTCATACGAATGTGTGTTTTGTACAAATTTATGAGAACCTTGTTGGAAATTGTTGTTACAAATTTAGAAAAAACACACAAGTATTTAGAAGTTTTCTGAATTTCCTTTTTAAGCCTAATTAAAATTATTTTATTGATTTATTCCATGGCCATTCTCATTTCTTGTCTCCTAAAATTACAAGGGGATGCATTCCCATTCTTATTGATATAGGGTTATAAGCTGTTAATGTGATAGTCCCACTAATTCAATTAAGAAAATCAAATTAAATATAAAGATGATTTTGAAAATATATATAATTAAATTTTATTCAACTTATAATTACTTAAAGCACATAATGAGGGCATATATAAGGTCACTTTAAAATTCCAATGGCTTAGTTAATCTCTTTTTATATTTTTCAATAATCGTGCTATATATTTCTTTTTACATCTTAAATAGTACAGTAATTCTCTTCACCTATCCCACTATTTTCAACTAAAAATATATCACTATTTTGATATGAGAGAAAATATATAACACGAGCTATTACCTAATGCATGAGTCTTATAATTAAATAGCACTCATAAGAAATTAGTTACACAACTTTTGATAATAAAAAAGGAAGAAACCTTAAGCCTACCCTCACCTAATATTTAATTAATTTAACTTTGTTGCAACTTGCAACCATCTCCAATACAAAACCACATTAGCAATTCTTCAGACTCTCGCAAACCATTTGGTAACAATTTGTGATCGTAAATCATTCACTTATGATTTACTAATTATATATATATAAGAACTGAGTGTTTCACTATATGGTGATGCCACACAAACTTTTATATTTTTTTAATAATTATTAAAATGCAATTAAAGTTACAGATTTTCAATATTAATATATTTAGAATTTAAAGATTTATAATATTAAAATATGAAATATAATGAGTTAGATTGTAAAAATTCAATTAAAAATCTATAATACAAAAAAAAAATAACAATCAAGGAAATAGAAAAAAAAATAGAACATACAATAAAATAATAAATTAATACAAAAATATGGTAGAAAATATATATATATTACTACTAATTAAAGTCATGCTTGACCATACGACAAGAACAACTTTTAATATATTTAAAAAAATATATATTAAAAGTTGTTTTAACTTTAATAAGTAATAAGTATTATTACTATTGTTGCAAAAATAATTTGTAAAACTTTTTTCAAATAAAATATCAATCACATTTAAAAGAGAAAATATTTAAAATTATATGATTGAATTTTTATTAATGTAACTCAAATATATGTATAAAAAAAATAAAGGAGAAATTGACCAAACAAACAATTGATTCCATATAAATATTAAACTACAACTTAAGAATTATTAATATGATTATAAAATTAACTTGATTGATAACTCACTCAATTCTCAATCCATTTGTAAATAATAAATAAAAATAATATTTGTAATTATTAATTGAATATGAATGTAGTTATAATACAAATGAAGTATAATTTAAAGAGTTATAACGTTTATAATTTAAAGAGTTATATATAACATTAAAATAGTATGATGAATTAGAATGTGAAACAATTAATAAAAATTAAAATACAGAGAAAAATAGCAATCAAAAAAATACAAAATGAAAAAATATATATAACATACAAAAAAATAACAAAATAATTAAAAATATGGGAGAAAAATATAGTTTATTACTAAAGTCATGCTACAAGGAAAAAAAATAAAAAATAAGGGTTATAAATATGGTTAGAAATATTTAAATGGTTAGATAATTATTATTTTGTAATTGAGATAATGGGTTTTTTTAATATATCTTAAGTGTGTATAATCATAAGTAACCAAAAAATTAAGTGAAAATTTAAAACAATAGAAAAACAAAAAAGATGAAAAAACGATTAAAAAAATTAATAACAAAGGAACTAATGAAGATGAGAGAAATAAATGGACAAAATGTTCCATAATTATTGTACGACACAACTTACTTTCAAGAAAATCTTAGATACATCGGAGGTAGCTACTATTCGGTACCTCTCCACATAAAAATTTGACAAGTGACATAATTGAGTAAAAAAAAAAATTTAACCTAATATGGAAGTATAATTCCCATCTATTTCTGGTCATATTAGTTAAAAATTAACACGTGTCAATTTTTTATGTAAAGAGGTACCGAATGATGAGTACCTGATATATCTAAATTTTTTCCGTTATTTTCACATATACATTTATTCACACAATTCATTGACTAAATAAATAATTGATTTTAACTAATTATAAAAATAAAATGTAATTTGATTCGTAAATATTCAATCAATCCAATTATAAAGTAAAGTACAATCAAATAAAATATAAAAATTATATTTATTCTTGCGAAACGCCGGCCAATACTTTGTTACTACCTAATTAAGAGAAATAGAAAGGTGAAAAAAAAGGATGACAAATTAACTCAAATCCCTAGTTTATAGTTTTAACTCCAAATCTAAATTATTCTCACCTCTTTTCAAAGTAAGCTCAAGATCAACAACAGGAACCTCAACATCTGAAATATTTGTTCCATCATTGCATCTTTCTTCTCCACGTACAATATTTGTAGGGTTCCATTTCCCTAATAAATTCTTCCTGGGTTTCTTCCTTTTAGTTGTCTGGTCTCCATTGTAAGGACAATAATGAGAGGATGACGATGATCCATTTCTTGATTTTGGTCGAGTATCGTGACGATCGATGTTGCTTTCTTGCTCAGCCATGGATGACTTATTAGATGCAGCCAACGTTTCAGCTATGGCTTGGACATCATCATCGGAAGGGGGGTGGTGGTTTAGGACAGCTCCTAAAATGTTTGGTGTTCCTTGTCTATATAATCTTTCTAAAGGGTGAGAACCTTGGTGGCCACCTAAAGCTTGACCTGTTTTAAAAACCTTAAAACAGATGGTGCAAATATACCCATTACGAGCAGTACCAACATTGTTGTTTGATCCATCAGAAGAAATTGCTTCTCCATTATTACTAGAGTTTGATTCACTAGAAGCCATGGAAATGAAAAAGGGAAAGAGTAATAGAGAATAAGGCTAGAAATGAGTTTTTGTTAACTAAGAGAAGCACCAGAATGATATGGTGACGATGAAAACAAGGGGAGAAAAGTAAGGGAGTTGATGGATAGTGCTAGTGAAACTGATGGTTATTTAAAATAGTGTGTTAGTGTAACTGTTCTTTTTGTGATAAATTTTCACACATGTACATCCACTGGATACACTAGATAACAAAACTAAATATTTATAGGTGGAAAAGTTGTATATAGAACAGTACTCTTTGTATTTTGCTTGTACTCTGCTTATCTTCTTTAATAAATTCATTGCTTACAAAAAAGAAGTACTCTGTGCATTTTCCATCTAAGTGCGTTTAGATACACCGTTCAAGTCAGTAGGACGATGTACCATGCATCGAAGATTTTATGTAATGAAGTGGTGTTATAATTTGCGGATTTCTTTTAAAGGAGCATTTGGATGATTAATTAGGAAACACATCAAAAGATTTATGCCGCGTAATTTTGACATATATATATAACTTGATGTCTTTTGTACGTACTCTAGTAGACTAGTGAATGTTAAGATATGTTTTCGTTTATGATAGAATTTTTTTTGGGGTTTTTAGTATCTCCTATCTTACCTATTTTATAAGGGACTACACTTCAAGCATTTAAAATGGATGATTCTACCAGTGTAGATCTCTTCATTCTTTTTTTCTCTTTTTGAAAAGGTTGACATTTTATTAAACTTAGTTCTCTTAATTCTTCAAGGATTTAAACGCGCCAGTAAGGATGAACAAATATATTTTTACCACTCAATCACAATTAACGGCATTAAATATATTTAAATTAGGTGGAAAACTTTATAATAGTATTTCTGTATATTTCCATCTCAACAAGTTCAAGTAGACCGTTCAAGTCAATAGGACGGTGCATGCATTGAAAATTTTACGTAAAGAGGTGGTGCTTGGAGATTCTCTAAAAGCGTATTTGCATGATTAGGAAACAAATCAAGAGACTTACGCCACGCAAATTTTGACATACACATACGTATTTCAATAAGTTGTTGAATGTTTTCTCATTTATAATAGTAATTTTTTTCCAAGTTTTTCGAATATTTCCTCTCTTATCCATCTTTGTTAAGAACTATTTTTTTTTAATAAGCAGAGATTTTATTGGAGAAAAAAATAAAGAGAAGGAGTCATGAAGAGCATGACAATACAGAGAAAACAAGTCGCGAGAGCCAGCTGCCCAAACAAAGCTACTAGCTCAAGAGACTCCCCAGATCAAAGAGCAAAAACGAAAGAAGAAAAGGAGTGCTAGCCTCCGACTCAAGTGGCATCTACTTGCCGACTCAGCAGCCAAACTGGCGTCTGCATCATGGCGTCCATGCTGTACACAAACGAAGGATCCTTACTTTTCAGCCACCAATGCCATAGCGAGAAGATCATGTTCACATGTTCACACACTTCCACACCGAGAACTCTTGCTGCCTAAACACCACAGCATTCCTATGATTCCATAAAGTCTAGATAATTGCATAGAAGAGTGTAGTCCACTGCTTGCCAGGAGTAGCAGCAGTAGCAGGCAGATAGGATCCCCAGGATCTCCATAAGGACGACAAATCTCTAGGCTGACACCATGCCACTTGGAGCCAGCGCACGATGAACAGCCACACATCCGTAGCGATCGCACAATGCAGAAGAAGATGGGTAGTGTCCTCTAGCTTGTTGTGACACATGGGGCAAACGTTCTGGGCAGCTGGGAGCATGTTCCTTTGCGCTAGGAACGATCTGGTAACTATTCTGTCTCTGATTGCTAACCACAAAAAGAGTTCCACCCGATATGGGACCAATCCCGTCCAGCAAGATCGAAGCAGCGGCCTGATTACATGTCTCTTCGCTTCCCATTTCTTGTACCCCGAATGCACCGTGTATACCCTTGATTTATCCAACTCCCATCGAAGCACAGCCTGTTGACCCTCCCTGCCTGGAGCTGGCAGCTGCTCTTGCAAGTCCATCCACTCATCACTCTCCCATTCAAACAGCACCCTTCTCCACTCGCCATGCCACTCCCACGCCGAACCCACCCGATTGCCAAAATCCTTGACAAAGCCTTCCTTATTCATCGATAGATGGTACAACCTGGGATAAAGTAAGGCCAAAGGCTTCTTAGCTGCCCAAGTGTCCCACCAAAAACTCGTAGTATTACCTTCTCCTACATCTAATGAGATGTGGTCTGATCACAACCCAAAAAACTCACTCCCCCGACCACACACTCTCAAAATATCTCTCCAAATTGGGGACAAATGACCATCTCTCGCCTTCCAAAGGTCCCCAATAGAGCTTATCTTGTGTTGTTTACGAATTATCTCCGCCCACTGTTTCCTGCTACCCGTTATCAACTCCCAAATCCACTTGAAAATCAAAGACACATTTCGGTCTTGGAGCCTCCCTATTCCCAGACCTCCACTAGATTTCGAGCTCGTCAAATCCTCCCATTTCACCTTGATCAGCCCTTTGCTATTTTCCTGGCCACTCCACAGGAAGCGACGCATCACCCCCTCACACTGCTTGACAACCGTGTTAGGCATCCTATATATAGACATATTATATATAGGAATACTCGCTAGCACCGATTTAATCAATGTCACCCGTCCCCCCATCGACAGAAGCTGACCCTTCCAAGAAGATAATTTTCTCTTCATTTTTTGGATTAAAAATGTCCATCCTGACTTCCTTCTCGGGTTGAAACCCACCATAGAACCCAAGTACTTGAATGGTAAAGTTTCATACTTACATCCAGCCCGAGTCGCTATAATGCCTCCAATTTGATCACTAATGTTCACCCCCACCAAGGTGCTTTTGTGAAAATTTACCCGAAGGCTAGAATAAGCGTCAAACCACCTCAAGATACCCTTGACCCTGGTTATCAGAACTGGACCGGACCGGCCGGTCCGGCAGGTTTAACCGGCCATTTTCAAGTTTCCGATCCAATTCAGCTTTCAGACCAGATTGCCCTCTAACCCGGGTCGGACCGGACGAACCGGCAGGTTTTTAGCCAACTGGCGAACCGGCCGGTTTTCTACCAAACTGTCCGGTTTGATCACTTGTCAAAACGGCGTCGTTTTGACACGGCCCATGGGCCCAAACGACGCCTTTTTGACACGGGTCACGGGCCCAAAACCAGGGACCCAATAAAAAAAAATTTATCACTAATATTTTAAATTTTCACTTTATTGAGTACAACTTCTAAATGACCCAACTTGACTTTCACTTAAGCTGACAACTTACTCTCAAATAGTGATGCTTTTATATGCATATTTGCACTAAATTCTTGTTTTTTCTCCGATGTGGTATTTTCTCATTTCCTACCATTTCCCTCACCTTCCTCTCATATCTATCTATATACGTGCATTGACCCACTTAAATCTCTCCACGTCACCACTGCCCCACTCCCTTATGTGGGCCCAACTTATGACTGAAAAAGTTGGCCGGCAATTCATTCCTTTGGCCGAGCAATTGCCGATTAAAATTTTTAAAAAAAAAAAATTGAATTTTTTTTTTCTCTTTTTATGCACTAGTAACGCTGCTTTGTAATAAAACAAAAACAAAACTGAATTTTTTTTTTCTCTTTTTATGCACTAGTGTTACTTTCAAGCTGCTTTGTAATAAAACAAATAACTCATGTAATGTAATAGTAGTATATAATTTAGATTTTTCTCGCACTTATTAATTTATTAAAATATATAAAAAATATGTTTATTGAAAAAAGTAAATATAAAAAATATTAATAAAACTACTAATACATTTATGGTAAATGTAGATGTTTTGGTTTGGTATTACAAGAGATTTTTTTTTCTCGAAAGAAAGTGAAATAAACTTCGTAATCACAATATTTAGGTGTTTGAACTTTGAGAATGATTTCATTTGAATGTTGAATTGTTTCTTTATTTTGTAATTTGGATAATTAAGTATGTATGAATATTTAAGTGTCATTTGAATGTTAGATAGTTTTTTTTATTTTCAACTTTTGATCTACTTGATATATTTTATTTTGATATATTATAACTTTATTTTGATATATTATAAAATGCTACAGTAAAAAAACCAGCCGGTTCAATCCGGTTTAATCCGGTTTAATAGTCTAAGATTTACCGGTTTAATGTGTGAACGGTTCCGGACGGACCAGCAACTACAATCCGGTCGAACCCGGTTGAACCACCAAATTTTCATTTCCGGTTCTCTGTCCGGTCCGGTTCTCTGTCCGGTCCGGTTCTGATAACACTGCCCTTGACTCCCTGAATTTCCTCCTCACTGTTATTCACAAAAATCAAGGTATCATCAGCGAACTGTAGATTGCTCAAACGCACCCTGCCACAGGATTGCCAATCCCACAGCGCGAATAAATAACCTATGAAGCCCCTCCGCCGCTATGTTGAAAAGAAACAGAGACATTGAACAACCTTGTCTCAACCCTCTCTCCACCCCGAATTATTTTACTTCGAGTATTTAAAGTGGATAGTTCTATCAATATAGTTTTTTTCATTATTACTTTTTCTTTCTGAAAAGGTTGGCATTTTATTAAAAGTTTTCTTAATTCTTCAACTGTGCTTGAATTCATTGTTGAAGATAAATAAATTCTTTACAACTCTATCACAACAAACGAACATTAAAAGTAATAATGATCTCTTACTTTAACTAATCAACTTGAACTTCATAAGATCTTTAATCTTTTTAATCATATCAAAGTTCTCGTCTTTCACTTCATTTTATTTTTAAATACATATATCGATAAAAAATAACAAAAACTAGGAAGAAAGATTGGAAACAAGCAAGGTAGGAAAGAAAGTAGTCTTTCACAATACATATCCTTGATTTTGCACAACTACTATAACAGCAGTTTTCTTTCTATATTTACTGCTACTGCTGCTGCTGATACGACTGCTATTAAAGCTTCAAAGTTAAGTCCAACTCTTCCTTGTCTGTAGCTTCATACTTGGTTGCATTTGCCATCAAACCACCAGCTTCCTCACCACTTCCATGATCGCCTGGTACCATAGGGTGTAGATCTAAATAATTCCTCGGAAATAACGTATCAGAATCATGAACCTTGGGATACGAGTACTGGTCATTAATTTGAAGAGGATCAAGAACCCTAAATGGAATCTTTTTCTCATCAACAAGAGTACCTTCCACAAATGGAATAGTATTACCATTTGATTCAATGATAATAGGGTTATAATTCTGAAATATATCCATAAACCCCTGGGCATGGCTTGATCTTTGGGGTAATGGGTATCCATAAACCCCATATTGGTGATGATCAACCCTTGGCTGTAAGGGAAAGTTCATGGCAAAGTGAGGAAACATCATTTGACCACCACCACTAGGAGGAAGAGTAGTAGTAGAAGTACTCATAGCCCAATTTGGCAAGTAATTTTTAGTCTTTTCAATGCGATCTTCGATGATCACCTGACGCTCTGCATACCTTTCTCTCTTGTGGGCATTTTGGTGACCTCCTAGGGCTTGAGAGGAGCTGAAAGTTTTTGAGCAACGTGGGCACTCATACAAGATTGACTGGTTCAAAGACAAGATTGCACCTAGGTTTTCTTGGCTGGTTGAATTCGATGGAGTAGTACTGGTGGTGTTTGAGATGTTTGAGGAGTTGACATTGTTGTCTTCAAGGTCGACAAACATCTTCGATGATGTAATGAAAGAAAGAGCAAGAGAAATGGAAACACACTTGTTTCAAAGAGAAGCGAGGTTCAAAAGCATGGAGTACAAGGCTATTTGTAGAGAAATGTTAGATTAATACATTAATTGTGTGCTAATTAAAACTTTTATTAATTAAGAAGAGTTGACTTGATCTTTGAGTTTGAACCATGGATACATGAACTGGAGAAGTGTTTCTCTCTTTCGTCACCACATAGGATTATTCAAAGTCTACTTGGTATACTACTAGATAATGGAACTCAAGAACTCCACACGTGAAGAAGCAAAAATTATTTTAAATCCACACGTGAAAAACACAATTGCTTTCACAGCCGAACCCTAGCCGCCACCCAACAACCCCCCTCCGGTTGCCCACTGCCACCGGAGGAAACCAAACACCGGTACACTACTGTGACCGGGGTGAAAATCCTAAACCACCATGGGGGATCGCTTATCAGATGTTCGAGAGCGAGACCGTATTGATGGCAAATCAATCACCTATTATGTAGAGAACTTACCTCTACATGTCGACAACAGAGCCTTACGTTATCTAGTAACTAGACGATGGCAATTACCCAGATTTGGGAGGGTAATGGATGTATTTATTCCCAATCGCAGGAATAGAGCTGGGAAGAGATTTGGGTTCATCAGATTCGACAGGGTGGATAACCGGATAGACATGGAAATAGCCTTGGATCGTCAGTTCATAGGCGCTTCTGCTATCAGAAGCAATATAGGAAGATCAATCCGGAAAGTAAGGGAGAACGAACAAAGGGGCAAGACAATCATGACAAGACGACCGCGAACTGGGATAAACAAGGAAGTTCGGGTAACAAGCAATACATCAAAAATGGGAGGATTTAAGGAACCTGGCAGGCGTATAGAAAAACCCCAAGCGAGAGATGATTCTAAGTAGACCCAGTGCCCAGAGCTCCCATTGAATTCCATGAATGGGGTTCTTGGAGAGGAAGGGACAGTCAGTGCGAATAATGCTGACAAAGACAAGAAGGGAACGGAAAGGGAAGTGATAGGACTGGAAATACCAGAATCAAACAAAGATTGGCTGGCGAGGAGCGCCATTGGAATAATCAAGAGGCTTGAGGACATCCCTGAAGTCCAGGACCTGGTTTTGGAAGCGGGATGGGAGTGTGAGACAAGGGTGATGGGACGAGGGTTGATCTGGTTGGAATTTGACAGGTTGGTAGATCGGGAGAGAGCAATGATGGAGTCAGACCACAACACTAGTAATATTTTCTCTAGGATTATTCCATGGTCCGAGGAAGTATCAGGGGGAGGCCGAATGTGTTGGGTGCAGTGCGTAGGCATACCTATACAGGCATGGGGAATAGAGACTTTTGAAAAGATCGGGGCTAAGGTAGGGACACTAGTGGTGGTAGATGGTAACACAGTGTCACGAAGAAGACTGGATGTGGCTCGTTTCTTGGTTTCTACGGACAGACTACATATCCATGACAAGGTCAAGGTGAGGGTAAGGGACACGGAATACCTGGTGTGCTGTCAAGAAGAACCCATGCAAGGAGCGATCTCTAACATTGAGTGGATGAGAGGGACGACCTCGGATGAGTACAACTCAGAGGGGGAGTCGGGAGATGATGTATTTGAGGAGGCAGCGGATGTGGAGAGAGACAACATCTCGGTAGCAGAACAACAGGGGGAAACCAAGAGCGACGACAAGAATTCGAAAGAAAGTAACCATCCAGGAAATCTAATTTACCCGCTAATTGATAAATCAATATATGGACTAGAGGGGGGGTGAATAGTCCCTTGCAAATCCCTTTAAAAACTTCAAACTTTTCTGCACACAAGAGAAGGAAGGAAAGCACAACACAAGATGTATAGTGGTTCCAATTCACAACTGAATTGTACTCCACTACCTAAGAGTCCTCCTCTTAGGATTTCTGAAAGCAATCCTTGCTATTCACTAGAGCTTTTCACGGGTTCAGCTCAACAACCTTACAATTGGTTTTACCGGGCTCACCAACAACCTTACAAGTAGTTTTTCTCGGGCTAAACTACAACCTATGGTTTTTCCGGGCTCAACCACAAACCTAAGTTCTCTTTCAATGGGATGAGAACACTACCCTTAACCCAAAAGTGTTAGGTACACTTTTCAAACCTTAACAAAGATACTATCTCAAAATGCAACAAACAATTGGTGTACACAAAATGAATAATTGTATGATTAAATTCAACACCAATAAATGAACAAATTACCTCAGAAAGAAAGCTTCAAAAGAACTCCCAAAATGACACAAGACAAGATTGAAATCGTTGAGGACAGCTTGTGTAAAGAGTGTTTTGATTTTTGGAGTTTGTAAAATGGAATTTGTATGAATGAGCTTTCTCAAATGTTCTCTTGTTGTTCTATATGTTCAACATTACTATCTAACTCATCTAAGATGAGTATATATAGTGTTTGGCAGAGGGAAGGTCGGACAAGAGAGGATGGGAACAAAAATGACCGTTTTAAGTGGACAAAGTGACTGTTGGAACTTGTCTGCTTCTAACCGTGATCACGGTTAGGAGTAACCGTGATTACGGTTAGGACGAGCTCCTCAAGCCGTTTAAAAAAACTAGCCGTTAGACTGACGTGATTCACGTTTAGGTCTAACCGTGATCACAGTTGCTTAACCGTGATCACGTTAAACCCCTTAACGTGATTCACGTTACTCTCGGATGTACAATGGTGTTTTGGACTTGAGATAAACGTGATTCACGTTTAAGGATAACCGTGATCACGGTTAGAGAAAATCTCTTACCGTGATTCACGTTTGAACCTTAACCGTGATTCACGCTACCTACTGAAGTTAAAATTGTTTTGACACACCTTAACCGTGATCACGGTAAGGCTTAACCGTGATCACGGTTAGCTGAAATTGCAAACCGTGATTCACGTTTGGCCATAACCGTGATTCACGTTTAAGGTCTGATAGAAATCCTTAAAACGTTTTTCAAAACTTGTTTTGACTCAAAACCTTTTGACCCTAAATTCTTGAGGTACTTGAACATAAATCAAGTGTTTGAATGAAATCATACTTACAAGAATAAGCTCAAAAACACTTGATCTTCACGCTTGCGATATGACGAATTGTTGCTTTCTTTAAGTCTTGATCGCAAACTGAAAAATACATTCTTACTTAAAATTGAATTAGAGACTAATTAATTTGTGTGTTATTACATCATCAAAATAGGTTCGAATACCCCTTGGGCTAACACTAATAACGTTGACTAGGGGAGGGGGAAAGATCAAGAAGATGATAGGGTCAACGGGTAGCTTGGCCACAGCGACCTCTTCTTTGGGGTCGAGGGAACAGGTATTTCGTGCAGAAGATGACGAAATTAGCCGTATGAATAGACTGGCAGATGCCACGATGATAGACCCAGATACTTGGAATGTTGGCAGGATGCTTGCGATTACAGAGCAAGTAAACGAGACAGCATTGAGGGCGTTTGATCAAGAACGATTTGGGGTCGAGGTAGAGAACCTCAGGGTCTAGTCTGAGAGACATCGGGTGTACTAGATTTCAATGGTCCAATTGATTTCCTGGAATAGTAGGGGGTTACAGTCGGCTAGGAAGAGGAAATTTATTAGGGGGAAATTCCTGAAAGAGAAGTTAGATTTTTTCTTAATACAGGAGACCAAGAAAAAGGAGATAGATGATTTCTTTATTCAGTCCCTGTGGGGGAGTAGGGAGGCAAGATGGACAGCGGCGCAAGCATCTGGGAGATCTGGGGGCTTGCTAAGTGTGTGGAACTCAGCGACCTTTCAGTTGTTGCACACAGAAGTAGGAGATCGATATATATGGATCGAGGGATTACTTACCAAGGGGAATTTCAAGTGTGCAGTGTTGAACATTTATGCTCCTAATGAGGTTGCTGGTCGTGAGCAATTATGGGGAACGCTAGCTCAATTGATAGAAACCAGGGGGATTCCGGTATTGATAGGAGGGGATTTCAATGAAATTCTGAGGCCTTCGGATAGAACGAATAGCGAAGGATACACTCAGGGGATGATCAGATTTCAGGAATGGATGGACAGCTGTAGGTTCCAGGATTTATTGTTGGTTGGCAGACGTTACACTTGGGCCAACGCGGTGTGTAGAAGTCGTCTAGATTGGGTTATGATCCAAGCGGAGTGGTTGCCGTATATTGGGGAAGGGCGCCTCACTGCTTTGAGCAGGAACTGGTCAGACCACACTCCTTTATTTTTGAGACAAGTCTGTGTCGAGTGGGGTCCTAAGCCTTTTAGAGATCAAGGGATTTGGTGGGAAGACGAGAGGTTTAGAGGGTGTGTAAAAAGATGGTGGGAAGAAGCGGGTTTAGAGCTCCCAGGTGAATACAGAGTCATTCAGAAAATGAGATGGATGAAGAAAAAAATAAGTAGTTGGAATAAAGAAGTTTATGGGAATGTTGAAGTGCGCCTAGGGAGCCTACAGGAACGAGCTGACAATCTGGAGAAGTTAGCGGATGAGAGAAGGCTAACAGGGGAGGAACTCAGTGAGAAACTGAGTCTCGGGAACGAGATTTGGGAACAACAGGGACGAGTAGATCGGTTCTGGCAACGGAAAAATAGACTGAAGTGGGACACGCAAGGAGATCGCAACACTAGATACTTCCACCGAATGGCCAAGGTTACAGCCACGAAACAAAGTATCAATGAGATTTTATCTCCTGAGGGGCGTCTCAATGACCCAACGGATATCAAACAGGCAGTAACTCGTTATTACTCTACTTTTTTCAAGGCGGTTAATTGGGATCGCCCGCGGATGCAGGAAATGGGATTTAAAAAGTTAAGAACGGGAGAGGCGAACTGGTTGGAGCGCGAGGTGTCTACGGCAGAGATTTTAGAAGCGGTCCGGAGCTGCGACGGGAACAAAACTCCAGGGCCAGATGGCTATTCGCTGCGTTTTATTCAGAAGGCTTGGGATGTTATAGGTCCTGAAATGTGCAATCTGATTCAGGGGTTCTTTCGGACGGGTAATTTTCCAAAAGGGGCCAACTCTTCCTTCCTGACCCTTATACCTAAGACTGCAACAGCAAAAAGATTTGGGGAGTATCGTCCGATCAGTTTAGTCAGTAGCTACTATAAGATAATTTCTAAGATCCTCGCTGGAAGGCTCAGTGGAGTGATTGGGAATGTTGTCAGCGAGGTTCAGCATGGATTTATGCGTGGTAAACAGACCCTGGACTGTGTCATGACTGCCAACGAGGTGGTGAATTATTTGAAGGAGAAAAAACAACAGGGGATGCTGTTTAAACTGGATTTCGAAAAAGCCTATGACTCTGTAGAGTGGAGTTACTTGGCCGACGTGATGAAACACATGGGGTTTGGGGAGAAATGGAGGGGCTGGATAATGCAGTGCATCAGTACGAATCAAGTTTCGGTGCTGATAAATGGATCTCCTACGGAACAATTTGGGGTGGGACGTGGTCTTCGTCAGGGTTGTAGCATGTCTCCTTTCCTCTTCAACATAGCGGCGGAAGGGCTCCATTGTCTGTTTATCAGAGCAGTAGAGGTAGGGATCTTGAAAGGCATCGGTAACGAACAGTTAGGATGGAACGTGAGCCACTTGCAGTTTGCAGACGACACGCTTGTGTTTGTAAACAATGAGTAGAAAGAGATCCAAGGGGTCAAGGGGACGCTTCGTTGGTTTGAGGCTTTTTCAGGCCTCAGGGTGAATTTTCACAAAAGCAGTCTGATAGGAGTGAATATAAGTGAAGAAATAGGAGGCTGTTTAGCCAGGAGGGCGGGCTGCAGATACGAAACTTTGCCTTTCAAGTACCTTGGGTCGCACGTTGGGTTTAATCCTAGAAGAGTTTCTAGTTGGCAATTCCTAGTTCAAAGAATGCGGAGTAAGTTGGCAACATGGAAAGGTCACTTACTTTCAGTGGGGGGCAGAGTTACGCTTATAAAGGCAGCGCTATCGAGCATCCCTATCTATAACATGTCAATTTATTGTATACCCAAGAGTGTCATTCGGCAATGCGAAGGGATCATGAGGAGATTTATGTGGAGTGGTCAGGATCAGAAGCGGGGTTTGGCCAAGGTAAGTTGGAAGAAGCTTACTCGCTCTCATGAGTTAGGAGGCTTGGGAATAGGAGATTTGAGGAGGAGGAATGTAGCACATCTTTTTAAATGGGTATGGGAATTGGGTAATGGCAGTGAGAAGATATGGGCAAATCTGATCCGCAAGCAATACGGCATAGAGAGCCTTGGAGATATGTGGAAGGTAGTGACGAGAAAGTATTCCATGGTTTGGCATGACATCATGCGCTTGTTTGGACGAGGAGGAGACTACTTTGATTTCTGGTCAGCCCAGGTGGAGAGGAAGGTGGGGAACGGGAGAAACACATCCTTCTGGTGGGATCAGTGGGTTAACAGGAAACCTCTAGCGTTAGTGCATCCTCGTCTTTATCGAGTGTCTATCAAGCAACAAGGAAAAATCTGGGATTGCGGAACTAATAACAGTGGTGACTGGGTTTGGCAAATGCAGTGGCGGCGTGAGCTCTTTGAGTGGGAATCTGAAGAGTGGGAGAACCTGAAGGAAAGTCTACCTCAGCCACGTAGTGCGGAAGTCGCTGATACAACTCATTGGCAGCTAGAAAAGACAGGAACTTACTCAGTTCATTCTTGGTACGGGGCAAACGAGGAGCAAATCCATGAGACGCAGCCCCTTCTTAAAGCTTGCTGGACGAAGCTGGTGCCTTACCGAGTTGAGTTTTTCACGTGGTTGGCGCTTCAAGAGCGTATAGTTACTAGAGAATTCCTATGGCAGAGAGGTATGATAGAGGAGGAAAGGAAAAGATGCCCAATATGTAACTATGCCTCTGAGACTGTTTCGCACTTACTCTTACATGGTGACGCAGCTAAGGGTTGTTGGGACTATATTATGAGGTGGCTGGGAGTTCCTTGGTGTCAATCAGGAATGCTTGGAGAGCTATGGCACGTTTGGGGAGAGATGTGCCCGAGAAAGGGAGCTGAGTTTGATCGTATGTGGAGACCCTTATTTTATGCGGTGATTTGGAACGTATGGAAGCAACGAAACCAGGTGGTATTCCAACAAGGAGCCTGCTGTCAGAGGCGTACGGTCAACATTATCTACTCCATGTGGCACAGATGGCTTCGTAGTAAGGACAGTACATTTCCCTACAGTTTGAACACGATATTAGCAAGCCCCTCTTGGCTTCTATCGTGGGGAATAAATGGCCAATGAGGCTGTATTTTAAGCCTAGTTTTTTCTGAGTTTGAGCTGGGCGATCCCAGTAGCAGTGGGATTGGCAGCATCTTTTTCATTTTGCCTTTTCCCTTTTTTTCTGTTTTCTTGTTTCTGTTCTCCCTTTCTTCTTAGTCATATTTTCTATGACTGATAATAAAGTTTCAGCTTATTAAAAAAAAAAAAAATCCACACGTGAAGAGGAAACATTATTAGGTGCTAGCTGACTACTAATTCACATGCTACGCTCTATTCACGTAAATTACTTAGTTGATTTTAACTATAAGTATAAAATGGTTTAAGGGTATTAGTTAATTAGTTGATGCTAACTCTAACATTATGAGGGTATAAGATCCGATTTCTATTGAAAAAATGGGAGAAAAAATCTTTTATTTTTATTTTTATCGAAATGACAACATCTAATGAATTGTGGCGACAAAAAGTCGGATGATAGAAAAGTAAGAGAAGAAAACGATCAAGAAGACTTGAGTTTCTATATGCATGATGAATGGACACGTCTCTTCCATAGATAGCCAAATGTAAGGACTAGAAGTAGTCTCAGAAGTTAGAAACCCACTAACTCTCAAGTGTACTGTACTGCATTTTACGGTTAGGAAAAGAAAGCCTAGCTAATAGCTATAGTTATGACTTATTGGATCGTATCGGGGGAGTTAGCTTCAAATTTAAGCCATGGAAAACCCTTCGCTTTGGATTCTTCTACTTGAAATTGAAACCATATTCAATGCCATGGAATCTATACTTACGCAATATTTGTTTTGTAGCTACGTATACGAGGGAGAAGAAGTTGCAACCGCAAGCCTTGGCGTTATAATGAAAGTCATAGGAAAGCTGTAATTAACTTAAGTACATAATTAGATCCTTAATTACGTACCAAAGTGGCGCAAGTTGATTTAGGATTCACGCTGACACTCTAAGGTCTTGTATTTAAGCTTTAGAAAGTAACTGTTTTAAAATTCTTACGATACCACTTAGGCTGACCTTTGAGCTCTAATACGGTATAGGATATAGATTAGTCTAGTCTTAAAAAGTGACCCGGCATACCACATTATATAAAAAATCTTTTTTTCGGTCAAGACCATCCGGTAATCCAGTCACTATATTGGGTGCTGACTACTTTGGATTCGAGCCGGACAGAATCCTCAAGGTCGGTAAAGTTTTTTCTCACAAGTTTTAATACAACTGGATCGAACATGAGATTTTTATTTAGTCTAAAATAACTTCATACTAATTGATTTAGGTAATTATGGGTTAAAAATCCTTAATTAGGTTAATGCAATCCATACGATCGAGTTTAATTAAGTCTAAGAAAATTATCGTGCACACGTGCATAACCTAATTAAGCATAGGACCAGGGGTCCTGCATTGTCCTTGCCAATGTATACATGCACGTTTGTGTGACTTATTTAACACTCTTAAAATATTATAATTTTAATTTTTAGGTATAAAAAAAATTATTTACTAAATCAATTTAGCGTGAATAAGATTAGTCTTAACTAAATAAACTTCCTTTTATCATTTTAAACACTAACGATTAATTAAATACTAATGGGTTTATTGTTTTGAACTGACTCTATCTCAACTTATCAAAACTCTAGTGTATGGATCCGGCTCCTCTAATTTTCTCTTAAACATGACCAGTCATGTTAGAAGAATCTGAACTGTTCAATAAAATTGGACGGATGAGATTAAAAATTTAAGTAATTAATGAGTTGACCAGTCAATAAAATTCAACAAGTGGTCAACTCATTAATTACTTGAATTTTTAATCTCATCCGTTCAATTTTATTGAACGGTTCAGATTCTTCTAACATGACTGGTCATGTTTAAGAGAAAATTAGAGGAGCTCAATCCCTAGTGTATATATAGTAGCGAAGTTACTACTGTCTAACGTTCCAATGATGATTGGACACAGGTAGCATGTTGAGTTGAAGTCTCACATACACTAAATTAAAACACCACTAATTAATTAAGAGCAAAGAAGTTAGAGCTATTTTAAAGGTACCATCAAAAATTTCAATTTTACCAACTGAATTATTGATTTTTTTTTAATTGGATAATTTCAATATTATATCCATGAATTCAATTAATTTCTACTTAAATTGTCAAGCACACTACCAAATGAATTAAAATTGGTATGTATTCTATTTTTTATTGTTATTACATCCCATTCATTTCTTACTTTATTAGTAATCAATAGTATTTTACATATAAAAAATTAACGAAATTGGATGGATTTAATGTCCATAATGTAAATGAAAATGTTAACAAAAAATAGTGACACTCATAATTGGAATGTTAAATTAAATTGTCCAACTGAGAAAAGTTGAATGATTCAATTAATAAAATTAAAACTTTGGTGATACATTTACTCTAATCTCTCTTGGCCATTCGTTTCCTGTTGTTTTGTTCATGTCAGAAGAACAGCTAATGTAGAAGCTCACGCTCTCGCTAGAAGAGCCCTTATAATAGATCTGTCTGATTCTTGGGACGGTTTATGTCCTGAACAACTTGATTGTTTTCATTAAATATCAGTAATGAAAAATTTACCTTTCAAAAAAAATATCTCTCTTGGCCATTAATTAAATATAAAATTAAAGGAAAGCAATATTTCATAATGCTTAAACCTTTTGCTAAAATTCAACCTATTAGATAAGCATGCCAAAGGATGAGACGAATAGAACAAATCCACACTTGCCAAGCGTTTAGTCGGATAACGTCTCATAATTACCCGTTTTTAGAGTCGAGTTTGAGCTGTAGATGAGATAAGTTCTTATTAAACTATACTATTCCTGTGGATAAGTGAGAGCTTAATTAGGATTAATGAAATGATAACCACAACAACCACAAAGATAGGAAACATCTACATAGTAACTTTATTCTCTATAGGATTTTTCTTTCCCTCTCTACAATCTTACCCAAACAACTCAGTTTCTTAATTTAGTCATTACCAACTTTACTATAAAATAAAAAATAAAAAAAGAATTTTCCAACAATTCAAATGCATCTTTCTATGATTAAATTAAAAGAAAACCATTCCATTACATTGGTATTTGATAATTTAAGTAGGGATGGCAATTGGGCGGGTATGGACGGGTATGGGTATGTTAAAACGGGTATGGGCGGGTATGGGTAAATATTCAACTCATACCCGCAACTAAATACTTATCCATTATTATCCATACCCAATATGCCCAATACTCAATTGGGTATGTAATAGATATCCAATTACACTTATTTATTATTTAACTTAATAAAATTATTTCACCAAATTTTTATTTTTTTATAATTAAGTAAAAATTTACTATAATTTTATTTTATTTATATTATTTTTGTATAGTATCATATTCCATAAAACCCATTTATAAAAAAATTAAGAAAAATATGAAAAATGGATGTCTAATTACTCATCTTGAGATAAAGATTATGATTTTATAATTTTTAATTTATTTTTTTCAAAGTATTAACTAAAAATATTGAGTTTTTGTTACGAAAGAAAAATTAAAAAGATGAGAGAGACAAAACTAAGGAAATTTTTTTTTCAAAGAAGTTGAAAAAAATGCGGGTATTGTGCGGGTACCATACCCAATTATACCCGCAATTATAAATACGGGTATTATCCATACCCAAACCATACCTGCAATTACCCGTTTGAGCGGGTAATTGCGGGTATAGTTATGGACGGATATACGGGTATGGGTACCCATTGCCATCCCTAAATTTAAGTGCGGTACAAAAAATCATGAGATGTAGCAAGGACTCGGTAGTCTTCTAAAGCCCATTTCTCGCCTAATGGGCTACTCTTCTAAAGCCCATTTGGGGCCTCATAGTTAGTTCTCTGTGGATATAAACGGGCTGGGATGGGCCTTAATTATTTGATGTTTTTTTTTATAAAGAATCTCTTCCAACCAAACCAATCACTGCTTGTCTGCAACAAGTCTAAGTCTCAAGTTTTAGCAATGCTCGCCAGTAGATCCGCATCTTTTATTCTTGAGAAAAACCGCAGAGACATACAATTCAATTTGTTTAGGTTAGATTGTGTCATATCGCTATAATTAAGTTTATCTTTCTCTAGTTTTTTCATGTTTTGATTTTCTGAAGTTCAGTATTGATGGCGGGTGATTCTCAAATAAGGTTGTACAAGAACCGGACTGACCCGGGAATCGGATCGGAATCGCCGGGTTTGGTCAGGTTCAGTCCGGTTCTTCTTTTTTTTGACCCGACTCGGATCGGACCGGAAGTGTCCGATTCGGTCCAGTTCTCCAGCCTCCAATATCCGGGAACCGGTAGAACCGGAAATATATATATATATATGTATAATGATATAAAAATTTCTCCTCACCTATCATATTAAAGTAGAGAGGTTCAAATCCTCTTAGCTCCCACTTTCTTTTTTCCTTCTAAACTTAACTCATCTTTTTTGTTTTTTCCTTCTAAACTATATTAAAATTCCTCATTTTTTTCCTTTTATTTGTTATTTTAAATACAAAATTTTATTAAGGACGTTATATGAGAATTATTATGAGGGAAAATTATTTTCTCTGTAGTAAGAGTTAAGAAATAAAATTTTAATAGTCATTTATATAGTTAATATGACACATACTACTAGTAATATATTATTATAAATTGTAATAGCCATTTATATAGTTAATATGTATAAAGTAAGACCATTAATTATTAATAATATAGCTATTGGTATAGTTAACATATCGTGGATATATGTTTATTGTTCAACATTTTACTTAATAAAAAAAAAATTATATTGTTGTAAGAGAGAATCGTGTCAATTGTCATAAAATAAAAAATTACTAATTGTTTAGAATTTTATACTTTTAATTTAAATTGTATTAATGTTCAAATTACTAATGTATTATGCATTTTTTTCTTTTTTTTCTATTAAACTCAATTAAAAGTCCTCATTTTTTCTTTTATTTTTTATTTTAAATACAATTTTTTTAAATAAAAAAAAATCCGGGTCAGAACCTGAACCGGCTCGGTCCGACCCGGAAAAATTAGAACCGACCCAGATCGGACCGGAAGTGTCTCCGGTCCAGTCCAGTTCTACCTCAAGAACCGGATTGGACCGGCCCCTGTACACCCCTATTCTCAAATATCACAAAACGGAATGTGATGTGATAGTCTACATACATGAGATTTTCACCTTGTATTGCTCCTGGTCGATCCTTACGAAGTCAACTGGAATGTGTTTTATGATATTATCCAGACAGGTACTTCTTAAACTATGACATTACCAGATCAATTCTAGAGGGTCAAGCATTTAAAGTTGGGAGAATGATACAGATAGCATCTTGTTCATTAAAGTTGGAACAAGAGGCACTGCTTATTGTTTACTAGAAGCTAAACAGAGAGGAGACTGCCCTCGGCTTGAACCAAAAACTTGTCCCGCAATGGTGTGAGCTAACTTAAATTACCTAAAAATGCTCTAACACCATGTATCTACAATCAGAATCAAAATTAAAATCTAAAGACCATTTAGAAGAGTAGTGGTTCAAAGTTCAAACCAACAAAACCTTCAAACAAGTTACTCATAAACGAGCATTCAATCGAATACCAAAAAGTATGGCATTGTACTTCATTCCTCTCGTTGCGCACTTGTGCCATGCAGCAAAGTGTTGTCCTCAATTTAAGTTCAAAGTTGGCTAAACTGTGTTTCGCAACAACACTACCAATTAACATAATTCAAACAAGACAAAGTAAACGAAAGACATTCAAGTCCGCCCAACAGAATTAGGAACGAACAGCCTGCAAAATTTAAACGTGAAAACCATCTAAGCACCCTATCAGTACAAAACCGAAAGCCAAAATAGCATGTTCTCAATCATCTACAACACATACTAATCCAATTTCAAATACTAAAATACCCGCATTTGAAACAAATAGAGCCCATTCACATGACAAACTTCCTTTTCACAACATCAAGCTATAATTTAGCAGACCAAATCAGAAAAGCATTCAAGGCTACATAATGCCACTGCCAGAGCAAGCACAGAAAAGCTACTACTTATCAAACATTCAATACTTATCAAAAATGGTTATTACTTATTCAAGCATTCAAGATACACAGTTTGCGACTGAAATCGAAGAATAATTAAGTCAGGCACAACTACACTTGATACCAATCAAACTATACTGAATAAAAATCAAAAACCTTAGTGTTTGAAAGTAAAGTAAAAGAATAAAGATCCAACTAAAAACAGCAATTTGAGCAGATAAAAGTAAGAATCACCGCACCAGATCAGTTAGTTTTTGGATCCGGCATGGGGAAAAGTCCAGCACCACCAGCAGCACCACGTGGAGGAGAAAATCCGAGAAATTTCTGCAGATTAGTACGGATACTAACCGAGCACAACAGATACAAGAACGCCATGGAACAATCGGTGGCGTCGTTCCCCTGCAATCCCCTGTGGCTCATCTTCCTCACAAGTGCTATGGGCTGGAAAGGAAGCTTCGCGACGACTTTCCCTTCGAAGAGAGAGTTCAAAAGGCCGAAAACGACGAACAGGACCAAAGCTACGACTGCGCCGGATTTGAACTTGAAGAGAGACAGGTCGCGGCTGGATTCCTTGAGTGATGATTCGACGCGGTCGATCTTCTTGGATTTGGATTTCTTGGCTTGGGATTCGGTTTTCATTGTCTCGAGCTTCTTGGAAGCTTTGTCGATGGAGGATTTGAGTGATTTGTAAGAGTTGGTGCGGTAGATTAGGATCCAGGAGATGGTTTCGCAGATTATGGCAGTGCAGATGGAGATTCCGACCACCGTTAAGCTGTCGGAATATTGGGAGGAGTAGAGAAATTGCGGTGTCGCCATCGTCGGAGGCGGTGGCGATTGGGAGGAGGAATGTGAAAAAGTTGGGAGTCCGGTGAGTTTTGATTCGGTTGGTATCTGTTGGCGATTCTTCTTCCAAGTGCGGAGAGAACCATATCATGGGAAAGATCGAACAAAGTTCATGGGCTTTGGTATAAAATTTTAGAAGCCCAATTATGTTGGGCCCATATATGTGATGATCAATAACATAACCCATGGACTCAAGGCAGACTCAATCTGTTAAATATTATTATTGTTGTTGTTGTTATTTTAATTTTATTAAAAAAAAATTCTCCTCAAAACTAAAACTATATGACTAAAAAAAATTTTAAAAAATCTTGAATGAATTCCAATGAATTTTACAAAACTGAATATCTGAATGACTATGATTCTAATGAAATCTCAATGAAATGTGATAAAATCATCATGAAATTTGGATTTTAAGTTAGATAATTTGAATAAATAGGTTGATCGTGTACAAGCTATCAAAATTTTAAACCAAAAGAAAGGATAAAGGTCTCTTCTTGTCTTTGGATGATTATCTTTAGGATCATTTGTCACCTACTAAACCAACTTTGCATGTTAAAATAAACTTAAGTCTTAATAGTCTTTGTATTTCTTTAATGAAGCTGAAATTGGCTTTCAAATTGACTTATTTGCATGAAGATCAATACTTAAATTGGAATATCACTTTTGGTCGCCTTTATATATGTGTAGTTTTAGAAACCGACTAACCGGTCTAGACTAAAGGTCATTTGTATTTAACCCGATTTAGTCGGAAGGTATTTTAAAACCGTTCAAATATTAAACCGTTCAATTTCTGAAATAATTTATTGGTTCAACTGAATTAAACCGACTGATTTATTAAAAAATATTATATACATGCAAATTTATACGTAATGTTAATAAAAAATTATAACAATTTAGTTATATTCTCAATTATAAATCAAAATAAACATTTTAATAATTTAAATCATGAACAAACCAACATTCAATGATAAAAGAGCTTGATCTTTTTTCTTTTTCAGATTCATTAACCAAACCGACACAATTTTGGTCTCAAAGTATTTAAACAAAAATGCATGAACTAGGTAGTTTTGTGTAAACCGCAGAGTCCATCCGGTTTTACTAAAAACCGCCTAGTTCTTCAATTTTGCTTCCTTATGTATTCTTTTTGAATTAATAAAACTCCATATCAACATCATTTCATATAGTCTAAGTCGATTGAACTAGTCAATTCTCATTCTATCTAAATTCAATAAGGTGATGGAGCCATTACGGTCCAACGAGCTAGTGATGACCTTAGAGCATGTGCCACATGTCAAAGATTAGGAATCGGATATTTTGAAATTACAAAACAATCAAACATGACCGTGATGGGAAAGTGATGATCAGAAACAATAATGCGGGGAAGAAACCAAACTTCTTGATTTTTTTAGGAGAACTTGTTCAAAGATGCCAAGGCATTATTGCAGGCATGAGTGACCTAACCTCACGAGCAAGGACCAATTTTTAGCCAAGCAATTATTGTTTTTATTTCACATGCTCACATCCTTTTGTTACGTAATGAGTATTTTGCGCAGCGATTGACTTATGTGACACTTAGCTAGCTTGCCTTTTAGCTTGCTAAATCAGTCCTCGACATATCAACCAACCCCTTTTGCGCCGGGTGTGCCACTTTAACGTGACAAGAAACCAACAACCCCCACCTGCCCCTAAAAAAAAAATTACTAGTAAATTATCATTTTAAGTGTAAGTTGACACCCATAAATATAATTGTGAAGTTATTAATAGTTTTATTTTCATGGTCTCAAAAAGAAATCAATATATTACAATGTAGCTCCTATAAGTATATTCATTTCTCTTCGTCAACTAATTTTGTGTTTAGGAGGGGTTTAGGTTTCGTTGCCTAGCTAACCTCTCCTTCCATACATTAATTGACATTTATTTATTTTCTTAATTTGAGAGAGCAAAAAAAAATGGAAGGAGGTGGTGATTTTGATCATGTGAAAACGCCATTGTTGGTGACAAATGGAGCAGGAAATGGTTGTCATTTAGGGAATGGAAATGTAGGAGAAATGGTTAGGAGAAATTCAGTTAGTACGCTAAGGTGTGATTTCTTGTCCAATTTGCCCAACAAGGTTCGCACGGGACTTGATCCTGAGACCCCTTTCGATCTTGACATTTCCAAGACCTCTGGCTTGATTGAAGGTAGGTATATTTGTTGCCCTGAAATCAAAAATTATATAAGGTGTTCATTTGAATTTGTTTTAGTCAAGATTATATTTAAATTGCATGAATTATTACTACATCACAGCTAGTTTTGTAGGCTAATGCAAGATTATTGCTGCTATTTAGCTTGCTTATTTTCCTGATTCATTCTACGATCCTTGTACGTGGTTGCCATGAGTTTTCATTTTTCTCCATGTATTAGGAGAGAAGGAATATTATGAGAAACAGTTCGCGACCTTAAAATCTTTCGAGGAAGTGGACTCCCTAGAATCGCATACCATTGATGAGGAGCAAGAACTTCAAGAACAAGGAGAGCATGAGAGAGCAATGAACATTTCTAATGCAGCAAATGTCTTGTTGCTTGCCTTTAAGGTTAGCTACTTCTCTTCATCGTCACCAAATGAACTTGTTCGGGTTTTCGTTAAGAATATCATCAAAATTCAAACAAGTGAAACTTATTTCATGTCGTTTATGTGGAAATGAATGATTGTTGAATGTATATTGCAGATCTATGCTACTATTCAGAGTGGATCATTAGCTATTGCAGCTTCAACTCTTGATTCGTTACTAGATCTTATGGCGGGTGGTATACTTTGGTTCGCACACTTGTCAATGAAAGACATCAATATCTACAAGTATCCTATTGGCAAATTAAGGGTTCAACCAGTAGGAATCATCATCTTCGCCGCAGTCATGGCTACTCTTGGTATGTTCTTGTAGCACATCTTTGCTAAAAAATCGTGTCAATTTTGATTACTGGTATGCGAAAATAGGTTAATTTTCCTGTCTGTCAAATGCAGGTTTCCAAGTTCTGATACAGGCTGTGGAACAATTGGTTGAAAACAAACCTTCTGCCAAGATGACAAAGGAGCAATTGGTATGGTTGTATGCAATAATGCTGACAGCAACTGCGGTAAAACTTGTATTATGGATTTACTGCAGAACATCAAGGAACAAGATCGTTCGAGCATACGCGCAGGTACATTTGAGTACAATTGGTGTTTTTTTTATATATATACAGAGTGCTTTGACATATTCCTGTGGTATGTTTTTGGTGTCATTACTTCACTCTATGATGATTGCAGGATCACTATTTTGATGTGGTTACCAATGTAGTTGGTTTGGTTGCTGCAGTACTCGGAGGTAGATTCTTTTGGTGGATTGATCCAACAGGTGCCCTCATCCTCGCCATATATACCATTACGAATTGGTCTGCCACTGTACTAGAAAATGCAGGTTAGTCTCTAGAGCAGACTCATTGTTTCCGCGCTATCTATGTAAGTAGCTTGCAAGATTTCTGAGGCCTTAGTTGCTTTCTTCCTATAGTTTCCCTGATTGGACAATCAGCTCCTCCTGAAGTTCTGCAGAAGCTTACATATCTTGTCCTCAGACACGATCATCAAATCAAACGAATCGATACAGTTCGAGCATATACATTTGGTGTTCTTTATTTTGTTGAGGTTAGTTTGGTTTGCCTTAACACATAGCCAAACTGGTTTCAAGAAAGGTCCTAATTGGTGGAATGTTTCACTGCTGCAGGTTGATATTGAACTGCCAGAAGATTTGCCACTGAAGGAAGCTCATGCAATTGGAGAATCATTGCAGATAAAGATCGAAGAACTTACTGAAGTGGAGCGCGCGTTCGTTCATCTTGATTATGAATGCACACACAAGCCAGAGCATTCTGTTCTTTACAGACTACCCAATAATCTTGATTAGGTTTCCTACCTTTTGTATAAATTTTGTCTTAGTCATCCTTGAACAATCATGGTTTTCATGAGAAAATAGATAAATTCAGAGGGAATGTATCAACTAGGGTAGTTTTTATAGTGAAAATCTACGTAAATGTAAAGCTTTTCTGTCTCTATCAACTATCAATCATCATTTCCCAGTGCAAAAGATAAATTACTTCAAAGAATGCCCTGCTGAGATTTGAACTCATGACTGCTTGCTTAAGAGGCAAATACACTACCACTGTGCTACAGGGGCTAAAGTAGACGGCTGCATTATTGTTCCTTTTTATATGTATTGTTAGCTTCGTTGTCTTAGCTTCACATCTGCAGGACCACAGCATAAAACTACACCATCAAGCCATTTTGTGTTAGTGATGTTTTGATTATTTAACTTTAACTTTCAATCTTTGATTAACTAATAAAATCTCGTTGTCGCATCAAAACATAGCAGATATAGTGACTAATGGTTACATGTTTGAACTTGATAATGAAATGGTCGGATAATTAAAAAATGAAATTATTCAGGAATAAATAAACATGGAAAGCTAAAGGGTTATACATAAGATTTCTTGTGGTAGAAGAATCATAATAAAAAAAGTGTTTACCATTGTTCTATATAAATGAAACAAGTTAACAACGCACATTTATAATGAATAACCCTGAATAGTGTTTAAAGTATAATTGTCAAAATTCGTGAAAAAATTCGTTAGTAAAATTTCATTTTAAATTTTTAACTTTAGAAGCCATAAATTCTCTAAAAATATGTTAATTAAAATTTTCCGCGATGAAAATACTTTAAGCGTTAATTATCTTTATAAATTTGAAAAAGAGATGAAAACTTCAACTTCCTAACGAATCTAATTTAAAAGAGATGTTGTACAGATCAAGAAATGTTTCAATTTTTTAGGAAAATTGAATAGTAAGCATTTTTTGATTTTTTTGCTTCCTCCTCTCAAAGAAAAAAGAAAAATTGTACTTAAAAAGGATAAAAAAATAAATGAAAATAAGTAGGCTCTATTAAAAAATAAACAAATGGGCCAAAGCCCAAGTGTTGCCTAAGTGTTGGCTTTCACCTTATGTCTCCTTCCTAAGTTCCTCCTCCCACAAAGAACAAACACACGCGAACTGGCAATCTTTGCTGCAGCCCAGGTTAGCCTCATTCTATCAACTCTTCTTTGAGTTTTGTCCGTTACTGAGCCTTTTCTGCTTACAGCTTTTGGAAAAAATGCCCTGAGTAGTGAATAAAACCATTTTGACACTGTTCTGTAACATTTATTCTCATTTTAGTTAGTTCTTCTATACCAATTTGGTTACTAGGAAAGAGGAAGATAGGAACTAGGAAGAGAATTTGAGGATTTATGCCTGTTGCTATGATGGGTTTTGACCAAAAATGGAAAACTTTTATCTTAGTTGAAGAAAGACCTTCAAAGCCTCACACTTTTGGTTTATCCTCGTTTCCTGTTGGAAGCCCAAAGGCGTTAAAATGCTTCAAGAAGTATCATTATGTTGTTAGAGATAGTTAAACCATGAATTTGGGTGACAATGATTTTGTCAACAATGAGTTGGGTTTTAGGGGTTTAGTGCCCAGAACTGAACACAATTGGAAATGGCACTACATAATGTTTGCTGTGTTAGTTGTCTCATTGATAGGTATTTAAGAGAGTGATAATGTTGGGTTTAATTATAAGATGGCATTTATATGGTTAAGCTTCTCGTGAGATGTCTTTTAGGTTTTGCAATTTGTTAACTGTGGTTGAGAATCTTCATTTCGTTTGGTTTTGCTGTGATGTTCTTCATTTTTCTTTATTTCTTGGCATTGAAAGTGTTTTTTTCAACAATGATTTGGGTTTTAGGGTTTTAGAGCCCAATACTGAAGGCACTACATAATGCTTGCTGGGTTGGTTGTTGTTTCACTGAGGTTGAGAGTTTTCATTCTGTTTGGTTTTGCTGTGATATTCTTCATTTTTCTTTAATCCTTGGCATTGAAATTAGTGTTTTCTTCAACAGGGAAGGGGATAGAAGGAGTATATTTATAGGGTAAAAGATTGTCTCTGCAACTTTAGCTGCTACCCTTGCTCTGCATCACTTATTCGGTATTCAGCCACCACCAAGGCACTGGAGTTACTCTGCCCGGAAATATCACTATTGAGGGTGTAATAGTTGTTTCCCATGAATTTTATCTTATCACCTCCACAGCTCGTTCTTCGGTTGCCTTCCCACCAGTTCTGTCCCCGTTATCAAATACAACCTCTGTGTATTTCTGGAAGTAGTATAAAACATTATGATCATCGCATCTCTTCTCTCTCGCTCTCATTTCCATCTAGTTCATACTATTCCTTGAGCTCCCGTAAGGCACCAAAGGCTGCTGCAGATTTGTCAGAAGAGGGGCCAGTAGCTGTTATCAACTTTGAAGATGTTATGGAAAAGGATTGGTCTTTTCTTGATCAAGATGGCTTAAGTGACACAGAGGAACATAACCAAAAGATTGGTCGGATTATTTCTGCTGGAAGGATTGAGGAGAGTTCGAGGGTTTTGGTTTCAATTGGCTCAGAAGGGTTCGTGGACCAGTTGGTTGAAACAGCACCCTGCAGTCTTTCACTTCTTGTCCACGACTCACTTTTCATATTAGCTATCCTGAAAGAAAAATATGACAAGGTTAAATGTTGGCAAGGAGAGCTTATACATGTTCCAGAAAAGTGGGCACCATTAGATGTTGTGTTTCTCTACTTTCTGCCGGCTATGCCCTTTCAACTTGACCAGATTTTCATGACGCTTGCAAAACGTTGCTCACCAGGTAATCAGGAAGAGTAGTATTTTATATTTCTAGCTAGTTGAATACATGACCCTGATGCTGAATGCTCATATACCGGCATGTTCGATATCTAAAGTGTTGGTTGCTTCAGTTTATTTTTTCTTCTTTTTGTAAACAGTTTTAAAGCTTCTTTAATCTTGCATGAACGCAATTGTGATGTGTTTTGAACTCCCGGTTTCGGGTTGTGACTTACAATTATTAATTCTGTAGGTGCAAGAGTGATAATTAGCCATCCGCAAGGAAGGGAAATTCTGGAGCAGCAAAGGGAACAGTACCAAGATGTTATAGTCTCTGACTTGCCTGATAAGATGACATTGCAGAGTGTTGCAGCTGATCATTCTTTTGAGATGGTTGAATTTTTGGATGAAGCAGGATTCTATCTTGCTGTTTTGAAGTTTTCGGATTCTGGAAAATGAGAGATTTTGAAGAATTTTGCTCATGGCTTAAAGTGTGAATTGAACATCAATGATTACTCTCACGGTACTTTATGGGATGTTACTCAAGTGTTGGTACAGTGGGTGCTTTCATCAACCATTGGCTGTTAGTATTATTTTGAGATGAATTGTAGCCTTGTTTATTTAAGTAAAAATAGAAAAATAGATAAAATATGAAATATGAAGGATCGAACTCCTTATTTACGTTATAAATGGAGTTGGAGTTAATAAATGAGATTGTATTGTATCTAATTAAATTAAATTAATAATATTACATATAATTTAAAAAAGACAAATTTATTTCTGCTAAAGAATAGTATTAATTTAAATAATAAAAATTCACTTTTTTCAAAGTAAACAAACTTTGTTTAACCCTCCATTATGATTCAGGGGTATTATCATTATTATTCATAATTTTAATAAGCATATATTAAAACAAAGTTACAAATATTACGTATTTTAATCATGCTAAAACATCCGTTTATTCAGTATACTGTAGCGACAAATACCAGCTACTAGTACAACTAGGGTTCGGATTTCTAAAACTGGCGGTGCTAGGAAAACCTACTTCCATTCAAGAGACCCTAATCCCATCGGCTCATCCTTCTATAAATAGACATACAACGATTATGGAAACCTAAGAAAAAAAAGAAAGTGTTCTACAATCTTGTCTTCTGTCGCTCTCTCACAGAACAAGAAATCCTTGTGTTGTTATCCATTTCCTTGTCCTTTTTGTTCTTTCTCCTGCATCAGTCTTTTGAATCTTGCCAGTCAAGCAACCTTCCTCTGTCTTTTTCCAATCATGTCTGATCCTCGTAGTCCGTTATGGAACAAAAGTTCAACAAATCTCGCTGTTCTTCCCTCACAGAATGCGCAAGAATTTCGTTTTCCCAGAGGAATGAAATTCAGACCCAGCAATGAACAACTTGTAGGTCACTACCTCTACAAGAAAACCTATAGGGAGCAGGGGCCGTGTGACAGCAAAGTAATCTCGGATTGCGATCTTTACGGCGAGGAGGAGCCATGGCAGATATACGACAGGCTTGTTGGTGGCCACCCCGGTGATAAAGGGCTCTTTTTCTTCACCAATCTGAAGAAGAAGCGTTCAAGATTTGAGCGCAAGATCGGGAATGGAAGCTGGCACGGAGAGAATGGAGCTGAGACGTTTCATGTCAAGAATGGAGATGAGCTGATAACATGCATGAAGAAAAGATTCGTCTACAAGAAACCCGGTTCGAGCCAGGATGGTGGTTGGACGATGTACGAGTTCAGTGCTGGCTTCTCCAACGATCGTGTGATCTGTCAGTTAATCAAGAACGAAAAGACTAGTGCTCTAAATCCCGAGAATTTGGGCAGGAAAAGAAAGGTTGTGGCGAAACAAGTACAAGAACCTGATTGTGTAGCAACCCAAGAGCAAGAACCAGAACCTGATTGTGTTATCGTCCATCAAGAGCAGAAGCCTGCGAAGCGAACTAGGAAGATGTTGCCTGAATACATTGATCCTGATCCTCATCGCGGTGAAGCAATTGTCCAAAGAAAGGTTGTAACCCAAGAACCAGAACCTGATTGTGTCATCATCCATGATCAGGAGCAGAAGCCGGCTAAGCGAGTGAGAAGGATGTTGGCAGAATACGTGGATCCTGATCTTGATCGCGGTGAGGTGATTGTCCAAAGAACTGATTTCGGTTGGGTTCAAGAATCAGAGTTGTCAAGATTTCTCCAGCATATGATAGTGAACGGAGACGTTCTTGATTACCATTGCGCATCAAACCTTCCTGAATATGGATTCAATGTCTCTGCTCCTGCTGTTTCACAACTAGAAGAGTACTTCCCTGAAGAAACTGCCGGCGGTGATCCAAGAAGCAGTGGCATGGAAAAGCTGGTGAGAGTAGAAAATCTCAAGAGCTACACTGGTGGTGTTTACAGCAGTCAAGCAATGATTAAAGCTGATGAATTTCCAGTACACTATTATGATTTTAGTGTGTAAAAAAAAGCAAGTCATTGTTGCAAGACAGATTGTACAATTGTTGAATGTAAGGAATGCTAGTTTTCAGTTGATTAATTATGTTTCTTCAAATTTAGTTCTGTTGTCTAAATTTCTCAATGGTTTAAGCCATTGATTTGCCTGAAGTCAATTTTGCAACTAAATTGTAGCTTAGTGTGACGGGTTAGGTTTCGAATTTGAGTCTCGTAACCTGCAATTCGAATCCAAGTCAATTTCACAACTAAATAATTACAATCTACACATTTCCATCAAACCTGAACGCAAGCAACTGGAGTTAAGCAGTCAGTATCATAAAAATGTGCAAGGAAAACCAAAGCACACTGCTTTAGTTATGCAGAAACCAGCAACTTCTTGTGTCAAGTAGAAGTAGTAGAAGAGGTAAAATGTAGAAGAAAAAAAACTCATCCCTAGAAATGCTTCATTAGAGAAAAAAAAGAAAAGCTGACCTCAAACAGAAAAACCTCAAGCATTAAGCCACTCAACTTTTTCTACATTTAAAGCGGAAAAAAAAATAAAGCCAAATTGCAGATCAATCAACTGACCAGAAAAAAAAAACTGTAGCTAAAAAAATGGAATTTCTCAAGGGGGGAGGGAGGAAGATTATTGTTGTACTGGCTTATAAAATAGCCGAAAACTTCCATTACCAGATAAGAAGACAGGGACTGAACTCTCAAAACAGCCACCACAACTTCTTAGTAAACATATATCAGAAGATTGAAAACTGTATTCCATTGCTCGCCGCAAACAAGTTGTATTCTTCCATTGTATTGTCCATGTTATTGAAAGCAGTGCTGTTTTCAACTTGATCTGATAAAGTCTTTGAAGTAACGTCTCCAGTGATCACATCTTCCGATGAAAGAGCCACAGGCCCACCAAAATGGAATAGGGAAAATGCAGTGTTAACCGTTTGTACTGTGGCAGAGTTGTCCACTTTCCCACCACCTCCAGTTGCATGGGTTTCAGATGGACGTTGCCTAACTGAAGGCACCCTCTCCTTGTTGGCTTCGGTTAGAGAGTCTTGCACAGCACACGTCTGCATTAGCTCATCTGGGTTTAAGCAATTGCCTCTGGCAACTGGTTGATAAACTGGAACTGCAGCAGGATTGAACAGGGGAGTTGCCAAATGCTGCACGGGACTGTACTGCATACATAACCGTGAGTTTCCATTTAAACCATACCCAAGAGGGTTGGCATACAGATAGTGGTTAGGATGGGCAAAAGGCATTAATCCACCAGCTGGAGCTGCTGGCCAGGAAACTGGATTCTGATGATAGTAACCCATTGTCGAAGGAGCTTGAAACACAGAATACTGCAGATTAGGGTTATGCATGGGAGGAAACATGCCTTGATGCTGCAAGCCCACATTTCCATTATCAGGATTTTGGGCGGTTTTTGTTGTGGGATTTCCTAAAATATTCATTCCTTGACCATCAGGCAGAAGACCAGATGATTGCTTGCTTTGAAAGGGCTCCCCTTCATTTGTACTTGACCTTTCCTTCATGCCCACGTCATGACAGTTGGAGAAACCATTTTTAATACATTCTGAAGTTTCTCTTCCCTCTGATTGTTGACTAGAATCTTCTGAGTCTGATGTGGAAGAGGATTCCAGGTTTCCATGGTTTGAAGAGGCCGTATTACTGTCTCCCTCACTAAGGCACGATGAGCAGTTATCAGAGTTTGAGGTGCTGCCAATACTGGGGTCAGAAGTCCCACTCAAGGCAGTGCTTTTTGTTGGACAGGAACTAACTTCCTCATAAATAGTTTCTGATGAGTAGCAAGGGTCCTTCACCCCCGCATGAAATTCGTTCTGGCAATCTTCATCAGTTTCAAGGCTGCAGTTTCTCGAGCCCTTCACATCACCTCCATCATGATCAATTTTGACAGAACCTCCAGTAATTCCACCAGAACATGTGTCATCAGATACCTTTAACAGGTCTCTATTGGGTTCCATTCCTTCAACCTTGCATGTTGATCGCAAGGTAACATCAGAATCTGAGTTGCTCCGAGGATACTTTTTCTGTAATTCTGTGGGCTCCCAGACCTTTCTAGAATGAAGCACATCTCTGACAGCAGTATTGTTCCCCATTATGCACTTGGTTTTAGGTCTCACACATCCTTCACGTATGTATTCTGTCTGGCCATATTTGTTACCGCGATAGAATTGCTTGGACACGTCCAACACTTCTGACTTGACAACAGCTTTGTTCTCCCTGCCAACTCTTGTTGCAGAAACATGTGGATCTGTCTTCACCCTGTATTCATTGTTTTGATGACAGCTGCAAGAATGGAAATCATACCTGTCGCTCACCCTGTTGGTGCTATGAAACTTCTCATTGAACTTAAGGCTACAATTTCGGCCATTAGATCTAGGTACATGTATCCTTGCTTGCCTATTTGGCCCATTGATGCCCCTTGAATGTGTCTCAAAATTATCTAAGTGATTTCTTGACTCAGCTCTATTAGCCACAGCAACAGTGTCTGAAGCAACTGTGAATCGGCGTCTGTCAGACCACTTCAAAGATGCATCAGGTTGAACTTCATTTCGAAATCTCATTCTCCAACGAGAAAATTTTGATTGCTCAAAAGAGTCATTCCCATCTTTCAAATTGGTGACTTCCCCATCAGGGCTATCATAGGAGTCATTTTGGGTTATAGAGGTGTCATACCCATTTAAGAATTGCTGATATTGAATATCAGGAGATCCAGGCCGGGACAGAGAAATATCACCAGTTTCACTAACAGAATCCCTGCAGCTGATGGCATTATCTGGCTCTTCATCAACACTTGGTGATGTTTCATCCTTTGGAATGTCAGAAAGAACAGGAATATCATTTGACTCAGGACACTTCTGTTCTTTATCTTTTTCTCTCCCTTTTAACCTCTCTTTCCTTCGAAGCTTTTTCTCTCTTTCTTTCGTTCTTCTCCTCTCCTTGCGTTCTTCTTCTTCACGTTTTTCTCTCTCTTCTTCTTCAAGAAGCTTCATCTGTAGGGACAATTGATCTAGTGTCAAATATCTGCCAACTTTTCTGTGGATCACTTTCCTTTTCTTAGTTATAAATGCAATCACTAGAAACGAAAAATTTATCTGTCATGCTTCCAGGAAAGGTTTAAGAAAAGAAAACAAATATTATCTGAAACCATCAATAACACTAAGACCTGCTTTTCCAGTGTTATAATTTCTTTGCACGCGACATGGACACGTTCCTCCAGTAATTTTATAGCAAGACAAACAAAGATGCTGTGGGCATTTTGGCGTGCAGTTCCTTCTCTGAAAGCTTTTTCAACCTGAGAATTGCACAAGAGGAAATAAGTCGTAGAACATGAAGTTCAAATACACAAATCATATTGCATCTCCAAATGATCAATGCAACAGAATCAAAACCCATGATCTTCATTTCTTGTAAAAACAACAATAACTGATAATTTTGATCGACCAATAAGGTATCTTTAGGGAGCAAGAGTGAGGAGAACATTGGTAAGAGCCAGCCAGATCAGAAGGCAGACAACTATTTATTTATTTTGTTTGGGAACTCATAAATGATCTAGCTAAATAAACTCCCAGTGTGGATCATTTTTGCTCCTTTTTTAAAGAGAAAAAAGGGACAAGTACCCAGCCTCCTGTATCTATATGAATTGGAAAAGAAAAATAATAAAAGAGCAAAGTGATGCCAATAAGAGAGTATCAATAATATTTTCCAAACTAGTGATGTACCTGTTCCTTAAAAATAACAGTAGCTGCATCTAGAAGAAATTCTCGAGCAAGTTCAGGACTCTTCGCATGCTTTTGTGGACGTGAGCATTCTCCATCAAGCTCATTCCCATCCTTGTCCATGGAATCATCATCCTGAAAGAATATATCACATAAGATAACTATGTAACATATAACTGTAAATATGAATATTTAACATGACTCTAACGAGTCTAAAAGAGAAAGATATCAACTAAGCCAAACGACTGAGCTACCTCTTCTTCTTCAGCCTCCTCAGCGTGCTCAAAAAAACTTCGTATACTTTCCCCTCTAGTAATTGCAATAAAACCATCACCTACTACAAGCCGGCAATGCACACATGGTTGACCCTTTAATGCATGTGCTTTTACGGAAAGCTCAGTACACCGACCGTCTAATTTCCAAGCCCTCAGTGTGATGAAACAAGCAGTCAAACCACCAAGATCCAGGCCAGTAACCTGAACACTCCCATTCATGCCTACATTTTCAAATTCTAGAATGTCAGATTTCCCTTCTCCTGTTCCAACTGCCCATTCAAAGTGATGGTATGTTCCAACAGTGTCAGCAAAAGCTTGGCGCCAATCAGCTTGGATTGTGTCATCAGACACCTAAGGAAATGACAAAGAAAATGTGTCAAGCTGGTCACATCTCTTGTGTACTACCACAAATTGTTATACAATATGTGAGCTATTAATAGAGACCAGAGCATTGATGTTCTTTTTGTGAATCTCAGATCATTCAAACCACAGAAGCACACAAGAAAATGAATAAGCACCTCATATTGGAATGCGGTATCCGCAACACAAAACCAACTTGTGCAACGAGGCTCCCGCCGCATTCGCTTCAACTCTTTCAACTCCTTGAACTCACGAATAACATTTCTCCTACAATCTCTGCAAAACCTCTTGCTGTCAAACCTGTAGAGTGAAAAACAGACAATTTAGTATTACAATGGCCATAGAAGAACACTACTCATAGCACTCTCAGATTCTAAATTTAATAAGTAAACAGAGAACCAAAAAACTAAAAAAAAATACTTCATAAAAACTATAAAAAAAAATAATACAATCTAAAAAATCCAAATCATAATCTACAGTCAAGATGATTTTTCCTGAATGAAAAACCATAATTTCAATTCACTTATCTCGTACAGAGTGTACGGATGACTTAATCTTGAACCCTTTCACCAATAAACATAATTTACATGAGCGTAACAAACAAATGAGCAATAATGAGTGTTCCAAACTTCCATGTTTTTATATGCCATCAAAAGACCACTCAAAGACCAAATACCAATAGGAAAGGCTAAGATCAGTCTCACTAAAATTTGCAACACCTCTCTAAGGAAATCCCTTCCTAGCTACTGGATGACAAATTAATCCTATATGACTCAATCTTCTTCAGATTCTTTCCTGGCCATTTTTATAACAATGTCTTCTCATTATGTTGGAGTTGCGTAACTCCATATTGACGTGCTGTGGATCAGATCAAAGGCTAAGATCAGTCTCACTAAAATTTGCAACACCTCTCTAAGGAAATCCCTTCCTAGCTACTGGATGACAAATTAATCCTATATGACTCAATCTTCTTCAGATTCTTTCCTGGCCATTTTTATAACAATGTGTTCTCATTATGTTGGAGTTGCGTAACTCCATATTGACGTGCTGTGGATCAGATCAAAGGACAAAGTCTGTTGAGCTTTTAATCCACCTATTCTACCATGTGAATAGTGAAACTAATTTTCACAAGCTGGTGATTTACCCCATTATCTTATCCCACAACCATTGAACCTTGTCAATGATAAATAACCCTCAAAGAGAAGCCATGATTCTTACTTATCAGAGCATCCATACAAGAAGCAATCATTTGACAGGTAGCTCTCTCCTTTGGTAGCCTTGGGGTTGATTGTAACTCTCTTAATAATGTTATCCTTCTTAATTCATTGACAGCAGACCAACAGTAAATAAGGACTTAGGCCTGCGTGCAACTTTGAATAAATTTTCACAGCACTAACTAATATCTTCAAGTGGCTAGATGCTGAATATCTACATTGCTCAAAATGCAATGGAATGGAACACCAAGTCCTGACTTATAACAGAGCATTAAGTCCTGACTTCTAAAAGAAAGTAACCAAACTTTAGATGAATTTAAGAGTATAACTTTGCAGGGATTGCAAACTGAAGGCACTGTTACTTCTCAAAGAAGCTGACTGGGTTTAGGTTCTAAACCTCTCAAAGACAAATAGTAAAAGCAATTGCATCAACTATGTTCTCAAATCAATTTTTTCCCTTGTTTTCAGTCCCACAGGGAGAACCACAATGGTACCAAAAATATCCTAAAGCCCCAGAAAAGCATGTAGGCTAACTACGACCCTGTTCTTATACCTTCTTCAACTGATAAAAACTGAATCTTGTATATAAAGAATAAAAAAGGCTAAACACACACCTGCACATAAGCCTCTCAATGAAATCCTCTTCCTTCATCCTTAAAAGAGATTGCCGAGTCTCCTCTCCAAGAGCTGACCAGAAATCCACCAGTGTGTCACAAGAAAGCCTTGCGGTGTGCAGAGCACACGTCTCTCTTGTTCCATGTCCTCTACCATAACCAGTCATTCCTTGGCTAATCCAGCCACGAGCTCCCCCACCACAAGCATCAGGATAGAGCAGCTCTCTTTCCCGTTCCCTTGCACGTGCACCTTCGAAGACCTAATTTCAAAGCAGAACTTGAGCAACAAGAAAACAACAGAATAATGCAATCAATCAAGAATTTACATCAGCACTTACAATTTCAAGACCCTTAAGAGACTTTGAATACAAATAGCAGCTCAAAAGTGTCAGTGACGAATCACGTGTGGTAGACGAATCACGTGCGGTAGTTAATCCACCCCAAGGATGAACTGATGCCTCCGGAATCTCCTCTCGGCATCCTTTTGATCCACCACCATTCAGATTTTTTGAGGTTTCTAGTCTGTTGCGAGGAAGGGGCCCAGCTCCTCCCTCCTGCTGCAAGGACTTACCATAGGCGAGAATCTGATAAAATCCTTCGAGTAACAGCCCATTGCATCTAGAGCAGTACATATTCTTGCGAGCTTGCTCAAACAGAGTTTGCTTGTCAATCTGCAATAGCTTCTGCCGCTCTTGTGGTGACAATTCACACCAGAACTGTACACAAACAGTGAAAAGAATTGTCACAAATTACATGCGAAAGAAATTAACCGAAATATAAAAGAATGTTAATGACGTGCAACATTCTTAACCCAAATATAGAAACATTATTAAGAAAATTTTCTAATTCGACACCCTTTAGTCCTCCAGTTAACACATGGATAATCATGAATACATCAATTGTCTGACTCAAACAGAAATCATGCCCACCCTAAAATGAATTCCAAAAGCCATTTTCATAAATGCACTTCGGTTTCAAATGAAATGAAAGGCCACTTGAACTGCACTTTGCCACTGGCAATTCATAACCTGCAGGTTGTAATCACATTTGTAAGTCTTATGCAACCACAACTAACCCAGGCATCAGAATGTCAATTCTTGTCTTGTAAGCAACCAAACACAGCACTAACATTTCATTGCTTACTCAAATGCAAATCAGATAGAAACTTAAACAAAAAACAATGCCCACATCACCCAATCACTAAACCCAAAATAAAACCACTAACACTGCAGCCCAATTGTACCCACTTAAAAAGTTTCACTCCATCAAAAACAACGCGATAGAAAGGAGCTAATTATGGGCAAAATGGATCGAAGAATTCCATACATGTACACCAATCAAACATTCAAAAGGCTAACATAAAGAAGCTCATTAACAAAACTGAACAGCAAGATCCAATCCAAATTGGATATGAAGCACACTGATCTCATTCAATCCTTAACATAGAAATCTAATCTAAGTAAGGGCACCTTCTGGAGATGATTATAGCTGATATCCTCGTGATATTTTTCCCAATATCCTTTGGCAAGGTGAGCAGGAAGCGAGTAATTCAGCGCTGGTATCCTCTTCCTCCTCGTCGTTGCAGTCGTCGCCGGCGTCGTTTCATCAGTGATCAGATACTCGTCATCCCTCCGCGGCGCATCAACTATTCCCGGCATCCTATGGTTTTTCTATATAATAATAATCGTATCCTATTTCTATTGAATTGAATTTATTTCAGATTCATTTCAACAATCCTCCCGTCTGCAAAGTCTCATCATTTCACAGCAAAGACAATCTCAAATAAAAGAAATTAAGCTGAGACAATGGAATTTCATCAGCTTCTATCAAATCAAAAAGCTAATAATCAACGATAAATAAGAGACAAAAATGGATTCAGAAAAAGAAAAGAAAACACTGTTTTTCTGAATTTTTTTATATTTTTTCAATGGATCGATTCGATAGGGAAGAAGAGAGAAATAGAGGGAGAGATCTTCGAGGAAGGAGATGATGATAATTTGAGGGGTTTTGGTTTTTTGGTGAAGGCGATGAGATTTGGTTTTTTTTTTTTTTTTTTGGTGCCTGTGTTTATATTTATATATTGTGTATGTTAAGGAAGAAAAGGGGAGGAAATGAAATGTAAAAATAAAAATAATAAACCATTAAAATGAGGCATTTTTTTTTTCACAAGAAATCAAATGAAAATGTTTTTTTATAAATTTCCTTTTTTCTAATAGGAAAATTCATTAAAATAATGGATTAAGATTATGTGGCATTGTAATTTATTTTTGATAAATGTTATAATTATATGTTTTTATTTTTGGGTGTTTTTTACCAATCTGGTATAGAATTATATTATTTAAGTATTGTCCGATATCAGATTCTTATCACTCAAAATCGATTAATGTTGGTAATTTATATTGATAGAAATATTTGATAACTCAAATTTGAAATTCAAATTTTGACATAATTTTCAAACAATATAAATTTAGTTGTTAAAAGAACATAAAATTTTCATTTGAGTAAGAAATGTGAGATTTGTTAAGTAATTTTCTGAAAGAAAATGAGAGTAATTAGTCTCTAAGCCTTTGATTAAAAAGATGTGAACAATTCTGGTACCTTGAAAGAGTGAGGACAGAGTGTTTTCGGTTTTAGGGTAACAAAACTAACTACGAAATGACGGATCTGTCCTCACACATAAAAATGGCGTGCGTGTGCGTTTATTTACGTCATTGTCACAAACGGTGCGTACGGTTCATTCTCTATGGCCGTGCCGCCGAGCGGAGCGGGCGAGTAGAGAGATAAGATGACGAAAAGGCCCATGGACTCGGACTTGATTCGCATTCGGGTTCGGAGCGGAGCCATTCGTATTTGGGTAAGTTACGGTTCACTGATTTGCGTTGCGTGCGTGTTCCTTGCCGTTTTGGTCCTTTTCCAGTCCAGCTGCCACCAAACCAAATCGGGTGAGAAAATGTTTAGTGCTTATCATGAGTAGATTGAACCCACTCTTGACCCCCATTCATCCAATGCCACGTGTTCCGCTGGCACCAATAAGATTATTTCATGATTTTATTTATATTTATATTTATATTTTCGGGATAAAGTTAAAAAATGATTCTGAACTTTAATATTTTATTTAATCGCAACCTTAAACTATTTGTTTGTTTAATGACCCCCTAAACTTAAAAATAATGATTAAATAATTCCCTTTCATTAAAAAAATGTGAAGTGTCATTAATTCTGACAGTTTTTATTGCCCTTTATTGTCACGTTGGATTGCCACCTCGGATTTTCTTTTTATTTTTTGTTTTTTGTTTATCATCTTTCCTCCCCAAAACGCTAAAAGATGCAAACACCAAACCCTTCTCGCCATTTCAAGAAATGCAGTGAAGAATCCTGAATCTGGTACCCCACCAGAGTTCACTACCTTTCTCTGGTTCAAATTCCCAAACAGAGAGCATTTCATCTTGGCATGGACGAGCTGAAGGTTCTTGGTTCTTGTAAATCTTGCAAATGAGTTTGGGTTTTATGTCAAGAACTGTTTTGGGTTTAAAGATTTGATCTTTCTGAATTTGTTGAAGTATTGTTCATTGTCATGGGTCTTTTGGGATTGTGTGGAGGATGACCACCCAAAATTTGGGGAATCAAACCCTTCAAACATTGTTTTTGACACAAATGATTCAAAGGCAAAGACTTTATGGTTTGGTTTGGTGAAAATGGTGTCTGGTTCAATTGCTTTTGCAGCTGCATCAATATCTCAGCGAGCTGATTCCATTTCCCGCACCATCTGTTTGACAAACCTCCTTATAGATCTCAACCCAAATTGTAAAAATTGGATGAAATGGTTTATGTTTAGAACAGAGAACTGGATGTTGTCAAACATGGTTAAATGCCCACTTGCATTTAATCTCTTCTCAACAGATTTATTAAATGCAACACACTAACAAACTCACCATTAGATCTAATCCTTCGGAGGCTCAGGAGATTCGTCTGACAGGACAGTGGCGAGGACGGAGGCGAAGAGGAAGGAAAGGCAACGGAGAAGACGAGGACGTCCGAATTATTGGTGGAGCTGGAGTTAGAGATGATGGAGGTGGTGGCCTGGAGCTGGAGATGGCGGAGGTGGAGCAATGGGGAGGAAAAAACAAAAAAAAATCCAACGTGGCACTCATACGGGACAATCCAACGTGGCAATAGAGAGTTGACTTGATAACAAAAACTGACGGAGTTAATGATACGTCACGTTTTTTTAACGATAGGAGTTATTTAATTCTTATTTTTAAATTTAGGGGGTCATTAAATAAACAAATAGTTTAAGGTTACGATTAAATAAAACATTAAAATTCAAAAATATTTTTTAGTTTTATCTCATATTTTCAGAAGTGGGGCTAAAAAATTTGGGAGGAATAAGATTTTATACTAGTGATTTAGTAAAAACAATAATTTTTATGAACTATTAACAATCTTTCCATCACAAAACATTAACAATTAACAATTTTTTTATTTAAAAAAAAACAATTAACAATTTTGTTTGCATAAGCATTAAAATCTTATGTGATTTAGGAAATGGAAATGGCATTTTTTTTTTATCACGAAATTTCCTACGCTAAAACCATGAAGAACTTTCTAAGCTTGAAGATTTTTTTATCTAAAGGTTGAATTGATTTGGGGATATTTGAAGTTGATCATCAGTGCATTAATTAGGTAGTCTACACACTGTATTATCCGCTTTAGATCTAAACTTAAGGCAGCGGCTACCCTTAATTTCTTTTAAATTTTTTCAAAAGTTTCAATATGATCCTTCCAGTTTTAATTTTATCATATATGTAACTTTAATTCACACACCGTAATAATATTCCCCTCAAACAAAGTACTCATACAACCACCACAACGACCCAAATTCTCTCCCTCAAACTAAGTATCATAAAACCTCCAACAAAAGTCCTTAGGTATATAGCCTACCAACTTCTTATCCGACCTGGTGATTCACCATAATTTTCTCCTCGACATTGAACTAAGTAAAACCCATCACTAAGGCTCGTTAACTTTTAATTCATTTTGGAGATTCACCGTGTGTCACCCGCATCACATGAATTATAGTATTTTATGGGGACCAACCTAGGCCATAGTCCCAATACTTATCCCACTAAACCATCAACTCTTTTATCATGTGTTAGAGAAATAAAAGTTTATTGATCGTATACATAGAATGATATTGTTCTTTTTGAGCTCAAGCTCTCCCAATTTTCCTATATTTAACTTTTATTTATCTTATCTATATGGAGTGAGGTTTTGATTTACACACTTCAACAAAAAATTTACTATTAATATTTGAGACATATATTTTTTTTTCCCATAACTAAATTTCTCAAACGATTTGATGAACTTAAGGCGATACTGAGTGTCCTTATACTTTGAATACATTATCAAATGATTCGTGCACCTTCATTCATTCTATTTAATTGGTTAAATTTTTTTTATTTTATTTGAAACCAGTATAACTCTATCGAGAGTTATTCCAACCAACCAATAACAAAAGTTATTAGAGTAGGTGAGACGAGATGGTTGCCGCCCCCTTTTGCTTAAAACAGATGCGGTTGTGGGGACTCTCTTCTGGTCTGGGGTTCGTAGCAAGGGATAGTATGGGTAGCTAATTCTAGCTGAAACGTCTTATGTGTGTGGCTACATCTAAGGCAATGGCTATTAGGGTAGCTCTGAAGTACGGGTCTTAGCAGGGCTTGGAAGTAGTGATTGTGAAATCGGATTGCTTGGAGGTGGTTCAGGGCTCTACTAGCTGTCTGGCCTCTTTAGGGTACATGGGACTCATACCTTAGGATATTTTGCTCCTGGCGAGTTGATTTTCCTCTTGCTCATTTCCTCATGTTCGACGATCTTTTAATATTTTTGCTTATAATCTAACCAATGTGGCTTTAATTTTCAGTTTGGAATTTTTTGTAATATATTTTACCTAAAAAAAATTAACTAACGTGGATATATTTTATTTGATGTTTTTTTTTTGAAAAAAAAGTACAATATTAATATAAAATCACGTTTGTGTATTTTGAAAAAAAAAATAGTAAAAATGTTAATACTTCTATAATCTATACTAGTATTGAGTATAGAGAAAATGATTAAATCTAAACCTACTCATGCTGCTTGCTTGCCTTCACAATTTCTATAACAAATAGCGGTACTAGTTGACAATCAATCTGATTATATCTAGATTGATAATATATTCATTTTCCAAAAATTACATTAATATCTAATCCATAATATCTTATACGGGTAATTAGGGCTGTCCATCGAAATACCGTACCGAAAATATCGAATTACCATACCGACCGAACACAAATTCGGTCGGTATTTTTTTTGCTAAATTTGGTATTCGGTATTTCGGTACGGTAACATTTTTGGTAGGTTCGGCAATGTACCGAAATACATATATGATGGCCATGGGCTTGGGCTGCTTGGGCTGGGCAAACCGAACATTCTTCCTTCTCATCTTCTCAAATCTGTTCACTGACTCATTCGCATCTCCTCTCTTCTTCTCCTTCGATGTCTGTTCTCTTCTTCTCTCCAAATTTCCAAAACCACCACAACAAACAAGCAAACCAGCCAGGCAGTCACCACTTCATCTTCGTCGATTTTTGTTCTCTTCTTCTCTCTAAGATTCAGCCACGTAACACACAATCTCGCATCGCCACCGTGAGATTCATCACCGACTACGATCCCGCTAGGTATACCTGCAGCCGGTCACTCCGTCTCTGCAATTCCCGCTAGGTATATAAACACCCTACCTCGAATGCACATACTCTCTTCGATTTCAGTTTTCGCGATTGAGATACTTGAATTCGTATGATGTTGGAACTTGGGTCTATTGGGAGGACTTCGTGGGCCTCCATTTTTGTGGTCTTACAGGTTGTTACTAGTCGGATTTGTAGTTTGGTGGCCGGATTGGTAGGGTGGTGGTTGGCAGCAGTGGCTGCTAGGTGGAGGAGATGGTTGGTTTGATTTTTAGGGTTAGGTGATGGCTACTGGTTTGGGCCTACTGATTGGGCCGGCCCACCAGAGAAGGAAGGGGCTGCTGGTTTGTGGGACGGTACGGTATACCGAAATACCGGTATACCGAAATATTTCGGTAGGTATACCGACCGATGGAAACCCCTACGGGTAATCATATTATTTAAACGAGAACCATGGTGATTGGGGATATCCAAGAAGTTTTGAAATGATTTAGGTGTGTGAAATATCACACATGGCAAAATCCCAATAAAGTTGCCTTATGGGCTTGTTAAATTGTGTAGAAGGCATCACGAACATCTCTAAAGAGGTTATCAATCAACTTCAATAATCATCTAAACACAACAATCTCCAGAGTCATATTGAGATGTAAAAATCTGTGTCGTGTGCACACCTAGATTATGAAACATCGATACCTAGAGAAGTCTATACAATCAATGTAATAGATACCCCTGAACAAGAACCACACGAACATCGGAACAATCATGGTGGCCACCCAAGCGAACAAAACTAGCAGAGACTCAATTAAGAAACAGTTGCATGACTATGAATTGCAGGTCAAAAGTCGAACTGAAATGACACAGGGAGTACATCAGGATTGAGATTTTGTGATAAATTGGCTTTTGTTATTGAAATGCACTGAGTTCACTGTAAATCAGTTTGGAGGGAGTACAAACACACAGACCAGCATATAAGAACACAAAACCAGTGTTTGAAACATATTGACCCATCTTGGAGAAATTCAAATTCCATCGGTGAAGGAAAAGATAGAATGATAAACGTCTACAGTTTCTGTAGAGCTATCTAAACAATCATATGCCAAAACCAAAAACTGCACGAATCCTATGGAAAATTTGATCCCGCCATCCTCTCTCAGTATTCTCCGCCACAGTTGCATTCCCAAACCTGCAGAACCAACAAAACAAAGAAAGAGACAATCAGCCCAGATAACAAGAATGCAGATACTTAAAAGACCTAAGTTTTGCCACTCCCATGAACAAAAACTAACCTGTCTTCCTCAGGAATATCAGTATGAACCAACTTCACTATAGTCATACCAGGTTCAGGTTCATCCAAAGTGAGTCTAACCTACAACAACAAAACATTAAAGAAGTCGATAAAATTGCTCCAGCATCAAATGCAATTCAATAATCCAATTCAAAACTATCTCATCAAATCAATTTGATCAGTAGAAAACTAATTCAATCTAATCAATTCATTGATGAACAGTTTGTCTTACCGTGGAAACAATCCCATCAGGCCAGCTCCCAAATCTCCATTTCTGCACAATCAACTTACCCTCTTGCAACTCCACATTACTCCCTGTAACAGACCCATCAAAAATACTAATCTCTCCTCCAACCTCCTTACTAATCCTTGCATTGCTCTGTGTAAACCCTCTCCACCTATTCTCATCCATCAATATTTCATACATATCCCTCGCCCTACAACTAAACTTCTCTGTCAAACTAATTGTCTTAAACCCTTCCTTTTCCTTTTTCTTCTGCTCCTTCTTCTCCACCACACTCGCACTCACCACAGGTTCCAATTTTTTCACTTCTTTCTGCACACCACCACCAGCAGAAGCAGCAGCAGCAGCCTTCTTATCCGCCACTTTCTTCGCTTCCAGCTCTTCCTTAACAGGCCCACCTTTCGCCATACACTGCACATAAGCCCTAATCTTATCCTGAACCAAAGGCTTCCCTTTCGAAATCATCGCATCCTTCAACGTCTTCCCAATTGGACTTTCCTCATCCTTAACACTAACCCTAATTTCCGGATCTTCATCCGCATTCTCATCCGCAATATACGGAATATCAATAGATCCATCCACCTTCAACAAACTACCCCCTTCTGAGTTCTTCGCCTCACCCTGCCACGAGACAGACACGTTCAACTCATACCCAGGAATTATCTTCCCTTTCCGCACATTTACATAGGCTTCCCCTTCCACTTTCTCCACTTTCTTGGTCTTGATAAACAGATTGCCCTCGCCGTCGAGGACTGTGAGGTTGTTGAGGAGCTTGGCGAGGATGTTTCTGGAATATTCCATACAATCGGTTTCCGCCCAGTGCCAATTGTGGACATTGGCGCCGTCTGGTCTATCCTCCACGATCCATCGCTTGTCGCCTTCACCGAACTTGGCCATGGCTGCTGAGGAAAAAAATTGGATTGGGTAGCAGAAAGGACGAAGGTGCTAAGGTTTGGGAATTGAACAATGGCGGGTGCGTCCCGTCTGTATTGGAGGGTTTCTTGTATTAGAGGGAGGAAAGGGAAGAAGGGTCTAGAATTTTGAAAAGGAAAAAGGTGAGTGGACTGTGGAAGGATCTAGAAGAGTGCGTGTGCGACGGCAGCTCTATTAGGGTTTAGCCTCAGCTGAGTTAAATCACGCACACTAAATTTATTGTGATGCTTTTTATTTATAAACAATTCTGATTTAGCAATAAATTGTGAACAATGTATCGATCTAAACCCAGATGAATATGCATATGAAATCTTGTGCCGTAAAATTGAAAATAATGACTTGAATTTTGGGGGAAGATCCAGTGAGAGATTTCAATTATATATAAAGTACATATTGATTAAAAACTAATCTATTTTTAATCTCACTTATTGGTTGTTTTTAATGGTCTAGAATCTAGATTGCTTGAAATTGACCTCTCGATGAAATGAAACGGTGAAAAATGCCAGGCTCTAACTTTAATTAACTTTATTTGGTCGCTGAAAAAACAAAAAAAATTAACTATGGAAAAAAATAATAATACCCGCCAAAACCCAATGAAGTCAACTACTGTCAAGGTCCAAGGGTCAACCAGTCCCTTTCGTGTTTACAGGCCAAAAGCGAGTTCCTTTCTCGTTTCCTTTCTTTGTTCCCTCCAACGACCCAATGAAACGAACTCAGCGATTCAAACGAGTCTCGATTCCCAGAAAACTCATTACCCAATCAACCCAACCGGGAAACTCTCCCCGTCTGCCGCCTTAAACGCCAGCCCAGAACCATTCCTCTGCCACTCCCGAAATCAAACCCGCCACCTCCTCCACCGACTTTGGAGGCAATGACCATCTTGCCCCCTCAATTCTTCCAAATTGACGCTCTTGACCTCGCTCCGCGCTTGCTTGGCAAGTTCCTTAGAAGAGACGATGTTGTTCTACAAATTACTGAGGTAATTGATTAGTGTAATCACCCACAATTTTTGTGATTTTTTTTCAGAACCGAAAATTGTCATCTCATAAAGGAATGGTCTTTAGCAGGTAGAAGCTTACAGGCCAAATGATTCTGCCTGTCATGCTAGATTTGGTGTCACAGCAAGAACTGCCCCAGTTGTAAGATTTATCACACTACATGTTCTTAGCTGTAATTGGTTGTTGTTGCTGGTTCTTAAACTTGTGGATTTGGTTGGATTTTGCAGTTTGGACCAGGTGGGCATGCGTATGTTTACCTCTGTTATGGTCTACACACTATGCTCAATGTTGTTGCTGACAAGGAAGGAGTTGGTGCTGCAGTCTTGATACGAGCTTGTGCTCCCATTTCTGGTAATTTTTCTAAACCGCCACGCTGGAAAGTAAATTGGTTTCAGTTTTCGTTGATTTGTGTCACTGGCTTTTAGCCATTTATCTCAAACTGGTGGGTAATTGTAATGCTCTTTACGAATTTTCATTTGGTGATCACTGTTTATGATTGTGAATACGGGTTCTTGATTGCTAAAGTTTCCTACTTTCGGAAATGCATAAAGGAGCCCTGGTATAGGCATGGCAGGGACGGAGCCACGGTATGACAAGGGGAGGCTATGGGCACCCCAAACTTTTTTAATTTTTTTTTTTATAATTTTTTTTTTAATATATGTCATTGTTAGAATAATTTTGTTTGTACCGAGTTAGTGTGTTACAGTTTTAAAGTGCAACTTGCAAGGTAAAGTACAAATACTCTTAGCATTTTTTTCAATTTTTCATTTAGCTCGCTTAACTTCCCTTTAAAATACTCAAAAAAAAAATTCGGAGCCGCTGCCCCCGAACCCCCGTAATACAAATCCTAAATCTATCACTGTCGCCCCCCAAACATCGATTCCTGGCTCCGTCACTGGGCATGGTTTGGCTGGTTAAGGAGAGGTTATTAAAACTTATACACCCGTACTTATATTCATCTCTAGCCCACTGGTGTGTGCGTGAAGGGTTGTAACTGCGCACCAAATAGGAACGTAGAATGCGGAAAAGGAAGGCTTCTTTGATTATGACTGTCTGAAAGGTTGCAAGTTGTAGCACATTTTAACTCTCTCAACTTAGATGAACTTTTAGCTGTTCATTGTGTGAAACTTGTGTAAGAACTTAAATTCCAATTCTTTAGGCCAGTGTCTCCATGGAAAAAGATGATTGTTTGATGCCATTCTTAAATCAATCTGAACAACTTCACAGGATTGGATACCATTCAGCAACGTCGGGGTCAAAAAACTGAGAAGCCTGTTCTGCTCACAGGACCAGGCAAGGTCAGTTTCTAATTCATCCCTTTTCAGTGTTCAGGCGATTACATGTTCATGGGTCTCATATTATGTCAATGGAGTTGTGTTGATTCATTAATGATGGAAGGTCATGAACTTGGTACTACTGATTAGAAATTCATTTGTACATGTGCATATCAAAGTGTGTAACATTTGTGCTCTGATAGAATGAACGTAGTTATACACAGAAGGGGCTTTCTCTGTTTTTTATGATCTCACAAGCCCTTGACCATCCCAATAATACTTCTGACCTTGGTTTGAATTGGCTATATCAAACATCAACTTACTTACAGTCAAAATGATTGTTTGCATGACATAATTAACTCGAGTGAGATTGCAGAAGCGACAATGACCATTCATTTGTTAAAAATTCAATCATGGTATGCTTGTCTTTGTGGTCCTTTCCCTATGGAACTGTTTGATCAGGATAGCAGTTAGTTTCTTTCTTCTTTTTTTACGCTGTTTTCTCTTCATTTGACGGTAGTAGTGCACTTCCCTACACGTAGTTGCAGGTAGTTAAATGGCTTTGTATATCGTGAACGTGAGCATCGGTTAAAATGTTCCCCGAGCTTATGTATGCTCTGTTGCCACAGTAAAAAAAACAGCAGACATTCTGCAGTTAATAATCAAAGTTTTCATTCCTCTGACCATAAAGACTGCTTCGGTATATTACTTTCAACATCTTTCCATGATTGGAGAATCAGTCCCCTATTCTCTACCTCCCACAGCAAAGAAGATGGTGATTGAGAAATAAACCACTCTTAAAGTTGTAGGCTTGGAACTGGGAAGTGAAAATTACTGCCTATGTTATAACAATATTTTAACTACTTGATTGCTGTGCGTACCACTAATGTGTTAAGCATGGTAGGAAATTTTCATCTCCTTCATTAGTAACTGACTTTTGCAATTTGTATCGATATGATGTGCTTAATGTTTAGATTGGCCAAGCATTGGGAATTTCGACGGAATGGTCTCATCATCCCCTCTACACTCCTGGTAAGTGTCTGAATTGCTAATTGGTCAATCCATACATATCAATTAAGTATATATAGATAGGTACGTAAATTGATAAGTGCACATGTCCAGGTGGTTTGGAAGTCTTGAACGGACCAGAGCCAAAACAGATAGTAGTAGGTCCACGCATCGGTATCGAGTATGCTTCACCTGAACATGTTAATGCACTGTGGAGATTTGCCATTGCTGGTAGTGCCTGGATAAGTGCTCCTAAAAATACTCTTAGGCCACCTTGAATTTGCTCCTAAAAATACGCTTAGTGCATGAAAGACGATCTTGTCACTCAAAACAACAATATGAAAATGCTACAGCAGTATCAATAGGAGAGAGGAAGAATAAATGGAATCGAAAACACAATCATATAACACATTGCTTATCATTTAGTCAATACAGAACTTTGGTATAGATGTACAAGCTCAGCCTAAACAGCTTGCAACAATTAGAAGAAAATGACTGGCAACTACCTGGACAGTCAGACCCAGAACGTGTACACTGCTCTTAAAACATTGACTTCGTGATACAAAAATACCTTCAACATGATTTCAAATTTTCACACCAGCCTCCAGAAAGACGCACACACCACCTGGGAAAGAAGAAAAAAAGGAGAGTAGATGTCAACTTTTGAAAAGAACAACTAAAGAAAAAATGTGAAATACAGTAGTGTTTATGGGTATATCCAGTACCTAAAGCAAACAGCAAAATACAAAAGTTGGTCCAGATGTTAGGTTCCATATAATGTTCAGCCACCTGGCAGTGAACAATCAGTCTAACAGAAACACTGTGCATGGCTTGAACTGCAAATTGCTTTGATCTCCTACATATTAACAACTTCTCTATGTACTGGGGCCCAACCGGCTATAAAATTCAGTGAAGTCAAGCCGGAATAGGAGGAATTTCAGGTCGATGTGTTGCTGCACAGGCAACTGGGACAAGAAACCTTCCAGCAATGTTGCATATTCCTTTGATAACGCATTCAGTTCCTCCCCCATATTCAGAAGAAATTCCCCAGCACGTTTTGTTAGAGACTTCCTGCCATCACTGATCCATGAATCAGGCTCTGAAGATCTAGTAGTGGTCTGACTCCTTGGTTTGTTCTTGTCTTGGGAGAGTAATGAGGAAGCCATGGTTCTGCATGAAATAGATAACAGGAATGCTTCAATATATATATTTAGTGCACAAAACATTTTATTAAAATATGGCAACAATGGTGTCCATGGATATAAGCAAGCATAGGACTACAGATGGAAGTTCACCTGGCTTGAAACTCATGAATGCCTTCGTATAGTCGATCCACATGACTTCTGAAACGTAATATAAGGTCAAACAAGACAAAGAGTGACTTGCAAAGTGATTGAGACCATTCACCAAGAAGTGACTTCTCAACAATTGAATGGAGGTACTTCTCATGTGCTGCAAGCAGGTCATCAAGATCCCTCGATGCGTCCATCTCGTTCAAAAAATTTGACCATGATACCTCCAAAACTTCAAACATGATATAATATTGCAAATTTGAGACAAAATGATTCATTTCATCCCAAAGAACTTGGGACCGTCTCAATGTTGAAAGTAACTGCAACTTCACTGGTCCCTGCAGCTTTGTAAAGGAACGAGCAGTAATACAATTTGGTTTCATTGTCTTCCAAGCACCAATAAGGGCATGCTCTACTCGTCTAAGCTTCCATAGGAAATTGAAAATCCTTAAATACCTTGCCATAACAGATTCTGTGAACACTGTGTCTAATGGAACTCTAGCATCATACTCCAGGGAGAATACATCCCAACCCCTATCTCCAGCACCATGTGGCATCATCTTGACCCTCAATCTGTCCAATATGTCAGGATCATCATATTGAGCATTGGATGAGCGGATTGCACTTTCAAGTAACCCAGCAAGCTGGAATGAACTAATAGTATTGGCAGGCCCAGAGAGTTCTGGCCCTACAATATCCATCAGATATTGAACAAAATCACCCTGGCCAAGAAGTAGATATCGCTTGATGGCAAGACAATGCTCTTTGAATTTGTACCGAATGAAAATAACATCCAATAGATGCCTATCAATTCTCTTTGCTGCCTCAGCAACCAGAGTTTCAAGTGCATCAGTTTCACCATACCCAAGACTTCCTCTTCTAGTTGTTGTCCCAGCGGCTGCAGCAGCCTGTGTTGCAGCATCGGCCCAGCCAGAATCATCACAACAAACACGTAGAAAATTTATTGACTTGCCAGTTCTTAAAATACGCTGGGCAAGTGATTGCGAAATAAATGAAGAAAGCATCCCAGCATGGAGGCGATAACCTTCTCTCCAAAGGGACTCAGCTTTCACTGGCTGACCAACAACAAAGAACTCAGCAAAAATATCCTCCAACTCACCTTCCAAAACCCAACTCTGAACCATTTCAAAAAGTGGAGAGCAAACGCGCCGAAGTAAACTCCTCATAAACTCATGCACAAGGGGATCACCATGCTGGGCATGCAAATGTATAGCCCCAGCCATTGCCCCACCCCTCAAAATCCGGCACTTATCAACTAAAACAGCCATTAATCGCATTTTCACCATTGGCTCAGCAAACCAAACTGACAATCTCCTCAATGACAAATAATTCACTGAGCTAGCTGTCTCTGAAACCAATGGAATTGGATTCATTGCCTGTGCTTCAAGCACAGCCAACAGCTTATAATAATCTGAAAGCTCATCCTGCATAGCAGCACAAAATGCTTGCCCTATAGTTCCAACATCTTCAGCTGGAAAACGATCCATGCTCTCAGAAATATACCCTTTAACTTTCCTAAACAACCACCCCAATTCACACAACTTCCTGACTGTAACCTTTGTAGCTCTAGGAACCTTAACACTATCAAGCAAAGTATACCCATCGATACTTGCATCAAATTTCACATACTTTCCATCAATCCCTTGACAAGCATACAACACATCTCTGACCAGGACTTCCTCAGACACCTCATTTTCCTCTTTAACTAAATTAACAAACTCCCGAAAGGCAATTTCACGCAAATTCTCTGGATCCTTATTAACCAACAAAACCCCGCTATCCCAAGCACCCTTTTCACCTCTCCTTGGGCCATTTGAAATTCGTGAATCTTTCCCCAAGTCATGCTCACGCAAACCCAAATTGGGCAACAGCAGCCCTGCACTGGGACCATCTTTGGCAGCCTTTCTATCTTCAGATATATTTTTAAGCAAATACATGACAGCCCATTTGTTATTGACGCTACCAGGGCCTGTTTTGGCGGCGAATTTGTTGTAAAGATCCGCAAAGGTGAGGGCCTGAGAGGATTTACCTTGGGTGGCGAGACTGCGCTTGATGGATTCTGCGATGGCGGCGGCATCTGGGGCAATGGAAGGGGTTAGTCTGCTGGAGAGGATGCGGAGAGCGTAGCGCAGGGAGGATTGGAAATTGGGAGGATCAGAGTTGGGGATATTAGGGTTTAGGGTTTTGGAGGGATTAGGGTTTTGGGAGAGTAAGCGAAAGACCAAGTCCCTGACCAGATCTAATGCCTTTTGATGGTCTTCTTCTTCGTCCATTTCTTTGCTTCAGATGAAGAAACAAAAGGGATTTCTTCGGAGTTTTGAGTTTGGTGAGTGAGTGAGTGAGTGAACGAACACAAAGGCGCTTTTTTTCTAATGTTTTTAATGGGCGGGGGAATTTAAAATTAGTTTTTTTCTTCAATATTAAATAAAAATATTTAGACCTTACAATAATGATTATAAATGACATTTTTTTACACTATACTCAAATGCTAGTCCTGCTAAGCTTTCAGAGAAATAGTTTGTGAACCTGTGAATAAAGTTTTTTTGGGTTCTAGAAAAATTTCACAGGATATAATGCCGCAAATGAGTAGGTAAGAAATTCTTCTAACGCAACTGCATTAAAATTGTTAAGGAAGATCCATCTTTTAAAAACTGAATTTAGGTAAATCAACTAGTGAGTTAGATTATCTCATCATTTGTGAGCCAAACTAATTCTCATTACTCTCCATAATCCACATAACTAACTTATCTTGTTTTGTTAACTAGTGTGTGTTTGGGAGTCTGGGTTGGGTACCCAACCCAGCATTCCCGGAATGAAATGACGAGTTTGGTGTTTGGTAAACACTATTCCCCAAATGAGAGGTTTAGAGAATGGAGCAAAATGTTCCATTCCGTAAATGGAGTACCATTTGGCCCTCTCTCTTTTTTTTTTACTTTTTCATTTCCTTTTAATTTTTTTACGTTATATAACCAACAAAATAAATTAAAAACTAGCACAATAAAATCTCTATTTCAAGATAAGTAATTGTAGATCCACTTTTTCTATTTTTATTAATTTTTTAAAAATGAGTTTTATGCCCTTTATGGTCATTTTACCAAACACCTCAGGTATCTCACAGCTATTTTAATTTTTTTTACCAAACAGTACACTCCGTTTCCCAAAAATCATTTTTCCACCCAATTTTTACTTACAGAACTTTTCCCCATCAAATCGGAACGCCAAATAGACTCCTAATCGTAGTCGGGAAACAGGGAAACTTTCCAGTTTCTTCGGTAGAGAAATAGTAGGTAGGCCCATACTTTAGGTTTTCTCGGTGGAGAGCCCGAATTTCCAAGAGCCTAAGTGACTGTGGACAGTAAATTTCAGATTTCATTTCAACACACCACCTAGATTCTTCATTATTTTTTTTAGAAGAAAAAAAACCCTACTAGCTAACAACGAATAAAAATACTCAAAGATATTAAAAACCCTATTAGCTCAATTCTTTCTAATAACAAAATAACACTAAGGCTAACAAAACCAAACCATTACCAATATTGGTTGTGATTAAATAGTAAAGAATTTCTCTACTCTTGATTAAAGTTTTGAATTCAAGTCTTGCAAATGAAAAAAATGATGCTGAGAGAATCGCTCCTCTTTGGAGATCCGATGAAATTCAAACGAGACTGGTATTAATTAACAGGACACTTGAAGAAACGGAAGATTTTATTTCCACTTTCTGTAAATGAAATTCACCTACAACCTCATAAAAAAACTAAACTTTAAAAATTATTTCATTCCGCCCTACTAACTTCTTTTTATTTATCTAATAATGATATGTATTAATTCTTGACATTTGGGCTACCTTAACTTGATATTGTGATAAAACACGTGAGGCTAATTTCGTTCGTGTCGACTTTCAAAACAGTTTTTTAAAAACTGAATTAATACGCTACAATTAATGGATTTTTATGAAATTCATGACTAAATGTCCCAAAACAGGAAAGTTACCATGAGTTGCAGGGTATAGTATCACCTGTGCCTCTTCCGGCAAGAAATCTTAACGTCAGATGATCATGACATGATGATTGTGGAAAAAATTCAAACGTTGCGTGCGCGTAGAAGCACTGCCCCACTAGTACACGCGTAGTCTTTTTTCCTTTTTTTTAAAAGAAAGAGTTCAAATCGTTGGTGGGAAGTGGGAAGTTTAGTAATAACAGCAACATATGATATTAGTATTAGCAATTTTTAAGTGCCATTATTTTTCAAAACCATACTTGAGTTGAGTAAATACAAAAAACCAAATCGACCCAAAAACAAAAAGAAAAAAAGAAAAAAAGGAAAAACAATAAAACACAGACGGACAGCAGCATATATAGACAAGAACAAACCGAGACCATTCATGTTCTCCTCCACCGATGCAACAAACAAGCCACCACCTTTTCCCTTCATTTTCCATATCCGGGTAATGCGGAGCGTTTTCTCTCTTGTGTTTTTGTTAAAATATTTGTTACACGAAGTTTTATGCTTTTCTATTTCAAATTTCATTTGATCGTATGCAAAAACACGAACTTGGAAATTCCCACCTGGGTATCGGTAATTTTGGCTTTTCGCTTGTTGTTTTTGTTGGGTCTTTTCTGATTTCTCGTGTATTAGATTTATGATTACTTTTTGCCCTCTTCTGGAGTAAAATTTGAAATGCGTGTTTTTGATTGGATTTGCTTGGTGATTAGGTCAACTGCCAACCGAGATTTAGAAGGAAATCTGGTTTAAATATAGGGATGGGTTTTTGTCATTTCTCTGTTCCTTTGTCTCATGCTGTGCTTGGTTTGATGGACATTGTTTATGTAAAGGTAGATTTTAGCACAATCTAGATTTGTGTTATTGTTTTGTTTGTTTAATCAAAAGTTGTTTAGCTCAAATTTTGAGGTGGGTTATGTTTCTTTTGTTATTATTGTCTCATTTAGATCGCTTTGCTTCCTGGGTTATTCTTGGATTTTGCTTATTTGTTCTTCTCTTTGCTTATATCCTATTTTGCTTGCTTCTAGCTGATTTTGGTCATTTTCTCAGATTCAGTAGCACATTGATTGGGGATTCCGTCATATAAGTGGTGCTGCAGGAATTAGACCTAAAAGCCTTTTCTTTTGGGCAACATTCTTACGGGTCTGCTTATGTCGAAATGCTTTAATCAAGACTATTCCACATACAGTCCTGCAGCAATCAATTGATCGGCTCGCGTATAGAGTGTTTCCCCAAGTATTTTTCTATCTAATTCATCAAACTGTTTATCATGCTGCAAATTTAGAACTCTCTCCATCTGTGCGATTCCGTTTCTTGCATCTGTTGTATGTATATTCTAAGAATTGCATATAACTATGAATGCATTATGTTCATTCTGGGACTCTCTGGTTTAACAATATTCCAGTACCAAATGAGTGTTGGGTCAAGATCAGATGACTTTGCAAACCAGACACCGCTGTAGGTTGTCTTATTGCCCAAAGTGCTTTCTAAAGTGTTAAGAATCTTAACACAGTGACATCAACTTTGTTTTAATCGAAGCTCTGCTGCTATACAATTCAGTCATGTTTAGATAATAGATTTTCATTAGCATGTTACGTTTATAAGTTGAATAACTAAGGTTAATTTTGTACAGGTCAATGCAGTGTAAAGCCTGCTGAGAGGATACAACTGTGTTTAGCCATTGCACTAGAAAAAGCACCTTGTCTGAAATAACAATGGCTCCTGGGGGTGCTGCCTTGAAAGAAGTTTTGGAATCTCATCCTACTGCTACAGACTATGACATCCCATCGACTAAATCAGAGAATAATGCTACGACAACAAAATCTACTGTTGGTGTGAGTGGAAAACATAATGTCTACTCAAACAACGGTGTGCACGAACTCCTTGAATGTCCTGTATGTACAAATTTAATGTATCCTCCAATTCATCAGGTGTGCCCTTATGCCTTTTCCTTGACTCCTTCCTTAATCCTTTTGCCATTGTCGTTTGTTTCAAATAGGATTTTCCTTTTCCTTTTACCCTCAATGGACCCCTTTTGACATGACTTGATACCTTTTCCCAATATATTAAAAAGGAATTAGACATGCCACTGTTAAAGTGTAGGTTTGTCTGGTCGAGGTTGGAATCCTTATGATGCTTAACCCATATAAATTGGGTTTTGGTTTGCCTCTCTGAGGCTTTTGTTTAATGAATACCATTAGGGGTTTCCATTTCCGATTGTTTTTGTGGAATAGGGGTTGGTTGATGTCTATGGGAAGGAGTTGAAGCTTAGCCCTCATGTGCAAGCTATTTTATTGCAAAGAATTGTAGATTATTAAAATGTATTCTATTTTGAATGTTATTAGCGCAAATTGAGTTAGAAGTGAGCCCACGTAGGTCATATGCATGGAAAGAAACAGCTATAAATGTTGGTACCAGAGATATGTTGGAGAGCTTGTGACTCGAAAGAGGTGCATGTGATAGGTGGCCTAAGATTGTGGAAAGGCATTAAGAAGATGATCAATATGTTAAAATATGCAGATACTTGATGCTGGTCTTAGGCTAATGTATTTGCGCTTTAAGCCATTTGTTTATTATTTAGGACAGTAATATTGGTTAAGTTTAAAGATTGAGTATGTTATGTAAATCAGAAAGTAGTCCTGTTTCTTTTTAGGTTTTAACATTGCTGAACATAGCAATATAGTTTCTGAATACTTCCTTTGTGTTGATCTATACATAGTGCCCAAATGGACACACCTTATGTTCAAACTGCAAGATCAGAGTGCATAATTGTTGCCCTACTTGCCGCTTCGATCTGGGAAATATAAGGTGCTTGGCTCTGGAGAAAGTTGCAGAATCATTGGAGCTTCCCTGCAAATACCAGAGTTTAGGATGCCATGATATTTTCCCATACTACAGCAAGCTTAAGCATGAGCAACATTGTGGATTCCGCCCTTACAATTGTCCTTATGCTGGGTCTGAGTGCTCTATCACAGGTGACATACCCTCACTTGTTTCTCATCTCAAGGATGATCACAAGGTTGACATGCATGATGGATGCACCTTCAATCATCGTTATGTCAAATCAAATCCACATGAAGTTGAAAATGCAACTTGGATGCTAACAGTAAGTCATTTATGATGTAAATATTTGAGAAATGCGTGTATTTTGCATGCATGAAAACCTTGTTTCTAACGTCTGAAGATGCAATTAGCATACCTTTTTAGATTCTATTTATGATTGTGGTTACCATGTATGACCAGGTTGACTCAAAAGAGAAGTAATTTGAAGGTGATATCGATACAATTGTATATATTGTTTCTTCTAAACTGTGGGAACACTATTTCATTCTCTTTGATGTGTCCAACTGCTTTTAGCTCTAGCTATTAGATTTTCAGTGACATAGAACTATGCGTGTTGTAAATATGGTATATGTAGGAATTTCCTTGACATAACAGTTTCACATAGTTGCTGGATAAACTTTAGTTTGAGTGGTATGCAATAACCCATGTTCCGTGAATCTGTTTCGTGAGCTAACTCACCAAAATTTATATGCTCCCTACTTATTACTGCACTTTTTAGGCCACGGGCATATGAACTTTGCTCTCCTTTGCAGGTCTTTAATTGTTTTGGAAGACAATTCTGCTTGCATTTTGAGGCTTTCCAGTTGGGCATGGCACCGGTCTATATGGCCTTCCTACGGTTTATGGGTGATGATAATGAAGCTAAGAAATTCAGCTACAGCTTAGAAGTTGGTGGGAATGGCCGTAAACTAACCTGGCAGGGAATTCCAAGGAGCATCCGTGACAGCCACAAGAAAGTTCGTGACAGCCAAGATGGGCTTATTATCCAGAGGAATCTGGCTCTATACTTTTCTGGCGGGGACAGGCAAGAGCTGAAATTAAGAATTACTGGCCGAATATGGAAAGAAGAATGATGTGAGAACATGAAAAGGTTATGAAAGGTGATTGTATAGTTTACAAAACTTATGCGACGCTAGGGTTGCTTCATGTGGCGAAGAATGAAGCTTTTGATTCGGATCGGTTCTACTTTTATTGTCGTCAAGTCATGCTTGTAAACGAGGTTGGTCTTCTACTATACAACCCTCTTTTGTCAGCTCATTGCCACATGGACCAGATTCCAGTTGAATGTTGGAATTGGAAACTCGAAAGTGTTATAGTCGATGGTCAGGTCAGGCATCTGTGCAGGGAATGCTGTGTTTATTATGTACAATATTTTGGCAGATTCGTATGCAAAGGAAGAAAAACGAAAATCTCCTTGCTTTTGTACTGATAGAAATGACAAATGTCAAGCATTTGCACTTCATTTATGAATCTGTTGGTGTACTTCCATCATGGTTTTTTCTGCATTCTGCATTACCTTACCGAATCTTATAACATGTGAACGAACGTGTGTATTAATTCTTCGGTCACCGTATCCTAATTGAGCACCATCGTTGCAATTGGTTAGAAGGTTAAACGACATTTTTGGTCTCTGTAGTGGTACGTTTAGTGAGGAGAGAGCATGCAGAACCTTCAGCCATTTTCCTTACTGTTTGATATAATATTTATTCAGATGACCACTCAGACATTAGTTTTGAAGTTTTGAATAAATTGACAGCAATAGGAAAAAGACCGATTTTTTTTTTTTTAATATAGATAGAAATATAGACGTGGAGAATAAAACTTGATATATATTTCTTAAATTCTTATTATAGGAGTGAGTTGTTCTCATTTCAATCATAACCTAAGAATGTTTTGTCTGCCATCAAACTTCTTCTGGTACAAAATATATTTGCAGAAGAATCTTAATCATTGGTACAAATAATTAATCACTGAAAGTGGAGAAACCAGATTAAAACAATTTAGGGCCAACCATCTGAAATTCTCATCATGGGCGCACACAAAACTTTGATCAATGCCACGTGGACCGTCTGATATGTGGTGAAAAGTGTACTGCTGCGATGAAGTGCTTTGGACGTGCAATTTGAAACGTGTAGGCACGTAGTAGAAGTAGGCTTGTTTTAGCGGTTAAACTCTCCTAAAACCGATTTTCCCGCTACAGTCATTGTCCTAGAAAAAAAACAGACCGTCATTGATGACTACCTTAACAACAACAATATTAACATCAACAGACACCCTTCTGCTTCTTTGTTCTTCCCCTGTTTCCTCTGTTCTTACAGGATTTTTCTCCACCATTTCTTCCCTCCTTTTCCCTTCTACCTACCAAATTCTTCATCTTTTTGTTATAACATTAATTGGCTAGATATTTTGAAGGTCTTAGGTAAGAAATCAATGAATTCTTACCTACAAATTACATCTTATGATCATTATTAATGTTCTTTCTTTTTTCCTAATATATGGCCCATTTTTTCCAATAGTTATCACGATATTGAATCTGCACGAACCAATTTGGTGTTTTTGGCAAAAAATTCTCCAACGTGGGTTTTCTTTTGGGATTGCAGGAGATCACCTGGGGTAAATCAATAGAAGAACTGACATGTTTTGTTGCGGAGGCGCGGAGGAAGAACCCAACGGTCCACCAGCAAATCAATACACAGCCCCACCTAGAGGAGGGAACCCAGTTGGTGGAGGTAAATCCAAACTCCTACTTCATTCTTTCAATTAATTCTCTTAATTTCAATGAAATAAATTATGCAATTTCTGTGTAATGACTAATGAGGGATCCATTAGAATCTCTTCAACGTTCATTTTTTTGGTCGGTCATAAATCGAAATGTAAATTAGGCAACTCAGAACTCCAAATCTTGTTATAATTTTTTGTCAAATGTTACTTTTCTCCTCCCTAAACTCTTTCCATGCCAAAGAGCTAGAAAGCAAGATGCTAACCACTACTAGCAGCCTAATCTTGGACCAAAAAAGCATTTGTGGTGTATATGATTTTGTGCTTTTGTGCATGTCTTATATAGTTTCTGATAAAAATGTGGCATTGTTCATGTCAAAAAGATGGCGGGAGAGGAGAACCTAAGAGTAGCTTTGCACCGAAAAGTGGCGCTCCGCAGAAGGACTTACCGATTGAGATTCCAGCCATGAAACTGGATGAATTAAATAGGCTAACTGGCAATTTTGGTTCCAAGTCTTTGATTGGAGAAGGCTCTTATGGTCGCGTTTTCTATGCTAAATTAAGTAATGGTTCTGAAGTCGCGATAAAGAAGCTGGATACAAGCTCCTCTCAGGAACCAGACGACGATTTTGCATCACAGGTAAAGCGATTCTGAACTTGTCTTTTGTCTTAATACAAAATCTTCATTTTCCCGAACTGTAACCTATATGTTAATGCAGTTGGCAGGAGTATCAAGACTTAAGCATGACCATTTTGTGGAGTTGTTGGGGTATTGTTTAGAATCAAACAGCAGAATCTTGGTTTTTCAGTTCGCACAAGTGGGTTCTTTACACGACGTATTACATGGTACATTCATTTTGTTTTTGTGGCTGGTTCACATTCTTTCTTTGTATGGATTTGAAACTTTGGGTTCATGGTTTAATCAATCTTGGTTGTGTAGGGAGGAAAGGTGTACAAGGGGCTGAACCAGGTCCAGCTCTATACTGGAACCAGAGAGTTAAAATCGCGTATGGTGCAGCTAAAGGTCTCGAATATCTGCACGAGAAGGTTCAACCTCCTATAGTACACCGGGATGTCAGATCGAGCAATGTTCTGCTTTTCGATGACTTCAATTCCAAAATTGCAGATTTCAATTTGTCAAGTGCATCTTCTGATACTGCAGCTAGACTGCATTCAACAAGAGTCTTAGGAACATTCGGTTACCACGCTCCCGAGTAAGCCTTTTATTTCTTCTCAAATTCTAACAGTGTCTTTTATTCTCTATACATGTTCATTTTTGTTTCATTTCAGGTACGCAATGACCGGACAGATAACCCAAAAGAGCGATGTTTACAGCTTCGGAGTCGTTCTCTTGGAACTCCTGACAGGAAGAAAACCTGTAGATCATACAATGCCTAAAGGACAACAAAGTCTTGTTACTTGGGTATGTTTCTTTTCTTTCTTTTTGCCCTTACTTTAGCTTCTCTTTCTCGCTTTTATCTTCGTACCGCAAATAATAACCTATCATTACAATGCAGGCTACACCAAGATTGAGTGAGGACAAAGTGAAGCAATGTGTGGACCCTAAACTAAACAATGACTACCCACCAAAGGCAATTGCAAAGGTTCTTTCAGTTTCAGATTTTATGCAAAAAAATCTTGCAGCTTGCGCGTGTTTTCTCATTCTTGTTTATGTTTTCTTGACATTGTTGTATATCAGTTAGCAGCAGTTGCAGCACTTTGTGTGCAGTACGAGGCAGATTTTAGGCCTAACATGACAATTGTTGTAAAGGCACTTCAGCCACTTCTCACTGCAAGACCAGCAGGACCGGAGTCTAATGCATGATTTCATTGCGCAGCCATCGGGGACAATTCGGGTTCCTAATGTGCAAATCCTTCAACCATTGTTTGATTCTATTTTCATGATTTGACTCCTATTCGGATATGAAAATCTGGGAAGAAAAGATCATTTAAGTGAGTGTGGGATTTTACATGAATGAAACTAATGTGACCCAGAACTTGAAATACAAGAAGCAGACTTGGTGTTGCATTTTTGACGTGCCGACAAGATTAAAGTACCAAAATGTAAACTGTATTTTAGTTTTGTTATTACATCCCCGCAAAGAGGTTCTCTTAATTTCTCTCCTTCTTTTTTAATTTTTTAGTATTCTGGTCTTGGATACACAGGAAAAAACAAAATCCCCCCAAAAACAAAAATAGAAAAAGAAACGACGCCTGAGAGATTCGAACTCTCGCGGGGAAACCCCATGTACTTAGCAGGCACACGCCTTAACCACTCGGCCAAAGCGTCGTGTTGTTATGATCTCCGCTGATTAAATATAATTATATGGTGATACATCTAGCGGGTAAGATTAATCAAGCTAACCCCCTAGATATACTACTACAAAGATTAACATTTAATTACAAAATCAAACTAAACAAATTTCTTTCACGGTATTTCTTTATAAATCACAAAATTAATTTGATCATTTGGAATTTAATGATATTATATGAAGTTTTGAATCATTTCCCTCACTTCATCAATCACCAACCATGCCTTGTGCCCTCCAATTACTTCAGCTTTCATCTCCCCATCTTTCCATAGCTGCAACAAAATCAACAACCAAGCTTAGATAATCTCTTAAAAGAAAAGAGCATTGAGATGTTCGTGTACCTGAATTGTAGGCATTTTCTGGCGAAGAGAAAAATCCCCCCATAATAAAGGAAAAAGAGAAAGAAAGACAAAGCCATCAGTAATAATCAAACTTAAGAGAGCGATTAATAATAGAACAAAAACAAAATGGTAATCAAGTGCCAATCAATCTCATACGGATATGTTTCCACGTTTCACCAGAGCTTGAGGTACTTTGTTCACATCCACGCAGTACAACGTTATCCTATTTCGGAAGAAACTAATTAATTTACAAGTTTTTTTTGTTCATCATTCCAAACATTTAATGAGAGAAAGAGGAATTTACTTGGTGTCATATTCAGCCGCTAATTTCTCCAATTTAGGCTTCAAATAGATACATTTTCGACACCAAGAAGCCATCCTATATAAAAAAAAAAGAGTACTAATAATAAAATGAAATTTGAGTGCTGTGCAGCAATGTTTTGGTTCTGGAGAGTTTAAGGATGCAAAATATTACCAGTCAATGAGGATGGGTTGGGCTCGTTGTTGGGCTTGAAGAAGGACCTGATCCAGCTGATCACAATCGTTGATGGGTACCATCTCCACAGAAGTTGGTCTCGTCGTATCCCAAAAAACTTCCGCTCTCAAATCTCTCCTTGAAACAATTTTCTTGCGATCGAAACAAGAAAATCCACTTGTTCTTTGTTGGAACACCAACCAGCTACTACCACCAACTCCACTCCACAAGTTCTGCTGCTGCTGCTGCTCTCTGTGGTACACTTCTCTGCACAAAATGTGCGAATTTGCTGTCAAAACCGACATTACCTTCTTTTTCCTAATAGCAAGTGATTGATAGGATTTTGGGTATTTAGATTTCCAGGAAAATCATGGTTTCTTTTTTTCTTTTCTGGGTTTCTTTTGAGTTTGTGTATTTCTGTTCGTTTTTTTATTTTTTTTTGGGCGTATTTATTTTATTTTATAATAAAGTGTATTGGATGATTGGTTGTTTTTCGATAGTGGAGAAAACTCTTCTTTTTTCTTTTTTTTTTTGGTTGAAACGAAAAAAAGCTTATCCGCAAGGGAGGTTGGAGATGGGAGGAGGGAAGAAGAAGTGGAATCCACATACAAGTGGGCCGAAGATATTTTTATTGTTTTGTGCATCTTTGGACTTAGGGCCCAATTGTATAAACCTTACCGGGCTACTTGATTGTCAAATCAAAGCCCTTCTTGTCAAGTTATCACCATTGCTGTTTTTGTAGCCGGAAACAAACGAGCTGAGAGGATACCGTGGAGATGGAAATGTTTTTACACCACCGTTGGATTCAATCATTTTCTTTCGTTTTAGATATCCCATCCTTCCACATTTGACATGGTGGCTGCACCTGGTAAACTCTTCAAGTCTTCTCCTCCAACATCTCCATCCCAACCCATTTGATTTTGTACACCTCATCTCCTCAACTGTCGCATCTTTTTTCCTCCCATTCATATAGTAATTATCAGCAATATTGTTGCTTCCCATGTCAGCCCATGTTGTTGTACTCTTCTTGTTCTTGATTTACAGCTCTGATCCTCTGTTTATGAATCTTTCCAAGCTCTGCCTCCTTTTCTTCATCGGAAACATCTTCTCTTCCTCACATCACCGCCCTGTTTCCACAAAATTTTCATACCCAGATTAGTGAATTAATCATTACCACTAATTAACATAATTAAGATGCTACAATATCATAAATAATTAGAAATGAGGGGTCTTTCATGTGTACGAGATAAGAACGAAGAAGGAGAGGTTGCATCTGATGTGTCTGCGCCTGTTGTACCACTGCTGCATCCACTGTCCACACCACAAATGTGACACAATCAAAACAAAAACAACAAATTACTCCTGGAAATTTTAATTATTCTCATCTTTGTATTACTTTTTGGGATTTATGTGTTCAGACTAAACGAAAAGATCAATTAAAAAATACTTCTTCAGAAATGAAGAAAACCTGAGATTGTTGCTTCCGGTTGACTTTTTCGAGTAGGTGGCTTTTTCCTTCTCTCCGACAAGCATTCCTGGCTGAAAAATTAAAATCCGTGTCAGCTAGGAAGCAGAGAAAAAAAATGTAGAAAATGAAAAGGATGAATCATGGACCTGGTTGGAGCAAATGGAGGCGTTGATTCTAGATGTCATGACAGGAGGCGCCGAGTGGGCCAACAAAGGAAGCTCATTTTGATGCTGACAGAGAGAGTACATGAAGGTGTTCAACGAAATGCGCGTGGTTTTTTTGCCTAATTTCTTGGTGGATGTTGGCAAATCAGCAGAAGGCGATCTTGGTATATGACCGGTCGTCGAAGAAACAAGATCCGGCGGCGGCGGAGGTGTGATGAACAGACGGTGGCGGTGAAAAGAACTAGGAGAAGAAGGAACACACCCAGCTTTCCTGATCCTCATTAAAACTTGTCGAAACAAGCACGAAACCAATCTCTCTGCTCTGATGGAGTAAAGAAAATACAGAAAAAGAATGAAATTTGTGATCGTTTCGTTTTGTTGTTAGGTACTGATGTGGTCTATAGAGTATTGGCAAATGGGAAAATCCAAAAGTTGGCACCCATATATTTATTGAATTGGCACCTTTCAATTTTTTTTCAATTGCACTCAAAATAAATGTCACATTTGTTATCTCCCCTCAAACCATCCATCACGTGCCGTTAACTGTTCTACCTGGTATGACACGTCGGATACCACGTGGTATGTCATGACACATCAATAACATACCACGTGGTATCCGACGTGTCATACCTCACATCATCATTCCAGCAAGATAAAGCGACATTTTGGAGAATGAGCGGCGCGTCGTTTGGAGACTGAGCGAGGCATCGTCCAGGCTGACCCAGCCCAGCTCCAGCGACATCCTGCCTGCAACTTCGTCTTCAACCTCCAGCCAACCTGCCTTTAACTCCGACCAAACAGACAACAAAACTAAAAGAAAACAGAATAAGAGAAAAGCTCCAGTCGCCGGCACACGGCGTCACTGACGGCGGCGGCGACCTAAAATGCTAAACCAAACCCGAACCACAGCCACAAACCCGAAACCAAACAGCAATCAAATTATCAAAACACTGAAATTAATTGAAGCACCGAGTAACCAAATTAATCCAAGCCGTAATCAATTAATTGAAGACAGAACAATGAAATTAATTGAAGGCAGAGCAATCAAATTAATCCAAGCAGCAATCAATTAATTGAAAAGCAGCAGCAATTAAATCAAACTAGGATCGCAATTGGGATCCGGCTTTGTCAATTGTCGTCGGGTGTGATTTATGGGCTTCATCGGAATCTTGGGTTCGCGGCGTTCTGCCTGGCGGCGCTACAGATGCTGGCGTTGCTATTCCGGCCGAAAACGACGGCAAAGTTCAGGAAATACTGGAAATCGTACCACCATTTTGTTGGGTACGCTTGTGTGGTGGTGGGGGTGGTGAATGTGTTTCAGGGATTTGAAGTGATGGGGGAAGGGAGGTCGGTTGGGAAATTAGGGTATTGTCTGTGCTTATCGACATTGATCGGAGCTTGTATTGCGCTGGAAGTGAATAGTTGGTGATTTTCTGCAGAAAATCGAAAGAGGAGAAGCTGAGGAGGACGGAGGAAGGTGAAGGTGGTTTTTGGTTTTTTTTTTAATTATTGTTTTTTATGACACATCAGCAACTATACACGTGGCATGTGATATCTCATACTACATCTGATACTTGATGAAAAGTATTGAACGGCTGTGGCATTTTTTTGTATTGCAGGTACTTTTTAAAGAAAAAAAAAAGAGAAGTATCAATTCAGTTAATTAAATGGAGTGGAGGTTTCAATTTGTGCGTTTTCCCATTGGCAAAAAGCATGGGCCGCAGGTAAAGAGCCACCAACACGCAGTGCGTGTATGTACGGATTGCCTTTTTCTTGTGTGGCTTCAACTAGGAGCGTGAGACTAACGCTCCAATTGTTTGATGTGTAGTGTTATCACGCGCATAGTTTCGCGTGGGATGTAATGGACGTGGCGGCAGATAGGACAAATGCTCAATGAAATGTGCAATGGGCATGGTAATAGATTTTCGACACCGGTTACTGTCTCACCACCGGTCACCCGGCTGAGCCAGTCCAGAGAAAAATTCTACCTTGCCAATCCATTTCTAGTTTTAGTTTTTCTTTTGATTAGTTTGTTTGTTCAATTTGTTAAAAAAAATCTTGGTGATGTAGTTATTGACTCTAATCCTTTTATAGACCATTGTTAGCATGTGTCGAATGAATTGTCACGTGTTTTATTATTATGTTACGTGTCATTTGTTTTTATCTAAAGTTTAAAATAGTGTCAAGTTCGGATCAAAAAGTGACAGCGTTATTATGTTTTCATAACCTCCTTAATCAAGCGTAAAGTAATCTGTTAATTTATAGACTCACTTCTGCTTATGAACTCAAGTTTAATAATATTATATTATGTAATTTCTTATGTTATTTTTCAAATTACCAACATAACATACAAAACTCTCATTAAGTATATGTTTTTTTTATTTCTTTTTAAGAAACGAAAAAATTTAGGGGTTGTTTCACAACGCAAAATTTTGCAAAAGCTGTTTCACAGCTAAAATTTTGCAAAATTTTCTGTTTTGCAAACATTTCTCAATTTTTTTATATAGTTTTTACTCTAATTCAATAAATTCATATTGTTAATCTAAAAAAAAAACAATGTTATTTTAGACATATCAACCCTTGTAATTTATGTAAATTGATACAAATTATGCTAAAAATACTTCATAATTGATATTTAACTAACTAATACTCCTAATTAAAATCATACGAGTAAAACTCAATGTTTAACATTGTAATGAATAATATTTTTGATCATATACATTATGAAATAAATAAAAACTCGATTTAAAACAAATAACTTCATACATCCTAAACAAATAAGAATAAATATGGCTAAAGATACACCTTTTTTGATATTTATCTAAAATTAATCCTGGTAAATTGATTCCAATGTTCCAATTGTTTTAATTAATCAATACTTCTAATTAAATTCATACGAATAAAATTAGATCAATATTTACTGGAAAATTAATTAACTAATACTCTCAATAATTTCGGTACGGTATTACGGTAATATCGAATTACATACAACCATTAGTTTAATAAATACTGAATAAGTAAAAATATAATCTTGGAACATTGGAATTACAAACATTAACATTAGTTCGGTCGATAATTCGATATACCATACAATTAAAAAGCCCCCTGTACTAACGCGAAAAATAGAAACCTCTCCTGTCTTTTAAAAACACTATTTAACCTCCCATGTACCAAGGGTCAACGAGAAAAGTGTAGTTTCTGTTAGTCAAACTAACAGACCGTTACTGTTGACTGTTGACTTTAATTAAAAATATATAAAAAATCCAAAAAAAATATAAAATATCCAAAAAAAATGCAGAATTTCTAAAAAAAAAAAAATTAACCTAAAAATCCAGAAACAATATGTAAAAATTTCAAAAAAATATTTAATTAATCTAAAAATCAAAAAAATGTTAAAATTTCAAAAAAATGTAAAAATTCACAAAAAAAATTAAAACTTCCAAAAAAATGTAAAGTAAGGACCGTGATTTCGCTTATAGCATATCTGACATGCTTCAGAGTCCGGCTTGGTTATTATCTTGGTAAACGGATGATCATGTGTGATGTCTGGTGGTGGCTGGTGCGGCATCAAATGGCTTAATAGTGGCGTTGTTGCTTCAATTTTTTTCCTTTGGTGTTGTGGCTGTGCTCTGATAGTTGTGTAGTTGCTGGTTGCAGCAGTTCTTGTACTTCTCTGTCATGTTCTTCATGGCAATTTCTTCAATAAATCTTTGCATATTAAAAAAAAAAGCATAGCATCCATGTGTACACCTCTCACTCTTCTTCCATAATTGATTTATGAAGGTATATTCTAGCTTCTTCTCTGTATCTTGATGCTTCATTATCTCTTCCTGAACTGGGTGTAAAATTATTTTTTTATGTATAGAGGTTTGCTTTGAGGTCACTTGAACGATAACTTTATTGTCGTTATTCAAACATACTTCGCACCCCCAACTTTACCGTAACACCGTTAAAAAGTTATCGTTAGTCACATTTTCCTCCCAAAATGACGTCATTTTAAAAAAAAAATCTTTTATTAATTTTTTTATAAAAGAATTAATATTGGAATAGAATAGAAAGTTAATCGAATATGTATTTAACTACATGATAACTAATTAAATATAAAAAGGAAGAACTAACTATATATATATATATATATTAACTGAAAATAAATTAATTGAGGGATAAGAAGTAACTCTATAATCTACCAAAAATATATGTACATTATTACACTAAATTAGAATTATGTAAAATTTAAAATTATATTTTTTTTTGTTTGTTAGAAAAATATGGTTAATATATATGAAAATAAAACATGTATTTTTTTTCTTTAGTGTTGTTTTAGGTTAGCAATTTTAATTTGTCTATGTTTAATTTACTTAATTATTATTATTATTATCCTCGATTAAAATTAATATATTATTAAATTATGTATTATTTCTTCATTAGAAAAATAAATAAAACATGTATAAAAGATATAAGTTTTCTTTAGCCTTTTTTCAATTAATTTTTATTTACTTTATTTTTAAAGTCGAATCAGATTTTAAAGATTAATTTATTAAGGACTGTTAATTAATTAGAGCAATGAGAGGGAAAAATATGTCTGAATTGGGATTCGATTGATTTGCTTTCAATTAACTTATCTGCCACGCCTTCATCCTCGATCTCTTTTTCTTTTTTCTTCCTTTTTCCTTTTTCCTTTTTTTCTTTTTTCTTCCTTTTTTTCCTTTTTCTTCTCTCTCCTTTTCTTTGGCCATGTGCTGGCAGAGCGAAAATTTGTCAAACTCCGATGGTTGGAAATAAAGAAAAAGAGAAAAAGGAAAAAGGAAATAAAGAAATGGACATAAAGAACAATTGTTTCCTGAGGAAAAAGAAAAAGGAGAAGAAAAGGAAAGGAATCAGAAAAGAAAATTGTGGATTTTTTTTTCTTTTTATAATTTTTTATTATAAAATTTGACAAAAAATTGACATATGAGGTCCATATAACACATTCTTAACGCCGGACATCAAATTGAACCAATTGAAACGAGAAGAGTCAACAACAAATCAAACGGCAAATCATAAGGACCTCGGATGGCTTTAAGCCAAATATACTCATATGATACCATAAATAATTTTTTCACAATAAATACCTATAGAGTGAAACATATTGAAAAAATAAATAAATAAAAAATGAAACAAACCTGGCTCTGTCCCAAATCCCAATAGTATTTTTTTCTTCCTATAGAGAATCCATCCAACCCAGAATTGAATTGAAACAATAATTAATAACACAATTTAACCACAAATATGACATCATAATGAACGAGCAGGAGGACCTACAAGAATGCATGATTGCAGCAACAAGAATCCATCCTGGCCTGCATGACTTGGCGTAGAATTAAAGCAGAAAAGTCTAAAGAAGTTGGCCATAAGCTTTGGTTGGTCTCGCCCACTCCACCACTACTCTGCTTCTATCATTTTTCCTTTTCCATTCGCTACTGCTTGTTTTCCTCCACACTTTCATAATTCCACCTTTGTAGCTAGCCATGGCCGATTTGGCTGTAGCACTTCTCTCCCCTGTCATTAGTGCTTTGATTGAAAAGATGGTTTCTGTTGATGTCCTAGATTTCTTCAGACGCCATGATATCGACAAGGGACAGTTGCAGAAGTTGGAGGTAACCTTGACAACCGTTACCAAGGTTGTTGGTGATGCGGAGCAGAAGCAGTTTACTGATCGTCAAGTCCAAAAATGGCTCGACAATCTGAAAGATGCTGCCTTTAGAGCTGAAGATTTCTTGGATGAGGTTGCTTATGAAGTTCTGAAATTGAAGATCGAACGTGGTGGTGCCCAGACCAGTGCCGATGCTGAGATGCAGACTCAAAATTGCACGGGTCAGGTTCGCAAATTTCTCCCTTGTTTTAATCTTTGTAGAAAAGGGATGAGTGTAGGAGGGATGGAACCTAGGTTGAAAGAGATCCATGAGACTCTGGAACATCTAGTGAAGCAGATGGGTCCCCTTGGTTTGAAGAATAAAAACTCACTAAAAGTGGATGCTTCATCACCAACAACATGTCTGGTTGATGCTTCATATGTTTATGGAAGAGATGGTGATAAGGAACGCGTAGTGGAGCTGTTGCAATCTGATGATGGAATTGGTATGAATGTTGGAGTTGTTCTGATGGTTGGTATGGGTGGGTTGGGCAAAACCACTCTTGCTCAGTTGGTCTACAAGGACGACAATGTCCAGCGGTGCTTTGATGTTAAAGCATGGGTTTATGTTCCGAAAGAGTTGGAAACTTTCCAGGTGACGAGAGATATTATGAAGGAGCTCAAGTTGGGGAACGACATTGATAAAATGACTGCGAATCAAATGCATTGTGAGTTAGAGAGGAAGCTTAGTGGGAATAAAGTTTTGCTTGTTCTAGATGATGTTTGGGGTGCTTCTCAAGGAGAATGGGACTCTTTGATGAAACCGTTCATGTCTGTGAAACAGGGAAGTAAAATCATCGTCACAACTCGCGATTCAAGGGTGGCGCGCACCATGCCCTCAGTTAAGATTCATCGTTTGAAAGAACTAAACGAAGATGATTGTTGGCGTTTGTTTGCAAAACATGCATTTGGTAACGAAAGTTACCATCAATATCGTGACTTAGAAGAGATAGGTAGGGAGATGGTGAAAAAGTGCAATGGCTTACCTTTAGCTGCAAAAGCACTAGGAGGTATCTTGCGCTCCGAGAGACGTGTTGGGCACTGGAAGGAAATACTGAACAACAATATCTGGGCTTCCACCAACGATGAGGATGAGGTTCTTCCTGTTCTTCCGGCTCTTAGATTGAGCTATTCTTATCTCCCATCTCTGAAGCAATGTTTTGCTTATTGTGCAATGTTTCCTAAGAATCACCGATTTGTAAAGGAGCAATTGGTCCTTTTATGGGTTGCAGAAGGTTTTATAGCCCCATCGCGAAGAGATGATGATATGGAAATGACAGGTGAGAGATACTTTGAAGATCTTGTATCCAGGTCTTTTCTTCAGCAAAGTACTGCTTATGGCGAAACAGTTTTCACTATGCACGATCTTCTTAATGATATGGCTACGCTTGTATCAAGAGAATTTTGCTCCAGGCTGGAGGCTGTCAATTCCCTTGAGGTGAGTCAACGTACTCGTTATTTGTATTGTGATGAAGATTTGAAATGTATTCTTGGCAAGCCACACTTTTTGCGAACCCTAGTGTCCGATGACAATATGGGAGTGTTGTTCAATTTATTGGAGGCCTTTAAGAGCTTAAGGGTGCTACATCTACGCCGTAGTTATGATCCAAAGTATGAGCTACCAGATTCAATTGGAAGCCTGAAGCATTTACGATATTTGAGATTTAATTGTGCATCAGGTATTCAACAACTGCCAGAATCTATTTGCAAATTGTATAATTTGCAGATTTTAATCGTGATGGCAGGCTTCGAAAGAGTGCTTACCAGGCTCCCCAATAACATGAGGAAGTTAGTCAACTTATTTTTGCTTGATATTAGGGGTATAAGATTGCAAGAAATGCCACCACACATGGGTGAACTGACAAAACTTCGAAAGTTAAGCAATTTTGTTGTGGGAAAACAGAAACAGGCAGGGTCTAGTTCTGATATTAAAGAGTTGGCGAAACTTCACAATCTACGAGGAAGACTTTGTGTTGAGGGTCTTCAAAATGTGATGGATCTTGGAGATGCAATTCTGAGTGGTAAGCAACATCTGGAGGAGTTGGAGCTGAAATGGGATGATGGAGAAGATAACAATAACTGCTCATTGCATCAACAACGAGTGCTTGAAAAGTTAGTCCCTCATAGGGACTTGAAAAGTCTCTTCGTTTATGGTTACGGGGGTGAAAGATTTGCAGATTGGGTGGGAGACTCTTCTTTCTCAAGCATGGTATCCCTGGAAATTATATTTTGTAAAATATTGTCGTTACCACCTGTTTGTCGGTTGGCATCTTTAGCGAGACTTACCATTTTATCATGTGATGGAGTCACAAGCATTGGTTTTGAGTTACATTCGATGAAGAAGCTCAGGTATTTGAATATTGCACGTATGCAAGAATGGTGTGAGTGGATCTCAGATGGTGATGATTGTGAGACTAATTTCCCTCTCCTCCAAGAGCTTCACATAGATTCATGTCCAAAGCTAAGGAAGGCCCTGCCCAGTCACCTTCCCTCTGTAGCTCAAATTAAGATTGATTTCTGTGAACAACTTGAGATTGAGTGTTTTTCGTTAGAGTGTTTCCCCATGTTAAAAGAACTCAGAATGTGGAGCTGCCCAAAATTAGTATCGCCTAATTTCTCCTCCAATTTGGCATCTCTTCAAATCTGGGATTGCCCAAATTTGAAGGTGTTCCCTGAGTCTCGTCTTTGCTCCAATTTGGAAATCTTATCGATTAGAAGGTGTCCGGAAATTGAGTCTTTCCCTACGAATCTGGGTGTGTATCTTGGTGGCTCCAACTCCAAATTACGAGAACTATATGTAGCGGATTGCAAGAAACTTTTCTCAAGACGGCATGGGTGGGGTTTGGAAATGCTTCCTTCCCTCTTAACTCTTGAAATTGAAGGTTGTGATGAGGTGGAAGAATCCTTCCCTGAGAAGATGATGCTGCTGCCCTCCACTCTTACCCGTCTTGAGATCGAAAACCTTCCGAATCTGAAATCTCTAAACTACGACGGGCTTCAACCCCTCACCTCTCTCTGGGCGTTGAGGATCTGGCACTGCCCTAAACTCCAATCCCTGCAGCCAAATCAGAACCAGAAGCTGCCCATTTCTCTCTCCTTCCTTCATATAAAGGGATGCCCTTTGCTGACAGAAAGATGTGAACCGGAGAAAGGGGTGGATTGGCCATTAATTTCTCACATCCCCACCATAATTCTTGATGGTAACCGGATAAGGGGATGATTATGGTACGATGAGGGTAGTGTGGTCTTCTTCCAGTTCCAAGTTGCAACATCCCATTCCCATCCAATGTTTGCTTGTCAATCTCATCTGAGCATCATCAAGATTCAAGTACTCTATAATTTGTACTATTACTTTACTGCTGCTGATTTATAAACTTATAAAATGTGTACTGCCTGCTGTTTGTGTCTGCAAGCAAAATTTCAGTTGAATAATAAAATTAAATAAAAGATTATTTTCTCACTAACTTTTTACTTGTTCTGTTTGATAAATATTTATTTATTTATTTATTTACTTATTATTTTCCTTTGTTATTTGGGCTGGCAATTCAATTGAGTTTTATTATTTTATTATTTTTTTGTTAAATAGGTACCAACAGATATTCCTGCGTTTCAATACTTTTCTGAATGGATCCCTACATTGGGCTAAATACCATAACAGACCTACTGAATGGATGTTTCAGAATTGAATCATTCAAACAATCTGCACACAAAAAATGACTTCTTAAATCTGACGAGAGCATATCAGCTTATCTAAATAAAGCGGTTATGTCTAAAATGTCATTGGAGTTACGCATACTATTCGCTACTATTTTGATGTATTGTCATGTAATTTTCAAATTAAGGCACAACATCAATCGTTGCCTTAAATATTGTGCACTATTTACGGGGGACATTTTATATTCTCTCCATCTCAATAGCTCTTATTGGTTATTTATTTGGGATTAATTAAAAAAAAAAAGGATAATTTTTTTGAGACGAAAGGAATAACAGATTTGATTATGTAACATAATACTATCATACATTTTTGTTTAAAAAAAAATCCATAATACTATTACTATCATACATAGTTTATTCATTTAAAAAAAAAAAGAAATTTAAGTAGTTAAATAGGTGAAAATATGTGAAGTCGGTTGCTAAGGTGAACTAGGAAAATAGATAATAGATATTCCTTGATCACAATAAATATTATAACACAAAAAAACTCTTAAAATGGACCGCTACTAAGACGAAAGGAGTAGCCCTGAAAGTATTATAAACTAACAACACTAGTAAAATAGTAGTGATTTTTTAAAAGGGAAAAGTCAGAAATTGGCACCTGCACTTGCATTGATTGACTAATTTGGCACCTCCTTCGATTAAACGATTTAAAAGGCACCTCCACTTGAAAGAAATGACTCATTTGGCACCTGCCATTGACGCCGTCCGTCATCCACCGTTAAATGTTGACGTGGCATGCCACGTCTGAAAAATAATATAATTAATTTTAAAAATTCAGAAAAATAATATAATTAATTATAAAAATTCAGAAAAATAATGTAATTAATTTTAAAAATTAATAAATTTAATTTAATTAATTATAAAAATTATAAAAAATACTTTAATTAATTTTAAAAATTCAGAAAAATAATATTATTAATTTTAAAAATTCAAAAATAATGTAATTAATTTTAAAAATTCAAAAAAATGATGTGATTAATTTTAAAAATTCAAAAAATACTTTAATTAATTTTAAAATTTTAGAAAAATAATTTAATTAATTTTAAAAATTTAGAAAAATACTGTGATTAATTTTAAAAACGCAGAAATGTAATTAGTTTTCACGAGTAGTGGCTAGAAATGCCAGAATTGGAGTGGGAACACCATCCAATATGAAGATCTACCCAGGAAATTAATAATTTTCATGACCAGCGGCTGGAAACCCAAGCCCGCTGGAGCTCCTACCATAACCGGCAACTACAATAGTCTGTACCGTTGTAGCAGATCTAGCGCACCACCACCACACCACATACTCCTCAGCAGATCACCACCACACCACCGCCACAACATATTTGGCCCCAAAATCGGAGTGGGAACACCATCCCCCACTGCCGATTCGGCAAACCCAAGCATAAACTAAATATGAAGATCTACCCAAGAAATTAAAAATTAATTACAATATTTTTTTGTATTTTTAAAATTAATTAAATTATTTTTTTGGATTTTTAAAATTAATTACATTATTTTTCTGAAATTTTAAAATTAATAATATTATTTTTCTGAATTTTTAAAATCAATTATATTATTTTTCTTAATTTTTAAAATTAATTAAAGTATTTCTATAATTTTTATAATTAATTAAATTAAATTTATTAATTTTTAAAATTAATTAAATTATTTTTCTGAATTTTTATAATTAATTATATTATTTTTTCTGAATTTTTAAAATGAATTAATTATTTTTCAGATGTGGCATGCCACGTCATCATGTTGATGATGTGTCATGCCACGTGGCATGACACGTCAGCATTTAACGGTGGAGGACGGACAACGTCAACGGCAGGTGCCAAATGAGTCATTTCTTTCAAGTGGAGGTGCCTTTTAAATCGTTTGAACGAAAGGTGCCAAATTAGTCAGTCAATGCAAGTGCAGGTGCCAATTTCTGACTTTTCCCTTTTTAAAAGTTAAAATTTTAAAATAGGTAATATTTTTAGAATATTACAAAATAGCCCTCATCCTTGGACTCAATTCACAAGTCATGTCCCTTTACCGATGAAATATTAAAGTTGTTAATTATGTACCGATAAATGCCTCATTTTTGCTATTAAAATCGGACGTACTGAGCATACTGTGCAGGCAATATTGATAACGTTGAGATCTGCTGCTCTGCTCTGCTCTACTCAACGGCTCTGCTGGCTGCTGCCCTGGCCTGCGGTGCCTAACTAGGTTTAATGATGAGAGTTTACGACAGAGGCAAACTTTAAGAAACTAATTTGACTCTAATAAAATTGATCATTACAAGAAATAAAGTGTCACGTGCCTGGAAGGGATCCAAGGTCGTGGCACCAAAACAAGAAGAAGAAAAGAAGTAAATCAAGAGAAACTAGCAGAGAAGGCTATTCCAAGGTCTTGAGATGGAGCTGAACAGAGGAAGCTACTGGTTAACCATGGAAGCTATTGGTTAACAATGGAGGAAATGAGCATGGAGGAAAGGAGGAGAGAAGAAGATGAAGAAGAGAGCGCCGCGGAAAGGATGGAATGGAAGGTAGTTAGGGCTGGTGTGTGGCTGCATTGCAGCTGTGATTGTAATCCAGGTTCATTGAACCTATGAGTGTATTGCATTTCATTGAAATGAACAAATAAAATTGATTGATTACAAATGACTTAAAGGTGCCTTTTACTTTAGCTATCATTACCCTTTTATACTATTGCTACGGAATTGAAATACTAATTAACTACTAACAATTAACTAAACTGTGACAGCTAATTTACAGCTAATAACAACAACTAACAGGGTCGTGACATAAAGCATGAAAAGAAAATTGATAACAAAGAGCAGATGACCATAATTGTAGCCGGCGTCTTACTCTCTTAAGCACGACTACCGGCGGCTTGAAGTAACTAAACTCCTTGTCGCGGAAATAAGGTCTCTCTTATTAGAAGTTATTAGATGCACCCGATATTTTATAGTATCGTCAACCATTTATTAATTTAGTGTCACATATACTTGACAATTCATAAATTATTTGTATAACAAGAATAATTCTTTACCTTTGGATTTTACTAGAATTGAGTTATGTTCTTATGTGTGTGTTTGGGGTTTGGGTTTGGGCACCCAACCCAACATTTCCCAACTCAAAATGGAATTTTGGTGTTTGGTAAACACCATTCCCGGAATGAAAAAGTGGATTTTTGGGTGGGGAAATGAGAAAAGTAGGGGTTGAGGGAATGGAGCAACAAATTGAAGGCCAATTTGGCCTTTCTCTCTCTTTTTTTTTTTTTTTTTCATTTCTTTTTAATTTTTTTACATTATATAACCAATAAAATAAATTAAAAACTATCATAATAAAATCTTTATTTCAAGATAAGTAATTCTAGATCCATTTTTCCTATTTTTATGAATTTTTTAAAAATGGGTTTTATGCCTTTTATGGTCATTTTACCAAACACTTCAGATATCTCACAGCACTTTTAATTTTTTTTACCAAACAGCACACTCCGTTTCCCAAAAGTCATTTTCCCACTCAACATTTTCTCAAAAGTCATTTTCCTACCAAACCGGAACGCCAAACAGAGCCTATAAATGTTGAGGTCAAAACGACCGTATGTTTGGTTCAGATTGTCAGATTTCATTAGACAATGCAACTTTTCTTTTTGTGATTGATTTGCAGTCTTTTTCTTTCTACCCTTTGCATGTAAAAGATCCAAACTTCCAAAAAAAAAAAATTAATCTAAAAATCAAAAAAATAATTGTAAAAGATGCAAAAAAATATATAAAAATTCACAAAAAAATAATTAATCTAAAAATCTTATTCCAAAAAATTGTAAAAATTCACAAAAAATTTAAAAATTCCAAAAAAAAAAAATTTAATCTAAAAATCCTGAAAAATGTAAAAATCTATAATTAATTATTTTTTACAATTTCTTGTATTTTTAACATTTTTCTAAATTTTTAGATTAATTTCTGCATTTTACAATTTTTTTGGAATTTTTTGATTAATTAATTTTCTTTTCGATTTCTACAAATTTTCTGAATTTTTAGATTAATTAACTTTTTTTTGGTTATTTTTACATTTTTTCGAATTGTTTTTCTTTTTTGGATTTTTAGATTAATTAATTTTATTTTGGATTTCTACAATTTTTCTAAAATTTTAGATTAATTAACTTTTTTTTTGTTATTTTTACATTTTTTCGAATTGTTTTATTTTTTTGAAATTTTTACATTTTTTTGGATTTTTAGATTAATTTTTTTTTTGAATTTTAACAATTTTTTTTGGATTTTTATATTAATTATTTATTTTTAGAAATTTTTCATTTTTTCCAATTTTTAGATTAATTGTTTTTTTAGAGTTTTTACATTTTTTCTGGATTTTTAGATTAATTTTTTTTGGGATTTTTTATATTTTTTATATATTTTTTATATTTTTTCTAAGCTTGTAGTGTTAATTCTGAAAAGTCGTTTTGCAATTGCAAAACTTCAAATATGGCGTTTGTAAAATTTTCTGAACTTGTAGTGTTAATTCTGAAAATCTATTTTGCAATTGCAAAACTGAAAAATTTGCTGAAAATTTTCCATTTACAAAATGTTGCTGTGAAACAGATTTTGGAAAATTTTTCAAAATTCCCCCCCCTAAATGGCTTGTGCTTTTGAATTTAGACATGAATATATTTAACATATTTATATTTGATCTTTAACAAACTTAAAATAGGCTACTGTTTAGTTTATTATTTAAAAAAATATATATTAGCATTACTTTTTAATTAAAATAAAATTGATTTAACAAAAGTAGTAGCTTTTGTTTTTCAAAAAAATAAGAAATAGTTGTTGGGTGAATACGATTTCGAGTTTTCTAAAGCTAAAGAATGCATTTTGCAAAAAAGAAAACGTACTGTAGCTGTGAAACAGAATTGAAAATTTTGCAAAACAGAAATTTTGCGTTGTGAAACGCAGCCTTATAGTCTTACTTTTACAAAACGTGGAAGTTAAAGTGTGGAAGTGTTAGCAAATAGAGCACACAATGCAAAATTGTTTAGAAAAGAAAGGTCGAGAGGCATTGTTGGGCTTATTGACTAAAGACTACCGAACTCAAATTCATTTCTCTTGGCTCACGAGTTGCCTGGGCCTTAAATGCATATTGATTGAAAGGGGAAAAAATTAGAGATTTTGAGTTTATATGCTTGGGATGAAATGAAAGAGGAGAGCAATTGAAAAACATGTAATTAGCTAATTAATTAAGGGCAAAAGAGTACAAATATTACAATAATATTATTTTTAATGCTTCCACTTAATAATTAATTTTGTGAAAGGAAATTAAAAGTGGCTTTGAGATTAATTAGCTCATAAATCACTCACATGATTGAAAAGATTAACTCATGCCGAAATAGAAAAGAACACTTAACGACACCTGTCACGAATTAAGTGCAAATTGCTTTTGGGGGACAACACCAAAAGTTGAAGTTAAGGACAGTTGTTCAAAATTAGAGGACGCGTAGCTTAAGGTAAGGGACAAGGGTAGGGTAGTCGGTGGATAGAAAAGGGTTGTGGGTTTTTAAATTATGAGTTGGATGGGATTTAGATTGGACTTGGACTTGAATGAGCCTCACCAGTCACCACAGACCACAGACCGGCCCACCCGTTAATTAAGTCGACTCTAAATGGACCTTACTCGATTACAATTAATTATTTTTAAATTTTTTTTTTAGTTGGAACCCTTGACGTAATCCACGAATCATGTACGGATTTTCTCCCCCTATCTTACCGACTGCTTATTTTATTCAATATCTATGTGAAAAAAAACAATTATTATATTAACACCTCTGTTCATAAATAACTGTCTTTTTAAAACAGTAATTTTCAGTAAAATAGACACTAAAAAGTTAAGTAAAATGTATAGTAACTTTCAGTAAAAAAATGACAATTATTCGTGGACGGAGGAAATATATATATACACACCTATTTTAATGATTAATTCGATAATATTTTCTTTTTGAATTAATTATAATAATAAGCAAACTTTATTTATATCCAATGTTGTCCCTATCCAGCAAACGAAACATTTTTTTTATAATCTCATAGATCGAATTTATAATCTTATATTATAAAAATGAAAAAAAAAGAATTCATTAGTTATCTGTGAGAATACTTAAATTAATTTCAAGAAGGTTCAAATGTCATTAACCAAATAAAAATGCCAAACAATGACATTTGAAGTAAAAAACATTACACTCCCACTATTTTTGTCTGAAGACTTTCATAGAACTTTCGAAGTGGGCATTTGGCGTTTCATTAGAAATCTGGCATTTATAAATCAAAAGTTACCGACACTCCCACCAATTAACATTATATCATTGCTTAAAATTAATGATCTCATAGTTGATCACTTATTTTTAGGGATAAACTATGGTTAGGATTCAAATACAAATTTCATTTTCGTCTACGAAAATAAATCATTGTTTTTTATTTCTGATACACACTCATAAAATAACAAATGGGCTTTGTTTTTCTTTTCTTTATTGTGTTTAATGCGTCCAACCAATCACAACTATACATTCACTGAAACCCACTGAGCCACGTCACTGCTGCATGTGGGATTCTTGTTTCTCCTTGATTTCAACCGTCGATTATTTTCCGGGTTTAGGATCTTACGCCAGACACGTACGGAACTTTGTACCTCGAGTTTTTCTTGCGTAAAATAAAATTACAAAAAAGCATGAGACAATTTGGAAATTTTGGAGGAGGTCCTACGCTGAAATTCCTATACTAATGTTGAACTGTGGAAGACGCGTTATGGAAGTAAATGCTATTGGATTATTTTTACACTAAGGTTCGAATTTTGAGTGTGAAACTGCATTAAAAGTTATAAAGAATTTTTTTGTCGTTATTTGAAATTCTGACCAATTCAAAATAAAAAAAGAAGAAGGTTTGTTTAGTTTACTTGATAAGTGCAGAAGTTAAAGTTAAGAGTAGCCAGCCGCAATCCACCAGATCATTTTGTGCTCTGATTTCAAAGTTAGACAACCTGGAAATTGCCGGTGGTGGCTTACACGTGGCACCCAGACAATCCAATCCCAATCCCCCTCCGTGTTTCTCTTTCTCTCTCTTTGCAGTAGTGGCAGTCTCTGCAATTTCCCCCAAATCCATGCCCAATTTAGTAAAATCATACCATTGTGACGACACTCGTCTTCCACTCGAACACTAAAATAAAATTTAAAAACCAAAATTCAAAACAATTTCAACACTAAATAGAATCAAACTCCGTAGAAGGATTAGCAGCAACACTATTTCAATTCCAATTAGACTTATAGCACCACCACTCAACTACTCATTTCATCTCTTTTCTTCTGTTTAGGGCCCAAAAAAAAACAGAGGATAAGAAAAATATAGAAAGTAAAGTGTTTGATTTGATAAAAAACTAGAAAGAAAAAAAACACACCCATCAATCTGTCATGGCTGATGCAGCCATCAAGCCCCATCTTTCCATCAATGGAGGATCTTTCCTTGCAGAGTTAAAGAGTATTTCCAATCTTCTAAGAACCAGGAAAATTGTTGCTCTTGCTTACGGCTTCATGTTTGCTTTTGTTGCTGTTACTGTTTTTATAGCATTCAGCCCTTCTTCTAACTCCGCCCCTTGGTTCACCAACATCTTCAGCAGCTCCACCACCGCCGCCTCCTCTGGATCCCAATTCTCTTCCATCTCTTATTTTTACCCAGCACCACCACAGCAACTGCCACTGGTACAGCCGCTTAATGAGTCCTCTTCCTTGCATGTACAAAATACCACCACCATCGCCAGATCTAATGCCACTGTCTCATCTAAACCATCCAGTATAAACCCAGAAGTTGAAATCCCCTCAAATGTACAAAACCACACTCAAATTGGTGTTGATGGTTCTGTTAATCCTGCAGTTTTGCTAGCAAACCAGTCTAGAAATTCCTCAGTTGTCAATAAAGAACCAAGCTTTTTTAGTAACCGCACTCAAAACACACAGAATTCTAGCGGAGACCAAGGTTTGATCTCCAATTTAACCTCAGTTGCTCCACCTAAAGCGCCTGCGCCAGCAGCAGCAGCAGCAGCAGCAGAGAATCAGACTTCAAGTGTGAATTCGACTAGAGAGTCCATCTCTTTGAAGAAGGAAAAGTCTGAGAATGAAGAGAAAGGCAGCGTCGTGAAGTCACTGGCGTCAAATTACACTGCTTCACTACTGAAGAAACAGAGCAGTGGGACAAAACAGAGCAATGGGACTAATTCAGGGAAGCAGGGGATAGAGGGTTTAGGGGAAAATTTGATGAACTGTGATTTGTTTCATGGAATGTGGGTGAGGGATGATTCTTATCCCCTTTATAAACCTGGGTCTTGTTCATTGATCGATGAGCACTTCAATTGCATTATCAATGGTAGGCCTGATAAAGATTTCCAGAAATACAAATGGAAGCCTAATGGCTGCACGTTACCAAGGTATGCAGTGAGTGAGTGGTTTTGCTTGGTGATTTGAAAGTTTAATTTTTTCTTTGGTTGATTGTGATTTTCATCTGAAGCATCTAGTAGTGATTTTTTTTCATTTTTTTAAAACTTTGATTTGTGTGTAGGTTGGTGAATGAGTAGTTATTCGTTTTTTTATTCGTAATTGCAACTGATGCAGGAACTTCTACTTCAGATATAGTATATATTTTTGACCACATTCAAGAATATTGCACCGACAATATTGATAATTAATTTTCTTCTCTTACATTTGGATTAGTAATTTTTCTTGAGTGACGATCATAATTGGATTCTTTTGTCTTTTGGAAATTGATTCTGGGCTCATGTTTACTATAGTTGATTTAGACGAATTGTTTAATGTATAGGTTGAATGCGGGGCATATGCTGGAGTTGTTAAGAGGAAAACGGCTTGTTTTTGTTGGCGATTCTTTGAATAGGAATATGTGGGAATCACTAATTTGCATTCTAAAAAGCTCTGTGAAAGATCAAAGCAAGGTTTTTGAAGCCAATGGGAGGAATTACTTTCGTGGGGAAGCTTCGTACTCTTTCATTTTCAAAGTAAGTTATAGGAGTCATATCCTTTTTGTTTCATAGACAATATTTCTTCATTTTAGTATTTGGTGTATTGATAAGATAATGAAAATTGCTTTCCATGATGAGCAGGACTATGGCTGCAGTATAGAGTTCTTTGTGTCTCCTTTCTTAGTTCAAGAATGGGAAGTTGCTAACAAAAATGGGTCAAAGAAGGAGACTTTGCGGCTTGATTTAGTTGGAAGGTCTGCTGATCATTATAAAAGTGCTGATATCATTGTCTTCAATACTGGACACTGGTGGACTCATGATAAAACTTCCAAAGGGTTAGTCTATCTGCCATTCATTCAATTGCTTAAATTACTGGCTGTTGTGCCTAGTTAGTAACAGAATAGTTAACAATTTTGAGATCAGACTAATCTAACTGCTTATGGGTTCTTACAGGAAAGATTATTACCAAGAAGGGAGCCATGTGTATGATGAATTGAATGTTTTGGAGGCTTTTCGGAAAGCTATGACGACATGGGGAAGATGGGTTGATAAGCATATAAATCCATCAAAGTCTTTCGTCCTCTTTCGAGGATATTCTCATTCCCATTTCAGGTATAAATTTGAATGGAAAATAGTATTTCTTCAATTACATCTCCTTTTCTCCCGTTTGCTTTTGTTTTCCTTTCAACGTGTTTTTCGAGAAAGCAACTGGTGAACCATTTTTTTCCTTGCTCAAGCTCATGATGGGGTTTGAGCATTGAAGTTTGAAAGACGAAACAAAAAACTAAGTTAGGGATATGAATGAACTTTTTCCCCCGCTGTACGATTGGTTTATTTCAGCATTTCCGGAGCTTTGGGTCATGCAAGTTAAAATACTTTGTGCAGTGGTGGGCAATGGAATTCTGGTGGGGGGTGTGACAGCGAGGTGGAGCCCATCAACAATGCAACATATCTCAGGGAGTATGAACCGAAGATGAAGGTGCTGGAGAAAGTGCTGAAAAATATGAAAACCCATGTCGCATACCTAAATATTACACAGATGACAGATTACCGGAAGGATGCTCACCCTTCAATTTATAGGAAGCAGAAAATAACAGATGAGGAAAGGAAATCGCCGCTGCTCTTCCAAGACTGCAGCCACTGGTGCCTCCCTGGTGTGCCAGATGCGTGGAACGAGATCCTCTATGCCGAGCTTTTAATAAACGAGAGGCAGAAGCAACAAGTGCAGAAGAGGCATAGGTAAACAAACGAATCCTTACCAATTCCGCTAGTAGAATTTGGAATCCGAATCACACGTACATGCAGTATAGTTTTTTTTCCTTACAATTTTGTGATTATAGAAAACAAAGAAATAGCACTGGGAAGATCCAGAATTCTGTTTCTTTTCCATCTATTAGAAGAGATTTAAACATGCCACAGATGGAGATGAAAAAAATCTGCGGTATAATAATAGATGATATTAATATTTATTTACATCTGTGAGAGAAGATGATGATGATAAGAGGAAGAGTGGAAGGTTAAGTTCTTGTTCTTGGAAAAGATTTCGCTCTTTTATTTTATTTTATTTATTTACATTCTTTTAGCCTTAAACTAAGGCTTTGGTGAATGTAAGTGTCTAAATTATAAGTTTGTTTTATTCTTAATTATACTTTCTCCATTACAATTTTATATTCGTGCCGTTCGTTAATGATGTGATAGTGAAGCTTGTCTCTAGCATTAGGCCAGCATCTTAATCATTGTATACAAAATGATTTAAGGGCAAATAAAAGTATTGTTGATTCTGCTAAGTAATCTTCTTCTTTTCTGATGTCATTTTCCTTTTGTGTTAGACTATTAGTTCTAGTCAATGGTTAGACATTTGGTAACCTGAAATTCTACGCCGTACATGGCCGTCTGCCGCTACTTTTGACGACATCTTATGACATTGTTTAAGGCTTAAGCTTACACTTGGGTCTTTTTCTTGCTTTGTCACATGGTTTCTTTGACCAATTTATCTTTTTAAACTTGTTTAAGCATGATTCTGTTGGTATGTGGCCGGATTGTTGGTGTTTTGATTATGGTAATTGTCACGTCTTTGTCGTTTTGGCAAATTTTGCTGTGGCAGAATATACATGCTTGATAGTATTATGAGATTTTGTCAATTAGTCAAAGGTTGTATTTCTAGCTCAGTGATATTTCCTCCTCGGTAGGAAAGGTATGGTATGTGTTCGAGTCAAACGTTATTAAGCCAATTCATAACTAGTCTATTCCATGCCAAAACGGGCTGGAAAATAGTACAAATGGCGACCATTTTAGTTTATTAATTTGATTTGAATAAAATTAGTCTTAACTATAAATAATTAAAATGAATTCTTGCCGGACTTGCTAGCTGTCATCAAAGCCCTACTGTGGCCTGTGAGCTAGGGAAATGGTCGTTCAAGCCCATCAGCTCAATGAGATTATTAGAAAATACTAATAGAGCACTAAGCAATGACTATCAAACTAGCAATCATTTTGTGATAGGGTGGAGATATTTCCACGCTCCAAATTTCTGTCTTTTGGGCAGAAACAGAAATTTAGGAAGATTGAAGGTGGGCTTGCTGAAGCAAGAAAAGCCACTCTGAAAATAGTGAAAACTATCTACCTAATAATCTAGGCATATGGAAAAGTTCCCAAGTAACATAATCATCTAATCAAGTAAGATCTGGAAAGTATGGAATGCCAGTAAAATCCAGCCATTCGGGCCCTTGTATGAATGACCCGACCGTAAATTTACGAGTCTCCTCTGGGTCGTTGATCACCTTATACCCGGGCCAACTGACTCTAGCACTTGTATTCGAACCCAGTCCCTGGTTGTTGTACTCGGCGTAGTAGAGAGTGTTGAGCGCAAAAGATGAGTCATTCCACTTTGACCACCCAGCCGGGTCGATGAAATCGCCTATCCATGAATTAATAATGACCGTCTGCGAATATTCTTGCCAGGGACGACCCAAATACGATTTGAATTCGGATGTCACCGGGATCAAATCTTCAGCAGCAGCCATTTTGCAGTTGATGATTGAGATACCGGTGTTGGTATAGGGGTTTTTTCTTCCTCGGGCAGTGATGGTGTTAGATTGGCCAAGGAGCGGTTTTCGGGCATAAATATTGCAATTTTGAAGAACAGCTGCATTGCCGAAGATGACATCTACTGTCCCATACACATCACATTCACGGTAGAATTGCAGGTGTGAGTGCGCGTGTACAAGGTATCCTGATACGAGACGAAGCTGCATTGGTAGAAGGCTGATTGATCAGAACTGCTATGAACCGCGACCCTGACCCTCACTAGGGTCTGCTGCATTCTCAAATGTTATTCCTTTCGCTAGGAATCCTGATCCTGATACCGCTGCAGGATATTAAGAACGATAAAAAATTAATCAATCAATTACTGGATAGTAAATTTAAGAAAAGAGAGTAGTAAAACTGTTAATTATAACTCACCCACGGTAGCAGATTTGAAAGTTTTCCATCCATCGCCAACACTCCTTGCTTTTACTATCGTATTTCCGATCCCATCTCCAACGAACATAAGCAATTTCGTCGTCGAATGGCATTGCATTTTGGAGGAAGAAAGTTCCACTTGGTGTATGGTCTCGTGTATGATCTTTCGAACAAAATACAGGAAAGATTTTGTGGTAGGATCAGGTACATTAGGGAGGGTAGAATTGCAAAGAGCCTACGCACGGGGAGTATGAACAAACTATTGGTACAAATATTAAAACAGAGAGTACAGTAGAGAGCAATTTAATGAACGCCATTTTTAGGAAGTAATGGAGATTAGGCAAGAGTGTAAACACTAAACAGGGAGAGGGATGAATCTATATATATGTTATTTATTTATTTATTTTTCAGAATAAAAAACTCACATAGTAGAGTTTAAGAAGAAATGTAACTCAAAGTTAAAGATATTCATTAGCCAATTAAAACTTTATCCATTAATATTAAAACTAATGGTTGTATAATCTCTTCTTTTTTTCACTCTTATCTCCAATATTGCCAGTTTAGAGATGAATAGTGAAGGAATTCATTTCTGTACGCTGAAGTCATAAACCGATCTCCATGATCATATTTCAAAAACAAAAACAGAGGGAGTTAAATACAATGACGACTACTACCTCAAAATGCAAGAATAGCTCTCTTATTTTCTTGTTTGCTCTACTTTCTTGTATGATTCTACTCTACTCATCTCCTCACAATAAAAACATCAACATCTCTGCTTTAATTCGTTTGCCATTAGCAAAAATCAGCTCGGCTACTTATAATGACTCTTTCATGGTAAGAACTCAACTTTTCTCTCATAAAAATATGCATGCGCGTGTTGTTATAGAGTGATTTATTTCTTTTTGGCGCTTAATTAATTATGTTGGCAGAAAAAATACACTAATGTAGAACGAATTGAAGGAGAGCTTGCTAAAGCGAGAAAATCGATTAAAGAAGCCATTAGATTGCGAAAATCTTCATCCTATCACAAGAACACGACTTTCATCCCGAGAGGAGACGTCTACCGAAACCCCTACGCTTTTCATCAGTTAGGTTCTAATCTCTCTAACATTTTTCACAAACAAAATTTGAAACTCGTATACCCATATGTTAAAACTATATAACATATTAGTTTGTTATGTTCAGGAGTCACACGGAGATGGAGAGGAGATTCAAGGTTTGGGTTTATAGGGAAGGTGACTCACCTTTATTCCATGAAGGGCCTGCACGTGACATCTATGGGATTGAAGGGCAGTTCATCGATGAGTTAATGCAAAGCAGGAAGAGCAGATTCCTTGCTCGCCATCCTGACGAGGCACACACATTCTTTCTTCCAATCAGTGTGACCAATATCCGCCAGTTTCTTTACAAGCCTCTTGTCACCTACTCGCGCCATCAGCTTCAAAATGTAGTGACAGATTATATTAATGTCGTAGCAGATAAGTACCCGTATTGGAATAGAAGCAATGGGGCTGACCATTTCTTTCTGTCTTGCTTCGATTGGGTATATATGCAAATTGTTTTCAAGCCTTTTACTTAAGATAGTGTTATTTTTGTTGCGTATGTCTAACTAACTTACTTTTGATTGTTTGAATCATATCATATTCTAAATCAGGCGCCTGATATTTCCAAAGCTGATCCCACATTTTACAAGAATTTCATCCGATCACTCTGCAATGCCAATAGATCTGAAGGGTTCGAACCGCAGAGAGATATTTCTGTACCTGAGATCAACATTCCTGTTGGCAAACTTGGTCCTTCTACGACCAGCGCACAACCACCGAGTGGCCGACCAATCCTTGGCTTCTTTGCTGGTGGTGCCCATGGATACATCAGACATGTATTATTACACCACTGGAAAGACAAAGAAGATGAGATGCAAGTTCATGAGTACCTAGATAAAAAAGAGGACTACCTCGTATTAATGGGTCAGAGCAAGTTCTGCCTCTGCCCAAGTGGGTTCGAAGTAGCAAGTCCTAGAGTGGTAGAAGCAATCCAACTCGGATGTATACCTGTCATAATCTCGGACAACTACACACTGCCATTTAGTGATGTTCTTGATTGGAGTAAGTTCTCTATAAACATCCCACCCGCCAAAATTGCTGAAATTAAGACAATATTGAAAGGGGTATCTCATAGAGAGTATGAGAGGATGCATAGAAGAGTACTAACAGTTCAAATACATTTCACGTTGAACCGACCAGCTCTGCCATACGATATGATTCATATGGTGCTTCATTCAGTTTGGTTAAGAAGGTTGAATTTTATGCTGCAATAAATAGATGTGCCCTGATATATTGGTTGGTGTTCATTTGTTTACGAACAGGGAGAAGCTTTTACTTATGTTCTTTGTCTCGTTCTTCAGCTAACTAGTTGAAAGTCAAAACTATTATTGCTTCAAGTTACATGTTTCCTCTTTATATTCTGAATTGAAGTAAATGTTTGAGCAAGAAAAAGAAAAGGGTAAAGAGCCCCTTGCAATTCCACTACCAGAACATCAATTGTTTTCCATTTACTTGCCAAGCCTTCCAATTCATCGACTTATATGTACTGTTTTTTCAAAGACTATGTAGAAAACACTTACCGACCATTTCAGGCCTTCCGAAACTGATTCTGCCCACCTCCAATAGCTTCTCGCTATTCCCATCATCTTACCCCATGTGAAAGCAAGCTTCATGCTAAAGCCAGTTCTGTTGTCTGCACATTTTGATTGGAGAATGTCAGCTACTGATTGCAAACAGAAAATAAGGTCCATCTTCAACCAATAATTAACTACTTGCATAGTAAATAAGCTAGTGAAAGAAGGCAAGCTATTGAGAGGCCTCATCACCATATACAATTATCTTCCACTGGTTATGTGCTAACACCACAACTTGCCTCAACCCTCGTTTCATCTCCCATATTTCTTGATGGCGCAAAATCATCCAAATCACAGCAGCATTAGGCAATTAAAGACGAAGATGTGCAAAGAAGTAGATATTTTTAATAATAATATCACAACATCGCAGTTCAAGAATGCCTACCATGTCAAGGTTCGGTTAGTTTCCGGGAATTGAAGTCCTCTTATTTTGAGTGCTGCCCTCTCTCCGTCATATTATCGAGCACCTCGCGTGCACACACTTCAAGCCTCCAAAACATGGTCAAAATTATAAATTAATCCTCATAACCAAAATCCAGGAGTAGTGATTCCGCTGTTATAAAGCCTATTATGTCCAAATATGGGCCTTGCTCAGATTTTGTGGCGCAAGCTTTCATGGGCAAATAAGGAGGCCCAAGCCCATCGGAGTCGATACTGTACCGTGCAACTGTTTATGTGCAAAACAAAAGAATAAAAAGGAGAGAGGTGGTCCATGCTGGAATAGGTTTTTTATCAAAAGATTATAAATAAATAAAATGTGATGATTTAATTACAAAAATATTTTTAAGGCTTAATTTTTTAGATACCAATTAAGAAATTAATGTTTTTTTCTTCTTGTTGAGTGTTTACTCAACTGACACTAATCCTATTAGAGCATTCTCGGGTTCCTAAAAGGTGGTGACACACCCAACGATTTCCGCTTTCATACAGCCTATCTGGGCCAAAACTGGGCCTTGCTGAGGTTTTGTGGCCCAAGGTTCCACGGGCAAATAAGAAGCCCCATCAGAATCCAATAAGTGTAAAAGAAGAAAAGGGTGAGGTGGTCCATGCTGGAATAGGTAGAGAATATTAATTAATGGCATATATCGATTTTAAAAATTAGTATCAAATATTACATAAAAAATATTTTTAAGGCTTAATTAGATTTAGATACACATAATTAAGAAATTAATACATGGGTATGAAATAATATGGTATGATAATAGAGAGAATTTATCAAATATTTCATTATATGCCACGTGTAAGTAAATTCCCAGTATTCTTATTTCTTACAGAAGAATGAAACATTCTTGTTTCAAAATTCAATTTGTTTGGTGCATCATTAGTTGTTTTTGTCTTCAACTGTTCGGATTGCATGGGCTTCATAAGGGAGATCTGGAAGCAGACCAGGTACAGTACTTTGGTCCAAGAATTTATTTTGGTCCCTCAATTTATAAATAACAACAACATAAGTTGGATACCTACTTCTAAATGCATTTACTCTTCCTCTTTCTTTCTTTTTCTTGTTTTAGTAATTTATTTTTTCATCTTTCAATTACTATGTTACTAGTATCTTTCTTGTAGCAGCAGTGCCAGTAGTAGGCACTCTTTTTTTTATCAGGGCAATAAATAACTGCTTGCAATTTTGCAACATGAATTTTCTAGTTTTACAATCATGCACAAAGTAATGGAACCCACATTGTTAGTTTCCTGAGTTTCTTCAGTATCGTCTCTGTCTTTTTTTAGGTAGAAGACTCATCAGGATTATTGTCGGGTTCCGAAAATGAATTGAAATTGTACAGTTAATAACTCTTAACCATTCCTTGTTTGCGGTATTATAATTAATCAACTTTTTAGAATTATTTAAATAATTAGAGTGTCGAACTAGTTATAACAAAATAAAAATATACTGGAAAGTAATTAATAGATTCACACACGATAATTTACATTGAGTTACCGTTTGAATTAGAGCTCGATAATATTCGAACAAAGGTGTGTATTCTTGTTTGTTGACCAAGCAAATTTTAGGTATCAACTTACAAGTTTATTATTAGCAATGATTTTTTAAAGCTTGGAACGGATTACTTCAACGAAATGTCTAAGTTCCGTAAAGAAGACGACTTTTAAATGTTGTGACAATTGTTTTTTTCTAAATTGATGAATATGAAATGAACACAGCTAATTATAACCTGTTGACCTTAACTAGTAATTAGGTGGAGACCCATCTTATAGTTCCAAATAATAGTCAATATCTTTATCTACACCTGGGAAATGACTGCTCAAATCACAGCCAGATGAACAATAGCTTTTCTCAACCTTAGACAAGAATAATCATATATACCATTACCATCAATGAATCAAAATAAATAAACGTTACCGTAACGTTGCTCGTTTAAAGAAAACAGTGAGATTTCTAATTTTCAAATAAGTCTCGTGGCAATCTGCGTATTTACCTTAAATAACCAGCTTTTCTGACTTATAAACGGAGTAAGTAACACTTTTAACGTGCCTAGTTAGTAGCTAATTCTATTTGAGTAACTAATTCTCAACACGTGATATTACATTGATTAATCGTAAGTATCCCCTTAACAAGAAAAGAAACCAAAAGATTTAAACGCAAATGACTTTCTTGTTTGTTTTCCTTAGGAGACAACAAGATGGGTCATAGTGAAGCTTGGGGTTGGGGTGGTTGCCAACTACAAATAATTTGTGTCAGTGTTAGTTGGCTAATAATTTTCGGACGAAACAGAAAATGGAGGGAAGGACGGTTGAGCAATAAATAAATCCTACCAAAACCAGAAATGAATAAAAGTAAAAATCAATTAAATTAAATTACGGTAGATAGTAAAAATCAACCTCCAGTAAAATAATTTTGAGGTTTAATTTCGATGCCTAACAAAATCTCCTCTCCTACAGTTTCATCATCATCGATCATCGATCATCGATCATCGATCATCGATCATCGATCATCGATCATCGATCATCGATCATCGATCATCGATCATCGATCATCGATCATCGATCATCGATCATCGATCATCGATCATCGATCATCGATCATCGATCATAATAACTGTCAACAAACTACTACACATCATCAAACAAACCACTTTCCTCCCTTCCCCATTTTCTAGACAAAAATCTTAAAAACCCAAAAATATTTACAAATGGGGTTTTCCAAAAGGGAGTTCTTAATTTCCTACATTTTCTTTGTTTTTTTTCCTTTTTTGAAAACTATCGGGGGTCATGAAATAGATTTATGAGATTGGGGTTGGGACAAAGGGAAAAGACCCCTAGACTTGTTGTTACCATTATTATTACTACTACCCAATGCCATTAATGATTTGGTGGTGGTGGCGGCGGCGGCGGCGGCGGCAGCAGCGGTGGCCGAGGTGGGAGTTGGCTTGTTAGCTTTGGTGGTGGTCGTGGTGGTGGCAACGCCGCTAGCGGAGGTGTTGTTGGGAGTAGTGGTGGTGGTGGCGACGCGCTCACAAGAAGGGCACATGGTGAGAGTGGTGGCAGGGAGTTGCATGTAGAAAGGTTGGGAAGATTTCAAGGCTCTTAATTCTTGCAGCTCTTTTTGCAACCTCCTGTTCTCTTCTGTCAGTGTCTCGCAGCATCTCTTTAAATACTCACAATCTACCTCCGTCTGCTTTAATTTTGTCCTACATCAACCCAAAAAATCAACAATTTTTTTTCTCCACATCCAAACAAAATCACTATTTCATATATTATTCAGTTTTTAGCAACCAACAAACAAAACCCAATTAATATTATTCCCCTCCTCCAATCCAATCATAAAATAAATCACTAAACAACACCACATTGTTCCTCAACAATATGAAAAATGGATCAAGAAATTTTAAAAAAATTACCTAGCTCTTCTGTTCTGGAACCACACTTCCACCTGACGAGGCCGAAGATTCAACTGCTTAGCTAAAGCAAGCTTTTGTTTCTGCAAACAAAGACAAATGCAAATGTCAAAAAATGAGTCGTTTCTATTTTGAGATAATATATATACCTTAAATTTTTCCATTTTAAAACACACCCTTTCTTTTCAAGAAAAATAAACAATTCAACGAAATCAAAAAACCAAAAAACGCATTAATTCATAATAGCCATTAGACATGAAACCTAAGTGTCCATCTGAAGTTTGGGCCTACCTGCGTTTATTTTATAATGAAAGAAGGAGATTAAGATTTGGGTTGGCTTACAGGATTGAGTGTGCTGTGTTCTTTGAAGCTTTCTTCAAGAAAAGCTGATTGCTCCTTAGAGAGTCTGAGTTTTTTCCTAGTCAACGCGTTTTCCTCATCGTCACTATTTCTTGAGCTTCCTCCTCTCTCACCTTCCCCACTAATTTCCAAATCTCTCTTACTCCCTCTCCCACCTCCACCGCCGCACCTCATCCCAAAATCCATCTGGAATGACGACGCCGCACTGTTTGGCGACGATAGCGCCGCCCCTTCCTCCGCAGTCTCCTCTGCCGACATCCGGTTCACATCAAACCCCCTCCCACCCGCCGACCCATCCGCCGAACCCGGTTCACTCATCACTGCAAACCAAAACCCATATCATCAGAAAAGATGTCAAGAACAGTTGATTTTCTCAGGAACCAAACAAAACGAGAGAGAGAGAGAAAGGAAGGGGTAAAAGGGTAATTACAGTTTTTAGCGAGCCAAGGGAAGCCAATCTGCGAAGGAGGGGGAGGTTGAGCTGGGCGAGGAACTGGGGAGAAAGGTAGAAGATGAAGCTGAAGAGGTGGATCTGATGGAGAGGCTGATCTTCCATGATGATCAGCTCTTTCTTGTGATTTCGTAGCAGCACCCAAAACAGCATTACTAGCAGTGGCTGTACCTGATCCTAGCCCCATACAGAAGCCGAGATCCTTGGCCGAAAGCTTGGGGCCTGTTTGGTCAAGAAACTTGAACGGTTTTGAAGTGTTATGATCGCCTAAGCTCAAAGCTAGCTCCATCTTTGTTTTGTTTTCTGTCTTTCTTCTGTTGGTTGGAGGGGAAATATAAAGGAAGGAAAGATGGAAAAAAGATCAAATGATGGTTGAAACTTGGAAGTGGACAGAGGAGAGGAGAGGAAAAGAACAGGGATGGGAAGCCACTCGATGCAGAAGAGAAAGAACCCTTTTTATTTGCTTCTCCATTTTTACTTTTTTTTTTCAATTCTTTGCTTTGGGTTTTTAATTTATGGGGAAAAGGTGGATATAAAGATTGACCGACAAATCCAGGTTGACAATCACACGTGAATCTATATAAATACAGCGGTCCATACACGAGATAGATAGGGAGGGTATTTTCTTTATTTGGTTTTTTGGTTTTTTGACTTTGTTGGGAAAACAATGTTTTGAATATTTAATTTCATACTCTATTTTGGGGAAGTTTTTAAATATTACTCCCCCGGAATTTTTTATCTGTCTCTTTGCTATAGTAATAAAAAGTAGTTTAAAGATCAAAAAGTTAAGTAATCGTTACGGTAACAAAAACAGCAAAGAGTCAAATAAAAAATTCCGGAGGGAGTACATTTGTTAATCAATTCCATTGGAAGGATAAGCTTGTCAAGCTCGTTAGAACATGATTAATAATATCCGTATCAGATTGTTTTAGTAAAGCGTAAAAACCTCTTATTAGTTAATTATTTTATATTATATAAATTTGATCTGTGCATATAATTTATTAAATTAATGGTGTGCTATTATTTAAGAGAATGAAAAATATGATTGGATGATCTAATCTAATCTAATTTTTTAATGAAAAACAACATGCATTCTTTGGTATTATTGTGCCCCTGCACCAAACAAGGGCTAGTGCCTCCCTGGCAATAATATTTTTCTACTATTAAAGTAGTATTAAAAAATCTTTGAAGAAATCATGATCATGATAGGAAGTAATCCAAGGGCTGCGATCATGCTGCCATGTTGTTGTTGTTTATCTTGAGTAGTAAACCGAGAATTCAATTCTTTATCATGAAGGGCCTGATTGGTATCAAATTTTAGATAGAATTCAGTTCATTTAAACTGAAATCATAACAAATTTTGTGATTGTTATGATATTTTAAAAATGAATTCAATTCACTCTGAATTGAAACTGAAAAATTAAAGAAGGTGAGAATTCTAGTCCAAATAGGTGAGATTGTGGTAGAATTCAATCAGTTTTTTAATTATTAATTATCCTATTACAAAATTACCCCTATCTAAAACCTACCTTTTGCTTGTCATACGACTCAGCTGCCTTTTGCATCTAGAGAGAACGCGAGAAAGGAGAAGAGAACACAGCGGCCGTCCTCATCGTTTGCAGCCACAGTTTCCTCACTCTCAGAAATGCTGTCCAAGGTTGTCTTTCTCTTCTTTTTGTTCATTTCTCCATCTGGGTTTTTAAGGATTTCTTCATCTGGTATTAATCTGGTTTACTTCATACAATTCTTTATTGAAGTGATGGAGTTCGGCAAATTGAGCATAGCAAGGGTGACAGCAAGATTAGATCTTCAATTGATGAAGTGCTTGTTGTTCGCTATCAGAGCTTAGCACCTGCTTCTACTGGTAGGAGTTCTATTTGATTCATAGCTTGTTCTTGTTTTCCTTAAGAATGGTATTTATCTGGTTTCCTTCATACAATACTCAGGCTAAGCCTGTGTTTGAAATATTATTTTGACATAAGTAACTTGTTCCTATGTGCTAGGAAAATATTAGTCTAGGTGACTCTACTAAGGGTTAGGGAGAAGTTAAGTTGTTCCTTCTGATTACTTTTCTTTTTTTACGGCTACCTTCGCACAGTTGGATGAAACTACGCATGTTTATGAGATGGTCTAACATATGGTGCTGCATATTTAATAGCCAGGAATTTGGCAAACATATGGTGGAACCTAAACCAGAACATCTGCAAGTTGCTTCACTTTTTCATCATGTATTTATTTGTCTTTGGGATATTAACTTTTTCGTGCTTGAATTTCAATATTTACAAAATCCAGCACCTCATTTTAAATTTAACAACTAACTGCTTGAATTTCCTGAAGACATTTAAGTATGCATATTTGGAGGTCTGTAAACTTTAGTCCTACATGTCTGTTTGACACCATGTAATCCAGCATGGATTGAGCAGGTAGAACCCAATAACTGGTGTAGATCTACTTATGTATAACACTGCTCTAAAACCTAATCTCATATCTTTACTTGAAAACCATAAAAATGTGCCTAAAAGGTGGTAGTAAATAAACTCTTAATGCAGTTCAGTAACCCTACAAGCTAGTGCTAATTAGGTTGGCTCATCAATGTCATTCAGTTGATTATATACTCCATTTATGATGCTACATTATTGGATTGAATTTGGATATACGATAAGCATAGATATCACCAATTTGAACCAACCCATACCCATACTCTAGCTAAAAAAGCTAGCTAGATAGCTAGTGGAATCCAAACTCGTTGTTGTTTTGTCAATTTTTGAGCTAATTATCAATTCCACAATTCCTCGAGTCTGTCAACCTGGCCACCTCCAAAAACTAAGAAAAGAGTATTATTTCTGATCATTAGAGGTGGTATGAGTTCTATACATGGTTGTATTTTTATGAAATCTGTGTAGCCGAGTGGTTAGCTCGAGCCTCGTGCAACCAGATTTATTTCTCTCACGTTGCTAAAAGTATTAAGGTGGCTGTATTTAATAACAACGAGACACAAGATATGTGCTGTGCAAGAGATGTTAATTACATATTTTCATGTTAACACATGAGAAAATTAAATTACTTTCATATTTTTCACGGAATCAGTGATTGATTAGTAACGAATACATATCTTCAGAATTATCCACAACTCATTCTTAATTTACAAGTCTACTGATATACTGGTTTTGTGTTTAAGGTACAAACTCTACTGATACACCTGTCTATTTGCCCATATATGGATTCCAAACAATGTTTTGATACATGGGTCTATTTAAATATTTCATAAGTTTCTCTTTTCACCCTATTAAGTTGCAACATTCTCAGCATAAGATGCATATTACTAATTAGTTGGATCTGTAATTTAGCAAATACATTCAGATTTCAGTGTGCTATTAGTTTGTAATTCTGCCCATTAGTTGGAAAAGGTTAAAAAGGATACGGTACTTGCTCTAGTTGCTTATGCAGGCTACTTAGTATGGCTCTATAAACATTCTAATTACATAGATAGGCCAATTAGTAGACCTAGAGCACAAAGAGAAGCAGTACGTAGGGAGTTGATGATGGAGTTACAAACGAATAACAATGCTCGTTGTGTACTACGCATGGGGTTCGATGCGTTTACAGAACTAGTTTCTATTCTTCGAGACAAGAACCTCTTAAGAGATACTAAATTCTCTTTTGTTGAAGAACAAGTAGCTAAGTTTCTACACACGATAAGTGGTCAATCAAGGAACCGTTCAGCAAGTTTTTTCTTTCGTCGCTCAGGAGAGACTGTTAGTCGTCACTTCCATCAAGTTCTTAAAGCAATTTTGAATCTTGAGGATCAATTTTTGATACAACCAAATGCATCTTCAATTCCTCAAAAAATATTAGAGGATAGTAGGTTTTATCCTTATTTTCAGGTATAATATTTTTCCTTTAGTCAATAATTATGGTTTAATAATGTAAATATTTTTTTAAACATGAAACTTTTAACAATTTTTTTTTGTATATATAGAATTGTGTTGGTGCCATCGATAGGACGCATATTCAAGTAAAGGTACCAAAAGATAGTATTACAAGATATAGAGGAAGAAAGGGATACCCTACCATGAACATTTTAGTAGCATCCTCTTTTGATCTAAGATTTACTTATGTGCTCCCCGGGTGGGAAGGCTCGGCCTCAGATTCACGAATTTTAGAAAATTCCTTAACTAGAGAACATAAGTTGAAAGTCCCTGAGGGTAAATTTCTTAACTTATATTTTTTTTTTCTAGTAGTTTACTAAAAATTCAAAATTGTCAATTAACTTATTTTTTGTAATTAATTAAAGTTTTTTTTTTAGGTAAGTTCTATTTAGCCGATGCAGGTTATATGTTAAGGTCGGGGTTTATCACTCCCTCTAGGAGTACACGTTACCACTTGAAAGAATACTCTCAACGTCGGCCTGAAAATGCCAAAGAGTTATTTAATTTAAGGCATGCGTCGTTACGTAATTCTGTTGAGAGATCTTTTGGTGTCTTGAAATCTAGATTTCCAATTTTATCTCAAGATGCAAGATATGATGTGGATACGACATCAAACATTGTGTTAGCTTGCTGCATTTTACATAATTTCTTGATGAATGTTGATCCGGATGAAGAATTGATTGCACGCGTTGATAGGGAGTTAATGCATGTTGAAACCGAAGATGGACACTTAATTGGAGGGGGTGTTTCTAGAAGTGAAGATGGTAGGAGAGGAGAGATGATCAGAGAATCAATAGCTGCACAAATGTGGCATGATTATGTCGCTCAGGATTAGTTTTTTAGCTGCACAAATTTGTAATGTGAGCATGGATTTTTTCGATATGAGTTTTGTTTTATGCTTTGCTGAACATGTTGTTTTTATGTATTAGAGGAAAAACTAATTTGGAATGATGATCTGCAAGATTTAAGCAGATTTAGAGTATATGATGATCTTTGTGGATGACTTTTGCTTACTTTTGTATGTTTGGTTTTTCCTGTTTTTTCTCGAATTATTTTTCCTGTTTTGACTTGTAAATTTGCTCTCAATCATGATATCATTTTCTAGGAGTACTGCTACTTTTTCAGTTGGAAGAATGGAAGTGGATAATGCTCAAGAGACAAGCGCCACTAGTGAAGATATGAAATCTGCTAGTGGTTATTTTAAGTGGACTACATAAATGGATGGGTTAATGCTAGAAATTTTGAAAGAGGAAAAGAACAAAGGTTTGAAAGATGATAGGAACTTTTCTGCATTGTCTTATAAAAGAGTAGTAACAGAGGTTAACAATCAGTTTGGGGTAGTTATTAACAAAGCAAAGGTTGTTAACCGATTGAAAACTGTGAAGGATCAAATGTTTCTAGCTTGTCAAGTTCTTAAGAAAAGTGGGTTTGGATGGGATGAAACCACCAAAAGGATTGAAGCTGAACCGGAAGTGTGGATTGAAATGATTAAGGTATGTATCTTGTCAAAGTTCTTATGTTTTTCCATTTGTTAATGGGATGAAACACCATTTATGATTAATGTTGAATTTTTGTTTAATATTAGGCTGATGAAAAGTACAAACTTGTTCGCGGGAGGACTTTACACCATTTGGACCTCTTTCGTGAGATCTTTGAGAAAGATCGAGCCACCGGTGAAGTAGCTGAAACTGCAAAAGAGAAGATCAGACGATGGGAAAGAGAAAAAAGAGAGTTGACGATCGATGATGTGGATGAAATGATAGGTACTAATGAAGCTCAACTAGAGAACCTTTCTCCGTTTGAGAGTGGGGGAAACACGTCCAATGATACCCAAGGTGGATCGGTATCTACTTCTAAAGGTACTAAAAGGAAACAGCCAATGAAGACTACAATAATTGATGAAATTTCAGAAGTGACAAGTGCTATGAACAAAATAGCAGATGCAATTTTGAGTACCAGCCGACGTGTTTGGAGTGAACCGGAAATTTTTGAGGCAATGGAAGGGTTAGGGCTCGAAGGGACTGCTTTATTAGATGCCGTGGATTGGCTTGTGGCTCATCCAGATTTGATTGGCACGTTTTTTGCATGCCCGAATGGTCTACGTGCTCTATGGTTGGCTAGGAAAATGCAAGGATAGTAGTTGCTTTTGATCATATTTTTATGTTTATTATTGTGAGATGATGGAGGTTCTACTTAGAATCTAGTTGATATTATGTCTCTGTTTCTTCTTCTTGTACTATTGTTGCTCCAATTCTGTTGGCTTTATTGAACTTGACTTAGGTACTTATATTAGATGCTCCCAATCAGGTTGAAACCATATTACAGAGGCTCCCAATCAGTGAGTTATGATCGCTGAAAAGTCTTGGGAATTTGTCTATTATGTTTAACCTCCTTCCTTTACTATTAAACTGATTGAGATGCTTATGGTTTGCTGGAATGTTACTTCATTCTGAGTATTAGATAATTGATGGAATAGCTGTGTAATCTTGGCTATTGTTAGAACTATTTTTTGGTCTTTTTTTTGAATGGTCTGTCATGAATAGCTGTGTAATCTTGGCTATTGGTAGAACTATTCTGCTGGCTTTTATGGGTAAATATGAATGTGATTAAGAGGCTTGAACTCGACAGTTGTCATTTCTGCTTTGCAACAAGCAACGACATATGCATCAATATTCTTATGTACCAGGATAGTGATGTGTTTCTGTCCGTGGCAGCTATTATCCAGAAAACGATTAAGGTGTAAATTTCGATAATTATGAATGATATTTGGTACTCTTTCAAGACGTGCAAGCACGTAGAAGAAAACAACCAAGTTATTGAAACTGGAGGTCCTTTGTTATTCTAACATGATAGCTAAACAGCAAAGTAAACATAATTCAAGAAATATGTAACGAATCTAGGGGTATAATTGAAGATTTTTTTTTCTATTTTATGGGTAAATTTTAATTTAGGGGTATAATGGTCAAATAAGTAAAATGAAATCATTTCTTAACGATACCAAACAATATGTTCATTTCAATTCAATTGAATTCTTTCAATTTTATGTGGTTATACCAATCATTAAAGTTCATTCATTAATTCAATTCAATTGAATTCTAATTGAATTGAATTAATGAAATGAATTGAACTCTAGCATGATTTTGATACCAAACACCCCCGAAATGCAATCATCATCATCATTTTTGATTAATTCTATGATCAATATGTTGTTGTTATACCAAACACCACACAATCATAATTAATTAATTATTTAATTAAGCACTGTTCACTTTCTTGTTTGTTTTCATATGATTAATTAACCAAACAAAAACCCATCAACCCTTTTCTTATTTTCTGTTTTCTTTTCTCTCCTTGATTTTTGCAGTTAGCGAAAAAGAAAATGTAGAAAGAGTGTTGATCATCATGGGTATTATTAAACTAGTGTTAATTGAATACATTACATGATGATGATTTTGATGATAATTGAAAACGAGATGACTCTTCTTCTGGTGGCATTAGACCGCTGACTCACCAACCCAAAAACAACGCTTCGTTACCAGTAACTAGGCACAAGTGTCAAAACCTAATTGGGTCACGTTTGAATATAATCGGATTTTTAAAAAACGACGATGATTTTATATTTCATATACTCGACACGAAAACTAAAATTAAAAATGGATAAATTGTGGTACAGAGTATAATATTTTAATAATAAGATAACGAAGCGTGATGTGTAATCAGAAAGGAAAGAAGATCTGGTCAGATAAGCACGAGATTTGACCATAAACGCTGCCTCCTTTTTTTAATAGACTAAACTAAACTAATGCTATGCTTTAACAAAAGAAAATAGAGAGAGAGAGAAGGGAAGGGGCAGACAAAGAGACCAATGTGTTACTTCTCCAAGAAAAAGCTTCTTTGCGCCCATAAGTATTTTTATTAGTATTATTTAAAAGGATATTAGGAGAGGAGAGCGTGCAGCTGCTCGACATATTCTCGAAATATGATACGAATAAGATTTTAAATGTTTAGTTCTCCGAATATCACTTATCTTCCGGTAAGGAGTACTCCGTATGATGGATGTTGTTTTGCGGAGGAGAGAGCTGGTTAACAGTAAGAATTTGTCATTCATTTATGAAATCTCGGAACTATCATAAAAGCAAATTCCGAAAGGTGAATACATCTTTTCTTGGATTGTCTGTGCCTGTGGCTTTGACCTCATTGAAGGTTGTGATCCAATTCCAAAGATAAAAGGCCAGATGAGATGATGGGTATCCAATGAGTTGATCACTTGACAATCTATGCGTTGATAGATAGATAGGGGTCAGAAAATCTTGGTGCTTGGGTAATTGATTTTCTTGGTGGGTGTTTGTTTTTAAGTACTTTTTTTTTTGATATTACTTAAAAAAATAAAAAATAATGAGTAGGGCCCATGCGCGTGGATTGGTGGTAATTAGAAAATTAAAAGAACACATCTTAGAGGATGTGACCAGGTCAGATTTGTCATGCTTTCGGGATCATTGCAATAATTGAAGTCATGCAGGCTTTAATGATCAGCTTAGAGGGAGAGAGAGAAATACTACATGCTACGATACGAGTGTGCATTATTGGTTGGGGCCCATCATAAACCATGGGATGTGTTTGTTTAAGTGGTAAAATCTGAAGGAGTACAAAACAAAGAGAGTATTGAATTGATCTTAAAGTAAAGCTCCTCCTACTACTTAGGTAATTGTGTGTCAAGCCCTAAGGCCGGGTAGGCTTTGGTTTAAAGAGAGCTTTTTGAATGTGAATGTCTCATGACACGTGGTTGGTAACTACTACCGACTGCCATGCGAGCAACAGCTTCCCTTTTATATGGTCAAATGTCCGGTTTCAATTTAACCTCGCGAGTGAATATTTTATGCTGAAAAAGAAAGGCTTAAGAAGTATCACTAGCCTGCCTTGGATACTTGTTGACAATAAAAGCCCACCAATGAAAAGAGAAAAGGTTCATTGCCTATTTGATTCTCTTTGTTTCCATGAAAACATTGTTTGCTTCCTTTATTTACACCAAAATTTGGATCATACTCCTTATTTTTGCTGTTTAAATTAATGAGGGAATCTACGTGGGACGATATTCAAATGAATTATTATTGTCCTGTTTAGAAGGAGTCCGGGAAGAATGGAATTGAAGTGTAGGGCAGATGAAGATGGAGAATAGCAAGTAGCAACATCTGCTCAGTGCTTTGCTTAGTACGTCGACCATGGAGGGAGTATATGGTAATTGCGCAGTTATGGCGAAATGAGAACGTAATTATAAGATCACAAAAGGGAGGATGGAAGTCACGTGACTTATGCGTGATTTGACTAATGATGACGAGGTGTCGTTGGGCCCAAGTCAGAGAAATGACGTGAGAGATGATAATTATTAGTACTACTTATTTGACAAAATAAATAATTAGCTTTAATAATTGAAAACTAGCTAGTAGTAGTAACTAATTAGATAAATAAAAGAAGTATAAATGTACGAATTTTTTTAAAATTTCTGGATATCCTCCGTTCCCTTTCGGTAGGAAATAAATCATATTTAAATATTATTGAGTTTTTTTTTACAAATTCGAATCTCACAAACATTATAGAATAATAAGTGAAGAGGAGGAAATGATGGAGAGGGGAGAGGGGGAGAGGGTTTGTGTATGTGTGATGGGGACACAGTGCAGCAACCTAAGGAGACAAAACAATACAGCAGCAATCATTTGTACAAAGGATGTTATTAGGGTTCTCTCTTTTCTTCTTCTTTTTTTTCAATATTTAATTTTCCACACTAATTTTTTTGCATTATTATTATTGGTAAATGGGCACGTTGTGGGGTCCCTTCTTTTGTATGGCAGCCATAACTCAAATTATTGTGCCTTGATTGTATCCGTGTTCTTTGCTTTTTCTGGGTTCTTCCTCAAAAATAAAATTTCTGACCGTTTAAGAGAGTCTCGTTTTCTCAATAAGTATGTAATTTATCGATAATTCTTCTATAAAATAAGAAATATAGAAGGATTATTATGAGAAGATTAAAGAGTTTGCAGGCCATCATCCTCTCCGGTCCTTTAAGCCTCCGCCTTGGGCTAGTGGAGGATTGACGAGATTCTGGGCTGAGGAATGGGCAGGCTAAAGGGGGTCCCTCTTGGGGTAGTGATAGTGATGGTCCGTCCTAAAGGGCAATACATAGGAGCAGAAGTAGCCACAAAGAACAACGAACAAGTATCAACGAGGAGAGGAAGGGCAGTCAATTATTGCAATCATGACTCCCCTCTGTCTTTCTAACCCTTGCTTGTCTACTTACAATACAATATTGTTCCTTTTTATGCAAGTCTCCATCACTATTTACTACTGTTTCTCACATTCTCTCTCTTTCTTTTTCTTCTAAAATCGCCTATTTCAAAATTCAAAGGATACTAGGTTACAAGTTCTACAAATTATCACTATACTACTGATTTTTCAATCCGCGGACAGGACCAAATCATTTTAAAAGCTTTAACGATTTGTAGCTTCTTTTTTAATAAAAAATTCATTTGTGTTCTTTTTAAAAAATTTAATCACAGTTTTTTTAAAAAACAATAGACCAAATCAAAATACTTCGGTTTTTCTAATCTACAAATTTAACCAAACTATTTTTAAACAAATTTGGTTCAATCCATTTTCAATAATTCGATTCGGTCCGGTTTAACCAAACTATTTCTGCAATTAATTTTTTAATTTACTTGGAAAAGAAAATGAACATGATGATTTCTTCCCTCTTTATCATTCATTACAAGAAGCTCATGACCATATATATGGTCATAAATAAAAATAGCTGAAATCATTCGCTGCATATTGAATAATTCCCCTCTTATGGAAATGATTGAACTCATAAATATATAAGACCGTCCAAAATCAAGAGTGATATATCTACCATCTTAACCAATCACATTCAGTTTGATTTAGCCAAGATTTGAAATTAATCCACCAGATTTATTACCCCCTAGCTATTTAAATGGCCAACCTGAAATTGAAACAAATAGAGTTCACTATTCCATGCCACATCAGAATATTATAATTCTAGTTAGATTTAGTTTTCAAGTGATCTTAATCAAATGATGTTAGATTTAAAGTGTAATTTGTTTAAACAAATTGTTGTTAGTATGTGCTAGTACCAAAAAAAAAAAAAGATTTAAAGATGAGTGTGATATAATAAAGACTTGTTAGCATGCAAAGCTGTAAAATGGAAGGATCTTTGTTCCCTTTCAGACATCATAATTAGGGCTTTGCCATGCTTTCTTTTGGTTATCGTAATCATAATAACCATCTTCTTCATGATCATCATCGTCGTTGAAGTCATCCAGGGCCAGGCCATGCCCCTTTTTCACATCCTGCCCCGATGCTATATTGTGTTAGGAAAGAAAGGGACAAACAACCCTAAAAAATTACTTGTCTTTTTCGTGCCTCATGATAATGATAATTATGATCATACTCTTCGCAATAATTGTAACCGTTTCTTAATATTTTCTTTTCCTACCTTATAAAAATAAACAATTACCTTTTGTCTCAATCTTTTCGTCACTCAAAAAAATAGCTATTTCCGAATAATCGATAAAAGTAATCAAGAATTGATATTGGTTGTGGTTAAATGATAAGATACTGATTCACCTTTAATTAATATGTCTCAAGTTCGAGTTTCGAGAATAGAGAAAATCATATTGGAAGAGTCACTACCTTTTGAAAACCTGACAGAACTCAAACGATATTTATTAGTTTTAGTTAAGAGAACACCGAAGATAATATATATATATACAAGTAATCAAGAATATTATGAAAAGTTAGAAGAACTCCTTTTTAATGATTCGCAAGAGTCCAAGTTTCACCAAATTACAAGTCCGTTGCCTCTATAAAAGTCCATGTTTTATGCTAATCTTGACACTAATATGCATTATTTAGCTCATAATGATGAAGCTGTGTCATCATCGCTTACATCTCTTGGAGAACTTCTTTCTATTTTTCTTTGTTTGCATTAGTAAGAATTAATTATTTCATTCCGTTCAAATGGTGCATGTAGGTTAAGGGATTGGAATATAGTGGATTAATTAAAGGGCAAACTAATTAATTTGGAAAAAAAAATATAGTACTGTTGGATTTTTATATATAGTATGGTCAACAAATACAATAGCAGAAAGAAAACATTCCTGTCATTTTTTTATAAAGAACTAAATAATAATAAAAGCTCAAAATGCAAATTCGGCCCGGAGCCCACCAAAATTGAATGTGACAATGGAATGAAACCCCGTTCCCACCCTCGACCAGAAGAAGGCCCATTAAATTAAAGCACAAATTTACAAGCCCACCCACCCTCTAATTTCTTTTTTCAAGCATCCAATATCCTGTCACTATACTCGATGACGATTATTCTGAACTCGAGCTAATCAGCACTTCAAAGCTCTACAAAGTTCTCCCTTATAATTTTTTCACACAGCTGCATACTTATTATTCGAACTTAAAATCTCTAATTAAGTTATCAGTTGATCCACACGCTTGTGTGTTATTAATTTCTTTTTTACTTATTGGTGTTAGTTTTCTGGAAAAAAATGAGAGTAAAAGGATTATATAAAACCTAATAATACTCGATCGAAATTAATCTTTTTTTCGAAAAAAATCGGAAAAAAAATTGTGCTTTATTGAGATTGTTTATTGGAATCCAACGAACTTTGTTTACTTGAAATTTTCCGTGAATTGGTAATTGCTCGGAAAATGTTACTATTAGTTATTAGTATTGACTACTCCCATCATTGAGCATGGGATTGGGAGATTGATGGAAATGGACGGATGGATGACTTGGAAACTACTCACTCTCACATTTTCCAATCATGCCATCATTTCTACTATGCCCCTTTCCTCACATCTTTTACTTTCATTCTCGTCCGTTCGTCATCATCATCCCATGATGCCGCGTCATCATCACCATCTTCTTCTTCTTTTTTCAAAATATCCTGGAGTAGAGAATGATTCCTTGTCTTGCCTGTTTTGGTAGGGCCAGCATAACGTTTTTCTGATGTAGGAACCAGCTAATGCTGATGTTCTTCTTCTAACATAATAATTATACAGTAGCATCAATCATACCATAAGACAATTTTTATTCCTATCATTATTCATCAACTTGCCTCCTTTTGACTCGTAAAATTCATAACCCATCTCTTGTTTGACTCATGAATCCATAGATTTTTAGAACATATTGCGGTAACAGACGACTAGTCATTATAAAAAACATATGCAAGGCCACAAGACAGTACAATAATACCCTCTTTTTTTCCCTTTTTTCGAAACAATTCAATAATCCGATTACTATATTCCAGATGCAATCTTGTTAGTTTAAAAAATAAATAAAAATGAAGCTTTTAGTTATACTGGATCAGCTATTGTTGCGTCTCTTGTGTTGAGTTAGGTCCATCAGAGTGTGATGGGCTCAGGCTTTGCCATATTCTTATTTCCTACCTGTACTTTTTTTCTTTCTAGTAAATTTTTTTTGACATTCTCAGCAACATGATATTGTCATTATTATATTCAGTTGCTAATTATTCTTTTAAATAAAAAATAATTACAATACATAAACTTTAATTATTTAATTCAGTTGATATTTTCATTCTTTTAAGTAAAAAACTGTTGGCTCCCTGTATTTAACCTCTAATAGCTTCACCTTAATCCCGACTCAGTAGGTTAGAGAGACATGGTGGAAAGTCGAAACAATTAAATTCTACAATAATCTAATAATAGTGTCTCTAAACAAAGAGCATGTTACTAAGATTCACGCTAACGAACATGTAAAAGTCGGAACTGGTGTATATTTTCCCGTGGTTTGTGCTTGAAATATGAAAATTTTATCTGCAGGAAGCAAAATATCCCCAGAAGCTACATCGTATTAGTGACCCCATCCCAGGTTAGGCTGGACATTACGGCTGCACATGGTAATATCTGACAACAACCTAACCTTGCCACCACAACACAAAGGATTTCTTAGCAAACTTCTTTGTTTTTTCTTGAAAGCAAGGCACATACTAGATATTTAGACTATAAAAATACTCAGACCTGTTTAAACATTAAAGTGCATTTGGAAAGTTGTGTAAATTGTAAAAGGAACAAACAAAAAAAATCTGAAAACCAAGCAATGAAAAAGCATAAGCACAAATAGAATTATTAAGGAACCAAACCATCTTATCCAACTTTTCAGACAATGGTAGACAAATTAGCCTAGAATTTATCAGTTTTCCATCATTATGAAGCTTGAAAGGGGTTTATGTACAAGGAAAGGAATCCAATCGGCCTACTTGCCTCACTACAAATTTAACTCGCCATACGAATAGAAAAGCACATTCTCCTTAGTGAAGTACAACCAACATCTGAAGACAACATAACACTGAGCTGCAAGCGCTGGTACTTTTATAATCACCTTATGAGTCAATGATTGTGGCACCTATGTAGAGAGAAAATTACTATAAGAGGGAGGTAGCACTTACATACATGTTTGGATGTTTATGCTTGAGCAGCTCTCAGGATTATTATAATTAGATACTCTTTCTAGTTCAACCGCCTCCTCCTAGGTGCACGAGAATCCCCACTGTCCACATCGGAGATTCTTGAAGCATCATTTCTTCTTCTAGATGAAGAAGTTGAAAGGGAGACCATAGAATCAATTTCAACAGCAGTATCCATTTGACTCTCTGAGTTTATAACTGCAGCGATGCTTGAGAAAGAATCTCTATCATCAACTGGTTGGGGCTGCTCTTGATTCCTACCCGCTGGATGGCTTCGGAAATATGTCTCAACTAACCTTTCAGCAGAATTCAATGCAGATGAGATTGAACTGTGGGCTGAGGATCGACGGAGTATCAGTTGGTGAAGCCTGCGGGCCGACCCTGAATCAGGGCTAGTCGTCCCACTTTGTGTTAAATCAACAATGTCATCAGGTGGTGCAATTGGGGTTTGCTCAGCCCGCATTCCCCTAAGTGTCATTATCCTAGTAAGTAAGGAACTATTCCTATCTGCTGCTTCACGAGCACCATTCGAATCTTGAGGCAATGTCAAATCCCGAGACAAATCAAATCTTCTTCCAAGACGCTGAATCATCTCTTCAACCGGAAAACTAAAAGGATTTCTCTGAGTGGTTTGCCTCAAACTCTCAACACGCCTTCCATGGGGCCTAACAGGAATCTCAAGACTTAAATCTTCCTCTGGCTCACGGCTGTTACACACACGACCATAAATTGGAGTCACATTCTTCATTGTTACCTCTCCCTTGCAGACTGGGCATTCCTTTGCCTCTGAATGCACATGCAACCATCGGTAAAGGCATGGCCAACAAAACAAGTGACCACAACAGGTAACAACTGGATCTGTAGCCAAATCCAAGCAAATATTACAGTCAAAGAAGCTCCCATCATTCCCACTTACTTTGTCAACATCATCCTTTTTGTCTGAAACCTCCTCCTCCAAGAATCCATTGTTATTTTCACACATCTTGGGCACCTCATTTGTTCTTTCTTCAGCAGCAACACTACCCTCACCAGCTTGTAATGTACTGACATGACCAGAATTTCCTATCAACTGATTCAATTCCACTGAAAGGCTCTGTGTTTGACGTGGAACTTGAAGTTGTCGCCACCTCCAGCGCTGCCGAGCCCTGGTTGTGACAGCTTCTCTAATTCTCTCAATAGGGTCATCAACCCAATCATCCAGATTAACTGCTTCACTTGGTACCAACTCCGTCTCTGCCTCAGGGACAGGACCAAGATTCAAATCAAGATTCATAGCATCAGATGTCTCCTCACCCATGACAAACTGAACAATTCCAGATCCAAAACCCTACATTTTCAACAAATTCAGAAGGAAATCAAACAAAAACCTCAAATTAATGAACACTAAAACACAGGCCTACACTTTATCAATAATTCAAAATGAAAACGCACAATCAGCAAACATTCAAAAGGAAAAAACATATGAGGCCTATAGTTTATCAATAATTGAACCAACCCAGATACAAACCCTAACTTCACCATCAAATACAGAAACCCAAAATCACAAAACCCCCCAACAAAATCTAGAAAGCGAGGAACCCATTTCGGATTTCAACAAACCATGACCAAGGATCAAAACTTTATCATAATTGGAACCATATCCAAACATAATAAACCCACTTTGAGCTCAAAAAGATGGGGGATTTGTATATATGACGTAAATACCAAGAACAAAAAGATAAAATGGTGGTTCCTCTAATTTGAAAAGAGAGAATAACGAGAAGGAGGTGAAAGACCTGGTGCTTGAAGAGATGATCTTCGATGATCAGATAGCGACTCGTACGGAACTCAGAGACGAGTTGGCTCCGAGTTGACTCGCCATGTGCTAATGTTGCTCTCTCCCTTGATTACCAAATCTCATCTACACTGAGAGAGAGAGAGAGAGATGAGCGTCTGAAAATGTGAAAAAATGAATTAAGACCAAACAGATAGAAAAGAAAAAGCGTAAAAGAAAAAAAGGGATAAAAATGATCTTCTGTGTTCTTGTTCAGTTGGTACTTTTGATTTCAAGTTTGATGAAAGAAATTAACGGTCGTGATCAAACGATGTTCACCATATGATAGAAGTCAAAGTAGAGTTGGTCGCATCCACTACACGTGGAAGTTGCATGTCAGCCCATTTTATGGAAGCTTATATGGTGGGCCGTGGGCCGTGGGCTGTGGGCCGTGGCGTAGTAGGCTGGCATTAGATATTACTTTTTTTATGATGTTTTTTCCTTCAAAATAAATAAATGAACAAATTAGTTGCATATTGAATAAAAATAAACATTTGATAATATTAATTAAATAAATAAAAGCATAAAATAAGAGTCGATTTTAAACTATTGAATTAAATATATATAACAGACACGACAATTACGCCAAACCATGGCAATCTTTTACTTTTAAATTTACGGGGAAAGTGACACTTCATGTGATTAGAAAATTTGATTAAAGTAAATTTTATATAAAAAAAACTATAAATAACTATGTACAGATTTGGTTTGTGCGGATAAAAAAAGACAGAAGGATTAAGTGCAATATAAATAAACTTAATTAATGAATATACCTTAATTGCAATCCTTTTTTCATTATATATATTATTTTAATCATTTATTTAGTTTTATTTTTTAATTAATTAAAATACATAATTGATAATTTTAGACCGTAGTTAATTTGACATCAATAATTTACGATTATAGATGTGAAAATAAATAACATAAATATTAAATAATGATAAAAGACATTTAAGTATTTAAATTTTATTGTCTTAATTAATTGGTCAATTAAATTAATTTATTCTCCTTTGAAACCGGCTTCAAAATTAATTAAAAATGCATCAATTAAAGAATAGTTCTTAGCATATTCCTAATAATTAATACTAATTGATATGCAAAATAATCAAATTTATCCCCTCTTTAATAGATAATTAATATTGACTTTTTAGTTAAATAAATAACCATCATGGTCATATAAAAATGTCATGTAAACATTTAAATAAAATAATTAGTAAAAATGTTATTACACCATGCTAAAAACAATCTTAAATCTCGAAGGTGAAATGAAACTTAACGTGGAAAATGGATAAATACAAATTGGGTAATACGTTTCACAAATGACCGCATAGCGCAGTGGATTAGCGCGTTTGACTTCGGATCAAAAGGTCGTGGGTTCGACTCCCACTGTGGTCGACTTTTATGAGTTTTGTTCTTACTACTGGTCCTTTTTTTATTTCCTTTTTCCACAGTTGAATTAAGCCCCTCTCACAAATATTTTTAATACTAGACCCTTGATGTTTTGGTTTTTAAGACTAGCTCCTGCTTGTATTTTTTAATTACAATTAAGTCCCCACATTGCAGACGTGACAATCAACTAATTTCTTTTTACAAAATTGCTTTCTAGTTTACCTAAAATAAGTAAAGTACCTGATTTTTAAATTGCATTATGCATAACATAATTGTATACATCAAGATTTTTTTATTTTATTTTTCCTATCTTCGCCGAAATGCAAGAAATTACTGAGACGGGTTCAGCCTTTGCCTCAATTACATCCATTGACATTTCAGGTAAAAACGAAAAATGGGCTTTTGTCTTTCTTACCCGTCAATGCACACTCTGATGGACCTGGCCTCAGCCTCTTATGGGCCTTGCCAGTTGCTCAGTTATTCCATTCACCACTTTGTATGATACTCTCCTATAAACTAAACCCAATAAAACTCAAAATTTCAGAATTATTGAATCACATTTTTTTTTTAATTTCGCCTACCAAATGTTACCATACTCTAATTCAAAAACCTGTTAAATAAAAAAATATTGACCCTGAACTTTTGTCTACCTGTAATGTACACCACCACTCTTCATTAAAAAAATACAATGAAATAAAATAAAATATATTTAATGAAAATATTACGAAAGAGGAGAAAAAGATCTCTCTCGGTCTCTCCTGATCTCCTATTGACTCGAGTTAAAATCATTATGAAGCCCAAACTTGTGGATTAGGAACCAGAAGGAGAGGAGACGTTCGGCCAATGGGCTATCAAGACTTTTGGTCAAGCCCATCATTTCCTTTTAGTTTCGTGGTGTGAGTGACATGTCACTCACTATTCTTTTTTATAAGTTTGTGATTTTGGTTTGGTTCTCGATTGGGTATGAATTTCCCGGTGGCTAAGTACAAATAATAATTTAAGTTTCGGTTTTATTTTCACCTAACGAAAGATACATTTTTCTATATATACTTATAATCAATTATAGTATAATTATTGTCTTGTGATTGATTTAATTTCACTTTTATGTATTTCAAAAGCATCTTTTGTGTTAATATTGGGCGCACTCGAGACATGATTTAATTATTTGTGTATTTTTTTAAATATATATATATTTGTAATCTTTTATTTTAAATTAATTAACGTATTAAAACATTATATATGCCGGTATTTACAGGAACAATTGATGGTGATATTTGTTTTTATTAAAATGATTAATATTATTAATTATTAATATTATTATAATATTAGAGATTAAATTTATATACAATGATGGTATTTATTAACATCATTAAAAAAACATTGAATAAACTCCTAACTATCAATATCTCAATATACACTACTCCGAATGATTTAGTAAGGAATCAATTATTCTGTCAACTATTTTTGTAACTATTTTTCCCATTGGGAAAAGAAGTTTAATGCATTTTGTAATATAGAAGTCAGCTTTAGTGTCCTTGTCCTGTTTGTTGAGTTAACCTCTTTTCTTTTTTCTTTTTCTTTCATCATTCTTGCTATAGAGTGTACATCCACTCATTCCAATTTTTTATTTTTTTAAAAGGAAATTGTAATTGATTAATTAATACCCAACGTGACCGCCTCGGGGCATTCCACTCATTCCAAATACCCATTCAAACAATTAAAATTCCAATATTTTGTCAGTTGTCACAATATTAATTAAGATATCTAATATATATGCACGCTTATCTTTAAAAAATATATAATGAATGACATCTTACCATGTATTTTAATATTTTATTTAATAATCCAGTATATTGATTGTTTTTTTTTAAATCATTTCTCCAAAATTCTACCAAATTATAGGTTTATGATCTACGAATTAGAATATGGGCTACCGTATTAACACCCCTCTTAACAATAAATGAACTCACAAAACTAAACATCCTAGCATAACAACAAATGTCCCTCGCAATCTCGAAGGAACATAAAGAAAGAACACTAGTTATTGATTCCCTCCGAACTTTGTAAGGGGAACGGAGAGCGTGAATCCAAGTGAGAAGTCTCATGAAGAAGTATCAATCACACGATGAAAATTCATACTTATATTATCGTAAAAGAAGTCCTAAATGTTATCGTAATTTCACTCATGAGTCATGCTTAATTATATAAAATTTGCATACTTAATTACATAAAAGAATCAATCAGGAAACTCCTTCATTAATCACACCGGTAACCAAGTAATCAATAATCAATCAATAATAGGTATTAACATAAGCAAACAATAGAAACAATGTTTGGTGTGTGTGTCTCAAATTAAATGTGAAATCGACAACGTTAAACATAATAAGTTCTAACACCGAGGCAGATCAGGCGGCGGAGGCGGCAATATAGAATCCAGCGTTTGCCCATCCTCTACCACGAAAGCCATGGCCAGTCCCCACGGCAAGTGCACGTCCAGGTGGCAGTGCATGAGCCACACACCTGCACGATTCAAGCACAAAATAATTAGTCTCATAGACCTTAAAACAAAAACTAAATTATAAAAAAAATATATATATATGGATCTCAAAACAAATACAGTGATCGCACGTGCGATTTTATAATTTATTAATTTGATACAAAATTCAATCAATTGTGAATTATAAAAGTAGTAATTAATAGAAGCATATGATATACTACCTGGGTTATTAGCTCTGAATCGTACGACTGCCCAACCGCCAACTGGCACCGCAATTGTGTTACGGACTTGTGGATTAAAAAGATTGAATTTTGCAGGATCGTTGACCGGATCATAATTTCCAAAACCTTGGGCCAAAACATGAAAATTGAATCCATGGAGATGTATTGGGTGGTTCTCCACCCCAAGGAATGCCGTGTTCTGCAGCACAATCTGGACCGTTGAGTCATACTTGAGCGTCTTCACCTTCGTTGATTTGGTAGTAAGAAGCAACGACGCATTGTTTGTGTTGATAGTTGGATTTGTGTAGTCAAATTTAATCGGAGGGTTGTCGGGAAAGTAAGGTGTGTAGACCCCACTAATCTTTTTGGAGAAGAAGGCTTCCAACATTGACCGATGTGTAGGGAGCTGGAAAGATTGGTTGTTCATGCTCGCAGCCAATCTAACCCCACCTTGACACGTGGCGCAACCAGCCAAGTTAACGCCGATTGTTACGAACATCTCTTCATCTATCCCATGTGGGACTGGAACCCAATGTGGCCCACCTACCAGGGACGTGAGATTGGAGTAGAACTTGTGGGCTGTGCGAGTGTCGTTGAAGTCGGGCAGGACGGGCATGATCGGTTTTGCTGACGTGGGGGCGGCGTAAGTGAGTACGCCTCGAGTGGTGGTGTTATCGAACGGTGGGGGGGGGTTGGTGCTCATATATGGGTGGGCTGCCATGTAGTAGGATCCAACCTGCTGGTTTGCGAGTAGAAGAACATCGGTGGTCTGACCGGGGGCGATGACAATAACGTCTGTTGCGTATGGAGTGGTGTAAGAGGCGTCGATGGCGACAACCGTTAATTTGTGATTGGCTATCTTAAAAAAAAGTTGGTTATTGAGTGCAGCGTTGACTACGCGAAGGAGATAAATCTTTCCTCGTTCCACCTCAAACTTGTACATCTCTGGTTATTATTTTTATAACAAGAAAAATGATGCAAAAAATTAATTAAAATAAAAGAAAAACTAAATAAAGTAAGGACGTGAATGAAATTTACGTTTTTCTGAGCACGGGTACAGATCGCCAGGCAGTCCATTTATGGTGTAAGCGTCCGAGATGTTTGGTGCACCACCAGTGGCCTGAGCCTCGTTTTCCACGTCAATAACATTAGCATTCCACCACTCTCCTGCAAGCGTTAAAACATAATCAATTAATTTCTTTAAAACGTCAGAAAGTCAAATCAACTTATACATAAAACACAAAAGCTTAAAATTTCTTAGAAAATTGCAAGAGTACAAGTTATAAACTACTAATTATACCTAGTAAGATGGGAACTTCTTTGTCGGGTTTGAGGAATGCGTAATGCGGAGCCGGGTAGATGGATCTTGGGCGGATAATGAGTGCACCGTAGACGGTGGCGCGGAGAGTTTGGACGTGTGCATGCCACCATAGGGTGCCCTCTTGGTGGATGAGTTTGAATCGGTAAGTGTATTTGTTCCCCGGTTGTATTGGGCATTGGGTCACCATTGTAGGCCCATCGGCCCAAGCGCTAAGTAGTTGAAACACTCCATGCCTACAAGGCCCAAACGTCGTTAATTAAATAATTAGATAATTCAGTGGTACTTGTCGTAAAATAGACCTAATTAGTTCCATGTCGCTAATTTATTTTCTTACATATGATTCAACAAAAAATAATTATTTTAGATAGTAAAAAATATCAATAAAATGATAGTCATTAAAATATATACCCCTTTGTTGTTTTTAGTAGTTTTTTTAACTGTAATCACACGTACCATTGAAATGAATAATTTCAGTTATATTGACAAAACTACCTCTATATTCATTAATTAATTTTACCATTTATAATTAAATATCCATACATAAACTAACTATAATTGAGATTATGGTTATTTCTTAATTATAATTAAAATAATCAGAGATAAAAAAGTAAAAATCACAAATTAACTATATAAAAGATAAATACGATAATTATTTTGAAAAAAAAAATGAATAAATACGACTCCTAAAAAAGAACGGAGGAAGTATTACCTTCATTGTAAAATAACACCTTTTAGGACTATTTTAATTAATAAACATAGAGGATAGGCAATTATTTGCTCACTATTCCAAGTGATCTTGACCGGTTATGACCGGACTAGCTAGAACAATTTTTATTTCCAATTTAACATAACTAACTTAATTAATATATATATATATATATATATATATTGCTAAAATTAAATTAAAAAAAGACCTACATTGACAAAGTTACATATGTAGGAATTGGTCTTCCAGTGTATAATATTTCGAAGAAACAGCTGGACAATAATTGTCTGAACAACAAATGTTGACCTTCTAATTAATTAAGCCATATGGAGCATCTCCCTAAATTCTTAATTAGCTTAATTACTAGCATATTATTCCTATATAAAAAATAAAAGGAAATTAACAATATATTACCAATGAATGGTAACGTTGTAGGGTGAGAGGTTGAAAACATGAACGACAAGTTGGTCACCCTCTTGAACTTCTATCGTTGGGCCAGGAAAGCTTCCATTCACTGCCGTTATGACTCGGTCATGGCACAACCGGTGCACAGTTAGATTTTGCACCTGAAACATCAATCATATCATATATGCAGTTTAATTTTTCGATAATTATAATTGAGTGATATTTTATATAAAGTAAAGAACAATTATATATGTCGCGATCGGGAATTACATAAAATGAGTGTTCCACAACATTAGCGGACGCCAAGGAAGAAGAAGCTATGAAGATGGCTACTAATGAAAATCCAAATAGTAGCACAAAACGCGACATGTTGCAAAGACACAAGACAAGAAATAGAAGAGATGATGGAGGAGGGGAATAAAAATTGCTCTTATTTATAGCTAGAAGACGAATTAATTGGAAGAAATAAATGGTTGAAAAGATTAAATAAATTATAAAAAATATCTAGTTAATTAGCTAAGCTCCAATTGGCTTGTGTTGTGTATCTTGATCTGGATTCATGGAATTTGAACTTTATAAAAAAATTATGAATTATTTGAGTGTCTTGGTTAATTATGGGCGATTGCGTGCTTATTAAGTTGTTTAATTGATAAACATATGAACCTTTGACATTCGATTAGCTTAGAGGGAACCTTCGTTATCTAACAACTCAAGTTTAGATCAAAAAAATGAAAATTAAACAACACGCAAAAGATTTATTATCCTTCATATAATTGTTGTCCTCGAATCATCACACATATTAAGAGATGTAGAATGGATGCATCATCTAAACCCTAAACCCTAAAATACCTACTACGATTACGAGCAACTGTATAAATAATGGTTAGCAAAGAACGATTTAAATTGTTTACAAAAGTTTACATGTGATTTATGTCTTATTTAGAGAATAATTATGGGTTGATTCATGGCCACTATTTATTTTCTTTTCTTATTACAGGGTATATTGAAATATTCGATTTATAATATTGCACTTAGCTTGTTTGGTGGGCGGGCTGACAGGTAAGGGTATGGTGGAAACATTAAACAATGGAAGAGATTAAGTCATTCTAGCTAAACGAGCGGGAAACAACCAATAAATTCCTAGTCTCAATTCATAATCATTTACTAATCATTTCAACATTTGGAAGTCAAAGACTCTATTTATTTAAATTTATAATTTAGTGATATTTTTCATAATACGGCAAAAAAGAATATATCATACCAAATATTGGAAAATTAAATTTTCAAACAACAATATATTGATGATTTAGAACCAAAATAATCTTTCATTAAAGTATCTATTTAGATTATTTCTCACTCATTTATAAAACAAAACATACTCCAAAGTCCAAAGTATAAGGGATTTTACTATTTTCCTTATTGATTTTTTATTTACAACTTGAAATTAATAAAACCACCACATACCCTCTCGTTCTTTCATTTCTTTCATTTTTTTTCTCCTGATAAACTGCTCTTATTTTAGTGGGCATGTTCCTCGTTTATGCTTGGTTAATAGAACTAATCAAATAGAAACATGAGCTGTCATTCAAGAAAATCAAACAACCGAATTGATTTCACATTCCTACGCTGTCGTTTAAATAATTGGTTCATATTATAAAATTTATTAGATTATTTAATTGGATGAAATTGCTTCAATTCCACAAATGTTTGTAAAGAGGCTAAATTACAAATCTTTGAACAAATATAGGGACTAATTATAATTTTCAAACTTCGGACGGCGATAGTTGGAACTTGGGCCAGGCCAAGTGCGCGCGCGCGAGAGATGAATTTCATTTATTTTCGCGTGACACGTCGTTCATGCTCCACCTAACCAACAATCTCCAAAAGGTTAAAAAGTCGTTAACAAGCAAAACTGGCAACCTGAAAAAACAAATCAAATCAGAAACCAACACATACCGCCACGGCCACCGCCGCTGTCACCACCACCACCTCTTCCTCGGTTCAATGTTCACGATGAAACAGTTACACAAACAAGCGACTGGAAACCACAGGCGAGATGAAGAGATCGCAGGTTCCCAAACATCCGCTTACTCCCCCAAAGCACTGAAACACGCCAGATCTCTCCCCAGATCCATCAGCTACATACTCAAAGAGCAGCGCCTCCTCTTCATCGTCGTCGGCGTAATAATCGGCTCCACTTTCTTCATCCTCCAACCCACACTCTCTCACCTCTCCCTCCCCACCACCTCACCATCTCTGGGCTCCGGACTCATCCACACCGCCAGCCGCCAATTCCCCTCCCCCGCCACATCATCATTCACTTTCCCCCATAACCGCGGATCTTCCTCGGGTCGGATCCCTGCCGAGCTGAAGCGGAAGCGGTTGCGGATCGTGGTTACTGGCGGGGCCGGGTTTGTAGGGAGCCATTTGGTGGATAAATTAATTGCGCGTGGCGATGAGATTATTGTTGTTGATAATTTCTTCACTGGAAGGAAAGATAATTTAGTTCATTTGTTTGGGAATCCAAGATTTGAGCTGATCAGGCACGACGTTGTCGAACCTATTCTGTTAGAAGTTGATCAGATCTATCACTTGGCTTGCCCGGCTTCTCCTGTTCATTACAAATATAATCCCATCAAGACTATCATATCCTTGTTATTATTATTTGCAGTTGTTTGTGTTTTATTTTGCCTGACCGTATAGGCTTTAGATTGTCATTGTGTGTTTCTGCTAATCTGTGATGTGTGCATTTCTCAATTTGGAATCCTTGACTGTGAGTTTGATCTGTTTACAAGATAAATGTGATGGGTACTCTTAATATGTTGGGCTTGGCGAAGAGGGTGGGGGCGAAGTTTTTGTTGACGAGTACAAGTGAGGTTTATGGAGACCCACTCGAGCATCCACAGAAGGAGACGTATTGGGGAAATGTGAATCCAATAGGTTAGGATTGTGAGAGTCACACGAATATTTATCTGTCAGGTTTATGAGGTGATTGTTGGAGCTATTGATTATCGTTTTTGTCTGTATTTTGAAATTGGTTAGGTGAGAGGAGCTGTTACGATGAGGGAAAACGGACTGCAGAAACTTTAACCATGGATTACCACCGAGGTGCTGACGTTGAGGTAATGGCTCTATTATTTGCGTCTGTTAGTTTGATAGGTTGAGTCTTAGTGTTCATGCTGCTAAGTTGATTAAATATTTATTATCATGCTGTTGATGTTAACTAGTGGTTCTAGGAGAACAATTAGTATATCTGTTCCTCTCAGCTCCAATTGTCTTTAACGATAATTTTTCTTATATTGTGCAATTTCTCCATAGTAGATTACATCATTTTAGCGCCATAAGAGACCATGACATTTGATTACAGTGTTAGTGATCAAGACTGCCAGTCTGCCATATTAGGGTATGAACTGTTTTTATGAAATAGCAAAGCTGAGATAGGTGATTTGGGCTCATGGCATGCTTATGAGCCTGCTCATTTTTCATGATCACTCGGTGATATCTTGGTCATTGCATACTGAAAGTTGCATTTCCTAGAGTTTTTTGGCTGCTATGTTTTCATCTGAAACAAAGTAGAATGTGTGTTCATGAGTCTTACCTAAACATATTGATGGGTGTTCATAAACAATTTGGTTATGGTGGTAGTTAATTTCACTCTATACCTTGTAATGGGTGTTCATGAGTCTTACCTAAATTTGCTCAGTCAACTTGTGGATTAGTGATGGCTGTAACTATGGGCAGGTGCGCATTGCTCGCATTTTTAACACGTATGGACCTCGCATGTGCTTGGATGACGGTCGTGTTGTCAGCAATTTCGTTGCTCAGGTATAACCTCCCGCTAGAAAACCTTTTTCCCTCTTTTGGGCATGGCAATGCTGCAGTACTGATGCAGGATGATGTAGAAGGTCCTCTAACCGTATTACCAATCTCTTTCAGGCCATTCGCAAGCAACCATTGACCGTTTATGGTGATGGGAAACAAACCAGGAGCTTCCAATATGTTTCTGACCTGGTATAGTGTATTATATTCACTGTATTTTCTGTGTTCGTAGTTTCTTCATTCCATGCTTTGCTAATTGCTGCATTTAAAGTTTCTATTTGATGGCTTTACTTTGAAACCAACATTTAGACTCTTGAAATCTGCTTTGTCTGTGATTTCATGATCGGGGTAAATGTAAAGTTTCATGAAAATTGAAAAAGCCCCAACATTTAGACACTTAAAATCTGCTTTTAGATGACGAATAACTTTTCTGTTTAAAAAGTGTTGATTGGGGGAGAGCCAGCATGTGATGAAAGTTAACTGGTTGCAAAGGGCAGAATGAGCTTATTGCTGCAACGCATAGGATATCAACTTGAACACAGCTACTATTTGGTGCTTTCTCATTCAGTCCTGAACAGACATGCAATAATGCGATATTCTTATTTTTCAATGGCAGGTTGATGGATTGATGGCTCTAATGGAAAATGAGCACATAGGACCTTTTAACCTTGGTAATCCAGGAGAGTTCACCATGTTAGAGCTTGCTGAGGTTTGCCTTTCTCTAAGTTTATAGTATATTTTCTTTAGCATGCATAGATTCATTTTTAACCTTGCTTTTCCAAAATCCAAATTGAGGCTATCAGTTGAGAAATATTGTGTGCTTTTGTGCGTATGTGTGTGTGAGATTGATCGAAATATCTTTGTTTGTATTGGCATGCTCAAGTTTTGTTTCTTACTTCAATGTGGTGAAGGTTGTCAAAGAAACAATTGATTCAAGTGCCACTATAGAGTTCAAACCAAACACTGCGGATGATCCACACATGAGGAAACCAGACATCACCAAAGCAAAGGAGCTCTTGAATTGGGAGCCGAAAATTCCCTTGAGAGAGGGATTGCCTCTCATGGTGAACGATTTCCGGAATCGCATCTTGAATGATTGAAGGCAAAAGGGCTTTAAGCAAAATTATAGCATAGCAAGTATGTATAGTTTGGAAGAACCAATCTGTATTTTTGATTTATTTCAATATTTTTCATAATATTTCCCAAGTTTGGAAGGCCCAGCAATGCACAACAACGAGAAGATATGTCATGTGATGTAGTTCATGCATTATTAGCTCAACATTAACATTCTTTCATTTCTTTTCTTCTTTTTTTCCTTTCAAGTTTTCAAGATATAAATGTAGTGTTTTTTCTTTAGTGGTGCATGTGTTGTAATTTCGTATAAAAAAATATTATTTTACCTGTTTAACTTTAAAGTTAGTCTGGAAAAGAATAAGAAGAATTTGCTTCATATTAGTTGAAAAGTTGTTAATGTTTCTTCAAAATGTACAACTTTCCAAGATGATCACTTTGGAGGCTCCATTTTCTTTGGTGTAGCTTGGTAGAGCCATCGAGAAAAGTAAGAATAAGATGGAAGGGGCGGTTGTTTTAGTGCTTTTGCTTTTTGACATGGTAAGCTGTTAGGTTGTGATTGTGATGATCTCTTCTAGCTAAGAACACTTGGGTCAGGGACCACGATCTATATGGATGATAAAAGAGAAGCCCTTCCCTTTCCTGCGTCACACGTACAATCGTTCTTTAAGCACAGTCCGTCCTTATAAAGTACACATTTTTATCACTAAAATTAGTTTGTCCATCACAAAATACCACTTGAGTAAATAAATAGCCTTAGGTGTAATTTGTGGAATTAAAAAAATAAAATAACAGCATTGCAAGATTCTAAATTCTAAAACCACGTAGATAACCGTTTAACAATCATAGGTATTTCTAAATTTATTAAGTTAAAACTAATTTTATTCATGCCACGTTTTCTTTTTAATTAGATGCTAGAACTTTGGCGTACTGGTAGTATGGATAGTAGTTGCCGCATATGCCGCAAGTCTTATGGAGTTCGAACCGAATGTAAATGGGTATGGAGGAAATATCGTTGGTCAGATCGATGCTTACCCAAATCTGGGACCGCAATCTTTCCATCTAAGCCCAAACCATTTGACCCCAACTACCTTCTTCCTCCTCCTTACTCCTCTCTTTTCTTTTAGCTCTTATCTTGAGTTGGTTAAAAAGTAAAGTAACCCAAGTTTCATATTTAAATATCGATCCGAATAATATTCGAACGAAATTAATTTTATTTTTAGAAATTATAGAAAAAATATCTGATTTTTTTTACAATCTTTTATTTATTCTCAAAAGTTGAGGGTAGGAAAGGGGAGGGAAAAAGTGGCCCACTCTCATCATCTTTAAATAACTCGGTGACAAAAATATAGAGATTCCCACATTCAAGAAGTTAGGTTGGTCACTCAATATAGAACTTAATTCAAATTTGGACTCTTCAATTCTTTCTTAGAGCAATTCATCGTTGAGGAAGGAGATGAAAAGGAAAAAACCTAAAAAAGAAGGCCAATTCATTACAAGAATCCGATTCCAAAACCAGTGAAGCAGAGAACTCTAGCTTTGCATGGAAACAAATGAAAGTTACTTTGTGTCTCTTCCATCCACAAGAAAGGAAAAAAGAAACAAATTGCATGCAATCTTGCAGCATATGTTCCATTAGAATCTTGATCATTTTCCACCAACGTGATGAAGATGTGCGAACCAAAGTGATTTATTCTCAGCAAATAATTTCTCCAGACGTATAGAGGTGGTTAGCAAAGCGAGGAGTGAGGGCAATTGAATCACTACCTCTAAATAAAGAATAAAAATGATTGAATCACATGTTGCTCAGGTTTTTTTTACCGTTTTTCTGTCTGCATCCTACCCTTTTGTTTCTGTCCAGAAATATAAACATTGAATTCCTATTCAACTTCCTGCAAAACTGTGTTTCAATTAATTAACCGTATTAAATGAGTAGGCCATGACCCATGTCCCATGTCCCATGTCCAACAAAGGATATTTGTTCTTATTTAACCAATAGTTTATAATCTGTGGAAACGCTGTTCCCTAATGTTATCAAAAACAGGAAAAGATAGACAAACAATGCTGCAAACTTATTGCTAATTTGGTAATTAAGTACATGGCCCAGCTTAACCACCATTAACAACAATAGAGATGGTAGGTTATTATTACATAAATTAAGGACAGATTAGGGTAGATGGTGATCATGCAGAGGAAAACTCTTTGCATTGTGGTGTGCATCATTTTCATCCATTAAAGCTCTAGGCAAAGGTGGTTGCATCTCATAAAGATCACCATTTTTTCCAGCTGTTCTGTCCTCTCTAACTCCTAAGTTAATGAAAATTGCAGCAGCACTGTTTTCTTCTGGGTAGATGGCAAACAGATGCAGTTGCAATTTTTTACTGTTTTTACTTATGCAAGCAAAACATAGTCCAAAGGGTAGTAAAACGTTGACATTTTGAGGTAATTGCACAACTGAATCTTGATTATAATTACCCAAATATTATTTTGGTTGTATCACTAAATTTATTGAGTTACCGTTGATCTTACTTTATATAAAAAATCGAACAAATAATTAGTAGTTATGTTATATAGGTCAAATGATGATGTCTTACTGACACTAACACGTTGTTATAATACCAAAATTTTAACTTAGAAAGAAGGTTATTTCAAGTGTGATGATGTGTCAATCAACTAGTATTAAAATTTAAAACATGTTGGAGAAGAAATTCCTGTAAATGGCCCACAAATTTCTTTACCATCATGGATAAATTCTCATCCATTTTAGAATAATAACAACAGAACAGCCAACCTTCCTTGAGAAGTTCCTCTCTACTATCTCTCTCTCTCTCTTTCTCTCTCTGTCATTCTCAAGATTGAAGATTCTCCACCACTAAGTTCCATTCTCTTATCTCAACATCTAAAGTAACAATGAAAAGAATAGATATCTTCTGTGCATCTCAAGCTTCCACAGCCATATGCATGAGCATGGATCAACCTTCTTCTTCTTCTTCCATTTCATCTTCTTCTTCATCCTTTCTCCTTGGTGGCAAAGCCATTGACAGACATAATCCCATCATCAGAGACCAGAAAAGAACACCAAGAACTCTCCCTATTGGTCCCTGTACTTCTCAACAACAACCCATTAGTCCAAAACCTTACCATCTTCTCCACAAGGGTAAAAAAAGTTCAGCTAAAAGCAGAGCAGCTGCACATGATCAGAAGATCAAGAAATCTGCAGCAAAAGTACCAAATGATGAAAAAACCAAGAAAACCCATTCTGGCCCATTTCTTGATGCCAAGAAGAGTGTTTCTAATGTGACAAAAGATATTTCTAGGAGAAGTAGGGCAAAGCCAGGGGATTTTATTACCCCACCTGGGTCTACTAGATATCTTTTGGGAGATGATCATAGAGCTAATTTCTTTGATGGGTTTTCAGATTATGATCAAGTTTTGCAAATTGTTCCCGTTGAATCCATAAAGACTCAAACTTTGAATCCAGATGAGCCCAATTCTTCTTCTTCAAGACCATCTTCGTCTTCTCAACCAGAAAAGCCTACTAACCAGGTCAGCTATCTTTTTAATTAAGCACATAATCATCAACATCAATAAGTAATTAGATTAATTAATTCCATTGGCAACAACTAAATGGGTTTTGCAGGTTGTGGTTTTGAGAGTGTCACTACACTGTAAAGGATGTGAAGGGAAAGTGAGGAAACATTTATCCAGAATGGAAGGTATGCACATGGATTTTTCTGAAATGAAACTGTCCATCTTTTTTCCTGTAATCATTTGGTCTCTTTCATAACTCATTTGTCCTAATCAACAACAGAAGAAGGCAAAAGTTACTTGTTTGTTTTAGCAATTAAATTTTTCGATCAAAAGAAACCACCTTTTCCACACCTCATTTCCTTTCGGGCCTTTAGGAAACAGCCTAAAAAATTGTATACAGTACAAAACAATTTGTGTTGGTGATGAACCTCATCATTTAGCTCGGTGGTTGTGTGTTGATGGCAAAATATCGGTATAAACTCTTGTTCGAGTCTCACCTGATGATGTTTTCGGCGTTTGAGCAGGTGTGGCATCTTTCAACATTGATTTTGCAGCTAAGAAGGTGACAGTAGTTGGGGATGTAACACCATTGGGTGTGTTGGCTAGTGTGTCAAAGGTGAAAAATGCACAGTTTTGGATAGCTCCTACTGTTGTATCAAGCAGTACAGAAGTCAAGAAATAAGACAGAAAATGAACTACTTGTCTTCAACAAAAAAACATACTTCTGGGTAAAAGATGCAGTCTTTAACTAGCAATGTGAGTAGATGGGGCAGAATCTTTGTTGCTTAGTAGAGAGTGAGTGAAGTAAACTAGGAGAAGTTGTTCTCTTTTTTTCCAGTGAGACTTGGCTGATCTTTTGGTTATGTCACCACCCACTAGTGTTTTAGAAATGTTAGTAAAGTTAAAAATGTGTGGTTAATTAGCTATTAGGGTCCAATCCATGGTTGATTTTATAGTTCCTATGGTTTGCTTAAATGCTGCCAATCATTTTGTTCTTCCCCATAATTAAACAAGATATGTTGCTACCTCAAATGCTTAAATACTCTTAAGTTTTGAATTCAAATAAAATTATATAAAATTTAACTAAAGTAAAAAATATTTTTTTTCATTTTTTTCTAACTATTTAAATTTTTTATCTATTTTTTTTATAATTTTGTGATGCGTCACATGTCAGCAAAATAATAATAAAAACTCCACTTAGGACAATAGGTATTTTCTGAAAAATAAAAATAAAAGTAATATATGATATGTCTCGCTATGCTTCAATTAGGGCTTAATAGTCTTAATTGAAGCAGTGTGAACAAACACGTACACTGACAAGCCCATAACTCTTATCGAAACAAGCCCATAACTACGGAGCCAGCCGCCGAAATGATTTGCTAATATGTTTTTGAGAAACAAATTAGGGAACGGAAAACATCTCTTTAATTAACCGATTAGGAAGAAAGAAAGGAAAAAAGGATTCGTGATGAATTTTATAGAAGAAAAAAAATTCAAAACGATTTTCTTCCCATTTGATTTACTTTGTATCTTTAAGAATCTTTCCTGATTTTAATTCATGTTATATCCCATAAATATTAGGCCTAAAAAAATTAATACCCGGGAAATCGAGAATAAATTAAAAAGGAAATTTGGGATTTCTTTTTTCAATGGAGCATGGTTTTTTGCATTTAAAACCTCGGAAATCGTCAAAATTAAAATTAAAAATCATCATCAGAAATTAACCATGGCGAGAGGGAACAAAACTCTGTCATGGATATCGTTTTGGTTAGTTATGGCCTCGCCACTTTGCTTCAGTGATGCAACCTTACCGACTGCAAGAGTTGCGAAAAACTTGCGTTTCGGAGTTCTGCCTAAAGGGGTACCCATTCCGCCGTCAGGACCAAGTCGACCACCTCAAAGAAAATTTGTGAACTGGCATTTTGGAGTACTGCCTAAAGGGGTACCCATTCCGCCGTCAGGACCAAGTCGACCACCTCTGGCAAAATTTGCGAACTGGCATTTTGGAGTTCTGCCGAAAGGCGTGCCGATTCCACCTTCAGGTCCTAGCCACCGTACGTCAGATATGGTTCCTCCACCACCTCAGGCAAAATTTGCGAACTGCCATTTTGGAGTTCTGCCCAAAGGCGTGCCGATTCCTCCTTCAGGTCCTAGCCACCGTACGTCAGACATGGTTCCTCCACCGCCTCAGGCAAAATTTGCGAACTGGCGTTTTGGAGTTCTGCCGAAAGGCGTGCCGATTCCACCTTCAGGCCCTAGCCACCGTACGTCAGACATGGTTCCTCCACCACCGATACAATAGGCATGTACTAAGTATCGGAACCTTTTTCGATTCTGTTAATTAAAATAATAAATAGGAAAAATAACGAGATCATGATGTTCAGTTTTATGTGTTTTTAAAATTGCATCAGTTCTTCCCTTTCCTTTTTAGCTATATTATATGTTATTTGACATGGAACACATTAAGGAAATGATTGAAATCAGTTTTTAAGGTTCTTTGTCTTTGTATCTTTAATACTCATGATCAAAAATTGCAATGAAAGGAGGATAGAACGGTAAAGAGTAAAGGAAACACCATTTGATTTGGGCTAAATTCAGACCCTACAACGATTTTTATTTTATTTTGAAACCGAGCACGAAAATTAAGATAATAATTGGTAGAAATATTTTTAATATTAAACAATCATCTTTTTCTATATTAAATAAACTGATGAATAAGACTCTTCTTTTTTTTATATTAAATAAATTAACCTAAAATATAATTTAAAAGAATTTGCAGAGAGTAATCTTTAATGTATGTAATTTGTATTGAATTGCTCTTTTCATTACCATAAATAAAATACAAATAAAATAACGTAGAAAAAATATATTTTCTTTTTTCACATAATTTTTTAAATTTATTTATTTTCCACATTAGCAAAAACTAAAACCTCTTTACGAAGAGCCAAACAAATTTATATATAATTTTATAATTAGAGTGTGATTTGGTAAAATTAACAAATGTGAAGTTTAAATTAACAAATTGCAAACTGAGGATGTCATTCAAATATGGGGTACAAACGCGGGGTTAGTTTTATAATTGTTTTTACACAAACTAACCACACTTGAGAATTGATCATCACTGATCATCACGTAGTTAGTTTTTATAATTAAGATAATAAAAAATAAGAGGATAAAAATCACGAACTAACCATCTAAAAAATTAAATACAATAACTATTTTTTTATTTTTAGAAATCTGATTAGTAAAGAAAAACGAAGGAAGTATTACATATCAAAGAGAATGAAATTTATAGGTTTTATGTTTGCAGTTTGCACCGGTTAGCAAATGAGGCTTTACAACCGTTGCTATTTTGGCCGCTAACGGTAGGAAACGGAGTGACTATATTTTTATTTTTAATTATGGTAAATTGTGATGGAATAGCAATTCAATACAAATTACACATTAATTGACTGATAAACCAGTAGCCAATCAGAGAATGACAGCTGCAAGGAAGTAGCCAATTCCTGCTCCCGGGAGCAGTAAATATTTGTTCTTATTTTAATTACCCTGCACCCATCCCCTCATCTCCTCCTCTCAACCTCCATTCCAACCACAAACTGGTTACACATTAATTAGGGGCATAATTGTGAAGTTTGCTTTAAAACAAAGGAAAATGTAAAATTTGGCACCTGTACTTTGGGGTTACATTTCATTTGGCACCTCTACCTTATTTCGTCTTTAAATGGTACTCGTACTGAAATGTTTGATCACATTTGGTACCTCCGTCCGTTACCGTCACCACGTGTCCGTTATGTAGCTGACGTGGCATGGCACGTCATCAAATATGATGACATGGCATGCCACGTCAGGATTAGTTTTTTTTTCTTCGTTTTTTTCTTTTTCTTTTTCTTTTCATTATTTTATATTTAAATATTTAATTAGTTAATAATTTTGAGTAATTGATAATTTAAGCAAATTATCTTCTAACAATTATGTGCTAAATGTTTATTTTCCGAACGATGTTATGTTAGAAGATAACATCGTTCGGAAAATAAACATTTAGCACATAATTGTTAGAAGATAATTTGCTTAAATTATCAATTACTCAAAATTATTAACTAATTAAATATTTAAATATAAAATAATGAAAAAAAAACTAATCCTGACGTGGCATGCCATGTCATCATATTTGATGACATGTCATGCCACGTCAGCTACATAACAGACACGTGGTGACGGTAACGGACGGAGGTATCAAATGTGATCAAACATTTCAGTACGAGTACCATTTAAAGACGAAATAAGGTAGAGGTGCCAAATGAAATGTAACCTCAAGGTACCGGTGCCAAATTTTGCATTTTCCCTTAAAACAACATGTAAATAAGACCGGACGGAGTATATAACTCCATCTTCTTCGGATTTTAGATCCCTAAGGGATATTCCACAACGAATTTTTTTTTCAAAAAACTGGAAAAATTCTTAAAACGCGTTTCACGGACTCTATTTTCCAAAATGGAAATTTTAAAAAAAATATTCCAGTTTTTCAGAATTAACATTACAAATTTAGAAAATTCTAGAAACGACATATTTGAAGTTTTCCAAAATATTTTTTTTACTCTATCTCAACCGATCCGTATTGTTAATTTAAAAAAAATAAATTTTAGACATGTCTACCCTCGTAATTTTGATAATTAATATGTAGATTGAAAAAATTGTGCTAAAAATATTTTCATAATTAATATTTATCTAAAATTAATCCTAGTAAATTGATTCCAATATTCCAATTATTTTAATTAACTAAGAATCCAAACATTAGTTTAATAAATACTAATATAAGTAAAAAAATAACTTTGAACATTAGTATTACAAACATTAAAAAAAATTATTAATAACAAAATATTTAATGCACAGTACCAAAATTTATTAATAACAAAATATTTAGTTCCTTATCGTGGTGAAATGTATCATTTAAATGATTTTCGTGGACAAGAAAGGATAAGAAAATATGCATTGTTTAACTATCGACATTCGTCATTGAGAAATGTGATTGAAAGGGTTTTTGACGTTCTGAAGGCTAGATTTCCAATCTTAAAGTCCATTCCAAATTATCCTCTTCGTCGTCAAAAGCAAATACCTTTAGCTTGTTGTACACTACACAACTTTATTCAAATGGAAGATAGAACTGATCGACTATTCACAGAATATGGTACAGAAGGTCAGTAAAATTTAAACGAGAACGAAGCTACTATGATGCAAGAAGGTATTCAAGTGGATATGTCCCAACAACAACTAATGAATGCGGTTAGAGAAGATATTGCAAATCAATTAGTAGCTAATTATAATAATTGTTAGAATATGAAGAAGTAACAAGTTAAATTAAGTATGTTTTAAATGTTCCTATTTGTAGTATTCACGTAATGAACAAATAATTCAAGACTGTTTTATATGTATTTTATTTTCATGAACGGAATTATTATATTTATATTTGATCTTTAACAAAATTAAAATAGGATACTATTTAGTTTATTATTCTTAAAAAAAATTTAATTTAAATCAAATTGATTTAACAAAAATAGTAGTTTTTGTTTTTCAAAAAATAAAAAATTGTTTTTAGGTGAATACGATTTCGAGTTTTCTAAAGCTGGAAAATAAGTACGTACAGTAGAAAATAAACAAAATTTCCATTTTCAGAAAATTTTGGAAAAACAGAAACATAAAAAAAAAACCGTTATGAAACGCAGCCTAACCTCTTTTTTTTTCCGATTTTCTCAGGTCTTCCTGAACCTGAGAGCTAGGTTCGAAGCATTTACAGTAACAGTAAGAGCATTGTATACGGGCTCTGACACAAAATAGCATTCTTCAAAGACTGCAGCAACATTAACATCCACGCAGCTAGATGAAAGTGAAACATTAAAATGGCCGCCTCCGAATGCTTTTTGTTGATTGTTTAGGTTGAACAGCTATAATCCTGCAACATTAACCTTTCCTGCCTTATAATTCCTGTGTTTTCTGCCATCATAACATGGACCCCTATTACCGTGCCCGAACTTATTATTCGAAAGATATCAAGGTTCGAATACTTCATTTTTGTGTATTTAACCTGCTAAATCATAAGAAATTATGTGCAAGATCTCTACATTGTCACTAGTTCTTTCACTAACTCATCTGTCAGTAGTTTCTCAATCTCTCTGCCAATCACATCAATGTCTTCTCCCAAATATAGCCATTGTGATTCGTGTACTAGCACCTTCTCGGCTGTGCTCTCCGAATCAGCTCTCTTATCCTCGCTAGAGAGCAACTTCTGGAGGCTGTCCTCGAGTCTATTCTTCGGCCACTTAGGAGGAGCAAGCTTGCTTGCTGGCCTGACCCACGGGTGTGGAGGCACAAATTTCTGATAAATAACAACAAGGGCAAGATTTATACGATCGAACAGTAGCCTCCTCTCAGACCTTAGCCAAGATTGATTGCAGTATCTCTTCTCGAGTTCCTCGAAAACCTGTGGGCTCACCGTGCATTCTGGGGAGTGTCGTGTCGCCATAAAAGTATCAAGGTCAGCATCATCAATACCAGAGTCCAGTAAGACATCGACTATGTAGGAAAATTCCTTACTCTCCTCCATTTTTCCTCTCTTCTCTGACAATCTAATGAAGCCTGAATCAACCTCTTCATCACTTGAGATGAGCATGGGCCCCTCTTCATATGCTTCTGACTCTGACCTAAGTAGTTGAATTTGCTTCCTAAGCCCTATAGGACAGGAACAAGAAAAATCAACACGGGAGATAAAAAAGAAGAAGATGCCTTTATGTAAGAATAAGGCAATGATTCAGACAGAAAATGAAGTGATCCAAGCAGAATATCAGTTTATAGGTCACGACAAGCCTTAGACAACGTGAACAGAAAAACATAAGTGCATTTATTATGGCACATAATTGGCAGCCACCAATTCTGTAGTTATGTTTCATACCTTGTAATTATGCATACTTTTAGTTCAATTGTTCTAGCGTGATACGATAAGCAATGAAGATGGAGTAATCCAAAATTTCAAATTCCAAGAGTCCAAGCACTTTTTAGTATAAACAAAAATGAAAAGCTTTCCAAAATTACCATGTATATCAGCACTGAGACTCTCAAAGCATTCAGATCCAGAAGAGAGATCATCAGGGAAAGGAGCTTCAAGAACTGAAACAGGACTGGGCTGATCAGCTCCTTTGGAGCTTGCTGGAGACTCAATTTCAGGTACAGGTTGCTGCATGCATCTAGAATCTTCACCAGGCAGCGCAGCTTGTTGTTCCTGAAACACAACAAAAATAGACAGAATGAGCAATCTCAACCAGCATCCTATTTATTGGGCATAGAACGTCAAGCAAGATGAACATTCGGATTCATCAAGGGCCGGATCTAAAATTGTCTGAGAACAATCACGTTGAAGAATAACATATTTCAATTGCTAATCATGAAAGAAGCAACTACTAGAAACATATAATATCTCTTGAACCGAGAAATATACAGAAAAATATAGAAACCACAGCATAGACAAATTAACTAAAGCAAGGTTTGTCATTCGACAAAATTTGGCTTCTATTGAAGAGTGAGTTAGCATATATAATCCCTGACCAGAAAATTTGGGTTACAACATAGTAGTGAAAGGTTTAAGACAGGTTTCCAGTGAAATAGAATGTGCATCTGACCAATCAACTACAACCATCTAGACTTCGCAATCATATAAAGAAAAATAAAAGGATAGACTGAAAAATTCCCTTATCATGAGTTGTTGAAATAAAGAAAAGGCCTGCAATTAAGGATCTTTCACCTTGCACTGTGCACCTAGTAAGTAAGTGTTCATCAAGATAAGATAGAAACATAGAAACATACCTGAGAACTTAATTGTAGGTCACCAGAAGAATCACTTTTCACTGACATACACAATGAGAATTCATGGTTTATGGCTTTAGAGGGTGTGCTTAGATGTTCAACTTCCACATCCACCACACTTTCAGGTACTAAACTTGCACCTCTAACTTTACTGGCTGATGTCTCCGTAGTTGGTTGATTTTGTTCAGTTGCATTGTCCTCTATGAGAATGCTCTGTACTTGGCGATGGCCAAAATGAATCTCCAGGGAGGTGTCACTACAATCACTATATGCATTGCGAGGTGCAATAGGTTTCCTAGCACGAGATCTTGAAGTTCTAGGAGACAAACCCTCTTTCTGACTGCAGGCCCCCTTTACTGCTTTGTTTCTTTCACGTTGTACCACTTCTTTTGGCATCATACATCGATCATTGCGGAGATTTTCAAGTCGCATGCCTGTTTTAGGACTGCTAATCAGATTAGATGAAGCAGGAAGAGATCTTGATCTTGACAGATTCTTGATACATCCATCTTTCCATCCATCCCTACTGCTAATACCCAAAGGTTCAACCCAAGCTGCGGGTCCATCAGAGTCATCAAAGTTGTCGGTGAATGTTTTTGAACTAATCAAAGCATTTGAATTTTCTCGTCTCATTTCCCTGTCAGGAGTAGCAAGCATATCGGCCAACGTGCTGCCCCTACTAACCACCCCCATGTCTACAGACTTATGGGTCATTCTCCACCTCTCTGAGAGTCTCTTCTTAGCTTCCCTACTCACTGATGACTCATTTGAGCGTGATGACGAGGGCCTGTACCGATTGCTCCAGTTAGTGGTATGTTTGGAAGTAACTGTTGTGCCTTCTGATTCATTAACAGACTCAGTTTCTGACCTGCTGGATGAACTTTCGTCCCCAGAATACCCTCTGAATCCAGATGTTGAAAAGTTCATTGAACCACTCCTCAGAGTATTTTGCATTTGCTTGGTGATTTCCTTCGCAATTTTAGATTCTCTAGATTTGCATCTTGAGGGACCTGCATCATTAGGATCCCTTTTCTTTCCTCGTACCTCTGCTTCACAGCTCTCCGGAGTACAAAGTCCAGGGTGATTTCTACAATCTAAAAGAAAATCATGAGAGGGACTCGATGACGAAAAACCTCTGGTGGCATTCAGTACTTTTCCAAGGTTGGGCTTCAGAACAACAATCTTCGTTGGGAGAACAACAGAATCAAATTTTCCTTCCACCTGAAGGTTTGATGACTTTAGAGGATCATGAGCAATGTTTTTTGCAGTAGAGTGACCATAAGGACCATCATGGTGCCTTTTCTGATTCTTAGACGGAACAGCTCTGTCAATTTTGAATCCCAGGCCATTGCTTTCACATGGGGATGAATGCGATGATTTCGTGGCAGGTGCAGAAGTGTGACCACAATGGTACTGTGGAAGGGGAACCTGCAGATCATGAGCATGCTTTGTGAACAATGAATGTGGCTGCTGAAGAAATTTCAACAAAAGATCCTTATTGGAGTCTAGATCTTCAAGTGTATCACGAAATTCTTTTGAATTCTGAAGCTTCTCATCAGTTGAAAGTCGTTTAGCATTCATGAATTTCTGTTGGATGAATGCCATCTCAGCCGCTGTGAGCTTTGAGTTAGCCATCCCCTGAATAAACTGACTGCTACACTCCATTCTCGTTGCATCTAAGACTTCAAATACATCTTTAAATTCTTGCTCATCCCTGGAACTTTTTCTTGATGATCGACGACTGTGTGATGAGCTGTTTTTTCGAGCCGTCTCCATTGGTGCCACCCTCTGAACAGAGGTCTCAGAGGATCTCTTCTGTTGTTTATGAGAAGACGGCTGTGGCAGCACATCAAGGCCCATTAATCTAGCAATAACATTTGGTGATCTTCGTTTCGATTCTTCTTCTCGTGACATTTCTTCCGCTAATAACTTCTTTATAGGTGCTCCAACTACTTGCTTGGAATGTATGGAACTGAACTCACTATTGAACTACACAAGACAAAGATGCATTATTAAGATTTAGCACAAGAAAGTAGCACAAACTTCGAATCTTTAAGCAGAATTTCCTCAACCAAAATTTCAAACAATTAATAACATTTTAGTCAGTCAAAATAAGAACCCAAACCAACATACCAAATCTTCGTGGGAGGTATCACTGCTCCTCGGAACAGAAACAGGGGCCAATTTAGGAAAGTCTCTCCGATTTTTGACCTGATCAGTTCCTGGAAATGAATCCCTAGCACAACATTAGGATTTCTGTTTCAAGTAAAAGGGAAAGAGAGAATGACAGTATTAAAATCGCTCTACAATAAACAAAAGGACTTGAAATATCTGTTCACTTTTCTGACGTGAAGCTTCCCCAAAGTTCCGTGGTAAATTGTCATTATGAATGTTTAAAGGCAGTATATCCAATCGAAATTAACGGAGACGCAAAATAAAAAGAAAATATAAAAGGATTATACTATAAGATGATGAAGAAGAAGGAGTGCCCAAGTTAAAGAAGAAAGCACTTTTTATAGCAGCAAACAGTGGCCATGCGTTGCTATTATGTCTCTATTAGAACTGGTAATGATTAAAGAAGAAAACAAAATCATCACCCGCTTTAACAAAAGCACAAGCACCAGCAAAGCTAAAAAAAAAAAAATTAGATCGATTGTTATTTGACTTTTAGAATTTTACGAAACAGTAACCCCAAGAATTAAAGCAAAATAGCACATTTACTTAACTAATTTGAGCTACTTGTCTGCTTTGTACCGTTTCTAAAAAGCAAGAAGAATTTCACTATTTTATTTTCCTCACATTTTCTTAGCAACCAGACACTGAAAACATAAATTGAGGGAGGATTACCGCGTCCGATTCGATGACCTGAGCTGTGGCGAGCAGTTCTAAGCTGAGACTGCTCCATTTTCACTCATGAAGAAAATCTAGATCGAAACTCCAAGAAAATGCAGAGAGGCGAAGGATCTGAGAGAATCACGAATTGCAAAATCAAAACCCTAGCTAATCAGCTTGTTCATCGGAAGACACACTAACTACACATTCTTCATTTTTCCAGATCTTGATCAAAACAGAAAGAGAGAAATGGGGAGCAGACGAGAGAGAGTGCGCGGAGGAAAATAAGAGTGTGGGCCGTAAAAACCGTCGAGGGGAGAGAGGGAGAGGGCGGAGGAGGAGGAGTGGGGGAGGAGAGTGGGGCGCGTGAAGTGAGGAGGGGTTAGATGGTGAGAGAGAGAGAGAGAGAGAACGGGCTGATGAGTCTGTTTTTTTTTGAACATTCAAATATCGAGGGACAGGGGGATGAGTCTGTGCGCGGGCAAGTGGTGATAGAGTGATGGGAGCTCCATGCAACCGTGATTTTCGTTACACGTGGTTTTTGTGTCAGAGCTGCCACGTCGGAATTGTGGCTTCTTCTTCTTTTCTTTCACTGGATTTCTTTTCAGTTCTTGTGTGAAAGAAAATAAGGAGAGGAAAGGAGGCAGTAATTTTGAGGAAATGGGGATTTTCTAATTATAGACTTATAGTTTCTTTTTAAAGATAAATAAAAATATATAGAAATGTAGACCAGCCGATTCGAAACTCTAATTAATAGTAAGAAATATCACCGAATTATATTTTGGTACTTTATTATTTTACGAACAAAATTAATTATTTCATTTCTTTTTTTCTCTCTTTCCCAGACGACAGCCTGCACCTTTGTATGACAAATTTCAGCAGAGAAACTGGGGACCTGTTGGATAATAAAATAAAGTATTAAAGGCAAACATGTTATAAGCAAAACTTGGGTCTGCTAAATGATCAAATATACTATTAAATGAAGAATTCTCCTAACGATCAAACACATTTATGACGATGTTTACATACCAATTGTTGTCACATCCAACTGTCGTATGAACCATGCAATATATCCTATGAATTTATGAAGATCCAACTAACAGTGGCGTAAGCAATTTCAAAAAATATATCAATTATATCGTGACATATCGGTAAAAATATTAGTATTAAAAAATTATTATGGATACGAATTTATACCATAGATCTTGTATTTACACAACAAAGCACAGATTGTGGTCCAATATAGAGACATGTTAAAATGGCCTCTATAGTTTGAGGGGGAAATAAATATACCCATCATTTATTCAAATAGTAAAAGGCCAATTCTAGAATTGAAAACACCAATTCGCCATGTTTGAGCTGACATGAATTACCCAATGGAGAACCCACAAAAAACTTTAAAAATTAATTCTTTTCTAATAAGCGAGTTATCCCTATTCATAGACATGATAATCGTTACGAATATAACATAATTTATTTTATTTTTCACATTCAAAATTAAACGGTGAATAATTTTCAACTATTGATCACAACCGATGTTAGTGTTCCTTCTTTTTTTTGCCATATATGTGGTTTCAAAACAATTTCAGTATTGCTACCGGTTGTGATTTGAGGTTATGTCACTGTTATTGCAAGTGAAGAAGTTGTGTCGATTTGGAATTTGCCAAGAACTTCAAAAATTGAAATTGAAATTGAAAGGTGACAAGAAAAGAAAATCTGAGAAGCTAAGACGGGGACAGAGGAAAGAAAAGGACGACGGTGGAGTTGGACAAGAAAAAGTGAACAAGGTATGATTTGATTTGGAAATCTTCATTTTTCAAAATATGGTGCATTAAGATTATAAGTAGCTTTAGGCTATAGGCAATAGCTAGGTAGGTAGAGGCAGAAAATATTTTGGATTTTTGTCTTATTTTTTTCTGGGTTGCGCAGTTGATTGAGACTTATAGGCACCCATCTTTTTGTTCTTTCTGATATTTTGGTGATGCCAATTACAATCTCTCCTGGGAATTGTGACATTAATCAGTTTTTTTCCTTTGTTTGATTAGAAAGTTTCACCTAAATTTGCTAAATTTTAAAGCGTTGGGACTCATATTCTCATCTGATTAACCTATTAAATTATAAAAAAATTATAACAGGTAATTTTTTTTATATACAATAAGAACATCAAATCGTTTATACAAACCATTCGAAATAAAACGAAAAATACAAATGCTTCTAGTTTAAAAAAAATAAGCAAGGAAGAAAATGATCGTCGGGCACTTAAAAGAAGACTCTCACAATATGTTTTTTTCATTTCTCGAACTAAAATCTGAGATTTGAGTTAAAGGTGAATAAATATGACGCTGTAACAGTTAATTAGTTATTGGTGTTAGTGTTAGTGTTAGTGTGTAGGAAATGAGGAGTAATCTTGTTCTTAATTCGGTTAGAATAGTATTAGCACATACTTATGGATTCCGACCTAATAAGAAAAAAAAGGTGGAAGAAAAAACAAGGGTGCAGTTCATCAATAGTTGAAGGATACAAAACAAACACACATTGCCCTGTTCATCTGACTCCATCTTAGAATCATGCTCAAAGTGTCGTGCACTAAAAATTTCAGCAATTCTCTTTCAACATTACCATTCATAAAAGAGGGTTGAGGGGGCAAGCAATTCAGTCTGGTCTAGGTATAAACGGCAATTCAATTTGGGTAGATCAGGAAAGTGAGAAGTCAAAAAGGAACAAAAGATGAAAAGCAATTTGACTAACTAGTTAAAAGATGAAAAGAAAAAAAAAAGGAAAAGAAAAGCAAATCAACAATCATAACTTTTGAATTGCCGTAAGCATCCATCAATAATCTTTTGTAGGAAGCTGTTAAATCCCTAGTTTTGACCGAAACGTGCTTATGAAATTTAGAATAGGATCAAAAGGGTTCTTTAATATTTTCGCTTTCACCGAATCTGATAAGTCTATAGATATTTCAAGTCGATAAGTATCACTTCGCTACAAACTCATCTCGGTGGAACAAATCGTCTTTGGAGGACGACACTGCATCCTTTGAAATGAGTAAAGGATACCCACAAGTCAAAACCTGCCCACTTGGATGTGATATATATCCAAGCACTAGCCGACATTTAACGAATTATAGAATCTAATTCTAACAAAAACCAATTATAGTCCATCTATCTGCCAATGTTAGGTTTGGTAAGCATCATCATTCGTAAAGAAATTATTGGGTATACTGATGCTGGGAATTCTAACCATATATAGAGTCCATCACTTGTATAAATGAAGTGTAGAGTATGAGTTGATACTACCGGGGGAAAAAACATCATTGTTCCGAGTTGCCATCAGTAGACCTTAAATTTATAACATGATAGTAGAATTTAGGCTAATTATACTGATGATGGGAATTCTAACCATATGCAGAGGAACTAAGCCTTTCAATTTTGACAAGGAAACAGAAACTCTTCTTTAGAAGCACCCAAAAAAATAAAAATAAAGCATAGATTGAAATTGCAAGACCAAAAAAAAGCTCAACTTGTATAGTACTATACTATATGCTGCTTGGTGGGACCTAAAGAGGACAAAAATCAAAAGGCGGGAGAATCTCAGTTAAGAATGGGTGTGAGGTGTGACTCTGCACATCTTTTCCTACAAGCACGAGAATCCAAAGAAGAAAAGAGCAGTTGATGGGAAAATTCATGCAAAAAGACCCATCTAATCCGGGCTATGCTATCATTCAAAGAGACACATAAGAAGAAGATGAACAAGTACCTTCCAAAATAGGGTGACTCAGGCTCTTCCATGATTAGCTTGAGCCCTTCCCTGGGTACACTTTGGTATCGCAGCTGAGAGTTTCACCTTCAAGAAAGTGGCTCATTCTTGCTGTTCTAGCAGTAAAATTGGTAATTGAAGCCAAATTGGTTTTGAACAAGCATATGCTCAATTGGTATTTGAACAAGAAAAGAAATGGTAGAGTAAGAAAGCAACACGAATACACAATACAATTAGGGGGAAAAAAGCATTAGGCAATTGCAGCACAAAAGTTAAACCAAGTCTTTCGTCAAATGCTTAAAACAATGAATTGCATGCTAAGTAATCTCTGTAACACATGCCTGATCATTATCCTGTTCCCCTCGCAACAAATGTCGAACCAAGCCTACATGAACAGGAATCAATTACTAGTGATGGACATGGATAAGTAACCTATTTTGGAAGAAAACAAGAGTCGAAAAAGAAATCTTCACTGAGTGGTAATTCCATCCAGAGGAAACTTGCTCAGTAGTTGAGATTAAACAATTTTTGCACTTACGTAATAACCAAATTTCAGAAGGCAAGTGAATGACTCGATCAAACTCCACAAGAACTTACTACCACGAAAAATTTCAGAACTTTGACTTAACAGTAATCACCGAAGTGTCTCCTTTCTTTAATGGTCTTATACAATAACAATAAATAGAATTAACAAGAACAATGAACCATTGTGAATTCATAAACATGAGAACTATCAAAGGTGGTAAAACATGTAATACTCAAGATAATTAGTTATGCAACCCTAGCATGAGTTCTCCAACAATCCACCGACAATGATATCCAAGGACTTCCTCATACAGCCTACTGGCAACTTCATACTGTAAGAATGAAACTTTTTCTCCCCCCCAGCACTATTAAACAAAAATTTACTGCCGATATGTTCTACAACAATATCTCAAAGTATTGTGCTGCACAGAACAGTCTTTAGACAACAACTAGCCTCTCACCCAAATATCCCTAGTTTCAAACATGCGCAGCATCCTCTAACAGGTAATGAGTTATGAGAAGTTCTACAAAGTTAATGCTGTTAAAATCAGCAAAACAGAAACTTAATTAAATTAACACATACTTGCCCAGACTCCATATGTGCAACAAGGAAAAACATTTTGAAAAAGGAGGAAGGACAAAACAGTGTGTAAGGAACCGTGGTTGAATTCCTCACCAACTCTTGGGAGGATTTGGGTGCATTCAGTATGAGTCAAGAGATAACATCAGTTATTAACCCCAATGCTTCCACTACAGATAATTAAGGAATAAAGCTGGTCATTTGGAATGTAATAGAAATTCATGGAATGGAAAATCAAGTAAAATGGAATTAAGGAGGTTATTTACAGTGAGTACTAGCCAGTTTGTGAACGACAGCAAAAATCTAAAGTTCACATCTAAGAAAAAGTAGTATCAGTTAAAATCCTAATTGTCATAATACCTGAGACTAAGAGGCTAAGATGGCTTTGGGATCAAACAAGAAAATAACAAAATATATGAGACTTCTGTCTTTGTTATCCCAGGCATCAGGAAATGAAACCTGGGCTTTAAAAATTACACACCATATGTGGCTGGAGCACCCCATTCTCATGGCTATATAACAGCACATAACTTTAAAAACCTTAATGTCCGCACAAATCTAATCAATGACTCAAAACACGGGTCATACTCTCAACATATTCAGCGCCATTTTCAATCACAACTTCATTTAAAATGACAAATAACATTAGAAGTTCCATTTCCCTCTCAATCAAAAGAGCTCATATCACACACTATTAAACTCAAATTATAAGCATACGCAAACAGAAAAGGCATACATAAACAATGAACCATATCATCTACCATCCAACACCCTACAGATGCAATGTGTTATATATAATAAGATTAGATATTCATGGATGATCCTCTAACTAGCAATGCAATTAAAGTTCCAACGGAAGTACTATCCAAGGCACTTTAAAAAAAACAGAAAAAGGAGAACTAAAAGAAAGAAGAAAGAAGAAAGAAAAAAGAAAGAAGAAAGAAGAAAAGAGAGAGAATAGCAAAATGGCCTCACTATCACATTCATTCTCCATTTCCCTCAGCTCCTCATCCCTGTTCTCTCCCGCTCCACCTTCTCTGCAAAGAACTGTGTTTTGAACATTTTATCATCCAAGTATTCCCTGTATGGATGATTCTTTGGAACAAGCTTCTTAAACATCTCAAACTTTTTCTCTGCCTCATCTTTTCTCCTCAGCAATGAATATAGAATTCCTTGACACAAATACGGCCTAAAATCCCTGGGTTCCTCATTCGCCATCTCTTCGTAAATCTTCAAAGCATCCTCAAAGTTATCCATCGTCACACTAACTTGCGCCATCAGCAACTTAAAATCACGCAAATCAGACATCTTCTTCTCCTTCTTGCACTTATCCATCGCGGCTTGAATTCTTTTGATCACATCCTCTAATGAGTCTCCAGACTCTGAATGCACCATGACGAGCCCATGATAAGCCTCGACCCGAAGAGGGTCTTTGTCAAGTATTTCTTCAAACCCCTTCCGTGCAGACTCAAAATCGCCACTGTGGGTATAAATTTGTGATTTCAGCAACGGCCATTCATCATCGTTGGGCTCCAATTCCATCAGCCGGTCCACAACTTCTACTGCTTCCAACAGTTTCCGTGATCTAATCTTCACCTCCATCAAGGCCCGCAGAGCTTCAACATCCTTGGGGTTCTGCGCCAAATGCTCTTCGATGGCCCTCTCTTCTTCAACCGACACATTTTGGGTCGACTCTGAGGTGGGTTCAGCTGTCGGCGAAGTGGTGGTAGTAACCGGGGAGGCGAAAGCGGGTTTTTTGAGATGGTGCTGCATGAAAAAGAACGCAGCTGCGGCTGTTAGAGCGATGGAGGTGGTTTTGATGAGTTTTCCGAGATGGGTCGGGGGATCTGGGGATGAAGAAGCTCTGATTGGAGAGAATTTCAATGGCGGGGATGGAAGAGATGGGGTAGTGAAGGAGAGGGAAGAGATGGGTTTAGGAAATGATGGACGGCTGGGATTGAGGGAGAGGTGAAATGGCTGCTGACGGCAGTGCAGTTTAGTGACAGATTCCATGGTTATGATTCGAGGGGGGAGATTTTGGACAAAGAGACGGAAAACAGGGCTAAAACCCTGGTACTGATAATGGAGTCGGGGAAGAGGAGAGAGCAAAACCCTGGAGAACTTGGGAATATGCGAATTGATAGGCAGGAAGAAACGCTGTCGTTTCAATGGGTTTGCTGTTGTCGAGTGATTGACTTTTGGGCCATCGCAGAGGAGTTAGAAGCCCAACGTGCACATTATATGGGCTATGGCCCCAAGATGCCATCTATCTTTTTGTGCTATGGGCCCCCGTTGCCATCTATCTAAATTGGCTATTTTAGAACGAGGTTTATGCCAACATTTTTTTTTATATAGGCAGGTTTATGCGAACTTGGAGACAATTTAATTTTATTATGCAAACAACTAGTAAAATACATGTTTGAAAAAGATTAATCTTTTAGCGGAATGATAGATAAAACACTTGAAAAAACCGGAATAAATTAGTAAACTTCATAAGAATTTATCGAATTTAATGACACAAAATTTTATTCTATTAATTTATACACACTTAACATGTTAGTGATCCTTTCCAAACATGAAGTACTAATAACAAGTGTAACTTGACATATGATGGTGTGCGTATGTATGGTTACCAAAGTTTTTTTTAAGGTGATCGTAATCAAAAGAGTCGAGGGGCAAAAGAAAAAGATGCTAAGGCCTTAAAAGAAACTTAAAGCCCAACGTTTTGTCCAAGAAGAAACAAACACCTCTGAAAGATTAAGCCCAATAATGTAAATGGGCTTGATAAATCAAACTCAGACCAAACCCAAATTGGTAGTTATATATTTATTTATTTTTGGCAAAATTGGTTTAGTTTTTCAATTTTATGCTTTGTAAATTAATTGGTATAAGTGATAAAGCTCGAGAAATCTGAATAGTTTTCCTGATTAAAAGGGTAACGGAGGATGCTACCGAGTAATATGATGTGATCGGTCGGCATACAAGTGCAAACGGGCTCACGCTGACGGCTACGCTTTTTTTATATTGACTTCCGTTTTCGGCCGTATAATGAGTTAATAAAATTGTGGTCCGACTTTTATTGGTTAACAGTTAACACAAAATATATAATAACTATCATTAAGAAATTCTACATTAACGTGGCACCCAGATAGCTCACTGAGATAGTACACCAGGTCAATCAATGACATTTTTGTAATTTTCGTTTGACGTGGCACAAGCATGATTGGCCTGGTGTGCTATTTCGGTGAGCTATCTGGGTGAGCTGCTTAGCATTACTCTTATAATATTATTATTTGAGTTGTGATGGTGTTAAATAGATTTGATACTTAATCACAATTATTTCCTAATTGATCCCTAATTAAATTTAAACGAAATTATAACACAATAACTAATACGTCAGTCTGATATGTGAATATATAGGACATTAGAGGGACTTCATTAAATTAGTTTTAAATTACTACGAGGATAAAAGTCACATGCATGAAACAAATTTATAACATAAAGATGAAATTGAACAAAGCAATCTGCCTCAATAGCAAAAGATGTCACTAACCCATCAAACTATGAACTACTTCAGTTTAGACTTTGAGATAATAATTAGGTCGGATTTTAGCTAAAGACTTGGGGATGAATTAATCCGAGAATCCTTTAAAGCTTTCGATTAAAAGTCATCGCCCGACTCTAGTTTGTTCAGCAAGCTTGGTCAATCTGGGGTCTTTAGCTAAGTTTGTGTGGCCTCATAATCAAGTCTACATTAATACGCTAATACTGATATGGATCAATACCCAGTGAGAGTTTTTAGGTAATATGATATTTGGACCGAGGTGGATTCCACTCGGGTAATTTTACTTCGAATATGATCGTTTTGTAGGTACCTGAAAAGGACATCAAGAGACCCCCCAGCGTATACACTCCGTGACCAAATCAGTTGAGAGTCATTACGCATATATAATATGATATACTATAGGTAAGTGTACCAACAAACGTACAAAACCTGAGGTAGAGTAGTGATGATGAAGAGGGATGATGAAGAAGTGAGCATGTCCTCTCTAGAGAGAGCCCTCCTTTGTCCTGTTGTCCATCTTCTCTATTTACAGAGGGTTAGATACAAAATATTTTCTATTGGCAAATACAAATATACTTCTCTCATATTTATAGATATAAAATACTAAAATGTCCCTCCTGATATTAGTATGTATTATCAAATACGTAGTTACATGAATAATTATATATTTTTACTAGTAAATAAATAGAGTAATTATTTCCTAAAAATATTTATGGATATAATGGATCAAATGAGGTAAGGGTACTTTGACATTGCAGAACAACAAAGCAAGAAGCCCACAAATTTATCGGGTGGCTAAATAAATATAGACTAAAAAAAGAAAAAGAAAAAGAAAAAGAGAAAACAGTGGACACGCATTAGTACGAGAAGGGCGGTGCCACGTGTAGCAACGTGTAATGACGACGTCGTGCAGACGAACGATCCCCACGTGCTGTCGCACTCTTCAAATAAGACCACTAACGACACCGTCGTCATTTGTCTCGTCCTTCGACCTTTTGTGGTGTATTTTCCAGGTTGTACTCGGACTCCACTCGGCGTCTTTTTATCTATTTCATGATACCTCGGAACTAATAAAACCATTAATTTTAAAAAAAGAACATCCCAAAAAAACATTACAGAAATAACCTAGTTAATTAATTCTTTTATTTATAATCAATCAATCTTGATTTGTTTAATTTCTACATCTAGCTACCTCTAATCAATCTTTGATTTCAAACTTGGAATTAGTATTAGTGATGCGTTGCTGAATTCTGAGAGAATTCGTCTCTGAATTTTCTGATGAAACTGTCCCATCTTGTATCCTTTTGTTGTAGCCTTCGAAAAACTTTTTGTTCTCTTTCTCCAACTCTTTCCATACTGGAGTATTTATAAACATACATTATTAAAGATAAAATTGTAAATAAAAAGACTAAATTTTGAAATTTTATCATCCTTTTAATATAAAAAATTCTAAATTACAAACTCATTGCTAATTTATATATGAGGTGGATCATAAAGGCTCCCTTAACTATTCAAATAACTGAAAAAATCTAATATTAGTATATTATTCCCTCCGAGTTTTATTAAATACAATTTTTTCAGTTTTCATGATCGATAACTAAAACAATCATTAGATTACAATTATTATATAATTATTGACTAAATTGTCCTTATTGATTATCAACCAGCCCTTTTTAATTTTCTTTTAAAAAATAGTTAATTTAAAATTATTTATGGTTAACTTTATCATTAACTATAAAAAAGATCCCTAAATATAGACAACTATTTTTTTAAAATTGATGAGTAAAACGGAGTACATGGCATTTATGAAAATGAGATGTGAGTTTTTTACACTTACAAAGTAATTAGTAGAGAATTAAATAAGGACGACTGACCCGTGGCGGTGATGACGGGCTTGATGTTTGCGTGCTTGGAGAGGGCTTCCGTGCATTCTTCCTTGGTCATGTTGAAGAGAATGCATTCTTCTATCAGATGATGTACCTGCAAATTAATCAACATACTATATAATTAATTTACAATATAGTAAATTACTATATATATAGTAAATTAATTACAGATTAGAGGTATATACGTACCAAATGAATATATGAAGCAGAAGCCGAATCAGCCATGGTCGTCGTTTTAAGATTAATATAATAAATTAATAAGTACTTAATTTATTAACAAATTTGTGGTTTTTATTTGGTTGAGGATCTTTATAAAGATATACAGGAGAGATTCGAAGAATTCAAGATGGTATTCTTACAAAAACAAAATAAAAATTAAACAACTTTGAAGGAGATGAATGTATATATATATAGGAGAAATATGAAGAAAAAAAAAGACTTGAGAAAAACGATAGAGGAAGAAGGAGAGAGGTGTTGAAGAAATAGCTAAGATCATATGATGAAGAAAGGCCAAAAATGAGTTTGACAATACAAATTGAAATACAAACAATGGGTAGCTTGGTATAAATAATAAATAAATAAATATAACCTAATTTTAACTAGGATAATAATTTATAATCTATTTGGGTCCCGGACATAGTTTTTTTTCTCGAAATGTTCTTTCATTTGAGACTAATCTCATTTAGATATGGTTGAATCTTTAAAAATAAACAGCTCCCGACATAATTCGCTATATTTTCAAGACTCCAAATTTTTTTTTTAAAGAGAACTTCCGTATAGAAAAAGGTTGCATGACGGAGAATTATAGAAGGAATTATATAAATTAATTAATTTTTTTTTTTTTTTAAACATTCAATATTTCGTCGCTAAATTGAGTTTCGACTATTGAAGATTTAGATCGGTTGAGATCTTGAAATCATAAAATAACACCACTATGAGTAGAAAAATATCACGATCAAGAAAAAGGGAAGCTACTAGAGTAGGAAATGAAAATGATCATATGCATCATGGCAATGTGGGGCCGGTTTCCCACGTGAGAGGAGGATGCTGATTGGCGGAGAGGGGATTAGAGTAGATTCTATAAGAAACCACTAGTTTGTCGCTTACGTGGCTACTGTGTCTTCCTCCACATGACATGTGGTGTCATAGAGTAGACTTTGTATTTTTACACACTGCACCCAAAAAAACACAGTAGAATGGCCCCACTCTAGCTCGATCTATAAAACGTCTTCTTCTTTTTTATATCTCGAATTTTTACTGATACTTTACGGAAGATACACAATCACCACTAAAACACGCTGGTGATTATAAATATAGATTTTATTTATTAATTGAAATTACTCTTTTTTCCAGCTGGTTAAAGTTGATTAGTGACATATTTTTCTTCTCAAATTCTATTTGACAAATAGGACCTCTGTAACTTTATTATTAAAATTCGAAGGAATATGACTATTTTTTCTAAAAAATTATAATATATCTGATCAATGCAGTTATTCTTTCATTGGATTGGTCAATTTAAGAGGAGAGAGAAATAGTGTAGAAAGATAATGATCATTTTTAATTTACGTGTTATTTTTACAAAATGAATTTTTTTCCGTAACAGAAGGAATATTATATTACGGCTAGGACTAATTTTATTTGCGTAGGATTAATACGTTTTAATAGATGGACTCCGCCCAACGATCACTTTTAAGAACTTGCTCTTCATATTTTAAAGCCTGAATTAACTATATTGATTAAAGATTACTGTATGATCTTTATTTAAAAGTTAATATTTATTATGTCTGATTGCATTGCATTTCATCATGTTTTTACTGTCCATTCACTTGTTTTCTGGGCAGCAAATCTATTGATTTTCCTTCAATTTCCTATGCTTTGGCAGTTCTAGTGTGGAGGCATTTCAATGAATGATTCTGATCTTGGAGCATTGGAGCTGGTTTTCAGAGCGTCTTGGCCTAGAGTTTGGCCAAGACCCCTTCGCGCACCAAAGTATCGATACCAGATCGTCTTGGCCGGGATCTTGGCCAAGACTCTTTCGCGAAAGGCCATCTCGAGCAGTAGTGTTGGCAAACCTTTGGGCCGCGTTTTACCTGGGTCTTGCGAGCTGGTAAGTTACAACCGTCCAGCGTCTTCAGAGGGATCTGACGCCAATTTATTGAAGAATCCTATTTGGGATCTCCCTCTTTTTGAACATACGATTTTTCCTATTTTAAAAACACTGTTATTATTTTCTTAAATTTTCTAGGAATTTGAATTACAGTAGGATAAGGAAGATTTTTAGCTTATTTAGCTAAACTCGTTCCTTCCTCAGAGAGTATCGAATCTCTCTTCTGTTCTTCTACAATTGAAAAACAAGTTCTTGCTCCGGAATTGAATTCTTTTAATTCTCGAATTTATTTATTTTTATGCAAACAAATATATTTATTTTACATCCATGAGTATGAGTAACTAAACACTCATTCTTGGTAAGGGTTGATGAGCTTCGTTCTTATGTTTTTGTGAGATCAAATCACCCTTAGCATTCTCTTCGATTCGTATTCACTTATTCCTTGAGGTTAATCCAACGCTAACTCACTAGAGACAAGACCTGATCATTCTTGTACCCTAGTAGAGAAGAGTTGCAACCAGCCTAGAAGGAAAGGGAGCACCCACCGGCTAGACAAAGTAGGTAACTAGTCTCGCGCCAGACTAGAAGAAATAAGTGATCTAGACCAAGACCAGATTGACAACCTAGGGTCTCCATGGGGAGACAACTTGGCTAGGTACTGTCTTCCCCTACACCATTGAGGAAGCGAACAACCATTCAAGACAGCAGTCAAACGGATAAACCCTTTAACCAGCAAGGTGTCCCTTGGCTAGGATTATCAGGAAAGGGAGCACCCGCCAGATAATTTGAAGAGGAGGGAAGTCAGGAGTGAACAGGAACACCTCCACTCTATAGCAGGACTACGAATCAAGAGATGAATACCCTTGCATCAGTGATCAAATCATAAGAACAGAAGCTCTCATATCGCCCTTACTTGGAATTCCCTTTTATTCGTCCTTTTCAGTATTGACCCCCCTATCTTGGCCAAGCCTTTGACCAAGACTACTTTAAATTGGTTTGTTTCTTTTGTTTTGTTTCTATTTTCAGGTTCCCCCAATCAAAACCAGTGACGAGCAAGTCAACCAAGAAACTACATTCCCCCTAGAGGTCTCTGTGGACGATCCTCTTACCATAATCTACAAACCTTTGTGGACAGTGATAAGTTGTATTTCTAACCCCATTTTTATACACATTTTACACTTATATTTGACGCGTTCGGCGTGCAATCAATGTCATTCATTTTCACAAACTAAATGTTTTCTTCTAATTTTATTGTATATTCTAATTATTTGAATTATAATATATTATTCTTTTGCTTAAAATAATTAAAATATGTATTAAAAAGTTAATAAATAAACATTTTTTAAGGAGTTTGGGGGAGTTTGTGATTGGTTTGAGTATTTTTTTTTGAACAAACTTTATTAGAAAAACTTGTAGTGACTTTATTAATTTAAACTGATAATCCCAGTAGTTTTGTTCAGATGGATATTTTTTAAAGGGTTCATGGGGTGAATCATGGCTTAAAATACAAAGTAGAAAACTCTGGACAAGTTAAAATATTAAAATATTGATATTTGATAAGTAAAAAACAAAACACAAATTAGTAAAATTATGAAATAAGTAGAAATCCTTATTTTTTTTAAACGAGATAGACCCAACGAATTCATTGTCTTGTTTGGTTTAAATGTGTTAAAAAATTAGTATTGGTCATGTTTAAGTTGGGACCGACGGGATGAGTATATCAAAACTAATTTTCTTTAACTTTTCATTTTTCTTTTTCTAAAATTCTGTTTTCTTTTTTCATTGGAAAACAGAAAATTGTATTCATGTGATCCAAAAAAAATTGTATTTTCAAATTGGAAAAATGAAAAAATAGAGTTATATTTAGCTTAATAAATTAATAAAAAATTAAACCATCAATTGTTGAAGTCAATCATCATCTCCAAATTTCCAATTGAAAAATACACAATTGCCAACACAAAATGACAGTTCAAATGATGGAACAGAAACAGAAACACACCAACAAATTCACAGCAATTCTCAAAAATCACATGGATATCACAGCACTCAGAACTATAAGGAACCAGCATTGGGTTGTAACTTGTGACTTCTCACCCCCTTCAAACAAGAAGCATCACAATCTTAAGCCAACTGTAGATTCTTAAAATACTTTATATCAGTGGAGTTTCTCATTTCCTACCTTGACCATCAGAAATTCGACACCTAACAACAATTAATTACAAGGCTAACCATGAGCTTATGCATATACATGTCATTAGAAATAAGTTTCATCCTAAATTGATTAGGGACATCAACAGAGAAGTTGTGTAATTTGTTGGTCCAAAAGGTACTAGCTTGACTGCAATTTCTACATCAGCAACCAAGTAGATGTATTAAATGCATATCATCTGCATTCAATACAACACCTAATTATCTTGGCACAAAACAGTCATTTGTCTCCTGCTTGTGAAAAGCTTGTCAAAAGATCCTAGACCCCACACTCTTTTACAATGCAACAGATCACTATTAAATCCCATCACAAGAGATGTGCATATATAATGTAAACTGCCAAGATTGTGAACCAGTTAAAAAAACCTTCACCTGGAATGCAAAATATTACTCCCTCCGGTTTTCTTTAAACGAATTTTACTATTTAGGCACGCATATTAAGGATACTGGATGGTTTACTATTTGAGACAATTTTACCCCGAATTTTTTCTCGGACTTACGTTAATACGTTCGAAAAACATACGGAATTTTTTGGAGTCTAATAGTGAATCATTCGGTTTCTTCGATATGTGTTCCCAAATAATAAGAGTCATTTAAAGAAAACCGGAGGGAGTAATATACCTTATTTTGTCCAATATAACTATCCTTCTCCTTTCGGTTTTGAAAACATGAGTAGTCTTTTTAGCACAATTTTAGTCTTAAGCAATGATGAACACAAAAACCTGCAATTTGAAAAGGCATCACAAGCATCATATCAAATTCAACAGATAAAAATCCGACAATTTGAAATTGATATGAAAACAATGTAGAATAGCAAGTTTTGAATGATTTGAAGTTCAAGCAATGGTGAAATCCGACAATTTTGTGTGACAACAAATCTGCTGTTGCAATGGTGAAAAATCCAGTTTTTATGGAAAAAACTAAGCATATAAAAATCAAATATCATGCCATCAGAGGCTAAAAAAAAGGCGAAGTTGTGTTGCTGCATTGCCCAGCAGAGGAACAAGTTGCAGAGGACAAACTAAAACTTAACAATTTAGAGGAAAACAATATCAAGCATAAGAACATACCTGCTTAAATCTCTTTGTTCAGCTCACCCTGCAAGCAAGATTGGAATGTCTCAGACACTTCCAAGCAAACAACAAATGTACATCTAAAAGGAAAAACCCTGCACTCTACCCTGAGAACTTGACATGTGACAGTTGGTTTGTGATACAAAATTTGTGTGAATGACAATCTGTGCCTAGAGAACTACAATATATCCAATCCCACCAGACTTAATCCAGTGCACAGAGCACCACAAGAAACAAACAACAACTGCACAACCCCAAAAGGATATCTCACACTCAACATTTCAAAAGAAAACCAAACCAAATAAGGGATTTACCTACAAATCAGATTGAAGGAGCGAAACAAAAGCTCGTTAACTGCGAAACCTCAATCGGATTGGAGGAGTGCAGCAGCGGAAGAGGAGACGACCGGGTCTAGGGGTGTCTTACATAATGGAGGTCGATTGGTGTTGTGGTGGTGGTGGTGGTGATGGAGGCGGGGGAGAGGTGGCGGAGCGGTTGAGGAGGAGAGAGCAGCAAGCCGAGCGGCGACAGAGAGAAGAAAAAAATGGCTGATTCTAAAATTTTGAGATATAGTGATAAAATTGTAATAAAACTAAAACTAAGGTTATTTTTATTAAAAAAATTAATTAAATTGGAAAAACGTGCTTTCTAATTTTTTTTTGTTGTTTTCTTATACCAAGTATAAATTTAGAAAATAGAAAAATAATTTTCTATTTCCAAATTAGAAAATAAGTTCAAATGAACACCTTCTTTATTTTTCATTTTCTTTTTTCTATTTTTCCAAAAAATGGGAAAATTTTCCAGTTCCTGAACAACCCCTAAACATTTTCTGGCAAAGTTTTTTACTTGATTAGTATTTATAAATTCTTAAACTAGTTTTATGGGTCAAAAAAGAAATGTTGATTTTGATTTGGGGGTCTAAATGTGACTTTTATTCGTTGTAGTTCATGCTTCAAATAGCTCCTGTATTGTACTCCCTCTGTCCCTCAATGAATGTCTTCCTCGCATCCCAATATTCAGTAGGGAACGCATATCGAGAAGGCCGGATGAAGTACTATTTGACCTCAAAAAAATCCGATTTTTTTTTTGAACGTACGTTAATCCTTAACGTACTTCCCAGAAAAAATTAGGGGCAAAATTGTCTCAAATAGGTCGTTTGCCGGCCGTTTTAAGATATGTGCTGAAACAGTAAAAGTAAAAGCTAAAACGACAATCATTGAGAGACGGAGGAAGTATTTCATTTATTTAGGTGCAAATTCCGCAAAGATATATATATGAAACAAAATTTACAGACATACGAGCAATATAGTGATGAGTCCGATGATTTTTAATGTTCTTTTTTTAAGTATGAACTATACATTTTTGTAATACTATCGTACATTATACGATGACTCGTTTTATACATTTGGGTCGGCTCAATGAGGTGTCAATTAATGTTGACATGGATAGATCCATGAAGTCTAGGACAAAAGAAAGAAATAGATTAATTCAAACCAAACCCGGTTTGGTTCATATCCTGCTTGAAATGTGATTTTCATTACGTGAAAATTCTTAGCTCTCTTAGCTAATGATCATCAATTATAGACTCGGGCAATTTATCCAAGCTTGGTTACTTGTTGCTTTCCGATCTCTGATGACGAGGCTCTTGCTCGTCGGTTTCTGCAATTTAGGTTTGAGTCATGGCCGATAACTTGGTACCCTTATTTCATCTGCGGCTAAATTATCAATATTGGAATTTCAAACTCAGATTTGAATCTCACATCCACTTATAAATAAATATATCAACGATCTCTTCCCGTTCTCTTTCTCCTCCTTTCGGTCTAAGTAAGATGAGCCTCATGCGTACCATCATATCTGTTGTTGCACTCGCACCTTACAACTGAACAACGTATGGGCAGCACTCAGGAGCACAATACGTACCCTTTCTAGGGAGCAATTACTTGATATATTAATCAATCATATTCATATTAAGCATACTCTCCATCTGATGCTATATAAAGTTTTAAAATATAAAATTATCATTATTAGTATTATTTGTTTATATTATTAGTTAGTAATAACCAATTCCTAGATGATAAGGATCTACAGCTAGAAAAATGATGTGATAGCTTTACTTTCTGCTAAATGCTTATACAGTACTTATTAGGTTAATATAATATAATATTCTTCAACATTTTTTAAAGATCTTCATTGACATTGATCTAATATTGTATTATAATTACCATTTTTCTTTTTAGATAGTGTTCTTTGATTGTGATCAAAGGTCAATAAATTTGGTCACCCCTCTCTTTTTTTATTTTTTAATTAGCTTTCAACTTTTACAAAAAAAAAAGTATTACTTTTATGATTATGATTTTTCTTTCGTAATTTTATAAAATACAATATTTTATTAAATCCTCTAAAGCATAAAATTCTCACTATAAGAATTCATGTTTCAAGGAAAAAAGAAAAAGAATTCCCCCGAAAGGTACAAAATATTATTTTTAAGTTAACAACACGAGCAGAAACCGGATGCAGATCACAATCAAAGAACACACAAAGAAACAAAAGGGACTGTGGGGAACATGATATTCTTTACTATATAGAAATGATCTTACAATCAACCTGACAAAAAAATCATGTCAGATCAACACATTCAAAGCTGCATGGTATCTCTGCGTTTATGCAGGCTCAGCGCTTACTCATCATTATTCACAACCATTGATCCGCGGATTACAAAGGATAGCCGCATCTCCTAAGATCTCTTGTGAAGAATGGATGCCGTAGGGCATCCCTGGCTTTGAGCCGTTCAGTTGGGTCATATCGTAAGAGCCCTTGAAGAAGATCAATCAAATCACCAGCAGAGTGATCTACATGCTGCATTACTAGATTCTGCAGAAGAATATTACCTTAACTTGTCAAGGAGAGTGAAGAAATAAAAAGGACGAGGCAAATGAGGCAAATAGAGACGTACAGGTAAACGAGGCAATTTCCACACCGCCCTCATGCTTTCTCTGGAAGTTGCACCCTCTGGCCAATCCAAACGAGAACCTCTCCTAAAATATTTTCCAGAGCGTCGACTGCAGCAAGATCAGGAATATAACATGAGCCCTTCATCCAGATGGGACAAAGGAAGACAAAAAAAATAAAAAATCCAAGTAATATTATGCATTCCTTCTTACTCAGCCCTGGCCACCATGTGCTGCGGCAATGGTCCTAATACCCGTTCCATCATGGCAAGATGCTCCAGGTTCTCATGTGTTTGAAAAAGAGCCTCCCCCTAGTCATGCAAATATAAAACAAGATAAGATTAAGCTTCCAACTTTCATTAGACTTAATAGATCCCAAAATAGCTCATCCAACAAGATAACATGAACCCAGCTTATTTACACTGCTCTCATTAAAGATAACTTTTCCAAAACCATTTCTTAGCAGAAGTACCAACAGATAACTTTCCAGCATAAGGAAATGTAAGTTAAGGGAGGAATAAAACAATAAGGATACTTACAGAACATAATTCAACAAGTATACAACCCACACTCCATAAATCACACGGATAGTTCCATCCAAGTCCTGTATGAGAACAGAAATTTCAGTTGAGTTTCCTTGGAAAGGCGTGCTTAACACTGATGAGCATAGTTTCATAGTAAATCAACAAATTACCTAAGATAACTTCTGGTGCACGGTAATGCCTAGTTGAAACCACATAAGTGTGATCCTGATGTTCAAATGTAGTACTCCCAAAATCAATGAGCTTGATTGCACTTGACTTAGGGAGATTCTTGAAATAGGAACCATCTTTTGTTGATCGCGAAAGAAACTACACCAGAAGCAAGATTTTATTTTCAAAAAAATTGTCAGCTACTTTCCTCTCAACAGACAGAAAACAAGAAATAACGCCATAAGTAGACATGCATAAAAACAAAAGAGGAGAAGCAAGTTTTAGAAAGCATTTACCTTATAATCTGGTACCTTGACATACTCGGAAGAAACCAGTAGTATGTTTTCGGGCTTCAAATCAGTATGAATAAGTCGCAAGTCATGCATAACTGCAAAGATAATGAACTAATCAGCTGACTAATAACAAGTAGGTAGCATCACCGATAATCAACTATGTACTAATCAAAACAACAGTTAACTCAGATTTTAATAAATTAGAAATCAATATAATAAGATAACTGTTTATGCTTTTATCATGCTTCCTATTAAGAGCATCTAACCAACATATGTAGATAAAAATGGTAAAGAATCGTCCACACACATGCAACAGACTCCAAAAGTTGTCTGCCAAGCTCCCGGACAAGATCAATGGGAAAAGAACGATAGCTGTTTTTGCGGAGAAAATCGTATAAGCTAGGTCCAAGCCTCTCAAATACCTGTTGACACCATTTAAATTCATCCGCAAGTTTTTTAACTCACAGAATATGTAGGCATGCAGGAACATGCAGTGCCCCTCCAAATTAATCAAAACAGAAATACCAATAAATACTTACAATACAAATATGATTACGATAGTCAAACCAATTCCGTATTTGCACACAACTGCAAGGAATGAAACCACTTACACCAAAATCACTTCAAACGTCTACAATGAATATAGACAAAAATTAAGAAGCAAATTCCTTACCGAGTGCCACCAATATCATGCCTGGCTAGTCTTTGTAGGACATCAATTTCTATCATGGCAGCCTCGCGGTACTTGTGTATAGAACGTACAATTTTTATTGCCACAACCTCTTTCTTTTCATTATCAAAGCATTCCAATACTTGCCCAAACGTCCCTGCATCAACACAATATTGATTTCTGTAACTAATTGAGTGTATAAAGCGAATAAGCAAACATAATAGCCTCAGAACACCATTCCATACAAATAACTCAGATGGAACAAGCAACATAAATATCACATTCACAAGCCTGAAACGGATCATTCTTCATAAGATGCATGAAACAGAATGGCGTAGCATAAGAAGAAATAAAAAGGAAATACCAACCTTCACCCATCTTGCTAAGAATACTATCTGCATTATACAAAATCAAAAGGAAAAAAGAGAGAGGGTGTATCAGTAAACTTGAAAAGATGCACATAACTGTTGACACATATCACATGTAGCAGAGGAAATGACAAGCATAATCAAAAGAGACCTACATCTTGGAGTTAAACTCTCGCCAATTCCGAAAACATAATGTCCATCCTTGTCATCTGGCCTCCAAGGAGGAGAAATATTACGAGGAACTTGAACATCCCTGTAAAAGAAATTCGAAAATGCGTAATTTGGAATCACCCCACTCCCTAACTCCTGCCCACAATATATCGCCGCAGCTGCCGGAATAACCTACATTTCAAAAACCAAAAAACAAACAAAATTAAGTAATTTCATTTCAAAATAATCCATTTCAGACCCAGAAATGGAAGACAACATACACAAGCACGCATACGAAAGTACATACCTTGGACGGAGGTAGAATAGGTGGCGCGTCCCAGGTTAAGCGAGGACGCTTTCTAGGGCGTTTATCCATGATTCTATGAGGGAATTCCACTACTCTCTGTGTCTCCATTTCTTTCAGTAGGCTCGATTTTGTTAAGAGATCAACAAAATCGCTGATCCATTGGCTTGATTGAGTCTGGAATTATACACAATCTATACGAATTGGGAATTTTGAAGGAGAAAGAAAGATTTGATTTTTTTGAAACCCTAGTTTTCTCGAGGAGGAAAGAGAGGAGAGGTGGAGAGAGATCTGGGAAGCTAAACCAGAGGGTTGAATCTAACCACGGTTACAGTTCACTCAAGTTCAACTCTCATCTGATTACCCGTTCTGAGTTACACTCTAACTATGGTTAAAAGGTGGGGCCCAACACAGCCTTTATCTTTCGCTGGCGAGTTGAATGACATGGGCTGATGGGCCTACGCTTTCGCCGAAGCTTTCCTTTTGGTTATAAATTATAATTACAGCTTAGGTCCATTTATCTTCAACAGGGTAGTTTCATTTCATTTCCTTAAAAAACCTTTTTTATATGAAAAGATTTGCAAGACAGCATTTTCTAGAGTTAATCCATATGAAGCCTCTATTTCCATTTATTTCCATACTAATTTTTTTTAATCATTTTCACTAGTAAATTTGAATAGGTAATGAAAAATCTCTTTATTAATTTTTATTTTTTTAGCCTAATTTTTTTTATAAAAAAAATACTGTAATAAAAATATTAATTTAAAATAAAAATAGAAATAAATTAAGTTTTATGGTGTGCTCGGTATTTCCATACCGAACTAACTTTTCTATTCCGTATTCCGATTTTTTTTCTATTTTTTTTATAAAATTAATGGAACTAACAAATGAAAGCTAGAAAATTAACCAAAAAATCAAATTAATTATAATTACAAATGAATGTATCAAGAGAGCTAATGATTGTAAATAACTGAGTAATCATTTCACAAATTCCTAAACAAAAAATCTATATATATCTAAAAGTTATTTGGTGAAACTCTCTAGAGAGAAAGTCAAACATGACTTTTAATACTCTCTCATCTCATGACGCTTTGTGTTATCCATTTCATACCTTAAAGTTTGACACATAGTATCTCATGCTATATAGGTATTCCAATAGTAAATAATAATTACGTATTAATTGAATAAATTAAAAATCTTTGGGTTGCACTATTAAATTGAGTTAATTTAAAATTTATTTATTTATTTAACTAGAATATTCAAGCCTATAAAAAAAAGCCACCTATTATTAGTGTTCACAAAATTTCTTATTTTATTTACAAATGTATATTATATGTGGTGTTGATAGACGGGTTCATTTGATCTCCAATAAACTTAATTAAGCTTTTATATATTGGATTTTTCTAGACCTGTCAAAATAGGTTCGATCCGATGGGTCGACTCTATCTGACCCGCAGTTCGACCCATCGAATCATCACTTTTCAACCCGTTAAATAATGAGTCGACTCGTTTAATTTTAAAAAAAAAAATATTTGTCTCTCCTCTCTGCTTTCCTCCTCCTCCTACTGTTGCTGCTCCTGCTTTCTTGCATCACGTTTGTTCTGTTCTACCTTTGCTCTTACCCGTCCTCGTCCTCTCCTCTCTGCTTTCCTCGCCTCCTCCTTCTGCTGCTTTCCTCGTTGCCACCCTAAAACTCCATCTCTCCCAGCTTTTTGGGTCTTCTCCTCCTGCTCCACCACGTGCCTCTCACGCGTCGGCAACGAGCTCACTCTTCAAACGTCCCCTTCTCAGGTATTCCAATCCCTAATTTTAACCCATATGCTTTATTACAAATTTTCATGTATTATAAACCTCCAGTTGTGCAATTTGGACTACCTGAGCATTACATATTTGTTGGCTGTATTGTATTTACCTCATGGGTTGTTAAGGTTTTGATTTGATTTTTTGATTTCACGAGGTTTCTGATTGATCCATGTTTATTTTTTTTATTCCTTTTACTTTCATTCACTATATTGCTATTTTGATTTGTGGGGAATTTTCTAGTTATCGTAGCCAAATTTTGTCACTAATTCTTTTGCATATAGCCGTAGCCAAATTTTCATAATAAAGAGTGAAGATCATGTAACATATTTCTGCTTAGCTTCATATCACGGGGAGTCATTTGTTGTGATGAGATTTGAGTTTGTTTTTCATTTTTTTTGAAGAGAATGCAGGTAGTTTAATTACATCCCCTCTTCCTGTTTTGTTTTGTTTGTTGTGGTTTGTCTGGTCTGGAGCTGCTAAAGCTTTCTTTGCCATTCATTTTGCCAAGTTATCTGAATTTATGAGCAGGATTTTGTTTTATTAAGAGCTGGGTCAACATTTTCTTTCTTTTGTTGTACTTCTATTGTGCCTCTAAAGTTGTATCCTACTACACTTTCAATGTTGTACCTTAGAAGTTGACACCACTTATCATGATAAAATGCAAAACTCTTGCATAATTTAATGTTTTGAAACTGAAAAATAAATGAAAATTCACAAAAATATAGACATTCTATCTTTATGAGAAACATATATTATCAAGAATTCATGATACTTATCAAGCTTGTATTATGAGAATATTTTTGTTACATCTATGGAATTTATCTTTGTTGGCTGACAATTTTTTTGTTGTGTTTTTTCCTGCAAAATTGTTGGACAAGTTTTAATTTGAGTTTGCATGGCACCTATTATTTTCTGTTTGTTGTGTTATAAAGTCTTCTAACTGTTTCTATTGTAGCTTCTTGGTGGAGCAACATTTCTGGGTGTGATTTTTTGTGTGGGCGAACTGTTAGTATTTGCAACTCAGGTAATCTTTTTTTTTTTCTTTTCAAAATCAACTTAGGTAATCTTTCAACTCAATGATTTGTATAAAAATTCATTTGTTTCAAGCCATGCCATGTTTGTAAAGTTGATTGTATTTGTTGTTTTGCTTTTTGGATTACAAGAAAAAAATTATATGGTGCTGCAGGCCAAAAGTTTTATTTTTTTGACCCGTAGAGAATTTGAGATTTGCAAGAACTGCAAGGGATGAACAAGCTAATCATATACACATATAAAATGTCTGTAAGTTGATTTGATAACAAATTAAGGATGCGAGGTATGTAAGAGTAATTTGATGTGCTTAAGAAAAGAAGATGAGTAATTAAGTTCCTGGTCATATTGAATGAAAAGATGCATATGAAGGAAAGTTTGTTATCTAGTTTTTGTAACTGTTGTAGTGTATGGGTTCACCGATTCCAAATTCCCTTAAATTATGCAGCTTGGAGTTGGAGCAAGGTCATGACCTTGGTTTCGGTTAGATGCATATGGAAGAAGCTTCTCCCCAAAAGACAGTTTGAACAATATTTGGAGGAGGTAAGGTTAGATAGACGACACAATTTAGACATCATGGTATATTGGAAAGTAAATGAATATAGATTTCCTGAAGTTGTCGCAATGGCTCGTGATGTTCTAAGTATACTGATTTCTACTGTTGCTTCCGAAAGTGCTTTTAGTGTTGGAGGTAGAGTGCTTGATCAATATAGGAGCGCACTCAAGTCGAAAACAGTAGAGGCTTTGATTTGTACAAGAGATTGGTTGTATGAGACACAATGTATATCATTTTAATTCTTAAACTTTAAATTGATTACATATATAATTTGTTTAATATTTCTTACTTAATTTGTTTTTATTGTAGAGGTTGGAAAGCCAGTTTTGGAGGAGCTCACCGAAAATATTATTTCTCTCGACATCAATGACACTGAAAGTTCGAGTTGTTAGATTCGTGTGTTTCATTGTAGTATTTATTTGGAGATTTAAATGTTATTTATGTAGTATTTAGAGAATTTTTTTTAAAAAAAGGGTCAAAACTGAGTTGACCCGACCCGACCTGAATTTAAGCTGGTCGGATATGAAATAACCCATTACCAAACAGATCATATCTAAAAGGGTCAGATCGAATCGGGTCAATTTATTTTGACACCCTTAAATTTTCCTAACATATTCTCTTTAAGTGAACTAATGAGTTTTGTCAATACCAAAACTCCTCATGCTTTAACTTTCATTTACTTTTAAAAAAATGTCTCTAAAAAAAAGTTAAAATAAATGTTAACTCAATTTTATCATTTGAAAGCATATTCTTTTTTTACAAAAATTATAAAATAGGGAAAATAAAATAAAATTTAATCACCTAAATTTAACTACTTAAAATTAATAAATAAACTAAAAAAAATTGTACACCAAAAATTTCAAATCCATCCAATTATAATACATTATACTTCAAATCAAATATAATTTTTTTTAACAAGAAACGTGTACACCAAGAAATCTCATGCAACGCGCCATGTAAAGTTAATTTAAGAAAGAACCTAAATACCCAATTATGAATATAAATATATAAATTATAAAAAAAATGGAACAAAGATATACGAAAAAAAAGGATTACCGTACCTTACCGTTGGACAATATTCTGTATTACCAAAAGAGCAAAATTGGGCAACCATATTATCCGAATTAGTATAATTTTTGGTATGGAACTTCGGTACATTTGATATCTAATTTGGTGCACACCCCTAAGTACAACTCTAGAGTCTATACAAATCATTATTAACTTCGGAGTTCTAGTGCATTAACGTTCTAATGCGGCGCAGTCTAATTATTCGCTTCTGATCTGAAAGTCGGTATATGTATCAAAAAATCCAAATTCAATCTCAAAGAAAAACGAAACTTAAAACTTATAGCTGAAAACAATTGCTCTCTTTGCACTCTAAGATCAATGCTACGAAGACACAGTTAAGAAATTGTTAAAAAATTGTGATTTTCGAGTTCTCTTAAGTGTCGGGTACAATAATTCAAGACCATGTAGATTTCATCCTTTTGGTGATGACCAGAGTCTCTGTCAATAAAGACGTGGATTTTGCTTCCGATTTCAATCCAACTGCAACCTGGAATCCTTTTCATTCCTTTATCTTTCATCTCTCTCCTTACCATTGATACATCCTCCCATCTACCAGACGCACAATGTGCATTTGACATCATTATATATGATGACACGTCCTCAGGATCCAAAGCGCGGATATTTTTCGCGGCCAACTCTGCCAATCCCGCATTCGAGTGGATATGGCAGCCTCCAAGCAATGCCTTCCAAAACCCGATACCCGGGTTGAAAGGCAAACTCTGGATAAACACCCGAGCTTCTCCGAAATGTCCACAGCGTGAGAGTAAATCAACCATACATGAAAAGTGTTCGGGTTTCAACATGTTGGGTGACTCGTTCCTTGCTTTGTTGAAATAAGAAAGACCCTTGTCGACAAGACCAGCATGATTGCACGCCCATAACAATCCAAGAAGTGTAACATCATTAGGTCTATACCCTGTATCCCTCATCTTTTTGTAAAATCTCACAGCATCCTCTCCTCTTCCATTCTGTGCAAAACCACAAATTACAGCATTCCAAGAGACAATATTCTTTTCATGAATCCGATCAAAAACCAAGAGACCATCTTCCATGTTCCCACATTTTGCATAAAATCTTATAAGAGAGTTGCCAACAAACATATTAAGGCGTGACCGACGAGATACGGCCAGCTGACAACGCAAACTCTCTCCATACGCCCGTTTACCTTTAAACGGAGATGGGATGCCAAGTCGCCCGTTTGAACAAACGGTGAAGGCTAGTTGGAATCTTAACACGTATCGTGGTCGACGGACCAACGAGATACGGCCAGCTGACAACGCAAGCTCTCTCCATACGCCCGTTTACCTTTAAACGGAGATGGGATGCCAAGTCGCCCGTTTGAACAAACGGTGAAGGCTAGTTGGAATCTTAACACGTATCGTGGTCGACGGACCAACGAGATACGGCCAGCTGACAACGCAAGCTCTCTCCATACGCCCGTTTACCTTTAAACGGAGATGGGATGCCAAGTCGCCCGTTTGAACAAACGGTGAAGGCTAGTTGGAATCTTAACACGTATCGTGATCGACGGACCAACGAGATACGGCCAGCTGACAACGCAAGCTCTCTCCATTCGCCCGTTTACCTTTAAACGGAGATGGGATGCCAAGTCGCCCGTTTGAACAAACGGTGAAGGCTAGTTGGAATCTTAACACGTATCGTGGTCGACGGACCAACGAGATACGGCCAGCTGACAACGCAAGCTCTCTCCATTCGCCCGTTTACCTTTAAACGGAGATGGGATGCCAAGTCGCCCGTTTGAACAAACGGTGAAGGCTAGTTGGAATCTTAACACGTATCGTGGTCGACGGACCAACGAGATACGGCCAGCTGACAACGCAAGCTCTCTCCATACGCCCGTTTACCTTTAAACGGAGGTGGGATGCCATCGGGATATCCCTTTCATAGTGCGTTCTTGACAATTGTATTTTTTAACGTGGTTCGGCATTTGAAAAGCCTACGTCCGCGATGCCATTTTTATTTATGTAGAGTTGATAAGCAATACATCTGCTCTTGGGTGATATAGCTTTAGGTGGGCTATATTCCAGGAGTTAGGTAGAGGCGTACCGTTAAGCTCTTCTAGCTGATAGGCTCCTTTGCCGATTACTCGGACGACCCGGAAAGGCCCGTCCCAGTTGGGGCAGAGCTTTTTTATTATTGGGCCGGTGGCTTCCTTGCTGCGCAGTACCAGGTCTTTTGCCTTTAGCAGCCGTTCCTTGACCCTCCGATTATGATATTTGGCCATCTTCCTCTTGTAGAGTAGTGTTTTCAGCAAGGTTTGCTCATGTAGTTCTGGTAGTAGGTCAAGCCGTTCCCTTAGCCTGTCCTCGTTCAGCTCCGTATTGAAGTAGTCAATACGGAGGCTAAGGGCCCCGATTTCTACCGGAGTCACGACCTCGGTACCGTAGGTTAGGGCGAAGGGGGTTTTGACAAGGCCGTCGCAAGCCCTGCATAAAAATATAAATTCAACTCAGTGCTAAGCTACAAATAAAATGTAGATAGTGATGAGAGGATCGATCCCACAGAGACAAGCTTGACTAATTCTTGTTGTTCCTGAAAATAACCAAGTAGAATACCAAGTTTTGAGGTGAAATCTTGATTAAACAGTATTGCAATGGAATGAACGAATGTTGCATGCAAGAAAACAGTAGTAAGTAAAGAAAATCAGTGGAGAAATAATCCCAGGTAGAGATCTCTTTGAGGTGACAATTCTATGTTGTTGATCATTGACAAATAATATTTTCAAAACGGTTTCATAGAGAAGTTTGAGAAATCAAGTCTGTTTAGATTTCCAAGCGTACTAACCCCTTCTCTAGACCTACGGATGAGTTCGTCAACATCCCAAGCGCCAACCTGGTCAAGTGGTAACATTCCCACCAACTGTCACGCGGGAGGTCCATTCGTCCCAAGGCCTTGAGATGGAGATCATCATCCTAGCCTAATTCTTTCCTTCTTTCTCTTAATGCTGGACCAATCGCAGTCATTAGAGAATGTCTACATATGTTCCCCCAATCATGGATAATACTCAATTTCAGAGGAGCTGACAATATTCATTCAAGTCAAAATCCAAGTTGGCCAAACTCAAACTTAACATGAATAAATTGGAGTTAAAACAAGAAGAAAAGAAATATGAAAACCATTTCTATTTAAAGATCAACATGGTCTCAAAACAAACATAGATTGTCTACCTCTAGATCCCTACCAGGAATCTAGAGGTTTAGCCACAAGTCATAACCGAAATTACAAAAATAAGTTCAAATACAAAATACAAGCAAAGCTGGAAAATCTGGAAATAAAAAGTGTAGGATTTCTCCCTTGATTGCTCCTACTATTCTCTGCCCTTCTTCAGTCCGAATGCTCTCCTCTTCTTGCTGTCTTCCCCCTTGCTACTGTCCTCCTAGATGATGTGTAAATTATGTTCAAAGATGTCCTTATGGCAGTCAACTCCCTTCTCTAAAAATTCCACAAGGTGCTAATAAAATAATAAGAACATTCTTCACAAGAACAAGAAGAATGTTGCTCCAAGCTTCTATGCACTTGTTAGCAAAGTGGAGAATAAAATAGGAGCTCAAGAAGTCTTGTGTCTGCAAAATCGGGTTCCAAGGAGACAAAAATCGCACTCAGGAATAAACAAATGCGGAGTGCCACGTCATGAGTAAGTGCTGTTCCAGCTGGAATTTCGTCAGGTCGCTTCTTGTCGAGGCCTAGAGACGAACGGACCAACTTCAAGGCAGCAAAAACAGAAAACGGGACATCAACACCAGATGATTGATTTTAGCTCTATTCTTCAAGCTTTCTGCTCCTTTCCTTCACATGGATGCTCCAAAGGCTGAATCATAAGAAAGGAAGCAAGTAGGCTCAAAGTAGCATATTTACCATCTCAATTACTAGGAAAAGAGATAATAAAACAACCAAAATATACCATCAATCATATTCCCCCACACTTAATCCATGCTTGCCCCCAAGCATGAACTAAGAACAGACATAGAAAAGACACAAACACAACAGAAACAGACACACAAACAAGACACAAAAGTAACAAACAAACAGCACCCCATTCGAGCAGAAATTAAATCCCTAGACTTGACTTAAGCACACACCTCAAAGATCAACTCTTTCAAGCAAGATTCAACACACCAAACATCACAAATGAGCAAGCATTCAGATAGTGGTATGATAGGCTGCTGCTCAACCAGAAAATACAAACCTAGGGCCTTTGTTTTCTTCTCCTTTAGACTCTTTAACCAAACATAGCTGCTGACTCTCAAGCAAATAAATAAAAAACGCATGCAATAGGCAAAGAACATTATTAAAACATGAAGTGAGCCAAAGGATTCTTTTATTCTTCTTCACCTCCTTTATTCAATTTTTTTTTCTTTTTCTTTTCTTCCTTCTTTTTCTTCTTTTTTTTCTATATTTTTTTTTTGTTTTTCTCTTCTTCTTTCCACATTCCTTTCTTTTCTTTTCTCTAGGCCTTCGGCCTCTTATACCTCCTTTCTTTCCACAAACCCATTTTTCTGAAATCACAAACATGCACATGCAGACTTGACTCTCATCATGGTGCTATGATCGGCCCAAAAAAGGGGTTAGCACACAACCGAACGGAAGTTTCTCCAAAATGGGATGATGGTGCCGAACCACCAACATCGTGCAATCCGGAGGGTATGATGAGAAGCCACACACAAGGAATTTAAACGGTACACAAGCAAGCAAAATTAAAGGACTTTAGCAGCAATGAGAGGTTAGGATCCTCATCCCAAGATCTAGGGAGAAGCAAACAATCAGCCCTAGCAAAGCACTTCCTAGGACAGCAAAACTAATCATACAACTATGGGAATGAATGCTCAAATTGCAAGGTCTGATGTATTCAATATTGCAGGACAGAGTTGATAAATCAAGTGTGTGCATAGGACAAGTTTTCGGGATTAAATTCCATGACAAAAGGGGTGGAACACGACAAGAAAGGAAAAACAAAACAAAACTCATCCAAAAACAAAATAAAAACAAGCAGTTGCGCAAGCAATAAAAATAAATCATGCAGTAAAAGGGAAGAACAAACAGAAGAAACATGCAATAAAAACTAAAAATAAAAACATGCATTAAACAAATAAATCACGAAAGTGTCTCCCCCACACTTATCGGACACATTGTCCTCAATGTGAAAGAGACCAAACATACAAGCAATCAAGCAATAAGCATGCAGAGAAGAAAATAAAATAAAGCTCAAAGGAAAAGGAAAAGAAATAACCGGCGGGGATTAGTTTTGTGGAGGGGCGGAAGGTGTTGGGCTGAGGGTTTGGTCTGCTCATGTCAAGGCCTCGGGATGAAGCGACCTGACTGAGATCCATTCATGTTGCCTTGAACAATCAGAGGAAAAGGCATGAAATGACATGGGTTGCCTCCCATGTAGCGTCCCCGTTTATAGTCTCGGACTCGACTGTGTGGTGCTGGTTCAAACGGCATCATCATGAGGTATTCTAAGTGTGGTGCTCTCCACATCATGTTCGTTGAATTCTTCGAAAAAAAAGCTTAAGGCGCCGCCCATTCACCTTGAATATCTTCTGGTTCTGTAAGCTCTGAATTTCTATGACACCATGAGGGTAAACATTAGTGATAATGAAAGGACCAGTCCAACGGGATGTAGACTTACCGGTCGTGAAACGAAATCTTGTGACGAAGAGGAGGACCTTCTGCCCAATAGTCAAGACCTTGGGATGGACGTACTGATCTGATAAATTCAAGGCTTGTTCAATACCTGCAGGGGTGTGTTGTGCATCCATCTCCATGACAAGGTCTTGGATTTCTGATTTGGCCGTGGATTTATCCTTTAATTTTTCCAACTTAGACTTCCATAAACTCTCACTAAGGACACATTCAAAAGGGTCTACATGATTAATTTCAGCAACATCATCATCACAAGGGTCAATAACATCTAGGAAATTAACACCATGTGTTTCATTGGGGTATTCGATTGCATCATGCATATTGAATTTAATTGTTTCTCCTGCAAATTCAAGTGTCAAACACCCATCATACACATCTATTTTAGCATGGGCTGTCCTTAAAAAGGGTCTACCAAGTATCACACCAGCGGCCTTTGTGACATCTTCATTTTTCATGTCAACTATATAGAAATCAACAGGGAATATAAAGCCTTTTACCTGAACTAAAACATCTTCCACTACACCCTCAGGGTGGATTGTTGATCCATCGGCAAGTTGTATCACAACTCTTGTTTTCTTGAGATTTCCAAAATTCAAAGTTTTAAAAACAGAAAGAGACATGACATTTATACCTGCCCCAAGGTCACACAATGCTATCTCTACCTCTTTGTTTCCAATTTTACAAGGAATTACGAAAGTACCTTGGTCTTTGCATTTCGGGGGAAGTTTCTTTTGTAGCATTGCAGAAACGTTTTCATTGAAGCTCACCTTTTCTATGCCTGCTAGTTTCTTCTTGTTAGTACAAAGGTCCTTTAAGAATTTAGCATACTTAGGAACCTGAGAAATCAAATCTAGCAAGGGCACATTAATGGCAACTTTGCGAAAAACATCAAGAATTTTCTTCTCTTCCCTTTCCTTCTTGGTTTTTAAAGACCTTTCGGGAAAGGGAAAAGGTGTTACCTGAGGGTTTGAAGTTCCTTCCTGTGCTTCTGGAGTTGGAATGGATGTTTCACCTACTGGAGTAGATGGTTCTGCTACTCGAGTGGTTGATTCCTGCACCATTTCTGTTTCGGATTCTTGCGGCTGTTCTGGTTGGTTCATCCCGAGGTCTAGGGATGAACTGACCCTTGGTGGCAGATCTTTTCCACTTCGTAAAGTCATGGCATTAACAACATACTTAGGATTATCAACAATGTTGGATGGCAATTGCCCTGATGTGTTCTGTTGATTCATGGACAGTTGTGTTATTTGTTCTTGGAGGTTGGCCATGGTGGATTGGGTAGATTGAATGAATGGTAAGAGGATTTGTTTAAGGGTCTCCTCAAGGGGCTGTTGTGGTGGTGCAGTGAGTTGTGGTGGCTGTGGAGGTACAGGTATTTGAGGAAGTTGAGGTTGGGTTGGTGGCTGGTTATTTTGGTGATTTTGTGGTGGCCTTGGGTTGAAGTTCCTCCATTCAAAGGGAGGCTGATTTTGTTGAGAACCCCATCCATAGTGAGGGTAATTCTTCCATCCAGAATTGTTGGTGTTGGGGTGTGAATTTCCTTGCAGTGGCACAACTGAATTAACTTGCTCATGTGATTCTGAAATCAGTGGGCATTCTTGAGTCATATGCCCGGTTTGACAACATACTTCACATTGAATCTTTTGTTGTATTGGAATTTGTTGAATTTGAGCAATGGTGGCTGGAAAACCTTTCATGAATGTGGAGATTTCTTCTAGGTGTCTCTCAATGGCAGCCACATTCACTCCATTTGTTGAGGTTGAACGGTCATAAGTTCCATTTTGTTGGCAATTATCTGCCAAGGTTTGAATGAGAGATCTTGCTCGACTTGGTGTTAAGTCTAACAAGGCTCCTCCAGCAGCTGAATCAAGCTTCTCTTTATCCTTAATACACATGCCATCATAAAAATATTGAATGAGTGATTGTTCGGGTATGCCATGGGTTGGACAGACCTCTTGAAGGTCTTTAAATCTTTGATAATATTCCCCAAAGGACTCATCACCATGTTGCTGAATGGAAACAAGATTTTTCCTTGCTGCCCCTGCCTTGGTTGCGGACCAATATTTCTTAAGGAAGGTCGCTGCCATTTCTGCCCAAGTGTTGATAGAGTTGTGAGGAAGGCTGAAGAACCAACTCTTGGCAGAGTCTTCCAAAGACCATGGAAAGGCCCTCAGTTTGGCTCTCTCTAGGCTGACTCCATTAGGCTTCAAAGCATCACACTCAAACTGAAATTTTTGGAGGTGTTTGTAAGGATTTTCGGTGGGGTAGCCTCGAAATTTGCTGAAGCTATTCATCACAGTTGCTTTCACGGCCCAGTCATTAGGTACTGGACGGTAATTGATGCACAAGAAGGTCTCCTGCTCGGCTCCTTGGTTGAGCTCCCTTAAGGTAGGTTCAGCTGGGTTTGCCATTTCTGGTTCTGGTCGGTTCATCCCGAGGTCTTGGGATGGATCAACCTCTGCTTCTGAATTTGACAAAAATATGGAAAAACACACTGAAATTTTTCTTCAAATGCCTGGTTGTTGTTTCTGCTCTGGAGGTTTCTGGAATGTATTGTAATGGTTGTGAACTGGTCTACCTGATCATAAACAAGAAAAACGAAAATTAGTACACGTTGTCCCCGGCAACGGCGCCAATTTATGACAAGGCCGTCGCAAGCCCTGCATAAAAATATAAATTCAACTCAGTGCTAAGCTACAAATAAAATGTAGATAGTGATGAGAGGATCGATCCCACAGAGACAAGCTTGACTAATTCTTGTTGTTCCTGAAAATAACCAAGTAGAATACCAAGTTTTGAGGTGAAATCTTGATTAAACAGTATTGCAATGGAATGAACGAATGTTGCATGCAAGAAAACAGTAGTAAGTAAAGAAAATCAGTGGAGAAATAATCCCAGGTAGAGATCTCTTTGAGGTGACAATTCTATGTTGTTGATCATTGACAAATAATATTTTCAAAACGGTTTCATAGAGAAGTTTGAGAAATCAAGTCTGTTTAGATTTCCAAGCGTACTAACCCCTTCTCTAGACCTACGGATGAGTTCGTCAACATCCCAAGCGCCAACCTGGTCAAGTGGTAACATTCCCACCAACTGTCACGCGGGAGGTCCATTCGTCCCAAGGCCTTGAGATGGAGATCATCATCCTAGCCTAATTCTTTCCTTCTTTCTCTTAATGCTGGACCAATCGCAGTCATTAGAGAATGTCTACATATGTTCCCCCAATCATGGATAATACTCAATTTCAGAGGAGCTGACAATATTCATTCAAGTCAAAATCCAAGTTGGCCAAACTCAAACTTAACATGAATAAATTGGAGTTAAAACAAGAAGAAAATAAATATGAAAACCATTTCTATTTAAAGATCAACATGGTCTCAAAACAAACATAGATTGTCTACCTCTAGATCCCTACCAGGAATCTAGAGGTTTAGCCACAAGTCATAACCGAAATTACAAAAATAAGTTCAAATACAAAATACAAGCAAAGCTGGAAAATCTGGAAATAAAAAGTGTAGGATTTCTCCCTTGATTGCTCCTACTATTCTCTGCCCTTCTTCAGTCCGAATGCTCTCCTCTTCTTGCTGTCTTCCCCCTTGCTACTGTCCTCCTAGATGATGTGTAAATTATGTTCAAAGATGTCCTTATGGCAGTCAACTCCCTTCTCTAAAAATTCCACAAGGTGCTAATAAAATAATAAGAACATTCTTCACAAGAACAAGAAGAATGTTGCTCCAAGCTTCTATGCACTTGTTAGCAAAGTGGAGAATAAAATAGGAGCTCAAGAAGTCTTGTGTCTGCAAAATCGGGTTCCAAGGAGACAAAAATCGCACTCAGGAATAAACAAATGCGGAGTGCCACGTCATGAGTAAGTGTTGTTCCAGCTGGAATTTCGTCAGGTCGCTTCTTGTCGAGGCCTAGAGACGAACGGACCAACTTCAAGGCAGCAAAAACAGAAAACGGGACATCAACACCAGATGATTGATTTTAGCTCTATTCTTCAAGCTTTCTGCTCCTTTCCTTCACATGGATGCTCCAAAGGCTGAATCATAAGAAAGGAAGCAAGTAGGCTCAAAGTAGCATATTTACCATCTCAATTACTAGGAAAAGAGATAATAAAACAACCAAAATATACCATCAATCAGGTTTCTCCCGTGCTGGCCTTGATTGTCATTCGGTAGGCCCACATGACGTACGGTAGCTCATCTTCCCATTTCGTGCGTGCTCCTTCCAAGTTTCTTTTTATTCCGCCTAATATGGTTCTGTTGGTGACTTCTGTTTGTCCGTTGGTCTGGGGGTGGGCTACGGAGGAGAACCTTTGCCCAATCCCAAATTCATCGCAACGATTTTTGAAGTAGCTGCTAGTGAACTGCGTGCCGTTGTCGCTGATTAGGACTCTTGGGATCCCGAAGCGTAGGATCACTTGATTTTTGAAAAATTCCCACGATTTTTCTGCTGTGATTTTTGGGATGGCCTCCGCTTCCGACCATTTGGTGAAGTAGTCCACCGCTAGGATGACGTACTTTAACTGCGGGTGGGCCTCCGGGAAAGGTCCCATGATGTCGATCCCCCACTGAGCAAATGGGCAGGGGCTGACTATTGCTGATATTTCCGTTGCCGGTTGCCGTGGAATTCTTCCAAATTCTTGGCACTTTTGGCAGGTCCTAACGAAGACGTCGCAGTCCTTTCGGATCGTTGGCCAGTAGAATCCATTACGGAGGACCTGTGCTGCCATGGTCCCTCCGGAGGCGTGCATGCCGCAGATGCCCTCATGGATTTCCCGTAGGGTATAGTGGCCCTCTTCTTCCGATAGGCATTTGGCTGCTGGGTGTGAGAAACATCGATGGATGAGTTCTCCGTCGAACATGGAGCATCTTGTTGCTCGTTTGAGGATTTTCATTTTTGCCGAGGGGCCAGTTGGCAAAGTGTTGTGTTTGAGATATTTGATGACGGGCGTACGCCAGTCGTTTTCGTTCTCTTCTATGCACAAGGTGAGTTGTTCCTCCATGAATGAGGGGATTAGGATTTCCTCCATCATAACGTCCTTTGGAATGGCGGCGTTAGGGTCTGCGGCCAGTTTGGCGATTTCATCGGCTTCGGTGTTTTCTTCCCTCGGGATGTGTTTGATGTTTACCCGAATGTCGTGTTCATCGATAGATGCTAGTTCTTTCCTGGCTTTTGCTAGGTATCGGATCATTGTGGGGTCCTTTGCCTGGGCCTGGCCGTTGACCTGATCAACTATCAGTTTTGAGCCGCTAGGCCCTTCCCGATACGCAGGCCAGCTAAGAGCGCCTCGTATTCCGCTGCGTTGTTTGACAGCGGCTTTGAAATCCTCAAGGCGTAGCGCAGTTTGAGCCCTTCGGGTCCGGAAGCAATGATGCCTGCCCCGGCCGAGTTAAGGTTTTTGGCTCCGTCGACGAAGATGGCCCATCTGTCTCCCTCTAAGGGGTAGGGTGGGTCCGCTTCGAGGTCAGTCGTTTTCGGGTCAAGAGACGGCTCTCCCGAGAACGTGCATTCGGCGATGAAGTCGGCCAATGGTTGTGCTTTGATCGATGGCCTCGATTGGTACTGGAGGCCGTGTTGCTCTAGCTCGACACCCCAGATGACCATTCGGCCTGAAGTTTCCAGTTTCTTGAAGATTTTTCGTAACGGTTGGTCTGTTAGGACGATAACCGAATGCGCCTGGAAGTAGCGCGCCATCTTCCGGGTTGCTTGTATTAGGGCGAGGGCTATTTTCTCCACTCGGCTATATCGCAGTTCTGCGTCTTTTAAAATTTTGCTGATGAAGTATATAGGCTTGTGGACGCCTGCTTCATCTCGTACTAGAACGGTGCTGATTGCCTCATCGGCTGCCCCGAGGTACAGGAATAGGACATCCCCCTACTCTGGCCGTTTGAGCAGTAGGTCGGATGTTAGATAGTCTTTCAAATCTGAGAAGGCGTTTTCGCAATCTTCGGTCCATCCAAATAGGGCTTTCTTTCGAATGAGTTTGAAGAAGGGGAGGCATCGTTCGCCTTGCTTGGCGATGAAACGACTTAGGGCTATCGCTCTACCCGTGAGTCGCTGGACTTTGTTGATATTCCGTGGGGATATCATGTCATGGATGGCTTTTAGTTTAACGGGGTTGGGTAGGATCCCTTCTCGGCTGACGACGTATCCCAGGAATTTTCCCGTCTGGAAAGCGAACATGCATTTGTTCGGGTTAAGTTTCATGCCGTACGCGCGCATGGTTTGGAAGGTTTCCGCTAGGTCGATCAGGTGGTTCTCAAAGCTCTTGCTTTTCACCAGCATGTCATCGACATATACCTCGAGATTTCGACCCAGTTGGTCCTTGAAGATTTTGTTGGCCGTTCGCTGGAAGGTTGCCCCTGCGTTTTTCAAGCCGAAGGGCATAGCGCGGTAACAGTATGTTCCAGTTGGTGTTACGAAAGCCGTTTTCTCCTCATCTTCCACGGCCATTGGGATTTGGTGGTACCCTGAATTTGCGTCCAGGGAGCTCAAGAATTCGTAGCCGGCCGTTCGGTCTACCAATTGTTCGATTTGGGATAGGGGAAGCAGTCTTTCGGGCAAGCCTCATTAAGGGAGGTGAAGTCGATGCACATTCTCCATTCTCCGTTTGCTTTGGGGACCACCACCGGGTTAGCCAGCCAAGGCGGGTATTGAACTTCCCTGATAAAATTTGCCCGTAGGAGTCGGGTTACTTCTTTTTCTATGGCATCGGCATTTTCTCTAGAAAAGGCTCTGCGCTTCTGTTGCACTGCTTTGGCCTCCGGGTTCACATTCAACCGGTGTTCGACCACTTCCCTGGATATTCCGGGCATGATAGTGGTTGTCCACGCGAACTCCCCTTTGCATTTGTTTAACAATCGGGCCAGCAGTTGTTGTTCCGTTGGATTTAGCCTTTCGCTAATCAAGAAGTGTTCATCGGGCATCCCTTCAACTGGTGCTGATATCATATTCTCCAGCGGTTGGGTTCGCCTCTCGTCGTCCCCAGCTTCCAGGGGGTCGTTCGCTATACAAACATATTCGTCGCACTCCCCGCCTATCATGGTGAGGTAGCATTCGGCGGCTATCTTCTGGTCGCCTCCGATGGTGACGACGCCGTCCCATGAAGGGAACTTCATTTTTAGGTGCCGTTGGGAGATAACGACACCGAAGGTGTTCAGGAATGGGCGCCCAAGGATGGCGTTGTAGGGTAGGTTGAGGTCGATTATCATGAACAGTTGCAGTTCCGACCTTCGTGAGGTATCTTCTCGGAAGCACACTGATAGGAAGGTGACTCCTACTATCGGAATAGCGACCCCGTCCACTCCGATGATGGGTTTCTGGCAGGGCGCTAATTCCGATTCTGGTCTCTTCATGATCTCGTATGCCCCTAGAGAGAGCAGGTTGACAGCGCTTTCGTTGTCCACCAGGGTTCTTCTTACCCCGAAGTCTTCAACGAACATCGTGATCACAAGGGCGTCATTATACGGGTACCTTACTCCTCGGCAGTCCTCCTCGGAGAAAGATAACGCCATTCGGTCCAGGAAGTCGAAACCGCTATCGTCGACCGTTGGTAGCGGGCGCTTTCGTTTGTCGCCCACGGGGGTTTCGGGAGGATTTACGGCCCCACCTGCAATGAAATTAATCATGTTGTCCCCATTCTCGGTGGTCAGCAGTACCTCTCTTCCCTTCGGACGGGGTATTGAAATGGCGTTCGGGCCGGTAGCGATTTGCCTTTCGCTGCGGCTTTTTAGCGAATGGAAGAAGGGATAGATAGATTTTTTTAGGGAAAAGTGCTTTGTTTGATTTGCGGGCGTGCCATTGGCCGGCTGTGGGCGCGGGTCGTATTCCGGTAAGTGGCCTCCCTCTATCAGGCGTTCGATGGCCGATTTTAAGGATCGGCATCCTTCGGTATCATGGCTGTTTGCTTTGTGAAAGCGACAATAGAGGCCTCGGTTGCCCCCGATGACGTCGCCGGGTCGGGTGTAAGGGTACCGGATGGGCAGGCCTTTGCTCTCGATGACGGCTAGGATTTCCGCGCTCCGTCCTAACGAGAAACTAGCGTTGTGCGTTGTATACGTCTGTCTACCAGGCTGGAGGTTCCTCTCCCTGCCCGTGTGTCTCCTCTGCCGTGTTTCGACCCTTCGGGTCTTATATCCCGCGGCCGGATATTCCCTTACTTTTTCCGCTGGAGTGACTATCTCTTGTGGCGTTGGTTGGGAGGAGGTGTCGCAGCCTTGTCCCCTCAGAAAATCTTCCTCCTCCATCTTGATGTATTTGTTCGCCTTGGCTCGCAAAAGGTCTAAGGTTGGTGGGGGGTCAGTGGTGAGTAGATCCCCGAGTTTGTTATACCCGCAGTTCCTCCTTAATGCCTCTGTCGCGAAGTCGACGGTGGTGTCGGTCGTTTGGCCAAGCTCAGCGTTGAATCGCTCGAGGTATGCCTTAAGGGATTCGTCCTCTCCCCGAATGACGTCAAAGAGCGCCGCGGAGGTTTTCTTCAGAGGAATCGCCGTGCTGAATCGGCTCAGGAATTTCCTCTCTAATTTTGCGAAGCTGTCGATCGAGCCTGGTGGTAGCGCCTCATACCACGTGCTGGCTATCCCGGCTAGGGAAAGCACGAAGATTTAACACAACGCCTCGTCCCTTGAGGTCTGGAAGGCCACTTGGTTTTTGACCCGCGTTAGATGGATAACGGGGTTAGTCAGGCCGGCGTAGACGTCTGTTGGTATCTTGGTCCGTCGGTCGACCTTGTGCTTGCGGACCCGATGGGTTAAGGGGCTTTTTGGATTTCCGTCCCGTTCCTTCCGGCCGCTGGATGACACGGATCGGGGGCGTTCTTCCTTTATGCCCGCAGGGTATCGTTCTTTGTGGTCCTGGTGGTGCTCTGGACCGAGCTGTCGGCTCCTCTGCCCTTCGCACCCTCCTAGGTTAGGTTCCCAGGAGGGCTGGTAGGCCGCATGACGTTGGTTATACGGGTCGTACTCGCCGAACAGGCTGTCGGGATAACATCTCGGTGCAAATTGAGGAAACGTTGGGGGCACGTATTCTTCCGTCAGCCCGTGCGGGTGGGGCCCGGGGATCGCCGGCTGAGGGTCAGCAAAGGTGTGCGGGTCGGGGAAGGGCTGCGGGACCGGGGGAATAGGAGGTCCTGGGGGGTTCGCCCGTTGGGGGATCCCTGCGGCCAGTATGGCCAAGATCTGGTCTATCCTTTGGTGTAGGAGGGCTGTCTCGGATTGGGGAAGGATGGGGTTGGGAGCGCCAACTCTGGGTACCCCCGCGGCAGGAGCGTTGGTCCCTGCGCCGGTGAAGGGGTTATTCCATTGGTAAGCCGCTGGAGGGGGCGAGTTGTTGGCCTCGAACCTATCGTCCATCGCTATCGGTCGACCCATTCCTCGATCAGCAGAGAAGTCTAGTCGGCGGCCTAGAGGCGCCGTTGGGGCCCTTGGGGGTGTCTGGTGGATTTCCGACCGTGGGGCACGGGGTGGATTTGTGTAAAAATCGTGGAGAGGTGTCTCCGTTTCTTCGAAAAGCGCAAAGGGTTGAGGGTTCCGAGGGGATGTCATTGCGCGGAGCGTGTTGTTCGGTGTTGGGGTGGATGAGCCTGGATCTCAAGGTAGACTCACTTAACGATCTCAGATCTCTCAACGAGAGCACCAATATGATAGTCTGTGAGACGGGGTGAGGGTTCTTTGGTAATTGCGTTGGGTAGGGTGGATCTGCTTGCGGCGAGGTACCTGAAAAGCACCGGAGGGGGCCTCCGGCGTAGAGGCTCCGACAGTCAAGTTAGTACGGGTAGTATGAGTAATGCAGGATTTTAGTGAGTAGTGCAGTGTTCAGCTTACCTCCCGTGAGCGTGGGATGGGGGGGTATTTATAGGCTTCCCTCATCCAAGTCGGTGGGACACGTGTCGCTAGGGACCCATTGGCCCCGAGAAGCGTGCTGGCCTGGTTTGGATGGGAGGAAAGGTCTGTGATGCCCCCGAAGTCTGATTATGTATTATCAACGACCCAAAAATTTAACAGCACAAGCATGAAAAACTTTCCCCAGTCCGAGTGCTGCAACATTCCCAGCTGCCCTAATGACACACGGAAATGCACACTCATCAGGACTATACACACCAATCATTGCATTCCATGACACGACATTTCTCTCTGGCATCTCTCGAAAAAGCTGAAGAGCATCCTGAAACCTCTCTTTCTTAAGATATCTGTGTATCAAAGTAGTGTAAGAAACAACATTAGGCTTTTCAATATCCTCAAATGCTCTTTGACCTTCTTCGAGGCAACTCAACTTGGAATAAAAATCCAACACCGCACTGCCTACAAAGACCATAGAATGAAGGCCCATCTTCATTGCCAATACATGAAATTGCTTCCCTAAATTAAGGTCTCTTAGCACACTAGATGACGGAATCACAGTGGCAAACGTGAATTCATTCGGTCGAACATCCAAACAGAGCATTCTTGTAAACATCTGAATCGCCTCATTATGCTGGTGACACCTGACAAGCTGCCCGATTTTAACTGTCGCTGACACAACATTTAAATGAGGCATTTCATCGAGCAGTTCGCGAGCATTCAATCTGTCATTCGATTCCCAACCCACAGATGAATTGCTCGATGAGACAAGCGAGGGCTCTGATTTAAAGGTATGAACTTCCGCATAAAAAAAAGCCAACGCATTTCTGGGTGATGTTAGAAAAAGAGACCGTTTGCACAAATTGAGTTTTTTCAATGTGTGACCTTTTTTTGGCGGGAGAAGGTTCGGTAGTTTTGGTCTTTAGGCTGTCGATTATAAAAGCGGGTTAAATATAATAAAAGCATGTAAGCGACAAGTCGTCTCACTATTGTAAGTCAAACTCGTCATTGTTTGACTTAAACAGAGAAGAGAAGGAGGCTACTGCCGTAAGAAACCAACCAAACCAAACCAAACCTAAGATTCTGTTCTGTCCGTCTTCATCAGCCAACGACACCGTTTCTTTCCTCATTTCACCATGGCCGTAGCCACCGCCGCCACCATTTTTCTCTCTCTAACTCCTTCACCTAGCCGCTCCGTCATCTCCTCCGTCAATCCCTTCCGCTCCATCTCCTTCTCAACCTCCACTCCCCTGCCACGTCATCAATCCAAAACTCTCGCATTCAAAACCCGCGCGAGCGCATCGTTTCCGATGAGCTTCGATATACCTGATAAAACCCCCTTCCTCGAGAAACGAGAATCCGGCGTCCTTCACTTCGTCAAGTACCACGGACTGGGCAACGATTTCATCTTGGTAGGAACTCAGCAATTTCCCCACGTGCTTAATTAATTACATTTTCCATTTTTTTGCTTTTTTTCTAAATAGGTTTTGATTTAAATCTGTTTATTAGGTGGATAATAGGGAGTCTAATGAGCCGAGGATTACGCCGGAGCAGGCGGCCAAATTGTGCGATAGGAACTTTGGGATTGGAGCTGATGGTGTGATTTTTGTAATGCCAGGAATCAATGGCACGGATTATACGATGAGGATTTTTAATTCTGATGGTAGCGAGCCAGAGATGTGTGGAAATGGGGTGAGGTGCTTTGCTAGGTTTATTGCTGACCTCGAGAACTTACATGGGAAGCACAGCTTTACAGTGCATACCGGAGCGGGTTTGATTGTTCCCGAAATTCAGGAGGATGGGCAAGTTAAGGTTGATATGGGTGAGCCAGTGCTTAAAGCAGCTGACGTACCGACTAAATTGCAGGGGAATGAAGCTGGGGCTGTGGTTAAAGCGGAATTGGACGTGGATGGGGTTGTGTGGAATGTGACTTGTGTTAGTATGGGAAATCCACATTGTGTAACGTTCGGGACAAATGGAGGGAAGGTATGCGTTTTGTGAACTGCTGGTTGAACTAGTTTTTATGGGTTGATGCTTATGTAGTATTGCAATTTTGCATGTTTATTTTCATCATTTTTAGATACTTGACATGGTGAGTGGTAACGCTATCATTTGATGTGTAAGAGTATGATAGTTATGCATTAATGTTGTTTCTTGAACAGTGGACTGGTTGTTGAAAATTTGAAATATCATGTATTTTATCAGTGAGTTACCTGTCTGATTCTTCTTTATCTTCTTTATGCTTGTTATTGAACAGGATTTGGAGGTCGATGAATTGAACTTGGGTGAAATTGGTCCGAAGTTTGAGCATCATGAAGTGTTCCCAGCACGAACCAATACTGGTTAGTACTTATACGATACGATGAGATTATGCGAACTTTGTGGGTCCAAGAACTTACTTTAGTTGTATGTTCATTTATAAATGCATTGAAAAACATTCCCTCTTGTTTAATAGAAGAGGTTCAAGACATTTAAATGCTGTTAGATTTGTCCATAACAATCTTTGAAGTTTGTTCTACAAGCCCTGCATTTACTCTTGCGCACATAAGCATGCCACAAATACACATGCTTGTATTGATGGTTATGGCTCCATCCGTCATCTATAATTTTGCTTCATAAATGTGACAATTTCCATTATACTGCTACTTGAGTTGATCCACAGTATCCAGTATTGATGCGGCATCTATGACTTTATAATGTTCTTTTCTGCTACATATCTGAAATTCTTTAAATTTTCATATGCAGAGTTTGTGCAAGTTTACTCACCTTCACACCTCAAAATGCGTGTTTGGGAGCGTGGCGCAGGTTAGTTTCTTTATTATCTTTCTACCACACGGACTACATGGTTAGTTTAGTTGCATATATGGTTTTGAACTATTGATCCTTTTAAGGTTTGTCTCTTACCTTCACATCATTGATTTATAATTGAAGGAGCAACATTGGCCTGTGGAACTGGAGCTTGTGCAACAGTTGTTGCAGCAGTTCTTGAGGGTCACTCTGGAAGAGTAAGTTCAAGATTTTTCCACCAGTTTAGTAGTTCTTTTCAAATCTTCTTTTTAGTCTAAGTCTTCTGATTTTCTGGATTTCGGCCGCTCACACCTTGCCATTATTCTTGCGAAACAGAGTTGCACAGTTGATCTACCTGGTGGACCGTTGGTGATCGAGTGGAGAGAGGAAGACAACCATGCTTATATGACCGGCCCAGCTGAAGTTGTGTTTTATGGATCAGTGTCTCTTTGATTTGTGTCCTTATTAGAGTTTGGAGGAGGAAAACAGCCACACATGAATGACAAAGCCCCAATCTGAAGTTGTGTTTTATGGTGTCTCCCTCCCATGTATTGTTTGCATGAACATTCACCTTCTTAATTCACCTGAATGTTCCTAAAATTTTGTCGGAAGAACATCTGCGCTTTCCTGGTTAAATGGTATCCTGCATGGTGTTTTTGTCGCTGTTTAAGGCCCATTCATTTGAACAAAATTAGTAAATTATGAGTTCTATTAAACAAGTTATTAACAATAACATATACTCCCTCCGTCCGTTTTTATAAGACGCGAGGGAGTGAATCACTCTTATTAAGGCACAACTGAGCAAGCTGTCAGGGTCCATGCCACATGTCAGTCAAACAACCCTTCTTCTTCCTTTTTCCTTTCTTTCTCTCTCTTTTCTTTCTTTCTCCTTCTATCCGAAAAATACTCCCTCTTTCATCGTTTCTTGTTCTCACCGCCGGCATAGAAAGGAGCGTAAGGACGCCTCGAGTCGGGAGCAGGTGGAACGGCACCAATCGGACCACCCACGCGCCGCCACAAGCAGCCGAAGCTGCCGCCGCTCCGGCCACGCGCCTCCACGCGCCGGCGTGTCCGGCTTCCGATCCGGCCGCCACCACCTGCGTTTTGTTCGTCTCGTCATTTCCGACAAGAATATATGCTCACCTTCGTGATCAGGTCGTCCAAACTTGTTTTATTTTCTGTTTGAAATCGGAGGAGGAAAGATGAGAGGACCAAATTTTGCAGCTTTTTCTGACACTGTCGTTTCCATGTCTGCTGCCAAATTTCAAATTTGGTCCTTCAATTTTTTAGTTTCTCTTTTTTACCTTGTATGACGCGTAGCTCAGCAGGAAAACGACGGGTCGTTTGAGGGCATTTTTGTTAGAATATTAACAAAGTGGACACAAATGCCAATGGCGTCAGTTATTGACAGGTACACGTTTTTGGGCTAAAACGTCTTATAATTACGGACGGAGGGAGTATCTCCCAATTTTCTTTTTCAACCTTCCCAGTGTCTTTTCTGTCATTCAATATTGGTTCTCCCTGCTTGTTTTTTTCACTCCCGAGCCTAAAATATGAACAAAATCTTCGACCTCCATTTTCTTTCTCCCAATTTTCTGATAGACAAATTATCAGTGTTTTAAAAATCGACCCTGCTGATCCGTTGAACCGGATTTAATCGGTTCGATCGAGGTTCGACTGAATTGACCTGTTGGTACAGTGTGAACCGTTCACTCAACGAACCATTCGAACTTAGATGATTGAACCGGATAAAACCGGATTGAACCGTTGTCTATAATGGGCAGCCCATCAAATTTTCTATATTAAAAAAACAAAAAATTAAAAAAAAAATCCTTGATTTTGCAAAACGGAGTCGTTTTGGTTTAAGATCGACCCAACTGGGTCGATAGCGGGTCGACTGGGTCACCAGTTTTGTAAAAACCGACCGGGTCGTCTAGGGTTTTCCGGTTCGATTGCAGGTCCGGTCCAAAAACTGAACCAACCCGAAATCCTCCTTCGGTCACTGGATACCGGTCCGACCGTCGGGTCGGTCCGGTTTTAAAACACTGCAAATTATAATAGGCAAGCTTTGATTTGAAATTCCTAAACAGGGCCCCGCCTTATGGAAAAAGGCACGCGCTCCTCGCGTGTACACCAACGTCACTCTCCTCTCTCCCACGTACATAACCCCAAAGTAGCCGTTAGATCACAAAGAAATTGCTCTCCTCGTTTGAAAAAAACACACTAGCAGCACAAATCCACCATCTTCAAAATCCTCCGATTAGAAAAGATTAGCACCAAAAAGGAAAAAGAATCAATCAAGTAAATCTCTTTTTTCCTCCGATCCATCAAAAGCTCTCCCATTTTGTTTAGCATTGCTTCGATTCTAATCTGCAGAGATATTCTTCACCAGAAAGGCAAACAAGATGAGGACGTCAATGACACCAGATCACTTCCGCAAAGTAGGGTTGGGGGTGACGCCTTCACCATCTCCGTTCCTCACGCCTCGGCCGGAACGGCGCCGTCCTGAATCAAGAGGATCGGAATGGAACTGCAATCGTCAAGACAGAGATAAAGAAGTTAACGTTCAAGTTCTGCTCCGATGCCGGTGAGTGCGTCAGTATATTCATTTTCGTTAATAGACATCATAATTTGTTATTAAGGTTTTAATAGAAACAACTTAATTTTGATTATGGTAGGCCTTTAAGTGACGAAGAGCAAAGAGGAAATGTGCCGAGAGTAATTTCTTGTAACGAAAGTAGAAAGGAAGTTACTGTCACTAGTAAGCAAGCGGATAGGGTTTTCACTTTTGACAAGGTAATGTTAATTTCTGGTTTTTCCATTTGTTGTTGAGTGATTGATTCCCAACTACTTGGCTGTTGTTTTGATTTTTATTGGAATTTTTGGGTTTCCGTTAGGTTTTTGGTCCAAAATCCCAACAGAGATCTATCTACGATCAAGCCATTGTTCCGATTGTTAATGAAGTTCTCGAGGGTTTTAACTGCACGGTCTTTGCCTATGGGCAAACGGGGACAGGGAAAACGTATACAATGGAGGGTGGAATGAGGAATAAAGTAATGAACTCTGGTTTTAATCATCCCCTTTTTGTGTGTGATTTTTGTTTGCTTATCTTTTCTGCTTGTAAATTGTAGGGTGGGGATTTGCCAGCTGAGGCAGGGGTTATACCGCGGGCAGTTCGCCAAATTTTTGATACATTAGAGGCTCAAAATGCTGATTATAGCATGAAAGTGACCTTTTTGGAGCTTTATAATGAGGAAATAACTGATTTATTAGCTCCGGAGGACAGTTCAAAAAGTGCAGAAGATAGGCAGAAGAAGCCTATTTCTTTGTTGGAGGATGGGAAGGGGTGTGTAATACTAAGAGGGCTTGAAGAGGAAGCTGTGTATAGCGCTAATGAGATTTATAGTCTATTGGAACGCGGAGCTGCCAAGAGGCGCACTGCAGATACCTTGTTAAACAAGCGTAGCAGGTTAGTTTTTCTGGTTGTTGTTTAAGTTTGATCATGGAAGATGAATCGTAGAGGCGATACAAATAATTTACTGAAAGGTGATTGATTTTGATTGCAGCCGCTCACATTCAGTTTTTTCCATTACGGTCCATGTGAAAGAAGCTGTGGTTGGAGATGAGGAACTTATTAAATGTGGAAAGCTTAACCTTGTTGATTTGGCAGGATCAGAGAATATTTCTCGTTCAGGTGCAAGAGAGGTATTAAGACGTCAGTGTTTGGCTTTGATCTTTATTGTTCAGGAATGACATTCCATTTTGATTAAATTTGCCATCAAATTGCAGGGCCGAGCAAGAGAAGCAGGGGAGATAAATAAGAGCTTACTAACTCTGGGGCGTGTCATAAATGCACTTGTGGAGCATTCTGCCCATATACCTTACAGGTTTGTCATAATCTCAGTAGCTAAGTTAACTCCTTTTAACATGGGTGTCTGCCATTCTTGATTGAACTCCATACTTTCAACATTGTTAATTCTTCAGGGATAGTAAGCTGACGAGGCTATTGAGGGACTCCTTAGGAGGAAAAACAAAAACCTGTATCATTGCTACAATTTCTCCAGCGGCTCATTCCTTGGAAGAAACTCTAAGCACACTGGATTATGCCTACCGTGCTAAAAACATAAAAAACAAGCCAGAGGTTTGTCTATCTACTCATTTGGTTCCCAAAAACACCTTTAATTTGTTTTTTTTTCTCTCTTTTTTTATGGCAAAAGCTTTGCTTGCTTGCAGGCAAACCAAAAAATGTCCAAAGCCGTACTACTAAAGGATCTGTACCTTGAAATTGAGAGAATGAAAGAAGGTTAGCTAACATACTTTACACAGTTTGTCTTGTGTGAATAAAATATTACAGAAATGAAACATAACTGTTTTATCGTTGGAAAATTGATTCAGATGTTCGAGCCGCACGGGAAAGAAATGGTGTTTATGTGCCATATGAAAGATTTGCGCAGGATGAAGCAGAAAAGAAGGTTGAATTTTGCTATTGAATTTCCATGTTCTTTCTCCATCATATGCATTTTTCCTTTTCCACTACCTGCCAAAAAAAATAATAATAATAAATTGAGTGGCCTGTTTGATTTATTATCTTCTTAGATTTTAACCATGTATTTTCCAACACCATGTAGTTAAGGATTGAGAAGATAGAGCAATTAGAGAATGACCTAAACCTCAGTGAGAAGGTATACCTTGCTTGTAGTTTCATCATCTCTTGCAATACCATACTTACTACTCCATTTACTTTCATTTTGCTTTTGTTATAATGATTTTCATGTAACATGTATTACTCAATTTACTTAATGCAGCAAGTTGATAAGTTCCGTGAGCTCTATCTCACTGAGCAGGAGCAGAAACTCGATGTAGAAAGTGAGCTCAAGGACTATAAGGTAATTCATAGTTATAGTTTGCAACTTTGTTTGTTTACTGAGATTAGCCATCCTTATTCACAGATTTTTTTATCATTTTAGGTGAATCTGGAGAAAACAAACAAGGAACTGCTTGATGTTCAAGAGAACTATAGGGTAGCCATTTCTACATTGACCAAAAAGGAGTTCGTCATTTCTAAGCTGCTAAACTCAGGTAAGTTCAAATGCTTGACCTTTTTCTAAATTGGTGCCTTTCTCTGTGGAGCAGTATATGACTTCTCAATTGTTACACACAGAAAGTTCTTTGATTGAACGTGCAAAGGAGTTGCGGTCTGATTTACAAATCGCATCAGAGGATATAACTTCACTATTCTCAAAATTAGGTAAGGGCAATTTTCTCTCCCTAGACTACTTACAAATTATGCATTCCAGTCTATCTTGTAAGAACAAAAGTTGTTTTATTGTGAACAGATCAGAAGAATGAGATGGAAGCAGAAAATCACAGCATGGTTTTGACATTCGGTTCCCATCTCGACCAGAGTTTAAAAGACCTGCACAAGATCATCCTCAAGTCAGTTTCTCAACAACAGCAACAAGTTCGATGCATGGAAGAACATGCTCATTCTTTCTTTGCTACTAAATCTGATGTAAGAGAGGATTGTTTTTATGTGAATTTCTTAATTATGCACACTTGTTCTATCGAGTGGTAATACTGATGTTGATTTACCAGGCAACAAAACTGCTGGAGTCAAAAATAAAGAAAATGACAGAGACCTATACCTCGGGAGCAGCAGCCTTGAAAGAACTTGCCAGCTCCATGCAGGCGAAAAATTCTTCTAACCTGAACGAGATAAATTCTAAAGTCTCATCTCAAATTATGCTTATTGAGAATGTATGGACTCAATGGAACAAAATTTGTATTTTCACTTATTGCTTTACGATTCAAGAATTGAGAATGACCGTGTCCTGAACAATGTCTTGACAGTTTCTTGCTGCTGCGGTGTTGGAGGCCAGTAAGGTTATTGAGGAGTTCCACAATTCTCTTAATGAGCAAAAGAAGCTGTTAACTCTATCCTCTCAACAGCAACATGCAGTAGGGGAAATCAGTTTTATTCATTTATACTTTTGGTTTAACCTCTACTAGAAGATTGAATCATGTTGCTTTTCTTCCTTCAAATTATAGGGATTAAACCGAAGTTTGATATCTGCTCAAGCATTGTCTAAGGCAACAGAGAACTTTTTGAATGATCTCCATCATCAAGCTGCAAAGGTCATGACTTTTCTCGATGAAAGCCAAATACAAAAGTCCTACCAGTTAGCTGATTTTGAGAAGAAGTTTAAGGTATGTTACGTTTATTGATGATATGAGGAGACATTGGATACTGATAAACTCTTCTTCTGATAAAGTTCAATTTGTGTCAAACAGAAAGAAGCTGCTAGAGAAGAAAAGGAAGCATTGGAAAATATTGCACTGATATTAGCTACCTTGACATCAAAGAAAACAGCTATGGTGAGCCAGCTGATTTTTCAGCTACCCAGGCTTTGAACACTTGGTGTTTTTGTTATGCTTGGCATCTTAAAGTTGTGCATCAGGTGGCAGAGGCATCAAGGCATATCCAGGATTCAAGTATACAAGACAGCAAGACACTGCAGCTAGTGATGTCCAACATGCAGAATGTTTCCTCCAATGCTAGGGAGAAGTTATGTAAATATGCAGAAAAGGCAGAAAGACAGTTCATGGAAAACACATTCTCAGTAGCTGAATCAACAGCAGTCATGCAAACTTTCCTCCAGGAGTGGTATGCTGTTAGTTTTCTGATTTCAATAGGATGCCAATTCTATTTGCAACATTGACCAAGTTTGTAATGTTACGAATGAAATGCTTTGCGTTCCCTTTTTCATGGAATGCAGTGTGATGAAAGTGGATAATTCTAAGCTACAGTGGGAAAATGTCCAATCAGATTTAAATGATATCAACAAGACTAGTCATTTGGAGTTGGAATCTACTGTAAAGTATGCTCCATCCCCCTTTTTTTTTTCTAGTTCATCATAATTTTTTACAATTTTATACCATTAGCTTAAATATTTCTATTTGTGCAGAGAAAAGATCATCGCAAGTCATGTTGCTCATGAAGAGCTTTTATCTTCATCCTCTGAAATGGATGCAGATTTTGGCGCTCAAGCTAGCGATATGATGGATGCTGTTGATGGTATTTTCGAACTCTCTTTAGATTTCTTTACTGCATTTAAGCTCTTCAATGAGGGAGGTTTGCACTCATCTAACTCTCATGGGATTAACTGGCCAGATATGGTAATGCAAGACCAAGAAAGTAAGAAGCATGCCGACTCCATGGTTTCCTTGTGCTTAGATCAGCTCAAGTCAACACAAGAGAACCATGGTGAAAGCGTATTGAATATCAGAAGCAAAGCAGAAAAGTGCCTCACAAAGGATTACATGGTATGCTTGATTACTTGAGATGAGTTTGTTCTAATCCAGAGTTTCAGAAAAACCTCAAAATGTGGAAAGTTTGTCTTCTAATCCACGTTTTTTATCAGGTCGATTCGCAAACTGGTACAATGCCTAATAGACGTGTAATGGAAGTGCCTAGCTTGGCGTCCCTCGAGGCCATGAGAATGCCAGCTGAAGACGTCAAGGAGGAGAGGAACATAGAAAATCTATCGAAAAGGGACCAATCAGACAGCAAGATTCCACGGTTGCTGTGGCATAGGGAATCTCCGATTAGAGCCCCATTCGCAGATGTCAACAACTGACACCGATCCGGACAACATAGTTCTAGACTTCTACTAGAAGCAGTGGCAAAACTATTTGCTGGCTTGTTGCGTCTCATCGCCTGATGAGTATAGTGCCTATGTAGAGAAGTATAAGTACAAAACTCAAGTAACATTAGTCATTCTAGTTCTGTAATGAGCTTTTGTCTCAATTTCAAATATGCCACACCAGTACCAAATTCTTCTTTTCACTATTCAACAAAATCAACAAAAACGTGTACTCATGTGGTGTGATTTTAGGCACGTGCGATATACCAACCACCACCAGAAATCCAACTGTTTGCAAGGAAAGAGGTGGGAAATTGGTTGTTTAGAACAACACTATAGCAGTTTCTTTTTGATGTCTATATAGATTTCTTGACGTGCACTGATTTCTTTTAAAAATACATTGGTTGCATTATTCGCGGCATTGGTTCATACATAGAAAATCTCGACGTGCCGTGAATGAGTGGTTGGTGTTGGTCAAAGTGACAAACGCATGCATCAATAAATATTCAAGCATTTTAACTGACTTTTTATTATTATTATTATTGCTAATTAATGAAATATTATTCATTTTTTTTGTTTAAAGTAATATAAGATGATCATATCGGCTGTTACCAACTTGTTATATTCTATCCTATTATAGTCTAAACTGAAAGAGATTGTCAAAAAAGTATACTCGAGAGAAGTGAGAAACCCATGACTAATATGCATAGTTTATCCAGATTATTACCCAAAATTAGATAAACCATTTTGACCAAACTGGCTTGTTCACATTCCTGTGTGTTTTCATTGCTGACGATGAATTGTAGAATATGCTTACTCTAAATTTTGCACTTTTTTTTAAATTATTATTATGCACCATAAATAAATAAATATAAGGTTGGTAGGTAAGTCTGAACAAGCAAAAGTAAAAATCAATGAGCTTGGCTGACTGGATTCAACCCATCAGTAGCTTCAAGTTTGGTGCCTCTAAAACTATCCACACCAATGTGTTTTTGGTGTGGGTTTTTGGGTGTTTTTACCCACAGCAATGAGTTTTTAGAGTGCTTTTGGACCAAGGGACGCTGACACCCGTGTTTTCTGACATTTTTTTTTTTAAAAAAAAAAAAATAGTTGGACGTGGTGCGCTGCCATTCTAGTACTCGTACGTTGGGGTTGCATTTTATTTGGTACCTCTACTTTTTTTGTGTTTAAAAGGTACTCGTACTCAAATCTTTGTTCACATTTGGTACCTGCGGCCGTTTCCGTCACCACTTTACCGTTATCTAATCTACGTGGTATGACATGTCATCAAATAGCATGCCACGTCAGCATTAGTTTAATATTTTTTTCTCTTTATTTTATTTTATTTCCTTTTCTTTTCTTTTCTTTTCTTTCTTTTTCTTTCTTTTTCTTCCTTTTTCTTTTCTTCTTTCTTTCTTCTTCTTTCTTCCTCCTCTGCACACGAAATCTCTATTCTTCCCTTTGTCTTCTTCATCAAAGCAATCGATCTAAACCAGATCCCTTGCCAAATCCAAATCGATCCCTGCCAAATTCAATTAAATCCTAAAATCCAATCTCTGCCAAATAAATCTCAGCCTCTGCCAAATTAAACCCCGGATCCAATCCCCCCTTTTTAATTCAATCCCTGCACTAAATCCAAATCGATCCCTGCACCAAATCAATTAATCTGATTCTCGCAAATTAATTCCAATCCCAAATCCCCTGCCAAATTTCAAATAATGCCTCTGCAATTAACCCACTGCAAAATCCAATCCCCTGCAATTAATTAAACCCAAACCCGAAACAAACCCAAACTCAGCCGCATCACCACCGCGTCAAACACCCATCGCCACCACCACTCAACCACACACCGCCATCAACCAAACAGTCACCACTGCAGCCTCCACCCGGATCAACCAACACCACCACAAATCCAAATCAGCCACACCATAAATCCGTCCAAATACCCCAACCATCACTGCCGAAAAATCAACCAAATCCCCAAAACCAAAATCAACCGATTAAAACACTAAACAACAACCCATCTCACTCCACCGTTCTTCCAGCGCCGCTGCTGCTGCTCACTGTCGTTCCTCCATCGCCGCCGCTGCTCGCTGTTGCTGCTGCTTACTGTCGTTCCTCCAGAACCGCCGCGCCTCACCACCGCTACCATCCCCCACTGCCAAAATCCTCAACCATCACCGATCTAAACCGAAAAAGAAACAAAGAAGAAAAAGAAATAAAGAAGGAGGAGAGGAGGGCTGCTGCTAAAATAAATGAAAAGGAAATAAGGGGAAGAAGAAAAGAAAATAAGAGATGAGGGTGATGAAGTCGTGAGGAATGAGTAAAGAAAGAAAAGAAAGAAAAGAAAGTAAAAAAAATGGAAGAATAGAGATTTCGTGGGCAGAGGAGGAAGAAAGAAAAAAAAAAAAAAAAAAGAAAAGAAAAGAAAAGGAAATAAAATTAAAAGAAAAGAAAGGAAAAAATATTAAACTAATGCAGACGTGTATTTGATGATATGGCATGCCACGTAGGTTAGATAACGGTAAAGTGGTAACGGAAACGGCCGCAGGTACCAAATAAAGTGCAACCCCAACGTACAGGTACGCGAAATTTCATTTTCCCTAATAAAATCTCAAATAACCACTTGAGTTTTCTTAATATGACTCAATTCACCCCAAATTTAAATAAAAATTATTTATAAAATTTCAGAAAAATATTTTAAGAAATGATATGACATATAATAATGACTTGGGAAATACAAATGAAATATTTTATTAATTAAATGCCACATGAATGACACATCATCGAGTGACATGTTAATGATATGTAGTTTGTTCTGCTTCCACTCAAGCAGTTGATGTGACAGTTAATGATGATGTATCAGTCAACCCCGAAGTATTAGGTTAGTTTCGAAAACATCACTAGCAGATGTATCTTCCATGTGACATTTAATTAATAAAATATTTTATTTGGAAAAATGACGTCATTTCTTTAAAAGTGTTTATTTAATTTTTATCAGCATACGCTACTATTTAAGAATGGGGGAATAGAAGCTTCCTCAACCCAAATTAAAATGAACTTTTGTTTCAATTATTCGTTTTAACGTCATGCAAATTAAAATGAACACGTGATATAATATAAATAATCAAAAACATCAATAGGCAGAGAGTGAGGATCGTTTGACTTGGGCAGATTCTAGGAAGCGCCACTCCATCTCCGATTGCCGCCGCCGCCGCCGCCGCTTAGTAGTTAATAGATGGGCCCACTGCCGGCGGCTGCGCTGCGTCACCATCTAAAGAATCGCATGGAAACAGTTAGCGATACACAACGTCACGCGGGGCATTTGGTCAATTTATTATATCAGTCAAAGCAGCAGTCTTACTTTTCTTTCATCTACCAACAAAACACGACCGATATTGTATTTTACTACACACACGCTTTACGATCAAAGTGGTACTTTCGTAAATTTGTCATAGTCAAAGATTACCAGTCAAAACTCCAAAAACTCAACACCTATAAATACCAAACTTGCAAATCACAAAACCACATTCAATTCAACTCTTTATTACTAATCTCTTTTTCACACCTTTTTTTTCATCTTATCATTTTCTATTAGTTTTCAAAAAAATATCATTCCCTTACAAACTCTGTTCTTTTTTATTTAATTTAATTACGTCTATTTGTTTAGAAAAGAAGTATCACATGGCTTTGAAGAGAAGTAGAGAAGATGGAATGATGGGCAGTCTAGACATGGCAAAATGTCTAATATTGCTCTCTCACAACATAGAAAACAAACCTAGAAGCAACCCAAGAAGTGAAAAGTTCGAGTGCAAAACTTGCAAACGAACATTTCCATCATTCCAAGCTCTAGGAGGTCACCGGGCGAGCCACAAGAGACCAAAATTAATGGGAAATAAAGCGATTGAGGACACAACAAAATTCCTAAGCTTAGGAATTAGAAAACCTAAGATGCATGAGTGCACAATATGTGGGCTAGAGTTTGGTCTAGGACAAGCTTTGGGTGGTCACATGAGGAAACATAGAGCTTCTTCCATGGCTGAAACACTTGGTAATTCTTCCATTCCGATCGGCATTCCAATTGGCGTTCCGAAATTGCCGGTGTTGAGGAGATCAGGCAGTTGCAAGAGTAGATCTTATGGGTTGGATTTGAACTTGACCCCTCTTGAGAATGATTTGCAATTCTTGTTTGGAAAGATGGCTCCAAAAGTTTTCATTTAATCTTTGTTGATTTGCTTGTAATTCTTTTATTCTTTCTGTATATTTTTTTTCTTCCTATATTTTTTGTTTGTTTGCAAATATTACATTTAGTTCATTCCTTCATTTGTGGATCTGATCCCTCCGTAATTTGTGGAGGCATCAATTCTAATGAAACATTTTCTAGTACATTAAATTTAATCATTCGTCCTTGATCCCATTATTTTCGTAGCTTGATCAAAATTTTCCTAGGCCGGAACAGAAATACGTGCTTGGGCTTTTTAAACTTTTATTTGGGCCGAAAAAAATTATTTGTACCAAACAGAAATGACTAGTTTAGGCACCATAACGGAACTGATAAGCCCACTTTCAAGACTCAGGGTATTTGCGATGAGCCCACTTACGTACGTAAGATGGGCTTGCTAACTTATAAGTTTCACTTCTTTTTTGATTCGGCCCGACTTGAACTTGAATTTTTAAACGACCTAAGGCTAGTTTTTTCAAAATTAAAAGCACTACCAAAAACAGTTTTTTCAAATCCTTGTCATTTTTTTGTCATTGAAATATTATAATGATAATAATAACCTTGTAACTTGTCGTGTAGAAAGGCCTAGATTTCAAATTTGAATTGTGTATTTTTCTCTCTTTCGCGTAGGAAATTATAATCTCGTTCAAATGTTATTGATCTTTGAAAAATAACTCTCAGAATGGTATATTCTATTTCCAAAACTCTAACTTAAGACATTATAATTGGACAAGTCATTACCACTTAACCACTATTAATGTTGGTTCGAATTTCATGTATAATTTTTGATCCATTTTAACTCAATTATAATATTTAGAGAGTTTAGTATTTTAGTTTTGTTGGCCACGAAGTTCAACAAACTTAGGGTTCCCCTTGTCAAATTGCTTTCGCAATGAAAACGATCCACTCATTTTTTTTTCAATCGATCGGGTTGTTCAAGTAGTACTATCACTGTCTTTTTTCTCCCCTTTTTAGCATTAGTATCAGTATCAATATCAATATCAATGTCACTGACTGCTGCAAATGTAAATAAAAATTTCTCCCTTATCTAAATGGTTATGTGCCGGCTAGATTAATTTGATTGATAAATACGAAAAGTTCAATATTTTCCTTGTAAAATCAAAATCAACGAGGTGGATGATAAGGAAAGTCTTAAATTTTAGATCAAGCAAAACAGAAGTGACATAGATGATCATATACATACTCTAATTGCCTGCTTATCATGATACTGAAATGTGATTATATACATACTCTAAAATCATTAAGTAAAGATTAACAATATTCATATAAATTAGGGCGGTCTATTAAAAGATAAACGGTAAAGTAACTAGTTTGTACTTCTCTAAAGTTTGGTTTTTTTAAAGTTGGTTTTATTTTTAATTTCGAGTTTTTATTGTATGTGTCGATTCAAAAGTGGATATAGTCAATTATTGCCAATATTACTAATTATGTAGCTAGTATTTTAATACAATCATCGAAATATATGTTCGTTGCGTGCATGCAGTCGTGTTTCGCGTGGTACGGAAAGAGACAAGTGAAAATATATGTATGTCGTACGTCATTGCTTACCCAATGGAGAAAAGAAGATTGGTTGAGCATGTCACAATACTATTGTTTAGTAAATATAAAACATAGGACGACAAAGACAAATTAATAATTCTCATGTTTTTTTGGCATCTTTGTCTTAAAAATGGACATTTTGGAGAAGATTCCTCCAAAAATAACACAGAAATTCTGGACCCAGAGTATTAAAATTTGTAAGTGAATCCCCTCGTACACTTTTCAAACTTTGGGCGCTGTAAAAGTTAATTAAGTTAAAAATATATATGGTTAATAGCATTCTTTTGAATCGAGACTATTCCATACTCGAGTAGGATTCTGATAGAAAAAAAAGCTTCTCTCGCAGTTTTAATAATACAACAACATACGCAATGCTCGAAATCATAACCTATTATAATTATATTAGAAGGTAGAAGACTCTCTTATTAATATTAGGTGATATACGTCGCTTGTGTGTATGTGATATATATTCACAGTTGCATTACATTTAATTAGAAGAAATCTTTTTTGTTGTTGTTGTTGAGTTTAGTTGATACTAGCCTTTAAACCTCTAACCTGAAGGTAATTCTTTCCCGCACGTTACCAACAAGCTAGAGGAGGCTAGTATTTTATGAGAGGAAAACATATACTCCCTCTCATACACAATAAATGATTTTTTTTCTACGGATTCTTATTGTTCATCATATTTGTCATTTTATTTTTTCCGAATCGTATATTTTGTGCAAATGACAATTTTTTTTATGCATCAACCCAATTTGATGATGGTGTGGTAATTTGAGTGAAAATTAGGAATAAAAATGAAACAATGTGGAATAAAATAAGATCAAAATTCATTATTTTATGGATTTTTACTATCCCAGAACGTCATTTATTTTGGCCCGGAAGGAGTATAATTTAATTGAGTAAAAAAAATCAGTGGCGTAGCTCTCCATACCTCTTGGAGCGCATAATCATTCAATTTCAACTGCAAATCGATTGGAAGAGAGGCTCCATATTGATCGTCAAGTAGAGATCGAGATAGGATAAATAGTAATTTATAGTATAATTTAATGATTTATGTGAAAGGTGACACTATTATAATTAATTTTCACCGGCATTGATATTTTTTATTTTTTATAAAAAAAATTATGATATTTGTTGAAGACCTCATTAGAAAAGCTTGAAAGAACTTGTCAATATTAGTAGTACATATATATTAACTTACTATTTTAGATGTTTCTCGATAAATTGAATTAAAATACAGTTTGCTCTCTCTTCTGTGAAACACTACAACTCCACCAACTCGATCCCTACCAACATCCATCGATCACCGGCCAAATAATAAAAAAATGGTGAAATTACGGACGAAAAGATCAAATAAAATAGCATTTCTTTTATGAAAAAAATGGGGAAGTGGAAATAATTGGAATCCATTATATCTCTTCGTGTAACAAAAATATCAGTAAAATATCAAATTTAAGTTTCATTTTCGTCTATCAAAAACATAAATACTAAGCCAATAAAAAACATTCTATAACTTCGCTGAACTCTCGTTCAGCTAAGACCATTCAATTGATTTTCTATATATAAGCATCCGAATTAAAATTTGACTCGACTCTATGATTGCGATGAGTTTTTATAGTAAACATTGAAATCCAAGTTAACAACAGACGCTTTGGCCGAGTGGTTAAGGCGTGTGCCTGCTAAGTACATGGGGTCTCCCCGCGAGAGTTCGAATCTCTCAGGCGTCGTTTTACCATTTTTTTCAATCAAATATAAAGGTAAGCTTTATAGTCTCGGATTTTTTCAGGATCATAGATTAATTTTATACACACAATTTCTAGGTATGAAGATGAAATTACAATTCCTTAGATGGTTTTATTTAGTGTGTTTGGTTTGAGTTATTAATACATGCGAGAATCAACGCATTAAAATCTATCAATGCTCGTATAATATTAAACTCATGTTCCAAAATTATAACAAGGGACGAGAAATGAATATATTTACATCAATAATATAACCAGATTACTAGTACACATGCTTTGAACTGAAAAAAAAGGCAGCCAAGGTGTCAGTAGTGGTGGAGGAGGAGGAGTGATTGCACCCAGTTATCACTATAATTAGAAGCCTATACTTATTAAATTAAGCACCTATATGTAATTAATTAATTTGATCCTCACTTTTTTTGGGTCTCATGATTAGGAAGCTGTGTCCTAATAATTCTCAATTCAACCCTAATAATTGGCTGGCTTCCCCACTTTATTGGTGTTTTTCCTTAATTAAAACTAACCCACTTTTATGTCGTTAACTAATCATGCATTAGTGTAGCAGTTTAATTATATCAAAGTACCATGATCATGATTAAAAAGTATCACGGCTTCGCATGTGATTTATATATTACTTAGGAATAGTTTATTTAAAATTGAGTTCTATTCTTTCCCACCGCACATTCGATGATCAAAGTTACTTCTGAGAGAAATATGTAAATATATGTTTTCGCTAGATGCAGTTTTAACCATTAGATCTACGATGGAAATAATTATGTTGTTGATGAAAGGATGAGAAATGCAACCTTTGCTTAAAAGAGTGGGAATTTAGAACAGTTGATTGATTACTAATTAATCCCATGCTAACAGTCTCCAGTTAGTTTATACTAATCATGTTTAGTGGTAGAGCATTGGGATATTTATCCCACAATCCCACTTAATTATTCTTATGTGAGTGATTACTGAACTGTACCACCCATTTGCAAATTCCCAAGTCCAAAAGTTGGTGACCCGTGGGCTTGGGCTCCATCTTCATTTTCTCTTTTTTCTTTTTCTTTTTTTACTTGGATGGGCAAGTGGACAAAGGTTGAATTTATGTTGCTGTTTGGGCCATTGCTAGATACTAAACTTTAACCAAACTCTATCAATCATACCCCCAAACAAAAGTTTATATTACACTTACACCCCTAAATTATTTCTTTTTTCCTTTTGGCCCAGTCTAATCTCAACTTCACTTCAAAAAATAAAAATAAACTTGTGATTATTTTTTAATTAATCTCTCAAAACATAGATCTTGTAAATATTTAAAAATTAAACATATTTTAGGTATCACTTTAAGATGCATAAAAAATGAGAGAACAATAAATAAATAAATATATATATGAAATAAAAATTAATTAAATTAGCCCGTATATTAATTAAATTAACATATTTTAGATAATAGACTATATTGCCCTTGGTAAATTAAGAAGGATTTAAGAATTCAATAAAAAAGCAAATGACTCTCTTTTATTTTGGAACTCATTTACGTGAATTCTCCGTATCTAGCGTAAGAAGAAATGATAATTAGCCCATTAATTACATGTTTTCATATATTATCCAAATATTGACCGGACCACTAGCTTTAATTTCAGGTTTTTATTAATCTTATAATTGATCTCGTTGGGTCAAAAAAGGTTTATCAAAGATATTGATCGAAACATAAACCTTCACGTGTCACTAAATCAAAGTCCTTTTCACTAATTAAAAATAATTAGAATGTACTTACTGCTTTAAATAATATTTAAAATGTTATTGGAGCCGGTATGTTTTTCGTTCTCCATGACTAAAACGACTACTACTATACAACTTTTGCGTAAAGGAACGAAGTTGCATAAGGTAAAAAGTAACACGTGGCAAATGATGTACATCGGAGGACTAATTTTGACGGTTTGGATTTAATGCTAAGACTTTGCTTTACTCTTTTTCCTTTTTAATTGATAATCTTCTATCATCACCCATTAACGTTTTAAATGATCATATATGTTCTTAATTGACTCTTGGAGACTTGGATAGTTCAAATTCGCGATTGTTACTATCGCGAATTTGAACGTAATTTTCAATATTTACGAATGTCATATCTATTTATTAAAGTTAATTTAAAATTAAATAGGAAGCGACATTATTTGAATTCTTGACAGTTTATTCGACAAATATTCCTCAAGAGAAATCATTATACTAAAAAAATTACTCCCTCCGGTTCTAATTAAACAACTTTTACTTTTTGAGCACGCATATCGAGAAAATATGATGGTTCACTATTTGATTCCAAAAAAATTCGTTTTTTTTTCCGAACGTATATTAATCTGGTTAAGAGTATAATTTACGAGAAATGTTCAAGATTGATTATTTACTAGGGGTTATGGATATATAAAAAGGACACAGCAGCTTGCCGTGTTTTATGGATAGGAGCATGGCGTTTACTAATTACTAGTAAATCTGGTTTGTGATCATCAGTCATTATGGATAAATTCGAATCATATAAGAGATTTTAAATCCCTGCCGAATATAAAACCCCTGTTGATCCTTATGCAAGCATGCCTCCCCGAAGGAGGTGACATTTTTTATTAGATAAATTCCTGCCAATTAATTCCACTAATTAAACATTTGATATTGCGTTAGGAAATTAGGTTTCTTGGCATGATTTGTACAAATCTTTCGGACCAATCAAACAAGTCCACAGAAGCCTTAACGTACGACAACCTTTTTCACTACTATAATATATGATTATTAATTTATTGAGGTGGGCACCTGTCAATTTATCCTTGCAAACAAAGAATTATTTGATTGGGTGTTGGATGATTTTAAAATTAATTTATTGGGTGTAAGTGTAACTTTTTGCCAAATTTTCTCAAATCTCATCTTGACTAATTAAGCAAAGGACTTGGCGCGTACTTGAAGAAAATCTGGGCTCTGGATTTTAAGGTACACATAATTAACGTTGTTAATTACGAATTATGCGACGCTGACCCAGGTGGTTTACTAGTGTGATCATGTTGCATGTGATGCCATACGAGCCCAACACTTGTTCCAATACCCGAACAAATTGCGCCCATAATAATATCAATTGAGTTTGCACAGTTGCACTTCAACGTTCTAGTGGATGAATAATGCAAGAATTTAGTTTTGCAGTTTTTTTAGAGCAATTAGAATTATTTACACGTGTCTCTCCTAGTTATTGACTTTGGATTGATTGAACAACCAAAACTAAAATTTAGTCAAACATAGGACATGAAGATTTGTCTGCTAAATAATAGAGGGGATACGAGAATGCAAATTATTGTTAATCAGATTCAATTTTTGTCTTGTTTGATTTTGCTTTCATGGGCAGTTGCGGACTAGCGGTGCTGGTGTGTGAGCTGGTGAGAACTGGGTTAGCTACTCCATATAGTCCGTACCACTTGTCTTAAGTTAACTGCTGTGGAGTACGTACTGTTCCATTTTCGGCAACCGTCACATATCCAAAAGTAAGTCACAGGAGATCTTCTAATTTATTTCACGAAAAAAACAAATTTACCGGTCAAATTTAAACGAAAAATCAACGTGTACTTTGTAAGAAATATTGTGTTTTTTCTTATGAAAATGTTACATATTTGATACATTTTATTCTTTTATGAATCAACCCATTAAAAAAGATCATAATTTTATAAATTTATGAATGCTCATAGAGATTTGCAAAATATGATATCTTGGACAGGAAACAAGTTGGCCATTGCGATTTGATTCATCGAGGCGGAACTCTTGATTAAAGGGAACTGGCATTTGATTTGACGTACACAATGCAAAGCATTTAAGGCTTTGAGCTCTATATATAACCTAGACTTGTCACAGTTAGGTACAATTTAATTCACTAGATTACACCATTAGACTGCTGCTGCCTGCTGATAAAATTAAAACACAATCCATGCAATGATCGGTGAAGTCTCATCGAGTCTCAATCACCGAAATAATTGATAGTCCCGGATCTCGATCTGAGGTGAAAGTGATTTTGTAATCTGGCGTGCTAATGTGAACTATTTCGTTGGTCCTACGCTACTTGCAAAACATCGAAGGGAATCTCCGGCGTAAAGGCTCTGATAATCAAGTCAGTAAGCATGATGAAAATAGGTAGTAAGGGAGAACTATCGGGTGGAGGTAGGTAATTGGATAGTTATATGGGCAGAGCTTTAGTACGCGTGTGCGTGTAAGTATATATGTTCATGAAGGGGTGATAGGGGGGTATTTATAGCCTCGCCCTCTGGGTCACCCTGAACACGTGTCGTTTGGGCTTGATCAGCCATTACCGATACCTGTCCTTTTACCCGATAGTTTCCCTAGTATGTCGTACAAGTAGTATACTTACCTAGTAGAGCCAGTATGCGTAGTCTTGACTACTGATGATGATATATACCAGGAGGTACATATATCGGGACCTCCTCGTTGGTGATGAAAGATCGAAAATACCTTTAAGGTGCCTTGTTTGTATTATCAATATTTGAAGTATTTTAAAACTCTACCATAACTAACACGGTGTAATAGTAAAATTTTGACCATATTTAAAACTCACCCCGCATATAAAAAATACATAAAATTAGATAAGAATTGTTTGTAAATAGGAACGAGATTTTAAGTATCTTTTTAAAATTATAACATTATCAATTAAAATTCTATCTAATGATCATTAAAACACATATTCTATTTTTTTCTTTAAAAAATTTGATTATACTTAAGATAATTTATAATACTCCCTCCGTCCCACAAAGGATGACTTCCTCGCATCCCAATATTCAGTAGGGAACGCATATCGAGGAGGCCGGATGAGGCACTATTTGATCTCAAAAAAATCCGAATTTTTTTTGAAACGTACGTTAATCCTTAACGTACTTCCCAGAAAAAATTAGGGCCAAAATTGTCTCAAATAGGTCGTCTGCCGGCCGTTTTAAGATACTTGCCGAAACAGTAAAAGTAAAAGCTAAAACGTCATCCTTTGTGGGACGGAGGGAGTATAAGTTATGAAACAGATATGAACTAATCGACCTATATCTCAATTACTCAAAGTTCAAACCCTTAATCCTATTCTATTTATATGTCCAATTCTAGTTTTACAAGATTGCCATAAAACAATCTGAATTAATTAAAGTATAGGTTTATTTATTGTTTTGGCTCTTTCGCCCTGTCAAGGAACTGGAGAGCAGATGCAAAAGTATAGGTCCTTTTCTTCTTTTCCGTGGCCTGCCGAGAATTGTACAGACAGCTTACATGATTTTGAGGAAAGGAACTGGCTTGAGCTAACCGGTGAGGATGGAAAAGTGGGCCCTTTTGTGGCCTTGTGGGTCTAGAGACGGGCCCATCGGCCCTACACGGTGGAGCCCACGGGCCGTAAATAGGGAGCAAAGGACATGCGTCGGATTAGAGGGTACAAAGACCATGACCCATTTTTATTTATATTTTTGAGATAAAGAACACAACCGATTTCATTTGAAATAAAAGTTTTAAATATATTTCGTGTGGGGTACAGTATTGCTGCTGCATTGCTATTTGCCTATGTTCTTGTGTTGGAGATGCAGCTAATCTTCGATTAGATCATTCGATTAGATTAGAATCTAATTAACAATGCATTGTTAGAGATTTGAATGGAAGAAGATTACCACTTCCAACCCTCAATTGTTATTATTCGTGGCTGTTTGAGAGAAAAAAAGATTGATCTCATCAGTTTGACACTTTCAATCTTTTAAGTAAAAAATCGTAAATTTAATATTTATATATGAAAAAATTACATGTTATAATTATTTTTTGTAAATAGGTTATGAATATGATTAATTTAAAAATATATGTAATTCAAACGTAAAAAGAAAAGAGAGAAAGAAAGACTCAATGTAAAAAATATATTTCTTACATGCACCCTGTATTTATGAAATAATAAAATTGTAATTCCACTGATATTATAATGATAATTAATAATATAATTATTATTTTTTAAAAGAAGTCAACTTAAATTCATACGGTATTATTATCATTTCCGATTGTTGGCAAATCGTACGGTCAACTTTCGCTTCCAATTTCAATCAAGTATTGCTGAAATTTTAGATAAATGTAGGACTAAACCATCACTAATCTCGTTTTTTAGGAACTCACTAATCTTTGATTAACAAGCAATGTACCCAAAAAAAAGGACAAATCTTTGAAAATCAGCAGATAACTTTTCCTAATTTTTGGCAAACAACAAGAAACTTCGCCTAATTTTCTCATGTAATGCACCCAATTTAAATCACCAATGTTTTCTCTTTTATAAGAGCAACCCAATTGAATTTGATTTTTGACGGCAGAGGATTTTACCATTTCAGGAAACAGTAAACATTTATTTTTTTCAATTGTATAAAACTCAGAATGTGGTAAACGGAGGGACTTAATTGAAAAAAAATGACAATCATAAAGATGAAAAAATTAATTAAACCTAAATAAAATGATTCCAATAAATTAAGAGAATTGATTAAATAGAAAGAGAAGTAACATTATTTCATATATATACTTTTTAAATTCCTTTCATTTTCACAACTAAGACAAAATTAAAACAAAGACTAAAATAATGACCGATGAATGGTTGAATGTTTTCATCTTGTAGTAAAATGTTGTCGGTTAATTTGTGTTTACGATATTTATGAGCATTTTTTATTCTTTAGCATGCTAATTAGATAAATTTATGATTCGGATTAAAAAAAGAAGAGATTCTTTCAATATGGTTTGTTTTTAAAATTTCACGTCCACCTATTATTTTTTATTTTTTATAAATATATTTTTAAAAAACATGTTTCTTATTCAACGTATTTTCTCGCTGTGAAATGAAATCTCCCATTTCTCCAGCAGCACTTATAAATGCCAGAAACAAGCGACCCTTTTTGCTTTAACGAGGAATTCCTCCCAAAAACAAAAACAAAAGAAACTCCTTGCCTTTCCTCTGAGTTCTCTCTTGAAACAGAGAGCCAAAACACATGAAACTCTTGAATCTCTGACCTCACCTTTCCATTAATCATTTTACTAAAAATCACTTCATCTTCTCCAGTGTTCTTCTTTCTGCTGCCAGAAAACTCCAAAAGAGAAAAAAAGAAGAAGAATCTCAAATCACATAGGAAAAAGACTCAAATCCTGCACTTGTTTTCAATTCATGTATGTAACTCCTCCCCTCCTTTCGACTTTTACCCTGCTTTTGTCAAAATGTCACCGACCACAATATAAAAATAAAAACCCAATCTTGCTCTGTTTACTATGTCTTGATTTCTATGTTCATGAACTATGTTCCTTGGTTGAGCTCTGTTCCTTACGATTCTGCAATCAATTAATTTTTAATTGGGTTTTCTCAAAAAAGCAACTTTTGGGTTTCTTCACGGTGATAATCCAGATTTGATTCCTTCAACCAAAAGATCCAGAAAGAAAAGGAAAAGAAGAACATGTTTTTATAATCAATTCCCCATTTTTACCGCTCTGTTTCTCCTCCCTGTAAAGGAATTATTCTCCCCCCCAAAAAAGTATCAATCTGGACTGTACGCTTCTCCTCCCTCTCTGTTTCTTCTTTTTAGAATCTAATTTTATATTAAAAACACCTTTTAATCTCTCTTCTCTTGTCAATCTCTTTGCTTCCGTTTCTCCTGCAATTGGGTCTTTTATAATGCCATGCCACCATTGAATAATCCCAATTTCTCTCCACTTAACACCCAACTCATTTACTGCCAAAACAAAATATCAATTAAAATAATTAAATACCCAAGACTCTATTTTCACCACTAATTTTCCATTTCAAATCCGTTTTGTCCTGAATTTTTTTGCAACTAGCTTTTAATATATTATCGTCCGAAAAAAATATCTAGCTGTTAAATCTAAAAAATTCTTGTACAATTATTTGCATGTCCAGTTAGCAAAACAGAAGGAACAGAGCAATGAGGATGGAGAAGAGTAAGATCTCAAAGGTATGCATTTGAATCCAATCATTCGACGACGCGTCGCTCTTTACGGTGGTTTAATGTTTCATTTTGCTTAATTAACAAAAAAAATTGATTTTATTTGAATTTAGGCTGCATGGTCTAAAGTGGTTGCAAAGAAGTGGCTGAATATACAGAGCGGCGCAGACGAGTTTCATTCCGATTATTCCATCAAACGTAAGTTATTACAAATCTTTGTTTCCGATTTTTTCGGGCGAAATATCTGGTGCTAATTGATTCGTTTCGTTTCGTTTCCTTTTTTGTTTATTTCAGAGAAAACAGAGAGAAGGAGGAGCTGCTCTGATGAGGATTATTATGTTATCGTACCGGAAGATTTTACAGGTAATCTGTTTTTTTCCGGTGTGGCAATACAGTAATATTTAGTTCGTAGTTGGTACTGATTTGGTGGATCTTTCCTCGTCAATCTTTTTTTTTTTTTTGGTCCGATCAATCTATTTTCAGTACGCATTAAAGTCTTTAGACTTTTTAGTACATGAGCCGTCAGATCAGATGGTCTTTTCATTTATGATATTGGACACTGGTTTTTTTCCCTCAACCCCGACTTGGAATTGTGGGCTCTCAACTTTTTTCAAAGTTCGGTCCATCCAAATCAGTTTTCCGTTTTGAGAAAATTAGGTCGCATAAATTGCTCCACCTTCTAACCCTTTAAATATGAGGTCATTAATACAATTATTACATATTTAAATCATTTATTGTAACAATTGAATCCTTAGAGAGTGAATTTGTACGAATTTAAGGATACATGCGGTTCGGGAAAAAAAAAACAAGAATATGAAAGATTTACTTTCCACATGGATGATGTAATATGAGGGTGCATGAACACTACCCCTTGTCCTGTTCGAACCGGAAAAATAATTTCAAAAGTACTTTCTATTTTATAGGGATTAAACGAATACGCGGTTCTGGTGCATGAATTTGATTAGATCTTGGTTTGTATTTTAATTCAATTTAAAATTAAAATTAAAATTTATGGAAGTATGTGAACCAAAATTCCACGTTAGAAAGAAAAAAGAAATAAAGACTAAATATAAGAAGAGTTCATCTTTTTAATGGAATGAGCCATTTTGTGAAAACTGTACGGGCTCAGGCTCAAAGTGGACAGTATCATTCCATTAAGAGAGACTCGGGTGAATTTTTATTTCTCCAACAAATGGTAGCGGAGCCGAAAGTTCGGCTGGGCCTGATGTGGGTGACACAGTGAATCTCCGGGCTAAGCTGGAATATATCTCTGGTCCGAATGAGAATAAGTGCGGTGCATCTCTAAGTCGAGGTGGAAAGTGTACGAATGAGAAGTGGTGGGTTTGTTGAGGTGTGCGAACTAAAGTCTCGCATCGGAAAGAAAAGAGAAATAAAGACTAAATGTGAGAGGAGTTGATATTCTTAATGAAATACCGTGCGGGCTCAGGCTCAAAACGGACTTTATCATTCCATTAAAAAAGATTTGGGTGAGCTTTTATTTCTTTAATAAAATTTTGTATTTTACTTTTGTGTTTTGGGGTATTCTTTCCGGCTTCTTACACTAATCATGGTCTAATTTAAATATTTTAATCTAGCTTTGGGTAAATAGTGTAATTAATATGATGTTTTCTCTGGTGATAGATGGCTGGTTAATGGAACCTACTAACGGGCTAAAACGGTCCAAAATGGAGCCAAAGGCGCCACCACCGGCGGCGGCCGACAGTACTAAGAATCTCAGGTATAATAAGCCGAGTTTTTATTTTTTAATTATTTAAATATTTTTACTAGAAAGAAAGTATTGTTGGTGCTAATTAGTTGAGGAGAAGGTGCCTTGTTTGATTCCTTAATTAGTTGCACTTATCTTCTTCTTAATAGTCAATTAGTACTGTTCTTAAACATAATCTGCCAAAAGAGGATGCCTTTTTTAATGTTAGTGTGGAATGAAACGGGTGAATACATCAACTACTATACTAATTATGTGGTTGGTAGGATTTTTCAAAGATTGAGATGCTTTGGTTATCAACGATTGGAAAGATTCTTGGTTTTTCTGAACTAATTAATCAAATTGTTGTTGTACTTATCCGATGCAATTCATCTAATAATCGAGCTTCTTAACTAACAGGATGCTTGTGGGGACATGGAATGTTGGAGGGAAATCGCCCCATGACGGCTTGAACTTGGAAGATTGGCTAAGTTCATCAGATCCTGCTGATATCTATGTTCTTGGGTACTTGTCCCATCTCTCCTTTTTCCTCGGTATTATGCTCGTAAATGACATGTTTATGTAGTTAATTAGGACACCTAGCTTCGAGCAGAACTATATAAATACTAGAGATTGGATCTCACTCACAAGTCAATTATTGACCGTAATCGATCATGAAACTGAAGTTGCTTCCTTTTTAGCCTTTAGGTTACGGTAGGTTCTAACATCTTAGTTCGGTTCTTGCAGATTTCAGGAAATTGTACCGTTGAATGCTGGGAACGTATTAGGGGCAGAGGACAATGGCCCTGCTGACAAGTGGCTTTCCTTAATCCGAAAGGCGCTAAATTGCAGCAAGTCTGACCCATCTTCACCACAGTATGATCAACAAATTGGGATGAAGCCTAGACCCAGCTTCTCTGACTTGCTCTTGTTGGAAGACGAACTTGGTGAAGAGGATTTTGATAAATTAATGAATGGTGCCTCAAATTTTAGTTCGAGGGGAGAATGCTCTCCTAGCCCATATTGCATGTCTAGCAGTCCAGAGACGCAGCAACAGAGCCAGCAGCGTTACTGCCTAGCTGCAAGCAAGCAGATGGTTGGGGTCTTTTTATCCGTTTGGGTTCGAGCTGATCTTCAGATACATATTACTCGTTTGAAAGTATCGAGTGTTGGCCGTGGCATTATGGGATACCTTGGCAATAAGGTTAGATACAGTAACCTAGAGAAATTTATGAAAAAGGCATAAGTCTTGGCTTGTATGTGCTAAGATTTCTGTCACTCGATGAACAGGGTTCTATCTCAATTAGTATGACATTGCATCAGACATCATTCTGCTTTGTCTGCACCCACCTGGCTTCTGGCGAGAAAGAAGGCGATGAGGTGCGAAGAAATTCAGATGTTGCTGAAATATTGAAGAGAACAAAGTTCTCTCATTCACGTAGAGATCCTGGACAGCCACTTCCTCCTGAAAATATTTTGGATCATGAGTAAGTCCTTCCCTACTTTTTCTGATAAATTATGCTCTCTAGTAAAGGAAATCGTGCGAATGATTAATGTTACGCGTCTTTGTTTGTTTCAGCAAGGTTATCTGGCTTGGTGACTTGAATTACCGGCTTGCAGCTGGTTGCGGAGACACCCACGAGTTGCTAAAGAATAAAGACTGGCAAGGACTTTTGGAGAAAGATCAGGTTCTTATCTGATATAACTCATTTGTATACACATTACACTTTAGCAAGAAACTTAAACTGAAATGTTTGTATCCGGAAATTATTATTGCAGTTACGGATCGAGCAAAGAGCCGGTGGAGTGTTCGATGGATGGAAAGAAGGGAGGATACATTTTGCTCCAACTTACAAGTACCTTTTCAATTCTGACCAATATGTTGCTCAAACCTGCAAATCCAAGGGGAAACGCCGCACTCCTGCTTGGTAAGATTTTCATTTATTTTTCTTATTTTTTTTAAAAATTGTTCGAAATACGGATGAACTTTTAGCTGAGCTTCGTATAAATTGTCATAATAATCGTTTTCAAACATTATTAGGGTTTGTGCATTCTTCAATTATAAGCATTTTGATAGATATTTAATCATTTCCCCCCATGTGTTGCCAATTCTAACCAGAAAAAATGCTCTTATCATGTGTTCCAGGACAAAACTTGTTGCATTTTGATTGGAAAATTGTCAATTTTTTTGTATAATAATATTAGGAAAGAACATTTTGTAGCGTGTGCTTAGATTCTGAAGACCATGTGAAAATGAATTTTCCTTGAATACTCGCCATCAATCTATCATAATTAACCTCTTCGCTTAATTTAAAAGCATGGCCAAGTTGGCAAGTAATATAAAATTATGATTTTCATCATAATATAATGTTTCCTGCATAACAAGTACAAACCGCCCATGTTTATTTATTTTTGTGGTTGTTAGAGTTGACCACCCAATTTGCAAATCTCAAGCAATTAATCTTACTAAACTCTGTTTTGGCTCTTCTGCATAATGGTTTTGGTCGACAAAGTTCCCGAGTTTCAATTTCCTAACTTATGAATTTTTTTTATGGCAGGTGCGATCGCATATTGTGGAGAGGTGAAGGTCTTAAACAGATGTGGTATTCAAGAGGAGAGTCAAGATTTTCAGACCACAGACCTGTTTATTCACTATTCTCAGTCCACTTAAATCCAGCAGATCACAAGAACAGAACCAATAATACTAAACCTAGTAGACCATGCCAGCCAAGATCTTCGACAGGAGTAACTGTTCTTCAAGCAGCACGTATGGCCAAAATCCAAGCCGAGGAGCTCCTAATAATCTCCGAAACACAAAGTTGCATAACCATCATCCCAAGATCATAACCGAAAAGTTCGCAACGCAAAGGCATTTTCTTTACGAGCTGATACACCGGAAGTACCCAATAATTATTACCGGGCCGACACGATTGTCAATGGGAATATACTCAAATTTTATGGTATGGGATGGTGTGTTTTGGTGATTTTCATGATGATGGGGTATTGGTCTGTTGAGCTCAAGGCATTTCTTTGGTGCAGCAACTACAGTGATTCTTTTGTTTTTTAATCGGTTGGTCATCGGATTCTTAAACTTAACATGTGGGGTAGGCAGGCGTGCTTTGCAAGTAGCACGCCTGATTTCTGACACGTGGATGGGTGTTAAGGAAGCATGATGATTGGTGTTTGTGGTGGTGATGGCAAGGAAATGGAATTTCAGCTTTTGCAGAGAATTGCTTGAATTAGTTTTTTTTCTCTCTTTTCTGGGTTTAAGTGGTAAAAGAGAGTTAGGAGTTAGGGATTTTGATTGAAGTGATTGTAAATGGGGAAAGGTGGAATGCTTTAGAAAGAAGGTTCTTTTGTACAGGAAAAATATAGGTTATAACAGAAAAGACCACTAGTGATATTGGAGAAGGGTGACATCTTTTTTTTTAACGGATGTTGTAAGCTTTTTAGCTTCCTGAGACAACCTTTTTCTGTAAGTTTTGTTTGCCATTTTGTTATATGAAAAAGTATTAATGAAGAAATTCCACAATTCTGTAAGTGTTAAGGTTTTTCATTCAAGCATTAATTTCTTTTAAAGACCTGTAATAGTTAATTGTAATGCTTGATTTTTTACGAAATATTTGAATAAAATTAGTCTATCGGTAAAACGGAAACAGAAAGGAGTGTCACAATGTACATTAATGCAGATTTTAGACATTTAAAATGATAATATAGTAATCATAATGATTTTTTTTTCAGATTAAAAAGTGTGATTTTTTTTTTGATAACCTAAATAATATGATTATTTACAATCTAATATAATTGTTTTTCTATTAAAAAGAAATGATACAATTGTTTTTCCTTGCCTAATTCACTGAAAATTTATTTATTTTGGGCCTTCGTTGATCCCATGGCTCATAAAGCCGACCTGGACTGGGCTCTTGGCAGAATATCGCTGCGATGGAACTTTCAGATGTCAGTCTTCTTGGTCTTGGGCTCCTTTGTCCCACGACAAGTCATAGCATGGCCATTTTACTTTTCGGGCTTACTAATGATGACAACTTGACAAGCCCATTACACATTTTAACCTAAGCCCAACTTATAGTCAAAGAATGTTGCCTATCCAAGCCCAGTCATTGGTGGCTCAGTTTTTTTTTAGAAATTTAGTTTGGTTCATAGCCGAATTTCAAATGAATTATTTCCCTTTTCAGGCGGAAGTCTGTTTTTTCCCCAACGCTTTTATGATTCTGAAAGGCTTTCTAGTTGTCTTCGTAAACACAAACCTTAACATTGAAATGGCGCCAAACAGAACGTACACGTGTACGGCACTGATAAGCCCCCACGAGTTTGCCATCGTGCAGGGCACCATCTTAATATTATCTCTTCCGTTAAATGAAAAATAAACACAAATCAAACCCAAAAATTAAAAATCTTATCACAGCCTTTTCCGCTCCCTAGATCTCGCCGCGATCCCTGCCCGTACAATTGCCGGCGCATTTCACTCGGCCGGAAATTCACTTAATCTCCGATCACGCATCCTACGCTCCTTGTACCTTTCTGTTACCTTTTTTTTTTATAACTTGTAATACTCTCCTCATTTTCTTCTTTTCTCACTAGTTTCCTGTTTTGCAGGGATTTGGTGAAACGTCTTGTCGTTTTTGCTCCAACCAGGATTTGTTTGAGATAGTTGCTGCAGAAAGAGATGGTAAGTATCTTTGATGTTATCATTGCCAAAGTTTGAGTATTTTTTCTAGTTAAGTGAGTTAACTGTGCTGTTATGTCCAATGTTTGAAGAATTGCATGTCTATGTTTTATTGAGCAATGCACTTAGTTCACTGATTTACCTACCTAATTGTACGTTTTTTTCCGACGATTTTGTACTGGTATAGCTTGTTAGTTGGCAGAGATAATTGATGTTTGGAAGTTTTAGGTAACAGAGCATAAAGAACCACTTAAACGAATTCAATTGGTTGCAGTAGAATATGGAATTTTTTAGCTTAAAGTAAAACGAACTCTTTTACTCAGATAACGATTTTCTCAGTTTTCTAGTACTGTTTGGTTTCATTATAGATGATTTGTTTGTGGATTTTGTTCTTGTTGCTTCGTGACCATGAACTTGGGCTTAAGGAATTTGTCTGACATTCTTCACAGAATCAAGGTTTTTGGATGGCGAAGGGTGCTGGGTGTATAAATGATGGTGAGCTCAATTTTGAGAATTCTTCCGGAGTTGAGCCCAAGCGTTCTCACCAGTGGTTTCTGGATGGTGCTGAGGCAGATCTTTTCCCCAATAAAAAACAGGCAGTTGCAGTTCCAACTGCGAATTTTTTTACTGGAATGTTAAACTCAACTATTGCTCCATGGACCAATGGTTCAAGTTTTCAATCAATGCCAGGCCATTATGGTGAACGGCTATTTGAGACTGATACTGATAATGACCGAGCTGTGAATTTTGATGACAGAAGCATCCCGTCAGTTAGCTCTGACAAGGCCAATGCGGTAAGGAAGTTTGAAGAGGATTCATTTGATAACAATTCCCCATTTGGTCTCTCTATGTCTCATTCTCTTGAAGATCCGAGGGCAAGTGTAAACTATGGTGGGATTAGAAAAGTGAAAATCAGCCAGGTCAAGGAACCTGAGAATTTCTCATCATTTCCGATGGAGCATGCTTTTAACAGGGTTGATAATAATGTCATGTCTGCAGCTCATGCCTATGACAAGGCTGATGAAAATAGCATATCAATGGGTCTTGCTTACAGCAAAGGGGACAGCAATGTCATGTCCGTTAGTGAAACTTACAATAGTGAAAATAACATTTTGATATCAATGGGACAATCATATAACAAGGGGGATGAAAGCGTATCAATGAATCAAGCATACAAGGAGGACACAAATAATGTAGCAATTGGGGTCAGCAATAGTGACAACAATATCATTTCCATGGGTCAGCCTTACAACAAGGCAGGTGGAAGTACGATATCAATGGGGAACATCTATAATAAAGGCAACGACAGTACTTCTTTGATAGGGCAAACATATAACAAAGATGAGAGCAATAATTTATCAATTGGTCATTCTTTTAGTCGGGGGGAGAGTACTATTATATCATTTGGTGGATATGATGCTGATGAGGATGGTACAAATCCATCTGGACGGATTATTTCTAGTTATGACCTGTTGATGGTTCAATCTTCTCTTCAAAGATCAGAAGCTATAAATGGTAGTATGTTGATTACATCAAATGCAGATGCACTTATGTCTACTGCACGTATAGCTTCCTCTGGTCCTGAAATTGCTTCTAAAAAGAAAGAGGATGCAAAAACATCAAAGAAGGATGCTCCGAACAACTTCCCCTCAAATGTAAGAAGTTTGCTATCCACTGGAATGCTAGATGGAGTTCCTGTAAAATATATAGCTTGGTCACGGGAGGTAATTCTTATTTCTCCTGCGTTTGCTTCTCAATCTCTTATTACCCTATTACATTCCTGATTCGTTGTAAACTTATTAGAAGGAGCTTCGTGGTGTAATTAAAGGTTCTGGGTATTTGTGTGGCTGTCAGGAATGCAACTTCAATAAGGTGAGTTAGTTTAGTAGTGGTACTTGCCTCTATCTTTGTTAAGAGAATACATATTGATAAGGAAGTTCCAGTGCATTGTATTTAGCACGTAAGCAATGTATTAATGGACTGTTTTTCAGATAGTCAATGCTTACGAATTTGAGCGACATGCTAATTGCAAAACAAAACACCCCAATAATCACATATATTTTGAGAATGGGAAGACTATTTATGGCATCGTCCAAGAGCTAAGAAGCACACCTCAGAATATCCTTTTTGAAGTCATCCAGACAATTACTGGTTCTGCGATCAACCAGAAGTCCTTTCGTCTCTGGAAAGGTGATGAAAAAAACTTTCTTACGTAATTGTGTTGCTAAAGATATTTAGTGTTCCACTCCTTTCATTCTAGTGTTGTCCTTCTCTAAGCGTTACAGTTATTTGGCCTTGACGCTCACGTGCATTCTTCTTCCCCCTTCCAGAATCCTTTCTGTCTGCAACTCGTGAACTTCAACGCATATATGGGCAGGATGAAGGGAAGCCATTATAATTAGGCATGCTAGTTTAAATCGGAAGGTAGAGTCTTCCTTGTTTTGTGGATGGAACTTAGCATTGGCCACCAGCCCATGTACTCCTTTTTTTGGTGATTTTGTACAATGTGGGAGGGCATTGAATGTTTTCAAGTTTTGGTATTGATGACTGGTGATCATTTTGAAGCTAGGTGATCAACCTCATGCAAACTCTTAAATCTCGTTTTTGGATGTACAAAGACCATGAGATCCCCATGCCTTAAGGGGGAAATGAAATCTAAATTGTGATTGTTCTTTTGCAATTTATTTTCTGTTCTTGTCCTCAATCCTCTTTATCTCAGAAATACCCTTTTTCAATGAAGTTTATTACATTTTCGAGCAACCTTAAACTTTAAGATAACTTGTTTCTGGGGATGTGTCGGGTATTGTATTTGTAATTTTGAATTCCGCTCGAGTCTGTGTGCTTGTGCTTGATGAGAGTGCAGGGAAACAGAATATTTCATTAGCCATATAATTAGGACTTATTTTTGTCAATTAGTCCATTCCTTCATGAATACTAAGTCAGCAGAAAATCCCAGTTTAATGCACAATCTGCCAAAACTGGAGGAAGGATAGGTATGGTTGGCTTGTGGAACTTGCCGTTGTCCGGCCGGCTGTTGGTACCCTCTTCGGAACCCGACATCAAACGAGATTAGCCTCCGGCCGGAAGGGACAAAAAGGATATCGGAGAGAAAAAAAATACAGTAATAGTTTGGGTTTTGGATTCTTACACTGTAGACAGCTGTTAACAATTTGGTGTCCCAGTTGATAGGCCAAACACCCGCATTTCCCCTCTCCATCACCAGAGCAACAACTGTGCCCTCAATTGTGCCAAACAGGCAAATCCATGCCGTGAGAGAGAGCTCAGTTGGGTATGCTTTTAGTGTGATTGCCTAGAAACATGAAACAGAGATTAGGGTAAGTAAGTTGGTCCCCGCGATGAACACACCAGCCTGAGCAGGATTGTGTGTTTCTTCAAGTCTGAATCACAAGTGTCCCTAAGATCAATCTTATTCGCACGAGTCAGTCACACCAACCACTTGTTCCTATGGATTATGGGTTTTGACCTGAGTAGAAATTAGAGCAAAAGCATGGTGGAAGTATACATTTTATGGAATCATCGTCGTACATGATTACACTTACTTGCAGAATCATGAATGCTGCCCAACTGAAGCTCCCAGTCACAATCATCGCCGGGCCCTTGATGGAATCATGGAAACTTACGCTATTGCCTGTTTCATGTTGATGATGGTACGATGTTCCTCTTGTCCAGAACAACTCAACAAGTGGACCTTTTATTAGTGTCATGATCATGGCTCCTGCAACTGTTGCTATAGTCCCAGCCACCTTCGCCTGGCTGTGGATTGACCTAATCTTCACTGTCTCGAGCCCACACTTCCGCAAACACTTTTTTTCAGATGCAAAACATGTTTTAAGGAACAGGCTGTCTAGTTTTGATGTAATATCTAATAATTACCCAACAATGCAGGCGACTATGAAGGTAATGGCAGGCAGAATATTGATTATAGCAGCTGCAAATGTTGCTGTTGTGTACTTCATCCCTAAGATATACAAGTTCTGATCAATCACCGGTCGGCGCGGAGTAAAAGAATAAGAATTGCTTGATCAGATATACTTATAACAGTTTGTTAAGTGGAATTAATTAGAACAAATGTCTTATCTTTTTACGCTCTTAGAAGTTTACTCGAGTAAGCTGAGCGCTATTATCTTGATGAAGGTTGAGCGGGTCATCTTTGGCATCACTTTCCTGTTAAGAAAATACAATGTTGTCAGGATCTCTATTTTTGTACGAGCGTGTGTGGGTGCGCGCGTGAATTAGATATTTGAAAAGAGAGATTAGGAGATGATAACGTATACTTGTCTAGGAATACAGCAAATGGGGCAATGACGATAGTAGCAACTGCATGTCTATACAGCACAAGAACGTAATTGCTCATTCCTTGATTTAGTGCAGCTTTGGTCAGAATATCCATACCTGCAAGACAAACTTGCAGTTGCAGGAACAAAACTGCAATAAATGGCTTCATTCTATCAAACCAACCATTTCCGAATTGGATATTCATTTTTTTTCTCACTTAATTCACTTAATAGAATTCAATTAGAAAATTGGGTTCTGCAATTCTTTTTACTTTTTTTTTCCCTTCTTCTGTTAGATGAAGGGAGGAGTAATTTTGGAAAAAAAATTATTAAAATATTCAAACTTAACGGAGTTTGTTTCCGTTACTTTTTTTTAACCGTTGGAATTATATTAAACTAATGGATAAAAGATTTGAGACCAATAAAAAAAAAAAAATGTGGAACTGATTAAAATAAAATGATAAAGATTTGGGATCTGGGTGTATTAATCCTTTTTCTTTCTTCCTTTTTGTGGATATAGAATTTATCTTAGATCAAAATCTCTACATTTAAGAAGTGACATACCATTACCTGACAAGTGCTTTCAAACAAATACTAGTGATGGGTTTTGGTTCTCAGAAATTTTTAGACGCCAAGTGAGTGACTCCATAAATGCAGCTTTCGATTTTGATACCTCTTTTGCATGATTTTACGTTCCCTTAATTTTGGTGGAGTTGCTTTCTTTTTTTCCTAATTATTTACACAAAACAAAACAGGTCAGGGGTTCAAACTCAAATTCGTTATCGACCAACTCATACAACTTTTTAACAGGGGATTTGGTCCCCAACTGCAAAATGGAGGCCTATCAGTTTTTAGTTTGTTGAGTTTTGGTTAGAAATAAATAAGAACTCCAAAAATTATATATTACAAGGGGTAGAGGTCTGTGTTGAGTGGAGTGCATAAAGCACGCACATGTCTAATACGCTATCTATAAGCCAAAATTAGGGCTCTTATGACATTGGTTTTCCTTAAGTTGTACTTTTTACCAGAATTTCATGATGCCGGAATACTTTTTGGTAGGCATAAATTATGTAACTTCATGATTATGATTTCCAGCCCTCACACTTCAGTTACTTGTTTGGTAGGAATTTCTATTTGCTCTTCAGCTTTTGTTGTGGATGGTGACTCATAGTCCTTGCTTTTTCCCCAAACGACAAGATACAGACCAGCAACAATGACAATAGCACCAATTATCCTGTAAATGACATAAATCAGTTAGTTGGTGGTATTTCCCGCTTAGCAAGAAGGAGTTAGGTCTTAATTTCGAGTATCCTATACCTTCCAAGGAACATCTGCTCGGCTAAAATGATGGAGCTCATGACAGCAACAATAACCATGCATAAAGGACCAAAAGCTGTCACAAAAACAGGGCCCCTAACCTTCATTACCAATCCTTGAATGTAATATGCTAGTCCTGAACAGAACACACCCTGCAAAAGATTCTTCTTTTAGGATCAACTTTTCCCCCTCAAGATCCTCTTTCTGTTCTATATATATAAATCGTTTCGCGATTCTTACACTGTAGACAGCTGCTAACAATTTAGTGTCCCAGTTGATGGACCAAACACCAGCATTTCCCCTTTCCATTACAAGAGCAACAGCTGTGCCTTCAATTGTTCCGAACAGGCAAATCCAAGCCGTGAGAGAGAGCTCAGCTGGGTATGTTTTTAGTGTGATTGCCTAGAAACATGAAACATAGGTTAACATCGGTACGTAAATTAATCCCCAAAGGCACCACCCTGAGCAAACTGTGCGTTTTTTTAGGTCTAAATCACAGGTATCCTTAAGTCCAATGTGTCCGGATGAATCATGTTCGTACCAAATTATGTGCATAAAACATGTTAACCTTACTTGCATAATCATGAAAGCTGCCCAGCTGAAGCTCCCGGTTGTGATCATCGCCGCGCCCTTAACGGAATCATGGAAACTTATGCCGCCTGTTTCGTGTTGATGGTAGGATGTTCCTCTTGCCCAGAGCAATTCAACAAGTGGACCTTTTATTAGTGTCATGATCATGGCTCCTGCAACTGTTGCAACAGTCCCAGCCACCTTCGCCTGGCTGTGGAGTGACCTAATCTTCACCGTCTCGAGCCTACGCAGCAAAAAACACCTTCTTTTCAGATAAAAAACATGTTTTAAGGAACAGAAACAGTTAGTTAATTAAGGTTGTTTAATTTTGATGTAATATCTAATTACCCAACAATGCAAGCCATTATGAAGGTAATGGCAGGAAGAATGTTGATTATAGCAGCTGCAAATGTTGCCGTTGTGTACTTCATTCCTAAGAAATATAAGTTCTGGTCAATCACCGGCCTGCCCAGGAAAAAGTCAGTTAACTGACAGTTTTCTTGTGAAATTAGAACAAAAGGTTTGGTCTTTTTAGCTTTTAGAAGTTTACTCGAGTAAGCTGAGGGCAATTATCTTGATGAAGATCGAACGAGTCATCTTTGGCCTCACTTTCCTGTTAAGAAAACAAAATGTCAGAATCTTATTTTGTACGAGCGTGTGTGTGGATGTGCGTGCGCGAATTAGATTTGAAAAGGGAGATTATAGGAGATAATAACTTGTCTAGAATTACTGCAAATGGGGCAATGACAATGGTGGCAACTGCATGTCGATACACCACAAGAACATAATTGCTCATTCCTTGATTTAGTGCAGCTTTGGTCAGAATATCCATACCTGCAAGACCAACTTGCAGGAAAACAACTGCAATAAATGGTTTCATTCTATCAAACCAACCAATATTTCCTAATTGGATATTCATTTTTTTCTCAATTTTTACTCCAAAATTATCACTTAATAATTGGTGATGATCAGATAAAATGTTGTATGTTTTGTTGTTTGGTGTTTGTTCTTGCTTGCTTCTGTTATATATAGAACAAGGTTTGTAGACGAATGAATTGATTTCAGGATCCAAACAGGACTCCACTAACTTTACAAAATATAATTCCTTTTCTTTTTTGGATATTGAATTTATCTTAATCAAAATCCCTACAGCTAAGAAGTGACGTAGCACTTCCTTATGCCCATGAATCCTTTTTCCCTACTCATCAAAATTTGTTTTTAAACCATCGATGGTAGTGTATTGTCTGATGAAATGCTAAAAGATTGGTCTATTTTTTAAATCTCATGGAGTATTGTTGGAAGAATTGGTCTCATTCTAATTCAAATAATTTTTAAATAAGATTGATTTTCTCGTCGAAAAGAATAGAAACTGAGAGAATACTCTAAAAAATGGGAAAGAAAAATTGATTTTTCGATGAAACACACCCGACAAGTGCTTTTTGGTTCAAACAAAACATTATTAATGGGTTTCTTTGAGGAATGTTGAGACGTCAGTGAGTGACTCCATAAATGCAGCTTCTTTTGCATGATTTTACGTTCCATTTGGTGGGAGTTGCTTTCTTTTTCTCTAATTATTTATACAAAAGAGGTCAAACTCTCTAACTGATTGGTTGCTAATTGTTTTGTAGTACAAGTCCTAATAAAATTTGTTGGTTAAAAGAGATTCGTAAGTAAGTGCGGCTTTACGAGTTCATTTGGTCTATCCGACTATGTTCTATATTCTGTCGATATAAAATTACATTTGTTCGAGTATGATTGGGTTTAAAAAATGAGTGATTTTATCAATATGGTTTTCTCCATTCAGCAAACTCGAACATAACATATGATTTATTTTGAATGATTACTCAACCAATCTCTTGTAAGGAATCATACTCTACTCGTCATTGTGGTCTCGTCACACTAGTTTTATGATCTTTTTTTGTTGTTGCATCACACCTCATTTTGGCCTTTCTTTTAATTACCAAATTAGAAATTAATTAATTAATTGACTCATTAATTAACTATATTACTTTCTCTTCCTAATTGAATTTGGTAATTTGAAATGGAGGAGAATCCATGGTGGTCGAGGATTCAGTGGGTACCAAAGATCCCACTGTTGCATGTTTTAAAGTTTAAACTAGCCCTCCAGAAATTTGTTGCCTTGTGCTTTTAAATTTATCAAGGGCACTTCAATTATTCAAACACCCACTCATCTATGTGTTAGCTAACGTGGAAAACAATATTGTCTTTATGATTTTATAGATACGGTGTTCTTGCCACTCACACCCATCAAATTTTTTTTTTTATGAATAATTTTGAAGTGAACAACAGAGTAATTTGGTTGTGTCACAGGACTTGCATAACGATTTTACGTGGCTTACGTCTCTAGGTGGTTTATTGATCGTGCTACTAAATAATCTTGTATCGTAGTTTTTTTTTAAAATGAGTGAATTCCTCCTAAATTTTGTTTTCCAAAATTAGATTTAGTTAATCTTGAGATCGGTTTGTAACTCTTCTAATTTTTGCTTTTTTAAAGTTCGAATTAGATTGTTTTGTATCTTTAAGTACCGTCTTTTCTAACATATTTCAACAGAGTAATTTGGCGTGAGTAGATTCCCATACATAATAACTCAACAACTTCAATTTTCATAGTGCCATTTTTTTACATATAAAAAAGAGTACACTTTTGGGTATAATCATGCAATTTTAAGAAAAGAAAAACTTAAAAGAAGTACAAGTTTTATCCAATAATTAAACCGAAAGACAGAATGTCTTAATACTTTCCATTAATTCACGATTATAAAACAAAAGACACCTGAAAAAGAAAACAAAAATTGAATGACACGTCGTGTTCTACTCACGACTACTTTTTCTTAATAAAAGTGAGGTATCAAAGAATCACCTTGTATGATTAGTTTTGTCATTTCCCCTTTACATATTTTTGTTCTGTATCCAATAAATAAATAAAAATCATTCCAACAAATGAGTATGTATCGCTGAGATTCTTGCACCAGTATTATTGAGAGAATTCAAGAACCCAACATTTGGATCTGTCTTCTTTTTCTTTTTGAGGACAATATCTGTACCAATATACGTCTCTTAACATCCACCACTCTCTTCTTTTTCCCTGAATAATGCATGCTTTTCTTCATCTTTTTGGAAAAGCATGAAAAACAGAACGTAGTAGTAGACTGTACGCAAAGCTGAAATTCATGTTTCTATATGGATTCTAGGCTCGCACAACTAAAGAAAGAGCTCGCACGCGATTTAACGAAAAACGATGTTGTTTATGAATGGACATGTAAGTTATAAGTTGTTTTTTAACTATCCGAACATAAAATGAAAAGAAGTCAATCTTGTTTTGTTTTTATACTTTCTGAATTGAGAAATTCTTTAATGTTGTGGGCATGGCGGGTCTTTGATTGGAGTTGGAGATGAGACTTGGAAACTTATTAAGTGGTGAAGATTATTCGGATTAAACATTATGAGATGAAGATTGATCTCCACTTCAACGATAAGGCCAAATTCCATAATATGATATATCCAATTATTCAGATTATTCCAAATATCTGAGTTTCATTTAAAAGAAATCAAAACTCAAAGATTTATATGATCTTCAATAACATCTAATTTAATGAACTTAACTGAATTTAAAACAAATTTGAATCGGACAAACAAAATATAATGAACTTTCATAAAATTTGAATTTCAAGTACTTAAAGTTAAACCTAAGTTGGAAATTCAGTTTAGGCATCCAAAATTTGGAACACACGTCGTCTGCTGTGGACAACTATTGGTTCTTTCTACTTTTTTGACTCCATGGAAGATATAGCATAGAGTTCCTTTCACAAAATGATAAAAAGAAATAATCTAATATAATTAATTTTCTCAAAATAAGAAGAATCTAACATCCGCACCAAATGTGTAGTAGTAGTTGTAAAGTAATGATAAGAAAAGAACAATACAAGCTCCCCAATCACAATAGCTGTCACAATTAGTTTTCCACCAACACACCAGCATGTAGCCCATATGTGACACACACTCGTCTTCACAACATTCTTAAGAACCGCAGCAAGCTGATTTTTGTGCAGCTTGGCTAGACCCTCCTGCCTGATCTGGTTGGTTAATTTTGATCGTCTGGGGCTGCACAATCGAATTGAAATTATTATCCTCCATATGAGGGGAATACAAGGAGACACCACAAGCATACAAAGGTATGAACAAATAATGGTATGATTCTTTTCTACACAAGACTATATTTGACATTCAATCAGTTGTTGCTAAAACAACACTAAAATGAGGGTTCACAAGACAAAATATTCGACATCCAATCAGTTGTTGCCAAAGCAACATTAAAATGAGGGTTTGAAACTTCGAACAACAAAATTCCAACCAAGATGAAGATGAAACTAATATTTCCTTCTATTTCTTAAAAGCCAAAACCATGCCTTGTTAAATTGAAAATTTTGCTTTTATTGTCAAATCTCCCATGGATTAAGAAAAAAGATTTTGGGAAAAAAATAGACACAGAATGCAAAAATTCTGACAATAAGTACCTCAGCCCTCGAGTCAGTATCTGCAAGTCTTTGCTTGATGTCCCTAGCTATTGAAAAGAAAACCTCCTCCACATTTAAATTTGTCTTTGCACTCTGTAGAAGACACACCATCTTCATTTAGCATATACAAAGAATCAATTAACTCTAAGTACTTTTGAAGTCATGAGCAAAGTTTACATACAGTCTCGAAGAATTTGATGCCATATTCATCAGCGAGAGCCTGGCCCTTTGAAGTAGGAACAGCCTGAAGCACAAAGTTCCTTGTCAACTACAGATCTATGATAACATCAGCAAACATGCACACACAATTCCAGAGTAACATACTCTTTTGCTTTCATCCATGTCTGCCTTGTTGCCCACCAATATCTTGTTGACATTGTCAGAAGCATGCTGTTCAATATTACGAATCCAATTCCTAATGTCTACACAGAGCGTAAAAGTAAAAGATCTATCACATTCCAAGACAAACAACCACAGAGATTAAATGGACAAGGAAGATCAGGGTAAGCATGAAATATAAACTTCAAATGATAGGAGTAAAGGCAATTACTGTTAAAGGATGACTCATCAGTGACATCATACACAAGCAAAATACCCATGGCTCCCCTGTAGTAAGCTGCAAAATGGAAAATTAAGTAAGAAACTACTGAACACTGACAGTGTCAGAAAATAAAGGAAAATGATAATGAAGGCTGGCAGGTCAGGATAAAATCACATATCGGAGAACAAAAATAGATTGGAAAAAAAAAACACAAAAAGTGCATTTGAGCAGATTGGAAAATCCTAACAACTAAAAAGAAGGTAGAAGCCCACTTTTCAATCCAAACAGACCATAAAAGGCAGATATACAATACCCCTGCTTTTTTATAAGCACAAACTGAGAGATCATTTAAAATAATCAAAACATCCTTTTAAAAGCATGTCAAAGTGCCCCACTCACAATGGTGCATGTGGAGAAGGAAGTGACCAGCAATATCTTAATGTATGAGATGAGTCAATACTTGTATCTTAGTATCTTAAGTAACATTTATAGGGTTCAGACAAATGAAGCTGCAGCAAGGAGAATAGCTCATAAAAGCCTCTATCTACTTGATCAGAGGAAACTTCTGTGCAGCTCAAATATGGATAACATGAAGAGCATTATTTGGTAATTAAAACTTGAGGCTACATGAAAGAACATCTTTTTCAAAGGAGGAAGAGATGTATTAAGGGTGCACGAGGGGCAGCCAACACATGAGGCATGGAAAGAGGGATTGTTGGATGCATATTATGGTGCGCATTGCCAAATGTTAAGAAAGTACTAGCAAGCATATACTGATCTAAAAACAGAAGCATCAACAGAATGCCGACTTAACCTAGATGACTAACCTGTTGTAATTGTTCGGAAACGCTCTTGACCAGCAGTATCCCAAATTTGCAATTTGATCCTTTTTCCATCAAGCTCAATTGTCCTTATCTTAAAATCAATGCTGTCAAAACAGATTAAACCTATTACAACAATAAGAGGTATTTCTCTGAAGAACAGGAAGGAATCCCTGCTACCGAATATCAAAAAGAAAAACGCTCTACTGAATGTCAGTTCTACAGACACGTACCCAATTGTTGTAATAAAACTAGTGGTAAAGGAACCATCTGAAAAACGTAAAAGAAGGCAACTCTTACCCACACCTGCCAATTCACATCCGAAACAAAGACAAAAAGGGAAATGGTCATTGTCAAAAGTCAATAAAAACACCTTAACATGCATAAACAGTACATAAAAAAATTTATTTAAGATGATAGTATGAAGGGCAGTGCAAGCTTATGAAGTGACCAAGATAGCATCTTGTGATTGGGATGCATGAAATTCCTGTTTAAGGAAACTTTATGCATTTTGATAAAATTACTCAATACGAAATCCATTCTAATCAACTCACACCATTTCTAAACAAGAATTGCCAACTCGAATAGAATATTTGTGCTTTGACACTTGGTGCTAGCATCAAATCCAACCTATCTTTAAATAACAACAACAATGCATTTGATAACACCCAGCACACTCTAAGCAAAATATCAAAAATAGCAATTGACATTAATTGACTTGCCCCTCCATCCAGGCTCCGCACTGACCTCAAAAATCACTTTTTGAAAATTGAAAATTACACCACTAACTATTGACCAGATGGTCTCATCAAAACACAAGCTTAAAACGAGCTATACACGACCTCACTCTAGCTTTCCACTCCACGAACTACCATTACAAATGCAATCCAAATGCAAACCAAATGCAAACGCAATAACAAGGATCAAAGTGTAGGAATGCAAAATCACATTGCAACCTATTTGGAGATTCAGCATGAAATAAGAGGGGTAAAAATGTAAAATCATACCGCTGTCCCCGATCAGAAGAAGCTTTATGAGGTAATCATAATCAGCACGAGCTCTTGCAGGTGGAGCAGCCATGGGTGGAAAGAAAAAGGAAAGCTACAACACCAATCCACGAAGAGAAATTAAAAACAAAAATCAAATAAAAACAATTAAAGAACCGAGACCAGAGAAACTAATACGAAAAGTAAAAATAAAAAGATGAGTAAACGGAGCAGAGATACCGGATCCGGTTATGAGAAGTGAGATCTAGTTAGGGAAAGATCAGAAAATGAGGAGGAGAAAGTGTTTTTGTTATGATATGTCAGCAGGACGGCCGTTGAAAATTTTGTGGAAGGGGAGAGATTTTAACAGTGAGACGTGAAGCATCATATAAGTTATAGGATCCGTTTTTAGACCGTTGGATTTTTTTTGCCTACTGAGATCTGGGTGGTCATCCGACGCACGGTATTGAATGTGTCAATGATGCGGCGGGGATTTGTTGTGCAGTTGATTAATTAAAACGGTGTCGTGTGGGCATTTTGGTGAAGCTCGTTAAAACGGAATCGTGGACAATCTGGATATTTATTATGATTTGTGAATCTGTGATGAATAATTTAGATATGACTTTTATTTATTTTTAGTTTAAATCTAGAACAACAACAGATAGCTACAGTATTTATTAATTATTGTTTATGGGGATTACTTAATTAGCTTGCGAAGAGTTCAAATTTGAATTAAAATATTTTTTATTCAAGTCTGATTTTTTTTTTTGTAACGAATGGGTCTGAACTCTGAAGCAGGATGGCAGGTCGTTTTGACCATGGTTTTCACAGCATGATCAGCACAAAACGCGGATTTAAAATTGACGTAGTGTTGCGGGGTCCACCTCCTTTCAAATTGACGTAGTGTTGCGGAATGCGGAGTATTAAACGTGTGATGTTTTATTTTTTTCTAAATTTTAGAATTGTTATTTCACAATCGAAAAAATGATAAAATAAGAGTAGCGATTTGATAACCACGAGATTTAGAAAAAAGTAAAATGTTACACATCTATTATGTGACTCGAAAGAAATTGAGGAAATTCAATAGCTCCACAAATTGGATTACACTTGTACGTTGCATATTTATATAGAAGAATCAATATTCATGATAATTGATAAGACTTGAGTTGTTTTATATTCTAAGAAGTATTTGTTTTATTCTAAGTAATTCATTGAGAAACTTATATAGTGGCTGTTTGGGGTTTGGGGTTGGGTACCCAACCCAATATTTGCCAACCCAAAATGAAATTTTGGTGTTTGTTAAACACCATTCTCGAAATAAAAAAGTGGGTTTTTGGGTGGGGAAATGAGAAAAGTAGGGGGTGAGGGAATGGAGCAAAATGCTCCATTCCGGAAATGAAACTCCATTTGACCTTCTCTCTCCTTTTTTTTTTCTTTTTCATTTCATTTTAATTTTTTTACGTTATATAACCAACAAAATAAATTAAAAACTACCCCAATAAAATCTCTATTTCAAGATAAGTAATTTTAGATCAATTTTTCCTATTTTTATTAATTTTTTGAAAATGAGTTTAAGTTGCCAATGTGATTCACGCTAGGCACTTTTTCCTTGGCGTGATCACGCCAAGCCCTTAGCGTGATCACGCCAAGCCTTAGCGTGATCACGCCAATGATTTTTCTCTCCTCCAACAAAATTATAAAAAATCTAAAAAAAATGTAAAAATTCACGAAAAAATGTAATTAACCTAAAAATCAAGAAACATTGTAAAAAAATCCAAGAATTCACAAAAAAATTGATTTAATTATGGACAGAAGGGGCTTTTTGCCCGAAAACAATAGTCTAGGGGGGTGAATTTCAAAAAATGAAGTTCAGGGGAGGTTTTTGATTTTCAACGATAGTTCAGGGGTGGTAAAAACTATTTCCCCTCTATAAAATCGTGATTTCCTTCTTCTTCTTCACTTTTTTCAGAAATTTCTCTCTCCTCCAACCCGACCCTTTCACCTCCAAAATCGATTTTCTTCTTCGAATCTCCCCCAAATCTTCTCCGAATCCTCTCAAATTTTGACCACACCTTCCCTACATCCATTCCAACAAAACCCATCAATTTATTTCGACATCCATCCGTAAAATCACTCTCAATTTATTTCGGCACAATGTCTTATTTATGGTATATAGATCAATTTTATTAGATGTTAGATTATAAATAAATTGATTAAAAATATATATAAAGATAAAAAAATAAAAAAAATTCAAACACTTAAAATGAATTATGCCCTTTATGGTCATTTTACATCCAAATCATAGTTTTGGAAAACTGGACTACCAAACAGCACCCTCCATTTCCCAGATATCGTTTTCCCACTGAATTTTTACAATTTTACCAAACAGCACCCTCCATTTCCCAGACGTTGTTTTCCCACTGAACATTTCCTCACTGACCATTTCCCCACTAAACTGGACTGCCAAACAGAGCCATAGAAGTGTGGAGATAACACTCCTAGTGAATAATTTTTCTTTATAATAAGATACAAATTACAATAAATTTCAGGTTTAAAACGCAAGCATTTACAAATTTAATGAATTATAATTAATTATGTTTTCACTGAATTGATAAATTAAATTAAATTTTATCAGCGCTGAAATTTTATTTTATTTTATTATCATTTTGTAAATTTGAGATCGATTTGTGGTCTCCAGGTCTCTTTAGGTTCTTTTGTGTGTTTTTAATATAATATCAGCAGCTCAGTGGGGAAAAAAACTACTCCCTCCGTCCATTTTTAATGGACGCGAGGGAGTGAATCCCGAATATTTAGGCAACTGAGCAAGCTGTCAGCTGTGGCCACACAGATTACTGTGGGTGTCGCCGCGTGTCGAGCAAAGAAACCATCTTCTTCCTTTTTTCACGGATTTTCTTTCTCTCTCTCTCTTTTCTTTCTTTCTCCTTCTGTCAAAAAAATACACCCTCTATCATCATTTCCTATTCTCACCTCCGCCACAGAAAGGAGCGTAAGGTCGTCTCGAGTCGGGAGCAGGTCGAACGGAACCAATCGGACCACCCACGCGCCTCCAACAGCAGCCGGAGCTTCCGCCACTCCGGTCACGCGCCACCACGCGCAGGAGCGTCCCATCTCCGATCCGACAGAAACCACCCTTGTTCTGCTCGCCTCGTCATTTCCTCCAAGGATCTATGGTCGCCTTCGTGATCTTTTCGTCCAATCTTGTTTTATTTTGCATTTGAAAATGAAGCAGGAGAGATGAGAAGCCTGACACCTTCTCTGCTTTTGCTGGACACTTCTTTTCCATGTTTTATTTTTCATTTAAAATGTGGCCCTTTCAGTTTTTTATTTCTCTTTTTTGCCCCGTATGACGTGATGGTCGTGCAAAAAACGACGGGTCGTTTGAGGGCATTTTTGTAAGAACACCAATAAAGTGGACTGAAATGACAATCGCGTCAGTTAAAAATGGACGACGTTTTTGGACTAAAACGTCTATTAAATAAAGACAGAGGGAGTACAAACGACCAAAATAAACATTAGAGCCGGCATTAATAAAAAAAGTTGGAGGCGGACTTCAAATGATATATTTTGGGCCTAATATTAGTTGGTTCAAGTCCAAAATTACACTGGAGTTGGGCTAAGCCCATGAAAGGCAAGAGGATGTGCTTAATTAATTATTTTCATGTGACTCCACACTATTATCGTCAATTACTTGCGGTCTCTTTTTAGGGTGGGGAACTTGTTCGATAGATGTTTACACTATATTAAATATTAATTCACCATTACTAAGAACAACCTCCAATTCTTGATGCACTCCACCCGGAGAAAAAAAATCTCGATGCCAAGAACTTATGGATCTCAATTCTCAAGTATTTAAGTCTTTGATTTTGATTAGTCACCACCAAATTCACATCACTTGTTGTTATTTATTGTGAGGCTTGAATTAATTAATTATGAAGGGGAATTAATTGTGTATTTTATATAAGAAATATTAATTTGTGATGAAAAGGAAATAGTTTACGATTTTCTTAGTTGTGCAAGTTTTCTTTTAGTTGTGTAATTCATAAATAGAAATTTAGTTGATTTCTGATTGTGATCGTGATGTTTTGTAGTGGTGAGCTTTGTAGTATAGCATATGAAGATAGTGTAAAATTATCATATATAATTCTTTTGAGAGTGTGAAAATTGAGAACCGACAATAGGTTAAGATTGTCGTGTTCGATGTGGAGTGGTTTTATACAAATTTATTTGTGGTTATGACCCATATGATGTATTTAATGGTAATAAGAGAAGAGTGAATGTAGTCCTTAAGAGTTGACGAAACACTAAAAAAATTATGGTGTGTTGTCTTTTATACTTTGATGTTTATATTTGTGTTTAATTTTGTGGGTAGAGCAAATGTTTATAAGCAATAATTAGTAGCAGAGAAAAGATCATATACGCAACATTTGTGAAAGAAAAAAAACTATATAGAACACAATTATTTAAATGGCCTAATTAAAAGATAAGCCAAAACTTGAGATGTAGTTCGATAGCAAAGTGTTGCATCATTCGTTCATTTAACGACAAGGGAAACATGTATCTTATACAGCAAGTGCGTTCTAAAGTCCCTCTTCCCTCTTTTTTGTAGGCTTGGGAAGAAAAAGGATGGAACCAACTCTCTAATCAATAAAAGCCACAATGCCTAATTGCCTATCCTACTATATTTCTTGTGTCCCCCAATTCCCTTTCGTATTCTTTGGCATGTGATGTTTAGAATTTAATGAAAATTAGGAATTAATGACATTGAAAAGATTAATGGCATTGGCATTTGCCATAGACATTCCCCAAGTCTACACGGGCCAAAAAGAAGCAAGTAGTCAAACGGGGGATTTATTGTTAGGAGTTTTCGAGTAGGGTTTGAAGTTTACATATCTTACTCTATATTCACATTTTCAAATTTTTGTAAAGTTTGATATTATTATTATTTTATTATGTTTTGTAAGGATTTATCCTATTTCGGGTGTTTTTTCTCTGCAAGAATTGTTAATCCATATCTCTATAAACCATCTACGGGCGTAGAGTTAATTCAACTCAATTTCAAGTATTTGAATGTCGTTTATTTCTATAGTCATAATTTTAGTATTTAAAAAATTAATTTAAAAGTTAATTTTCAATTAAAAATTATAAGAAAAAGGGCAGAATTCACTCCTACATTTGTACTTCAAGTTGGAATAGACCATTACATTTGTAAGTGAGCCAAATAAACCACTACATTTGTTTATTCTGTCAAAATTAACCATTATTACCTAAAATACCCTTAATTCTATTTGCTTAGTAAAAAATTAGAAAAAACCTATGATATGGAATTTTTTTTTAAATGACGTAGATTATTTATTGGGCCAAAATTAATTTTTTAATTATAATACTGTAATTAAAGTAAACAGATTGCTCCTCACCCTTTCCAATTTCATTGCCCTAATCTCATCCTCTTCGTATTCCCTCTCAATCCGTCTTCTCTTCCGCCTTCCAACCCCATTTTTTTATTTAATTTCGGATTTTGTATAAATAAGATGAATACAATTCAATTATTTTTCAGAAATATCTTGGTTATTTCTATTCTATAATTTTGTTGCAAATTCTTCCTTTTTTTTCTCATCTTTGACTGTTTTTTCTAGCAATTTGTCCATTTTATTCAGTTCATTAGGGTTTTTTTGGGTTTAAAATTGTAGAATTCTTTTTAATGTTTCCATCTTTTGATAATTATTTTTAAAATTATTAGAAAAAAACAACAAGCAAGCAGGGATTTGTGTGTATTGGTGTTGTGCTTAAAAACAATACGCACTTGAGGTGTTATGTGGTTTATTGGCCTGGATTTCATGTTATTGGGACTCCAATACAGTATGTTATGCTGCGTGGAAGGCGGAAGAGAAGGCGGATTGAGAGGGAATGCGAAGAGGGTGAGATGAGGACGATGAAATTGGAGAGGGTGAGGAGCAATCTGTTTACTTTAACTCTTAAAAGATAATTACTTACAGTATTATACTACAAGAATTAAAAAATTAATTTTGGCCCAATAAATAATCCACATCATTTTTTAATAAAAAAAATCCATGTCAGCAAAGCTTTTTCTAAATTTTTACCAACAAAATAGAACCAAGGGTATTTTAGGTAATGATGGTTAATTTTAACCGAATAAACAAATGTAGTGGTCTGTCCTGACTTGAAGTACAAATGTAGGGGTGAATTCTCCCCTTTTTTCAAAATTATAAAAGATCATATGGGTTTTGAAAAGAACAACTAATAGAAACAACGTGTAGCACCGACTGCATATTTTAATGGTTGGTGTGAAATCCAATTTAAAAATATTTTTTCCATCAGGTCTTGCTTTTATAACAAGATGGTTAGCGCGTCACATTATGATAGCTTTGTACAACGCAACGTGATTATCATTTTTTTTATAACACGTGGGGAATATTGGATAGATGTTCATAGTTCAATAATCTTATATTTTAATATAAAAATATCGATTATGTTATATTTTTAATTTTTTATAATAAAATTATTTATTAGAAGTATTTAATATTTTTTACTAAAACAGAATTCTTTTTTCTCTTCCAACGTCAAGGTAGTTTCTCTTTATTAATAAGCATTCATTTATTCGTAAGAAAAGGTCTCGTGTCACGAAATAAAGAATAGGTCGCACCTCAATTTTCAGCACATGATGAGAAGGGAGAAGAAAGGTAAAGTGTAAAACATTAATTTGTAACTAAGTGAACAAATCAGAAGAGAACCGGTTGGTCACAATCTTTTATTGAAAAAATCAACAAGTTATGTTCTTGTATGGGTCCAAAGGAGCAAATCGATCTACCGATGTTGAACCTGGTCAGCGAGGCCAACAGTAACAAAAGAAGGCAAGAAAGTTCTTCCATGGAAAATTGACCCGTAAAAATAATCTCATTCGAGCATTATTAGTTATTGAAAAAATAATTATTTCGATTATTAAAAGTAAGTTATTCATAATCTATATAAGTTCAACCTAATAAAGAATTAATTTTGTTATCCTGTTACGTTTAAATAGTGACAATAGGTGTCATGTCATTATATTTTCGTCGCATGACACATAATGTGATGATGAGATACTTATCAAGTGATAAATTTTTTTATGAAAACTTGAGTGACGTTATCATCTAGTTACGATAAGAAATAATTAAATAGAAAAATGAGTATAAAAGGTGTTAAATAAACAACTATTACATGAGGAGTACTTAAATACTAGTAGGTAAAATATCATCAAACTGTTTTATTTAAGTACAAAAAGTTTATGGCAACTAATTATAGTCAATCATTTTTTTCCTATTTATTGATTTTAAACAAGAAAAGGAAATAAGAGAGGATGAAGAATAAGGAAGACGGGTAGTTTATGGCAAGTCAATCGTGCGCAATGATAATTGACCTGGGCTTGTCCTTGGTTTACGTTAGCCGAAATGATTATTTTAACCTCAAATGTATTTTTTTCCAATAACAAAAACAATTAACGAAAAACAAATTCTATTAATTTTTTAAAATTTTGATTATTTTTTGTTAGGTCCCACAATTTAAAAATATATTATTAAATAGAAAAAATTAAGAAAATTAAAATAAAAAACTAGAAAAATACATGTAAAAATCGAAAAGGCCTTATCAATTCAATTTTTTAACAATCAGTAAAAAATATGGATTCTATGAAAAGAAAAATCTCCTAAAATTTATCTAAATAATAAAATTGAATATTAATTTATCTATATTGGTCTTTTATTAATTTATAATCCTAAAATACATATTTTATTATTTTCCGTTTAGTTTGTGGACGAAAGTTTGTAAGAATCTAACAAAAGTTGTTAATCGCTTTGAAAAAATAGTAGAAGGAGTTAAATGCATTGACTTATAGATTATGGGTTTTTTTGAATTTGACCAATAATTCAGATGAAGTTTATGCCTATTACCTTTACAATAATTATATTTGATGGAGTTTGTTTTTATTAATTGTTTTTATCACTACAGGAGTTAAAAACGATAAATGAAGAAAATGTTTAGGACCAAATGAAACTAAAAATTACGTTTAGGATTAAAACAATTATTTTAATAAACGTTAATGACCATTCAGTATATTAACCATTCCGGCTTTGAATGATCGACAGGCATTCCATTTCTGCCTGGTGCCTCGTGTGCAGAATGCATGACAGCGGTAGAATAAATTAAATTAAATTGATAATTCATTCAAAAATAATTTAAATTTAAATTGATAAGGTGCGATGGGTTGATATTTTGCTTCCACGCAACAATATGCCACTCCACTCTCCCCCTTCTTCTTCTTCTTCATCTCTTTCCTTGTCCGCGCCAGCAAAAGCCGTCTCCAACCACCCATTTTTAGACGCCAGCAAATGCCGTCTAAAATATTTTTAGGATATTTTTGTTTTTTTCATATATTAATAGCACAAAATTTTCATAAAAGATTTTAGATTCCTGCCCCCCCAAAAAAGGGATTTTAAATTCTTTCTTTTTACAGTATTAGTGCAGCGTCGGCGGAAACTTACCGCGCGGATCTCTCGGACCAACTAATAAAAAAAAAAGGGAAAAGGAAAGAAAAAATTAACAGTATCAAAGACTCCTTATCCGGTCAGCGTACATCTCACGGAAACAGTGTGGGTCAAACGCTAACGGAACGACCGTTGGATTTGGAACCCCGTCACGTCATCGTATCCTCCTTCCCCTACCACCCAATCAGTATCTGCCACGTGGTATCCTTCACAACTCGCAACCACGACGAAGTATTAATCAAAAAAATAAAAAAATAAAAAGGTATTCGCTTCCACAGAATATACGTGGATTCGATGAGCATTTTTATTTTTGTGTTTGATGCACTTTCCATATTTACCCTTACTGGTGATTTTAATTTTTAGTTTCTTTTTCAGCTCCTCTGGTCTTTAAAAGGGGAAAGAGGAAAGAGAGCGGGAACATGTCGAGCTAGTATTTTGCTTCCTTTTTCCTCTATTTAAGCCTAGCGCACCTCCCTATTGCGTTTATTCCCTTCGCTGTTACTCCTTCTCCTCCTTTGAATATTCTCTCCTTCGTTTTTCCTGAGATCTGTGCGTTGTTTTTGGCGTTTCTTCTTCAATCTTCAGTTCTCCTGATTAGAACGCGTAACAACTGTCACAGGTGCGTTTCGAAACAGCCTTCAACTCCTCAGCTCGCAATTTTGCGGTTTTTTACGGCTATGGAAGCTCCAACTATTGTTTCCGGTAATTGCTTCTGTTAGTTTTTCTTGGATCTGGCAGCTCTCCATTTTTGTGTCACCGAGCAGATGTATGGTGCTTGCTTGATTGTTTTTTGGTAGCGGTTTAGTGTGTTGTGTTTTGGTAGATCTGCGGGTGTATTTTCGGCAAAAAATGTTTCCGTACGGTTTTTTTGAAAAGCCGTTTTGAAGAAGTATAGTGAAATTACGTGTTTCGCTGTCTTTTTTCGGTTCTATTTTCATGAGTTTGCTCTTTTTGTAAGTGTTTTTGTGTGCGGATTACTGCTTTTACGTGTCGGTTTGTTTAAGAGCTTCATAATTTCTACCGGATATTGATCTTGGAGTTTAAGGTTCTTGTCTATCGCTTGCTTGTTTTAGCTTGTTCATGTTGCTTCTAGAACTATTTCATGTTTAACGCATTAGGACTTATTCTGTTATCTCTCATAGTACTTGTGAACACTGCCAAGGTTACAATATGTGATTGTTAATGCTTGTAGAGGAAAATACATTCAATCAATCTTACCTGGAAACAGGTAGATCTAGATTTTGGAGCCTTGTGTTACATTTTTTTTGTTATAGTTCTTGTTTCATGTGTATCCTGTGGTTGGTACTCAAAGAATGTTGTTAGATCAATGATATTTCTGTTGGTAAAGTAGAGTGTATCTTGAGATACATTGTCAGTTTATTGCTGTAGTTGTTTATCAATAATCGTTCGCTGCTTTTTGTTTACAGAAATGGCTCCTCCTATTGAGACTCCAACCAAGGCCCCTGTCTATCACCAATACTCACGCCCACCTCTCAATGAAAGGATACTATCCTCGATGACCAGAAGGTCTGTTGCTGCACATCCTTGGCATGATCTTGAGATAGGTATGCATTGTTGTTTTCAACCTCTTTTCAACTTTATGCGAGATGAATTTATCTATTTTGAGATCATAACATTAATTTAATCTTTTTTTTTCTTCCATTCATTGCAGGACCTGGAGCTCCTAAGTATTTCAACTGTGTAAGAATAATGAACCTTAACTGCTGTGCTTGATACATTGATATTTGTGTCAGGCTGTCCGTAGAGTCTTGCTTTTGGAATAGGTTATTTTAGATAACACCAGCATTGTTGTTGTTTTTTAGTGCCTGTGCATAGGGAAGCTCTAAGATGGGGTTCTATTACTGCTATATTGCGATGTTAATAAAAATCTAGAAATGGTTTTCCCATTTTGGATCTCCATTTGTTCATGTTTTTCTTTTTTTCTTTTTGAACATGCTATTTAAAATTTGAATGCATTGTTTGTTTGGAGCAACATAACCAGCATGAACTTCAGAAAACCGTCATTTGAATTTCATTCATGGTTAATCTGTGCAGGTGGTTGAAATAGGGAAAGGAAGCAAAGTGAAATATGAACTTGACAAGAAAACTGGTTTGATCAAGGTAATGGCATGACTTAGCATGTGTTTTGTACCTTACTTATATGTTTGTTGTGTTTGCTGAAACATTGTACGTGCAGGTGGATCGTGTCCTTTACTCTTCTGTTGTGTACCCCCACAACTATGGTTTTATCCCACGTACTCTCTGCGAGGACAATGATCCCATGGATGTCTTGGTTATCATGCAGGTATGGTATCTCTTTGGACATTTACTTGTGTATTAATGTATTTTTGGTCTTGCTTGCGTGTGCGTATCCTCAGTTAACTACACTTGGTTTCATATTGTGTAAATCATGAAGGCTATCCGAAAACCTTTGGTATTTCATATAGAGCACACACATTCTGTTTTTCTTTCTTTTCTATCATAAGATGTTTAGGAGGAATCATTTTTGATAAAGATGTGCACAGGAACCTGTTCTTCCAGGATGCTTTCTCCGGGCTAAAGCTATAGGGCTTATGCCAATGATTGATCAGGTATGTATAAAAAGCTGGATGAGTTCAAGCATATTTTTTAACTGGGTTATTAGAGTTCTTATCTATCTTTGTTTGTTGCCATATTAGGGTGAGAAAGATGACAAGATAATTGCTGTTTGTGCTGATGACCCTGAGTATCGCGATTATAATGATATTAAGGAACTTCCACCACATCGTATGGCTGAGATCCGCCGCTTCTTTGAAGACTGTATCCTTGCAACTATTTCTTTGTTTTTAGCAAGCTCCTACTTTTGTATAGAACACAGAAACTTAGAACGTCTAGGCACACAATGGTCCTCACAGTTAGAACCTAATGAAGTTTATTATCGAATTATGTTCCTTAATAATGTGTTTAGACAAGAAAAATGAGAACAAAGAAGTTGCTGTTAATGACTTTCTGCCAGCTTCTGATGCCTTTGACGCAATCCAGCATTCACTGTAAGTAACAGACATCTCGTACTCTAAGGCACTTGTATGCGCACAAATGCAGTAGTTATTATTTCGGTTAAACTGGCAATCTCGATAAAAAATTCTGAAATGAGACAAGGTTTCACGTTCCCCATTCTTAGTCTCTGCGGCCTTGAAGGGTAGGGTTATTGATTGTTGATTTGTCCCTTTATGTCCCATTTTGCAGTAAAAAAACTAGTCTTCTGACATTGCATGCATTGCTCCTATATGGTTGCATGCATTGCTCCTATATGGACTTGATTAGGCAAGAGTCGTGGTTCTTTAGACAATGATGCCTCATAATTTCTTGAACATCTCGTGCTATCCTTTTGCAGGAATCTCTATGCAGACTATATTGTCGAGAGCCTGAGGCGGTAGTTGCAGAAGACCTTGTCTCGTGATCCTCTTATATATATATAATAGATATAGATATTGCTATATAATAGTTCTCTTTTCATCCATATATGGAAAGTTGACCCTGTGAGTGCGCAATTTGGCTCACTTTATCTTGGTTGATGGATTTATTACTCTACGCGCAACTACTGGATTTTGTTTACCCCACTTACTACTATTGGAAGCGATGATGATGACGATAATGTCACAATTTTCTCTGTAATGAAGACCTGAAAGTAAATGGAATTATATAGTTTGGATTGTCTTTATAATGACTTCTTTTCTGATCTGTACTTGTCATTCTTTTTTAGTTTCTTACCAATCTCCATCCTTGACATACGTTAGTCCCCTCCTTGTTTTTCATGTTTTGTTTAACTTCATTTCAAGGCATTAGCTATGATCTGATGCTGATTGGTTTATCTTCTTTTGGCATCTCTTTCTGGTTGTCATGAACGTATTGAGTCATTGACATGAAGAGATCTTCCACACTTTTCCTTTTTCAGGCATACAAATGTATAAGATCTCTTCCTTATGCAAGAGTGTTTTTCCCCCAACAAAATAGTGTAGTTTTTCTATTACCTAAGTTATATAAAAGCTCTCAAGTTTCAAGAAATCCCATAAACTTAGGAAAAAAAAATCAGGATTTTACTCTACATAAATTATGAAAAAGGCAGGAATAAAAAATCCACGCTCAAAAAGTACTAACTTACTTATAAATTCATTCATACTTTTAAATAAGATGAATCTTGAAAGGACATAAAAGATTAAAAAAAGAAGAATTAATTGGTAGATTTTTCCACAAGTATTGCCTACATAAACATCACCAAGTCTCTTCGTCTTTATCCAAATTCCAACCTCACTTTCATTCCTTGCAAAAACAAAATATCTCATCCTCGAATTGAAAATAAATAAAAGAATATCTCCATCCTCAGTCATACGTGCCCCCAATTAGAAAAAGAAGAGAGCATCCCAACTCCAAAGTCAATCCAAGTCGCACATTATCGCCAAAAGAACATAAACCCTCCTCGCTTCAACAAAAACCCCTCTCTCCTCTCTCGCAAAATCCCCGGAAAGAGGAAAGCGGAAAAAGGAAAAAAGAAAAAGAGAAGAGAAAATAACAGCGCCATGAATTCATTCACCAACACTTCCAACTTCGACAATCTGTTGCTCCAAACCCTGATGGGTCGGCTTCAGATCCACCCACCCAATAATCCCACCCACAACCCGTTTCTCTCTCAGTCCTTAGAGGACTTGCTCTTCGACGCCGCCAACAACCTCTCCGATGAATCCGACGACGAGAACTCCACCACCTCTAAGACCCAGCTTTCCAAGGAAGAATCCAAGCTCGAGAAAGAGATCATCCGTGTCATCCTTTCGGGAAAGACGGATACACTGAAGCCGAATTCGGGTCAAGCTGTCACGGTCGGTGAGCACCACGTCTGTGTGGGGTTTCATGAAGAAACCGGGTCGGATTATCGGGTTTGGGAATGGCATGGGCATATCATGTTGTTTGATGAGGAAAATGGGTATACACCTGAGTATATTTACGGGAATTACTTTGAAAGGTTGTTGGGGAGGACTGGGGTGGGGCGGAATCAGGTCAAGAAAGAGGAAGTGGAAGAGCAGGAAAAGGAAGAGGAAGAGGAGCAAGTTGGGAATTTGGGATTGAGAGAGTTGATTGATGGTGGGGATTCTGGTGGAGCGAGGATTCTTCATAGGAATATCAATGCTCCAAGGTGTGTGTTTCTCTGTCTCCATTGAAATCACTATATCATTTAACTTGTTTGTTTGTACTGTTCACATTTTATTGTGTTGGCTGTTTTGATGTTAATGAGCTTCATGTTCCCACGGAAAATGGAGATCGCATGATAGCTACTTAGTTCACATGTTGAACTTTTTGTTCAAGCTTTGGGTGCATTTTGGAAATGTTTATTGTTTCCTCATGTAGTTACTTCTAAATGAGCTGATGGCATGTTGTGTGTTAGTATAACAATAGTTGTGTTGTGTTTAGTTGGGCAATCTGTCAATCCATTGGATGTGTGTAGGTTTGAGGGCATCGATTAATTTGCATCAAACATGAGTTGGTGGCTTGTAAAAAGGAATGGAATAACCATTCCTTCAGTGCCTATCGCTAGAAAAAGAGTAGAATCATTTGACACTCTAAAGTTTCCTGGTTTCTACCGAAATTTGTAACTACTTTCTGGCTTGAAATCCAGTGAAAAAGTTGGAGACATCCTTTTGTCACTAGCAAGTCCAAAAAAATGGTGTACTTTTGACTGCAAAAACATTTAGTAAGGCGGTGCTAGATCTTCTTGGTTGCACTTTGCAAACTTAACCCAAGTTGGGACGCATGTAGGCACATTCACCATTAATTATGTGATGTTGGCTTGAGAAATATCATCTTCCTTCTATGTGGTAGACATGATGTTACAAATCATGAAAAAGATTATGGATATAAAAATTACTACACACATTCCTGTTCTCTCTCTTTTTGTCTTGTAATTGCCTCCCTATATAGACCTCAGCCTACTGACAGTGGTGGTGTGTGAATGCTAAGCAGATGCTTGTGCAATGTGTTCTTTGTTATTTACAGTGTAAACTGTTTATCTATTATTTCTCAAATTTTGTCTTTATCATATCTTATTCTGGCTATTAACCGTTTCCTTCAAGTTGGTATTTTATGAACTCATAAATGGTTTTCCTCTGTTCTGTCTTTGTTGGAATCAGCAGGCTTTCTTGACTTCAAGGTACGTAAGTTGTTCGGGCGTTCAAGGGGAGAACACAGCCAGCATCCGATCCTACTGTTACTTGTGGAGGTCTTTGGTTTTCACTTTGCACAATTGCTCCCGGTGCAGTCCCAGGCATAAATCCGGAGTCTTTTTGATAGGATATTTGAACTTCAAATACCTGTTGGATTATATAGGAGGAGTTGGTTTCATGCTTCACGACGTAATTTGTTAAAGCATGTTTTGACTTGAAACCAGAATAAATTATGTGTTTACTTGTTCACGTGCTTTTTACGAGCTGTTGTAGTTCGTACTTTTAGTTCGAGTTGCTCCCTCTTGCGGGTAGAATCTTAAAAAGAATTGAAAAATGTAAGGAAGGTAAGACGGGAAGCATATTATTTAGGTTTTGTTTCTTATACACGCTTGCAAGATCATGTTCACAAGATTGCACAAGCAGAATTTACTAGGTAGATCTGCATTCTACTCTACGCGATTGTTCAAGTTCTTCTCTCTTTTCAAACGACCTTAGCTGCGTCCAATTGTTGATGTCGTTCTTCATGTTATGTCCATACGTTTTCGCGAACGCGTTGGAGACTGTCAAATAAATTGATATCATGTTTTCATTCGTTTTTCTGGTGTGCCATTGCATATGAATTTGTGACGTAAAGTTGAATAGAAACAAGGGCATGTTTGTGTCAAAATTAAAGATCAGTCATCAATAAAGGAGAAAAATAGTTCTGGAAAAGAAACATCATTCTTTATTTCAAAGAAGCGCACAATAGCCTTTGGGCTTGACGTAGAAGCCCATAAGAAGCCCGCCAGTTCAAGAGACGTGGTCCAAAATCCGCCCGCAATTATGTGACGAGTTTTTCAATCTCAGCCGTCCACTCATAGTCTCTCGCATAAATAACGATCCAACGTGTATTAATTAATACAGCCACCTCATCGATCTGTACGAAACGCTGTTAACTAATGACAACCCACCATCTTCCTTATATAACAAATCCCTCATAATCTTCCCACCACCCCAAACCAAACAACAAACTGCACCGAAAAGAAAGCGAATAGTTTTACCATAAACAAATGGCACCCAAGGCGGAGAAGAAACCAGCGGAGAAGAAGCCCGCGGCGGAGAAAGCACCAGCCTCCACCGAGAAGAAGCCGCTGCCGAAGGAAGAGAAGAAGATAACAAAGGAAGGCGGAGTTGAGAAGAAGAAGAAGAAAGTGAAGAAGAGCAACGAGACGTACAAGATCTACATCTTCAAGGTATTGAAACAGGTGCATCCTGATATCGGGATTTCGAGCAAGGCGATGGGGATCATGAACAGTTTTATCAATGATATTTTCGAGAAACTTGCTCAAGAAGCGTCCCGATTGGCGAGGTATAACAAGAAACCGACGATCACGTCGCGGGAGATCCAGACGGCGGTTCGTTTGGTGCTGCCTGGTGAGCTGGCAAAACATGCGGTTTCTGAAGGGACGAAAGCGGTTACCAAGTTTACTAGTTCTTAGGTTTGTTTATTTATTTATTTGGTTTGATTTGGTAACTAACAATGCGTTTTGTGTTGTTTTCTAGAATTCCAATTGCGTTCTGGTAGATGTAATCATTGAACATTTTATTAATGAAACTGATTATTCGAATAAAGATTTGTTTTTTGCATTTCCGTGTTTGCTGTTCCTATCATATAATTGGATTTTGATGTTTATGATGAATTTCCCTTTCATGATAGAATTGTTCAAATATTAATGAGACTAAATATAGTAGCTGATAATAATGAAATGGGGTTGAAGGCAATTCTGTAATTCGGCTGATCGGTGAAGGGTTGTTGATGGCCGTTCTCAGTTGCTGGATCACCTGCAAAGTGTCGAAGGTATCTGTGACGTAGATATTTCAACAATCAAGTCAGTGCGGTAAAGTTATCAGGTTTTGTAGAGAGAGAGAGCTTGTGGTATGTGCATTCACGTGTTTGCTTGCCCCTTGGGCAAATGAGGTGGGGAATTTATACCCTCTCTTAGTGGGGTACGCGTGTTATCTATAACAGAAGCCATGTGTACTGGCTATTGGACATTATGTGATAAACTGATAATTTTAATAACATCCGTTAACATTTCCGGTAAATAAGAAAAGCGTATACAGAACATACCTCTATTGTCCGGTAGATTGTAAGCGAGTACTTACCGGTAGATAGTTACCGTTATTTTATTATCGAAATATCTTTCTATACTGTAAAAGGACATTGGTGTTCTTGGCGTATATTTTTGTATTATCAATAGCTGATGCAGATCGTTTATCTTCGAACTTAAAATTGCAATGGAGAATTCAATGGAATTTCCATGAAAGTCACCATTTTAGTGGTATGTCATAGCGAATTTGTTACCATCTTAATATGAAACTGTTGCTAACAGAAATGGGATAGGGAAAGGTATTGGCAATATCAGAAAGAGCAAGTCAATTTTTAATTACATTAATGTTCTGTGCACTGCAATTCAAGGATTTTAATTTCTCTAATCCGATGAGGACCTAAGGAGCAAGAGCCAACAACTATAGGAGCATTATCTTCTACTACATCATCAAACAAAGAGCGGTGATGACCGATATAACATTTTGGCCGTGATGAAATTCACAACAAGAAAACAAACCAATGCCGGGGAGTGAAACCTAGAAGCAGGATACAGTAAATAGAGATTTAGAACAACATACTGCGTTCATTACTCTGCAACAAAGAGGAAATTATAGACAAACGTAGAAGAACTATACATGGTCCTACACACAATACGAAAATTAAGGTTTCAAAGAGGAAGTAATTTATAAACATAGAAAAACTACAATAGTCCTACACTATATGAACATGAAGGTTTCATATAACTTGTACATTTAGTAGTGTTGGGGTTAATTCCAATCGACAATCAATTTTGCGCAGCTATTAATCTTATCCCAAGGATCAATAACCTCTAGCTATCAAACGAATTAAAAAGCAATCAAGAAAAGAACACAGAGATTTTTAATGTGGAAAACCTCAATAGGTAAAAAAACCACAAGACCAAGCCAGTAACAATCCACTATATGATAATCAATGTGTACAATCGAATAAAACCCCTCTCAACTCTAGGAATTATCTGACATACACCATTATCACCAATAGTACCAATCAAACAATCTAATCAATAAATCCGAGAAAAACAAGAGACATGAGAATTAACAACCAGATTTTCGCTACTTCTATCGGGACAGTATTTCTACCACCTCATATAACTTATCACCGATCCAACCGTTCATATTTAATAACCAGAAGTTGTGCAACCGCTGTCCAAATTTCAGCCCGATCCGACGGTTAACCAAATCGCAATGACAACTCTTCCACGGCTGCTTCTGTTTGTGCGAAAATAGTTTTTTCTCTCTACACTTTCACAGGATGCTCAACAGCAACCCTAATTAATTCTTTTGTCTCTCTTGCCTCACAACCTACGCTACCATCTATATATATTGGACATTGGAGACAGTTGGTGTATTCCTACTCCAAGTCTTACTCACAATCATACACGGGAATGCACCTACCGCTAGGGGTGTTCGAACCCCCTCCCTTTAGCTTAGAACCAAGATTTTTAACCACCGAAGCAAAGGAACTTTTGATATATATTGCATATATATATTTATTTAGAGTTGGAATATGATTTTCGTTAAACACTAAAATGATGTGTTTTTGTTCAAAACAACGTCGTTTTGAAAGAAAATAGAAGGAAATAAAGATTTTTTTTTTCATTTCTTAGTTTTATTATAGGGAATTTATATGTTTTTATTTTCTTTCAAGTGGTTTATTGGAATTGAAATTGTGTTATAATGATAATAATATATTTTTTAAAATGATAATATTATTATTAATTATATTAATAGTTAGATAGCTAAGTTTTTAACAACATATCAATAATAAGAGTTTGTCATGAATTTATAAATGAAACTCTTATAATATATTTTTTTCTATTGACAAGATTCGAATTTGAACCATATTTAATTTATTAAAAAATATAATAAATTAATATTTTAAAAAATCACGCTACATATCATTAATTGGTTTTTAATTTTTTGTACGATGTGTCAAGATTAATATCATCTTTCAAATAACTATTTTCAATTGATCTATAGTCTAATATATAAAACCACGACTCCTTAAGAGTTTTTTTTCTCTTAATTTAATATCTTATTATATTTTTTTAAAATTCAATTATATAAAATACATGTTTCATTTGATACTTTTACGACTTGTTTGGTTGCCCGTAATGAACCACAAGAAATGTGAATGGATTCAATGGAGGTAGGGAATGAGAATTATAGAATATGTCTTAATGTGTTTAGTATCCTACCACTAGAAATGAGAATAAAAAAGTTTGAATGACTCGTTATTTTGATTTTATATGAATGACAAAGATTGAGAAAATGAAAGTAAATTTCTTTTATTTGCATGGAATCATTATTATATATATTTAATAATAAAATTCATTGATTCTATTATTGAATAATTTATATATAAATTTATTGAATAAAACATAAATATTAAATTTCACATAAAAATATCAGTCAAATATTGTATAAAAAGTCATTAAATTAATTATAAATTAAAAAATTATTAGCTAACTATTACAAACAAATAATTAAATTTTTTAATATTTTAAATCTTACTTCATAAAAAGTTAATAAATAATGAGATTTATTCTTTAGTCACACTTGGTGTTTGTGAAATTAAACTACTTCCCTTTAGTGAGGAAACTTATCATTTTGCTACTAAGACAAAGTGTTAACTTAACATAAATATGCATATACAAATATTTATATAATAAATATATATAAAAATTTCCGGTTCTTCCGGTTCTACAGTTCAGTTTACGGGTTTTAACAGTGACAGAACCGGAACCGAAAAATTACAGTTCAATCCGGTTCGGTTAAAAATACTCCAATTCCGATTCGGTTTTCTGTTCGGATCGGTTTTCTTACACCCCTACCTACCGCCTCCAATCTTTTCTTCTTTTCTTTTTCTAATCATATGTGGGCTGAAATTGAGCGGGACCCCCAACAAGTAGGTCATGGAAATTGCATTGCATACACAACAACACAAGATTATGGAGAAGCTTTTAAACTAAGCTTTCTTAGGGGATTTCGTTGCCTTCGATGGTGGCTTTTGTTCCTTGGCTACCTTTTCAGCTTTCTTTGGCAGAAGAATCGGGTTGATGTTCGGCAGCACACCACCATAAGCAATTGTCACACCAGCAAGCAGCTTCCCAAGCTCCTCATCATTTCTCACAGCCAACAAGACTTGCCTAGGGATGATCCTGTTCTTCTTGTTATCTCTTGCTTCATTACCCGACAGCTCCAACACCTGTGCAGACGCAAGACCCGCTACTAAACTAGCAACAAGTGAACAAAGAACCTAAACCTAAGTAACCAGATTCCAAAGAATCAATTGAATTGAAAAACATAACCCTAAAATCTACTTCAAATTCACCAAATGCACCTTCAATGTTTCACATTTTCCTCGTTTGGACCCAATAAAAACACACAAAAACCCTAAGTGCCTCCTTCAGGAATCTAAAAACTATACAAGCAAAAGTAAGAAACCACATTTGGTTAAATGAATCATGGCACATGAATCATCTAACCAAACAAGCCCTAAGCAGTACTGCAAAGTTATCAGCTCAAACCGCCAATTTAAGCAAAATTACACAACAGTTCCGAAAAATCCAAGACGAGAAGTTGAATTTTACATCAGCGACAAGATTCGAGCACCGCACCAAGGTAGACCGGAGCTCCGCTTCCGACACGCTGAGAGTACCTACCTTTCTTCAAGTAGCGGCCGATACGACCAACCGGGACCTGCAAACTGGCTTTGACCAGAGAATATGAGTTGTCCGAGCCGGTTAGATGGCGAATGCTACGTGAAGTAACCGATGGGGGAGTTGGAACCGTTTGATCTGATTGTAGTGGACGGTCGATGCGCTGTGTTCTGGGCATCCGGTTGAGGAAAATCAACCAACAGGGTGAGGAGAGGGGTTTTTTTCTAATCAAATAAAAAAGCACAACAGAGCCTAAGCAGTGAAACATTGAAAAGGCCAGCCGCGGCCCAAAAAAGAAGTTAGGAAACTAAACACATTAAAAAAAAGCCCAGCCCAAATTAACCATCTGCAGGAAAAAAATTCTTTATGCATTCAAATGCGAGATTCGAACCTAAATCTAAGTCACTTTAGCAATTTTGATTTATTACATTCCATGTTAAAGGAAAATTAATGAGACTAGTTGGTATACATGGCCAAACTAATATGATAATGCATCCAAGATTTTATGCAAAACCTACTTGGAGTTAAATCGGGTGATTCTATCAAGAAGTATGACAAGCATTTAGCTTTTTGTAATGAAGAAATTCAGACTTCAAACCTCTAAAAACAATTGCACATTCTATAATCATAAACTCTAGTACTGGATTTGCAATTTAGAAAAGTTTGTTAGAACACTTTGGTGAGGTTTGATAACGAGAGAGCAGGCAAACAAAGTGGCTTTAGTTTAGCCTCAGCCTAAACAAAGCTGAACAATTACTTCAAGATAAACTTATGGTCAGAATGGGAAACTAATGTAGATAGGGAAAGAAAAGGAATGAGAATGTAATTAACTTTTTTATTTCCTTTTTGTATAGGTGCAATTTTAAAAAGAGAGAAAATGAGAAAAAAATATCGAGTGAATTTATTTTTATATCTAATTAATTAATATTAAAGAAATGAAATCTTAAAAATTAAAATAGAAACATGAAACTTTCGATTTTTTAAGTTAGGATAGAAATTAAACTTTAAAATTTCTCTTACTTTCCACCACTCACTTTTATTCTCATACTAATGAATTTTAACAAAGTTCGATTTCTTTTCTTTCCTTTCCCTCACCCCATACTAAGCTAATATCATGGCTTCATAAGCTTGCCTAATGGATCAATTCAATGGTTCAAACACAAAATACTAATCAAAAGAACACAAATGGAGCAGACAAACACAACTCATCTTCATTCAACAGCAAAGTTCTACATGAACATAATCAGTAAACAATTACAAATGTCCTACATCCTAAGAACATTCAACCTTTTCCACAAGATAAAACAGACCCCCTTAAAAAGAAATTGCAGCAACTAAAACTAAGCCTTCTTGGGTGATTTGCTAGCCTTAGATGGTGACTTGGGTTCTTTGGCTGCTGCTGCAGCTTTCTCAGATTTCTTGGGTAGGAGAACCGGATTGATGTTTGGCAAAACACCACCATGAGCAATTGTCACACCAGCAAGCAGCTTTCCAAGCTCTTCATCATTCCTCACAGCCAACAGCACATGCCTAGGGATAATCCTGTTCTTCTTGTTGTCCCTTGCTGCATTACCCGCCAGCTCCAAAACCTAACCAGATTCCAAAAACAAGATTAAATTCAGAAACACAACCCCAAGATCTAGCTCAAATTCAAGCAATGAACAAAAACCCTAATTTAAGAAATCCAATTAGCAATTTTCGTTTCAATTAACAAGCAAACCATATGCAGAAATCCAAAGTTACCAGCACAGGCCGCCAAAAAAGGCAAAATTACACAGAAACCCTAAAAATCCGAGACAATAGAAGCTAGATTTTACCTCAGCTGCAAGATACTCGAGCACCGCAGCAAGGTAGACCGGAGCTCCGCTCCCGACACGCTGAGAGTACCTCCCTTTCTTCAAGTATCGGCCGATACGGCCAACCGGGAACTGTAAACCGGCTTTGACAGACCGAGATACCGCCTTCTTCTTTGGACCGCCTCCTTTCCTCCCTCCAGCTCCTTTCTTCACCTTTGCTCCACTCTCCATGGCTCGAGAAAATTAAGAACAGCTACAAAAGTAGGATTGAAGTTTCCTTCTGCCTTTCTCGGAAAATTAAAGAAAGGAGATGAAACTACGGAAATGAATTGTCCGAGCCGGTTGGATGAGAATTGTTCGAGCTTGGGAGATGAATAAATATGAAGAAAGAAACTTTGGTATTTTATCTATGCGGTAGTTGGAACCGTTGGATAGGATTGTAATGGACGGTAGATGGCCTTTGAGACGCGATCCGCGTCTGAAGAAATGAACCAATGGGATGAGGAGAGAGGTGTTTTTTTACTGGAAACTGGCGCGGATTGGAAACGGCAATTGCATTTTGGTTTTCTCGAGTTTTGAGTTTTGATTTCAATTTTTGTTTCCCGCTTCCGGTTTTTCTTTTCTTTTCTCCCCTTTCTTGAAAAATAAATGAGGAGACGATTTGTTTAATTAATTTGGAAACAAATTTCGTTATTTTACTTTCTGTCTAATTTTGTGAAAACGGAAAAAAAAATTGTGTTAGTTCTTCTTGAAAATAAAGAGTTATATTTGTGATTTGTTATATTCATCCAATTATTTTAGTTTTCTTACAACTTAAGTGTATTATTATCGAGATATTGGTAAATGATTTAGCCGAAGAATAGAACAATTGTGACCTAATCCCTAAACAAATTTCAAATAGACCACAAGTCCAAATCCACAATCATTCGATCAATTTAGCAGTAATCGATAATGTAGATATTATTGACCTTCAAAAGTCGATGATTAAACGAACAATTTAAACAAATAGAGATAGAGTCTCAATTCTGACTAATAAGAAAAGTATTTCTTGAACTTTATCATAGAGCTTTCAGAGCTGCATTCGAAACGTGCTTATGTACCATAGGGTCATCTCTGGCACTGGATATGCACTTATTAATAGCGCAATTTCTCTACCGGACTACCCTAATTTGTTGTCAGACTTGTACACTGGTGTTGCCCTAAAGGAAAGGAACACCTCTTCGAACCAAAACGTCGTGTTTGCTCTTTGCGGTAAGTTCTCAATTAGTTTCATTAATTTAATTAAACATCTAGTTCTGCTTCACAAATTCGTGGCATTTTGGATTCATTATTTAATCCTTAATAAAAAAATTAATTTAGTATAATAATTAATTTTTAATTTTAAGCTATAAATAAACATTAAGGAAAATCATTAGATATTTCAACATATTTAAATATATCTGATTTATTTTTTAAAGTTTTAAATTCACATTAAAAAGATGGTATATATTTTATTGTAAATCTAAATTATCAATTCAATTTTTTTTATATAGAAAATTCGTTAGTTTGTTGTATGTCTTCAATTTATTGCAGTGAGTTGCTTTATTCTTTGAACTATTATTAATTCAATAGAATGAATAGCGAAGTTTTTTGCTTATTGGGCTACGGGATCACTCCAGAATCTAGATTATGTGTCCAAGCCCAAGTTCACCACGGGACTTAAGGTGGAAGGATCAAGGGTAAGCCCATAAGAATGGGATGTACTACCGAAAAGTATATATTGATTGATATTCACCGCCACCGCCACCAGCAGCAGCACCAGCAGCAGCGGAACCAGACATGTATGCGATAATTAAATTTTAGGTATATTTACTTTTAATCGCCGATTATAGTCAGCAATATTTATGATTTAATTCGCTATCTCTGCCTCTCACTCTTTAATACTGAATCACTTTTTAGATATCTGTTTAGGTTAAAACCGGTTGTGTTGTGTATCGATTCAAGCTAATCAATTAGCTACCGATCTCCATGGATGAACCACAGCATAAAAGAATGTGTTTCTTCCTTCCCATGTTTTTGATGATGGATATCCTGGCGAGACTGCCCATCAAGACCTTGATCGTGTGCAAGCTCGTTTGTAAAAGTTGGAGACTTTTGTTCTCTGATCCTTACTTCATCAAACTCCAGCTTGCAAAATCACCCACTTGCTTGTTGAATTCGGATGTTTCAGAAGGCGGAAAACTCTATTTTGGGCGGATTGAAGATGTGGGAGGAGATGAGGGAGATGTGGGCAATCTCCAGTTTGAATAAATGAAGTTTGATTCCAAGATTGACTTTCCCATCAACAATTCGATCTTAGATGCCACAATGCATGGATTAGTTTGCTTAAGCTGCGGCTTCGAGACTATTTGGGTTTGCAATCCAATTCTGGGAGTGGATCCGCATTCAACACCCAGTGTCTTTTGGACCCCCACTACTAGGAGAAGATTTTTGGTGTCAATCAACTAGCCTTGGATTCAGTCCCAAGAGTAATCAGTACAAAGTTCTGTGCGTTCTTCAGGATGAGTCCGACATATGTAGCAGCGGCAAACTAGCACTAATACACACACTTGGCAGCGAAGCCCGAAATTGGAGGAGAGTTGAAGATACTGTTGACGATGGTCTTATTTGTCCCTGGAGCTTCAATACCTCCGTGAATGGATCTGTCCATTCAGTGCTCGAGTCTCCGTTTCCTTGTATAAGGTCTTTTAATTTTGACAATGAAAAGCTTGGGACTGTTCCCCTCCCTCCCTTTCAACTGTCAACAACGTGGTCTTGGGAGTTTTAAATGGTTGTCTATCAGCATCTATTGAGGCCGAGCCTTATCCTTGCGGTGTTAAGGTATGGTGTATGAAGCAGTACAGACTGGCAGAGTCTTGGACCATGATGCTCTCCTTTGATAGTGATGAGACTCGTTCGAGTCTTGCACCATGGTGTATGCAGCATGTTGAAGAAGTGTTCTTTTGGGGAATGCCAATGACAACAAGGTCTTGGTGTATCGTGTCAAAGATTTTGGAGATGCGCATGTACTCTTGTTTACATGGGACATGGATGAGATCATGATGCATAGTTCACTTTCCAGCACCATTCATTGTTATCATACAAAAAAGAGGAAATATAGGTGTGTTTATTACTCTCATATACATGACGGGGGAACTGCATATAATCCAAGCTTTGTTTCTCTCCGTGATGTTGCCAAGGGAGAAGAACAAGCAACAGTAAGGTAATGATCGCTGATCACTCAGCTATGTCATCCTCGTTCAATTTATGTGTTTTGCCAATTGGATTTAAGTGTGTTTCGAATATTGATGACAGTAGGAGGTGATTTTGATGGTTTATAGTTACGCTGGAAACAAAACGTTACTAGAATTCTTTTGCTACTATTGCTTCTGCAGCAGGTTTATGATATCTGTGCTGTGTACTCGATTCTCTTTGAATGTTTAAGAAAACCTGAGCAATAAAACATGTAATGTAATGTAACCAGCATTCCAAAACTCCAACACTCCAACCATTCAGGTCTGGAATTAAAACGAAGAGAAATGTAATAATAGGCGAGGAATCTACAAAACATTGATGAGAAAAGCAAACAAATTGGACAACAGGGGAAACCTCCTCATCCAACCGCGATAGTTCTACATGAACATAGAAAGCAAACAATTACAATTTGTCCTACATCCTAAGAACATGAAGCATTCATTCCTACAAGCTAAAACAGACCCATTAACAAGGAAATTGCAGCAACTAAACCTAAGCCTTCTTGGGTGATTTAGTAGCCTTAGATGATGGTGACTTGGGTTCTTTGGCAGCTGCTGCTTTCTCAGATTTCTTGGGTAGAAGAACTGGATTGATGTTTGGCAACACACCACCATGAGCAATTGTCACACCAGCAAGCAATTTTCCAAGCTCCTCATCATTCCTCACAGCCAACAACACATGCCTAGGGATAATCCTGTTCTTCTTGTTATCCCTTGCTGCATTACCCGCCAGCTCCAAAACCTAACCAGATTCCAAAATTCATAATTGAATTTAACAATACAACCCCAAGATCTAGCTCAAATTCAAGAAATGCACTTTCAATTTTTTCACACTTTTCTAGTTTGGACCGAATATAAATGCACAAATAAACCCTAAGCTACCACATTTACTTCAACGAATCAATGCATTTGGCTTCAATTTTTTATCCTAAACAAGCAAACCCTAACCAGTAATGCGAAGTTACCAACTCAGATCGCCAAACTGAGAAGCAGAATATTATTACCTCAGCTGCTAGATACTCGAGCACCGCAGCAAGGTAGACCGGAGCTCCGCTCCCGACACGCTGAGAGTACCTCCCTTTCTTCAAGTATCGGCCGATACGGCCAACCGGGAACTGCAAACCGGCTTTGACAGACCGAGATACCGCCTTCTTCTTTGGACCGCCTCCTTTCCTCCCTCCTGCTCCTTTCTTCACCTTAGCTCCAGTCTCCATGGCTCAAAAATTGGAAAAAAGAGAAGAAAATCGAAAAGCTGACTTCCTTTCCCTTCACTTTCTGGGGAAAGAAACAGAGAAAACTAGAAAAATTACAGAACGGTAGAGAAAATGAGATTAGTGTGCTCGAGCGGGATAGGAATGGAAAATTGGAAATGGTTAAGGGCAGATAAATACGGGAAGACTTGGTTTTCTTTTCAGATGAAGAAGTTAGGACCACTGGATTGGAATTTAGGGACGGTGCCTGATCACTGACGTGGCGATTCGTGTATTGTAGAATGGACCAATGGGATTAGGAGAGAGGTAGTATATTATTTTTTGAAGAAAAGAAAAGAGAATTAAACCCATGGATAAGTATGAAGTGGGGACCACTATTTTATGAATGGAAGGAACAAATTAAGGAAAAGGGATTCGTTCCAATTGAACTGCTGCTTCGAATTATTTGCCATTTTAGAAAATCTGTGATGTCTTTTTGTTCTAATTGCAAATTTGCAACCAATCACATTTTTGGTGCTTCCAAAGGAAAAATAATAAGTTAATATGAATACTTTAGTCATTTTATAGTTTTTTCACAATGTTTTAGGTTAATAATAATTTTAAAAAAATATATTATATTATAAAACAAAAATTCTTCTACAAAATGCTGAATATTATCAATCGAATAATATTATTATGTCCGAAAAGGATAAAGAGGATAATTGCGAATTTTAGAGCTCGGAATAATAACGTTGCAGATTGGGCTGACAACAGACCTCTGGCGGGTACAAGAAGAGTATGCCCAAGCCCACTCAAGACAGATATTTGATAAATGCATAAGTATTTGGGCTTTGACAAAAACGTGAACGCCCACCAATTTATCTGTTCCTCCGATTCATTGACCAACGCCCGCGATTCTCTCTTCTTCTATTTATATCCTCTCTGACTCATCTTCTATCACTCTCATCCAACTTCAGAATTATCAATTCTTCTCTCTTCTCAGATTCCATTCTAGGTTCCTGTGCGCTTCGAAGATTTAAACTTTTTTCTTATCGTTTATTACTTTTATGGTTGTGCAAGACGAGCAAGGAAAACTAGGGTTTCGAAGTGAATGATGACTTCGGTGCCCGTAGACGTAATCTTGAGTCCTTTGGTCCCTTATCTGACGTTTTTTTACGGTGGATTATGCTCTCACCGCCTTAAGCAGCTTATAAAGAGTGATTGGCGTAGTAGTAGTCTTAGTTAACATTAGGTTTTTGTTAAGTGATTGATCTCTTTTTCGTTCTCTCTCCATCTTCTTGCTTTTGATTACTTTATCCACGCCGACTTGGGATTTTTGTTTTCGAGGTTTTGGAAATCGTGGGCATTTGGCTGTGGTTGCTTTGATACAAGCTTCCTGGTGAAAGGTAACATTTTCGATCTTTGCCTTTTTCTGCTTATCGTGGATTGTTGTGCTGATTTTGTAATTGTTGGATGTTGATTTGTGTTATGAATTTTGCATCATCACTCGTATGTGATTTGGTGAAATGTGGTGGGCTCAGTGGAATTTACACGTATAACCAATCAGATATCGCCAATGTAGTAATCTGATGGGATCTATTGATACACTAATATATTAGAAGAGAAATGAAATATTGGAAGAAAACTATAACCAATTTATTAAGATGCCACTTGCTGACATGGTTTGTTTGTCTGTTATGTTTCAGGATTGCCTTGTGCTTCTTTGATTCGAAGAGCTTACTTATAGTTATGAGCCATCATCGTTGTGCTACTGGTGCTGTTCTGGTGGACGAATTCGAAAGTAATTTTGGCAAGTTTGATCAGATAACTGATATTCCTGAAATATTGGATGGGGATGATGATAGTGTTTCAGAGGAGGGATATGGGGAGCTCGAGCCTTATGGACCTGTGCCTGCTGCAAAGTGCTTGGAGAAGAGTGCAACTTCCTCAGCTAGTGGAAAAGGGTTAGATTCTGTCGCTTCAAACGAGGAAGACGGTGAACCTGAAACTGCATTGAAGATACTGTTCTCTGAGGAGTTGCCTGGCTCAACATCTTTGCCTGTAAGTTTTTTGTTTGTTGTATGTACTATCTATTGTGTTTGATTGTTGGTTTGTTGTTGCTATTAATTGTTACTCTATTATTGGAAAAAGAGAACGAAACTTCTTATTCTGATTTTAGACATTAACAGTCACATCTTATACCTAATACGAGTGAAGTTTGAACGTCACTATATAGTGACCAGTTTCCTTTTCTATAGAAAATCCCCATGGTTGTATGCATGGTAGATTGCGAAAATGATGGTAGTTACAATGTTGGTTAAGTTTTGTCCATCCTTCTTGTTGGGAGGTTAATTTAATCTTTTCAATATATCCAGCTTACGTCTGCCTTAAAAGGTGGCCGGGATAAGATGGGAGCTTCGCCAAGAAAACTGAGCGTGACATGGGCACCTGATGTATACGATCCAATTCCCAATTCATTGTCTCATTCAGTCAAGAGCAAGCCGAAGAAGTCTAGGAAAGACAGGGACAGAGATAACAGCAGCCATAACAAGAAAAATGGGAAGAAAGGGCAGAAGGGCAACTCTTCAAAAGGCAATGCTGGAAAAGACAAGAAGCAATCTCACAAACATGGTGGGAAACCTGATAGAGGATATAAAACGCACGATGCATGCAATGATTCCGACGATTTTGATGTTGGCAGTCCCGACTACTGTGGGAGTAGCTTCCTCAAAAAATCTGTTACCAAGTTCCACTATTCTGTTGCAGAGGCACTGTGAGCTTACATCATCACCATTCTGGATCATGCCTTAACCCTTACGATCTGTGGATAAATAAGTATCTTTATGACGGTTTTGAGAATTGGTATGATGACAAAAACTTTGAACTTTTTACCTCCCCATCAGACTTTTGAGCAATTTGCCACACCTGCTTTTACGGTGCTTTCTGAACAATATTCTATGTACTTCAGCTAACTGTGATCAAATTTCGTAAATGCTGTTTGCAGCTGTAAGTAGAATCTAAATTGGTTTGTTTTCTAAACTTCCCAAGGTTGCCTTTCTTTTTGATGGATATAATAGGAGTATGAAAATGGAGCTCCTTTCGGACTGAGTGTTTCTTGAAATAGTAAAGTCAGGGACTGGTCCGGCGAAATAGGCAAGGACACTTGCATGGATTCAATGCGATAAGATGGACAAAATTGAAACTCAATAGCATTACTTTATACGAAATACAATGTTACATAGATTACAAAACGAGCTAATTCAAGTTCTATAAACTACCAACTTTGTCACATCAAACGAGCAAATAAAAATGGGAAGTTTTATTTTTCAGTCTCCAAGGCTATCTTCTCTACCATTCCAAAGTTTAAGTTAAGGTGCCTAAACAAATAAAGCAAGAAACTTTGACGATTCAATTAAGTTGTGTACTCGGCATTTATCTTAACGTAGTCATAACTTAAATCGCAGCCCCATGCTTGCCCAGTTCCTTGACCAGCACCTGTTGGAAATAACATAAGTCAATTAAGTTGGTCAAAAGCGTATAGAGATATGCAGAGAGTACTGTAAAGATGCATGACCATAAATGGAAAGCCAACAGATACGTATATCGACACTGTACCGTGTGTACTCTCCTCATGTATTCCAGAGGCTTACCTACAGATATGTATATCGACACTGTACCATGGGTTTCACCAGCCTTCTTGAGATAGTTACTAACTGCAGCCCTGAAATTAAATTATTAAGATTAAGATTGGAATGGTATAACTAACATGCTCGAAGGTCCCATACAGAGAACAAAGGCCAAGGAGATAAGGGGAGTCTCTATAGAAATTCCATTCATGTTAACTGCAACAAGTGAAGCTTAACTCTCTCACCTATCAAATGCAAGTGGTTGCCCCTTATCCATCAGCAAAATATCTCCGAGCATAATACAGAGGTCATTTTGGTGGAAAGGAACTCCAGCATAGCCAGCAGCAGCAGCAATGCGCCCCCAGTTTGGATCTCTGCCATACACTGCAGCCTGAAGTCATTTTTGACACTGAATTAGGGATTGCTACATTAAATAATCAAATAGATGGTTTAAGTTTTGATGTTATGCCTTGACAATTGAAGAAGCTGCCACCGAGCGTGCAATCTTAGCTGCAGTAGACTCGCTTCCGGACCCAGTCACAGTGACCTACATATCCAAGTCAAGTTTAGCTGAAATTTCAAAGCCCCTCAAATGAACTATATTCAAATCCAACATAGAACTCTGAGTTACGGAAGATAGTTAATGTCACAGTGAAAGAAGTGGCCTCAATTCTCGGATTCAAATGCAAAATCCTATGTAGTAAAGAGGAGAATGCATATATTTTGGCCACACACGAAGTCTTTAACATGAAAAGCAAACCTCAATAAGGCATGTAGCTCCTTCTCCATCCCAAGCTATTGATTTTGCAAGGCCTTGCATTACCTGAGAATAGTAGTGTGCCCAGAATTAAAATTTTCAATCAGTATAATAAGCTATCTATATTGTTAGTACATATTACCCCTAAAGAATTTAAAAAATTACACCACTTGAAAGCTAATGTGAAATGCAGCAGTTACAGAGAGTTCAGATAAGTGACATTGTGGCCTAAACAATATTTGAGGTAAGTAGAATAACTGGCATAAGCTCAACAAAGAAGTATGTTAGTAATTGAATGATGAACTTGATAAAAGAAAAGAATAAACTTAAATATGGTTCACCCGCTATAAAAGATTCTGCCTCTGATTTAGGACGCTTCATAAATTTACTATTGATGCTAGAACTAAATACTACAGAAGTGTACGTTGCAGGATTCATATTTACAACTTCATATAAAAATTTGTAAAACACATGCATATAAGCAGGGATGAATGAGAATTTAAATGCAATGCAATCTCACAGCATCAAGGCTTGCTTGAAGTTCTATCCCTTCATAGCTGTTGACAGAAGATACCAAAGTTGACCCAGATAAGCCACTAGCCAAGGCAATGACTGTGTCATTTGTACTAGTATCTCCATCTACCTGTCGTAGAACAAGTATGAACCAAGTAAATACACAACAGTCAAAAACATCTAAAGGAGACTGAATTGTTCTATGAAGAATATATTTCAGGCAATATGATGTAAGAAAGCATAAAGAAGAAAAAAGATCCATAACCGCACAAGGCTATGGACACATTTTCAAGCACATAAATGGAAGCTTTTCAGTTCAAAATAGCACAGTACTGGAACTAGAACCATGACCCTTTTGCTACAAAGGAATGCATAGTCAAGCTCAATTCATGATGTAGTCATCAGAAAATGAGATGGAAAACAGCTTGTGTTGTGAATGGTAGGAAGAGGTTTGGCATTCCCATGGTCAATTCAATATAAGATTTCAAATCTAAAATCAAGTAGATAGACTTCCAGTTTCATGTCAGAAAGGAGATTGAGACCACTAGTAGCCTGTTGGAAAAAGATGGACAAAAGCGATGAAACAGCATACAGTTATTTGGTTGAAACTCCTGCTCACTGAAACCCGCACCATCTCTCTCCAAACATCACTTTGGACAAGGGCATCTGTTGTTATAACCTGAAACACAGTATTTCACAGAACAAAATAAAAATGTGATTTTACAGAAACATGAAGAGAAAAATGGCATATGAGACGTACACCAAGCATGGTAGCCATATTTGGATGTATCATTCCAGAACCTTTGGCCATGCCCCCAACTTTTATATTTGTTCCACCAACCTGAAACATTGGCAAAATTAGGGCACATTTAACTGCTATGACATGTAATTTACAATCACATCTGAAGAAGCATCCAACACAGTGGAAGAGCTGCAAAACTGATTTTGAATAGTAACTTCTTGATAGTACCACTTAAAGTGATAAAAAATGAGCATTTAGTTATTGGCTACCACTTTTCCAGACAGACAAGAGATGAATTGGTACGCAAGTAATTGATTGAATTCCAAGGTATTGTCCTAATAGATGTGCGTCACTACAGTTTCAGCAGTTCACATAAAAGGAAGGCAATATAGTTTCCCAGCGACAATTTCTTCCATACCTGAGACTCAATTGCTACACTCTTGCTTACAAGGTCAGTTGTTGTGATTGCCACTGCTGCAGAACCTGCCCTGCACACCCACTGAGGAGATCAGAAGTATTTTACATGAAAAATAGGAACCATTAAGGAGGAGACTATTTAAAGCTGTATCATTTCGGTAGGAAAATAATACCCACTAGGAAGGAGAACGGACTAAAATATCAGGATTCTTAGACATGGATTTTTTTTTTTTTGACACAGGAACCTGAAATTACCCTTCATTGGATGATGAGAGAGACTTGACCAGTTTTGGAAGTGAGTTTAGGAGTGCTTCCTGCAAATGCAATCAGAAAATATGGAAGATATTGCAGTAAGTGATGTGAACCAATAGGATTACACGTAACAGGCTAAGTAATCAGTGAAAGATAGAGACATGCCATCTTTACCTTTTTTATTCTTTGGCCAATGACACCTGTGGACTCAATGAGCACTTCGTCTTGCGTCACATAAAGAAGCTGAACAGATGCATAAACATAATAGCAAGTGAATAAAATTGGGGGTAAGAAATGATGCCAATAAGGTTGACAAATTCAACTCTAAGATTGCATACCGCAGCAAGTGCATTAGCACATTCTAGCGTATCCTGGTAACCAGCTTCGCCCTAAATTCCATTGGAATGCATTACAGCCATGTAAGGTATACTTCACTCTCAAATTAACTGCAAGTTATGACACTTAACTAAAGAGCACCCAAGTTTTGAATGCATATGACCAGTTAGATCTTGGAAGATATAGAAAGAAGAAATGATGTGCATGCCAAATGTTTAGCTATTTCGGTAAAGCTTACCGTTGCTGCATTTGCTTGGCCGGCATTTATTAACACTGCACGTGCCTGATGCAGAACAAAGTAAGTAGTTTAGGATGTATAAAATTAAACAAAAATAGTAGAAAACAACTGATATTTAATTAAAAACGCATTGACCACAGAAAACAAACTGTGATGAATACCAATGGGTTTCTTAAAAAGCACCTTTATTTGATCATCTATAGTACACAAATCAGGCAACCTATATATATCTCCAAAACTAAGTTCACACAAGATATGGAAATAGGAATGCATTGCTATTAAACATTTATTCATCAAAATGATCAGCAGCATTCAAGTGACAAAGCAAAGACTTTGTTAGAAGGCCACCATTCATTTGGTTGCTTTAGAAAGTAAATAAATAAATGCTCGGGTGATGAAATGGCATACTGTCTTTGAAACATCCAGTGCATTTTTACAGTATATCACTGGTGCAGCAGCGACCACATTCGTAGTGAATGCACCTGAAAAATAAAGAAAATTGACATTGGTAAAGAATAAAGTAGCAGAACAATTCATTTCTGGCAGGGAGATGTATAAAGCTTACCAGCAGCAGTGGCATCTACATCACAAGCAACCAGAGCAAGGTCTGGTTTCTCTCCCTTAGCACGCAATCCCCCATATATTCCAGCAGCTTTAAAACCCTTAGCTGCAGTAACCCCCCCAGGAATCTACATTTGCATGAATTAGAAAAACCGATTAAACAAATCAAACACCAAATCATCACACTATTATCACCTACTCACTTTCTTCCACGGCCCGTCAGGGAGTAGAATAGGTGCTGCCGGAATGTAATTAGACGCCTCACTCATGTCAACTGAAACCGCAAACACCTTAAAATTGCTTCTCCTCAAACCAAACGCTCTCAAAATCTGCAAACTCAAAAAATGATAGAGAAAAAGAAAAAACATATGAATCGAGCTACAAAAGCAGCAATTGACGTATTATAATGAGTATAGTACGGAATTATGCTAGTGCGAAACGAACCTTAGAGCTATGGAGGTCAGGGAACTTGATAGTGATACAGTGAGGAGCACAGGTATACATGCTCTTGATAGTGTAGTTGCGCGCGGGGACGCTCAGCGATGAGTTGAGGACTTGAGAGTGGAGCTGGAAGAAGCTAGTTGTGGTTTATTGTGGCTTTACTATTAGCATCAAAACGAACAGAAACGGCAGAGGCGGCGAGCGGACGAGGGATGGTGGCGTCGTTCAAATCATTGACGCATTTATTATTGTTATTTGGGTTTAAATCATTTTTTGGCAGCTGTACTTGATTTGACTGACTCATTTGCCACCTCCTTCGGTCAAACGGTTTAAAAGACACTTTCACTTGAATGAAATGACTCATTTCGCACCTGCTCGTAACTCCGTCCGTCCTCTCCCGTTAAACGCTGACGTGTCACGCCACACGGCACGCCACGTCATGAACGTGCTGACGTGGCGTGACACGTCAGCGAATCCAACCCGAATCAAGTTGGAAACGGGTAAAAAATCCGACTGAAAAACGACGCGTCGTCTATGGGTGTGATAAGCTGCACTTGCACTTGCACTTGCACTTGCACTTGAGAGACACGTCGTTTAGAACCTTTAGTGAACGACGCGTCGTTCGTTGCTGAAGTGAGGGACGCGTCGTCCGTTTCTACTTGAGGGACGTGTCGTCCGTTGCTACTTGAGGGACGCGTCGTCTAAGTGGGATATGAATCCCTATCGCGTGCTTCATCCCTCCCGCTCGGAATCAGCCTTTTCCCTTTCCCACCAAACGAATCCAGCCTCTGCCCAGTTAAATCCAAATTAAATCCAAACAGCCCCTACTAAAATTAAATCCCAATCACCCTCGCCAATTACCCTATTCAATTCGGCCAAATCCATACCTCAATTACAAAACCGAATCCCTACACCAAACGAATCAAACCTTCTGCCGAATCCATTCAAACCCAAATCAAACCTCCATATCTCAACCAAATTAAACCAAAAATTCAAGCCATACCCTTCTGCCAAATTTAAAAAAAGAACCAATCCTCACCCAAATTAATTCAATCGCTCCTCGGTGAAATTAAATCGAAATCATCACTGCCCAAAATCATCCCACTGCCAAAACCAAATTCAATCACAAATCCACATAAAAAAAACCCAACAAACCCAAACCGGCTAAACCGAACCAGCACCTCCGCCGATCTCCTCGCTGTTGCCGTTGCTCACTATCACGGCCAGCCAATCACACACCCAACCACCACAGCCGAAAAATCCAGCCACCACAGCCGATCCAAACCCAACCACCAAATCGAAACCCAAAATCCCGAAATCAATCGCCCACCTTCGGCCACCATCCTGATCTCCGCCACAACCACCAGCTTCCCTGCCGTTGCCGTCGTCGCTTGCTTCCCAGCCGCGCCACGCTACCATGCGCCACTGCCCGCTTCTTGGTCCGGTTGAAGAAAGAACAAAGAAAAGAGAATAAAGAAGCAGAGAAGAAGGAGAGGGCTATAGTCGATTTTGATTCGCGAGAGGGAAAGGGAAAAGGTTGATTCCGAGCGGGAGGGAGGCTGATTAAGGTTTGGTCGTCCGATTTGAAGCGAGAGAGGAAAGGTTTTGGAAAAAATTGATTTTGGTTTTGGGAAAGAATTCGAATGGGAGGGATGAAGCACACGACAGGGATTCATATCCCACTTAGACTACGTCCCTCAAGTAGCAACGGACGACACGTCCCTCACTTCAGCAACGGACGACGCGTCCCTCACTTCAGCAACGAACGACGCGTCGTTCACTAAAGGTTCTAAACGACGTGTCTCTCAAGTGCAAGTTCACCTTGTCACACCCATAGACGACGCGTCGTTTTTCAGTCGGATTTTTTACCCGTTTGCGACTTGATTCGGGTTGGATTCGCTGACGTGTCACGCCACGTCAGCACGTTCATGACGTGGCGTGGCACGTCAGCGTTTAACGGGAGAGGATGGACGGAGTTACGAGCAGGTGCCAAATGAGTCATTTCATTCAAGTGGAGGTGCTTTTTAAACCGTTTGACCGAAGGAGGTACCAAATGAGTCAGTCAAATCAAATACAGGTGCCAAAAAATGATTTAAACCCACTGCCAAATATGAGTAGAATTTCTATTTTTTTTTCCTTTTCTTCTTTTCTGACCAGAAGAAAAAGAATGGGCAAGTTTTTGACCTGACAACTTTGAAAAAGCGAGGGCTGCTACTGACGATAAAATTTAAAATTGCTGTGAAAAATGATAATGATAGATTTCCCCATTTTTAATTGGAAAAAAAATGGTAAAATTATACTCCCTCCGTCCCATATTAATTATCATTTGTTACTATTTCGGCCGCCTTGTAAAACGGCCGGAATAGTAATTATATGATCTCGAAAAAGTCCGAATTTTTTTTACAACGTATATTAATCCTTTACGTACGTTGAAAAAAAAATTCAGAATTTTTCGAAATCATATAATTACTATTTCGGTCGTTTTAAAATGCGTGTTGGAATAGTAAAATGACAGTTATTGGAGTGCAGAGGGAGTATTTCATGTTCTTTTTATAATTGAAAATATTGCAGGCTGATTTGGGTGTTCGGGCCCATTTATCATGTGGGTGCTCGGCCCTAATAATTGGTTTTCCTTCCTTGTGTTCCTTTTTTCTTCTTCCCTGCAGTGGAAAATTAACTGCCTACTGCACCAAAGCTACTAGCTAAGAGATGACACTCGCAGGAGCCCGAAAGCTATAACGTAAGAGAGGATCTCTGGCAAACACAACTTTATTTTCGTTTTCTTCTGGCATTGGTATGAATGTAAGAAAAGATCGAAACTAATAGAAATTAAGTGCCACGACAAGAGAAAAGAAGTTTAGTAATTGAAACGAAAGATTCCAACCAACACCAAGAATATAGATGGTTGATGTGTTTCTTTCCTACAGTAGTCTACTCAACGCAGTTCACTATTCACCAATTCTCAAATTGTAAACCTTCCAACAAAATCACCCACACCACCCAACAGTCTTGTTTGTCCTAAAACCAGTTTCAGAAGGCTCTATTGCTGGTTGAGATGGCAATCTGCGCTCCCTTGGCTTGGCAGGATCAACAAAAACAACCCATCCATCCAGCATCTTTGCATTCATCCCTTCTCTAGCCTTTTCAGCTTCATCAACCGTAGCATATTTTACAAAACCAAACCCCTTTGATAGTCCAGAAGTCCTATCTGTTACTACTTTTGCTGCAGCACACAAATAAGGACAAAGATCAAAATGGTTGATACATGAAGAGAACACATACCTAAAAATATAATTGCAAGAAGTTTTCCATTTCATCTTTTTTGTCATAGATAAAAACTGTAAGTTAGGGGCTCAAAATCTAGACCTAACCCCTCCCTACTTTGCAGAATATACCATTGATCTAAAAATTCGTTGGTTAGAGCGACAAGCTGAATAAGAGCAAGTTTACCTTCAACAAGTTGGCCGAAAGGAGAAAATGCCTCTTTCAGCTTCTCATCAGTTGTTTTTCTTGAAAGACCTGTTCATTACCACCATCAAAATAGTTGTTCATACAGATACTTCAAAAACAAGCATTCAACTTGCACAAATCACAGTACGAACAACAAAGAAATATCCACAACTAGCAACCAATCACCATCCGATAAATGTAGCTTAATCTAGTAGAAACAAAGATGGAAAATGACCACATTTGTGCATAATTTCAACATAGCTAGTGAAATATGACAGAAACCATATTACAATGATTCTCATCCCACACACATTTCCCGAAGAATAATCAAACATAGAAATGCAATTATAGATTTCACTAGATAAGCATTAGTCTATAAACCAGAGATTTAATAAAGACGTGAATAGAATTTCTCGATTGATTACGATATGTACAGTATAATTGTCAGAACAAAACAGAAAAAGAAGTAATCAACCAGAATCAGAGAGTATGTGGCTAGATTCAGCAAAAGATATAATCTAATTTTATACTTGTGAAGCTTCCATGGGAAATAAAAACGAAGAAACTGTGTCAAATTTGGGGCGTACCACTGACGAATAGATTAGGCGAAGTGAGGGTCGTGTAAAGATGGGAGAGAGCGTATGGAGACCGGAGATTTGGCGAAGCAGAACAAGATCCGGTGAGGATACGTCGGAAGGTGGAACGGAGCGCCATTATTTATAACAGAAATGATAAAAGCTTGAGGTGGTAGTCCCAGACGATACTGAACCGGTAAACCCATAACTTGACCGGCATTTCTCGATACACGTATTTGAATTACCTGTTTACCCCTACAGGTTCTTCAGTTACTTGAAAATCGTAATTTTGACCAGCTTTGTCATTGCCTAACTATACAATTTAATAGTTTTAAAATTACAAAAATCCAGAAAGAACAAATACCTAACGACATCAATGACTGCATGTTTTTCTTTTTTTATCAAATCGCTCATAACTATATAATTAATCAATGACATCTTAGCTGCTTTCTAATCAAAGGGTGCTTGTCTAATCCAATCAGAAACATAAAATCTTAGCTGTTGGTCATGGAAGTGGTGCAGGAGGAGGGAATCAATCAAGGTGGGTGGATGATAGTGAGACGAGTAACCACTACTCTTCCTCTCTCTTTTTTTCTTTCATTTTTATTTTATATGTGATTTTTCAGGAGTATGATGACTTCAAAATAATCTTGGAGGAGTTGCGGGAGGTCAGAGGAGGAGGACCAGTCTGGAAAATTTCATCATTACAACGAGTCCAATTTCATTCCTATTGTATCTTTATGTCCAATAATAGAGAACCAACCATTAATCTTTCTGCTTCTTTGTTTTGTCTAAATCAGCCTCTAGGTTATAGCTTTTTGCTTCTGTATTAGTTGCTAACCAAATCATTATTTAATCCAAGCTCTCAAAATTGATTTCCTTAAATACATTTTATGGTTCAAAGAGTCCATTGCTTTGATGTTTCTCAAGCAGGGTCTAAGCATGGGGAAGAAGAGGGGTTTAACTATTTATTTATTGAGCTTATTATTCTAGCTAACGCGAACGCTAATCTAACTTTTAAATTTTACTCTTGATTCTAATGCTAATCTAACATTTTAATTATGTTTATTTATTCACCTTCTTGCCTGCCAATTATAGCTGACCTCTGATTTATGTTCTAGTGTCGAAATCAGCAATAGAGCTACTTAAGAGGTACGAGAGAGTCAAAATGCTCTTTAAAAACGTTTAACCTTGGACTAAGTGTGCGATGATTGGTGGAAGTTTTGTTTTATGCGTTGGAAGAGGAAGAAGGGGAATTTGGGTTTGTTAAGCCGAGCCTGGCCGGCGATTGCACGATTTGGTGCTGCAAAGAGATTTGATTGGGGAGGAAGGATGTGATCTAAGATAAGTAGAAGGCAACTGACATTTCAATTTTCAATCGAAGTTGCCATCAATCAGTAGTTTTCAACTTTTCTTTGCCTTACCAGTTCAGGAGTTAATTTTATGACCTGGATCTGCCATATTTTACTTCTCTCCTCCTTTTTAGTTAAAAAGAACCAACGAAACAAAGAATCAGTAAAACATAAGAATAAGGAACGACACTTGCTAGCCAGTGAATTGTAAGTAGCAAAAGTTCAACGTGATATATCAGTGATTGGGTGTTGGGCGGCAATTCTCACTGTTTGGGCATTGACATGATGACAGAACCTTCCTCGGAATCAACCAGAGAGGTCAGAGAAAGTTACAGGGATGCATGCTAATTAGTTTAACGTCAGGCAAAAAATGTCTAGATTGAGTTTTGCCCGACTGCACCCTGTTAGTACTTCATTGCAACGAACAAAACCTAACCGATTTGAATGATCCAACGCTCTGTTTTACCCATCAAACAAAACCTAACTGATTTGAACGATTCCAATCACCTATGATCGAAAAAGGTTTATTCAACAGAGCAACTGCGAGATATAAACAGAAGGGGGCTCAAAACCAAACTCAAAACTATGTACAAAAATGGATCTCTTCCGCTTGCACGCATTATAAAAGGTCAGCATGCACTAATTCTCTTTATGGCATCTACTCTACCTGTTCTTTAATTCCAGTTTATACGACAAAAACAGCTGCTGGCCAAAAATACCAGCAATATTACACAAACATGGAATCGCTCATAAATTTATATAAAACTAAGTCTAACTTTAACATTCTGTCTACAAGATCATCTGAGGAACCTCCTTCTCAAGCATTGACGTTCCTTTGAAAATTGTCAGCGTCAATTCTCTTGTATATTTGGATATCTGAGCACCACAACAATCGTCACTGTTAGTACTAGTTCAACAAAGTGTAACATTAAACACACTGTTCCATAGACAGCACAGAAATGCGCAGAAAAACAGCCAAGACTATCTGTAGGAATAGAAACTATCACTGTGCAAGACCATCTATTCCCAAGGTAATTGTGACCGTCTATCCTTAACTAGAATCTAACATCTGTAGGAATAGAAACTAGATAAGGTTAACAATGTTAACAATCTGCATATCGTCAACAATCCTCTTGTTCACCACATTCATGCATATTGCACAAGAACCCTATGCACGCAACTTGCTACTACTTCAAGCTGCAGCCATGACAGGTAAGCTCACTTATTCCTCAGTTCCGTGCGTGCTTTTTATACATGGATCCAGAAACAGAATTAAGAAAAAATATAATTTTGACAGATGAATAATAGAAAAGGAGCTTACTTCTCCTTCCGGTATTTTTCTGAAGCCGAATCTTCGTATCCAGATAGACTCAGCCTCCTCGGCAGCAGGTAGCACCAGTTTTTCAACTTTCAGAGAGCATAATAACCTTTCAATGCATGAGAATAATACTTGGAAGTATCCCTGGGAGAAAATGATAAACGATTTGGCAGATAAGCAACAGTGAGCACAAGCTTCGTAAATGAACTGTGTCCAAATGTAAAGAGATAACACATAGCACATTTCTCATCCAAAAGTAAGAGCTTACTTTTCCTTGGTGTGCTCTGCTTGTAGCCACTAAGGGAAGCTCTGCAACCTCCCTACCAAAAAGTCTGATAAGACCAGCTGACACAACAACAGAGCTGTGGACATTAAAAAAATTGATTAGTTGAGCAAATTATCACAAATAGAACCCCACAAAAAAGTAAAGGGAGCCCAAAATAAAACAGCGTATGAATGAAAGTAGAGCAACATACTTCACAGTCAACAGCACACAATGCATTCCCCCAAACTCTTGGCCAGATATATTTCGGCTGCGAGACAATAAAAGAGAAGTAATTATGTGAATTATTATTAGTAAACCAAAATAACCATCACAGAGATCAATGTACGCTAAAAAAACACCCAGCAGGCATAGTCAATTCAGTATACGCACTACATCTTCATTTGGATAGAACAAATCAATGGAAAGGTAGGGAGGGACTAAGTTATCAAGAGGAGATGGGTCCTATTTTGACACAACCAGAAAGCCTCCATCTACCATTCCTCTTTAGAAAAAAGCAAGTATGAGAAAGAATGTGAAGCACGCACAAAGAACTCATGTTATCATGTACAAAAATAGACAAGGGTTAACAGGACAACTTACCCAAAGACCATAACAGGAATCAGATCGCGACCAGATTTTGCGACAATAGGATCAAAGCATTCCTACAAGAAGAGAAGAGCATATAATTCAACTTTTTCCAAGGAAAGAGGGAAAAAATCCATCACGGTTGCTAAAGAGAACTTACTCGAAAGATTGCAGCAGCTGCGGAAAGCAGCAAAAGATGATCACGCTGGCGACTTTTTCCCAACAACATTTGCCAATTAACATCACTTGCCGCATGTTCAGTTGATGAACCTTTCTCAGCAAGTTTTCTATTTATGATATCGAACAATGGATCAGGAATCCTCTGTACACCAGCAGCAACAGAATCCCGTAGAGCGGCATAGGTCATGTTGCAGTCATCACGACAAAACCATTTACCCTTAGGGAGTTCCTGTGGTCACATACAAGGAATATTGGTAAGTATCCTATAGCATGAAAAACAGGATCAGAATGAGTTTATAAACCTACTTTAAGATGGCAACGTCCACTGTCTCGCAGGCAGCCAACATGAAATTCTCGCTCACACTGAAAGAGAACATAAGTCAAGATGAATGCAACAAATTGAAACCAATTTGTAGGAAATCCTTTAAATAAATGATCCAAGGGAGAGCCTACCTGATCACAAAGGATAATTGTTCGATCATCAAATATACCAGTACTAAAATCAAGAGCCCTGGTAGACATGACAAAAAAAAATTAGTGGAGGCACATAGCAATAACTGGAAACATGGAGAAAAAATGTATGGTTGGTCACATCCATCTTCACCAAGAAACAAAAGCAACAATAAACTTGTTTGCAAAGATGGAAAATAGAATTCAACCTGCAAACAACACAGCCAGCAAAGTCATCTTCTGGAGAATTAACCACTCGACTGAGCCGGATAACAATGGGTCTAGCAAAATTTTCTTCGCGGCCACAATGGTTGCAAGTCGGACAGTGCCAAACATCGTTTGGAGCACAGTGTAAATCCAAACATCCTGCAATATGAACAGATCTAAAGAGTTAAGAAGGATGAGGTAGGTACTTATGCTGACCAGCGCTGTTATCAATGTAAAGAATTACGCAATTTGAGTTGCCTTCACAAGCCTTAAAAGGTATACAGATAAACCATTGTAGCCTTTCAAAAATGAGAAATACATTTCTGAAAAGGGGGGAACATCTAGTAGTGATGTGGACTGCGCATATAAAGAACATCAAATGAATCTGGAAACGATTTACTGAAGCAAAAAACACATCAAAACAGGCATTTTGCAAGGAAAAAGAAAGCCATGTATACTACAATCGACTTTAAAATTAAATGTAATTGTATAAAATAATGCTTAACAAAAGAAAGACATCCACCTGGATGAAATGCCCGTGGACAACTTCTGCAAAGGATTAGTTCCCCTCCATTCCCACATTTTGCGCACATATCATCACTTATACCGGTGGTAACATTCTGCCCACTTGCTAATGAAGTGGCTATATCATGGAGTGTTAGTCCATTAGAAGTATAGATGTGACGATAGCTGCAAAAAAGGAAGAAAGAATTTTACTAACTAACAAACCAATTCGCTCCAAAAGAAAAAGGTTAAAATTACATCTTAAGGCTACTCACGGTTGACGCCTGGCAGCCATTCCAGCATGTGCTTCAAACTGAGACGGGCTAATCTGATTCAACAATAAAATAACAGTATCTAATGAGGATACAAAGAAAGAGCTCCTTTCACCACATTAGAATTCAAAATATGACAAGAGACCATACAACTAGATGACCTTACCTCTGTGTCACAACAACTACAGACTATACCATTTCGTTGCTTATAGCCCTCAAGCAGTTTCTGGGGAAAACAGAATTAGTTAAGCATCGGTATAACCGTATAAGTACGCATCAAAAAGACCGACTGTTAAACGTGTATATTTGTGTCTAAGTCATGCTCCTTACCTGTCCTTTGGCATAGTACGCCAATTCAGCCCCATCTGGGAGACCATTTGGCATGAAGAGTAACCGGTGAAGATCATTATCCCTGCAGATAGAAAGACCAACTTTCAGTTAACAGAATTTACACAAAGATGAATTTCAAGAAACATAGCCATCAACAAACAGGACAAGATTATAGAGGAAAAGTTCACCTTCTCTTGGTGCTACCTGAGCTAGAGGAAGCGGAGTTAGGCCTGCAACACAAACGCAACTACAGTTATAACACAGAAGAATCCAAACTATTTATATGAATGAATCTAATAAATAATCAGGCAAATCAGTGAAAGAGTGACCATGAAATCTACCATAAAAGGAAGTAAATTATAAAGCAAAATTAAGAGAGGGAGAGAGAAAGAACCGCTTCAATGCATGTTTTTGCTCCTTCGAGGGAGCCAAAGACATTTGGTGTCTGGCATTGCTAAACCCAAAAGAGCTTGTCACAGGGTAAAAGCTTTCTTCAAAAGCTTGAGCGGGGTAACTGCGAATTCAAAACTAAATTTATCTTTCTACGGCTATCAAATGACAAAGGCTTAATAACCTTAAAAACACAAAAATATGAGAACTGCCAACAGACTATCACCAAGTAGTGCATAAAAGAAACAAACTTTCAGCAAAATTTGAGACCCAACACTATCAATGCTTCGTGAAAGCACAAGCCTTTTACTGAAATACGACCACTTTTGATTTCACTTTTTTTCTTAATTAGAGGACATGTCCAATAAATAAAGTTTTGTGTCAAAAAAATTGAAGTAGCAATGTCATAAAGCAGAGAATAAAAATGTGTGGGCTTAGATTATACTTACATATTTTCCAGTTTCATTCACTTTGAATTCATTGGTTTTCAAAGAAGTGTGCAAATAACAACTAAATAAATGAAAGAACATATAGGTCAACAAATATTAAGAAATTTGGTGACTAAACCTTCACGGATATTAATGGATATTAAATAAAAAGTACATGACAATAGTGTATCTGCCAAAATGACCAGCAATACACAGAGACTTGATAAAACAAAATTCCTAGGCAAGAAAGAAAACCACATATTCAAATAGATGCATTAACAGGAAGATTAATGAAAACGTATATCATACAAAGAGAGAAAAGGGGAGTGGAGGATATAATGTGAATTACAAGGAACAAGGGACGTAAAGAGCAACTGCATATTACAAGATGCACTAGATCAGCGCAAACTCATAGGCCCAATCATAGAGAACTAAATGGATAAAAAGAGTGGGATTGATATTGTATGATGCCTTTTGCTCTGATAAGTTACCCACTGTCAGCAATGCTTGATCTCTCCAGGGATATTCAGAGAAGGAAAAACATAGGCCTACTAAGAGAGGCAAAGGAGAAAGGGAACAGAGGAAAAATGTCTTCTATACTTCGGCCAAATATAATATCGGACAGATAGCACGAAATCAAATCTGAGGATATATAATTATAGTAAAAATACAACTCAACCAATGCCACCTACAGCTCAACCCCAGAGTTATGCCAGTAAAATGGATCGACCTCCTCCACTAGCTCAAAAAGGAAAACATAAACCATGTAATAGTCAAAGCCATCGCCTATAGTGACTAATTTTCTTCCACAAAATTAGTTTACCAAAATATCAAAGATAACGAAACAAACATGCCCAAATTTAGTAAGCCATATTAAATGAACCACTTGAGACAGTAAGTAATAAAGTGAATGCGCTCAAATGTCAATCATTTACAATAATAGAAAAATTAAAGAGACAGAATAGGGTTAATAATTAAAACATAAATTGAATGTAGATACCTTGTAGGCATACGAGGTAAACATGGTAACTTGCTGCAAATTTTTTTGCGGGCGCCAAGAGTTTCATTGCTTTGTTTGAGACTGGCTGCATAAAAGGCAAATATTATGTAAACATGGATCTTAAGATATTGAGTTCCAGAACATGTTGGCAGCGTTAAAAGAAAATAAAATAGCATCTTTGCGTACAATTCCCATTACAAACACATCCATCCAGTAACAAAAATAAAATTTCTCAGCATGGCAATAAAATATCCACGTATCACCTTTCCAAGACTGAAAGAACTCCTCATTGATAGATGAACCAGCAATGTCTTTGATGACATCGCCCACTATGCTTAACGGAGCGGTCTTCAATTCTTGAATAATATGATAAATTGGCTTGCCGTTCTCCAAATATATATGATTGTTTGGATGTTTAGTTCTAGCACCAGCATGCCGCTCAAATTCATAGGCAGTAACCACCTGGTCATATACAATTCAGTCAATCATTTATTAAGAGCTTCTAAAGAAACATAATAACTTAGTCATGGTTTCTACAGTACACTAATTACCCTTGAGAAATCGCATGATGAGCAGCCACACAAGTATCCACCACCTTCTATAATTCCATTTAATTCACACTGGTAACATTCAAAAACCATTAGATTCCCATATCTAGAAATATATTTAATAACAAGCCATAATTAGAATATAACAGAAGAAATATAAACCACAGTTACCTTTAAAGGCATGTAAATATACTTCACACGAGCTCCGTCAAGGATACGAGTCAATATCAACTTTTTAACATTAGTAGGCGACTTTGTAGCCACAACTTTCTTAGACATCTTCAACTCCAAATTGGGAGAAGCACACAAATACCGCTCTCCACTGTCATACATATGATTAACAGAATCCTCCCAACCAGAATATCCCCTGGCATAATCCTCGTTGTAATAATAACCACGATCAATCCTATTATTTACAGGCTCCACCACTGATGCATTCGTTTGGTTGTCATAATCCTCTTTCTTTTTGCTAAACTTAAATGTAATCTTCCTAATCCCAGACGAACTTACATGCTTTGGAATCTCCAATACGACATGAGTTGTAGAAACAGATGGTTCACTACAACTATCACGAGCAATCTCAACATGAGATGCATTGTTTTCACTACTTGGCTCTATTTCATCACCCAAGCTCTGCAAGCCATTGTTTTCACTACTAGGCCCTACTTCATTACTCAAAATTTCTGCATTGTGTTCATTACTAGGCTCTACTTCATCAGTCAAGGTCTCCACAGGACTCCAACATGTGGGCGCTTCAGTTGGTTGACTAGTAATATCTTGACAACCAGACCCACTATCTTTAGGTGACAATATTGGATTCGAAACTTCAGATTTTACGTCCTCACAGGAAGCTTCTTTCGCTTGCTTCTTGTTAGGGAATGGCTCCGGTTCTGGCTCAATAATTTCACGCTCTCTCTTTAATTCAGTCGCTGAAACATATTCTACGGACATTTCCACGCCAACTGCAGCTTCCCCCATGGCCTAATCAAGACATTTCAAGAGCATAAAGTGACGATGCCGCATTCAATTTAAAACCTAAATGAAGAAACTAAAACCTAACCAACAACAATCCCCTTAAACACTCTATTTGTTCAGAGATATCAATAGTTGGGTTAGGATTTTAATTAGCCCCATCAAAATATTATTAAAAAAAAACATTTAACACTAGAAAATGCAGAAAATAAACAGTAGTCTAAAGACAAACATCACTAGATCAATCGGTATTCTCCAATAACTGCCACTAATAACCGCTGAATACCAGTAATCTTATGGGACAGGCATAAATAACCAAAACCTACCTATACAAAAGACCTTGAAATCAATTCATCCTCGAAAACCAAATCGCCAGATTTCTTGGAATTCGATCAGTTTCAACAACCTGCAGATCTAAGACATGAGACTGGCAAACAGATGGAAATGGAATTGGGATTGGAATTTGATATTCTTAAGTTAGGGTTAGGGTTTTGATATTTTTTACGAGAGCGGGAACGAGGAGAGCGGCAAAAAACCAGAAAGAGGGGAGCTTCGTTTGCGGTCAAGATTTAACTTTTTTTAGCAAAGGAAGGAACGAAAGAGATAGAGGCAGCGGAGCCGAGTGAGGAACAGAGAGAGACGTTCACTTTTAAATTTTTTATATATTTTTTTAATAAATGACAGATTATTAATTAGAAAAAGAAAAAGAAAATTGGTGATGTATGTTTTGGAAGATACCAGACGACAAGTGGATAAACAAGATGGGGCCTTTCGTTTGATCAATGGAGCGCTCCCACCTTGGCAACTCTGATGCTGCAACGTGGCATCATGTGTTGGCTAACTAGCATTAAAAATTCCGGTGCGAACACGGCGGTTATAGGGATGAGGTGGACCGCTAGAAATGTTACTGGGCCTGAAATTTGGATTGAGCCCACCCAGATGGATTGGGCTTTACTACCTACTGTTAATAGGGGGAAGGGGATTTTCGAATATTTCAATAATAGTTTGAATTATTATTTCTATTATTTCTGTTAGAATAATAATTCAAACTAGTAGATTTCAAAAAAAAAAGTATCCATATTGCTTGATCATAATACTTTCTTATGCATTGATTAAATTGTTAGCAATAATTGAAGTCATGACTTGTGATTATTGTGACGCATGGCAAACATGTGAAGATTGTAATAAGATGATACTACTAGTACTATGTTGTAATAATTGAACTTAATAGTAATTACAAACCTTCTCAACGTTAGAGTCCTTTGTGACTATTTAATTTAAGATTATCGATTGCAAAATGTGTAAATATATAATATTTTTCTTTTGATAATTTATTTATATTGTTGAATTAGTAATTTAGTGATATGATAGAGTTCAACAATTCTTATCTATGTTAAAATAGTTGAACTACTGCTTTAAAAAAAAAAATTAACTATCTTTCATAATAAGTAATATGTAGTAAGTACGAGCTCAAAAAATATCATAAATATTTCTAATAATTGAACTTAAAATACATCGATAGTAATAGACAGTGTTCAAATTTTTGAACAACGTTAATGAAAACATATCATTTTTAGCCATATTATATAACCTTTCATCATCATATCTTTATCTATAAACAAAATATCAAATCCAATTTTATAGATTTTCAATTGTGTATCCATGAACAGTAGATATGGTTAATCCCCACCTAATACCTTCCATCTTTTATAGAAAACCAACTCATTTACATCTCTTCCCATACCCATTCACACTTCTTGGTTTTTCAACAATCCATCTCTCAGCATCATTACTCTGGTAATTACTAATATATTTTTGTTTCCTTTTTGTCTTGCAAGGAGAGAGAACAATGTCTGATTTGCCAAATGGTCATCACCGTAGGACACCGTCCCAAAGAATTGTTCTAGCGCTCCCAGCTGATATCAATGATCCTTTCGCCGCCGCCAATGGTGGAGGTAGGGCTGCACCGTCTAATGAAACACCTCGACCACAGCAAATCCCTGCCGCCTCTCTTGCTCCTGCGCCACCTGTTCCTGCACCAAAACCCCTAGCAAATGGGAAGGTTGATGAGGCTAAAAAAAATTGAGGCAAAACTAATATAATTTTGTAGTTTCTCTTTTTAATGTCATCATGGGGACATTGTGATGTTGATGTCTTGACATGTTAATCGGTAGCTTTTCATGTTAAAAACCATCGTAACAATGTTTAATAATAAAATAATAAATTATAATAAAACTTTTTCAGTTTCCAAAATTCATGAAAAATAAAAATAAACAATAAAGATGAGTGCTCGATTTGTTGAATATCGTTTTAACAATACACTTATTAAGATAAATTGATTCAAATTGAATTGTTGCACTAAATGAAAGGAAAGTCACTGCGAAATATATATAGTAATGTAATTTATATATATATATATATATTATTTTTTTAAATCGTATTTTCCATAAATGTAACTCCAGATATATACATTGAGTGACATATAAAGTGATAAAGAAATCTTCTATATTTCGGGTTATATTATCACACGTTGGAGCTTCTCTTATTTCTCTTTTAAAATCAATTTCTATATACATATATTACTTTTAAATAAATAATGTATAGGGGTGTTAATTAAAATATATAAATATCAAACCATTCATTTTAGTATCTTATTGACTATATACTAATTTTTGTATATATTTTTTGAGCTCTTCATATGCACATCAAGCACTATACAATAAATAAGATTATTTCACGTACCAAAAGTTTTAAATATTTTAGAAACTTAATTTCTGATTGGAAAAAAAATGGCACATTAGTTCTTTGTTTCTCAAGCATTTTTCTTTTCTACTTTTAGAAAAGAAGGAAAAGAGGAAAATCCAATTATTTGAAAGACTTGCACGTTTTGTGACTTTTAAAGCGTGTTGAATATTATTGGCAAGCTATTAACAAACATGAAATTGATTTATAAAAAAAATATCTGTGAGGTAGCGTTACATTGACGCGGAGAGAGAATCTTGATGGACTCAATCCAAAATGTTTCCTTCTTTCTTTTTCTTTTCGTTTTCTTGGGTAATAAATCCATTTGTTATTACCATTCCATTTTGTTGGGGAAAATTCCAAAAGTGCCACTATTAATCCAACAACAAATATCTGTAATTGCACAGCAACAGATCTTAGCTAGCCAGCATACGGCTTCTCTCTCGCGGCCGCAACCCAGCCGGGAAAAAGCGACCGAACGTGGCCGAATGACGCTGCAGATAAATTATTTGAAAAAAAGGAGGAGAAAAGTAAATCAAATGATTAAAATAAAAGAAATGATAACACCGAATGTTATAAATCAACTGATTAATTATAACGTAGGTTATGAGTTGATGTTTAATCTTTTAATTGATAATAGATAATATAACTAATTTATAAAAAAAATAAAAGCGATGACTGTTTTTTTTCTTCCCAGTAAGTTGAATATTATACCCAACATTAAATAAGAAATTTAAGTGCGTAGATCTCCATATTTTATAATACAAGTTTTTTTTGTTGTTTAAACCTTATTGTATCGCAACAATCAAGAACATATATGGTGTTTCCACTAGACCTATTTAACGGACGAGTTATCTAATAAATTGGCTCGAGTCTTAGTCAAATAAACCGGCTCAAATTCTAAAATTTTAGACTCAGCCAGTTTATATCAAAAGTTGAGACTTGACTTTGCATTTTTAAACCCTCAACTTAACCCAACCCAACCCAACCCAACCCGTTTAACATTTATATACATATACATCGTATAAGTTGGTTTGATTGGAAATTTGAGGCCCTGTGCAACGACCTTGTAGTCCGCACGCTTACTAGGATTTTTATTTTATTTTATTTTAATAATTTGTAAACTTAAGAAAAAGAATTAAACACATCAAATTTATCTAACCCAAAGAAAGAAAAAAGTGAGAACGATGCAAAAAGGGAGAACGACAACAATATCTAATGGAAATTTATAAAACACTAAGCCGTGCCTAAATACCAAGATCCATGTTAAGGATATAACTCTTTCTTTTCCCTGATTATGTGTTAGCACTGTTGTTCCTGAATGGAGTGGTGCTAATAAAGTTGTTCTTCCTCTTTTCTTTAGACCTAGGTGAAAATACTGTAAGATTTAAAGAAGTCAGATTTGGTGGATAAATGTTAAAGAGTGAGATCTTGATTATTACCTCCATAATCAACTCAACTGGGTTTCAAAAGTATTTAGATTTTTCACTCATTTAAGACATTTGTAGTTGAAATTGTAGAAATAAGAAAATTGTCAAATATTTCTTCTTGCAAAATATTAATTGGGTCACCCCGTTAGGCCTGCTGACAACCCGTTAGTTTAGAAAATCGAACTTGGTCATATAAATGACTCGACTAAATCTATCTCACTTTTTCTTAAACTTTGAGTAATCAGACCTGAGTTCGATCGGACCCGAAGGTATAGTCTCCAATCCTGTACTTTTCAATACATATAACATTTTTTCTAATGTATCTATACATAAATAAAATCATCAATATCAAATACTAGATGGTAAAACTATAGTCGGTAGTTATGCATTGGCAAAGCTATAAACAAACATGAATAACTATATTTTTACTATGGTTATGTTTTAATAAAAAACATGTTACCCTTGTAAAATTCCAATGCATAACTACCGATCTCAACTTTTAATAAAACTAAAATTTGATAGTAAAATATATTTTTTAATTGTAATAATCTCACGGGAAATGAATAAATATTGATTATACTATAATTGCGTGTCATCAATACATAAATAATTTATCTAATTACTTTATTTATTAATTCATGTCATTTTTTTAAGTGACACGTGACAATTGTATATTGGCACCTTATTTTTATTTATAAAAAAACTGATTTTATTATAACATTATCTAGTCTAAATAAAAAAATAACTTTTCGAATATAATTTTCGAAGGTTAACACAAACCTATTTTCTTTTAAGAAAATCAACAATAGTACTCGCCAAGGCAAGCGCAGTCATCCGCCAAGCCGACTGAACTATCGTGTAGGCTAAGCGCGGGGCAAGCAGCCACCAAAGCCACTACGCTTGACGATAGTACAAAACACACACATTCCTCTCTGACTGATCTGTACCTCACGTGGCTTCATCTCATTGCCCACATTTCCATCGCACTTTATTTTCGCAACACCACACACCCACCGTATCAATCCCTCGCGACACAGCCACCGAATTAAAAGCTTAAATTGAACATCAACACACAAACACAACCCTCGACATCGGAGGAGCCTCTCTTTCTATCCATCTTCTCTACATTCTCTCCGTCTCCCTCGCTAAAATCTCTATCATCTCAAAAAAGCTGAAGAAATGGTTAGTATTTCATCCTATTTTTACCATCTTACTGTTCTTGTATAGCTTCGTTTTTGTTTGCTGTATTGTACTTTATTCTGTAAAAATCGGTAGTTGATCTTGGTCGATCCGATGAAATCTGGTTGGATTCATGGTAATCTTGTGTGGTTGAGGATGATCGAGTGGTTTTCTGTGCTTGTTTAGCCCGTAGATCTGATTTGATCTTGTTAGTGATGTTAGATCTTTGACGCTTCATTTGCTGCAAGCGGCGAGTGTAGTAGATCTTAGATGTAAAGTAGTCTGTAAAACTGGAGGAACTATGTTTGTTGAATCTTTTTACGGACATGATGATTTGCTTTTAATTCAAGTGTGATTTTTCATTGATCTGATGTTTGTGAGCTTTTACTTGACTTTGTTTCTGTGCGTCTGCGCATGTTCTTGCATTAACATTCCTGGGAGGGAAGGAAATGAAAAAAGTCAGTGTGTTCTTGCTCGTGTGGTGATCGTATAGTAGTCAAATATAATAACAGTCAGTGAAGTTTGTGTGTTTAATAGCTAGTAAGCTTGGTTGAAAAAATTATGTTCCTCACCTTGACGACATTAACACATGAATCTCTAGGCTGTTCTAGATGCATTTGGTTTTACTTTCTAGTATTGGCCTTTTGTGTTTTGTTATGAACATTGGGAACTGCAATGACTACCTGAAATTAATGGGGTTTATGCTGTTTGCAGGCCAACGCAGTATCTGGAATGGCAGTGCATGATGAGTGCATATCGAAGTTCTTGGAGCTTAAGGCAAAGAGAACCTACCGCTTTGTAGTTTTCAAGATTGAGGAGGAGCAAAAGCAAGTAATTGTGGAGAAGGTTGGGGAACCTGCCCAAAACTATGATGATTTTGCTGCAAGCCTCCCTGCTGATGAGTGTCGATATGCAGTATATGATTTTGATTTTGTTACAGTCGAAAACTGCCAGAAGTCCAGAATCTTCTTCATTGCCTGGTAATTACTGTTCCATGTTTTCTACCCCCCCATTCATTTTTATTGTTGCCAATGTTTATGATTCTTCTTCAATGAAGGTCTCCCGATACTGCAAGGGTCAGAAGCAAGATGATCTACGCCAGTACCAAAGATACATTTAAGCGATCGCTTGATGGGATTCAGATAGAGTTGCAGGCAACTGATCCAACCGAGATGGGGCTTGATGTCTTCAAAAGCCGAGCCAACTGAACCTGAAATATTCAGGCCATCCAACAGGGTTCCTCCATTCAGGCATGGAGTGAAATGTTTATAGTTTATGGGATGGTGAACTGGGATGATTATGACAATGGGATTTCAAGTTTTTTCATAAAGCCTTTCATTCATTGGGAGGATGAATATCTGATTTCTGGTATATCTTGTGATTTGTTATTTACAGACCCTATGTGTTTGAGTGTCTACTGTCTTCTTGTAGTCTTGTGTCTACAAGCTAGTATGTAACTGTTTGTGAGGGGTTAGACGACACCTTTAGTTCATTTTCAAGCTAAAGTATTTGACCCTTGTTTATTTTATTTCGGAATGGTAAACAACATGCTTCTTTTAGTGCCCATTTGCTATTGTATTGGCTTCCGTTGTGTTATTGCATGAATGAACATACCAAGGGAGAACTTGGTTCTCTAGCAAATTCACGGTTTGTAAAGCAAGTTCCATCTTCTGCTAGGTCCTTCCTTTGGGTCTGATGTTTTAGTGGCAAGTTTTGCATTTGATGGGTTGATGTCTTTTCCCAAAAGTTGAATTTACTTTGCCATGCTCTCTTTAGTAGAGGCTGTAATTGGGTATAGGTTGATATAGTGGTATCAGTTTTGATGTTCCATGAATGGTGGGGTTTGCTCTTTGATTTGATTGAAATTGGTGGTAGGCATCAATCCTTTTGCTGCATGTGGAATGTGATTGTTTACAGGTGGACTAGTTCCAAATATTAGTACTTAGGTGGTCGATGGAGTCAGGACCATTCTTGTATTTCAGTTAAGGAGAAGAGGGGGATGTAGACCTGAAATATAGGGTGTGTCCGTGTATTTAGCTGTCTTGGTTGTTACTGTCTTTCAAGTTTTAAGTATTTCAGTACTGTTTATTCCCGTCCTTAGAACTAGAGATGTGCCGTGTGGTGGTTATTAAGTAGCCAAGTTACTTAGTGGAGGACCAGTGGTTTTATTATGTTGGTTTTGTCATGTTAGATTGAGAGAAGGCGGCTGTACTGGCTCTCCACTAGCCGTTTCAATTATTTGGAAGTTGTAACCGTCTCCAGGCGCCAAGAGGTAATGACCTGTATAACAAAGCTGGTCTACCAGCTTCATGTACGCCCAAGATCTTAGATCTTCCATGGCTGCTGTCTTACTGATGCCGACTAATGAAAAGCAGTTCGCACGCCCATGTTGAACTGGACAACGCTAGTTCTGTCTTGTGAACAGAATACTGGTTAATCTGAAAATTAGATGGGACGATTCAATCTTTTTCTTCATTTTTCAAATTTTCTATAAGAAAACAAGGTGAATTGGACCAAGAAAAAAAAAAAAAAAAAAAAAGGCGAAGAAGTATTTTCTATATCTACTGTACCAGCATCTGAGCAGTCTTGAAAAAAAAAAACAACTTCCTGAACTCGATTGGACTATTGTGCTCACACCTTAATTAGTTGCATAGCATGATCGGTTTTAATAAGACCCGTCAATTACATAGATAGTCTTGAAGTTTACAATTTTCCATTTTGCTCATATTTTTTAAAAATAAATTACTCTATTGACAGTTTTAGTAGTATTCGAAAAACTAGTAACATATATTATAAAAATTTAATGAAAAATGTAACAAATATACTAAATTCAATATTAGTGAAAAAAATAACGAGAAAAATTGTAAAAAACATTAAAAAGGGAGAACTTCCTAGAATAACAATTATATTAATTTTAAAGTAAAATTATGAAAAAAATAATTAAAAATATGATATGGTTCACGTCAGTGAAATTTGTAAAGAAATAACAAGAAAAAGAGTGAAGAATATTAAAAAAGAAAAATATTCCAAGAAAAATTGCAAAAATAATTTAAATTTACTTTGTATTATCTCAACCCCTAATATATTTGTTATATTCTTTTGTAATTTTTATTTATTTTTTAAACCCTATAAAAAATTATAACTTTTAAAAGAACTACATAAGATAAAAAAAATTATAAACTTTAAGGTTTTCTTCTATGCGTAATTTACCTGTTTTCTACTCTTTAGCGTGCTTGAAAAATTTCTCTTAAGTATCATTTTTAGTGGAGAAAAATGGGAAGAAAAAGGAAAGAAAGATGGATATTCTGAAATACAAAGAAGAATTCTCAAGAAAAAAATAAAATCCAAAGAAGAAGAAAGTATACAATACAATTGAAACGATGACGTAGCCACTATGACCCCTCTCTCTTCCACAATTGCCTTCGGTGCCAAAAGGGCCAAAAACAAAAACTATATCCCTTCCAATTCCATAGTTTCTCTTCCATTCTTCACACTGATAATATCTCATCATAGCAGTAAACTCAAAAATCTCTGGTTTTCCTTTCTTCCTTCAACCATTTGCACCCAAAAAAATGCTTCACACTCATTAAAACTGACCCAAAAATGGCGTTCTCTTCTTCTCTCAAATGCTCCCCTTGGTTCCATTTCCATCAACACACCCCTCTCTCTTTCTCCCCCAATCATAAACCCTCCTTAAACCCTTCTACCCTCTCCTTTGCGTCCACACAGCAGCGCCATGAGACCCACACCACCCAACTCTCCCTCTCTCCTGACTTCACTCCAGCTCAGCTCCTCGACACTCTCCGCCGCCAACGCGACGAATCCTCCGCTCTCCACTTGCTCAATTGGGCATCCAAGCAGCCCAATTTCGTGCCCAGCTTACCCATATATGAGGAAGTTCTTCGCAAACTCGGAAAGGTTGGATCTTTTGACTCGATGAGAGGCGTTTTGAGTGAAATGAAAGCGTCTGGGTGTGATGCTACTAAAGGTATTTTCTTGCTTTTTGTTCAGAGTTATGCGGAATTTGGATTATATGATGAAATCCTTGGTATTGTTGAAGTTATGGAGACAGAGTTTGGGTTAGGATTGGATACTCATTCTTTTAATTTCTTGTTGAATGTTCTTGTTGATGGAAACAAGTTGAAATTAGTTGAAACTGCGCATTCTGATATGGTTAGTCGAGGGGTTAAGCCGGATGTTTCCACGTTTAATATATTGATAAAAGCGTTATGCAAGGCACACCAAATTAGGCCGGCTATTTTGATGATGGAGGAGATGCCGAGCTATGGGTTGTTGCCTGATGAGAAAACGTTTACTACGCTAATGCACGGGTTTATTGAGGAAGGGAATTTGGATGGTGCAATAAGAGTGAAGGAGCAAATGGTGGAAGGCGGGTGCCCTGTGACAGATGTAACTATGAATGTTTTGGTTAACGGGTTTTGTAAAGAGGGGAGAATTGATGATGCATTGGGTTTTGTAGATGAGATGTCGAGCGAGGGGCTCTTTCCAGATAAATATACGTTTAATTCGTTGGTGAATGGGTTGTGTAGGACGGGACATGTTAACCATGCTTTAGAGGTTGTGGATGTGATGCTTCAAGAAGGGTTTGATCCAGATATATACACATATAACTCTTTGATTTCTGGGTTGTGTAAGTTGGGCGAAGTTGAAGAAGCTATGGAAATTCTTGAGCAGATGATATCAAGGGATTGTTCACCAAATACCGTGACTTACAACACACTGATTAGTACTTTGTGTAAGGAAAACCAGGTTGAAGAGGCTACAAAACTAGCTCTTGTTCTGAGTAGCAAGGGAATTTTACCTGATGTTTGTACCTTTAATTCTCTAATTCAAGGTCTATGCTTGAGCAGGAATTATTCTGTTGCGATGGAATTGTATGAGGAGATGAAGACCAAAAAGTGCCTTCCTGATGAGTTTACCTACAATATGTTGATTGACAGCCTCTGTGTTAGAGGGAAGCTTGAAGAAGCTTTGAGCCTGCTTAAAGAAATGGAATCAAGTGGCTGTGCACGAAATGTAATAACATACAATACTTTAATTGACGGGTTCTGCAAAAACAAGAGGGTTGAAGAAGCAGAGGAGATTTTTGACCAGATGGAACTCCATGGAGTTTCAAGAAATTCGGTCACGTATAATACCCTTATTGATGGCCTTTGTAAGAACAGGAGAGTGGAGGAGGCTGCTCAGCTAATGGACCAGATGATCATGGAAGGACTGAAGCCTGACAAATTCACCTACAATTCCATGCTCACACACTTCTGCAAGGAAGGGGATATGAAAAAGGCAGCTGATATTGTCCAAACCATGACCTCCGATGGGTGTGAACCGGACATTGTTACTTATGGGACATTGATTGCAGGGCTGTGTAAGGCAGGTAGACTTGAGGTTGCGAATAAGCTTCTAAGAAGCATTCAGATGAAAGGGGTCGTTCTGACTCCACATGCTTACAACCCAGTACTTCAAGCACTATTTAGACGGAAGAGGACAAGGGAAGGGATGAGGCTATTTAGAGAAATGATGGAGAAGGGTGATCCTCCAGATGCAGTCACATATAGGATTGTTTTCCGAGGGCTTTGCGGTGGTGGTGGACCAATTGGAGAAGCTGTTGATTTCTTGATTGAAATGACTGAGAGAGGGTTTGTCCCAGATTCCTCGTCATTCTATATGCTGGCAGAAGGACTTTGTGCTTTAGCTATGGAACCAACCCTGGTTAAGCTTGTTGACATTATCATGGAGAAAGCAAACTTCTCAGACAATGAAGTAAGCATGATACGGGGTTTCCTCAAAATATCCAAATACCACGACGCGTTGGCCACACTTGGGGGTATCTTGGATAAGCGAAGGCCTAGGAAAGCTTACAGATGAACACAAACATTTGGTAAGGCTGTCAGTCAAAATGGTAGGGAAGATGTGAGTTTGAAAATTCTTGCTTACTTTCATAATCAGAATCCAAGGTTAACCTGGAATCCAAAAATGATGCCCCAGAACTGAAAGTTGTAGTTAGAAGAATCAAATTTACCTGGTTTACAAGCTGTTCCAATAGCTTTTGATTGTTCTGAATGCAAATTGGAAACCTTTTCTTTCTGTGGCTAATGTTCTGATCACTGACAAATCCTAGATTTTCATGCATTTTTCTTGTTGTAAGAATCATATTCTTATATTCATGTGCTGTATTATGTGTTAAGTGTTAACAACAGAAGATATTCTGTTTCACCAGAGCCCAATAATATGGACGACATCTGTTTACAAAATGAACATTTTTCATTCAAGATAACAGCTGTCTCCCTCCCCATAACAATCATTTTCTCTCTTCTACTGCTGTTTATTTTGTTGCCCTCATAAGAAATTAAAAAATTCATGTAGGTCCCTATTTCAATCATTATTTACAAATATTTCCTTCTCTGCACACAAAAACGTCCTTATCACCTCCCTCCGTCAGGCCTTCCACTCCCTTCGCCGTCCCTGTCTTTTCCTCAGATTCTCATCCTTTTAAATTCAGTTTAAATCAGATTCTCCGATATCCTCACCACACCCTGTTTGTTTCCCGCGAAACCATCCCAGCCAAGAACCAAACAATTTCTCCTTCCATTTCCTCTGCAACCAAACACGACGCAATCGCTCAACCACTCCGCGCCAAACTAATCCACGTGTCCTTTCAAGATTCCCGCCGGCTAACTCTTCTCTTCCAATCCCTAACCTCACTCTCTTGTACTCTACTGCAAAAAGCCCTACCTTATATTATATACTCGTAAAAAACTTTTCTGTCCACTGATTTGAAATTTCAGAGTAATCATTTCCATGGATGGTAACTTTGACGGTAGAGATGAGGAGACGCCTCTGGTAAGCGATAATCATGAAATTGACCCACCAAAGAAGAATCATTCAAGAGATCTTGTCATTCTAAGCTCAGCCTTCTTGCTCATCTTCCTCGCCTATGGAGCTGCTCAGAATCTGGAGAGTACTATAAATACCGTGAGTTAGTCGTATCATATTGACTCACTGTTGCTTTTTCTACTGATTTTTTTTCTTTCAAATTTCTAATTAATATTTTCTTTTTTTCCAATTAAGGAAGGGGATTTGGGCACAATTTCGCTTGGGATATTGTATCTCTCTTTCACATTCTTCTCTTTAATTGCGTCTTTGATCGTTCGGGCTTTAGGAGCGAAGAATGCTATTGTTCTTGGAACTACAGGTTATTGGTTGTTCATCGCTGCAAATTTGAAACCATCATGGTAATCATTTGAATAATTTGTGATTCCAATTGGTTATTCATTGCTGCAGTGATTTTTGTTAAGATTGAGCTGTTCTTTCTGCAGGTATACAATGATACCATCTTCTTTGTATCTTGGATTTGCTGCTTCAATTATATGGGTCGGAGAGGTGATTGTCTCCATTATCTCAACTAATGCAAAGCCTTCTGCTATCGATGTTGCATTTTTTGTTTAATTAGCTCCGTAAATTGGTTAAAAGATAGGTGCATGGGTTGAATTTTGCAAAAATGTTGTGGAAGTTTTAATAGCTAGAGTTCTGTTGCTCTTTGATTATATACTTATGAGTTATGACATGATCTTATAATGTTATATATAAACAACATGTTTTCTTTTTGCTCTAACTTGTTTCTCTTTATAGGGTACATATCTTACGTCCACAGCACGTTGTCATGCCAGAGATTATAACTTACATGAAGCAACTGTGATTGGTAACTACAATGGAGTATTCTGGGGAATGCTTGCTGCCCACCAGGTCTTTTTTCTTTTCTTCCAAGGATGTTTTGAGAAAATATAGTTGCTTATTTTTCAGTGAGAGTATCAATAATGTTAAAATTTGCTAAACTGGTGTTGCCAAGATCTGATTTAATTGTTTTTTTCCTTGATGTTGCAGTTGCTTGGAAACCTCCTCTCCGTTTCTATTCTAAGAGATGGAAGTGTATGTGTTATTCTTGTGGTGTTTGAATAGTCTGCTCTTGTGAGCTCCATTACTTAAATTTTTTATACTGATAGTATCCTGCAGATGTTGGCTTCTAAGATTCATTCTAAGGTTTTCTTTTGCATTGTTTCAGGGGGGAAGTACCAGTGGCACAACCTTGTTGTTTGTGGTGTTTCTTTGCACTATGACCTTAGGCATCATTTTAATGTGCTTCTTAAGCAATAGGGATGGTAAAGGCCAGCAGGGGTCAACTGGTTCTTCTGCAACCTTATCTTCTTCGCTAATGCCACTGTTGAAGTCAGTAATTGCACCTTTGCTTGACAAAAGGATGCTATTGATCATTCCCTTGATTGCGTATTCAGGATTGCAACAAGCATTTGTATGGTAATTTTGCGTTTAACTTGAGTCATGCCCTTTCTCAGTGCCTTACCCATAGCAATTTTAGAGAAAAGCAATGTTTGCTGTGGGAGAGTCAAGTCAATGTGCCACCTACCCCCTTTTCCCTTCACTTCACATATTCCTTATAGTGGAGCATTTTTTTATTGCAGGGCCGAATTCACCAAGGAAATAGTCACTCCAGCTATTGGTGTGTCTGGTGTTGGTATTGCAATGGCAGTGTATGGTGCTTTTGATGCCATGGTAGGCATACAAATTTGGGATCATTTTTTGCTTCTCACCATTTGCATTTTTCTGGTAGCAATGGCTGACTTTTTCCTGGCTGATACATATAATCAAATTTGTCTTAGACCATTCCCTTTCATTCCTTATTTTTGAGAGATGCAAAATAAAGTGAGAACTGTATCACCAACATTTTCAATTTCAATTACAACCATGATTTGTAAATATTCAATTTGGTTGAATCATATTGCAGTCTAACCTTGTTTTTGGAATGTGTCTCAGTGTTCACTGTCTGCTGGTCGACTTACGTCTGGTCTAGTGTCAATCACATGGATAGTCTTTGTTGGATCTCTTCTTCAGGCTATTGTATTCCTCTGGATTCTTATAAACTACAGGTATGTTGCCACGTGTTTTCATTCGTATGGTATGATATTCCAGGGAGCCTAAGATTTCTGTATTATTTTCTTAAGCTAATCTCTATTTTTTTTCACTTTGTTATATTCCAGTTTAACTAGTGGAATACTTGGGACTATCTACCCACTACTTATGGCGGCCATGTTGGGTGTTGGTGATGGAGTATTCAATACACAACTAAGTGCGTTGCTGGGGGTACTTTTCAAGAACGATACGGTACAAATTTATCCTGTTTGCATAAGTAATACTGGTTTCCTCTTACCATGGTTTAGTAGACTTCCATGGCCCAATGAAATCCCGCAGAGAAATTGATTTCAAATTCACCTCATCTACCCCTCATTTCTAAGTTATTTCATCTGCCTTGAAGTACTTTTGTGCACTTCCTTATTCCTTCATGCTTTTATATTGCTGCCTTTTCGAGTTTGAGAGTTGTTATGTGGACTGGTGCTCGTTAATTTGTTGACATTGCCCTACTTACTGAAACAGATAGATCTTCTGTACTTTACTTCCATACCCTGCAATGGATTGCCGTTCATCTCACAGTCTTATCACGTTTCGTAATCTGTACTCTACAGTTTCTGATTTCTTTTTCTTTGTCGGAGACAGGAAGGAGCATTTGCACAGCTCAAGGTCTGGCAAAGTGCTTCCATTGCAGTTGTGCTCTTCATCAACCCGTACATCTCATTACAGGCAATGTCGATCATCTTGCTTGTAGCACTGGGTTTTGGGGCAGTTGGGTTTTCATTTTTGATTTTCCAGGTCGAGAAAGCCTTCTCCACTTCCAGTTCATGATGGTAGCGATTTTCCACCTAAGAAAATCTCTAGTTCAAGAAAACCGTTCCTTTGTATATCGTGATCGCAACCTTGTAGCTCCGTGTAAAATCCATCCAAACTGCAATTGGGTATGAAAAGAAAAGAAAATGTCTGTTTGGTTCAAGCTGAGTATCCTGCAGTCTTAGCAAAATTATTGGTACGCTGGTGATGAACTAAATCAATTATATGAGTGCGGGGTAAAATGTGAATAAATATATGGCATATGGGTCAGGACTAGTCATGAATTACTCCTAATCTTGACACGGGAACGTGGTCCATAGTCCAAACTACTTGGTAGAGTGGTTCAATTCTCCTATCAAACCGATAATCACCTGACATTCCTCTAATTCTCAGTCAACATACATGACTGCTCCTTAATTATAAACCTAATATTCCGTTAAAAGTAGTTGAGATTAGGTCTCTTTCCCACCCAATTATATAGCACTAGCACACACATTTTCATAAATCACCCAAGTTTACCATTTCAAAACGCAAAAAATATCACAGAAACAATGTCTCTTTCCTTCCTCGCCCATCTCCGCCATCCGCTCATTACTTCTTCTCGTTGGTGGCTGCTGTTTCGATACTCTGCTGCTTGGACAATACTCCTCACTGCCACCGTCGCAGTCGCCTCGTTTGCGCCGGAAGCTGCGTTTGTGTCAGCGATCTCTGTGTCATCTTCGTTCTCAAAAGGGTGTGAGCAAGAAGGAAGCGTTAGAGTGCCATTAGATGTGCCAGGAGAGGTTTTGTGCTTTCCAGCTCGTCTATTTACAAGGTCTGTTATTGATTCGGTCGTGTCGTTGGTTTTCGCGGCACTTGTTGTGGCTGGGTCTACTTTCTTGGTTCGAGCCATGGGCTCATGGGAGGGCGATTAGGTCCACTAACAATGGCGGAGCCCCCCAGAATTTTCATTTTTTTCATTGTAGTCCCTCGAGTTTTTCCATTTTCTAAGAAAGCATCTTACTTCACCGTCCCTAAATTTTGATATTATTTCGTAGAGCAGTGCTAGTAATACTTTTATTCTTATATACTAAAAATACATGTGTTGTTTTCACTTTCTTTTGTTAGTTATTTATTTAAATAAAAATAATAATATAATCTAATTAAAAAGGAATAAACCTTAATTATATTTTCACAACATTCGTTAATACAACATTATTAACTTAATATACAATTTTTATCTCCTAAAAAAATTATTATCCTATTTATTTTTCTTAATTCTTGTATATTTGGCCTCCCCCAAAAATTTCATCCTCACTTCGCCACTGGCCACTAAGGTGCCCACGAGTGCCTGGAGGAAAAATTCGGCTTATCTTAAAAGTGGGTAAATTATGATAGGTGAATAATTTATGGAGTTTTTTATAATAGACCCACAAATTAATGTAAGATTTAATGATTCTGTACTAGTTGTCCGCAAATTTGTACGATTAACCTTTAAATTGACTTCTTCAGTTTGAATTTGGATAAAAGAAAATAAAATATATACAAACATGTCTAGTACCAAATTACCAATCATGCATCCATTCATCTTTGTGTTCTCCGCTACTTCAATCATAATAACAATGGGCCAAGACAGAAGCAGGCATAAAGCAGGAACCTTATTTTTCTTTTCCCACACAAGAAAAGAAATTACTATATTAGCTACAAACCAGACAGAAGTGCAAAGAAAAGCTATCTTCAACCACATTCGTTTTCGGTCGGGAAGTTCTACTCTACAAAGGAGCTGAATTGTCATGCTTTCGACACAGAACTGATCAGCTTGTTGCTGAAGTCCCACAACTTCCTAGCCAGGGCCTCATCTCTAGCAAATTCATTTGGTTCCATCTCATTACAGTCCAAGAAGTATTTCCCGGTCACACCCTTCAAGCTCGGGTGGAGGGCAACATAGCACGTCGTCGCCGCTCCCTGAGGAACATTATTGTCATACGAACAAGAAGAAGACGACGTAAGAAAATTAAACGGGTAGTTTGTTGTGTTAAGTGATGGTTTGAGTTACCTGATGTACATTCTTCCACAGGTAAAAGCTGACAAGCTTCAAGAATTCTGCATAAGAAAAGAATAAACATAAGCACACCCCCCAAGAAAAAACCTATAATTTGGGGCAAAAGTTATGATTTCTGGTAACAAGACATACTCATCAGAATTCCAGAATACCGAAAGAGATTGGTCATTATTAACCCTGGGTGCACTGCATTTGCTGTAATGTTCATACCCTCTTCCTGCTTAGCATGAAAGAAAATTGCTCAGCATATTGGTTAGTGAAAAGGACTGACTGCCTCTGCTTAAGAAGAAAGAACAAACGAAAGGTTGAAATTTGGGTCACTAGTGCTTTAACTTTTTCCCTGATTTAAAGTGATTTATGAATAATAATAATAAGCATTGATCTAATGTTTATCTCGTCAGGAAATATGTGTCTGTCTGCGCCAAAACATTTGAAAAACATGTAAATGTAACACATGTCGATCTAACAAAATTTATCATTGCCTTGGTGTTTGCATTTCACTTTCCAAACAAAACAGTCCAACTCCATCTTTGACATACTGGTGATGACAAATTTAATGTCGCCGGATGGTGAGAGTGTGAAAGCAGGAAAAGAAGACCATCAAAGGGGTCAAAATCATGTCGATAAAGAAATGGAAAAGGAGGACATTCGTGTATTTTGCCGAAGAAAATAAGTCATTTTGAATATTAATCACAGAAGACGGACTTTTTTTTTTTCTGCTCAAAGAAGACAAAGACTTATTGTCTGTACTTTCCAGCATTTTTGCTTGCATCACTTAGTATGCAAGGAATGTGGGCAAATAAACTTATTTTACCTGCAAGCGACGGGAAAGCTCTTTGGCGTGTAGTATGTTAGCCAATTTGGATTGTCCATATGCTCTTTTATCAGAATAACTGCAGAAAAGAATAGTTTTTTAAGTCAAAGCTATTTCCAAATGTTAAGCCTGCATACTATTTCCAAATCAGAGTGAACAATCAACACAACTTGTAACTACGAGAACATACCTATTCATGTCATTGATGCTATCGAAATTAATACCGCCTTCATATGTGTGGACGTGAGCTATTGATGACAAATTCACAATCCTCCCTTCAATACCGGTGGCTCTTGCAGTTTCTTTCATCTTGTCCAGCAAAAGATTTGTTAGGAGGAAATGACCTGACAATTGAACCAAAAATGACCCTTAAACATACAACCATCTAGGCATAAATTCGTATAGGGTTGCTACCAAACCTAGTAACCATACACAAAAAGCCATAAAGGATTGCTACCAAAGTTAGTAAACGTATACAAAAAGTCATACAGGGTTGCTAACAAAACTAGTAACCATGCATAAAAAGTCATAAACACTATTTATTGCGCTTTGGTGTGTGCGTTTCATTTTCCTTTCATCTATGTCATACGTACCGATATGATTTGTTCCGAATTGCAACTCTATCCCATCTTCAGAGAGTTGGAAAGGACAGAACATGACACCAGCATTGTTTCTGATAAAAGAAAATTAGTGTTTTGTAAGATGATGGACCACGTAAATTTCTTCTAATAGCATCTTTCTTTCTTTTCTTGAAAGAAGATGTTAGTAGATGAACTTAATTGCTCAAATTGGAATAATAAGTTTTCAAAGTGGGAGGAGAATACATCAAGATGTTGAGAGGAAGCTGAAGAGCATTGAAGCTATCAACAAACTGTCTGATAGATTTAACTGATGACAAGTCCAATCTTAGAACATCGACTCGAGCTTTTTCATTGCCCTGAAGAATAAATTGCTTTGCTTCCTTTGCTGCTTCCATGTTTCTTGCAGCAAGAATCACATGGGCTTTGCGCAGGGCCAAGACTCTTGCAGTCTCTAGCCCTATCCCACTTGCCCCACCTACATCAAACGTCACGTGTAAAATTACCAATGGAGTAAATACACACACTCAATGCTTCTCAACTATTTCAACTGCAAAAATAGTACTATTTCCAGAAAACTACATGGTGGGTAAGGGGTGGGCACAGGTTCTCATAATCATTTTAAATTTTTCTATAGAAAGGTTCACATATTTATCAAAACAACCATGCAGCAGGAAGCTAAACCAGTTGAGTCAGATCCCAAGAAATGGAATTTCGACATACTTGCACAAAAATGTTTTTTACATGGATGGAACGTTTACAGAGGAGAACAATATAACAAAAAGTGACAACAAAATCCATGAAAGAAAAAAAAAACAGAAGGAAAAGTAAAGAACTTTTGAGTCTCAGAGGAATGTGACTTTTTTTCTCAAAGGAAAATTAAATTTCAACAAACTGTAATTTGGGTGGGAAAAAGAAAATGATGCACTACTAACTATTTTTTTCGTAGTTATCAGAACCGAACCGAATAGTAAACCGGAAATAAAAAATTTCTGGTTTGACCGGATTGACCCATTAGACCGTTTTAAATTGTTCATACATTGAAACGTTTAATCTTAAATAATTGAACCGGATTGAACCGATAAATTTTCATATTCTGATACCATCAAAATTTCCATATTTTATTAAATATATATATATATATATATATATATATATATATATATATATATATATATATATATATATATATATATATTTACCAAAACGCAGTCGTTTTGGAGAAGAAGTATTGAACCAGCCGAGCTGATGTTGAACCTACCGGGTCGACTAATTTTTTTCGATTCGCATACATATCCGGTTAGATAGCTGAATCGAATCAGAAATCTTTTCGGATCGTAGTTTAATCAGTCCAACCGGCCGGTTCAGTCTGGTTATGATAATTGTGATTTTTTTGGCCGTTTCTATAAATAAGTAAAAGGAAACTTGAACCACCACTGATCCCAAATCCACAAAAACCAACACCACTAACATTTTTAACAATGCCATTCCTACTATCTAACAAAAGAAAGAAAAAAAGCCATATTTTGCTAACATAGTAAAGATGGGTGACCTAAAAACAGAGAATTCAGCTCATAGTTCAAAGAACTTCATCACAATTCACACTTATAACCAATGATTCAAGAACAATAAGAGAGGGAGCTAAACCAGTGATAATAACAGTGAGATTAGAAGCATCAATCCCTTCTGTGACTTGTTCAGCAGTAGTAGCTGATCCAAACCCACTTGGGCCAAGCTTCCCTGTTGCCAATGTGAAGATATTCATCTCCAAAATATCACCTGAAATTACAAAACATCAAAAGAGGTAATAAAAATGAAAACCGACATTAATAAAACAAAAAAGAGAAGAAAGTTTTATTCCTTTATTCATAAAAAACACACAAAAAGTTTCCTTTTTTGCAAGTTTACAAGAAATGCTAGATAAAGGGAGGAATGCTTCTTACCTTTTAAAAAAGAAAATGACCAAAAAGGAAAAAGTATGATATGGGTGCAATGGAGAAAGCAAATTAGGAGAAATTATGAATTTTGGTTTGCTGGGCTAAAAAGAGGTACAGAACTAAAATAGAAGTTAATGATAGACAAAATGCATGAGAAGTAAGGGAAGCAGAAGGGGGCGGGGGGAGGGGAGGAGGGATTATATAATGGGTTTTTTACATGAGGAATCATTAATTGTTCGTCGGTGAATCGCCGATTCTTTTGCTGTCTTAAGATAAAAACCGGTAAGGTGCTGTTTAATACCCTCAACGACCTCTCACCTGTTTCGTACTTTTCACCATTCCGCCACGTACAATTCATGGCATCTTTCTTTGATAACATTATTATTGACCTGGGCTAACATTACTATTAAGGGATATACAAGAATTGGATAAAATCGAAAATCGAATTGGTTTAAAGGATTTGGTCCAGGTATAGAATTGGAACCGAACCAAAATTTTAACCACGCGAAAAATGATATATTGAATCTTTCTTGAAAACTAAAAAATACTGTGGTGAATTTTTCATATATTTTGTTGGAACTTGAAACATAAGGGTAATTTAAGTACCACCCAACAAGATTTATTTTGGCTTCATTTTTCTGTGTACTATAGAAGAAGACAATGTTAATTTAGCATGGGAATGTCCCGTACCATTATTTCATGAATGGGTGATTCATGTTCTTCTTAGCCCTCAACCAAAATAGTTATGAACTTATATTGGGTGAGGTTAGGGTAGGTGCTTGCATGTACCACCAAAATTAAATTACCTCCTTTAATCGTAGGTGCACGATATCGGTCAAAAGATTGGAAGATGCATACATTGAGAATATCATAGTCCCTTGCATATTTATGTGGTTATTTTTTTTACCAAAAAAAGCCATTTTTATGAAGTATTGATGGTGATTCAGCAAAAAAAAAAAAAGTACTTTGGGTAACTATCACTCGTACTCCACATAAAAAAAAATTGACACATGTTAATTTTTAATTAATATAGCAGAGAATAAATGGGGTTTCTCCTTTCTATATTAGGTTATATTTTTTTCACTCAATTATAATCACGTGTCAATTTTTTTATATAAAGAGATATCGAGTGATGGTTACCCCCGATGTACTTAAAATTTTCTCTGGTAATTCATACGACTTCAACCTTATTGTATAAACCAATTTTAGAAAATATTATTAATTATTAATTAACAATAATTTTGCAGGTGGTGCTTTCTAAAAAAAAACAAGGGTATATTTGACTTGCAATTTCTATCCGGAGTAAACTATATAAAAAATTTACATAGGTCCATACTGCTTTTAAACTACCATTATTTTCTAAAAAAATACAATTTTAATATTTCTATTGGTAAAAAAATTATAAAATTTGGATGAAAGATATATGTAGAATATAAGACAATGAAAAACTATTAAATTTTTAATTTTTTTGCAATTTATTTCTTAAGTTTTTTAACGCGTATTTGTTACTTTTTTTCTTCAATTTCTATAATATTTTACATTTTTTACTATTTTTTCAACTACCAAAAATTAACTTTTAAGAAACAATAAGGTGAGTTTATATTATAAGTTGTAAACTTTAGAACATAATTAAAGATTTTTTCACATAATTTTCCATTCTATTTATAAAGTGAGTGAAAAAAAAACCTTCCTCCGGCTGCAACAAAGTTTCTTACAATGCATGCCGTTCCTTTTTTCTTTTAATATTTATTTTTGTGTAATAGTTTTTATTTTAATATGCAGTTCGCAAGTGTACAACTAATATTATTATGTTTTGTGGACCGACTGTTCTTCCCATCATTGCAGAAACCGTAGGGTTAGATGTCAGTACAGTCGAGTATAGTTCGTAATTAAGTTACCTTTCATGGGATAGGTCAAGTGACCTTTGCTGGTTAGGTTGGTGGGTGGGTATATTTATATTATGACTTATGAGTATATCCTTTCAGCATTTCCGGGCCCAATGCTGAAAGGCACCTGCCCTTAAACCTCAATTCAATCCATAAACATTGCAGGGCAAACCCATATACATCATGTACTGACATGCCTAAATAGTTCCCTCAAACTCAAATGGGTACAAAATAAGAGCCCACTCTATTAAATATGCACATGGATGCATGGCTTGCACACCAATACACAACTATTGCAGCATGGCGCCGACGAAGACAATACGTCACTCACCACCCATGGTCAAACACAAGAAGAAGAAAGAAATAGTTTTTTCTTTTCTTTTCCGTTTGAATCACTGTATCTCTAAACTCACTGAATTAGAACTAATCATATTTATATTGGACTGACTCGCTATTAATGAATAAAGTATTCCGAATAGATAATTTTTTCATATATATATATCAAATCACTAGTATTAGTCAGCTATTGATAGAAGAAATGATTAGTCATCACTTAGTGGTAATGTATTTATGTTGGCTTGTGGCTCACTGCTAGTTGATAGTTGATAGTCACGTCTACCAAGCTATCATTAAGGTATAACCAAGAATGAATTAATAGTTCGATAGCATTTCTTATAAATTAAAAGTTAAGGAGGAGTTAGATCTTAATTTACAGTCTTTTAACTTGCAATTTTTATGTCTGAAATTATATTATTAAGACAAAATGAGAAAGCAACATATATCTAAAAATTCGAATTACCAATTAATAGCCGAAAGCTATACACTAGCACGACAACAAACCATTCACCATTATCATCATTCCATACTGTTAATTATAGGTCAAGTCAAAAGTATAGTTTAGCCTAACTACTAGCTACTACTACTAGGTAACTGCTAGGTAGATTTCAATCACATCAAATTTATTAGTTCAAACATTGGTCGGTAAAATGTTGGTAGATTTCAATCACAGCTTTTGAAATTACGAGGCGTATATCGGGTTTATTTTAATCACATTCATTCAATGAAAGGAAAGAGTGGGAATTATTGAACTGAAAAAAAATATTTGGGCCTCCACAATTAAAGCCTTTTTGGATCAGTCTCTATGGGCCATAAAATGACTATTGTGCTTCTAATCATTTAGTGGCCCAAAATCTGTCCATAGGCTCATATCCAAATTTGGCAGTCTGTTAGGATCGGCCATGGGCTTAGATAATGAAACAATGCTTTTAGAAAGCAGGCCGGATCGGAGCCCATGCCCTTTCTATTGGGCCAAAGGATGTCCAATATGCGCTTGGAGTCATGAACGTAAAATCTTTTTATTTAATGGGGTCATTTCAATTTTCAATCACTGAGCTAAAACAGAAACCGAACGGAAATCGGTCTCCTGTTTTATTTATTTTTTGAGTATTTTGGTACCACTATCCACTACTGATAATTTTATTTTGTATTCCTATTTTGCGGATTAGCAGCACCAGGAGGACCAACGTTTACGCGGTGTCGGTGATCTCACCTCCTCCTTTTCCTCCTCTCTCGTACACAAACGCAGTAAAACTTTCATTTCCGGTTCTTTTCCCTTTTTCATTTATTGTTAACTTATTATTGTTCCTCCTCCTCAATCCAATCTCCTTTGACTCCGGTTCGCATTCACAGGATCGGATCCAATTTCAATCCCTTAATGGCTGCATCCAGGAGGCTCCGTGAGCTCCAATCCCAGCCCGCCAACAAGATCTGCGTTGATTGCGCCCAGAAAAATCCCCAATGGGCATCCGTCTCCTACGGCGTGTTCATGTGCTTAGAATGCTCCGGCAAGCACCGTGGCCTCGGAGTTCACATCTCCTTCGTCCGATCCGTCACCATGGATTCCTGGTCCGACATCCAGATCAAAAAGATGGAATCTGGTGGCAACGACAAGCTTAACGCTTTCTTAGCCCAGTATGGAATCCCGAAGGAAACCGATATTGTGACCAAGTACAACACCAACGCCGCTAGCGTTTACCGTGACAGAATCCAATCTATGGCGGAGGGAAAACCATGGCGGGATCCACCGGTGGTGAAGGAAACCGTCGGGAGCAGCAAGAAGCCTCCTTTGTCTGGTGGTGCCAGTGGCCGGAATGGTAATTCTGGGAATATTGGAGGGTGGGATAGTTGGGACAATGACGATGGGTTTAGATCTAACAGTAATAACGATATGAGGAGGAATCAATCGGTTAGTGATTTTAGAGGGAATAACCATAGCGGTTGTGGAACTGGAGGTGCTCCGGTAAGGTCAAAATCAACGCAGGATATGTATACTAGGACACAGCTGGAGGCGTCTGCTGCAAATAAAGAGAGTTTTTTCGCTAGGAGAATGATGGAGAATGAGTCAAAACCTGAAGGACTCCCACCCTCGCAGGGAGGGAAGTATGTTGGGTTTGGATCAAGCCCCGGGCCGACTGCCCAGAGAACCAATTATTCACAGCAAGGAGATGTTCTCTCTGTGGTGTCTCAGGTATTTTAATTGAAAATTTCTATGGAAATGATTGATCATTTCATATATTGGTGATATGAATTTCGTGTGTTTTCTGGTTCAGGGATTTGGTAAGTTATCACTGGTTGCTCAATCAGCTGCAAATGTTGTGCAAGCCGGAACAAAAGAATTGACATCAAAGGTAATCCTGAAATGGTTCGCCCGGACAATTGTTTTTGTGTGATTTTTAATTGTAGTATCATACAGTGTTGCTTAGTGCTGAACTGTGCTATTGTGTGTAAGAGAGACTGAATTATTGGCGGTATTGGTAAAGAGACCTATACTGCATGGTTGCTGCTAGCACTAACAAGTGACTTGGGATAACGCCAGCCCTTGCTACGATGATGTTACCCATTATATGGAAGCAGTTGAGATGGGAAAAAGCAATCATCATTAGAGACTGCTTGGTAGTAGAGAGTCACTTGTTAACAACGTGAGCATAGGCATAGCAAATGCAATTATGGTTAAGATGGGTGAGCTGTAACTCATGAATTGGCTGTGTAATAGATGAAGTTGAGAGAGCTCCAAGTGAGATCAATCCATTATATGGCTGTGCCAAACTGGACTAGGTTTGTTCCTGAAGATGGATTATTTAAGCCGTTGTAGTGGAAGTAGGGATGGCTAATCTAGACAGATAATTGAATTTAAGTGTTTTGTAGTCTATGTATTGCAACTTTCAGTAGCTGCAGAAAGTGATTCAAATTACAACTGAATGGTAGGAAGCTTGGGGAGAATTAACTTCTTCTTCTCTGCCAGTCTAATCATAATATTGCAATTTAAATGTTAATGTTACTTTAGCTTTAGATATTCCTAGCAAACTCTAGGATGGATAATTGTCCTGGTTATTTTGAGTTTTTTTTTTGATGTACCTGTTACCTGCAATGTTGTATTATTACATCTGGGTTTTGTAATGTGACTCGGGTAAATTGACACTCTTACTATTCAAAGTTGGATGTTTTGGATCTTCTAATGACTTCTCTTGTTTCTTTTTCTGAACTGAAACTGTAATGAGATGTATTGCATAGTTCTGCCACCTGGATGGTAAATGAATCAAATGCAGCAATGGCTTGACATTTTGTGTTTAGCTCGTATTGTTCTTTAGGTTTCTTGCCTCTTTATGTTGCCTAGTTGTGTCAATGCTGCATAAATTCCAGCTGTTTATTTTCTAAGAAGCTGGCTTTTAATACATAATTATTTGTTTACTAAGAAGTATTTAGCATAGGAGATGCCAAACATGCGATTCAGTGGTTTTGCATTTATTTGAGCTTCTATTGTTGTCTTGAATTTCTTGCCAAATCATGCTGTCAAATCGTGTTGATGCTGCATAAATTTGTGCTATTTATCTTATAGGAAACTTGTTTTTTAGTACATTATTACTATACTGTTTAGCATGTGTAAATGCCAGAAATGGGGTTCAATGGTTTAGTGGTTGTTGCATTTAATTTTCTTGTTTACGTGTTGCCAAATGGAGTGGATGCTCCATATGTCTGTGCTGTTCATTTCCTAGGGAATCTTTTCTTTGAATTTATTATTATTTGTTTATCCTGTTTATATTATTCAGTATGGTGAGAGCCCAAAAACATTGATTTAATATTTATTGCTAATGGATCTTGGTTGAAGGTAAAGGAAGGTGGCTATGATTACAAGGTCAATGAAACTGTCAATGTTGTTAGTGCAAAAACGTCAGAAATTGGACAGAGAACTTGGGGGATTATGAAGGGTGTCATGGCAATAGCGTCACAGAAGGTTGAAGAAATAGCTAAAGATGGTGGATGGAAGGGTGATAATTGGCCAAGGAATGAAAGTGAAACTAATGGATATTATCAGGACTTTAATAAGCAGGACAGCGCAGGATGGAATTCTGGTGGAAGACAGTCTTCATCAAGTGGCCATAATAATACTCAGGGCTCTAGTTCCTGGGATGATTGGGACCAGAAAGACAATAGGAAGGATGAAAGCATAAAGACCAGCACATCACATAACAATGATGGTTGGGCTGGCTGGGATGATGCGAAAGATGATGATGATAATTTCTATCAAAGTGCATCCAATACGAAAGGGGTTGGCCAAAATAGGGAATCGGATACTGCATGGACGGGTGGAGGCTTTTGCTAAGGTTAGCATCTCAGTTGTTTTTTCCTTTTTATGGTTGGTAGAAAAGTTAGTTAACTGTTGCTTTTATGTACAAAATCTGTTGGTATCTTGTTCTTAAAGAGTTCTTTTGACTTGTATTAATTCCTGTTGTTGTTTGGTTTTACAAGTTTCATGTAGCTTATCCCCATAAGCAAATCAATCCCACATAATTTGCGACTTCTGAATCTCTTAACTTTGAAAAGAATATCACTACATCAGATCAACTCTCATTATTTTTACATGAATCAAAAGTTAAATTGCTATCATCTTTGTTCTGAACAGGCAGCTTTGATGTTAATATCCTTGTCACCGGTTTCTCCTTGAAAGTGTGATTAGTATCAAAACTGTTGTGTTCGGGATTGCAATGCTGAAACTGAGCAAATCTTGTATGGAGTATTTATCTCGGATCAAGATCTATCGGGGGCAGTGGATGCTTATCTCTCTAGGTTGGTATACTTTCTGCAACTCTTTTTTCCCCCCTTTTTCTTCAAAAAATTGATGTACCCTTTGGGCAATTATGGTGTGTTTTTAAAGTAGAGTTATGTATGTACAACTTCGAACAGGGAGGGGTAAATTGCCCATTCAAAAAGAGGACCGACTACTTTTTCTGTGTGAGCACATTATTTGCGGATTGAAAAGTCAATTCCTTTGTAATTGTTGTGACTATGGTAAACCATTTTTTCTTGGTCCATGTTTTACATCCTAACTTATTATTTGTGAAGTTGCATTGGTTGTCTGGTGATAATAAACTCGAGTTTGAGTCCAACCTCATTGAAAGATAATTCTAGCGGCAATATTCGGCGTTCTTCGCCCCTCATTCCAAAATTCTAGCACGGAAAAACATCTTTTTTTAAACAGACATTCATAATGAATTTTTTTCATCTGTTTATATCCTCTCCACCGATTCTGGACAGGAGACTAACAAATCTCAACTTATTAATGAGTTTTCATACATAATGGGTTTCTAGTTTCCATTTCGCCCTGTAATTTTAAAATTTGTAATATAACTATTATTGTTTTAAAAAATGAGTGATAATAAAATCAGTTCGGTCGTTGAATTTATTCACCCATATTTGAATCTCACTCTGCCTATATTAATATATATATTTATTGTTGATTTTTTTTTTCCAATTTCAAGAAAAATGATAAAGGTGAGGATAAATTTTTTTTTTTTTTTATAATTTATTTCCATTTCTTACCATAGGCTATGGATATTCTCATTCCTTACATTTTTTATGTAAAAAACTATTATGATAAAATACTTTTAAGAAATTAATTTAATTTTAAAAATTAAATATAAAAAAATCAAAGCATGTTACATTAGATGAAATAATGATTTAATTTTTTTGCCAAAAAACTAAATGCTTGAAGATAATATTTGACTAAAGTACCAATTAACTAATTGTACTTATATGTAGTCTAATGTGAAAGTCACTAATTGGTTATTTAATTTTGTGATCATAGCTATATCATGTACATCCGTTGTAAGGATTAGGTGATTTCAATTTGTGTAATTAATGTCAGTCACCTTGCTATTGAATATAATAATTATAATAATACATTCACTCTAGTAGTTTCTTAATTTGTAGTCCGATTCTAACTATCATAACTATACATCCATTTGACCTGGGCATGGCCCGCGAGCTGCTCCAGCTCGGGTTTGAACTCAGCCTGAGCTTAGTGGGCTTAGGATTTAAAATTGAAGCTCAAACCCAACTCGCAAAGCATATATAGACATACCAATGCGATATTTAAGATAAAATAATCTAATTAAATGTTTTTTTTTAGAAAACGTACATCATGAATTAGTTAGAAATGGATTGAAAGTTTAGTTTTAGACACCAAATCATGAAAAAGTAGAAGTAGAAAATAATTTTTTACTCGACAGAGAAAAAATATGATAAAATGGAGAGGCGAATAATGGATCTAATAAATTATTAATTATTTTTTTATTCCTTTCCTTTCCAAGAAAAATGAAAAAACAGTTTATACTAAATTTTGAAGTCCCAGAATCTCATGTAAATTTGAAAAGGGGTTGATACTAATTTTAAAGTTTTACACTATTTTTTCCCATACTATCCCTAGAAACCCATAATGTACAAAGTAGTTCAATTGCCAACAATAAAAGGAAAAATTCGGTACACTGTAAACAACAAAGGGCGTTTGTGGAATGGTAAACTAAAAAGGGAGCAAATATTCTTGTGCAAATGGATCCACATAATTTCTTTCCAGCCCCAAAAAAACAAACTGGCGCGTTTGGTGCACGCAACGCCTCCAAGCGTCCACAATTGACTTGCGATGCCTGGTACTGTTCACACCAGTTTCTACAAACGTTCGAATTACTTTATTTACAATTCTATCTGTGTCGAATGGTTAATAACATAAAATAAAATAAATGATTACTAATTACTTATAATTCAGTTGTAAAAGAAATAATAATAATAATTACGCAGAAGGGCTCCTTTTTTCTGTTCTTTTTTAATCCTGAATAAAAGTAAATTAATAATGAATTGTACACACCAAGTTTATCAATCTGGTACAGTTAACCATTTCGGTTTGATCATTGGTATAAAATATATCGGTTTCCGTTGACATTTTCGTATTATATTTTTCTTATGTATATTACTTCCAAATTTACAAAATTAAAAAAAATTATAATACATTTTTTAATATTAAGATAGAACGTACTATTCATACGATATTTAACCGATATGACCGGTATAATTGATATAAATCGAGATAAAAATTAAAATGATATGATATATTTTGTACCTCATTTTTAGTATTGAGATATAATATAACGGTTACTAACCGATATGGTATGAGATTGATAATATTCTTCGTTGCTCAATTCAACAGTGATGAATTCTGATACTTATTCATTATGAATAGAATGCAAAGTATTTTGTTCTCCCCTTCAAAACATTCAAAAACATGTATGATTTATAGCGAATTGCATAAAATTGATCAAAGTTATGAACGGCCCCTTTTACTAAGTTACTAACGAATCCATTAGAATGCGAGGCAATGCACCAATAATCTGAATAGTAATTAATAATACAAACAAATTGTCTCAAAAGTAATTACGATATTTCATCATCAATAAGGGGTTCCGATATATGTAACTTTCGGTACAGTAGTCAAGACTATAGATACCGGTTAGACCAGATAATTATACTATTGATACAATATGTTAGGGAAACTATCGGGAAAAAGGACAGGTATCGGTAATGGTTGATCAAGCCCAAACGATACGTGTATACCCACAAGGCGAGGCTATAAATACCCCCCTTATCACCCCTTTATAGATATACACATACAAACACACATGCACTTAAATTATGCCCGTACAATTACCTACCCCAACCCGATAGTTTTTCTTATTATCCATTTTCATCATATATACTGACTTGATCGTCAGAGCCTTTACACCAAAGACCTTCTCCAACGCTTTACAAATAGTGTAAAACTAACGAAACAATCCATATCATTACGTCAGATTATAAAATTATTTTCACTCTAATGGAAGATTATCAATAATGTGTTATTTTTAGTGTATCGGAAAAGTGACCAAATGTCTTTTCCCGGGTGCGTAGAAAAAATCTACTTTAACATGGATCAAGATCTTTTTTATAAGATAAACAAGGTAGTATAAACTATAAACCATAGTTATTAGAACCGGATCGGATTGGTCGGTTCGGCTGGTTCAACAGGTATTTTTCACGTTTTCGGTTTGATTCAGTTATCGGATCGGATATGCATGTGAATCGGGTTCAACCGGTTAAATCGGTCAGTTTTTACATAACCAGATTGAACCGGATTGAACTGGGTTGAACCGAATGGTTTGATGAACCAAACCAAAACGACTTCGTTTTGGTTATAGTATAAAAACCGGTCGGTTCAATCCGGTTTAATCCGATTTAATTATCTAAGATTGAACGGTTCAATGCGTGAACGGTTCAAAATGGACCAGCATCTACAATCCGATCGAACCCAATTCAACCCGATTGAACCACCAAATTTTTATTTCCAGTTCGTTGTTCGATCCGGTTCTGATAACTATGATATAAACCGACAGAATCGGTAGTATATTTAATTTAACAGTTCCCCCATTAACCCCCCCACTTGTAAAAGAAGCACCGAAAGTAGGAAAAGATTCCTCCACTAAACTAAGGAAAAATTAGAATATATGCCTTTGAAATGACAACCACGTAAACACAACCCCCACTAGAAATTATTAGAAAATTACTCCATCCTATGTAAAATAAATAACTTTTTAGGATAGTAAAAATTAATTTTATTATAATATTTTATTTTATTTTATTTCATATTGTTTTATTTTTATTCATAATTTTTATTCAAATTAAAACCTCATTATCAAATTGGGTTGATGTATAATTTTTTTTTATCATTTGTATAAAATATTAGCTTCGAAACAGATAAAATAATAAGTATTATGAATAGTAAAAATCAGTAGAAAAACGTCGTTTATTTTGTACCGGAAGGAGTAGAAATCACGAGCCACATTCTCACCAACTCTTCTCGATTGATTGATGATCTTAGTTTTTCTTTTATTTTGTTCTCTTTCATTATGTTGTTGTGGATTAAAATTAACGAGAAGGAATAATCACAAGGTTCAAATTAACGAGAACGCTAATTTTTTTTAACTAAAAACTTGCAAAAAATTATAAACTTTTCTTACGCACATATAACTTTTTGGAAATTAAACTAACGAGATAGCACCATTTAACTATCATTCATTTGAAACTAAGCACGTGGGTGTGAATAACTTTGATTTCTTGGTCTCATTAATTATACGTATATTGTATTTTAATTTTTTTGATTTGTCTATTGTAATGACAGCTTATTCCCACCAAACCATGCATCCTCTATAAATGAACCACTCATCTTTGATCATAAAACCAAACAGACCATTACGTACTCTTGGTGGTTGATTAGAAATTAAGCAGTGATAGTCAAGAAAATGTCGACGGTCAACGTAACGTCGTCAATTGAAACATCATCAAATGGAGCTTGGCAAGGCGATAATCCGTTAGATTTCGCCTTCCCATTATTAATTGTTCAAACCATTCTCATCCTACTCGTCAGCCGCATCCTTGGCTTCCTCTTGAAGCCCATCCGCCAACCTAAAGTCATGGCAGAAATAGTAGTACGTCTCCGCACAACCTTTCCTTGCATTGTTTCTCAACACAGTCAAAACTTTATTAATTAGTAGTAATTATTAATTTCTTAATTGTTATTTACCTGGCTAAATGAGTATTTTGGACCCTAGTTTGCTTCAACTTGTCAAGCCTCAAGTTATTTTCGATTCGATTTTTTTCTACGTAGATAGAAGTTAATATAGACATAGAGATTCTAACTAGAAACCTTGCAGTATCATTCATTACAAGCTTATTGGTAATAATTATGATTCAATTAAATCCAACTTAATAATTTAAAATTCCTATATCTATCATGAGACAGTGGGGTGGAATTTTGGGAAAGTTAGTTCTAGCCAACAAGAACTTAATAGGGTAAGGTTATTAACAGTCTCACTTGATTATTTAGATATTTAGACTTCTCTTATTTTACATATAGTTAATTTTATTTTATTTTTCTCGATTGGGACCTCTACTACATGCATGAAAAGTGTAGGACTCTTTTGGTATTGTTTCCGTTTCTAATTTCTGTTTCTTTCTTGGGAAAAAGAAGAAGAAAATGCTTTGGTAAAAAAATTATTTTCTGCTTTTTTTTCCTGTAAAACAATTGATAAAAATAGAAACATAATTTAAAAACCGAGAGCCATAAACATAAACTATACCAAAAGAGTTAACATATATTTTAAGAAAAAAAATTAGAGATTAATTTTTAACTCAATCAATAAATGAATTTAAGAGATCCTTATGTCTAGGTTATTTAACCTTTTCAGGGTGGGCTTTTGCTTGGGCCGTCAGGATTTGGGCGCAACCAAGAGTACATGCATAGAATTTTCCCTAAATGGAGTACTCCAACACTCGAGTCAGTAGCCAGTATTGGTCTGTTATTCTTCCTTTTCCTCGTTGGTCTCGAACTTGATCTATCCTCAATTCGGAGGAGCGGTAGGCGAGCTTTTGGAATAGCATTGGCCGGAATTTCTCTCCCATTCACATGTGGCGTAGGTGTGACTTTTGTCCTAAGAAAAACAGTCGATGGAGCAGAGCAAGTCGGTTATGGCCAATGCTTGGTTTTCATGGGCGTTGCTCTTTCAATCACAGCTTTTCCAGTTCTCGCACGGATTCTTGCAGAGCTGAAATTATTAACAACTCAGGTAGGTGAGCTAGCAATGGCCGCTGCCGCATTGAACGACGTTGCAGCCTGGATTCTGCTAGCCTTGGCCGTGGCTCTAGCGGGTAATGGTGACGAACACAAAAGTCCGCTAATTTCTATTTGGGTTCTTCTCTCGGGTATTGCATTTGTTGCTTTTATGTTAGTTGTGATCCGACTAGGGATGAAATGGGTCTCCCGTAGATGCCCCCCGGAGCAAGACATGATGGACGAAGCTTACATATGTTTGACTTTAGCGGGGGTTATGGTGTCCGGATTTATAACAGATTTGATCGGAATTCATTCGATTTTTGGTGCGTTTGTTTTCGGGTTAACGATACCTAAAGGAGGAGAATTTGCGAAGAAATTGATGAGAAGGACTGAGGATTTTGTGTCGGGTTTGTTACTTCCGTTGTATTTTGCATCTAGTGGGTTGAAGACTGACGTGGCATCGATCAATGAGGGGAAGGCGTGGGGCCTACTAGTGTTGGTTATAACGACGGCATGTGTTGGAAAAATTATCGGAACGTTTTTGATTGCCGTCATGTTTATGATCCCAGCGAGAGAGTCGCTGACGCTTGGTGTTTTGATGAATACGAAAGGATTGGTGGAGCTTATTGTTCTCAATATTGGCAGGGAGAAAAAGGTAAATTCCTCTAGTTTTAGCACTAATTTTGAAATTCTTGATTTTTTATCGAAACGCTTGATTCTTGGCTCCTCTAATTTTTCCTAGAACATGACTGGTAATGTTTTAGGAAAAATTAGAAGATCTGAATTCGTTTTTTATAATAGGAAAGTTTGAAGTTTGTGAAGATAAAAGATCCTTAGAGTTTCTCATATAAATCAAATTTAGGATTTATAAATGGTACTACTCATTCTAATTGTGGTGCAGTAGTAAGTAATTATTTGTTCACTGTAAATTTAGGATGGAAAAATCTTTACATGTAGACTACCTTTTTTTTTTACAGGTTCTTAATGATGAGAGCTTTGCCATCCTAGTTATTATGGCAATCTTCACCACATTCATCACCACTCCAACCGTGATGGCCTTACACAAACCTTCCCGCGACCACTTTTCCTCCGCAACTAACCGCAAGCTATGCGACCTTTACGCTACGAAGGACACCAAAAACAAGTTGCGCATCCTTGCTTGTGCTCATCGACCTGGAAATGTGCCATCTCTTATCACCCTTGTTGAGTCCACTAGAAGCAACAAATTGTCCCAACTCAAACTCTATATTATGCACCTTGTCGAGTTCACTGACCGATCCTCATCACTTGTAATGGTCCAACAAGCCCGCAAAAATGGGCTTCCTTTCTTTAATAGGTTTCGTCGCTGCGAATGGGATGACAGTCTTTTAGGAATTTTTCATGCTTATAGTCAATTGGGCGAGGTTTTGATCCGACCCACAACAACAATTTCATCTTTGCTTACTATGCATGAGGATATTTGCCACGTGGCAGAGACTAAGAGGGTGGCGATGATTATCTTACCTTTCCACAAACAGTGGAGGAGAGGGGAGGGTGATGAATCAATGGAGAGTGTGGGCCATGGTTGGAGAGGGGTGAATCATAGGGTGCTGAAGAATGCACCATGTTCAGTGGCAGTTCTTGTAGACCGTGGATTTGGTAGTGGACCCCAATTTTCTAAAAATAATGTGGGTCAGCATATATGCATTATATTTTTTGGTGGACCCGATGATCGTGAAGCTTTAAAGTTAGGTGAGCAAATGACCGAACATCCAACTGTGAAGATTACACTTGTGAGATTTGTGAATGAAGAACATTATAATTTTTCTATTGAAATTGTGCAGGCAAGTTCTCTTGATCTATATATATTCAATTGAACACTTGAATTCACCTTTCCAAAATACATCTGATCCTAATTTTTATATTTTTGAAACAACGCAGGAGCTAGATGAGATTGCAATAAATGAATTTAAGAGAAAGTGGGAAGCGAAGGTTGAGTACATAGAAAAGGTGGGCAACAACATCGTTGAGGAGGTATTAGAAATAGGACGAAGCATGGATTATGACCTTGTTGTGGTCGGTAAAGGGCGATTTCCGTCAGCTATGGTGACCAAATTGGGGGATCGTCAGGCTGAGCACGCGGAGTTAGGGCCGATAGGAGACATGCTGGCGTCGTCGGGCAACGGGGTTGTGACTTCTGTGCTTGTCATTCAACAATATGATTTAGCTCATGTAGATGAGGCTCCAGTTTCAAATTCACCTGGTACGGGAGAGATTTCAACGGAAGTGTGACCCAAAGTTATGCACTACAAAGATGTACAATAATCAATGTAAGTTTCAATTGTTGGGTTTGTAAAATGCACGAATAAGAGTTGTTCAAATTTTATTTATAATTTCTATAATAATGTTGTTCCAAAGTTAAGTTTACCTACAACGGAAAAAAATAATTATTACCCGTCTTTATATAAAGAACCACAACTAAATAAATAATGATTTAGCTTGGGAAGTTGTAAGTCAATTTGATTAATGATAATTAATAATATAATTAAGTTTTATATAAAAAATGCTTGATGTTATTGGGCCACGTTTATTGGCGTATTAGCTCGGCACTGCCTTGAATATCATGGATTCATGGTCAAGCCACGAAGCTTATAAATTAAAGGCCTTATAATGATGAGGCCCAATGGTAAGAAGCACCCTCGGTCTTTATGGTTATTATTTTTATTTTAGTTGATCCCATTTTTCGATTTCTGTTCGATTTGCTCTCATGCGTTATTGCCGTTATCCTTCCGGAGTCCCTATCGTTTAAATTAACGATAACAGACGCTTTTTACCGTTAAGTACTATTATTTTATTATTATTTCTGACATCGTGTCAGTTTTATTATTTAATTAATTATAAAATTCAGAAAAAAATACTCCCTCCGTTTTCAAATAACTGTCGCGCACGCATACCAATATTGGCCGAATGATTCACTATTTGATCCCAAAAAAATTCGTACTTTTTTTGTAGAAGTACCTTAATCCTTATGTCGGTGAAACTAAGGATTAACGTACTTCTACAAAAAAAGTACGAATTTTTTTGGGATCAAATAGTGAATCATCCGGCTAATATTGGTATGCGCGCACGACAGTTATTTGAAAACGGAGGGAGTATAATTAATTAAAATTTTCAGAAAAAAGATAAATAATTAAAAAAAATTCAGAAAAAAATTTAAATTTTTTATTAAAAAATGTAATTAATTTAAAAATTCAGAAAACAAATATAATTAATTAAATAAACTCAGAAAAATAATGTAATTAATTTATAAAAAATAATGTAATTAATTTTAAAAATCAGAAAATAATATAATTAAATTTTTAATTTTTAATTTTATTATCTCTTATTTTCTTTATTTTCACTTCTCCTCCTCTTTTTAAAAATATCTCAAAAATAGTTTTATTAATTATTTCAAAAAATAACATAAATTAAGATTTCTTTTTGCAGCATGGAGAGATGATGAAAAGAGGGGTGACGGTGTTGGGTTTGGTTGGCAATCTGGGCAGTGGAGCGTAGCAGGCGAGATGAGTGACCATGTAAAGGTGGCTCATTTTTTTGTGTATGGACATGAAATAAAATTAATTACATTGTTTATATTATTTACATTTGACTAGGGAAAGAAAAAAAGAAAAAAAGAAGAAATAAAAGAAAGAAAGAAATAGAAAGAAGAAAAGAAAAAAGGAGGAGAAGTGAAAATAAATGAAATAAGAGATAATAAAAGAAAAAAAGAAAAAATAATTATATTATTTTTCTGAATTTTTAAATTAATTATATTTTTTTTCTGAATTTTTAAATTAATTATATTTTTCTGAATTTTTAAATTAATTACATTGTTTTTTATAAATTAATTATATTTTTTTCTAAATTTTTTAATTAATTATATTTTTTCCTAAATTTCTAAATTAATTACATTATTTTCTGAATTTTTAAAATTAATTAGATAATAAAACTTATTTTTTAAAAATTAATTAGATAATAAAATAAAAAAATTAAAACATTAAAAATATTATTTTTCTAAAATTTTAAATTAATTACATTGTTTTTAATTTTTTTTAATTAATTATATTTTTTCTGAATTTTTTAATTAATTAAATAATAAAACTGACACGATGTCAAAAATAATAACAAAATAATGATAGTTAACGGTAAAAAGCGTCCGTTATCGTCAATTTAGACGATAGAGACTCTAGAAGGATAACGACAATAACGCATGGGACCAAATCGAACAGAAATCAAAAAGTGGGATCAATTAAAATAAAAATAATAACCATAGAGACCGAGGGTGCCTTTTCCCGAGGCCCAATAATCATTTTGTATGTGGTCGGATCTGTTTGGCAATCGGACTCAATAATAATGATGTATGACGAACGAAAAAAAACCCATACTATATATGGGGTTAATCAACATTCTTTCGTCGGCTCAGTTTTGACTCTCTTTACCGGCTATGTATTGAATTTTAATCGACTTTTATTCTTTTATGCTAACATTCTCTTCGGTTCGTATAAAATAACGTTTTAGAGTATTGGAAAATTTTCGGATTAAATAATTTTTTATTATATACTATATTTTATATAGGTAGAAGTGAGATTTGAATCTGGGTTCAACTCTCCACTGGTATTTTTATAAAAAATTTAGCATGTAAATTTTTGTATTAGATTTACTAATTTTTGTGACTATTTAAACAAAATTTAAATTTCATATGTGCAAATTATATAATAAAATAGATTTATTAGGCTAAATGCTCAAATTTATAAACTCATCTAAGATTGTAACCACTTAAAATGATTCTAATAAAAAATGTTTTTCAAAAATTTTATCAAGAAAGTTGGATTTTTTTTTTCATTTGGTATAATTTTTTGGGAATTTGGATTAAACAAAATTGTGGTCACTCAAACTTTTGAACCAATATGCATCATTATAAATAAACTATATACCTAAATTTAAAGCTCAATAAATGATATCAATATTTTTCACTACCAATTAAATTCTATCTATTGTTAATAGTTATTTAATTTAATTTTATTGTAATATTTTGATATTTAATATCATAATAGTTGAAGATATTTTTAAAGTATATATGTATTAAACTTAATATTTTTATTTATCTAGATGTTAGAACATGGGATGTGCCAAAGGAATTAATCTAGTAATTAATCGTAAAAGTACGACCCATAAAAAAAAATTAGTAGTCTATCAAGTCAATGTAAATAAATATAAAAGTATTTCAAATTAATTGTTGAGAATATTTTATTTTTTAATTGATCAATTTGGTACGAACAAGATTATTCGTATCTTAATAAATTTAGGAATAATTACGAATAAGATTAGTGGTAATCCAAATTTAAGGATATATAGATGTGGATTATATCTAAAACTTCCATGACGACTATTGAGCTGGTTTTTTTTTTCTTTAATTTTCCTCCTCTCTTTTTCTAATGCGTGGGCTCTCAATTATATATGCATTTTAAAACTCACTTATTAACATTGTACATGTTACACATCTTGGCTGAAGGGATTGCTAGGTGCACCTAAATACATCTTTGTTGTGCACCTCACCATCTCTCACACTTCATTTGAAATCTCTCCCGCGCCAACGGAATTTGGCCCGTTAGGTTTGTTGTGCCCTTCAGCATCTGCCCCATGCACTACCTTTAACACTGGCGTCTCCTCTATATGAGCTAAATCATGTTGTTGAATCACAAGCACAGAACTAACGACCTGGTGGCGTGATGACGTCAGCATGTCTCCTATCGGCCCCAACTCCGCGTGCTCAGCCTGACGCTCAGCCAGTTCTGCCACCATAGTCGACGGAAACCGCCCTTTACCAACTACAACAAGGTCATAGTCCACGCTTCGTCCTATTTCTAACACACCTTCATCAATGTTGCTGCCAACCTTCTCTATGTACTCCACCATCCCTTCCCACTTGCTCCTAAATTCAGCTATTGTAGCCTTATCTAGCTCCTGCATTGTTCAAAAAATATAAAAATTAGTATCAAATAAGCATCATTTCCGAATATGATCAAATAGCTCATTGATATATTCTAAGTTAATATAGGAATTTAGATCACTTGCATGTTCAGTTTCACGGTTCATTGCGGCGGTAGAAAAACTGTAGTGATGTTCAACGGACTTATCCGGTGATGGCCGTAACTGAATAACATCATTTCCGGATCCGGTCCCTTCTTCCTCCACAAATCTTACAACAGTAACCTTAACAGCGGGATGTTCCGCCAACCTTCCGCCCAACTCTAAAGCCTCGCGATCGTCCGGCCCACCAAAAAATATGATGCAGATCCGTTGGCTCACGTTATCATTAGGAAACTGAGGCCCATTACCAAATCCACGGTCCACAAGAACCGCTACCGAACATGGTGCATTCTTTAGCACCCTTTGATTCACCCCTCTCCATCCATGGCCCACATTTTGCTCTATTAGTTCTTCACCCTCCTCTCCCCTCCACTGTTTATGGAAAGGTAAAATAATCATCGTCACCCTTTTCGTCTCCGCCACATGGCAGATATCCTCGTGCATAGTGGCTAATGCTGAGATCGCTGTCGTGGGCCTGACCAAAACCCGGCCCAATTGACTATAAGCCTGAAAAGCTCCTGAAAGCCTGTCGTGCCATTCGCCGCGGCGAAACCGGTTAAAGAAAGGAAGCCCATTTTTACGGGCCCGTTGGACCATGACGATTGATGAGGATCGCTCCGTGAGTTCAACAAGGTGCATGATGTACAGTTTTAGTTGCGATAGTTTTGTGCTCCTAGTGGACTCAACGAGGTTAATTAGAGAAGGCACATTTCCTGGTCCATGAGCACAAGCAAGGATGCGCAGCTCGTCTTTGGCGTTGTTGGTGGCGTAGAAGTCGCGGAGTTTGCGGTGGGTTCGGGTGGAGGAGGAGTCGGCACGAGCAGGTTTGTATATGGCCATAACTGTTGGAGTGGTAATGAATGTAGTGAAAAGTGCCATGAGGACTAGAATGGCAAAACTCTCATCGTTAAGGACCTGTGGAGAAAAAATGGAAGTGGACATTATAGTCATTGTACAATAATTATAAGCTTTATTTAATAAAAAAATTACAATATGGGGGATCAAATTGAGCACAGATGAAAAAGACAAGGACGCTAAGCAGTGCTATTAGCCAAAATTAATACTAAAAGTCCCGTGTTGGAAATATTAGAAAAGTCCTATGTCAGGGGTTCGGCGCCGACTCCCGCGTGGCCCGTGGGTACAAAAAAAAAAACAAACCAAATAATGTTGGAATTTAGTAATGGGAAAATGGAAACTTTGTTCAACTCTAGGCAACAGGGGAGGCTGCCTGCTTCTAAGGCGCTTTCCCATTGAAGGAGGAAGGGAGACCGGTCAAAAATTAGACTTCATTTATCAAATTCGTAGATTAATAATTTTAAATTAATCACTTTTTAGAGAAAAATTAAAAAGAAATAATTTATAATTAATAAGAGTAATTTAGTAATAATTGTAATTTAATAATTATATTGATTATTGTAAAAACTAAAAAATGACAATTAAAAAAAACGTATTTTAGTAAAAATTCAAATTCAAATTCAAATTTATCTATTTATAAAAAAAAAATAGTATTAAGATTTTTACACGTAAACTTCGGCTATTCACTAGTATGTAATAATGGCGACTATTGTCCTAGAAAAAAAGAAGTCTACTATTTTATTAATATCTTGCCGATCAGCTAGAAAATCTGATCCATTATAAAAAAACTCGGCGCAGACAAAAAGACAAAACATAATGGGGAAGAGAGAGAAGCGTTCCTAGACCTTTGGAATTTTATAGTTTTATTTAGATTGATTGATGTCGGTGAGACTCGTAATTAACTTTTGTGACGTTAATAAATTAATAATATCGAATAACATCAGACAAATAATGAAGTGCTTTTGTCCTGAAAACTTCTTGTCATGGGCGGAAAAAGAAGTGGAGTTGTGTGTCGCGTTAAGATGTCAATAGCTTGCGTTTCTTGCAATGGGAGAAAATATCATTAAAAAAATACCAAAATTGCTCACCTAATTAAGTGTATTTAGACCATAAGAGCTATCATAGAATCCTAATTGCTCTAGGAAATTAACATGCGTAGAACACACTTGTAGAACACTATTTCAAATTGAATTGTAGAATATTATAAATTTGGTAGAATTTTGAAAATTTTATTACAAACAAAATATTAAATTTCGCTAAAAAAATGTAATAGTAATTAATAGAAAATAGAGAATTATTTTTTCTAATCAATCTTAGGTGTAAGTTTAATTTAATTTAAATTAAATCAATTTAAAATTTTATATTTTCAAATATTGTAATTAAAATTCCATGAAAGGACTAATAAACTCCTTAAATCTATCTTTTGAAAAGTTATCAAATTAGCTTTTGTATAATATTATTTTTGAGTATAAAGTCATGTGCCTCAAAAGTCCAACCAATCAAGTGACATGCAACAGAGGAAAAAAAGATCATAGAAATAAAAATAAAAATAAAAATGAACAGGGAAATAATGAAACCTACGTACCTTCTTTTCCTTGCCTATGTTAAGAACAATAAGTTCCACCAATCCTTTGGTATTCATCAAAACACCAAGCGTCAACGACTCCCTCGCCGGAATCATAAACATCATCGCCACCGCGAATGTCCCGATAATTTTTCCGGCACACGCTGTAGTTATAACGAGCACCAGTAAGGCCCACGACTTCGCCCCTCTGATCGTTGCCACATTAGTTTTCAACCCGCTAGACGCGAAATAGAGCGGAAGCAGCAAACCTGACACAAAATCCTCGATCCTCTCTATCAATCTCTGCGCGAATTCGCCTTCTTTTGGGATCGTTAACCCGAAAACAAACGCGCCGAAAATAGAATGAATTCCGATCAAATCGGTTATAAATCCGGACACCATTACCCCTGCTAAAGTCAAACATATGTATGCTTCGTCCACCATATCATGCTCCGGAGAGCATCTCCGGGCGACCCATTTCATTGCGGGTCGGATCACAATCAACATAAAAGCAACAAAAGCAACACCCGATAAAAGGACCCAAATAGAAATTAACGGACTTTTATGCTCATCCCCATTACCCGCGAGTGCAACGGCCAAGGCCAGCAGGATCCAAGCTGCCACGTCGTTGAACGCCGCGGCAGCCATTGCCAGCTCACCTACCTGAGTTGTTAACAGTTTCAACTCAGCGAGAATTCGTGCGAGAACTGGAAAAGCTGTGATTGAAAGAGCCACGCCCATGAACACCACGAATTGTCCAAAACCGACTTTGTCTGCTCCGTCAATTGTCTTCCTCAGGACAAAGGCCACACCTATGCCGCAGGTGAACGGGAGAGAAATCCCGGCGAATGCTATTCCAACTGCTCGCCTCCCGCTCCTCTTAATCGATGACAAATCGAGTTCGAGACCGACGAGGAAGAGGAAAAACAACAGACCAATACTGGCCACTGACTCGAGGGTCGGATTGCTCCATTTGGGAAAAATTCTGTGCATGTACGCTTGGTTTCGACCAAAAGCTGACGGTCCAAGCACAATCCCACCCTGAAAAAAAAAATACTAATTAATTATAATGTAAGTTTAGTAACTAAAATAAAATCCTAACGAATATGTTGTTTATTACTAATTGTCTACTGGTTGGTAAAGTATCGATAGGACTCGGAAGACTTACAACTATTTCTGCGATGACTTTGGGTTGTCGGAGGGGCTTGAAGAGGTAGGCGAGGGAGCGGCTGACGATTAAGATGAGAGTTGTTTGAACAATTAATAACGGGAAGGCGAAATCGAGCGGATTATCTCCTTGCAAGGCTCCATTTGATGAGGTTTTGATGGATGTTATGTTGACTGTCATCTTTTTTCACTAAAGATTTCTCATCAACTGGAAAAAAATGTAGTTATGGTTGGTTTTCTGGAGGGAAGGTAGCGAAGTGCATTAATTTATAGAGAGAAGCTTGTCACCGCCACTTTTCAGAATGGGACGTTAATAATGTTACCACGGTGTGGCCGATTTAATTACAGTTTGGTGAAGGGTCTCTTAATTTGACTTTGGATTTGGTTCGTGTCATGGTTGACACTCTCACTTCTATTTGGTTGCTCTATGAACTACGAAGTTAAAATCAACAAACCGACATGAATATATATAAAGAGCACTCCAAACAATTAGAAAAAAGTTTTTATATTAAGAAATAGAAAAAAGAAAAATATTTAATAATAATAAATGGGTCAAAATTCTACTATAAAAAATCATGACATCTTTATAAAAGTTTCACAACAATGCCGTGTGCGACATTAAAATTGGCAGTAATAAAAAAGAAGTGTGTTGCTGCTTCTTTTGTTCACTTCCAGTCATTTGTAGACTTATCCATGACTAATTCGAGTGCAACACGTGATCTCCGTGTTAAGAAAGCTAACCTAAGAATTTTAATTAGAAAATATATAGTTAATTTGACATTTAATCAAGTGTTTTGTTTATATCAATTATATTAATTAGCACACAAATTATGATCATTCATACGAAACTATAGTATAACTGGTATATGCATGTTTTTTTATAATCATCGATTCAATTCATAAAGTTCTGATCAAAAATGAAATTTCTAACTTTTAACTTATTTTTTAATAACACAAATAAAAACTATGGCCATAAACACGTAATTAATTATGATATATATAAAAAATAGAAATTAAGTAAATTGTATGCGTTGTATATCTGGAATTTGGGTGATTAATTTATTTACTACGAAAAATATATAATTATTTAATATTAAAATATTTCAAAAATTTATGACCGATCATTTATTTAATTACTGTATATTTATTTTAAACGATATTTAATTAAAAACGAAAGGAGTATAATACGGGAAAATTACTTAGAGAGGGTAGCACTTACCCCGAAAGAACCTAAACTAGTTGTTTTTTCTATGCCATGGTTGCAGACTTGTAGCGTACTTTGCGCCTATCTTTGGAAAAAAACTTGAGTACATATGTTGTACCCAAGACTCCGTACCACTTCTATTTAAAATATGACATGTGTATAAGTGATACACGTCATACCCCAAAAGTGTCAAGAGTAGTGGTATTCTAGCACTATTTGGGGTAGGTGTCATATTTTCTTTTTTCCTTTTTCGTGAAGAACAACAGCCAGTCACAGGATTCTGACCGACGTTAAACCACTAATTACTAATTTGCACAATTATCAATCTCTCTTTACACTCAATAAAAAACTATGTATATAAAGAAAAATTATATAATTTATTCGATAATTTAATTAGGTGTGTACTCAAATTAATAAAGTGATTATAAACGGATGAATTTTTTGAGGTTTTATTAAATTATTATCTTAGTGTATAGTATTTTCAAAATTAAAATTTTATTATCGTCAATACTAACTTTCTCTTATTAATTTTGGCGCATAGCTAAGTGACAGACATCACAAAAGTGAGTATGATCATTAGATATTGATAAAACAACCCTAAAGTAGTAGTGATATAACATAATATAAATAGTAACTTATCATTTACTCATCCAACTTTGCATTTCAATGTTGGCTCGTATCCACAATAAACTCTCGAGCAGAACTTTTCTCAAACTTTGAGTTCCTAATTAAATTGATACGATAGTAGATTAGCCTCATAAAATACTCCCTTTCAGTTTTAATTAGATATCTTTTAGAATAAATGCACGGTTATTAAAAAAATAATTTATCATAAATTTTTAGAGTATTTTAATATTAAATAATCATTTCTCTTTTATAATAAATAAATTAATAAATCATAATTCATTTCTCTCCTCACATTAAACAAATTAATTATAAACTATTTAAAAAATTATAAAACGTCATTTATTTAAAACTAATAAATATTATCTAAAATAATATATATTTATGTCCGAAAAGAGTATTTTTAGTTTAATAAAACAACGAGGAGATTCTTTAGTGATTTGCTCACTTATAAAAAACAATCACAGTTAAAAAGTGAGTGGACAAATGTTATATTACCACATTCATGTATCATATGTGGCATGCTGTGGAGAATGGAGAGAACTGCACGTCGTTTAATAACGCTAGAGAGTGGAGAAAACTAGTGTAAAGAGTAATAGTAGCGGAATTATTGAATAAACGTCAACGAGCGCCATGATCTTGTCTGCAATATTATATAGTGCGTGTGCCTTAGTGGAGGAGTAATCAGAGAAGATACGAGACACCCGTGAGTCAAGTAGCAATCAACTAGTCACTAACAGTCAAATAGCATAAAAAAGGTTACGAGTTTTCATTTTCATCTTCATCTAGAGCATACACCACAAATTATGTTAAGAGAAAAAAGAAAATCACGAGGAATATATATAGTTGTTTGATGTTAGTGGTTTGATACTTTTAATTTTTTTTTTCTTTTTTTTAATAAAATATCATAATATATATACTTACATTTCTTATCATATATATATATATAATAAATTATTTACTTTAATTAGTCAACTCGATATAAATATAATTACTTATAACTTAATTAATTTGGATACGTGTAATTTAAAATGAAAAAAGAAAATTCGTACAATTGGGTTTCATCTGAATCACATGTTAAAAAAGTATACAGTAAATAAGATATGACCATATTTAAAAATATTCAATGTTGTTTTAGAGGAGTTAGGATTTAAAGCATTTAATTAGTCAACTCGAACAAATATAATTACTTATAACTTAATTAATTTAGATACGTATAATTTAAAATGAAAAAAGAAAATTCGTGCAACTGGGTTTCATCTGAATCACATGTTAAAAAGGTATACAGTGAATGAGATACGACCATATTTAAAGATATCCAACGTTGTTTTAGAGGAGCTAGGATTTAAGGCCACAAAAATACTCCATATCCCATATTTTTTTCTCATGGTTTCGCAATAGTGTGTTTGGATTTGGTGGTTCTTCTGAATTTCGCCCATAGCCACATGAAATGGTAATAGTACTATCCTCACCAGTCATAATCTGATGAGCCCTACTGATAAAAAAAAATTAAAAAAAATCAGTCAATGAGTACGATAGAAGCTCAAACCCAGTTTCTCCCATTATAAAAAATTAAATCCAATTGAGCCCTAATGAATCACATAACAGAAGTTGTAAGTTTTCTAGAAGGCCGGTTCTTGAAACCCAGAAGCCCATTTACCCATTTCATTCATGAATAGGCCCATTATCTCCATTTGTTGAACCAAAAAAGGCCCTTGGGCTCAATGTCAGGTTCTTTCCCAGTCTGTTGTCCGTGCAGGACAACTAAAAGTTAAAAACATGGCTTCGCCCGGGTTCGAACCGGAGACCTTCAGTGTGTTAGACTGACGTGATAACCAACTACACCACGAAACCAACTTGTAAAGTTTTCAGATATTGTATTATATGGTTGTTTATGAAAATACCAATAGGTTTTGTTTCGCCCTATCAAGTCCCAACAGAATCTTCCCGTAAAACCCCTTTCAGTTTTCTGTCTTTTGGGAGCTCTCTTTCGGATCTGAAAAAAATCAAGAAATAAGAAGAAGATCCAAACCCTAAAACCTAAAACCATGAGTACCGCTTTAGATATGTCTCTTGACGACATCATCAAAACCAACAAGAAATCCAGCTCCCGAGGCAGACCTCCTCGCTCCTCCTCCGGCCCTGCCCGCCGCCTCCCCAACCGCGCCGCAAACCGCTCGGCGCCGTATTCCAAAGTCAGTTGCTGAACACACACGTTTAATTCTTCTTTGCTTCTCTTGTTACTGGAAACACTCTTCTATTCAATTTGATATGATCTAATTGTAAACTGGATCTTTGATACAGCCGGCCCAAGCTCCAGATGCTCCATGGCAGCACGACATGTTCGCCGACTCAGCGCCGGTTTACCCTGCTCGAGCTGCGCGACCTCCGTCGATTGAAACCGGGACTAAGCTCTATATTTCTAACTTGGATTATGGAGTTTCTACCGAAGACATTAAGGTGAGTTTGTCTCCTATCTTTGTTTGGGGCTTTGTTAGTTGTTTGTTTTCTTAAATCTGTGGTGACAGTTGAATGATTTTTGTACAGGAGCTGTTTTCTGAGGTTGGGGATCTTAAACGATATGCAGTTCATTATGATAGGAGTGGAAGATCGGAGGTATGCTAATGCATCCTTTTAGTGTAATGGGGACATCTGGAATTTGTGTTTGCTGGATTGTACTTAAGAAAGATTTAATTTCTCTCAGGGAACAGCAGAGGTTGTCTATGCACGACGGGAGGATGCTGCGGCAGCTGTTAAGCGGTATAATAATGTTCAGCTGGATGGGAAGCCAATGAAAATTGAGATTGTGGGCACAAATGTTGCTTCTCGGACAGCTCCTGCTCCACCTCCTGCGGATGGCTTGTTTCGTAATCCGAATGTTGCTCCCAGAAGGTTGGTGTTAAAGTCTTTTTGACCTGTATATATTCTATGTTTTCCATGCTTTCCATGCTTTCCATGCTTTCCATGCTTTTATGCATCTCTTAGTTCTAGCTTTTAGGCTTAGGGTTTAGCTTTGGTTATGGGATGGGTTGGTCTTGTGTTGTCGTATTTATTTACTTGATCACAATGATAACCGTTTGCTACTTGACCTGGAATGTTGCCTTTCCCATCCATGTCTATGATGTTTTTGCTATGAGAGTTACCTGTATAGGCATTGTCGTACTTTGTGTCTTTTGTAATAGCAATGTTGGTGGGTTGTAGGTTTACAATTCATCTTGTAGGTATGTTATAACATGTCAAGCTAAGTGATATTAAGAGTAATGGGAGATTGATGCAGTTGAAGATAGCTATTTGTTACTACTTAGTATGGATAACATACAGTGAGAATCATGAGGTTATCAAAGTACATTTGTCTTTTTTAAAATTCTTTGTGAATAGCTCTGAGTCGTTTACTTAAATTTCTGTTTTGTTTAGAGGTGTTATGGTCCTTATAATGCTTTCTTAGAATCCAATAAGGTTACTTTCTCCATCACTAAATTGTCATTCGTTTTGTTTTATCATGCAGAAACCAAAGAATGGGTGGTACAGTTGGACGGCCTCGTGGTGGTGGTGGTGGTCGTGGAGGCAGGAGGGGTGGTGGTGGTCGTGGAAGGGGCAGAGGTCGTGATGAAAAAGTATCTGCTGAAGATCTTGATGCCGATTTGGAAAAGTATCATTCTGAAGCAATGCAAGAAAACTGATGGCATCACCGGGCTCCTGCATAGTAGGTTTCTTAAGTTATCTGCAATGGCACATTGTGTGGACTGTCATGCAGCAAATTTATGTGCGTGTACTTTTACGAGCGTCCTTCTCTAGGGAGACACGATCATAAGTGACTTCTTGAATTTACTTTTGGAGGCTTGGGCTTCATCTTCCCTTTTGTTGGTCATTTAATTTCAACTTTGTACTGGGTTGTGGACAGCTATCATATGTAGTGTGTACTATAAAAATCCCCCTCTTTGCCTTGGATTCTTCAACTTATTCACCCCCATGGTTGCCTAAATCTCTTTCCATATTCTTGAGACATGGAATGAGGCGTGGCTTGAGTTGATCTAAGGAAGCATAGGCTACTTTGTGGAGATGGAGATGATGCTCGTCACTATTGTCAGTCACTTCATTCTTCTGAATTTGCTTCTGCCCTTCAAGCTGGTAAGTCTGTGCTTAAGTTTTTATTTTCCTCATAGTAGCTACTAAAGCACTTGCATTTGTTGTTTGTGCTTGTGACTGATTATAGCGTTTAGCTTAGATCATAGGTCGTAATATAGTTGTCAGAATTATATTTCTTGTTTTGCCACTGAAGTGCTAGCAATGAAGACTGATTGTGGATATTGTGATTTTAATTCTCCCTTTCATTAATAGGTACTGTTCACAACACTCTTCCGTGGACAGTCATGGAACTTTGAGATTGTTTTTGTTCAAACTTCACGATCTACTACAGGCTAAAACTATTGCAAGCACCATTATCAAGCAAACAGTGTTGGGATAACTTGTGTGCCAACATTATCTATTGTGCTGTGGGATGCTGATGTAGTTCTGGTTTGATCCACAGAATGATAACTGCACTTAACACACCATGCTGAAATTTGACCACTCTCGGAATATCTTTTCGCTGCCGTCTTTGGATTATGCATAAAACTTGCTGGCAATGAGGATTGAAATGGCTATTGTGGCTGCAGAGGGGATTGTGCATGCCTAGCATCGTATTAAGCGCTAGCTTAATTTTGAACTTTTTCCCTCTTTGGTCAGTCATCTTTAATCACTTCAGCTGCTTTCTTAGGACTGGTTAGTGTATTGCTCTATTGGTTTGGTTCTGAGCTTAAGATTCACTCGTCAGTGTAATGCTGTGTGCGCCGTTTTCTGGGTTTTTTTGCGTGCATATTTACATTTTCCTGGTTTTCTCGATTCATACCTAATATATCAATGGCTGCAAGAGCAGTGAAAATGAACATAGTGCTTTAATTTGGATGGGTCGTGCACCATTTCATTGTCGCGGCATTATTACAAGTCGTTAAGGAGCAAATCCTTGCTGTGATTGTATTTTCTGTTTTGTGCTTCATGCAAACTCAGTTTTTACAAAAAAGAAAAAGGTAAAGTGCCTCCAGGGCTACCATGCCCAGTTCAGGGCAGACTGTAGCACCATTGCCATGTGATGAGCCATCAGCTATCCCTGACGGCGGATGTCTAATCTTGAAGTATCATTTTGGTACCCGAGAAAACATTAAACTAACTCGACTAAAGGAAATGATCGACTCCAGCTCTCATTGAACATGAAAAATAACAGAAATCTGGTTATTTGGCTTCAATCATCAGCCAGCACCGACACGATCAATTTTGTAGTTAGGGCTTGACCTGTGAGACTCGTGGTTGCAGGGTTTTTTTGATGCTTCTAGTTACTATTTCTGTCATCCTGCAATGAGATCAATCTCATTCACAAATCTTTAAAAAGGTGATCCTTTCATTTTTGTTTATTTTTTTTTTCAAACCCAAACCTAAATCTTTATAAAGGTTTGACAAAAAAGAAAAAAAAATTCTTAGGAAAAAACAGATTTCTATCAGCAGTGCATTTTTTGGGCCGGCAACGTCCAAGAAGAATGTTCATGGCCCAATAGCCCAACCCGCAAAACTACCCTCCAGTTTTCCAAAACCTCCCGCTCCCACCTTCGCCCTCCCTCGCTCATCTTCCTCCCCATTAGCGCCATTTTTGTTCAGGTCTGACTCTCTCACTCAATCAGCTCACTCTCCCCTCGATCTACTTCTCCTTTTCGAGCACACAACATGGATATTAACGATGGGGACGAAGACGAGTGGGATTCTCGAGAAATTATTTCCTGACAAAGGAGCTGGGCGGGCCGGGCAAGAAATCGACCCGCAAAGTATCCGACATCTATCTCGTCGACGAACAGGTTCTTTCTTTCTCGGATACTGTATTATGTTCCTCTTTTTTTCTATTTAATTGTTTTCATGGGAAATGAATTTTATGCAGGAGCTAAGAGCAGCTGCTGCTAATATTGAGCCGAAGCACGAGAAAGAAATTTCATCTCTCATGAACAGTTACAAGAGTTTGTTTCCCAAATGGCTTTTTGAGCTCAGGTATATTATGCCATTTGATTGCGTGAAATCTTGTTAATTGTCAAGTTCAGGTTATTCATTAATAAAAGGAATAGCGGTATTTCGTGTAATGCAACTATTTCAATTCTACGTTTTAGGTGCATCTAGATGATGGAAGAGTTTCTATAACGTGTTTTTTTTTTAATGTTCGTGTGGAGTAGGTGCGGTTTTGGCCTTCTAATGTATGGATTCGGATCTAAGAGAGCGTTGATTGAAGATTTTGCTTCTACGGCATTAACTGAGTACTCAGTTGTAGTAATCAATGGCTATCTTCAGTCAGTTAATCTTAAACAGGTACACTTAGGTGGATATAATATATATCCTGTAGTTTCTCTATGCATTGGAGGCTGCTATGTTGTCTGTCCTTCTATTTGTTTACCGTTGGCCTGTTTTTTGAATTTGTCATGCCATGGCTTTAGGTTGTTGTGGCTTTAGCTGAACTTTGGTGGGATCAATTCAAATCCAAAAGAAAAGTTGTGTCAGGGAACTTGGCTAAGGTTCAACAGCCGTTTAGTTCTCAATCCACAGATGATCTTCTCGCGTTTCTGGATGGATCACAAGAAGGAAGAAAATGATTCATTTGTATGCATTGCTGTTCACAACATTGATGGGCCTGCTTTAAGAGACTCTGAAAGTCAACAGTATCTTGCTCAGATTGCTTCTTGTTCGCATATTCGTATCATTGCCTCCATGGACAATGTCAATGCACCTCTTTGTAAGTATATATTCTTGTCGTTGTTTTTCATCCAGCAATTGTCTGTTAGTTTCAAGTTTATTACTGGTGAAACATTTCTTTACACGGTTTCTCCAGAATCCAGATGCTTCAAAGAAATGGTACTTTGCTTTATGTCTGCGTATGCTATCATTTGAAGTTTGTTTGGAGGTGAAATTCAACTTATAGAATGACACAGAATAGTTTTGGGCTTTCATTTTTTGCTGTAAGTCATTTTTGTTCATTGGTATGCCACAAATAGGTGCAAGGTCTTCCTGGTAGCTCTATGAATTGTTTCTTGTTTTTGTTGTTTGCCAGTGCATATTTTTATCTTCACAGGCTGTGATTCATTCTCTTATTTGATGTTTTAATGTTTGCAATCCTAGTCACTGTTTCTTGGGTTTGTTGTTAGCGTGGGATAAGAAGATGGTTCATACTCAATTCAAGTGGTGCTGGTACCATGTTCCTACTTTCGCACCGGATAATGTTGAAGGAATGTTCTTTCCTTTGATTCTTGCGCACAGTGGTACAGCTCAAAGTGCCAAAACGGCTGCTATAGTTTTACAGAGCTTGACACCCAATGCCCAGAGCTTATTCAAAGTCCTCGTGGATTATCAACTCACTCATCCTGATGAAGGTCAGTAGTGATATAAGATAAAACTTTTTTCTTCGTTCCAGATCTTAAATGTTCCATTTGATCCATCATTTTTAGGCATGCCATTCGATGATCTATACACAACCTCTCGCGAGCGGTTCCTGGTGAGCAGCAAGGTTACATTGAATTCCCATCTGACTGAGTTTAAAGATCATGACTTAGTCAAGATTAGAAGGCGCAGCGATGGACAAGATTGCTTGCTCATCCCTCTTGTAGCCGATGCACTTGAAAAACTCCTTTCCGAGTTGGCGCAGCGATGTGGAACTTAATTTTGAATAGTTATTGAGCGTCTTTAATCGAAAGTCCTTTTATTGGCACTTTGAATGTCAATTTCTTTAATTGAAGGTATCTGTTTGGCCTTTCTGGAACGAGAAACAAAACATCCTGAGATTAAGAAACTAAATACGCATTTGTAGATATGATTACACAGTTAGACAAGCTCGTTTGGCTTCGTAAATCTTTCTATACATCTTGCTAAGATTTCTACAAAACTTACCCATCTTATACAATCATTTTAGAACATGGTTAACAAAAGGGACAAGATAGCTTAGACCGACTTCAGCTTCAAGATGAGGGATTTGAAAACGTCTGATCATTACAGCTTACGACCACATATAAAGCAACCATGGTGATTTCTACAGGTTTCCTGTCACAAGTCATCTCTTTCGCTTCCATGATGTCCCAGATTTGCTCCCTGATGACGAAAGGCAGACGAGAATCAGCAAGCATATAAAATTCGAGCAATGAGAAAGGAAAAGGGATTATGCACATGAGAACAAATTACATTGCAGTTATGTTTAGTAATAAACTGGTTGGCCAAAGAAGACTTCTTCTGAAGACTGTCCTTCAAGTATAACAATAAATGCAGTACTAGTTCTACTCTCTATCCACGCCAAATGAATCACTAATTTAGACAGGCCTAGAGGGAAAAAAACCTGTAGATGGTTTCACTTCAGCCAATTCTTCCTGAACTCCAGTGATATTACGACCCTGCAGTGAGTATGCATTGTTTCTTCATTTAGGAAGGGAACAAACAAGAGCAGTATGCTTGTGCTAATAGAGACACTATGTTGTAAGGAACTCAAACATAATAAAATGCCAGAGATATCACCAACCGCATCGTAAACTGGAATTTGGTTGCGCCAGAAATCTAGAGTAGGTAAAAGTAGTCTCCCTGAAACACGATAAATTGGTTAAATAGTTGAACAACAAACATAATGTTATTTACTTAATGTAGGACGTGATACGAATAAGTAAAACCAAGCTCTAAATACTGGTCATGATCTACAAGATTGAAAAGTACAAGATCATCCAAAAGATGTAGCAAGAAAGAGCATGTTCTTTCTTGATTACAGGATAAGGATCTGTTGCTCAATAGCAACCAGTAAAAAAATAAAAAGTAAAGATGGGTTGAGAGAGAGAACCAAAGTTCAAACCTTTCAGTCATGTACGCCTAATTAAACATAATGTGATGTGTTACCATGTCAATCTTATACCCTGGAGTAAGAAACTTGAAGGAAACTCACCTGATCTCGATCGTTTAAGACTTGAGGACTCTGGAGTGAGAATATATTTTCTCTCTTTCCTTTCATGAATAGGAGTTGCCTGCATAGCATTATCACAATGCAAATTTAGGGGGAGTGAAAGAAAAATATACATCTAATGTACGAGACAGAAGATACAGAAAGGTTTAAGAACAATTACACAGTACACTACCATTGGAGATAACCATGATTAAATCACAATTCCCATGTCAATGTATAATTATAATATAGAAAGTGATTTCAACTAATTCTTTTCCTCATTAACTTAGCACCGTATTTGTCCAATACTAGCAAATGGAAGTAGCCTGGACAATTGAACACAGTGGTAAAACCTCATGCAAAAACTAATATTCCAGTAGATCAGAAGCCAAAATCACAAAAGGTCTACCTGCCAATACAACTACTTAGCAGCCTGAAAAATAAGGGTAACAAAAGCAAGAGTCCTCCGTCAAGGAGCTTGCAGACTACTACTATCCTGCACTCCAACTGCGAATGCTTAGCTAGGTTTTACAGGGTCTTGACTAGCCCTCGAATGCTAAGAGACAATTCCCTGATACTCATTACCTTCCATGAACCAAAAGGCAAACAGGTTAAAGCAGCTGATTGGGTGAATATTACAGACACCACCATGTAAACCCCCACCAGTGGTGGACTAAAGCAGAATTGGCCCTAAGGAGCAGACATCTAGGAGCATCTTTAATAGCTTAATCTAACTCAAGCCATTGCAAAGTGAATAAAACATTTTGCATATTTGCTAAGAATACATATATATACATGAACAAAATGTACCACAAATATGCATTGAGAATGAAAAGATAATTCAGTTACTATTTTGAAGTTCAGGAACTCATTTGTACAGATATGAAAAGGTAGGCTTTTTTATTCAACCCAGATGCCTGTTCCGACTAGGCGTTTAGTAGCCTTGTTGCGACTAAGGTGAAGAAGGAAACAGTAGAGCTGATAGCTAAGGCAAGATTATTATGACCTAACTCACACAAACTAGCTCAATCACTTCCCATAGAATGAGATTTCAGCTAAGCAGCATACAATTAAGCCACCATAAGGAACTCCACGAAATAAGTAAACAGCTTACATGGGTATCAAAAGTAATTTTCCTCTTAGCTTGTTTGCTGGATGATCCTCTTTCCTTGGGAACTATATTTTCACTCTTCTTGCTACTTTTTGATTTGCCAGATAAAGATCTCAATCTACTTGATGCCCTTAGCATTGCCTCTGATATGTCACTGTCTACTTTTTTTGGAGGGTTAACAGGACTCTTTGAACTACTCTTCAGGTTCCCCTCATCTAGGCATTTAAAAGCTCCAGATATCAACCCTTTGCCCTTGTGCTTCATTGAACATTTGGTCAAAAGTTTAGGTCTCTGAATATCATTCACATTTCTTGAAGGTTTATGACCATTTCCATGCCTAGAATTGCTTGGAGATGCCATCAGGCCCATCACAGTATGCCTTTCTGTGGTAGATGGAGCAGTGACATCTGCTTCCACACCTAAATACCCGGTAGAAAACTCCAGAGTTTCTTTGGAATGACATACAGACTGACTTAATATATTACACTCTTCACCAGTTATAGATCCAGGCAAGGACTCTTCACGTGTAATACTTTCATCAAGGTTTCTAAATGCCGCCTTAGGGCTTGAGAAATTGATAGTTGCACTCTTTATCCGATTTGTGACATCTAAAAATTTCAAATGCGCAGAGGCATAACAACAACAAAAAACAGAGAATGTCAACAGGATTTCCATAAATTATCAGGAACAGTAAAACATTTAATTTTATAAAACTCAAACAGACACAGCCTATCATTCAACCTGGTTCTACCATCGACTCATTGAGCTCAACCATGTTTGGTAAATCAGTGTCAGAATTAACTGCTTGTTTGAAGCACTTCTTGGCAAATTCTTCCCAGTAAGGGGGAAAGCCAAACATGAACCGAATGGAAACCTGTGTACCGTGCAACAAAGCGTGTGAAATCAAAACTTATCCCAAAAATCCGATTCTTACATCATAAGCTGGGAACTATACTGATGTCAATGTAGGCATAAGGAACAGTGACCACCATATCCAGCAGTCAACAGACCCCATGGTTCCAGTCAATGACTGCACAGAATCAGTCAATGCCACATGAACCAATACAAAATCAGAAAGTAGTCACCAGAATTCATTTGAACTGTTTTCTTCAATTTTTTTCCCCATCGCAAACAAACTCCCTTACCACGCATTACAACACAAAAATACAAGTATCCTTTTATAAGACTCTAAGAATAAAATCAGATGAGTATCCAAGGAAATTTATAAAACACATAGCAAAGCCACAACTACAAAAATCTTAACCGACAAACATATCTGTTTACCTCATCAGGAAATCCATTTTCCGTTGTGCGTGACTTATTGATTAACAATCCTAAAATCACAACAATGCCATCAGCAGTTTCAAGAGTGAAATCGTCATATCGTTTGATAATCGGAGCGGAGTAGAACAAACGCGAGGCTCGTTTCCTGAGTTTAAAAATTAATTAACCGACTAAAACTGTAATTAAGCTTTAATTAAGAGAAGAGATAGTATGATTACTCTTTAGAAGTGAAGCCTGCAACAGCAAGCCTCTTCCCGTCGAAGTCGTCATCGGCTTTGATCAACCACCAATCCTGCAACGTCACCTATTAAGAGCAACGAATGAAGTCAACGAAAAGTACATACCAAAAAGAATGAAAAAGAAGAATTCTCTTTCGAGAAAAAACGGTTATATTACAGTTTTCTGGAAATAAGAAAACGAGCTGCTCTCGTCGGCGTCGGCGTTTCGTGTTAGGGTAGACCCATGAGAAGTTTCCATGGAGATTAAAGAAGAAAAACGTGGTGGAGAAGATGAAGATTAACACCGGAATCAGTTTTAATTTACAGTTTTGGGGGAATATTTAAATTTTCTAGGGCTTTGAAAGAAATGAAGAAGAACTGAAAGAGGTGTTGCGGAGAAGGTCACAGTTAAATTTCCCTCCAGTACCGCGCTGTGAAAATTATTACCAGGACAGAGGGTAATTTTTGCGGAGATCTCCGGAGTAATTTTTGTGTAACGACAGGTGAAATAGTTGGCCCGGGCTTGACTGAGCTGCTATAAGCCCAGTTTTGTTTCTCAATATAAGGCTTCAGTTTATGAACCCACGGTCATTTTCGCACTAGTTTATTTTATTTTTTGGCTTCTCCGGGTCCGGGTATTTCGCTCGCAGCATAATTTTCTATCATGTTAAGAGTGAATAAATTTTACCATTTAACCATAATTAATGTTGCTTCAATATTTCTATACGCAGTGTAAAAAATAATAACACAAGCATCGAATTTGAATACCCTAATGCAAATCAGAGAATGTTATATCTAGAATAACCCTAATCACATTTCTATCCGAGAAAATACTCTCAATAGGAAAAAAATGATTATTACGCCGTGATGTTTTCAAATTTCAATTATTGTTTCCTATAATGTTTTCGATACAAGAGAAGCTCCCACTGTTAAAAGACAGGATCCCATCAATGTAAATAGAAAATGTTTTAGTGCAGAAAAGATGACCTCATAATGTTTTAAGACGAACAGAACATGTTACAGAAAATCCAAGGATGTGTTTAAATGCATGCTTCGAAAGTTTAACAAGGACCCCAACCTCCACCACCAGGAGTTAAAATTTGAAGGATTTCTCCTGCTTGCACTTCAACTGTGTTCTTACCCCCGAGGTAAACCCTCCGCTTATCTTTCGTAATTAAGTAATTAGCTCCGCGAGCCCCATTCTCTCCGCCTTTTAAACCTCTCGGTGCATGAACACGCCTCTCCGAAAGAATGCTCACCACAACTGGCCTCCTGAACTCTATCTCCCTTACAAGACCATCACCTCCTTTATGAAGTCCAAGTCCACCGCTGTTCTCCCTTAGACCGAATTTATGCAGAAGAACGGGATACCTCTGCTCAAAAATCTCAGGATCAGTCATGCGGGTGTTAGTCATATGACACTGGACTCCACTTGTCCCGTCCCAGTTAGGGCCAGCTCCGCTTCCGCCTCCAATTGTTTCATAATAACCGAAGGTGTTGTCCCCAAAAGTAAGGTTATTCATGCAACCCTGAGAGCAGGCACAGGCCTGAAATGCAGTAAGCACGACATCAGTGACTCTTTGGGAAGTGAGAACATTACCTCCAACTACAGCAGCCTTGTCGCTTGGAGAGAGGAATGAGCCTGTAGGAATATGGATTTTAACCGGGGCGATGCAACCTTGATTGAGGGGAATATCAACATCCACCAGACAGCGAAGGCAGTATATAACCGCTGCAGCTGTCACTGCTTCTGGTGCATTCCAATTGCCATAAACCTCAGGACTAGTCCCACTAAAATCGAAAAAAGCTTCTCCTTTAGTAGGATCAATTGTAAGTTTCAGATGTATACTGGAGCCATCATCCATATAATCTTCCTCTTCAATTGTTACCGAGTTGGTCCCTTGAAACACTGCAGACTGGGAAGAAACTTTTGCAGCAACTGATTTTAGCATTTCTCTAACTGCTCCTTCTGCATTGAGCTGCACGTACGACATGTAGGCTTGAACAATGTTCAAACCGTACTGCTCGATGAGTTCCTTAATAAGGGAAATTCCTCTCTGGTTTGCAGCTACCTGTGCATGTAGATCTGATAAATTATCTTGAAGCCGGCGAGTCCCTGGGATCTTATGAGCTGGTTCATCATTACTAGGGAACTGAAGAAGTTTGATAATTCCTTCTTCTTGAAAAACTCCTCTTTCCACAAGCTTAAATGCTTTAATTGCAGCTCCTTCTTCCCATATGAACTTTGAAAAGGGTGGCATACTTCCAGGAGTAATACCTCCAATCTCTGCATGATGACCTCTACTTGCAACAAAAAAGACCAGTTTCCCTTCATCGAAAACAGGTGTAATGACTGTTATGTCAGGAAGATGGCTACCCCCTGAGCAAGGATGATTTGTGACTAACACATCACCTTCATTCAAATTGTCACCCCAGTAATTAAGCTGCCATCGGACTGTACTGGACATAGCCCCCAGGTGGACAGGAACATGGGGTGCATTAGCAACTAGCCCACCATCTGGACCGAAGAGAGCACAAGAGAAATCTAACCTTTCCTTGATATTTGTTGATATAGAAGTTCTTTGCAGAGTCCTCCCCATTTGCTCAGCTATTCCCATAAACCGGTGATTGAAAATTGAAAGCTGCACAACATCTGCAACTTTATCAGAGACTTTTACAGAGCCAATATTAGACTCAATCTCAATCTTTATGTTTCCATATTTAGTTATAACAGCTTTGCACTCTGGTTCTACTATCACTGTACTATTGCCATTCATGATAATTGCAGGGCCAGGCATAGTGTGTCCAGAACCCAAGTTTTCAAGCTTGAACAGAGGTGTGTCAACCCACCCGCTACCAAAGTAAACTTTATAGCGTCCCTCCACTTTTGGGATACCAGAAGCAGATTCCAAGACTCGCGGTTTCAATATGTTGGTGACTCCAATACCACGAACTCTCACATCACAGATAAGGATATTCCTATTCTGTAGCTTGAATCCATACTCCTGTTGGAAGAGCTTCACAAATTCTGCAGCATAGTCACAACCTGATCCATCTGCATATAGTTGTTTCTTTACCATGATGGCAGTGTCAGTGCCCTCATACCTCAAATTCAAATATATTTCTGCCGTAATGTTTTCTGCTCTGAACCCTTGTTCCTGGAGCTTCTGGTTTATCTGCTTCAACAACACATCCTCTCTACGGGAAGCTTCCAAGAGAGATTCAGGGCCATAAGTAGCAGAATATGGCTCTTGCGCCTCGTCAATAACATCTGCCAATCCCATGCCATAAGCACTTAAGATACCACAGAACCTGTGAATGAGGACTTCTTTCATTCCCAAAGACCTAGCTATAGCACAAGCATGTTGTGGTCCAGCACCTCCAAAGCAACCAAGAGCATGATTCCTAGTCTCATGGCCCTTCATCTCAGTTAACTGTCGTATTGGGCGACACATTGTCTCATTTGCAACATTCACAAATCCCAATGCGATCTCTTCCACAATCATGTCCCTCGCAGATGGATCCTGGCTCTTCCTATAAGAGTTTATTTCCTGTGCAAGCTTCCCGAACTCTCCCCTTGTTGCATTGATATCTAAAGGTTGATCTTCTTTGGGGCCAAATATTGATGGGAAATATTCAGGAATAACATATCCTAGAATAAGGTTAGCATCAGTGACTGCCAATTCCCCTCCTTTACGGTAGCAAACTGGACCAGGGTGTGCACCCACAGATCCTGGTCCTACCCGGAAAGCTCCAAATTGGAACTTGAGCTTTGACCCACCACCAGCAGCAACAGTGTTTATATCAAGCTGTGGTGCTTGTATTATGGCACCAGCTATCTGAGTTTCAAGAACTTGCTCATAACTCCCATCATACCGGCTCACATCTGTAGATGTACCACCCATGTCAAATCCAATAAGTGGCTTCTCTGTTTCAAGCCCAAAAAGAGTTTGCGAGTAACCAACAACTCCACCTGCAGGACCAGACAAAACAGCTTTATGGCCAGAAAATCTGCTTTCCGGTGCAAGCCCTCCGTCTGATTGCATAAATAGAACATTCACTTTCCCTAGTCCTTCATCAAATCTTGATATGAAACCTGATAAGTACTCTTTGATAACTGGAGTTAAGTATGCATCAACACTAGCTGTCAGACCCCGAGGAACAGCCCGAACCATGGGAGTCAAAGCCGAAGACAAGGAAACATGTCTGAAACCTAAACTAGCAGCTACCTTTTCCACGGCTATTTCATGTTGTGGGAACGTGTAAGAATGCAACAACACGACAGCCAAACAGCTGATTCCTTTCTCCAACAAACCTTTCAATAAAGGCTTCAAACCTTCTTCATCAAGTGGCTTCACAACCCTGACAAGCTCACCAGACACTCCTTTTACTACAAATCCTGAAGACTCTTCATTTCCTTCCTCCTTATCGAGAGCAAGTTCAACCCTCTCATCAACCTCAATAACCTCCTCATAAAGATTTGAAGGCTTTGCTACAGTAAGATCAAAGATACTGGGGCGAGCTTGATTACCAATCTGCAGCAAATCCTTGAAACCTTTCGTCACACACAGAGCAATCCTCTCGCCTTTCCTCTCCAACAGTGCATTCGTAGCCACAGTGGTACCCATCCTTATCCACTCTATCTTGTCCGTGGGGATTTTCGAAGTGCGAGGAATCTTCTCCCCAGTATATTCCTCAAGGATCCTACGAATCCCTTCAACCGGAGCATCATCATAATTTGCAGGGTCAACAGATAACAGTTTCATAACTCGACCCTCAGTCTGGCCGGGGATTTCAGCATAGACATCAGTGAATGTACCTCCTCTGTCAATGCAAAATCGGAGCTTCTCCTCATTCAGACTCCCCATCCTCACCACCACGAAGTCACGAATTCAATATGATCCAGATATCAAAATAAAGCTGCAACTCAAGAAAGAAAACAATAAACAAACAAACAAAGATATACACAAGAGTCATTTTCCCAAGCTGATCATTCGAATACTTAGAAAACAACATTGTTCATGATCAAATTAATTTCGCTTTCAAGTAGAAGCTGCATGTGAGGTTTGCTACTTCGAATATACAAGCTTAACATCATTAAAAGAAAAAAAAAAATGAGAAGCGGCAAGTCGGCAACTGGAGTGAAGAAATCAATTCGCGTAGGAAGGAGGAGGAAAGTAAAATACATACCTGAGAGGCTCGAGATTGAGTTGCGGAGCGAGAGTTGAAAGTTGGATTGCTAAAATGTTGTCGTTATGATGAGAAATGGTTGAAAACGATAATGATGACTCAGTGATGACCGGCTTGGCCCTGGCAGGGCAGGAGAGAAGAAATAAGGAAAATATTGCCTGGTGAGATTATTTTAACATAATCCAGATTAAAAAAAATAAGGGATGAAATTATTTGAAGACGACCAGATAAAAATTAATTAATTTAACTTAATCCATATACGACGACGTTTGGGATTGCTACTACCCTGTTGGAGATGCGACCCGTCCAGGATAAAACGGTAGGCGAGTCACGTGCTCCTCTTTCGTGAGAGAACAAAAAAGTCAGAAAAAAAAATTTGTTTATACTATTTGATTGAATTTTTCCTAAACTATTTTTTTTAAATTTAATGTCATATTATTATGGTAATACATTTTTTATCTTACACACCTATAAAGTTTAATTTCTATAGAACAATACAGGAACAACTCCAATCTCACCACGAAAGCCAATCCAAAAATGACCTAAAATATCAACATGTGATCGGTGTAACTAGTTTTCCTTACAAACTTATGTATTCTTAAGAAATAAATTCCTGGTCGGATATTTACGTACACTATAATATTGAGTAATTACTCATTGAAAATACCTCTCGTGTTCATTCACCGGATCATACAATTCGATTTTCCTCCGGTCAGGTGTGTCGCTACTTATCGGCGAGGGTGAAAGAGTGACTGGAACATATAAATGCATCACGAACAGCGACTGAAACTTGGATAAAGCATGCAGAGAAATGCATGGATGAAAGCTAGCAAGAACACCACCAATAAATCAAACCAAAATTTCAAATTTACGGCCAAAGCTTATTTGGCTGGAATCATACAAAAAAACTTTAGTACAACTGTGTATTAATTAATATGTTGATTGTTACCTATTAGCTAATCAAAATGAGAACACAGAATAAGTAGTAAACTACAACATTGGAGAATAGTTATGTGATGATACAACTCCAGATATCCTCAATATATGTCTGAAATAGAGCTACCTCGTTGTGCTCTTTGAAGATGAAGGTTTATTGTATAGTTAGTCATCTGCATCAAAAAAATGAAACTAAATCAATCCTCTTAACCAACTAAGAGCTAAAGTAAGTCAATTATCCCATATCAAACACAAAAAGAAACCGCAGATTTTACTTGGTTGGTGATCTTTGTGAATTCAGTGTTTAGGCTCTAATTTACCCACGACAACTCAATCTTGAGCCAAAATCAAGCCGACAGTATAGAAACGTTTGCAGCACCTTTATTCGAAAAGAGAACATGTGACAACATTAACTCAAACAGACATTTTTGGGTGTTAAGATCCCATGGAGTTTCTCTAATAAAAAAGAGAATCCCTCTAACTGAAAACCACACTCCTCTTGCAATATTAACTAAAACCTTCCTTCAAGCAAGACGCAAAATACTAAAAATCACAAATAACAACATTGCTACCTAGTGTATTGATTCAACTAAAGCACTTGCGAGAACTAAACTTTTACATTGTGGACATGATTCATGTATACCTTGCATTATGAATGCGCACAGAGAACTAAGTAGGTAAAGAAAAGTTACCTCTAAGTTTTGAATTTTCTCTTGATATTGATTCAACACAAACTTTAAAGTTTGCACTTCCCTTGTTTTTTCGTCTTGCTCTAAATTGCGCTCATGCTGGATGGAAACAGCTCTCTTTAAGATTTGGTTATCATTTAGCAAACTTTGCAGTTGCTCCTTCAATGAGGCATGCTCCAGCTGTTTTGAGGAGACAAACAAGAAGGAAATTATAAACAAATGAGCCATTACACAGCATGAGTGATGAATAAGAGAAATAAAAGCACAGAGTACCTCCTCTGATGCCTTAGAGTGAGCAGTTGTACTTCTTTCAAAAGCTTCTAAAATTGCGGCAGCACGTCCCCTAGCATCAACAATATCCGCTGCTTTCACCATCTCCTGCACAAACAAATCCACCCACTTGGACTTGTCTACTGTATTTTCACCATCAATAGTTCTCTTTACATCTCCAACATCATGTTCAGACATTTGGGCACCTGGAAAGTGCAGAGAAGCACAGTGCGTATGAGAAGATTATTACCATTCTAGGTTAAATAATTGATAATAATGGACACCAAACATAAATGAAGCATATAAGAAAGCATTAGCAAACAACTTACATGTAGTTGTGCTTGAAGCAGAAATGGCATCACAATCCCCAATCGTGGCACACTCAAACTGCTGCTGGTTATGTCTCTCTATGTCACCGCCAAATGACATTTCGTGTAAACTCTCAATGGCATCATCAATCCTATTATAGTGATTCCTAAGAGTAGCTTTCACCAACTGAATGAAACTCAAAGGAAGATTGATTAGACCATCTAACTAAACATGCACTGATTTGACTTAATGAGAAAACAGTTCAGTTCCCCATTCACAATGCAGGATGACTCAATACAGAAGTCTGGGCGCTATAACATAATTAACCAATGAAGCCATCTCAGAACAAAACAATAACATCTAACAGTATGACTTAATTGCAAAACGATAACTAAATTCAACTTTTCATAACTTTTAAAATTAAAATTTGATTAACCAGGCAATCAACAAGCTTAGGATAACCAAAATGAAGGATTCAAACTTACCTCACCACAAAGTATAAGTTCCATAAGCAAAATTTTAGTAAACTTCAAGAAAAATGAAAGTAAGTTATGCTATGCACCTCAGGATCCAAAGCAGGGAACATTTGTAGCAAAGTGAAAGCACTGTCCTGAGATCCAGCCCCAGACCCGAATTCATTGGATCTAGGTGGAGATCCAAAACTAGAACATCTGGATCTCTTAGTAGCTGATGAAGGTGATGATCCAAAGATTTCCTCGAACCCAACCCGTTTGCCACAAATCCCAGCTGACATCTCAAACCTTAAACCCTATGGGTTTTATTCCTACCCAAAAAGGGAAAAAGAAAAAGAACTTAGGATAGAAACCTCAAATTATACAAGTCTCCTTCTTCTTCTTTTTCCCGCTATATATAATTTTTTCCAGTTTTCATTTTAATGTTTTAATTTTTCCTTCTTTTTCCAGATATATATGACAGGGAGAGACTGGAGAAATGGTAAGAGGAGGCGGGTCTGGTTCTGTGGTGGGTGGGGTTGGGTTGAAAATGGTGGATGATGGGTTTTATTTTATATCAGTGGAAGGGATCTTTATTTTTCAACGGTTGAAATTTTGCGCCTTTGTTTACTTGCATTATACTAGGAGGTAGCTGTACGTGGAAGGAAAGTAGAAGTGGTGACGTAGATAATTAAAATTCGGTCTTTCATCCAAACTTTTCTTTTCTTTTTCCAATCCAAATTATTTCATTTTTAATATTTATAATCTAAATAAAATGTTACTCCCTCCGTCCATTTATAATAGACGTGTACTATTTGGGCAAGCATATTAAGGAAGTCGGCTGATTCACTATTTGATCCAAAAATACCTTGGCGTACGTTCGAGAAAAAATTCAGGGCAAAATTATTTCAAATAATGAGTCATTCGACCTCTTTAATATGCGTGTCAATAGTAAAAGCGTCTATTATTAATGGAATAGTCGCTAGGTGACCGCAAAATATTTAAGACCACCTCCGGCTATTCATTTTGGTTACTAAGTGGGCTTTGCTTAGTAAACGTAACACACAGTGGAAACCTGGGCTTGAAAGTTGAAACCCGGTGAAATAGATGGATCCGACAAGCCCAGGTTTGTCTTATCTATTTCACCGGGTGAATAGAGTTGGTAAGAAGCGTATTTTAAAAACCGACCCAGAGTGACTCGTTTGATCGATTTAAACTGAGTTTAATCGGAGTTTAACCAGGTTCAATCAGATTGACCCGTTGGATCGTTCTGGATCGTTTACATATCAAATCGTTCAATCGTAGATAATTGAACCGAATTGAATTATAATGGACCCGCCCATTAAATTTTCCATATTGAAAAAAAAATAAAAAAAACACAAAACGACGTCATTTTGCAAAACGTATGACAAAACGGCGTCGTTTTGATTTTACATCGACCCAGCCTGATCGATAGCAGGTCGACCGGTTTTTTCCAGTTCGATTGCAGATCCAGTCAGATAGCTGAACCGAACCAAAAAAAAAAATCGAGTTACGGTTTTTCCGGTCCTACTGTCGAGTCGGTCCGGTTTTTAAAACTATGGTAAGAAGTGTAAGACTGATATATGTTTTATCTATGTGAAAAAAATGGGGGTATAGATCAGACAAGTTGCTCATTCCGATTAATCCTGGAAAAAAACATGAGATTTTTAGGACAAAACGGAGGTTATATATGCTATACAAGACAAGTCACGGAAGGTGATCGTGGAAAAATAACTCATCTGAGGAGGAATGCTGCCGCAGATTGAGTTGTTCCGAAGATTGAACTTAATCATGCTTGTAAAAGAAAACTGGAGATTATGAACTGTACCTGTCAAACCACAATCTGGAAGAAGGACTTGACAACACAGCCAGAATAGTCTCATTGATCCACACACATTTGCAATGGCTCCTTCCAGGCTTCCAGCAAGATTGGATTTCCAGTTTCGAAGAGCCTCTGCCTCCCTCACTCCTGCTTGGCTACTTCACCTGCGTTGAAGTTGGCAGGAAAAGCAAAGCATGCCAAGAGATAGGAGGATGAACAAGACTTGAATGCCATAGAAGGCAGGCCTGTAAAAGCTTTCCATTTCAGAAATTCACTGAAGAAGCACTGGAGCCCTTTTCTTCAAATTCGATCTTCCAAGCAGTGCCATCACAATATCACGAGTGGTCTACAATGCAAACGATGTAAAAGCACCCTAGACGACTCAATTAAAGGGTTGTAACAACATCACTTTTGTACTCAAAAGTTTCCTCTATTCGTACATCCTCATCCTCGTACTATTGGGTTTTTTGGTTTACCAGAATTGCATATTTCTTTTTGTCGTCCCATACAAGAAAACTCAAATTATAATGATCATAGGAAATGAATTAGAAGCATCACCAAGCAAGCAAGTTCAACAATGCATACAAGGAGCAACTTTTACAGCTAAAGATAACTAAATCCCTTTTCATTATCTCTTTCTTTAAGGTGGTGCATTCCCAAGCACAACCAGACAACCTAGGTTTCAACTGCATAGAAATTGAGGAGAGAGTTTCTGAGAGAGAAATCGAACTATAGACAATAGTTCTCTTTGCCTAATCAATCCCACATGGTACTAGTCTGCAATGAGGCACAAATACTATAGTCCTTGCTGTTGATAGAGAGGACAGTACAGCAAAACAAAGTACCTTCCATGTTAGGTATTTATAGGTCCTAACACCTCAGCAAATCACTAAAGGACTCTGGAAAAAACACAACAATTTAAAGGAACTATCATGCGTCGCGTTAAAAACTTCCTGTCCAATCTTAGGCAAATGTACTTTTATGACTGGACTACAAGGACCAACCATGGCAACAAACAACCCAAGATCAGATTCTGATTTGTAGTGCCCCTTTATAATTGAGAAAAGATTGGACTATGGATTTTTTTTCCAGTAAAAAAGTAGAGAACCACACCTAATAAACAAGAAGCATCAATATAGAGAGTTCAAAAATTAATTATGGAACAGAATGTGTCAAAGGAAATAGAGAACAGAGAAGGAAACATGAGTAACTGTGGTTCGGCAAAGCAAATTGTTTAATTTAATTTCATTCGCGAAAGCCAGCAAGAATGAGTGACATCAAGACACAAAACAAACAAATTCAAGAAACACCTTCCTGCATACCATGCAATACATGGATTAATTTTTGTTAGGATAATATGTCTAATTAAGATTGTCCCATTTAAGAAATACTCAAAGAGGAACTCTTATCTGTCCTGTTTCTTTGCTGGATAAAATGGAAGAACCTAATAGATTGAATTAACACCAAAATAACGAACAAAATTTGCTTCACAACACGATCACGGACAATCACTAATAACGAATGTCAAGTTAAACACCCTCAACCTCCCCAAAGTACATGCACAAGTTACACTGAGAGTACCAACAACTGACGGCAAATAGTTGGTTAGATGTATGATCTATAAAGGTGTTACAATCCAAGTATCTGAAAGAAATGCAAGAGAAAATATAAAACAATTGCGAAAATCTAATATCAAAAGAGTAAATCATAAAGCATAATAAAACATACATTTATCGAGTTCGATAGGATGATCTAGGAACATATGAAGGATCATGGCCTAGTTACCGGCCAGGGCTTTTGTTATTTATGCACAAGATGTAAGACGATGTAGGATCATATATGACAGGGGCATAATATAGACAATTGATCCATACATTCTTAACATGAACAAGAAATTGAAGCAAAGGAAGAAATGAAAACCAGCTTTTGTTGCTCACATATAACAGAGATTCTTGAACTTCAAATTTTTTTAACTCATTTTGACCTCATTATAAGGTGAGGTCATCTTCATACAAAGCATGTGCAAGTTGGCATGCCTTACCTCCCCCTTAGAACAAAGCTATGGTTTAGAACACAAATAGGTTCCATGCCATTCAAAACTGAACATGAGTGTCAGCCTTTGCATAGCAGCTTGCAACCTGCCAGTAACCCGAGCGTCAAGACCTAACAAACAAAGATTAAAATGCATAGCAGCTTCCAACCTGCCAGTAACCCGAACGTCAAGACCTAACTGCATAGCAAATTATCTAGAAACAAACTCAGATTAAAATGGCATTTACATTTTAATGTCATTACTGTTTTCCGTATATCTAGAAAAGCAACAGCTCCCTTGGGTGATTTTGCAGAACAAATGGAAACTCGGGATGCATGATTCAAACAGAAGGCTGCCTGCTCTGGAGAAACTAAAAATTACTCTAAGAGTGAGATTGCAGAACATAGCTGAGACACAATAAGATCTATTTTTTCATATGATACATGGGCTTAAAGTATCAACCTGAGTCTCTAAGGCTTCGAATCCACCTTCAGAATCAAGAATATTGATTAATCCCTCAAATCCATTATAGATTCAATAAGAGACTCGACGTATAGGAGTGCATCACGACCAATTTTAGTAACCTGCTTGCAGTAGCATGTAGTTCATGTCATTTCAGCTTATATTTCAAGACTCTATTACGAATTATGATCAAAACAGGGCAATCACATCAGACTTCAATTGTTTAGCATAGAACAAACCAGAATGATTTAATGAAACCTTTAAATGTTATGATTTCACCACTAAATTGTCAATAAATGTATGCATTTAGAATTATCTTGTTTATTTCATCCTTTTTAACTACCTGGTTAGGATCTAGGAACTAGTAAATAGATTTCAGCTGCTAAAATAACTCATTGATTATTTAAGTTAGATACTGAAAAAAAAATCTGCTCTCTGTTTCAAGAAAAAGTGGGCAAATATGGCAGATATAACCCCAGCATATACAATTCAGTCTCAGTCAAACTAGTTCACTTGGTGCATGTGAAAGTATAAATAAGCATTAGGCATAAAACCACATAAAAGTCAGGATACCTGAACCAAGCATTTCCTTCTGACAACAAGCCTTCCTTTCCATTGGAGATGGTAGCTTTCTCCAGACATCTCATGTTTATTGATGACCTTCCGGATATGACAATAATATTGACAACCAATCATTACAAAAGCCCTGCTCAACAAAGAGATATCAGTTGTGTCCTTACCAAGAGTCCGATTCTGAAAAGTGTGATAATAATGGTGAAACAATAAACAAGGTATCAACAATAAGCCATTCAAGTCGGATCAAGAGTGCAATCCCTGTATGATTTTGTCATGCAAAACCCGTTCACTAAATCATTCTAACCACACTCTATAGTGCAGAACTTCCAAAGTCGAAGGTGTTTCAATCTTAAATAGTCAACAGTAGTAGATCAAAATTCAGTGTCATTTTCAAACACAACTTGACTATAACTGAAATGCATGGTTTAGAAGGAATTCTTACAGATACATCACACGTGATGGCTGAAATATTTTAACCCTGTGGCTTTGGGATATTTTCTAGATGCTGAACAATGTGTTGGAAAAGCACTTTCAAGCTAGTGACAAGATCAGAGCCACCATTCCCGGAATTCCCAGCAAAAGCCGAATTCAACCGGCACATGAAGAAAGGTATGATAATGCATATCCTCGAATAGCTACATGTAGATTTGGAAAATTGATGAATCAGCAATTCAAGAGTAGACTACACCAAATGTCTAATTATGGCACAGTGGACAATATTTACAGTGCTTGGTGCTTGCCTAGTATCACAGCACTTCTCAGAGATAATTCCACTAAGGGCACCAAAGTGAAAGCCCTTTATCCGAGTGCATGAGTGGCACTTATATTAGCTTAGTATTAGTAAACAACATCTATGATATTGCAAACTAAAGTTTACTAAGAAGATAGGATTTAGTAGCAGTAGGAATTCGAGAGAAAAAAAGGCACCAAATGGTCTTGGCCATCAACCATCAGAATTCAGAAGTAAGCAAGAGAAAATAACAAACTCTTTGTCAGTGAGGTACATCATCCTTTAAGCATTTGTTTAGCCATTAGAAATATCTGCACCTCGCTTCCACAGACTGTGATTTGAAAATTAACACAGGGTTTACAGATTTACTAACCCTGCAATATACTTGTGCACGAGGCAGCATGGACCATCCATTTCATCCAAAAAGAAACCAATAGTTGGATCATTTGGATCCTAAGACCAAACATATCATCAGTTTGTGTAGGAGAAATCATTAGTCATAGATACATCTGTAGGAAACACTAAAATATTACACGAAAAATGTTGCAGGGCACATTTGTCGGTAAATATCCCTATAACATCCATATAACTGAGCAAACACCTAACAAAAACCTTTAGCAAAAGAAATTATGTTTAAAAAAATGGTATGAAATTAATACCAATAGGATTCCTATTGAACAGAAAGATTCCTAGTGAAGCAAGTTGGTTGCAATAGAATCACATATAGATCTCTGATTATTTCTTTGAAACAATAAGCAAATGGAAAAATTACAAAAGGGAGAGAAACGCCACTTAAAGGCAATGGCCCTCTAGATGAAGTCTCCAATGAATCTAAAGACAGCCTTACCTGAATGTTTGGAGCTAATAAGCCGGTCTGATCACTGAAAAAGAAGACCATTCTTCCAATTTCTAGCTTCAATAATATTCTCCTTTCATGGTGACATCAGAACATGGGAAAGGTTTCAGAAGTTCATTATTCATGATGGTCCCCAAAATATGTATGCAACTGTGGCACGCTAGAAAAGCTTGATTCAATACTTTAAAGAACATAATCAAAACACCAACACAAAGGAAAGTCTTCACTGCTTCGAGATGAGAATTATTGCAGCACAATCACCAATAACCTAAGCGAACATAGCACTCTCCTCACCATCATGTTACTTCATCATCTCATAGCAGGAATAAAGTTTGCCACGATAACCTAAATAGTTTGTGTTATGGAGAGAAGAAGTTTCTCATTGAAAAAGGCAGTTCATAAAATGAAAATAGTTCTTATCCAATAATAGAATCAAAGTTTTATGATTTATTATGGCATAAGAAAGATAGGACCAAGACAGGTCAGGAACTAAATAAAGAAATGAAAATAATAGTAACAGCTTTGGGAGTAAGGAATAAGCAAACACAAAAATAAATGCTTTATAGAGAATGAAAGTATATATAATAATATAACTGAAAACATAGCAATTCCTCTCCACCGCCTCATTACCTCCACAAGATTTGCAGAGTCTGGTTTTGTGGAGAAGTGAAGTTTTGACAGAAAATTGAAAAACAAAAGTAATTGATAAGGGAATAATATTAAGATATGGTTTAGGGAATAAAATGAAGATATGATTTAGGGAACAAAAGATAATAAAAAAATCCAGAGAGGAGAAAGCAAAGAGAGAACTTAAAATGGAAGTATATATATTATACACTAATAACATAACTGAAAACATAGCATTTCCTCTCCACTGCCTCATACCTCCACAAGGTTTACACCATCTGGTTTTGTGGAGAAGTGAAGCTGTAATGGAGAGAAAATTGAAAAACAAAAGTAATTGAAAAGGGAAAAAGGATATGGTTTAGGGAACATATGATAATAAGCAAACTAAAAAAAAAACGCTTTATAGAGAATGAAAGTATATATAACTGAAAACATAGCAATTCCTCTCCACCGCCTCATTACCTCCACAAGATTTGCACCGTCTGGTTTTGTGGAGAAGTGAAGCTTTGACGGAGAGAAAATTGAAAAACAAAAGTAATTGATAAGGGAATAATATTAAGATATGGTTTAGGGAATAAAATGAAGATGTGATTTAGGAAACAAAAGATAATAAAAAAAGCCGGAGAGGAGAAAGCAAAGAGAGAACTTAAAATGGACATATATATATTATACACTAATAACATAACTGAAACATAGCATTTCCTCTCCACTGCCTCATTACCTCCACAAGGTTTGCACCGTCTGGTTTTGTGGAGAAGTGAAGCTGTAATGGAGAGAAAATTGAAAAACAAAAGTAATTGAAAAGGGGAAAAAGATATGGTTTAGGGAACATATGATAATAACAATAAGACAGAGGAGAGAAAACAGAACTTTTAATGAAAGTATGATATACTAAGAACATAACTGAAAACATAGCATTTCCCTTACTCCACCGCCTCAATACCTCCCCACAAGGTCCGTCTGGTTTTTGTGGAGGAGTGAAGCTTTAACTGAGAGGAAATTGAAATTTAAAAGTATTTGAGAAGGGAACAAATAATAATAAAAACAAAACAAAGTAGCATTTCCTCTCCACCGCCTCAATACATCCACAAGGTCCGTCTGGTTTTTGTGGAGGAGTGAAGCTTTAACTGAGAGGAAAATTGAAAAACAAAAGTATTTAAGAAGAGAACAGAAAAAAGTTATGGTTTTGGTAAGAAATAATAACAAAAATAAATCAGAGTAGCATTTCCTCTCCATCGCCTCAATACCTCCACAAGGTCCGTCTGGTTTTTTTGGAGGAGTGAAGCTTTAACAGTGAGGAAATTCAAAATCAGAGTAGCATTTCCTCTCCACTGCCTCAATACCTCCACAAAGTCCGTCTGGTTTTTGTGGAGATGTGAAGCTTTAACAGAGAGGAAATTGAAAACAGAAGTTTTTGAGAATGGAAATAAAGATATGGTTTAGGGAATAAATAATTATAAAAATAAAACAGAGTATCTTCTCTCTCCACCGCCTCAATAAATCAACAAGATCTGTCTGGTTTTTGAGGAGTGAAGCTTTAACAGTGAGGAAATTGAAAAACAAATGTAATTGAAAATGGAACAGAATAAAGATATGGTTTAGGGAACAAATAATAAAAATAAAACAGAGAAGAGAGAACTTATAATGAAAGTATATATAATATACTAAGAACATAACCTAAAACATAGCATTTCCTCTCCTCCATCACCTCCACAAGGTCCGTCTGGTTTTTGTGGAGAAGTGAAGCTTTAGCGCAGAGGGAATTGAAAAACAAAAGTAATTGAATAGGGAATAAAATAAAGATTTGGTTTAGGGAACAAATAATAGTAAAAATAAACCAGATAGGAGAAAGCAAATAGAGTACTTATAGTAGTGAGGAGTAAAAGCAACATGAAAGAAGAAGAAAACAGTTTCTGACAACAAAATGTCACAAGAATCGAAATGAAGTCATGAAACAGAATTAAAAAGAATAATACGTATGTCAAGCTCTATAGCACGATCTTGGAACCGGGAAAGTGCATATCAAGCATTCATTTAATAGTGGCTCGAAAGTTTATTCATGGTAGTCTTTCAGATAATCGACTTCATGGTGATATGCTATAGAGCTTGACTGATGTATTATAAAAAAACAGAACCAAAAAATTATTGAAATTCCAAAAAAGGAAGGAAAAAAAAGACAGGTTAGGAAACAAATAAACAAGTAATGGTGAAAACATAACAGTATGAAATAGAAATTTCAATGACATTCATTGCACAAGAAGAACACGGTTCAAAGGGAATAAACCGGAATAAATCGGCGGGACGCACTGATTAGAAGCAGTTGCAATCAAGAAAACAAAGACGAAATTTCATGTTCAATCACAAATTCAAGGACGCAACTAGAGGAATGTAATCAAAAGAGTGTGTAAGCGAAACCCTAACATGCTTTTACACAATAACAAATGAGAAATGATATTTTGGCAGAAAATTTGAGCAGAAAAAATGAGCAGATGGCAGTTTCGTAAATAAAATTATTACGAAACTGCCATCACTTATTACGAAACTGCCATCACTTATTTACGAAAATGCCATCTGCTCATTTTTTCTGCTCAAATTTTCTGCCAAAATATCATTGCTCATAACAAATAGGAATGCCAGATTAAGTACCTGTCGGTGCCCTAGCAATCGAGGAGAAGGAAGAGCGGGGAAAAGGAGAAAGCGCCGCTTCATTGACTGGAACGCAGCGGAACCTAAATCGAATATGATGGTATTTGATTTAAAGACAAAATCGACGATGATGGGGTTTTGATCATAGTTTCGCTATCCTTATAGAGAGAGGGAAAGGCAGTGGTGTAGGTGTCCGTTATTCAAAACAGAGCGAAGTGGCTAATCCTATTCCTATGGGATGCGGGAGTCTTTGATATTTGCGGGTTCTTGCTTCACTTGTACGCGCCCTTTAGTTAGTTAACCTAAAATAATAGGTTTCCTAATGCACTAAATAAATTTATTGAGGCTTAATAACGTTTTAAGCTACTGTATTTGTCCGAAAATTTCAAATAGTACCCTGTATTAACTAAATCTCGAATTACACCCTATATTAGTTCAATATATTTCAATTAGGACCTTCTTGCAATTTTCTAGAAATTGATGTTTATCAAACTAAAAATAATAATTTTCTAAACGTGGCACTATCTGTATTAAAAAAAAAAATTTAATTTAAAGACTCCATCACTAAACACTTTAACAATCTCTCCTCCTAACAAATCTCATTCTGGAAAAATGAAGTTCAAATCAAGAATATTACCAAAAAAAATAGTTGCAATCAAGAGCAGTTGATTATAATTATAAAAATGAATTCTAGCTCGTTGCTCGTCTCTTCATATCACTATAATTATTGCGGAGATTGTTGGCTACAACAAGGTACTCGAACTCCCTGATTACCTTTCACATGTTTTTTAAATTTACAAGAAACGGATTGATCCTATGCTTTTAGATCCTTTTATCTATCTATCTCACTAGATAGTTATGAATTATACACTTGTTTCATGCCCCATATATATTTGAGTGTAAATTCAGCAGATGTGACAAATATCATTTTAAAGATTTCGTCGCATCACAAACTGATTTGAACTCCTAACATCTTAAGAGATGACTAATTGATTTGGTTTCAGTTGTGGTGGTTTCAGATGTTGGATGACCAAGACCTGAGTTTCTTGGCCAATTGTCTTGGTATCTTCATTTTCGGGTTGTTGATAGTGTCAGTATGTCCCAAATGATCCTGAATATGAAGGAAACTGAGGTTCTTTCTTGCCTTCTTTTTTTTTTCCTTTTCCTGTCTTTTGTTTGATAGACATGTTATGTTTGATAGTTTAATGTACTACTTCGAATGATAGTTTAATTTATAAAGAACATTGCTTTATATATTGCATTTTGATCGTTTTGAGAAGGCAAATTCATACGTTTTTGTACTTATGGTGGATGCTGCAGTTGTGCCTTCATCCCCTGAACATTTTTTTCCGAGTTTATTCGGGTATCCAATTTGCCCTTCCAGTACTTCCGGCATGAGACTAATCCGGTGAGTATTTTTGCAAACACTTAACTACAAACTTACCTCACTTTTTCCTTTTTTTCTGTTTATACACTTATCAAAAACATATATAGGCTGTCTAGTTTACATATGGGGAACAAAGAAGAAGATCTATGTACGTAAAGCATTGATTTCACAATAGATTTCGCGTATATTGATGCGCTTCGTAGGATTCTCCCATATAATTAGATCTCTTACTTCTTTCTGGATCTCTGCTGTCTCTCTCATTAGATTAGCTATGCAAAATCCTAACCCACCTAAGCAAAGTATCATTATGCTTTTTGTATTCTCCTGATCATCCTGGAGCACATTAGCCATGTCAGCTATTTCTGTCAAGTGTTGGAGAAATGAGTTTTCAATCTCCATAACTTTTTCTTCATTCGAACCGTAATTTATGCTTGTGTTTGCATCCACTGACCTTCCACATTCAATGTCAGACGATATGCTTTTCTTTCGCAATTCATCATCGAGTGCTCCAATGGACTTGATTAATAGCACTTCTTGAAGGCATTTTAGTGAATGGCCAACATTTTCCTGAAAAGAATCTAGATCATCATTCAAATTTTCCTGTAGTTCCTTCAGATTCACTCCCGTCTTCTCTAACTGAGAAAGAATCTCGATTGCACGAGTTGCAAACAGTAAGAGATCCTCCATCTTTCTTAAAGATCCGAGAAATCTAGAATAAGAAGCACTATGAAAGGGCAAGAACCAGAAATTAGGCTCTGTCTCTGCTTCAGCGATGAATTTCTCCATTTCATCAACACGAGATTTCAGTTTGCTGTGCCTTACTCGTAGATCGAAAGGATTTGAAGACGCCATGCTTATATGGCTGGCAGATAGAGCCAAGTCTTCAATGCAATCATGGATTGATTCTAAGCTGCATACAAGTGCAGTTTTAGCTAGGGTTGCTGCTCTTACAGGTTGCAATATAATCTCCACCAGAATTAAGCAAATTAGTCCTATGCATGCCTCTGTAAGTCTTGCAATTGCAAACTCAATATAATTTCCACCATAATTATTCCTACCCAAAATGAATAGAGCTGCTATGACAGCAGAAATGCCTCCTCCTTGGCCAAACATCCTGCTGTGTCTTAGAAAACTGGTGAAGATGATCCAAGGGAGAAGAGGCAGAAACCTGAACTGTACTGGATGGAAGATGGAGCAACAGAGGATTCCATAGACTGATCCTATGGCTGTACCTTGTGCGCGAGCGTTTGCAGCTGTAATTATCGCCTGTCTTCCTGTTAAGAAGCTGATGGCAATTGTTAGTCCTGACCAGTACCCATTTGCTCTGTTGAACGTCAGACCAAACAGCACAGCAAACCCCAAAGAAATGGAGCACTTGAACGCGAAAGTCCAATTTTCTCGGCTTCGTTCCCAAGTCTTGAGGATGCTAAACTTGGCCTGATGTTTGGCATCATTGACAGCTTCAGGAGCAGTTTTCTGTGTTTTTTCTGCAATGGACTCTGGACTTCGACCGATAGGTGTGTCACTTTGAAGAAGTTCCATACAGTACAGGAAGAAGAGAGTCGCCAAGTCTTCTTGGGTTCCTCCATCGGTTTGAGGGCTCCATAGGGTATTGTCTGAGGACTTTCCTTGTACCTCTGGAGCTGTTGTGACGTTAAAAGGTGCAAAACATTTGGCTTCCTCTAGCTTTAGACCCACTTTTCCTTTCATGTTCATTAATTGTTCTTTGAACCCTTTTTGAACTGTGCCAAGGGGAAAGAAATGGCAAGAATTTAGAGCCATTTCCATTCCTCCTATCAGCAATTCCACTTCTCGCAGATTTCCCCCTGGATCCATGCGTTTAGGTTTTGCCCATCCGATCTGTGGTTTCTCCCAAATCATGGCTCCCTGTTCACGCAGAAATATAGGACTTGAGCAACAGTTGCTAGTGAAAGCTGCACTGAGCAATAATAATATGCAATGTTGAGTAAGTTACCTGACCATCTTGTATACTCTGAAGATATCTTACTCCTGCTCTGGAAAGAAACTTAGCCTGAGGAATCAAGTCGCTCGCATCTTCGTTGTCTTTGGAAGTGAAGGCCTCCACAAAGAGATCCAATCTCTCTAAGGCGTTTTCGATGTACAATCGACACGTTTTCCTGACCTACAAAAGATATCATTTGGTGTAAGGAGGGAGACTTTTTTTTTCTTAACTTCCAAGCTATCTATGGCAATAACATGCTTTTATTCCCCTACTAGCTTACAGATGATTCTTACCATATGGCGTAAGGAGAATCCAATAAAGCATCCAATAAAGTTGCCAAACATGACCCTGTCCTAACTTTGGTGGCAAATCAGTTGCTGTCGAATACTCGAATCAACATGATAATGTTTGTTTTCGTATGATGATGTTTCTATAGTTTTTGTACTAGCATTAGCTTATTACTTTGACTACTCTTGTGTCAATGATGATGAGAAACAAAAATTGTAGTACATTTATATGAGTTTTTGTATTAGTTACCTCATGGCAAGCGAGCCGAGGGAATGGAACCAACATAGCGAGAACCGAAGCGAAGGCTCCTAAAGCTGTACTAGCAGCCACATGAATTGGATGCATCACCACATCTGTCTCTGCACCATGTATAACTGTACCAACATACACAATCACTGTCTGCCCAAATGCAATTCTCTTAGCCATCAGGGGAGTCGACTCCGGAAGCGCCACTAGAAACGCAGTAATAGCCACCGCGGCGGCTGCCACGCTGGTGGTAAACCTTTCAGGACCAATCAGCCATAAGCAAAAAGCAGAAGGTATGATTACTTGAATGGTAGCATATAAAGCATGACAACATCCTCTAATTGTGTCACCAAGTGTTGCATCTGATACAATTAGTATAGTTGTCACATAAGCAAAAGCAGGATAGGCTAGTAAGTGCCTAACTGGTGCTGGACCAAACAAGGTTGTGCAACCAACTATGGTGCAGGCTAGAGTGGTTCTTAATGCCGAACCCAACCGCATGAACCACACCGCGTTTCGTTGATCCTTTCTTGAATTTGATGCCATTACGAAATAATTTCGTAGCAAAAATTGTTTGTTTATTTGCAATTATTGATCTGAAAAATTGGGAGGAATGTGTGATTTTGGAGTTTAGAGGATATGGCATACGTTTGTAAATGTGTGGTGATATTATCTTTATAAGGGAAAAAGGAGAGGAATATTCTACATAGTGACTGGTTACTGAAAATTGATGATATGTAGTTGGAAGCTTATGGAAGTGTTAACATTGCATTAGTGTGACTATTATTTCTGTCACTCTGATGTAATTAGCCATTTCCTCCAAATCCTGCCGCCCTGCCTTCCAGGCTGCCACAGCCCACCGATAATTTACAATTTCCTGCCATAAGTCCAAATTCCTAGATTTGAGGAATTCTTAATAGGAAAGTGTTATCAAAAGTACGAAACAAAACTAAATTGTTAATAATTAGTTAACTCGATATGAACATAATTGATTTTCCCGAGCTAGTTTACAATTTAATGTTTGTAAAATACAAAGAAGTAGGTGTAGTGACACGATCATGATATATATTTTTACAATCCTGATGTTGCAAGGAAAGGAACACCACAAGTCATATAGCGAATTATCTAACTGATGCAGTCAATCTGATATATTGGTGGAAAATTATATTATCATGTTAGCCGGCAAGTTGGCATTAGAGGGGAATATCAATACAATTGCAAGAGGAATCAGTAACAAAATCATGAGCAGATATGAAATCAATTTTTTTTATAAAAAAAAATGATTTAAAACTAGTAAGGTAACCTTTTTAAGAGATGCTCTAACCCTTCATCGAATCACCCATGGACCGACCTAGTGACTTAGAATGTTATTTATGTTACAGTATCACATGTTAGTTGGCAAGATAACAGCAGAGTGTTATTTATGCCATTAATAATGGGAAGCCGAATCCGTTCAATCCTCAATCCAAATGGAGCACTTGCTGAGAAATTAAGAAGAAACCCCTGAAAGTGCAAGATGCTAATCTCCAATAGCCATTTCCATGTCACTATTTTATCTAGATTATTTGGTATTCAATCACCACATTAGGTGCTGACCACTTCAGATTTGAGCCGGGTAAAATACCGAAAAATAGTAACACACTTTTTTATAAATTTTAACGTAACAACATACCTATAATTCGAACTTAAAACCTATAATTAAACTAAAACAATCTCACGTGCATTTACCGTTTAATGAATTGAATTATCGTTTGTGGTTGCTTTTGAATTGGGTAGTCTTATTCAAAATCTAAATGTGCCATAACATTACTCTAGGGATCTATGTAGCAAGACGTGGCATTCTCTACAATTAATGTGATGGGTTCATATGTTAAGGAAACTTAATCATATAAGTTGCTACTTGCTCCTCAGTCCTCACCTGAGGTGGAGAAGGCTCCCTCTGCCCTAGGATGCAGGGAGTGTTACACTATTGCGAACTACTTACTGTGCTGGCATATGAGATCATATGGTCAAGTTTGCCTGCAAAATATGCAGCTTTTGGAGCCATTCATTTCCTAATTTGCACAGCTAGAAAACTTAACTAAATTCTTGCCAGCCAGTCATTTATTTGCTAATAGAGGCATTAACTAACACTTACGTAAAGCTCATACTACATTACAGAGTATTGCTATAGACTATAGTTGCCTCGGGGCATAAGGCATGAGAACAATAAGATTAATTGCCGCTTTTCATCTAATTTGTTTAATTAAATCGCTTAATTAATAAAACGGTTACATATGAGTCGGTTTTCATAAGGTTTATTCTATCACTATCTAAATGAATAGTATTTTAAAACTTAAATTTCGAAAAATTCGACATTTGTAACTACCAAACCCCACGTATAACATTCCTATTAATTAAACGATCTAATTAGAAGTATTAAGATGGAACATCACTGAGCTAATTAGTGTCAATGACAACGTAACTCATTGGCTATCTCAGGTCTGTTGGTGACAAAGTATTAGCAGCGACTCGAACTCAAATTTAAATCTCACCTCCGCCTATAAAAAAAAAGAAAAAAAATTGAAATGAAACACTCAAATTACTATATAATTGCTCAAGTCATCACAACCAAGTGTGAGTGACTGCCGTGGAAGACAAAAACTGATTTAACCCTCATGATGTTCAAAGAATGTAAGCCACAAATGTGTAGTCATGAATCATGATTATGTTGTTTTCATCCAGAACCCACTTGTTAAACATAAAAGACCAATCTCAATTGTATTTATTATAGATCTACTTTCATTAATTTGTCTATTAAAACTTGGGAAATACTAATAAACAACTAAATAAATATAATAAGTAACATTGTCATTGTTTGTCGAGGAAGTAATTAATAATAAAATATTGTTGCTTTTGACTTTTTTGAAAAAACAAAACATATTGTTGTGGCCCAAACATATGGAGGCCCATGTAAAACACACGCATTGGTCCAAAACGTATTATGGATCACACTCATAAGGCCAATAATAGGGCGGAGTTTGAAACTTTCAAGCTCAAATGGCTTAGGAAATTTAACAAAATGAGAAATCTCTATTTCTACACCATAAATTTAATTTAATTATTTTAATTATTTTTACTCATAAATTTGAATTGTTTTTTTTTTCTCACAATTTTTAAAGATAAAAAATACTACAACAAAAATATTAATTTAAGGTAAAAATAGAAACAACTTAAATTTTATAGTGTAAAAATAAGTTATTATGGTGTGCAAATAGTAGTTCGTTTAAAAAAAAATACAATATTATCGATCACATTCATAAGTCATACGTGTTAAATCTAAAAAATAATATTATTACTTTGTAATCTTAGAAATATTTCTGTATATTTACAACAAAGGAGAAAAGTCGATTTTTTTCTATTTGATTGGTTATAGTAAGATTCAAACTCGAACCCATAGATATTTTTACCACGGGTAAAATAATTATGAGTTACCTGTACATTAATAAAAATAGAAACAGTTGCAAATACCCAAAAATAACTTCTCTTATTTCCAACTAATAAGTCTTATAATTAAAGAGAGATCCTTAGGTTTTATGTTGTACGCTTTTGGGAAATAAACAATGTTGGAAAAAAATTACAGTACTGGTTTGATTTAATCCTTCTAAAATTTCAGGAAAAGTCCTTTTTTTTTCAATTTGAAGTGTGAATTTCAAGCGAGCATTGCTATTTTCACATATTCAACTCAAGTTTTTGGATGAATCCTTCCTAGTGGAGCTCAAAGTGAAATAAGATAAAATATAAAATAAAATAATTGTCATATTTCAATTTCATAAACCTGCAAGTGAGCCCACCTGTGTATGCATATATAGAAAGGATGGGCCCTGTCCGTTAAGTATTAGAGAACTGGACTGCAATTTGTAACCAAACCCATACAATTGTTAGGGCCCAAACTCAGATGACATGAAGCTTTTCACCATAAAAAAAAAAAATGTGCATGTATAAAATTAGGCGAGAGTCATCTTTTTTCCTCCCGAGACAAAAAAAAAATTATAAATTTTTATGTTAATTAATATGGAAAATTTCCCTTAGTGTGTTCTCAATGCATTTTATTTCAGGTAATATCACTTAACCATCGATTGATATTATACATTTTATTTGTTTTAGTGAGGATATCGTAATTGAAAAATAAGACTATTCTGTTTTTTTATAAATCGGGGTGAGATTCAAACTTGAATTAAAGTCTCTACTGGTATCTTTATCATCAACAAGACAACTAATAAACTACGTACATATTAATAAAATTATTTTATTAGGAGATAGAAAATAAAACTATTCATTAGTAATAACAATCAACTAGTCTACGGCAAAGATTTTTCTTTTTTGAAAAAAAAATTAGTCTGCCACAACATGTTTTTAAGCTGGTGAGTTAGATTTCAAATTGAAATCTTTTATTTTATGGTTAATTTCTTCAGAATAAAGAGAATAAAATTTCGAGTTTTTTTACCTATATTTTCTACTCGAGGGGAAATAAACATCGTTTTAGGATTTGTTTTTACTGTTCCGGTACGTATCTTAAGGCAGCTGGAACCGTCACTATTTGAGACAATTTTGCCCCTAATTTTTTCTCGGAAGTACGTTAAGGATTAACGTACGTTCGAAAAAAAGTATGAAATTTTTTGGGGTCAAATAGTGAGTCATCCGGCCTTCTTAATATGCTTTTCCTACTTAATATTGGGATGCGAGGAAGACACTTATTTCCCCGGAGGGAGAATATGTGTTATATAGACGTGAAGTCTCCGGTAATAATTAAAAAGAAAGAAATACTGTAGTAATTATTTTATTTATTTAGAAAGCAAAAACTCAGCCCTCGTGCCACTAACTCATGTCACGTGCGTAGTGGCTTCCATGTTATTCTCCAGCTAGCAATTAGCAAAGCAAGTGGCTCAGCCAGCAGGAGGAAAAGAAATATTGTAATTTCCACATTTGCCCTTTTAGTTTTGAATCTTCTTTGACGGGGACGGACGGACCAACGACTCCACCTCCACCCAATAAAAATGCAGCCATGCCTAAATTCTCCCATCGATGTCGCGTTTTCAAACTACCGTCAAACTAGCCGTTTGTTTCCACTAACTTTCCTCTCTCTACGGCCTCACTTCCAATATGACGTGGCGGAACTCCACTGGCTGTCTAAAGTTCGCGTAAAGTAAGGAAAGCTACACGAATCTGAGACCGTCAAATACTTTCGGAGGATCCAACGGCGTCAGAAGTAGTCGCAGGCAGATAGAACATTCTCGAAACTTAAGAACAAACACTATAAAAACCGCTCTTCTGCTCCTTCCATCGGTCACTTGAAACCCTAGCTCCATCATTGCAGCTTGAGGTTTTCTCCTTCTTTCTTCTACCTTTACCTCGTCGACAAAACTTAGAAGCTTTAGATATGTCTGGGAAAGGAGAAGGACCGGCGATCGGTATCGATCTAGGTACCACATACTCCTGCGTCGGAGTATGGCAGCACGATCGTGTTGAAATCATAGCAAACGACCAAGGAAACAGAACGACACCGTCTTATGTTGCCTTTACCGATTCAGAGAGGCTTATTGGTGATGCCGCCAAGAATCAGGTCGCCATGAATCCCGTCAACACCGTCTTTGGTAAGTTACTGCTGCTCATTGACTTTGATGTTTTAGATCTGTTGCTAGATCTGAGATACTAAATTTTCTATTTTTTGAATGGTGTGCTTTTGATTATGTTACAAGTTGTTTCTAGTTATTCTGCAAGCACGGTTATTCATATTTGTACAAATTGTACCTATACTTTTGGGACAGTGATTGATGTTTATAGGATTGCTAATTTTGTATGGTTAGTTGGGAATGTACGCGTTTAGATTGTGTAGTGTTCATATATCAGTTGAAGAATTTAATTGATGAGTAATTAACTGTCAATTGTGTTCTGAAAGCATGATATTGTATTTTGCTGACTTGTCTAATGTTGTGAAAATTATGTGGCAACTTTGTACAATAAAAGTATGTGTACTGGATCTAATCTTGTTCAGGGGTGGAGGCAGTGTTACTTTTCTAGAATGATTAGATACATGTTTGTAGTTGGAATGTCAGGGCATTGTTTGTATGATAGTTTCTGTTTTTATCGTTTCTTTTTTAACATGCCTGTGTTACTGCATTGCTATGTTTGGCATCTTATTGGTATTTAGGATATCTTTTGCTGTCTACATGAGATTGCTAATTCTAATTTGACATTTGCAGACGCAAAGAGGTTGATTGGCAGGAGATTCAGTGATGCTCCTGTTCAGGGTGATATGAAATTGTGGCCCTTCAAGGTTATTCCCGGACCTGCTGACAAGCCCATGATTGTAGTGTCATACAAGGGAGAGGACAAGCAATTCGCAGCTGAAGAGATTTCATCCATGGTCCTCATGAAAATGCGCGAAATTGCTGAGGCCTTCCTTGGCTCTGCAGTGAAAAATGCTGTGGTTACAGTCCCTGCTTACTTCAATGACTCCCAGCGTCAGGCAACCAAGGATGCTGGTGTTATTGCAGGTCTTAATGTCATGCGTATCATCAATGAACCCACAGCTGCTGCCATTGCCTATGGTCTTGACAAGAAGGCAACCAGTGTCGGAGAGAAGAATGTCTTGATCTTTGATCTAGGTGGTGGTACCTTTGATGTGTCTCTTCTTACCATTGAAGAGGGTATTTTTGAGGTCAAGGCTACTGCTGGTGACACTCACCTTGGTGGTGAAGATTTTGACAACAGAATGGTTAACCACTTTGTCCAAGAGTTCAAGAGGAAGAACAAGAAGGACATCACTGGAAACCCAAGGGCTCTTAGGAGGTTGAGGACATCATGTGAAAGGGCCAAGAGAACTCTGTCTTCCACTGCCCAAACCACCATTGAGATCGACTCTTTGTATGAAGGTATTGATTTCTACTCCACCATCACCCGTGCCAGGTTCGAAGAACTTAACATGGACTTGTTCAGAAAGTGTATGGAACCAGTTGAGAAGTGTTTGAGGGATGCTAAGATGGACAAGAGCACCATCCATGATGTTGTGCTTGTTGGTGGCTCTACCCGTATTCCCAAGGTCCAACAGCTGTTGCAAGACTTCTTCAATGGGAAGGAGCTTTGCAAGAGCATCAACCCAGATGAGGCCGTTGCCTATGGTGCTGCTGTCCAAGCTGCTATCTTGAGTGGTGAGGGTAATGAGAAGGTGCAGGACCTTCTTCTGTTGGATGTCACTCCTCTTTCGCTTGGTTTGGAAACCGCCGGAGGTGTCATGACAGTGTTGATTCCCAGGAACACCACCATTCCCACCAAGAAGGAGCAAGTGTTCTCCACCTACTCCGACAACCAGCCTGGTGTGTTGATCCAGGTGTACGAGGGTGAGCGAACAAGAACCAGGGACAACAACTTGCTCGGTAAATTCGAGCTCTCAGGTATCCCTCCTGCTCCCAGGGGTGTTCCTCAGATCACAGTCTGCTTCGATATCGACGCGAATGGTATTTTGAACGTGTCTGCTGAGGACAAAACCACTGGTCAAAAGAACAAGATCACCATCACCAACGACAAGGGAAGACTGTCCAAGGATGACATTGAGAAGATGGTTCAAGAGGCAGAGAAATACAAGTCAGAGGATGAGGAGCACAAGAAGAAGGTTGAGTCCAAGAATGCTTTGGAGAACTACGCCTACAACATGAGGAACACCGTGAAGGATGAGAAGATTGGCGAGAAGCTTTCTGCAGCTGACAAGAAGAAGATCGAGGATGCAATTGAGTCAGCCATTCAATGGTTGGACAGCAACCAGCTCGCCGAGGCCGATGAGTTTGACGACAAGATGAAAGAGCTAGAGAGCATTTGCAACCCAATCATTGCCAAGATGTACCAAGGCGCCGGAGGTGAAGCTGGCCCTGGTATGGATGAGGATGCCCCTCCTGCCAGCGGCGGTGCTGGCCCCAAGATTGAGGAAGTCGACTAAATCCTTCCTTCCCTCCTTAAGGGTTTCTCTATTATCATGCTTTTTGGTTATTGGTTAAGGGGATTTGTGGTAGTATTATTTTTTGGTTGAACAAAAACAATGATTCGTGTTCAACATCGGATTATTGGCATGAGCTGATAGCTCTTTTGGCCCCACTATATTTTGTTTTTTCAATTATATATCTGCTCTTTAGTTAAAATCTATAATTCTTTATTATTGCCTAAATGCCATGAGTAGGCAATTTTTCATCTCGATAATAAGTAAAAACTGAAGTCTCCCTTAATCGACAGCGACCGTTTTGTGGAACCAACGTGTTGTCTCTACATGCAACACGCGGAGCTGACGTGCGATTTATTATTTATTACTCCCTCCTTCCTTAAAATTTTGTCTTTCTCGCAATCCCAATATTCAGTAGGGAACGCATATCGAAAAGGCCGGATGAGACACTATTTGACCCCAAAAAAATCCGAATTTTTTTGTGAACATACGTTAATCCTTAACGTACTTCGCAGAAAAAATTAAGGGCAAAATTGTCTCAAATAGTACGTCTGCCGGCCGTTTTAAGCTACGTGTCGAAACAGTAAAAGCAAAAGCTAAAACGACTTCATTTCAAGGACGGAGGGAGTAGTAATTGAATATTCCGCGAGAACGAGATATCACCAATTACGCAGAAATATTGAGTATTTATTTTTATTTTTACTTTAATTCTCTAATGTACACGTGGACGGATTCGGCTCCTCTCAATTTGTTGTCAATTTGAGCGGTAAAGTTGGAACAATCTAGATCATTAAAATAAATAAACGGTTAAGATTGAAATGTTTTTTTTAAGGAATGTCAAAACAATTAATTACACTATCATTTTTATCTCTACCGAAATCTCTGAAGAATAATTAACCTGTCATTAATTAGTCTAGAAATGGAACTTGTCAAACTTACAACTACTCAAGCATATTTGTTGATCTTTACGTTAAAATTTTACTCTTCAGTTTTTATTAAACGAATTATTATTTGAGCACGTATATTAAAAAAGTTAGATGATTCATTATTTGACCCAAAAAAATTCGTATTTTTTTTTTAATGTATTAACGTACGTACGAGAAAAAATTCAGGGTAAAATTATCTCAAATAGTGAATCGTCCGACTTCCTTAATATGGTTGATCCCATTTAATCCAATAGAACTATTAATTGGATGTCGTTTATGATCTAAGATTAGAAGTTAAATTAACGACGAGGAGTTGGATTCGTTCTCTTTTTTCTTGGAAAATTTCTTGTTTACATAAATGGGGAAAAAACGTGAAAAACTGCTGACATTGAACAATAATGGAAGGTAGATTTGGTTGGTGGATGTTGCAAACTTCGTTTCCCCAATGAGATGGCGCTAAAGTGCTCGAAAGCAAAGAGCCAAACTCCTCCATTTGTTATCAGATCAGCAACTTTTCTCTTTGATTATGTTCAAAGCCTAGATGAACCCATTAACAAACTAAACATGGACGAAAAGAACCAACAGCAATCAGATTTATACAATTTCATCTCCAGGAGAAGCAAAACTACATTGGATCGGAGCGTATATTTTCTACATATAGTGCCCAAACAATTGCTAACTGCATACATAAGATCAACAACAGAAGCCACTACATAGAAAAAGGAAAGGGAAAAAGTATGATCCCCACTTATACATCCAAGATCTGATAAAATAAGTTACTGAAAATCCAACAAAGTTGCAGTCAAAAGCTAACCAAATGCATGGGAGTAAAAACCATAGCAATCAGTCAGCCAAAATTGCAAAAAACCGATCTAGGGCGCCCCTTTTCTTTAATAAAGTACAGTACACTGTCTGGTACAAGGTTAAGTTAAGCAATGAAGCACCAAGTACCCTGGAACACCCTCACAACTTCATGTCAACATAATGGTCATTGACTCCAAGGTGAGGACGAAGGCAGACACGTACCTCATGTTCTTCTGGTCCCTCCCGAAGTTTCGGCACTAGAATCTCAAGCACTGATCCTGGCCCATCGTAGTACGCTTCTATATTACCATCTTCTGGAATTCTAGTTGAAAGTGGGATCTCTCTAACAAAATCCCCTGGTGGGCAATGCTCAGAAGCTGGATCTGTGAGCTTAAATGTTCGATCATGCCTCTTGATAAATGGCATGCGAGAGGTGCTCACGCAGGATACCTTTATTATGCCGTGAGTAAGAGTGTTTCTCCATGAAACCTTCACCCTCTGAAGATCAACAAAAGGCAGGCTAATAATGATCAGGTAACCTTTTTCATCCTCGTAGACCGTTTTTGCAGCAGTAACAGGCCCATAAACATCCTTCATAACCCCACTAAAATCAGTCAACCATTGTGGTTCAACCGGGTGCATTTCTATGTCTTGAATCCTATCAGAGGGAGGATTAACAGCCAAATAACAATCGTCGTCACTTCCATGCGGGAAGAAGTCCTTCCTCCTTTTGCTACTGGCATGGGATGGGTCCATAACATCGCCGTTGCTATGATTGGATGGCTGAGTTGACAAATTGAGCCCAGATCCATTAAGCAGCTTCTTCGAGTGGGAATTAGTGGCAATCTTTACAGGAGCAGGTGGTCTATCAAGCTCGAAGTCTGTGTTGGGAAGATTCCTCCATGAACTGAAATCACTGGCTTCAGGTGGGATGGTGAAATTCACATCCCTGCCTGTCAGTTCCATCCATCTTTTCCTGTCATCTTCATCAAGAGCCATGAGATTGGGAGATGGAAAAACCTCAATTCCATGGACACACTGGGGATTAGAAAGCCCCCTATAATGCTTCCGCTGCATCCTGTGAGATCGGACAAAACCCTTATCCACACTAAATGGAAACGGACGCTCCCCTTGACGAGAATGCCCATTCATGTAGCTCCTCAGCTGCATCTTACCCAAAGCATGCTCAGGCCTCTCTTTAAAAACCCACATGTACATGTTCTCCATGTCATGCTGAACCATAAAAACGTCAAGCTTAAGATCAGACTTATCAAACCCAGAAACTCCATTACTGTCACGGACAATCTTGGCCTTTGATTTCTCATTCAGAGCAGGCTTGAAGTAAAAGCTAAAGAAAAACCAGGCACCCCAAATACTATCAATTCGCTTGGCACATTTCCTCCCAACCTTTGGGACAACATTAAGAAAACTCTCATTTTCATACACCTGTGGACCAAGCCCAACATCCAATATATCGCATGCATCTGAATTCCATGATGGTGGAGGTGGGCTACGTTCAGCTGACAAAGGCAAGTTGATATCAGGTGGACGAGGAAGTATGATCTGGCGACTTATATCCAATTCTAAATCGTCGTGAGAGGAGGCACTTGAATCCATGGACAAGAGTGTGGACGGGTGATGATTCTCCATTGAAAATGCTGCGAGAGATTCTCTCATAATACTTCAACAACAGCTCATTTCGATGATGAGTTTCGCTGTTACTACTGGTGGTGATGACGATGTGTGGCGATGATGATTCAACATATTGGTATCCATTCAAAAATTCAAGAAGAAGAAAACAACAGTATAAACACCTTCATCAATTCAATCCCCAGAATATCTCCCCTCCATCAAAACCCTAAATTTACCAATAAAAAACCATAATCCCCAATCTTAATTCAGTATAGTATTAATATTACTAAACCAAATATGAAAAGAAGAAGGAAAAACTATAATTCTTTAGGCTGTTAGAGTTACTACCCATAACTCGATAAATAAAATTAAATAAAAATTCAAAAAAATTACTAATTTTTTAGAAAAAATCTCTTCAATCTCCAAGAGAATAAAGAGATCTAACTCAATGGCTATAGAATCAATTCATCCAACCCTAACCCAATAATCACCCGAAAACCGCCAAAGACAGGAGGAAAACACCTAATCAGGATCATAAATTCCATCAAAATTCTATAATTTTTACCTTATTTTTGTATCAAAATAAATCCCAATCCCCAAATTATGAAGAATTCTAAAAGACGACACCTATATAACCGAAGCTAAACTAACTAGTTATAAGGATAAAAATGGAAAGGGTACCTCTTTAGCAATCGAGAAGAAGAGAAACAGGAAATTTCAGCGGCGAAGATGAGACCCATTCCTCCAATACCATCACCATCGTCCACAACCATTTTTTTTGTGTTTTTTTTTCTATTTGGATTACACTTTTCTCTGAAGAAACCAAAACCAAAAAGGAAACGTTCTTTTCAGTGCTTCTGCGTTTGTGTTTTTGCAGTGGATGAGTAGCTGTTTTTTGTTTCTCTTCTTCTCCTCTGTTTTTCTTTTCTTTTCCGGTGACTGGTAAAGGAAGGAGAGAAAATGAAGCGGTGAGGCAGTGTCTGATTTTAAGGATGTTTCGTGGGTAGAAAAACCTGCACTAGATAACACCAGGTTAGAGACGCCGTTTGTTAACGGTGACGGTGGCAAGCAACTCTCCTTTTTATTATTTAAAAAATATTATTTTTCTCTTTTTTTTTAGGGTTGATATTTGGTCAGTGTTTGGTTCACGGAATATTATTTTACTCCTTAGAATCACTTTTCAGGTAGACTGATTGAGAAAAATATTAGTTTTATATGTTTGGTTGGAATTTAAGATTCTCAAAAAATTAATATTATTATGTTTGTTTTTATACTTGGGAATTTTTAAGGAAAGTAATAAAAATAACTACGCTCAAAGTTTTTCTGCTTTTTGTTTCTTTTATATATATATATACTTTTGGGGAAATCTTTATTCTTTATGGAATATCAAGCCCTTATTATCTTTTTATTTGTTATTAGCATTTCGTTGGTTAGAAAAGAAGGATTCTCAAGATTCTTTCTTTTCTTTTCTTTTTTCTTTCTAATACCAAATTATGTTATCCTTAAAATAACATATTTGTTTTGCGATATACTACAATTTATGTTAATAAACAAACCTCAGTCTTATTATCGACAAAGTATGGGATCATTTTGAAGTATTGGCGCTAAAATATAGTTAAATAGAAAAATACGGATCGATTCAGTCGAACCAGACTATTTTTACTAAAATAAGGCAAAATTCACTCGTGCATATTTATTGCTATATGTTAGGATCTATATTAGTCACTATTTCTTTAAAATAGTTATACCTCGTTTGAATACATCATAAGGCCATACTTCCCTATAAATTGATGAGCAAAAATGCAAAACAAGTATAATTTTCTCTTTTTTCTAAAACAAATGATGTTAAATGATACTAACAATCTTTTAATTTCTTTTACAGGCAAGTTAGGGAATTGGAGGCTTTAAATTAGAAAGAAAGAAAGAAAACTCCTAAATAGACGGTGACTTTTCAAGCGAAGTGGTCTACGAAAAGGATAGGCACTTACAATCTAATAATTGAATCTACCCCCCTCCTGTTTGTTAAAAGAAAGATCGGATCTCATTGATTCCACAAAATTATTATAAATAATACACTTAATTATGTTAATTTCACAATTTAAAAGATGTCCAGAAAGTGACCCAAAAGATGTTGCTTTGGTCCTCTGTCGCTCGTGTATGACTAATTGACTATAAACATAAACTCGTGGAAGTTAAAATTGCTAGTAATCGTGGATCATTTAGAAGTCAATAAACGCATGATAGATCGTTATTAAAATGGTGGTCTTGAAATTTTCTTTTTAGGGATTGTAAGTTTACACATGGTTTTTAAAGAAAATGACTGAGCCCACCAACGCACTGCTAGCTCTTTAGTATGGTGGGTGTGCCTATCAATCGTATCGAATAAAAAGGACCTCACTTGGTTATTAAAAATGCTAATTAACCCTAAACAAATACACTAAAATTGCTAATTTTATGAAAAGTGGGATTAGTTTAGTACTGTTTTGGTGCTAATTGACTAGCTAACTTTGTTTGTGTTATGGGGAGAAGATTCTGATCCTATAGCCATTATAAGGAGTAGTAGATTAGTGGATAATGCATGCATTTTCATGACTAATAATGGAGTTAATTAATAATTTAATATTGATAACTAGAGTTAGTGTCTGCGATTGAGCACAAAAGTTTCTTTCTTTTTTTCTAAGTATCATTTCGTTCGATCATTAGCCGAATTTTAAAACTAATTAATCAATAATTTTTACTTTCAAGCATATATATATGCTCCACGTAATGTCTTCATGGCCCAATATACAAATAATGGAGCTCAAATCCACCATCGGTGGCAACACAATTTCCACACATTCCTACCACTTTATTTTTTCTTTTATCCAATAAATTATGTCATATCAAATTTCTATCGCAACATGATCCGCGTCATCAGAAAGAACAGAGTAAAGAGTTCACATGAATCAAACGAGAAGTGAAATGTGTGATTGGTTAACGATTAAATAGAACAATGGTCGAATATAGCATTGACCTTTACTCTTTTCTTAAATGTATCCCTTCTCTCTTTTGTGGAACAAGAAAGTGCACTCTAATTAGGATAAACACTTTGCTAGCATATCATATAATATAATTCTTTATTAGAGGCAAATTCAAGAATGACAACGTGAAAGAAAAAGAAAAAGAAAAAGAAAATTACTCACAATTACCGTTTATAATTTTAAAACTTGCATTATAAATTTTAATTTTTTTTTAAAATTGGTTAAAAAATTATAATAAGTATGGTGGGACCTAAAATAATAAATAAAATCAATTAAATTTTTTAATAAATTATTTTATCATTTTTTTTCGTAAAAAAATAGTAAAGTGCACTCCACCATATTTGTTACATTTTCTCTAAAATTTCATATTTTTTACAACCTTTTACCATTTTTTATTTAACAATTAAGAAAAATTAAAATTACACTTTTTACGAAACATTAGAAATTTTATTGCATATTTTAAAACTATAAATACTATAGTCCAAAATATTGTAAATTTTAGTATTTTTTATACAGTTTATAAAATAGAAAAATAAGAGAGAATGATAAGATAGTTTCCTCATTTTTTCTTTATTCTACTAGATATAGTATAGAATAACGTATCAACGAAAATGACTTAAAATGTAACTAAAATAATAGCAGAGGGACTCGGGTAACGTATATGGATTAATAATACAATTTAACCCGTCTTCCCTTCTTTTAGCTGCTGATTTAAGGTCATCAGTTTTTAAATTCCTTAATAGTAACAAAACACTACACCTCAGATATGACCTAAGCGTTTTGTTCGGATGTTTTTGCAAATTTTCTGCCCTCAGATCCGTACGAGGAAAGTCGGAAAACAAGACAGGTGTATCTCGTAGTTTAAGCATATAAAAATATCTTAACTAAACTATTGTTTGCTAATTTAATGATTTAGGAATAAAATAATACAGAACTGAAAACTGGAACGAAGAGTTGTTCTGTTGCCAATTTGACATTATCTGTTTCGAATTTTTTATTTTAACAATTAGAGTTGTCATGACTCTTGAGTTGTTGGTAGTTGGATAACATGTAGAGCATCGTTCTTTACTCATAATGAATTATCACTAGATTTTCGAGTAGTTGAATTTTGTTAACTACAAGAAACATACTATACATGATATCTTTAGTTTTATAAGGAAAGGAGAATAACGATACATATTGACTACTTAGGTTGACCTTCAGAATCTAACATCATAAAGTGTATATTAATATAATCCGGAAAAAAATACACACTCAACGTCTTCTAATAATCTTATGTGACAATTATAAGATACCGTCTGAAATTTACTCTCTCACTTTTTTACACTCCACGTTGTTACGGTAATAGATCGTTATCATTGCGGAACCCATCATTTCATAAATAGTGTAAAAAGTTAGTTGTTACATATAAACACTCCTTTCACTCGAGAAAGTATTGTACATGAGTCCCACGGCAGCTTGCCACGTGTCGTAGTAGGTCAAGCCAAGCCAGCTATTAGTTTGCCAATTCCTTCGAAGAGCCGTTTCGCACTTGTATTGTATTGGAAAGTCATCGTATCATAACTACTCATTCTAAGTCATAACGAGATTATATACTTTGGCATACCCACTAATATTCTTCTGAAATGTACAACCACTACTCTCTATTCATACATCACAGCTTTCCTACTTATTTTAAATTGACATTCAGTGCTATGTATTAATTAATCAGTTAACGAAAACTCAAATGACACGTTTAACTATTAAAAATTATTAAAAATTTATTTTTTGGGTCTACTTTATTATTAGAAAATGCTAACATGACATATCATAAAAATAACAAAATTATTTTTGTCATGGCGAAAAAAAAAAATTCAAAATCTCCTCTGATAGACTTGACATTTAACTGAATATTAAAAGCAAAACTAATAAAAAGAATTAAATTGCTTTTTATTGCTTTTTAAACAACAAATGTCTTATTTTGTGGACGAAATTACCACGTTAGTATTTTCCAGCGTGACACGGTGAGGTGAAACGATTTTTTTTTTTTTTTAATGATTTTATCGAACATGCTACGTCAATTTTAGTTATTGGATTGACTAACGGAAGGACATTGGGTGCTAATTTAGACTAAGTAGAGGAGCACTGTGCATGTATTTCATGAATAAAGGGTACTAGTTATACATTTCTTTATAAATTACTCTTATTTAAAGAAAATAAATAATTATCAAACTTGTATGGTTCATAATAAAGAATTAAATGTGTAAATTTAAATTAAAAAAATAATAATAAAAAAGTACTATTATTTACTTCATGACGTGTCAGTTAGAAAGAAAATAACATACAAAATGTCAATTACAAAGAAAAAGAAGAAATTTCATTTAAGTTTACTCTCTTTATTATTTATAAATAAAATTCAAAGATAAGTGGTTGAGACTGATCATATGATGATCTTATCGTCTAGAATAGAATCTCTTGACTTTTAGTACAGATAATAATAACATATGACGTCTTTTCGAGTTTTGTCGAAGAAGATGGTAATAAGTTGTTGATAAGATAAGATGATTGAATGCCCCCACGCACACGCTCCGTATTATACAAACACGTTGCCTCTTCGCCCAACTTTTCTTGTTTGCTTCCGTCCGTATCTGTACAAACAGAGGAACTGCTGTTTGGGCCAAATCAATACTCCAACCGTATCATCACGTAAATTGATGTAATGACGATAATAAAATAGATTAAATCACTTCATAGATTTAAAAAACTAAATGAAATCTTAGGATGCCGGTGCTGTACAAATGATATTGATATGTTTATTAATACATATAGATTTAAAATTATATTATTATTATAAAACCTATAAAGGGACAAGGCCATTGTTTCTGATCAAGTAACATAATTAATTTTTTCCTAAAAATGAATAAATATAAGCAGATTCAACTATCATTATAATGGACCCGGGTTCAGCCCAATTAGTGATTGGCCTTCTTGGTGTCACTGCTGGAGCCGTAATGGTTGCAATCTTCCATTTCATATCCGTTTGTTGTGGGTGCCCAAGGCGCAACCTAAATCAAGAAATCAATCAAGAAAGCAATTGCAATATCGCCACAAGCAACAACTCACCTATCGCACCAACTATTCCTTCTTTCACATATGGCGAGAAGGAATTCAATGAGAACATGTGTTCGGTTTACTTATGTGAGTACAATGAAGGTGAGCAAATTCGGGTTTTACAAGAATGTTCTCACTTATTTCACGTGACATGTATTGATAAGTGGCTCAATACACATTCCAATTGCCCACTTTGCCGGGCTAAGGCAGTGCATCCTCCTCGGCACGTGGCCATTGACATGTCAGATTCCGGTGAGATTCCACCGCAGGGGAATATTTTGATAGAGAATGATCTAGCTAGCTAATGATGGGTGGGTGGATGAATTGTGTTAGTTAACTTTGGTTTTAGACTTCCACTTTTGTTTAATAAAGCTTTGACTTCAATTTTAACTTTCATACTATACTTAGTGCTGCTGGTAGGTAAATTTGGATTGTAGAGATGTTGATGCAATATTTTCCATTTGAGAAATTGAATAGCTCGAGTTGAGCGGAGTTAACGGGAGAGCGAGCGTGATTTAAATTATTTAGGAAAAATGACAATGTAGGTACAAAATCATCAAAAAAATCCTCATTGAGCCTCCAAACTTTTAATATGGACTAATTGACCGCCTATTTCATAAAAATTAGACAAACTGGTCATTTTATAACGATCCATTTAACAAACTTGGAAAATTTGGTCTTACTTGTTAGCTTTAATCATAACAAACTGGTCCTTATGAAAATCGGAAAACAAACTAAAAAAAGTTATATTAAAAATATATAATTAATAAAAAAAATTAGGAGCTTTTATGAAAATTATAAAAATAGCAAAAAAAATTTAAAAATTATAAATGATATAAAATTTAAATATTTTTTGTTAGCTCACTTTTATTTGATTTTATTTTTATTTTTATTTTTTATGGTTTATTTAATATTTTTTGAAATTTGTAAATATTTTTTCAAAAATTGCCTTTTATTTTTAAAAAATATATCATTTTTAATGTTTTTCTATCTTCATAATTTTTTACTGTTTTTCTATTTTTTCTTAAAATCTCCTAATTTTTTATTAATTTTCCTTAATTTTTTTTTTTTTAAAATTTTCATAAAGGCAAATGATTAAAACTGACAAATAAAAGGGTCAAATTTCTCAAATTTATTAAGAGTATCTATACAAAATTGTCAATTTGTCCAATTTTTACAAAGTGCATGGTAAGTTAATCCAAATTAAAATTTTGAAAGCTAAATGGAGATTTTTTTTATAGTTTGATGATTACCCTAACTTTTTCCCAATTATTTATAGGGCCTAGGCTCGGTCAAGTTTCGCGCCTAATTCACGTTTTTCAAGTAAATTAGGAATTTTAATTATTTAATATCATTTAAAATATTTACATAATAATTAGACATATTGGCTCAAAATATTTAAAATACATTACTTCTTATGTTCTCTTTTTGTAGTCTTTTAAACTATAATCACACATACAAAGTGGTTAGTGTCTTAGTGATCTAAAGGTTTCCAAAATAAAACAAATCAATTTGAAGAGTTTCAACCACAATATACAACTAACCAAGCTCGATACATAGCTCGATTTTAATGGAAACGAGCTCAATCATTTAACTGAAAATCTTCAAAAAATGGGAGAAATTAATTGGAGGTTAATCATCACGTGATTAATTTCTATAATTAAGGTAATTAGGGTAAGAGAGTAAAAATAGAAAATTGTTTGGAAAATTATTTTGTAAATAAATCCGATTCGTAATAAAGAACTAAGGTAATTATTTTTTTTATAAAAATGCTTATAAATTTTTTTTAAAAAGAACCATAGAAGATTGGGTATTCATTGTATCATTATCCGATCTTCCCAAGAGATTAAGAAAAGCCTGATACACTATAACGTTTGTAGGCCCAGGCCCAAAACGTCAATTGAATGTATTGGGCTAAAAGATACATGGTAATAATATCATACTTTTCGGCCCAAAAGGATTCAGTCAAGCCCACACAACAAATGCATATGTACAAAGTAAGATTACCTAATCCTACCGACCTTGGACCATGAGAATTATTTTATCATGTGACATCCACAAAACATTTCTGAACCAATTAGGCAATTACACAGGTAAGCATCAAGATTGTACGCTAGGGGCGAACGTCTGTCTTTAATTGCTCAATTTCCTCCTCAATTATTACCTTAAATATATATATATATATTTTAAATTATCATATTATTAATTTTAGCCGATTTGGTGAATGAAATTAATCTTAATTCAATAGATGAGTAGGGATACATGGATCCGGCGTTCAATAAAATTGAATGGATGAGATTAAAAATTTAAGTTATTAATAAGTTTATCAGTCAACAAAATTCAACAAATGATTAACTCATTAATTACTTAAATTTTTAATCCTATCCGTCCAATTTTATTGAACGATTTAAATTTCTCTAACATGACTCAAGGAAAAATTAGAGAAGCTCAATAGGGATATATAGCGGAAGAAATATATAGCATGGTATTTTTTGTTTTATTTATTTTTCGGGTTTTTGTTTTCCCACTAGAGTCAACAAAACACTCCCCACCAGCGTCAATCTTTCAAAGATAAAAATAAAAATAAAATCTTTAATAATAATAATAATAAAAAAAAAAAAACAGAACAAACATGTTAGTACCATTTCCTATCTCCCTTCCGCTCACTTTCATGGAGCATCCACCTACCAATACCTTCATTTCTCCTGACCCATCTCCACCTTTTCCTCAATCTTCAAGAACCGTAGATTTATCCCCTCTCGAATTCGTCCTCGCCCTAATCGCTCTCGTCACCATCCCCGCCTTGATCTACACCTTCTTCTTCTCCATCAAATTCCCATCCTTCCCTTTCCGGCGGCGGAGCACCACTGCCACTTCTCAAGCAGCAAGCACCGCTCCTCCATCACCGCGATCATCTTTTTCCGACACCATCGAAGAAAAAAACGAGGTAAGTAGTGGTAATAACAATTCGGATTTGAAGTACCAGAAAGAGACTCATGGGAAAGAAATTGGGAGCGAGTGTCCTGTTTGCTTGTCGGTTTTTGCTGATGGTGAAGATGTTAGGCAATTGAAAGAGTGTAAGCACTCTTTTCATACTACTTGTATCGATTTGTGGCTGAATTCTCATGCCAATTGCCCTGTTTGTCGAGGTCCTGTTGCTGTAGCTAATAAGCGCCCGCCTCAGAAAAATAATAATGGGTCATCATCGTCGTCTGTGTCTAGATCCAGAAATTATCAGCGTGATGATTTCCACCAAGGTATGCCAGATGCGTCTAGCTTGGTTTGACGAGTTTAGATCTACCTACTCTGTTAATCTTTTCGATAATTACTCGTTACTCTTTTTTGATTTGATAGTTATTAATCTTTGGGTTTGATTGCTCAATCTTTAGCTTAGCTTACTTTCTTCTTGTTATCTTGGTTTGGGTTGAGCTTGTTTTGGAAGTTTTGTCTTGTTTTCTTTATTAATTAAATGATTTACTTGTAAATCTCTGTTATATGATACCCAATTAGTTGGAAAAGTTTGGGCAAGGTATAGTAGATAAATGATTGGTATGGTGATGACCACTCCAGGAATCATTGTCCATTAATAATTCTTGGCATATGCATTGTCATTTTTTCAGTTCTATAAACCAGCAGCTGAGTGTTTAACCAAAAAAGAGGAAAAGAAGAAATCGGTTGAGTGGGAGATGCATGTACTTAGAAATAGAATCTATTTTTTCACTTGGGTTCAAATGAGTGTTGCAAAATGTGGATATGTGGGAATCTCCTCTCTTCAAATAATCTTACAAATAAATAAAATAATCATATCCTAAGAGTTATTGTTTTTAATACTCGACAATATTTGAATTAAATTAGTACCGTTTTGTTCCAAAATAAATAGACATACTAGACGTAGGGATGGGCCTAACTACTTAATTCCCCTCAAAACTATAACAACAATATGAAATTTATACCATCTCAAATTTACAATCTTTTTAGCGAACTATTCGCGGTTAACGGTTATTTAACGATTAACTACTAATAAAAAGAATACTCAATTAATTTAATGAAATTAGTGAATATATAATATAAAAATACTATTTATCAAATAATAATAGTTATCGCAATAAATATCACATCCAACATAAAATAAAAAATATCCATCAAAATTCAATTAGAAATAATTTTTTAATGTATTATCTATTACTATAATTATTAATTTTATTAAATGTATTTATAAATATATAAAAGTATAGATTATATATAAATATTAAGCCGATGTAGTTATTAAGGTGCAAAATTATAACTTAATCTTTTATTTTGGTTAAATATATGTCCAAAATTACAACCTCACTATTTATAAATGATTGTCGTAAATAGTTAATTAACGGCTGTAACCTCATCGTGCCCATCCTTATTAGCGAGAGTGAAGAAACTTAGGGCTCCCTGGATTACAGACTTTTGGTTAAAGATTATATTTTGGTTTAGTAAACCGACAACTCGCGACCAAACTAGTTGAAGAGGTTTTCTGTAAATAAAGTAACCAAGCGAACATTCTAGTCGCCAAGTATGGCCCACCAACGGTTACTAATCAAGCCCGGTAGTTTCAGGCCCACCACGTATTGGATGTTCAATGTTGCTTCGATGGTGTTGGGTAGGGTATGTTGGGCCTGATCCAAAGAAGAAAAATAAAGCTCAACATGGCTTCAAGTTACAACAAGTTACAACAAGTTACAAGTTACAAGTTACAACAAGAATTAAAAAAACTGAATTTTTGTTTTCTGTGTTAAAAGTAAGTCAAAAAACTAAATTAGAAACTCTTAGTCCCACTTCAACGACAGATCACCTGTAAGAAAACATGAAGAAAACATCTTCCTAGCATCACACCTAGTCGTAGGCTCGTAGCCGACACACATCTCACCAAACCAAATCTCAGGCATTTCTCTAAAATCTAGTAAAAAACCGCCAAAAAGGAGAAAAACCCAAAAATCTCTTTCCACTTCAAAAAAATGAAACGAGCCCACATCTCATACTCACCGGATCGAACATGGCTAATCCCAATCCTCTCCCTCGCCGTACTCTCTCTCCTCCTCCTCCTCACCATCGGCCCCACCAAGTCCACCATCAATCCCTCTCCCCACCACCACCCGAAACTCACCGTTTCGGACCCTAACCTCCGCGTCCATCTCTCTCTCCCGAAACTCCCCCGATTCGCCTACTTCATGACCGGCACGAAAGACGACGGCCCGCGCCTCAAGCGCCTGCTTCAAGCCGCGTACCACCCCAGGAATTATTATCTGCTGCATCTCGATCTAGACGCTTCCGATGCGGAGCGACTCGAGCTCGCAAAGTATGTGAAATCGGAGACAGTGATGAGGAGATTTGGGAATGTGATGGTGACTGCTAAGCCAGATTTGATTACTATCAAGGGACCCACTATGATTGCCAGTACGCTTCACGCCATTGCCGTTTTGTTGAAACAGGGCGGCGATTGGGATTGGTTTATTAACCTAAGCGCCGCGGATTACCCTCTCATGACCCAAGATGGTATAACAGTTATTTATGTTTGTTTTTTGTAATTTTATTGTAATATAAATGAAGAGTGAAGAGTAAAATGGTTTGGTGTTTGATTTGGTTTCAGATATTCTGCATATATTTTCTTATTTGCCGAGGGATTTGAACTTCTTGGAGCATACGAGTAGTATTGGCTGGAAAGAGTGAGAAAAATCCATGTTACATACTTGCATTTGGTAATTATGCTTGGTTTGGTAGTTTGTAACTGAATGTGTTTGCTGTTGAACTTCAGGCACCAAAGGGCGAGGCCTATAATTGTTGATCCTGGATTGTACCATTCGAAGAAATCAGGAGTGTTTTGGGCTAAAGAGAAAAGATCCTTGCCGGCTTCTTTCAAATTGTTCATGGGTATAGTTTCCACATTCATTTTTTATGTTATGAAATGAATCCAATGACTTCAGTTTTGATTTTCCATTTTGGATTGGTTTTTTCTCTATTTCAATAATCTAGATTACATTGAATTTTTTGTTGAATGATTGATAATTTGATGTTTTTTCCATAGTCCATAAGTTGATTTTTCTAGTCATTCCATTGCAAATAGTTCTAGTATGATATTTAGCGTGTACGAGTGTAAGTAATGAGAGGAAGTTAAACAAGGATTAAACATAGACGTTTGGCGGAAAAGAAACTTAATGCCGGATAGTTAAGAATTAAGATACATGCACAAACAGTCGGTTGTGCCTAAAGGATCGAAGTTTGTTTTTGCCCTTCATCACTTACTGTAGTGTATACAGCATGAGACTGGGTGTTTCAGTTAACTGTTTCCTGTATAAAACTTAATGTGGGGAATTAACTGGCATTGTCTATATACTTTTCATTTTTGTGAACTTCGGTATCTTATCTTAACAAGAAATACAGCAAGGGCAACCTCATTGAGAATGCTTTGTTATAAGAAACTAAATCTTTGTTCCAGAAAACCGTTCAAGGGTTACAAGTGACATTGTCTGGACTGTTTGGAATTAGTTTGTGCTAACTTCTCGTAGTACAATTTTTAAGTGCAGAAGTATTTGAATGATATGATTATGGATTAAAGGGCTGTACTTTTGCGTATTCTGCACTTTTTGTGACACCACTAACACTGCATGCTGCTTCTATTTCACTTGCAGGTTCCGAATGGATGGCTCTGACTAAACCATTTCTTGAATTCTGTGTCTGGGGATGGGATAATCTCCCTCGTACACTGCTCATGTATTATACAAACTTCTTGTCATCTTCCGAGGGCTACTTCCATACTATTGTTTGCAATCACAAAGATTTCCAGAACACCACTGTCAACCATGATCTGCATTACATAAAATGGGATAACCCTCCAAAGCAGCATCCTGTATCGCTAACTTTGGAACACTTTGATGAAATGGTTGAAAGTGGCTCCCCTTTTGCTCGTGAGTTCGGAAGGGATGATCCAGTTCTGAAGAAAATTGATGAACAGCTTTTACGTAGATCCAATGGGCAGTTGACACCAGGAGGCTGGTGTTTGGGAAATTCTGTGGTAGGTAATAAAGATTCTTGTGTTGTTTATGGGAATCCAGATACTATTAAACCAACTGTAAGTTCGAAGAAGCTCGAGAAGCTTATGGTGACACTTCTTGATTCTTCAACATTTAGATCTAAGCAGTGTAAATAGTTTTCAAAATGATTCATTTCTTTTTTTGTCTTACTGGTTGATTTTCTGAATTAGTAGTAGTGGAGTCATAACTGGGGAGCGAGGTTTCTCCATATTGGGCCGGCGTTCTTGGCTGATGGTTCGGTTCCCCTTCGGGCTTTAGCCTTTAGTTGGGGCTATAAGCCCAATTCAAAACTTCCTTTGCTATTATATGGAAAATCTTTTTTTTATAATGAACTTGTAGCTCAATAATACTTTTAATAAACTCAAGCAAAGCGGACAAAGTTTATAGAAAGAAAAAAAATCCTTTGCAATTGAAAATTACTTGAATTTAAATCCTGACAGCAAGAGACGATTGTGTTGTTTTCACAAGAATTCTTTCAGAAATGGTCCCAAGTTGTTATTTTGACCCGCATTATTGTTGGCTGGGCTTTGCAGGGCCTAATCAGTGGCGACATGTGGTAGGTATAGAATGCTTCAAATTCATATTCAAATCCTATCTCCACCAATCTTTCAAACGTTGCGTTTTGGTGTGTTGGCAAGGCGCTTTCTCGCGTGAGATCACAACAGCCAACGAGATGAACCGAATCGCGCAAACTTTGAATTATGAATATACAATGGGAGAGTGAAACCACGCGCTTGAATTGGACGTGGGATTGGCATTGATTATATTCCCATGCAGACTAAAGAAGGGGAGAGAGTGGGGGAAAATAAAGAAAACAGACCAACACACCGGAGGAAAGGTTCATTTGGTCGGGGACACTTTAATTATATATATATTAATTGATAAAATGAGGTTTAAAACATTACTTTATCACGCCTTAATCACGTTAATCTCTTTTTAAATACTAGTTTCTTGTTCTTTAATTTCTGTAGCAAGCTAGTCACTCAATGAGGACTAAATTAGCATATCTATAAAAAGTTGGCCCGAGTTATTTGATTCATAAAATTTAACAAATGATTGTTCTTTAGACTACGAGAGTATATAACGTGACTCTTTTTAAAGTAATTTTGCAATCCCATTCTGTAACGTCGGGTTTAAAGATTAGTCTGACTCCGTATACTAATATTTTTACTAATAGTTTGATTAAACTGAATTTGACATGAAAAAAATAATTACTTATTTCATAAAGATAAGGAATATCAAATCAAACACTCAAAATATTATAATTTCATGTATAAAAAACAAGGATTGAAGTGGCCATACTTTTGTAAAACAATATATATTTGAATGCCCACAAATATTACTATTATCTTCTTTTTATCTTCTTATATCTTTTTCTTTCTCCGATAAAAAAATAATTTTATTCAAATTTCAGACATAAATTTTTTTATTTTTTAAACTAGAATCCGAAATTTGAAACAAGAACGGAGAAGGTCCTACATAACTACTCGAGTACGGTAAAACTTCCTCCCAATAGGCACCTATGCTCTAAGGTTAAGGTAGTAGTACTACTGTAAGGTTGGTCTACCAAGTACTGACACAAAGTCACTCACTCATATGGACTAGCCTCTTTCCATGCAACATTAATTTAGAGAAGAATTAATTTATATTATTTTATTTACCTAAGCACACCATACTATAAAGTAGGTTATATATATATTTTTGTTCAAAAGCTTATGAGTTAAGGCAGCTCCTCACCATCTCCTATGAGCCCTAAAATTTGCAATATAAAACAAAAAGAGATGAAGTTATTAGAAGAATGGGAAAATGGCGCAAATTAATTTATGTATATAAATAAAGCACCCTCCTTTATTTTTCTTTTGCTCTCCTCATTCCATCTCCACTCATCCCTTTCCCTTTCTCTCCTCTTTCAGCAAAGAACTCCCCTCCTTGCTCCTCTGATCTTGTTGTGCTGATTGATTCTCTCCACTAATAGCTTAGTATCATCTCATCCAAAAAGAAATCAAGAAAACAACCAATCCACCCAACTTTACCAAAAAAAGAAAGATCAAGAAATTATTAACCAAAAATATGGTTTTTCCTTCCATCCCAGCTTATCTTGATCCATCCAACTGGCAACAAGTAAGGATTCATTTCTTTTGTTCAAGAAAATAATCTTTGTTTTGCTTCTTTTTCATGTTTCTAGCTAAAAAAGCATAAAACAATTCAAAAAGATAAATATTCTTTGCTACTTTTCTTTTTTTCATCCCTTCTCTTTATTTTGAATATACTAGATTTTGATCTTCTTGCTTTTGTGTCTATATTTTACAGCAACAGCAGCCAAATTATCATCATCACCACCAACAACAACAGCACGGAGTAGGTGAAGGTGTACGCAGTCAGCTTCTCCCTCCTGCTCCTCCTCCACCACCACCACCACCTCCTCCTCCACCACAACCCCATGGCAGTGGTGGAGGAGGAGCTGGCTCGATCCGCCCTGGTTCCATGGCGGATCGAGCCAGGATGGCTAACATCCCCATGCCGGAAACGCAACAAAAATGCCCGAGATGTGAATCGAGCAACACAAAATTCTGCTACTTCAACAACTACTCCCTCACCCAGCCTCGCCACTTCTGCAAGACCTGCAGACGCTACTGGACTAGAGGAGGCGCGTTGAGAAATGTCCCCGTCGGCGGTGGCTGCCGGAGGAACAAGCGAAGCAAAGGAAGCGGCAGCTCTAATAAGTCTCCGGCCACAAGCAGCGATCGCCAAACGGCTTCCGGCGCCTCCTCAAGCACCCTGTCTTCTAACAGTGGGCCCACAACTAGTGACATGCTGTTAGGGCTTGGACCGCAGATCCCACCGCTGCGGTTCATGGCTCCTCTACATCATTTCAATGAATTTGCTACTGCTGATCATTTGGGGCTGAATTATCCCGGGCTTTCGTGCGGCCCAATTGGTGGAGCAGGAAGTGACTTGAGTTTCCAAATTGGGACCGCCTTGGCTGGTCTCGGTGGCGGTGGCGGTGGAGCTGGTGGTAGTTCTCTATTTGGTGGTGGGTTGGAGCAGTGGAGGAATATTCAGCAAGGTGGTGGTGGGCATCAATTTCCTTTCTTGGGTGGGTTAGATTCGACTTCTTCCGGGCTGTACCCGTTTGAAAGTGGAGCTGAACCGTCAGGTTATGGTATTGGTGGAGCGGGTCATCATAATCAAGTGAGGCCAAAGATGTTAGTTACTACAAGTTCAATTGCTACTCAACTGGCTTCAGTGAAAATGGAGGATAGTAATCAAGATCGGATGAATTTGTCAAGACAATTGCTTGGAATTAATGCTAATAATCCAGCAGCTGGAAATGAGAGTACTACTCCTCAATATTGGAGTGGACCTGCATGGTCTACTGATCTTTCAAGTTTTAGTTCTTCTTCTACTAGCAATCAAATGTAGTCACCAAGAAATGTAGTGCTAATCTCCTGACCAGGAGGGGTAGAAAGAGCACTCAAGAAAATCTACAAAGATTAATTAAGTAGGGTTTTTTTTTGGGTGGGGTTATAACCATGCAAGACGATGATGATCACTTGTTGTCAGATTAATGTTCTTATCCAGGAATGGAGGAGATGGATCAAGCACTTAATCTTTCTACAAGATTAACATGAAAAGAACCCTAGAATGGTAGGTAATAGGTTGTTTTTATTTTCTTGGTTTTGGGTTGGGTTTACTTGGTTTCTTGATGTAGTTTTTGTTTTTTTTAAATTTCTCTTTAGAGATGATTGCAATGTAATGTTTTCCACAGTAGTACTTCAGTTGTCAGAGCATATTTATATCGCGTAATTCTCTCATCTTCACATCCCAATGGTTTATAATTTCTTTTTGGAAGGGAGTAGAATTCTCAAGCTAATTCCTGGGAAAAGAATTCAATTCCTTCTCTTTTTACAAAATGATCAAATTGGTGAGCTTTCTGCTATATTTTTGTATCTTTTTTCAAAATTTGATAATATATATATATGGAGTTAAAAAGACTTTCTTTACCAATTTTGGGGAAAAAGGAAGGCCAACTTTGATTTCTCATAAAATTAACTGGCATTTATGCAAAGTGCAATTTCGTCCTCATTCGAAATTCAATTGCTGTACCAAGATGACAAATTACTAAACGGCTGTGGAAAAGAAATAGAATTAGTTTAATTATCAAATTACAAGAGTATTGTAATCTATAATTAATTAATGTTAAACATATCCAAATGATGAAGCAATCAAATCTTCCTTTTCCGTCACAGAAGAAAAACATGTCTTCTAATTGTGAGAACACACAATATTTTGATCCATTATAATTTTAGGTATATGATCTACCAACGGTTAAAAAATAAAATATTTTTTTAAGCCAACCAATAATTTCTAATTACTTAAGAATTAGAGTATTCATTTGCAAAACTTCCATAATCCACAATTAATTTGGGATCAATTTACCTTCTTTAACCGAACCCCATAAGTGGAATGTTAGAAGAGAGATATCTTTGGATTTCAACTATATTATAATATTAATAATCTAGATATCATATGCAAATTTATTAAGTTATGAATATACAAATTTATTAATTAATTTTTTTTTTAATAAGCTGAGGAGATATTAGCATTTGGCTAGTTGCTTCTTTCTTTAATAAAATATGCAAGAGATCCACATAGAGTTTAGTGACTTCCAACTCTCCAAGAAAACGGTTCTCTACATTAATGCCTGCTTATGTCGTCGTCCGATAATCATATTTTTTCATGGGAGGGACCGTATTATATGCTTTTACATTTTGCAACAATAAGTTATATTTTCTACCGTCTTCCAGTATCTTTTATCTCTACTTTTATGATAGAAGAAATTGGTCTCATTTGAATATGATCGGACTCTAAAATATCACCCACACTTTAACATGAGACGTCAATTAAAATGGATAAATTATTTCCCACTCGAGTATACCTAATATTTTGTAATAATAAAATACAATAAATTGTAACTCCATTGATGCATCATATGATGTTCTTCACCTAATCATTTTGAATTAAGTTCAATAATTGTCGAGTGAAAAAAAAATTACCCATATGAGTAAGGTGCTAGACTGCTAGTTGGAAGTGAAGTGCAAAGTTTTCGTAGATAATTACTCCCTCTGTCCTTTAATAACTGACGCTTTTACTATTAGCACGCATATTAAGAAAGCTGAACGACTCACTATTTGAGACAATTTTGCTCAGAATTTTTTCTCGGACATACATTAAGAATTAACGTATGTTAAAAAAAAATACGAATTTTTTTTGGGTCAAATAGTGAGTCATCCGATTTTTTTGAGATGCGTGCCGGAACAGTACGCGTCCATTAAAAATGGACGGAGGGAGTAATATGTAGTCTACACTAATTAAAATAGAAAAAAGAAGAAAAGGAAAGTGGGTTATAACAATAATAACTCAATGATTTTATTACAGCTAGGTGAAACATAGGATATTGGAAATGATTTTGTAATAATGGGTTAACCGTTAACGTACACTTTGTTACATTTTTAATTTTTACACCACAAATGAAAATAAATAATTTTTTAAAAGCAAGAAAAATGATTCTATTTATCTATATACAAGTACAAATGAAGGACGACAGGAGTCTCAAAGACTCCAAAATGCCACTCAATTCCACAAATCCAAAGAAACTAACCATCATGACGGTGATGATGATGATGCGAGTTTTCTACTCCTCTCTAGTCTATCTCGAATGTAACGCTGCGTTTTAATCTGCAGCAGCAGTCGACTCAGTAGCAGAAGAAGAATATCTGACTGTGCATAGGGGAAGTCAAAGATGGTCACTGCTGCTATTTACTCACTGACTCCATGAGATCCGAAAGATTTCGTTCATCAGATTTAATACAAAAAAAAATTACCAAAAAAAAATATAGAGATCAGAGATGGAATGTCTGATCTGATGACCTTAATTTATTTCTCAAATTGAGGTCGACCACCACTTGAGCACCAGAGAATATAGATTTAGAGAGAGCAAGAGGCGCGTGTTGCTTTAGTCTCGAATCACTAGGGGACAAAACACTGTTTTGTCAGTTTATGTGGACCTAACCTGACAGGGCCCAACCAGCCCTACAGTGCCCTGATCTGGGCTCGTCTTCCTAGTGATTCGATCCCAGAGACTTACACGCGCTTCCATGCTGCGTGCCTAAAGAAGGTTTTCCTCCTCCTCCTCCTAACTCCCTCCTTAACTAAAATATGCGATATTGTAAATAGTAGTATGATTTATTACTAATAAAATTTATAAGTTTCAGATTTTGTGACAATATTAGTAGTAAATTCTATTGTTTATAGAACAGAAATGTAAAGTGTGACACAACATTATCTAAGTAATATCGACTGTATCTTTTAAAAATTATATTAAAATAATAAAAAATGGGATTTGTTAATAACTTAATACTATATATTGTGAACTCCATTACTCTTATGGTGAATTGAATTGATGATGTCTTACCCTAGAAAATTAGTACACTATCCCACCTACTTAATCAACCAATTAATGAGGCAATTATATATGCATTAATTTTCTTATTTGAAAAAACTATTTTATTTAAAAAAACTATAGGTGGATTGTATTTATGTATATTTTAAAATTGTTAATTTTTTTATTCCACCGTTTTATTAGTTAGATAATTTTATAAGCGCGTAAAGATAATATGAGGTGATGATTAATAATTTCTTTTCTCTAAGTCAGAGTGAGATTTTTTGAATAAAATTATACTCATTTAAATATTGTTGAGAATTAAAAAGTATAAACTCTCGCAATATAATTTGTTCTATTTTGTAATATTAATTCAATCCTTGAATTAATGATAGATGATATCATATTATATAATTCTCTCCGCCACAACACAAGTAAAGTGAGTGTTTCCGGTCACGTTACTGATTTGACTCAGAATCAAAATTACTGTTGCAGAAAAGAACTGATTTGGACAGTGTTCTAATCACTCTGCTGCACACCCCAATGATCTCATCTTCCATCCAAATACAAACCACACAAATCATAAATGATATTGATGAAACGCAAATATCTTTAGCTAGAACAATTTTGCTTTGGAATATCTCTCGTTACCCTTTTTAATTATTCCTACCTAAAAAAGGACTAGAAGACTATTGAACTAGCACAAATCATTACAATCTCTTACTATTTTTCCTCGTAACACTGACAAAACAATTAATAAACTAAATATGATGCGACCTTTACTCGTTTCTTTTGTAATATTTCCTCGTTTGTTGTGGGTCTTGCTCTCATGTGACTAATTAAAAATAGCTAGTTTATGATAATGATTTCTGTATAGTTTAGTATGACATACCTTGGACATTAAGGTAATCAGATGGCAGCACTATAATACAAAATTGGCAAAGTAACTTGGCGATAAATTAGGGTAAAATGTTGGGAGAAAGTTGGACAAGAAATTCGGCAATGTGGGCTAGTAGTTAAGTAAATCCTCCTAAGAATAGAAACTAAAATTCATGATTACTTCCATATAATGTTGGGCCCAATTCTCAAATATATAATAAAATCTAAGAAACTTCTTTTCTTTCAGCTGCCTACAACAGCAAACTATTACAAAATTATTTTAATGAATAAAATAGAGAAATATTAATTCCATGTATTGGCGCATGTTGAAAGAAAGGAATCTGGATGTGCTTGGATTTGCTTTTGCAAGAACCAAGGCTGCTTACCAAGAACGAATAAAGCACATTCAAAACCTTCAAAAAAAACTCATTCTCTCTCTCCCTCTCTCCCAAAAATGAATAGTCACCGATAGAGACAAATCATTTTATAGTTGGTCGGTCGATTTTGTGCTCTACATAGGTGGCTGCCTAGCTCCCAAAGTTGTCTATGGATATTGAAAGAGCATTTTTTTTTCCGATACTAATTTTTTAACTGTGGTATGTAGTACAGGTCTACTATGGTTTTTCATGAATAAAGGAGTTCCTCTTCTCATCTCATGAAAAAGGAAGTGAGTCATATCAATATGTACGAATTAGAACTAGCAATGGAAGGAAAGGCTCGGAAATCCATGACTGTGAAATCAGAATCTGTCATTCTTATATTCTGCATCTGACTGTCACAATGCCCCAAAAACCATGACTTCATGTTGATGCTGATGCTCTATCACACGGAGATGTGTGTCAAATTCTCTCTATAAATGTACCACATCTCATAACACGCACCGTAGTAGTATCTACTAACATAGCCAAATTGCAGCTTTCACTTTCCAATTCCACCCCTTTTTTAGGGCATGTTTGGCAATCCTTAGTATATTTATTATCCCTAGCTCAAATAAGGGATGAATCTCACTTACAGGTTATGAATTTTTTACACATCGAAACCTTCTTATAGTATCGGAATTTGAATTCAAATCTCATCATGAGCTTCATATTACTTGAACATAAGTTAGAGGAGTTGAACTTAATGCTTAGTATTTACCCATTTTAGAGGTACCATTAAATTACAGAATAATGAGTATTGTTGGACAGGTAGGTTTCACTTTTTTGTAAGTTGTAACGAAGTGATATTTGTAACGAGGGAGTGATGGTTGAATAGTAAGTACAGGTGGATAGAGGAGAGAAAGAGAGAAGGACTGGGATTCCATCTCCAAAGTTCCATTTCAGTCCCTCACGTCCCCACATGTGCTCAATCATACAACATGTCCCCATCTTTCAGATTCCCCAAGTCATTTCTTCTCTTACAAATTTGCCGCTGCCCCTTAACATTGGGCCCACATCCTCCCTACTTGGGCCCACGTCATCAACCTATGCTGCTGTGTCATCGTTATCATGACAATATATGGGCCTAGCCTGCTACCTACTTTCCTTAACGAGGTTAATATTGTGTTTCCTTCCTTTTAAACGGTGTCGTTAATTAGTGCCGCGCAGTTTTTTTCCTTACGTTTGAACTACTAGTATTCTTAAGCGGAACCTAATCTCATTCTCATTAGTCAATTTAGCTTTCATTTAGTAATTACTTTGGACTCAACGAGTAAGTAAAGACGCAAAACTACTCATACCAACTACGTATTAATAATGTCGCTACCTAAACACATATATTTTTAAACTTACTAAATTATGTAATTATATTCGGACGGTAGTAGTCCACTACTAAAGGTAAAAAATATTTTCCGTAAATAATTTCTCAAATTGTCCACGATCACTTCTCACTTGTGTTGCTTGGGCTAATTAAGAAACCAATCACATCGTTTTGGTGATCTCTTCTTCTTTTCAGGTTTCGTAGCATCCTATCAGTTAGCAAAAGCAAAGAAGAAGCTTTGTACGTAGCATCCTATGAGAGAACTTTCTTGAATTTGTCCTGAAGAGGATGCTTGAATATACCCCCAAGTCTTGGTTGCCAAAATGTGCAGTTCTAAAAGAAAATGAGTTATCTTTAATATTATTCTTTTAAATATAAAAAAAAAAATAATCTTAGCCTTCTTGTCTCTTAGTTAAAAAACAAATAATCTTGCTTGAGTGGGCTAATCATGTTCTCCATGCAACAAAGATCATGAAGTATATTTTAATTCTTATTGTTGTATTCCTATAATCTTATTTTTAATATGGACAAACACAAAACATGGCTTGGTCCCTTTCTCTAATTAATTAATTTTTCTTTTCGTTGTGGGTTTTTTGGGGTACCCGGGTTATTATATTTTGAGATGTGTGTGCATGGATGGTTGCTTGTGTAAGAGAGCACTGAGTTTAATACTCATGTATTTTCTATTATTGAGAACAGCTTGAAAATCAATTGGGTGGAGAGACAGAGAGATTTGTATTTGTATTGATCTATGAAAAAAACGTTTGTTAAGAATCTCTCTCCCTTTTAATTTTACACTTCCTATCTTTCATATTATTCCTATCTTCATTAACTGTTTTCTTGTGCTTTCGATTACCGTTTTTATTAGTTAGACTTGTTAACTCTTATCTCTCTTAGTTAACTTGTTAGCCAACCAAAACCCCCCATTGTTCCTTTTATTGCTTTATTTTATATTTGGTTTTGTCTAGTCTACGTTTTCATTAATTTTTATTGATCAAACCTCTTATCACTATCTTTAATCCTTTTTGTAGCAGGTGATAAGTTGTAATTATTTGATCGTGCCCTCGATAAACATGTGATCAAATGTGTTTAAGTGGTAAAAAATTCATTCGTCATGTTTCGTACACTGAAGGGCCTTCGTCACTTGTTACTTGTTAGAATGTCATGGGCTTCGTTGGTACTACTTCGTGGGCTTCTTTCGGAATTAGGGAGCTTAAGCCCGTTACAAGGTCAAACGATTTATTTATTTATTTTACCGTTATCTTCTTGAGTCTAACAGTCTAAGTTTGTTTTTTTGTTTTCTTTATTTGGATAAATGTTGGGTTACGACTTTACGGTGAATGAATTTTAATTTCCACCGCCACCTCATACTGAAAATTCTAGAAAAAGATTTAGAAAATGACCAGACTTCAATAATTAAATGCATTGAATTTTCAAATACAGATTGAAAGAAGAGTCTGGCCAAATTGTCAAAAAATGAAAAAGAAAAGTAAAGTTGGAAAGGTCAATGTCAAAATAGCCCAAGTCAAATAAATTTATATTTTGGGCTTACACCTGGGCCTGGTCTTCCCTCTATAAAATGTCTAAGATGACTAGTTTCATTCTCTCAAACTCGCAGTGTTCAGGATTCTAGATGTATAATCTACTATTTATGTGAGTAGGTTGTGAAATGACACTCGAAAAGTTCTCGGAAGTTATTCGGCGTCGAGGCCCTTCTTTTTTGTTCGGGTTAGAGATTCTCTAGTAGATGTGCTGGAAATGTTTCCTTTTAATTGATGTTGATTAGCACTTCCTAATACAAAAACACCAACCTCGGTATATTAAAAAAAAAAAAAGACCACTAACATAATTTGTATCTATCCTTCCTTCGCCATCTCACTATAGTCTGATGGAACCCTTCTTCCTTGCACCACTTGCAAAGAAAGCCTTGCCTTATTGATCATTATCTTCAAATTTGTATTTACGTGCATACCAAGTAAATGACTTGATGTGGAAAATACATTGTCACTTTCTTACGTTCGAAGGAAACTGCAAGAAACCGTACTTTACTTCTCCCGACCTCGACAAATATTGAGACCAAGAATAGCCGATGAGACTCGAACTCGATACATTGCTCTCCTTCCGTTTAATTGCAACAATTTTAATTGCCTCGGTTTGGTTCTCTCAGAGATGTTATCCAGACCAGAATTGATCGTTAAAGTAGGCGCCAAGAACTTAAAAAAGGATGTGTAAGATTTGGTTGCACTGCCTATTTCTTCCAATATAAGATTGGGATAGACAGAAGATGACATCAAACCTGTGCTAATGCAATATAAGAAGGCTAGGGTGTCAAGCAGAGATGCTAAAATGGTTAGCTTTTGAAAAAAAAAATACATAAACTAAGCTTATGAAAGAATGCATAGATTTGATAATAGCATGTTTCATCGAACATAAAAAATGCAACCGTTCCTTCATGACATTTAATTCTGCAGGCAAAATCCAGAGATGTACAAGTTATACTGTCTTCAGTTTATTCCCCGTCAAGGCATTGGAAAACAATCAAATGAGAATGAATCATTAAAATTATTATAATCATTAAGTAGAACCTAAACCAGTAAGTAATCAGTAACTAGAACCTAAACCAAATCTGTATCAGTTCTTAGCTTGCCTTAAGCAAAACAATCAATAAGCTCAAGCAACTGAGTTGCCTTCCGCTTACCTCGAGCAGTGCCATTCTCGGTCAAGTCTTGAAGTGCATCCTTGATGCCACACCATAAGGCTTCTGATAGATACCGAGGAAATCCAGTAAAGACACCGAGAAGCACTGCAGCACTGTTCTCTTTATTACTGGGAGATCCACTCTTAACTAGCTCCACCAATTTTTGCACAGGATTGAGAGCTGCAATTGCAGCTCTTCCTTCAGGGTGGCCAGCCAAAATTGCTATAATGGCCAATGCCTCACCTACCAATTCACTGCCAGGTTCTGTCAGCATTGTAATCAGCAATGGCACAATTCCAGCCCTCACCGCCCGTGCTCTATTCCCTTGATAGATGCACAGACTAAAAAGAGCTGTCGCAGCATCCACCTTTCCCCTTTTGCTACCTTCACTCAACAGTGTTACCAGAGCTGGGATCACTCCAGATTCACCAATGGCCACTTTGTGGTCATCCACCGTAGCCAGGCTGAAGAAAGTGGCTGCTGCGTTCTCTCTTGCTTCCATGGCCCCATTTTTCAGCACATGAAGGATACCAGGAATAACCCCAGCAAATATAATGCTTCCTTTGTTACCTTCACTAATAGAGAGGTTCAATAAAGCAGTCACAGCATGCTCTTGGGTGAGTGTGTCATGTGTATAAAGAAGTTCAGCAAGGAGGGGGATAGCACCAGCTTCAGCAATGCATTCACGGTTATCTTTGCTGCTCTTGGCAAGACGGCGTAGTTCACCTACACAAAGTCAAGGTGTTGATGTTTATCACTCATGGAATCTCCAAGAATTCAACTCGCCATAAACTTACAGCATGTTCTCATAGATCCAGGAAAGATAACAATCAATAAAGAAAAGAGAACTAGACAAAAAACATGATCACTTTCCAAACATCCTATGATTCTTCTCTCAAACACTATTATTGAACTCATTCAAATGTGAAGATGAGATTGGTGACCTCCAGAAAGTATATTTATAAAACTTCAAATATAAATATTTCACATCTTGTTTTCAACATAAAAAAATAAAATAAAAAATCACCATCCTAACCTGCAGCAGATCGTTGATCCTCTACAACACTGGATGTAAGCTTGTCAAGAAGTGCATCAAGTTCCACACCTTCCACTAATCGATCAAAACCAACCTTACTTCGACGTAAATTGCCAAATCTCCGTGGGGGTTCCACCTTGTTGGTCTCACACCAGCTGGATATTAAACTACATAAAGCATGGTTAGGAATGAGAGTTGTGTTCGGTAGGACCTGCCGAGTCTTTGGACACATCCCATGCCCTGAATCTAGCCATTTCTTAATGAAAGCTCTGTCATAGGTCTACAAAACAAACGCCCACTGGTGAGGAATTGAACAGTAAAAGACGCTATTCTTCACTGTTGTTGACGAGTTCATCATTGGCCAAGGGCAAGCAATAAGAGCATATGATTTAGTGTAACTAGGATGCTGTTGCATATCAACTGGTAAGGGCAAGCATAACCGCATATCAAGTAAAATGATCACATAATTTAGGAATCCACTTGGGACCTTGATGCACAATGTTCCCATAAACAGTCAAGTAGTCTTATGCTGGCAACATTGTTCAAACTCTATTGCAAAACCAACACATCAGACACAGGACAAAGGCAGAAGTAATTTGGAAGACGAGAACTGTTTTTAGAAACACACCTGTCCTGTGGCAATAATTACAGGATCTCTCATCAAATCAAGCGATATGGGACAACGGAAATCTTCTGGTACCTCAATTGGTTTTGAAGATAGAAAAGTGCATTGCTCGTCGTTATAACCACCAGCGCGGGACTCAACATTCTCAGACTGAAAAAGATCAGCAATTATTTTGAGCAAGGTGAACATTTTCTCCCCGTTTTCCCCCAAATCGCCATTGTTAGCAACAGACATTTTGTGCAAAGCTACTGATTCTTTGTCAACATCTCCCGCACCCATCAAATTTAGCTTCGCGCAAAATCCATGGAGAACAACTGGATCAAGATCTACATTGTAAATATCGCTTAATTCCTCATATAAATCTGTATCACAATTATCAACTCCTCCCTCGGCTGCCCTCCGAGATTGTGAATGCAAAAGCTCAACCTAACACCAAGTCAATGGAATTACATAAAAAACAACAATTTTGTGAGGGGTGAGCAAGCAAATCTTCACACTTCAATTAAACAACTGATCAAATTTAAGCAAGTAACATAACTTCATATGAAATTTCGCAGAATGGCAAACCTGCTCCTTAACTTCCACTGAAATATCAAGTTTTTCATATGAAATTTCAGATAAAGCCCTCATAAAATCAACCGCCAGTCCATGAAACTTTGTCAATATCTGCTCCTTCTCCACCACCTACAGTATAATTAAACAATATTAGCACTGCAAAAATTGAATAAATTAGTTAATTAATTAAAAAGTACCATGTATATTGCACTGGCTTCAGCGCAAAATGTGAGCAAATCTTTAGCTTTGAGCAGAGCTTCCATTAACGAAGCAAGAGCTTGTACAATTTCTTGGGAGATTCCTTCATTTTCATTACCCATCTCTTCTAGATCCTCAAATAACGGCGTTAAAAGACGGAGCTTTCTGGACAAACGGCAGCATTGTTTCTTCATCACACATTTAAAAGGCGTAACATCCCCAATTTGCCTCAAAATCTTATTCAGTTTCGCAAACAATACCTTCGTCTCCTCGTCCATAACAAAAAAACAGGGTTTTGAGAGCAAAATTTCGAAGAAATTGAGCTGGTTAGCTGAGGAAGTGAAGTATGAACTATATATAAACACACTTGTCGAAAATGAAGAGGGCGGATGTTCTTTTGGCGCTGTTGCGTATTGGTGGATATTTTATTATTTTTCAACTTTCAAATTACATAATTACACGATTTAATTTTGGGGGGTCAAGTACCTGCGAAGCCCATGATACGCGGTGTTGTCATGGGCCCACTAACCGAAAATCAACGATGTTCAATTACTACCAAAGACTTTTAAGTCAACTCACACCAGTCTACAAGTTTATACTAATTTATTTTGAAATAGTTCAGATAAATAAAATAAAATAAAATAAAATGTTTTGAAAGAATTTCTTCAAGGACATTAAAAGGTGAAAATTAAGATATATTTGAAAGGAGTATAGAAAATGAGAGGCATCATTTCATGTATTTCTAGTCCGTGCAAGAAAGAGTACCGGACGACAGTGCAACCACCGCACCAAAGCAAAAGAAAAAAAAAAGAATCATTAAATAATTAAACTAATATGAACAAGTTCATAAACATTAATTGCAAGCATGAGAATTACATGATCTAAAATACTTGCCATATGCATGATAGTCCAAAAAAAGAAAATAACATCATGTTCATGAGCTTTACTTACAAGATGAATGCAGCACGAATGTCCGATGCAATGGTGTACTAGTACTAGGGGGCCGGGGCAAGAGCGTAGAGTAGAAGTTGATGTTAGTTTGGTTCATTTCTTTAAAGTAGAGTAACAACTCCCGTCACAAACAATTGTTCAATAGTTGTCCATCTTAATATTATGTGTGCCTACACAGAGACTACCAACCATAATAATTGTTGCATTTTATATTTTAAACCTTTCCATACAAAATATCTCAGGAGGTAAAAGCAAAATTATCACGCTAAACCACCCGAACTCCCTACCTTATCTCACCAACTACTACTCTAGTGCTCCTCTAAGCAGCCTCGGATGAAAGCGTGCCTTGTATGTTTGACGGCATCAAGATATTGAAACCATCAGCTGCAGTTGACACGATCATTCCGGGAATTTGGCTGTGCCAGTGAAGTTCTTTCAGATCCTTTTGTCCCTGTTAAAAACTCAAAAAGAAGAGTTAGAACGCTGAAAATATGGTCTGATGGTAGAAACCGTATCCGAAAATTTGGAAAAAAAGAAACCTGATGAACGAATAGAAGTTGAGGGGGTATATCCGATGGAGCAGATACTTCCTCTTTAGTTTTAGCTTTGAACTCTGCTTCCTCCTCTTCATCTCTCTCCAAAGAAAGATCCCATATCCTGGCAATTTCAAGATGGTTCAAGAATCATTTCAAAAAATAGTCCATGAGTAATATAAAAAGCTTTTCCTACTCGTCATACTTACGTTAACTGATTGTCTGCTGATGAAACTGCCAATGTGGAGGCTTCATGTGGGCTCCACTCGATGGATGTAATAGGATATTTATGGTATTCAAAATGTGCAACCAAAGAGTTACCTTCTTTCTGTTGACAAAAATACATCAACTCATAAATAAATCACACTGGAAATGAAAAGCATGAACCTTAATCAATCAGTCAGCACAAAAATAGCCTAATGGAGTAGTTCATAAGCTGTGAACAACATACCATAAATCTGAGATCATGAATAGAAAATGTGCCATCATCACTCCCAGATGCGAGCATCATGCTAGCCAACCTATGAGAAATTAAATCTTATAAGAGAGAAGCAGAAGCAAACCAAAATAAAGGATAAACAATGAAGCATCATGATTATAATACCTGTTCCATGAGAGTACATTGACATCTGCATTATGTGCTTTAAAAGAAATTGCAGCTGACTTCCCTAAGCGGGAATCCCATATTGCAATAGTCCCATCCACAGAACAAGAGGCAAACACATGATCTTCTGTGGGACTCCACTGTATGGACACAAGTTGGAACAACAAGACCATTGTAAGTTATCTAATTATGCAAATTAAAACAAAGTCACTGTAAGTCATCTACCTGTAGATCCTCTACACTTGCTGTATGCCCAACATATGGGGTAGGATCAACATTCCATGTGCCAGCAGATGTGGGCTCCCATAAATGAATACAACTCTTGCAGTCACCTTCAGAATACAAAGAACATTAGACAAGTTTAGTAGATGAGCATGTGACATTCCCGCAACGAAGCTAGAGGATGAGCAAAGCAAACAATAATACACAAAGATTATATCATACAGTACCTGATACCAGCCTGCCAGCAACACGAGGATTCCAATCTAGGGCATAACCTTCATCTTTGTGACCTCTAAACATATATAACGGACTCTGTAGTAGAACTGGAGATTCTCCCCGGTTACCGTCAGTGTCTGACCCTGCTAAAGCACTCATATGACCACTAAAGTCCCATATCTGCAACAAAACATTGTAATATAATTAAGTAAGAGAAACTAGATCCTCAGCATCTTACGTAGTCTTGCACACTGGTCTGACAAGTCCAAAACTCAGTTCTCACAATCTAACATCATTCCAAAATTGAAAATAAAGGTGGAGCTTGAGGAACTTGTTTTAATGGCTAGAAATTATGACTAACCTGCACACAACCAATATCTGACCAAGATGCAGTTATATGAGGATTTTGTGACATTGCACGTATACGGTTGACACATCCATGATGTGCTACCCTCCGCACCTGTGCACATAACCAAAATAAGGTGAAAATGGAAACAAGGAATAAACTTTCAAGGAAGAGTACAATCATGAAAGTAAGGGAAAATATGTTGCCTGTAAATTTGGTAGTGAAGATCCACCAGCCTCCTCATCATCACTGACATCACTATCACTACTTTCACTTTCCATGTCGGAACCAGAGGTAGTTTTAGGAACCAAATCATGTCTTTTTCCGGAAATATTTGATAATTTAAATATTCCAATAGAGTTCGACTTAGCATCCTCTGCCTGTAAATAATGTTCAATAAGCAAAAGAGAAGAGAGACAAAAAAATAGAAGGAGAGGTCATGTATTCACAACAATTACCCCCTTAGATACTATACTAGAACTAGCATAATGACCTCATCCAGTTGGGTAACAAAGGCCAAACGTAGTCTAAACCCAATGTAATAATTTGACAATGTTAATGTAGGTTAGCATATTTTGTAACTTTATGTACACTTTTTTGAGCTTTACATAAACTTGGAGATATGACACATATGACACAGAAGCCACCAAGTCTAAATCTAATCTTCAACAAAATAATCATTCACTGTCTCACCCTTATTTTCATTACGATTCTCATTACGAACGGTTGATAATACAACACACAAATACCTGATAAACAAATAGATGCATAAAATGTATGAAACAACTGAATTAACCTCACCTGTGTGCCGGTCACGAAATATGCGGTGTGGGGAAACTCAGTCCTAAGCAAGCCCAAAGAATCTCGCAGTATATCAAAACTGTCAAAAAAAGAAAAGAAAATACAATTACATAAGTATCAAAGTAGCTATCTCATCTCCTTTGATGCTACGAAATCATCAAAGCTTAATTTCAACAAAAATGAATTCTGGAGACTGCAATTAGATGACATTTATTTACCTCAAGCAAGGCCAGCCAATATGAAACCCATGAAGGCAATTATAGGCGGAAGGGTCCCAATCAAGAACCTCTCCATCCTCAAGCTTGTCAACTCCTGGTTGCCACACTTTTGTCGGCATCGATGATATTGATGATGAGGAAGATGAATCCCCTGTTTTTGAAACCTGAGAGCGGTTGAATTGCATAAGAATAAAGGTTAACAAACTGGAAACGAAAAACAAATACAGAGACCACATGAATTTCTTAAATACGAGAGCGTGCAGAAATAACCTTGTTTTTCCTCTTGGCCTTCTTCGGATTCTTTTTGACGGTGCGACCCATTTTTGTTTTTGTTTTTATTTCAGCTGGTGAGGTTCTAGGCGAGGTGAGGGTGAGGCAGAGAGGAAAGCGGGTTTTAGAAAGTTAGGGTTTTAGTACCTTTTATTTTTGGGCTAAAGGGAAAATGAGTTTATGCGTACTATTATGGTGATAGTCTGCCGATTCCCGGATTATTTTATTAAAAAATTATAGTACTAATTAATGTAATAAAATATAATTAAAGTTTACTTATTTTTAATTAAATTATATTATTATTTTTATTTAAATAATTAATTATTAAATAAATATGAAAATGATATGTATATTTTTAGCATAAAAATTATTAAAAGTGTTAGTATTACCGCCTACCGTCCTTTAATTTTTTCTGCAACTCAATTAGTACATTTCCCTTTCACATGCACCAACTTTAAATATAAATCAAATTAAATTTTATTTGTATAATTATAATTATTAAATTTATATTTTTTTATAATTAAATAAAATTAATTATTTGATTAATTAAATGAATTGATTGAATTTTTTCTCTTATTCTTTTTTAAGGTAAATAAAAAAAACTCAATCACTTCCATTAGAAAAATTAAGTATCTAACACTTTAGATATTAATAAACTAGCAAAATTAACAAAATGATAGATTGTTCAAACAAAAAGAACAGTATGTTAGAAGGTTGCAATTAATTTTTTTTTCTATTGATATAAACCGATGCGAAAATTCAATTAATTCATTATCCCTTCCGGTGTTATCAGAATCGGATCGAACTGGTCGGTTCAACCACGAAATTTTAGGTTTTTTGTTCGATTCAGTTATCTGATCCAATATGCATACGAATTGGGTTCAACCGATCGAACTGGCCGATTTTTACACAACCGACGACCCGGATTGAACCGGCTGGTTCAATGCTTCTTCTCCAAAACGATTTTTTTTTTTTTGAAATTTTGATGGGCCTGCCCATTACAGACATTGACCCAGTCGTTTCAATCCGGTTCAATTATCAAAGGTTGAACGGTTCAAAACGGTCCAATGGGTCAATCCAGTCGAAACAAGAAAAATTCATTTCAAGCTTGCTGTCCGGTTCGGTTCTGATAACATTGATCCCTTCTACTATAAAAATTACAAGTCATGGTAACCATTCAGATTCAGCACAAAAAAAATACCCAATTTTGTCCCCGAACATAGGGAAATAGTAATATGATGTCCACAAATATAGTGAAACAGTAAGACCCACCACCTAATCGCGCTTATAAGAAACCTCAGTTAACAAACTGATTGAGCCTAAATGCAGTTTATTACGGAGGAAATTATAACTCTACCATTCTCTAAGCATGCAACAATTCTGACCTAGAAAAGTTTTAAGGCACTGCTAGGTGGCTAACGGAACATGATTCAACCATCTAAGAACAGCAACCATAGCACCTTTGCCTTTTTCGGATTCTCGACATCAGATAGAAAATAAAAATACGAAAAAGTATAAGGCAAAGGTATTCTTTCATGTTTCAACTAAATTTCGAGAATGGCATCAAATCCACAGGTTGTGAGAAAACATGAAAGACATTCCATTAGCTAATAGCTACTCCCTTCGTTTTCGAATAATCGTCACTTTTGTACTTTTTGTTACTGTTTAATTTACTTGACTTTTTAGTGTTTGTTGTATTTTTTATTACTGTTTCACAGAGTCAATTATTTAAAAATAGAGGGAGTAATAAACAACCCAACAAACAAATTCAAAATGTAAAATATCTCTAAAGCTTTAGAAACAACATTGTTTTACACCTTCCAATATTTTCTAACAAAAACCAAGTTGGAAATCATAGTGCCAAAACATTATCGATGCATGATGACAAGGGTTGGGTGTTCACTTCATTTTACTCCAGTAGACCTGCATAATTTGAAAACAAGGCACCATCAATCACCAGCCATGAAGTGCATATCCTACTATCAAATGATACAAACATCTCATGTTCTTTTCAAAATATTCATACTTAACTACAAAGGTACAAACAACGGTTAAAGAGAGGACAAGCAATCCCGTAACAGTAATAAGAATGACATTGTAATTTATTGGAGCAAATATATGTCTCAAAATGTCAACCCTTATTTTATCAGATATAATGTTGCATGGCAATTACATTGAGCTCTATTAGAGCAAATATATGTCTCAAAATGCAGAGGTATAATGCCTAAAATCAAGTTTAGGAATTAGAAGCAAAAGAAACTTACTTGGACTTCCTGAGAATGTTGGTCATCTCATCTCTCTTCTTCTTTGCCTTCTTGTGAGTGCCCAACTTCCTCTTTTGGCATTTTAAGAGCACGCTTGTCCTTACCGACCCTCAAAAGCTCAGTGATCCTCTTCTCATAAAGAGCAAAGCCAGCAACTTCCCTGATAAGGCTCTTCACAAAGAGCACCCTCTTGCTTGTTTTCTACAAAACCAAACCACAATCCAAAAAAAACAAATCAATCATCCAACTTAACAAGTATAGTACGAAGTACCTTGCAACTCATATCCAAGGATAAAACCCACATCACACTACAATGGTGCATTCATATTTCTAAATCTTAACCAAACACCAGATATCACAAGAACATAGCTGAAATACGAAGGTAAGTATTCAAAAAAACACCTACTTCTTTCCTCGCAGAAGGACGAGCAACACTTTCACGCGGGGTAACTATATGACCCTTGTTGGGCCCGACCATTAACCCACTCTTCGTCGTCTAAGGAGTCATTTCTTGCGAAATCAATTTTCATACATCAGAGATGATTCGAATAAAAAACTGCAATTACAGAGCGAGCTCTAATCGGAACTTCGATTAGTTAAGAAAAGAATGAGAAGAAACCGAAAGCTATACCTTTGTCAGCTACGAATAATAAACAACAACAGTGAGGGCTTGCCTGATAAAAACTCTAGGGCTTGGATTTTATAGCTCTCGAGTGATTGGAGATGAATGGAACTACGCCATTTTTGTGACATCTAAAAGCGGATGGGCTATAGAGCTGAAGGAAGAAGATCAGAGTCCCAACTTCACAGCCTAGATCCCAACAATTGAATCCATATCATCTTATTTTCTTTGATTAATTATTATTCTACAATAAAAAGGAGAAAGCATATGGCAAATTGACAATTACTTCCAAACTGAGATTTTTTTTGAATTTTTTTAGTAGAAATAAATCCTATGAGGTGAAAATTGAAAAGGGTTTTTTTCTCATGACAAAATAATCATTAAAGTCGCATACTTTTAATAATGTCTTTTCTTTTATTCTTTTTACTTTGTTTCTTTCCTTTCTCCATAATTAGTAAACTGGGGATCATTATACTCATGCACTAGAACAATCAAAGCACATTTTTTGAGATCATTTATGCTCATACGAGTCGCACATGCAACATTGAATCTGAATCACCGGATTTGCACTAGTAGTTGATTTTTCCCCCTAATATTGGTAGGTCTGGAGGATATAACTTTCTTTATTCTGTAAACTCTATTTGAATCTATTTGAACCCTAGATGATTAACACTATTCAACTTTACTAATTTACTTAACTTGTTATTAACTTATTACAAGCTCATGAGTCAATAGTTATACACATACAATAGAAAAGGCCAGATTTGAAATTCGTCTTTTAGTTTTAAATAAATTAATAGTTCAATTCTATTTCTTATAAGAGTTTTAATTTGTTAGTCACCTTCCTATTTATAAAAAAAAAAAAAAAAAGACAGGGACGACCAGCAGACAGACTTTCAGACCGAGAGAGACGGGACAACAACCAAGAATCTTTCGAAAAACGAACGAACTTAATTTACTACTCTAATTTGTATTTTTCTATTAATAGATAATTAATGTCATTACACCTCAAAACGCTACGAGAAAAGCCGAATAAGGCAAGATTAACGCAAGAGAGTAGTCAGTGAGAGACTGCAGATCATTTTTCCTTTGCAATAGTGCAATTGTTTATCAGAAACCAAGAAAAAACCAGAGAAGAATATAAAATTATTTAAGAAGGAAGTAATCATTCAATGAGTTGTCCACACAAACATGAAAACAGTAACGGGGTTCCATACCCATTCCCATGTTCTAATGACTCTGTGCTGGATCTTCTACCACTTTCTGTATCCGCACCTGACTGAGGTGCAACCTCCCCTCCGACGAATAGGGAATTGAGATGTGAACTAGGCAGAACATGGGAGAAATCATCAGGACCATACAATGTTGGGCTCATATTCCTTCTGTTAGTGTTGGCAGCTTGCCTCTCCGCTTGAAGAAAGTGTCCAAGAGATTGCGCGTTGCTGTTTGTGTTAACAGCATCGGTGTTTAGCCTCGAGCATAGCGAGAACAACCAAGGTCTTGACTTGTAATTCTTATGGTCTCTTAAGTTTTCTGCTGGTCTTCCCCTAGTTGATCTCCTTGAGAACTCCAGAATGCTAGAAACTCCAATGAGGCTACCAAGCGTAATGCTCTTGTCGTGGAAGAAGGATCCGGTGGACTGAAACAGATCACAAATGAATACTAATGAGTAAAAACATTATATTCAGAAACACCAAACACAGAAAACAGTGGTTACCCTTATCGCTCGGAGATAGTATCATGTGTAACTTCACTCAAGCATCCTAATTAAACTCAACTAACTCATGTAATGCTCTTTGAAGCAGAGACAGCAACAAAATTGGAAATGTGCACAAATGTCACAAACCAAATCCAATGTTATGGTTCTCATCATCTTTAGAGGCATGGACATTTTGTCAATGTTGCCATCTCAATGAACAAAATTGGACATGAGAAGCACAGCATTGCATGATTTCTAAACAGTACAAAAGATAAGGGAAGCACACTTTACAGTAGCAATGGGAACAATTCATGGTCAAAAAGCCATCATCATGGACCTTGTGGAAAGGAGGAAAGTGGGTTTCAACTATTCCTTTTACACTGTGTGAAAACACAAAACACTAATTACACACAAATGCAGCTCATCAATAAAACAAGGCATGACTTGTGAGCAGTTTTTTACAGAAACTTCTCTGATCAATCAATCACCCATTGGGTAGCTAGTCTTGAACCTAATTTGGCACCTAATTAGGTACTTAGTGGTGGTCCAAATTAGACTTAGAAGGACAAAAATGGTTACAATGACAAAATGTCCCTTCACTGCAGCAGATCATAACCACAAATGCCCCAAAACCAAGAAACATCTCAAGAGAAAAAACAAGAAAAGAAGAAGTCATGTATTGCTTAAACTTAAAGTTAGAACAATTGCATGATGGGTTTTCCATTTTGTTGTGAATGATAAAGGGATAAAGATAGAGAAGTGACCTCTGTGTCAAGATCTGATGAAGAATCGGTGATGGAGCTAGGGGAGCCAGTAAGGAGAGTACTAAACGAAATTGATCCATTGAAATCCCGGTTGTTTCTCGCAAGCCCGACTCTTGCATTCAGCGGTCTTAAACCAAGAGGCCACCCACCATCTTCCTGCATTCCAATCAATGTTATATCAAATGAAAACCCATTAACAGATACAGAAATGAAACATATATATATACACACACAGACAAAATGAATAAAGCAAGCATGCCACAGGATTTTCTTTACCTGTTGAGCCATGACTGATTGATGTGGGAAGATGAGGGGACTAGCTTGATACTCTCTCTACTTTCAATACAAGAACTGTATGGAGATTTTTGAACGAGAAGAAATAAAGAGAAAAGAAAAGATTAGGGAAAGTGGAGTGTGAAGGAAATGTGCATTAGTAAGTAAGCAACCAGAGGATAAAAACCAGAGTGTGAGAGTGATAGGTTACCATTTCTTGGCAGCATCTTTTGGGTCAGAGAAGAAGACTGCAGACAGAATAGATAGTAGAGAAAGGGAAAGGTAAAGGGAATAATTCTTGTACGGTGGTGGTGAGGAGAAATGAAGAGGAGAAAGAGGAGAAATGAAGAACCATGGAAGTAGGCCGATGAGAAGGAGGGACCCGACTACAAAAAGAGGCACCACAGCACAGTGGCACCTTCTTTTACCCTCAAGTGACCATAATACCCCCACACATTTTCTGAATTTCCCTAGTTAGCTTCTCATCATCGGTCCAATTTATGCCTTTTTGAGTTTCGATTGAGCCAAATTAGAGGGGGATTATCAATTTATTACCCAAATTATGCAACTTAAACAAAACCTTTAGAAAGAATTATTTTTTTCCTTCAATGCTAACACTGAAATATTCACTGTAAATAAAGTGTAAGGTATGTTAATGTCACAAATTATGATAGCGAGTAAAGTGTAAGGTGTTTGTTTATTTGTCTACAAATTTTAATATCTTAGATACAAATGCATCGTGGCAAAATCTCATCATACAAGCATTATTATGTTATTAACAGTAATTAGTGAAGTTAATCCATGAATGATTCATGACCGTGCCCAATTTTTCAACGTGAACATTCATTTAGCTGCAGGCTTGGAATCCATTACTGTGAAAAGGTACCAACTCTGCTGTCCTAAAGCATGTGTTGCTACTATTTTAATAGAATGGGAGAGGGACAAAGTTTAAGGAATGAAGAAAAATCAGTAAATGTTGAGCTAACTTCGCTGCTTTTAAGGGAGCAACTTTTCCTTTTTCTGGTCCCCAGCAGCTTCTGTTTAAGGCTGTTGTAATTTAGTTTAAGCTCCACTGGTGTGCCATCCACATCTCTAGAGCTAAAGAATAACAACAGTAGTGCTGAAAAGGCCGAAAATAAAGGTAAATTTTTCCACACCCAGCATTACAACAATGATTTCACACAGGTAAGTAAGTAGGACCAATACCACACTCATCTCTCCTTTTTCCAGTTTTCTTTCTCTTTTGGAGAAGATTAACAAGTTACACTTTGTCACTGTATTTGAACCTAAAGGGAATAAACTCTACGAAGGAAACTTCTCAGCCTTCGGTACGAAAAGTGTCTGTTAGCAGCCAATGGTTTACTATAATCGCGCATTCTGAGTGAACTGATATTCTTTGATAAGCAGTGTAAGAGAGAACACTTAGGGCGAAATTCGCTCACTCCAGTTGGTTGCACTCTTCCAAGAAAATCCTGTAGACATGTAATGTAGATTTGCAGTTTCACCAGATTAACCAACTCAGTGTGACTACATTTTTTGGAAAGATTGACTTGAAATTCCAATAAGATCCTGCAAATGCGTAAAAGAGATGCTCTTATGCCAGAAAACCACAATAGGATGCTATATTGGACAATGATGTTTTATAAATTTATAGCAGGCAGCAGTGCACAATATAGATCAGCAAATGGCGCAGAAATAGGGCGCAAGTGAACAACAATAAGGATTTGAGATTAAAACAAGGAGTGTGAGAGGATCATAAGTAAAGTACCATTCTTCTAGCCATCAATTAACACAGGTTTAGATAATTAGAAACACTTTTATATCTGAAGTTATAATGAAGCATGAAGTATGGAATGGACAAACATTTATTTAAGGTTACATATTTATGGCCTTCTCAGTAGCAGATAAACAAACATCAAGCAGAAGTTACATACTTATGGCCTTCTCAGCAGTCTTAATCAAGTTATGATAACAACAGATGGTTCATAACACATGGAACTTCTGGAACAACCAGCATCATCAGTAAGCTTAAGTTTTGGGTCACAATGAAATGTCTTGCAAATTCTCGATTCCATTAACATTCTCACTGACAGTTGATATAGGCTTATTTAACAGAAAATTTCAAGCAGACTGTTGAAAAGAGTTGGAAGCAACTACGCATTAGAGCAACTAAAGTGCACATGGGATGACTAATGGCTAGAAATATGATAGTTCAAGCAGTTAGCAAATTTGTGCCCTATATAGGAATCTGCCAACTTCTGGCTAATGAAAATCAGCTCAATGATATATGGTATTGACTTAGGTTAAGCTAAATTCAGGACAAAGGATCTGTTCTTACAGGCAGTAAATGAACAAAGCTTATTGAAGCTTAGAACAAGCATACTAAAACTTGACCTCATCAGGTCAATTTTATCAAAGCTCATCAAATACAGTTATGTGCCAGGAAGCAGGTAAAACATAGCAATATCACTCAACAAGATGGAGCAAATTTGAAAAAAATCAAGTTGGGAGGAGGCACACATACTTGGCACGCCTTATTTTTTGCTCTAGTTTCTGCTGTACTAGGAATATCATGATTAGGTTTCAAGAATCTCTTCTCACGCCGCTCACACGAGCCCCATCCATCAGAAAACCTACCACCCCTATTACAGAAAAGAAAAAACTTGAGAAACACATGACATTAGAGCTTGTCAATCTAAGAAACTAATACCAAAATACACATACTGCATATGTGCCCTAACCACAAATTCGGCACGCTGCACATTTCTATTCTCATCAAATTCAATAGTCTTGTCTTTAATTTCGTAGGAGATGCTGAAATAAAACGAGATCTTCCTCCAACCTAGAAAACGAGCATTCATCCCACATTAATCAAGCAGTCCGCATCAGCATGTACATTAGTGTTGCAAAATTGAACCATAATTCCTTACCAGACTTTTTAATGTAAGGATTCCCAGAAATCATTGTAAAATCTGATTTCTCCAAAATCTAGCATTAATAAATAAAACGCGTCACATATAAGGAAAAAGGAGAAAAAAAACTGGTGAAGTCACTAAAAGTTTGGGTTGAATTAGATGCAATTACCGCCATAGCAGCATTTTGATAGTCTTTGAAGAGGGAAACCGAAGGAAACTTTCCATTCAAGCAATGCCTCACCAGATCTTTCTCCTGGTAGCTCTGAGGAGACGCCTCACATTCATTGTTGAACCGACCAATCTGAGGTGACAGATACGACTCTGGGGAGTAAAACGAAGTAGTACTGGCGACCGGCGTCTGAACCACCGCGAGAGGGCTAGTGATTTCGGAGCCGCAACGTCTGGCGATCTTATGTGGCCGGCGATAGGGATCATACGGCGCCGGAGAGAGGTGAGTGATGGCTTGGTATTTCCGTGTTTGAGGTAGTTTCGGAGGAGGAGAAGCGTGGGAGACAGGCGTCGGAGGGGACTGGTGGTTGGGGTACCTGATTGCGAGGAGATTAGGGATTGGTTTGCGCGATTTGGAGGAGGAAAGGGAAGCCTCGGCGGAGTCGATTACGGCCCAAAGCGCGGCGTCGTCGAGATCTTTGTCGTCGATAGGGTAAGAGATCGGTGAGTTCATTTACGTATTAGGTTAGGGCTTGTTTGGAGAATCGTGAATCGAGAGATGGAGTAGACCTGTGCAGAAAAGTTTAGCTGAGGAGAGGAGTGAAGAGGAACGAAGGAGAGACCGAGGACTTTCCCTCCTTAGCGTTCAGATACGAAATTTCAAATTATGGATTGCTGGTGAGAAACGGCAGCGTTTTGTCATGGACCAATGCCTTCTTTTTCGGGCCCAAAACGTATTGCCTACTTTTTTCTCTCTCAGGAGAAATAAAAACTAAAAAGGAAAAATTAGTAAGTAGGCGTTTAGCGTTCCGGTTCAGTGGTAAAAATATCTTTCCTAAACCCAAAACCAGCCCCAAGGTGTTTGGTTACACCATTTCAAACTGGGTTTCTTGAGAAGTCTAGTTTGCAAACCAACAAAATTGCTGGAAATGGCACTGATGGGATTTGCTCCCGTGGCCAAAACATTGGTTTTGACCAAAACACACGACGGAGTTTTTACTGTTGAGAGTTTAATGAAACTCTCAAAAGCCCAATTTTGCCTTCTTCATTGCAGCCGTTTCTTCTTCTTCTTCTCTTCTCATTCGTGCCCTAACCTCACGCATCCGTTCCTTCTTCGTTGCAGCCGTTCTTTCTTCTTCTTCTTGTTTTTTTGTTTGGTGATATGGGTTTGTATATTTATATGTATTGGATGCTTTTGATTTGTTGGATTGATACTGTATTGACGATGGAAGGTGAGGGATTTGCTTGGCTAGATCTGGAAATGGTTTTGCAGGAGAGGGAAAAGAAATGAAGATGGCTAAATGAGGGGAAAAAACATGGTCGTTGGATCGGTCTTGCCAAAAAGGTAAGATGATCCAACGGTGAGGATGAGAGTGGGAAAGAAAAAAGACTATAATTATTTAATTGGTTCGAGTTATTGGTACGAGAAGTCTCGCTAAAAATAAATAAAAATCCGAACGGAAAATACCGAAACGATTAATAAAATGAAATAAACGAAATGATACGCGTCAAAAATGTAAAATGTGACAATGGACTGAAATGTTTGATCTACTGTTCGAGAAATTTTATTCGGAAACCAAAAAAATTGAACCGAAAAATACTTAAAATACAGAAAAAATGGGTAAAAATTGAAGAGCCCGGATTCAAACCCGGCTGCAAGCCAAATGGGCCAAAATAACATTTATTTATTCATTTTTAAAAAAAGGTTGTTGGAATAAAATTGTAGCATGATTTCTTGATATAAATAAAATGTTAATTATTTGTTTAAAGAAATAGATTGATTTAAAATATCTATATAGATACTAAAAAAAAGTGTTGTTGGAACAAAATTGTAGCATAATTTCTTATTATAAATAAAATGTTAATTATTTGTTTACAAAAATATATTGATTAAAAATATCTATATAGAGTTTGCAAAAAATTTAATATAATGCTTTAAACCATGGTATTAATAACTTATTTTTTTATGGTATTAATAAGTTTAATTTAATTTATGATATTAGATAAATATTAGGTGGTAGATGTTAGATTATAAATAAATTGATTAAAAACATATATAAAGATACTAAAAAAATTAATTCTAACATTTGAAATGAATTATGCCCTTTATAGTCATTTTATATTCCAACCATAGTTTTAAAGCAGTTTTTACCCAACATTAAAAACAACTTCTGGTTTCCTCACAACTTTTAACAAACATTTACCAAACAACATACTCCATTTTGCAAAAGTCTGAAACTGACTTTTGCAGACTGAAATTTTCCCCACTGAATTTTTCCAGTTAGAACCGGAACGCCAAACAGGCTCTTATCCTACACACCCTTAACCTCTGCAGCTCCTCTGCCCAAACCGATTAAACGGCGTACTAAACTCTCATCTCCATCATAATCGCAGCCAAGATCCACCGCCTCGATGTTCTCTACATTCTCTCTCATCGTCGTAGCTAACACCTTCAGCTCCCGCGGGGCAATCAAATTCCTTAACCTCCTCTCTCTTCAGCTTCCTGCTCTGCGATGCGTCCTTTTTTGCTCCGCCGCGAATGAGCCGTTTATGGATGTCGTAGGAGGAGGCGAGCGGCAGCGAAATGGTAGTTTGTGCAAATTCTCCGATTCTTTCAGTCATTTCGGAATAAGAGAACATTGAAATTGAAATGAATCCTTTAACAGAAAGAAACTGTACCGGCGATTGGTTGGGTTGTTTTGATAGTTGGTTAAATAAGATTCTGCAGGTTCGATCCTGAAATTACCGAAAACTACGACCTGACGGTGTAAATAGGACTAAATTCAGGAGATCAGGAAAAAAGTGTGTCAATTTGAGTAAAAATGTGTTCAGAAAAGCCCCTGTAAGCTTTAACTCTGCTTCTATTCACATTTTCTGTGCAAAATAAAGTGTTTGAGGCATAGACTTAAAACTACATCATGCTTCTTTGACTAATACAAAAATGTGTACGTAATGTAATGACTCAAAAAAGGTGCGCCTGGCGGCCCATCCTACGAGGTACTCCGAAATTCTGATATGCCCTTATCTCACCTCCTAATGAAGCTGTGACAATCACCAAACCCCATGCTGTGGCTTGGACAGTACTGTTCCCACTGCTTCCGTCGAACCATGACCAAGAGGACCAAGAAGTGGATGGAACACCGCCAGCAGCAGAGATTGAAGAAGGATCAATGTGCCTTGTGGACTCCCCCATCGAGGGATCTGAATTACCCACTGGAGACAGCTCGTCCTCGGGAGTAGTAGGGGCTCTTTCTATATTAGGGATCTCCACTTTTTTCTTCGGAAGAGGTGGCAGTTGCTTTTTATTGTTTATAGGCGAAGGATTCTCTTCTGTAGTTGGTGATTCATTCCCGCATGTCGGAAGATGCCTCTTACTAGACGTTGATGAATCGTCTTTGGTTGGTGAGTTACAGTTCGAAGGCAGTGGCGAAATTGGACGTTTAAAATGCCTTTTGGAGTTCAGGTTCACAGATGGAGGATCACCCTTCACTGTACCAGGCCATGGGATTGCTACTGAAACATCTTTGCACTGGAAGTGCTCATGTGATCGCGTATGAATCACAGTTTTGCTTTTCCCAGCACCTGGTCGTGGCTCTTCACGCTTCCAAATATACACATTGGAATCTTCACTAGCACATATTACATATTTTCCATCTAAACTGAACGAAGCTGAGATTTGGCTACTTACATTTCTGAAACCTGTAAACCATCAATACTTTTATCATCATTTGGTAGACAGATTCTTTAAAAAGAAAATCCAGAATGTGGTGAAGGCAAGCACATGCTTTTTGATCATTTGCGCGAGTACCTCTAAATTTATGAACAACTTCAGTACCATCCAATATGCGTATACGAGAATCAGCTGATGTAACAAGGATTTCAGAGGGATTGACTGGGGAAAACTGTTGGATAAAAGCAAAGTCATTTTGCATGTAACACGCTAATAACATAAGCAAGAACTGGAAACTTGATAGAATATTCTAAGGTGGAACAGAGAAAGAAATTATGGGAATTACCTGGAAACCAGTTATCTTTTTAAGTTGGGCGCGCTTTCTGTGTAGTATTGTTATATGTTCAGTTTGGTTCAATTTGCAATCTGGTTCACCAAAGTAAAAATGTTTAGCGTTCATAGACTAGCAGGATCCAGTTCAAGGGAAAGGCACTGATGACAACTTGGAAGGTTTAATCTAGCCTTTAATACTGGACTCAAGCAAGCACTTGCAATAGAAGATGCCCTCATGACAGAATCGATGCATGCATAAACTAGAATCTAGCAGAATAATTCTTACCCTCGGCACTGTACATACGACAACTCCCTTTATGCGAACCAATGACCGCACCCTACAATAAAACCATAATGCATCAGAAAGAGATAAGATGACAAAGATAATTTTTTTGTTTTTAGTGAAAGGAAACTATATGAATAATCTAATAACACAACCAGACCTCGCCATCCGGGGTGTAGCAAGCAGCCGTGACCATTTCATGGAGATCAGTCCAGTCAACTAATTGACGATCAGGTATGCTCCAGATTCGGATTTTTGCATCAAGTGAGCCACTCAGGAAATAGTTTTCATCCATTGGATTGAACTGTATGCAAGTTACTGCCAACCCAAAACAAGAATCAGAAACCAACACAAGTTGGAAACAATATCAGCAGCCCCCATATGAGTAATTGGTGTGATATCTTACCATAATCATTGTGGGCAAACAACTTCAGACAACTCTTAGTTTCCATGTCCCATAATCTAACAGTTTTGTCCATAGAAGATGAAAGCAGTAGCTGCAAGCATAAATTTTTTCCATACATGTTAAACCCGTATGTAAGCAAACTGAGAAGCCAATACAAGCTTTGTCCTAATATATTTAGATGGGAGGCGGAAAAAAGATACCTGAGGAAGAGGGAAATGAGAAGCAAAAGAATAAACTACTAACCTGAGAGCTAGACCAGGACAAGTCCAACACATCATCAAGATGACCTGAGAAAGAGCATACTGGTTTCTCTGATAGTGAAAACACAGTTTCTGGCACATGAACATAATCTGGAATTGGAGCCCCTCTCTTGCTAGATGAACCCTTCCTCTTCCTCCTCTCTGAAGACATTGGTGTAACGTCTCCAAGATTAGGTGTTGAGTTAGACAAGGATGGGTGCAGAGGGGTCAAACTCCCATCTTGTAAAGACATAATCCCACAATCTTGCACTTCCCATACATGAATGATCTTGTCTTCACCTCCACTAGCAAGAAATCGTCCGTCTGAAGTGAACTTGATGGTCCAAATTGAACCCTCATGAGCCTGAATCTCTTGACACAAATGCAAAGCACTAAGCTCTTTATGCGATTTCCCTGTCTGCCTCACCTTTACCCATCCTGACGAGGAAGCATAATTCTTGCTTGCCTTAGCATTCTCCTGTGGTGGCACATGTTCCCTGCTACTTTCACCCCTAAATCCATTCGTGGACTTAGAAAATGCCACACCTTTTATGTTCTTCAATATAGCAGCCCCTCTTCTTTTGCTCATTCTCAAGCTCCTCGAAATATACGAATTATACGAATTAGCTAACTTCCTCTCATTCCCATCATCACTATCATCATTCATCCTAGAAACATTTGCTCTCCTCATTACCTCCTTAACAACAGGAGAATGTCCAACACATTTCTCAAACTCCTCCATTGTTAATTGCTTCCCGGTTTCAAGATCACTAAGCCTATTCCACATCCCATCTTGACCATACTCATTAACAATAAACTCCTTTCCTGTATCTAAGTTCTTAATCAAGAAAAACGCACCTAATTGGCTGTTCGAAAACATCATTGGTGAATGCGAGTGATGCTGCTCCGGACACCCATTACTCCCACCAACCATGGGTGATTTACCCGATTCCTGGTATGGGCAAATTCGAGCAGTTGACACATTTATCATAGATGATGTTCTTGTTAGGCGCTGTTTGGATACAGGCCCAATCAATTCTTCTTTCCGTTCCCTGTCAACAGAAAAAGCCTCGATATCGCTATCTGACCTGCAACGCACAAAATACATAGGCTGCGGTGAAGGCATGGCGGAAGGGAGCGGAGGTTCCTGTTTCGATTCGCCAACATTTTTGGAATTGACATCAAGAGAATCCTCGTTATCCGCAATTTTCCTGGAGATGGGAGAATTCAAGGCTTTTGTGGTTGGATTCCGTACAAAATCCTTGCTACTACCGTTCGACAAGCCCATCCCTTGGAGGAGGCGCTTGCGTCGATCGGTGATGGATCCTGGAGCTTCCATCCAGATGTCGTAATTCGGTGACATTGCCGCCGCGGCAGCAGCGGCAGCGCCGTAGTTTCTGTATTGGGCGGTGGAGACGGAGGAGATGGCGGAGGCGAAGGACATTCGCGTGTCGTCGAAATCATCTTCGTCGTCGGAGCCGGAGGAAGCCAAGTCGAGAGGAACGACGGAGGATAACCGATCAAATGTCTCGAAGAAACGATCGTCGTCGTCGTCGTTTTCGCCAAGGGCGTCCCAATTCATGGTAAGCGTCTTTTGGCGCTGCATTTTGTTGGCTCCAGGGAATAAATTACAAGATTAAATCGAGAAGAAGAAAAAAAGATGAAGAATTGAGATGGAATTTGGTTTTGAAATGATCTTTTTTGTGTTTTTTTTTCTCTTTCTTTTCGATTGATTTTTCTGTTTGAGGAAGGAGAGGGAGGGAGGAAAAGGAGGGAGTGGCAAGCGTACCGTTATGGGATGTGGGGAATTTAGAGGGTGGAAGAGAAATGGTCAAAGGTGTCAAGTTAGCACTAAGTACTTGCCTTCACGTCTTTGGTGCAATTGATTAACTAATTAATTAAATGATTGATTGATTGATTAATTAATTAATTAATAATATTGATAGAAAGTAAAAGCTACCGTGTTCAAACTTGAAAGATGATATTAAACCTGAATTATTAACGATAGAGATACACAAGCAATTGAACTATTTTAGTTATTTGTTATTCAACTCCTTAATTAATTATATTTTGTAATGATTAATGGTGTTAGGATTTAGATTGGACTATAAGGTAAATCTCCAAAAGTTAAGGAAATAAAGTATGAATATTAAAATTGAGAAGCGTAGTATCAAAGATAACAAAAGGGTACTAGCAGAGTGATTTGAATATTTTGTGAATTTCCAGTTTTTGTTCCCACGGATAAGCCCAGTCTATATATCTTCGGCCCGGCTTAACCTGCAGCAATCAATTGAGATCCTGGGCTGGGCTCACACAAACTAAATTCACAAAGCCCAAAAGAGGAAGGTGACAAAAATACTGTAGTGTAGTCGGGAATCAGGATTAGTTTAGTAACTTACTAGCGGATCCTAGTCTTTAATAACAGAAGAAAAAAAACTGATTGGTTTATGGGGTGATTTGTTATCGTGAAAACTCATAAAAACATGTATTGTGAGTCTTTTAAAATATGAGTAAACTTTTAATTTTTCTTTTTTTAGCAAAATGTAAGACTTCAATTATTAAAATTGAAGGAGGAAATTATAAACAAGCCGCGAATAAATTTATGTGAGTTAAATTGAGTTAATCTAATCTTTTAAAAAATATAGCTATATATCCATATGAAATTTGATAAGGAAAAAAGAATACATATATTGAATGATATAATTATTGAAATTGGCGTTCCAAATTGAAGGAGGCTTGTCGATTGTCATCTTCATATGGTTCTAGTACGCTTGCGTATAGCCTAAAATATAATATGGTCCAGCAAATTATATTACATATGGACATAGAACATGACTCTAGCAAATTATATTTCAAGAAATTGTTGTCCTTATTTAATTTTTAAGATCATTTTTTTTAGTCAAGACAAAATTAACCCTAAATAATTTTAAATTAATCACTTTTTGAAGTAAAATTAAAAAGAAATGGTTCATAATTAACAAAAATAATTTGATAAAAAATTATACAAAAATTATAATTTAATGATTATCTTGATTATTGTGAAAAATGGAAAAGTGACCGAGGGAGGAAGTATATTTTTATATTATAAAGCACCCATAATTTATACTCCCTACCTATAAATCCATCCAAGTGTGCTTAATAATTATAGGATTGTTCAATGTTCTTGAATTTGGCGACAAACGTGATTAATTGATCAGCAATTCACAAAATTCCATAATCTACTACTCCGTACTAATTCTTTCTTCTCTTTCTTCTCTCTCCTTGGCACTGAATTATGAACTCTCACGGGAAAGGAGACGTAGAATTAACCAACTTGTTATTTGTTGTAAGGAAACCAAGAGAGCACATCGTGGAGGATGTTTGCATTTCTTGGAAATCTAAACATTTTCGTACGCAATACCAAATCTAAAAGGAATTCTATACCTATTATAATCAATAATTAGCTTAGCTAGCTAGGGATGTGGGCACATACTTGGAAAATTCTGAGCACTCTCAGCTTACTCCTCAACTAGCATCTTATATCTAATCACATCACTGATGAACTGTGTTATATATTAAGATCCCAAAAAAACAGATCAAATTATTACTCTCTCTATCTTAAATGATATTTTTGGTGTGAATTTTAAACGAACCAAGATAATTTATCATATTTCTTCCGTTTTCTTTTAATAGTTTTTTTATATATTTAGATTTTAATTGGAATTAGATTATTTACGTAATACCCATAAATCCATTAATTATTTTCTTTACATTATCAAACATTATCAAAAAAGGATGAAATATGTTATTTAATTTGCGTTATATCTAAACCTATTTTGCAAGTAATTAATTCGTAATTTAGTGAGCTAGTATTAAATTACACCTTTTCTTAAGAAAAAGAAGATAATGTATACGGCAATTATTACCACCCTGGCATACTTAATTATTTCGCCATCAAAATCACAATCACCACCACCACAACAACAATTTGTACCTTTTCCACATCTATCAAGTCACTGAGATCTTTATATTCTGACTCTCTATCATGATTCATGTCCAAACAAAAAAACAGAAAGAATATGCTTTGATTTCTTTAACTGATGAAAACCTTTGATGATCTTTAATTAGTGATCCAATTCTTAAAAAAAATTAAAAGATATACATATAGAACATTCCTTTTCTCTCCAGTCTCTCTAAGAATAAATTCCTTTCTTTGAAACTCTATAACACCTTGATTACAAAAGAGAGCACATATGCAGTAAAGTTGGAAAAGGGAAGAAAAAGAAAACAAAAGAAAATCTAACTAACCCACCCCCTTTCCCCCCTACTCTATCTTTACTTCACCTTAAACTTTCAACCTTTTAACCTTAAAAAACATACACATCAAGATCCAATAACCAATGACTAATTAGATTATAGTATATAGTACAATGGTATTTCCCAAAAAAAAATAGAAATGAAGGTTAGGTTTTAACTCCGAGAGCTCTTTATTTATGATTATGAACGATTGACCATGAAACTCAATGGTTTTCGATGGGTGGTAAAGCACCAGCAACGAAAAAACAAACATATATGAATATGTGAAAAAAATAATTCAGCTGAGAACAATTAATTACATTAAAGATCGCAAGGAAGGTTGGAGTCTTATTGATTTTTACATAATTAATAATTTGTTCCATCGATCGACTTACCAAGTAACTGTCATCAAAAAAGTAGTAATTACTAATTAATTGACAGCTTAACGGTCGTCGACGTCGACATTGAGATCCCTTCTTGCTTTCTTCATCTTGCGACACAAATCATCGAGAAGTTGCGTTGGGAATAGCGATTCCACATCCTCCGACAGATCAAGATAATTATTATGTCGACTCTCATACGGCCGCGGCGACGGCGACGACGATGATTTTCTTTTGCGGCGTACGAGCGCTCTTCTCGGTGCGCTAGGACAATGCGTCATCACCGGGATTCTGTGCTCCAACGACGTAGGAGTATTGAACCCATCTTCTTCTTCTTCTTCATGCTGATTAATATTCTCTTCTTGGGCTTGACCTGCAGGTTCTTGAATTTCTAATACGGGTGTCTTCAAAAGATCGAACTCAGCAGCCTCTTCTTGTTCGTCGCTAGCATTAGAAGATTCTGCATCTGAGACTCGTGCTGGAGGAGGAGGGAGAACACTCGAGGAGATCGCAACAGGAGATACTGAATTCGACATTATTGAGAAGGAGATGGCAATTCTATAAAATCTTCTGACCACATAGAGGAGAGAGGACGTGTTAATTTGTTTAGTGATTTGAAGAGGTGAGGTAAGATCTTTCAGTTTTTTCTACAATTTTGGTGGGAGAAAACAGTTGGTAGAGAGAGTTTGCATCGGATCCTACGCCAAAGGAGAGAATTAAGATGGAGGGAAGCGTAAGCGTTGAAAGCCTCCACGCATTCACCCACTGATAAAATAATATTAAAATATCTCTCTATCTCTCCTTCTCTCACTGTAAATAGAAGAGGAAAAAAACTTGGGTACATAGGATGATAACATGTACCCCAAATAGTGTTAAAATACTACTATTGTTATTACTTTTGAACACGTGTAATGACAAGTTTTACCCAAATTTTACTCGAGAGGAGAGTACTAAGCAGTTTTTAATAATGTTATTTTTCATTACTTTTTTTCCTATAAATATATCTCTGTAATGCTGTACTATTTATTTTAGGAATATACTAGTGTGGTAAAATTGCTTTAAAATCACACGTAAGGTAAAATACTATGGAATCCTCACTAACTTTCTGAAATAGTAACAAAAAATAATGCAAACATTTAAAAATTAAGTAAAGTGTATACTAATATTCAGTTGCAAAATGATAATTAATTGCCCACTGAGTGAGTATTTAGATAATATTTCATGTTTTTATATTTTGTTTATCTACTGTCGCTACGGACTTTGATGCATCAATGCACGTGGTTTGCTTGGTGGGGACCACGTAGTTGATCTGAGCTTTTCGTCTCCCGCTTTCTTATTTCTGTTCGTAATCGTATCGTCTCGCGAGTCCGTGATATAATAGAACTAGGTAGCTAGTTAGTTGGATACCTTGTCCATCTTAGCAAGCAAACTAATAAATTTACTGCGAGATTACCAAAAGTATATTTACTTTTTCTACCTAACAATTAATGTAGAAGAATTACTTTACCCCAAAAATATAAAAAATTATACATACAGCTAAATCATATAAAAAATATCAAATTAATCATCTACTTCTTTAAACATCACCAATTATTTATATAACATTTTTAATTTTTATAAATTATATAATTTTAACAATAATATACATAAAAAGGAGTGAGATTTTTATTTTTTTTAATAGGTAGAGAAGAGAAATTAAGTTCGAGTCTCTATTAAATGATGTTATATATATATGCAGCCCACATTCTGGTGCGAATTAATCATGCAAGCAGTAAATCACCTTCTTCTAAGTTCCAACCCGACACTAGCAGGTAGCCAAGACGAAAACGACAGGGAGCTGACACTACAATAGACCGACGGGCATTTTCAGATGGGCCGAAAATTACCGACCGTTGCAAATCAAAGAAGTTTGATTTTCACGCGAAAAGTTGGCACATGTCGTTTTCCACGAGTCAGATCTATCAAAAATTTAATAGGTAAATAAATGCGTTGAAAATCTACGTCTTAAACGTCAAGTTTTTCGACGAATTTATTTACCCGTCGAAAATTTGCATCTTAAACTCACTGTGTTCTGCTGGGCCGTCCAATTATGAAATTTTGAGTTATTAAGTGTTTATTTTTTTCTCAAAATGAAATTACCTATAAATAATTTGATTAATAACCAATTGAAAAGCTTATGAGGATTCGTGTTGTGAATCAGCCCGAGGGACCACCCACTCCAGGTAGTGGTCAGTCTATACACCAATCATAGATCAGTAGTTAATTTATAACCCATGTACTTATATGAATATTATTATGTAAAATAATTTTTTAGAGCTATTAGTTAAAAAATGTAATTTATCTCTAATTTTATTTAATTGTGTTGATCTCGTTAAGAAATCAGAATGTTTACTTTTTTTTAAATAATAAACATAATAAAATTAATTTATGAAAATACTTTGATGTTACTAATATTGGAACTAAAATTAATATATATGCAATGAAATTTGCAACAAAAAAAACTGAAAAGTGGACTCGTCGAAACTCTGTGAAAAAAAGAGGGAAAAATAAAAAAAGGTGGAGGTCTTCGACGGGCATGGCCCGTCAAAACTATTAAAAAAGACAGATTTTTTACGAGCACCCGTCTGTCTTTTTATGAGAGACCGCGTCCTTATCGTTTTTGATTGATATACCGTCGGAAACTCACGTGTAACGACGACTTTTATTTCAACGGAAAAATTCCCTTAAAAAACGTTTGTTTTCTACGGGAATTGAAGTTTACCAACCGGTTACCCACCTGTTGATATTTTCTGTCTTTTTAGTGCGATTGATGACGACTGACATATATGCATTACATAATAATAATGATCTTCTGATCTGCTCCCTATTGACAAGTCGTGAGCAAACCATACCTTAAAATTTAGAGCAATTTGCCTCTCATGTCACTATCACATCAAAACATCCCACGTCATTCATCTATTCAATAATGATCCTCCTTCTTTTAACTTTCATCATGAAAATTTAGAAAAAATTGAGAATCTTGAGAATTCATGAAAGAAATATAGTAAAACTAGTTTGTGGATAAACTCACACTTGGTACGATTAATTAGTTCTTCAACCATAGGCATTAGAAGTATTTGTGATTTATTACTGAGATAAAATTTAAATTATACATTGCTATAGTTATAGGTCTATCTCATGTAACGTTAATAAAACTTCAACATATTAGAAGTATTGTTATTTATCTTTAAAGTACCGATGTTATATACGTGGAACTGACTTGGTACTTTATATTATATAAAATGAAGAAAAAAATGATACTCTTAATGTACTGAAGTAGATATTGACATACAATTTGCCAACAAGCCCCGATTCGCTAAGAAATTTGCACAAAATTTACTATTTGAAAAGGTACTCAAATTTCAATCTCAATCCCGTCCATAATAGAGAAAAAAAATCCAATCCAATTGTTAAATTTATGTGGGGATATATATAGTCACTATTTTAATTTAGGGTCCGACGTCCATACTTACATAGAATTAGTAATTTTTTGTCGAATGGCAAAGAGAATACACGCGCGGAGATTGGAAAAAAATCAATTACACTAAACTTTAATTAATCCACAATCAACCAAACAAGTTTGTAAATTACTGATATTCATTAATGTACCAGCCGCGAGCAACTCTCTGAAATGTCTGTTACTGCAAATTTCATCACCAAAAATCTTGAATATATCACATGTCGGGACATTTTTACACTCGCAATAAACTCGGCGATAAAACGTCATCAGTCGCTGTTTTATTAGTACAGTACACACAACCAGCGACGACAAGTAGTGCATGGTTTTCATCAGCATGATTAAAGTCCCATAACTTCAGGTGAAAATATTCTCACACGCCTTTTACTATTTCATCTGAGTGACGACCCAATGGAATCTTTCCACCTCAGGTGGTACTATCCATTCTGTTTTGCGACTGGACTGTTATCCAAACTTTCGTCACCAAGTAGTGATAATGTTTTATATACTAAAATAAATATTTGTGAAAAAGGAGGAGTCACTAGTCAGGGGATTAAAAACACGTACTCTCATGGGGACATCATTGCATGCCATGCACATGGCTCATGTTTCTCCATTGCCAACCATCATGTCCCTTGCCTCACAATCATCTCCCTCTCCAAATTGCAACTGATCTCAATTTTAATCGATTTAAGAATTCCTTTCTCTTCTTCTTCGTGAAGTTTTTAATCTCATAAATTAAATATGGCATGCATTAATCAGCTAAACTACAATTTTATTAATCAGCTAAATTATAATCTTATTTGTAGTTACACATAATTATTTGTACATAAAATTAATTAATTTATTCTAGTAAACTGGATTAGAATAAGATGATCACTTAGGCTTTAAAACGTAAGGGGCCCGCGCAAATCCATTGTATCACTATCAAATGTATATGTAAAATATGCAATTTGTTCTGATTAGCTGGGATAAGAGTATATATCAATTTTTTTTTTTAATCAGCAGAAAGTTATATTGAAATGAATTGTCATGAAGAACATGACTGAAGATTACAAAACACTGCTTCAATAGCAGTGCGACAAACGTTCTCAACAACAAACGAAGCCCCAAAGAAAAGGGCACAGGACTGACTCCCTAGCCCACTATTAGACCTGACTCCTCATCAACCTACATCTGAGAAAACCGAGCTTCGATTCACCGATTGAGTAACCATGCCGGGGATTGAAGGACATCGAACAAACTGTAGGCGAACCCGTTGTCCTTACTTTTCAACCACCAATGCCACAAAGAATAAATCCTATTAAGACACCTCGAGTCACTGTACTCCTTTTGTCTGAACACGACTTCGTTGCGTGTCTTCCATATCAATTATATTAATTATTAATTATTAATTACTAAATGCATGGATGAGAGGTATTACACTTACTCCCTTAGGATTTTAATAAAAATCATTTTGGGTTTAAAATTTTGAGCCAAAAAGATACGTGTTTTTTTATACTCTTTACCATTCTACTCTCATTTTATTGCAATTTTACACGATTGTGCAGCTGATATTATTATAAATAAAAGAGTCAATAAAAAATATGAAGGTCACAAACAACTTGGAAACTCCAAACTGATCATTTTATTAACAAGCAAACCCAAATTCAAAATGATTTTTATTAGAATTCGAAAAGAGTATTTGTTAGAGTTCGGTCTGGTGCTGAGATGGTTTTCTGGTGTACAAAAAACACTCTGCTTTTAGAAGATGCTTTCTCCTTTTGAGAGGTGGGGTTCTGTACTATATTTGTTCCGGTAGATGGCCATGTCTTCCACTGTGCTGTGTCTATGCAATAATATATATTGGTTTGTCAAGATTTGAGGAACCCCACTCCCATATCCGTTAGGTGAAGAGTTACTATTATCATTTCTAGGATCCTTTCGTTACAAGAAAAGATATTGAACCAAACTTGAGATATATTTAGTTTTATTTTCCCTTCTACTCCCTCCGGTCCCCAAAGAATGTCTTTTACTATTTGCGCACGCATTTCAAAGAAGTCGGATGATTCACTATTTGATCCCGAATTTTTTTAACTTTTTTTCGAACGTACGTTAAGGATGCACGTACGTTCGAAAAAAAGTACGAAATTTTTGGGGGTAAAATAGTGAGTCATCCGGCCTCCTTGAAATGCGTGCGCAAATAGTAAAAGATGTTTAATAGGGACCAGAGGGAGTAGTTTTTTTTAGGTTTAAATTAAATGTATTTATAAGTTTATTAAACTTATTGGGTCAACAAATTGAAAAATAATTTGAAAAGTATTTATTCTATATATTAAAATTAAATGATTCTTACGTAATGTCACTTCAAATTAAATATTGTGTCACTAACTAGTCATTAGATCTATTCAACAATATAAATCTTATAATTGTAAAATCTTTCAGTTAGCCATTAGATGATTCAACGGTATCACAACTCAAATAATAACATTATATTATAAAATTTCTTTTTTTTCCAAATAAAAAAAGTGTAAATGGATCATTGATGAGGCAAATCCCACTTGAGACCACTGTTATCAGAACCGGACTGGATCTGCCGGTCTGATCGGTTCAATCAGATTTTTTTAGGTTTTCGGTTCTATTCAGCTATCTGATCGGATATGCATGCGAACTGGGTTCGACTGGTCGAACTGGCCGGGTTTTACCAACCGGCGAACTGGATTGAACCGACTGGTTCAATGCTCCTTCTCCAAAACGACGTCGTTTTGGTATTTTTTTATTTTTATTTATTTTTGTAATTTTGATGAGCCGGCCCATTACAGACATTGCCTCAGCCGGTTTAATCCGATTCAATCATCTAAGATTGAACAGTTCAATGTGTGAACGGTTCAAAATGGTTCAACATCTACAATTCGGTTGAACCCGATCGAATCATAAATTTTTTATTTCCGATTCGCTATCCTGTCCGATTCTGATAACTATAATTGAGACCGGGTAACAAATATTACAAACTGAATTGAATTCAATCCAACTCTTAATCTCTCAATGACAAATAAATTGTTAGACCTCTACGTGCAATAAAGAATATGGTCCATTAAACAACGGACTGAAGCCCAAAGTAAATATTTGTGGGATTGCAACTCTGCTCCAAACGGCGCCGTCTAGGATTTTGACGTCTTCAACTACGGAAGCTATGACTTCAACGAACTCAACTGTCTCTACAATGGCAAATCCAACGCTCCGCACTTTATTCTGGTGCAGAAAATGGGCGAAGAAGGATTGGGCAATCGCAGCCGTTGGTTTCACCGTCATAATCTTCATCGTCTCTCTCTCTTCCGATTCGCGAACAGCGGACAACTTCGCCTTCAACACAGATCTTCCTGCCACTTTCATCTCCGATGAATTCGTTGAATTAACTTTACTTCGCAGTGCCAAAGAAAAAGGCGCAGTTTGCTTAGATGGAAGCTCGCCAGCTTACCATTTCCAAAGAGGATCCGGATCCGGATCCAACAACTGGCTTGTTTACATTGAGGTTCGTCTGCTTCTTTTCGTTTGTTTATCATTTTTTATCTTCTTTTTTTATATTTTTTTTATTGGTTTTGTTACGCTCGTAGGGTGGAGGTTGGTGCAATACAATACCTTCATGTTTGCAGCGTAAAATGACACCTTTAGGATCCTCAAATTACATGGAACGTCAAGTTCGCTTTACTGGAATGTTAAGTCCTGACCCTATTCAGAATCCAGGTAAACTATTGATTTCCATTTCGTTTTTCATAATTTCACTCGCATTTCTTGTAGTCTATGAATCTTGATTGTTGGAATTACAATTTCTTCAGATTTCTTTTCCTGGAATAAAGTTAAAGTTCGTTACTGTGATGGCGCATCTTTGGCTGGCCATCCTGAAAGTGAGCCAAAGGTAACTTAATTGTGGGTGTATTCAAATTCGACTATTTTGGGAGAAACAAGATGTTCCTTTTGTTTTTTATTGACATTGTTTTTTGCTTGTTTTGTAGAATGGTTCTAAACTTTTCTTCCGAGGTCAGCTTATTTGGGAAACATTGATGGAGGAACTTCTATCAATAGGGCTGTCCAATGCCAAGCGTAGTGTTGAATATTCTACTCCTTTCCACCTCATTCCAACTCTACCAACTTAGCCTCCACTCATCCAACTCAAGTTTCCACTATGATGATTCCTCCAGCTCCTCTCCACTTCTACACTCTTGTAATGCTAGCCATGTTAGGATTAATTTATGCCTCAAGCATCTTTGTAGTTTGTGTATAAATAGGATCCTTTGTTCCTTGTACATTCAAGCAATTCAATACAACAATTCCTTCTCTTTCAATTGCTTCATAGTTTCTAACATGGTAGCGGAGCTAGTCTCCTAAAACCTTTTTTTTTCGTCAAAATTTTCCGGCGAAATTTCTATTTTTCTTCCGCTGCAAACCTCCGAAAAACACCTCTATCATTCACTAAATTCGACACACACCCCAGCCTCATCTTCATCGGCTTTCGACGAATTAATCTGGAATTTTTCGTCCCTTTCCAAGGCCGCACGCACCGCCGCACGCGCCGCCTCCGGCTACTCTCTGCTCGACTGTAAATTGAATTTTACAGCCTCTCTCCGAGCTACCTTTGTGCCACGCGCAACCTCTCTACCTTCTACTCTCCATTATCTTCGTCCTGTAAAATTTTGGCACCATTCTGCCCTTCGACGCGCTCTCCAGCATCTCAGCCGGCCACGCGCCGGTCGTCTTCTCCGACAGCCTCTCCGAGCTACTGCCACGTGGCTTCCTGCCACTGGTCGTCAGCGTGACACGTGTCCTCCAGCAATTCGTCCACGTGTCTGCTTCCGTGTCATTTGTCAGCTTACGTGCCACTTTGTTACTCGGCCACGTGTCACTTGTTGCTGCCTCCACTGTCTGCCACGTGTTTGTTTCTGATTCCTCCACGTGGCCCTTGATGCTTTGTCATCAGAGTTGACTTTGTCCTTCCGGTTCAACTCTTTGACCGGCCCGGTTCACCCGTTTTCCTACCGGTTTTATGTCATCAAACACCGGTTCCCAAGGTTTTTGAGGGTACTCTTTCTGTTTTTGGGGTCTATTTTGATCAATTCAGCCTTGAATTTTCCGGTTCAACTCTTGGCTCTTCCAGTTCCTTGTCATTCCTTCCGGTTCTTGATCTGTTTTTCGACCTCCCTTCTTGATGGCTTCAGACCATATTACCCGACCTATTTCCACCACTCTTGATGGTACCAACTACACCTTATGGCTTCAGGATATGCGCAATTTTCTCAAAGGGCGTAAACTTTGGCGTTATGTCACTGGCGACATTAAAACACCCACGGCCAAGGAAGAAGAAAGTTCTGATTCCTTCCAGTCCAGACTTGAAGAATGGGACAGCAACAATCATACAATCATTACCTGGGTTGGCAACACCTCCACCCGCTCCATTCGCCAACAATTTGGTCGTTTCGACACGGCCAAAGAGGTATTTGATTTTTTGGCCTCCCGATATTCTGCTACTAATGTTGCCTCTCGTTTACAATATCTCAACAATTTGCATGATATGCGTCAAGCACCTGGCCAGTCAATTTCTGATTTCTACTCAACCATATCATATGTGTGGGATCAATTAGCTCTATCCGAACCACAATGGTTATGTCCTGGGGATGCTCAACTCTTTTATACCTATCGTGATGAGTTACGTCTATATCAATTTGTTATGGCAATTCATAGTGACTATGAACATGTCAAGACTAATTTACTCCATCGTGATCCATTACCAACTGTGGATAAAGCTGTCAGTGAGCTCATTGCCGAAGAAACATGTCGGACCTCCTCTCGCGTTCTCACACAGTCTGTCCTTGCTACCACCACATCCCCACCAGCAAAACCACCAAATATTTCTAACCTTTTCTGCAGGTATTGCAAGAAAAGAAGTCACACCATCAACAATTGTTGGGCCTTGCAACGTAAACGTGACCAAGGCACCAGTCCATCAAGACCTCCATCTTTCTCTCGTCCATATGCCGCTGCCACTGACAATGCTGCTCCACCTGCTCCAGCACCTACTCCAGAACCCATGCCATCTCTTACTCTGAATGACGTTGACACCATTGTCCATCATGCACTCTCTCATGGACGGAATCCCAATACCGCCCTTTCCACCACATCAGGTAATACCTCTTGGCTATTTGATTCTGCTTGTTGCAATCATATGACATCTGACCTATCCAACTTCTCTTCCAAGACGTTAACCTCTACAACACCTCCCATTCACACTGCTGATGGCTCACTTATGAATATTGCTCATATTGGAACTGTTCGCACACCTAATCTTGCTATCTCTAACACCTATCATGTTCCTAAATTATCTGTGAACCTCTTATCTGTTGGACAAATGTGTGATATGGGATTTTCTGTTTTATTCTCACAACGTGGTGTGACTGTGCAGGACTCTGTGACAAACAAGATAGTTGGGGTAGGCACTAAGATAGGTCGCCTCTTTCAATTGTCCACCCTTAATCTTCCTTACAGTTCCTCTACTGTTGCTGTCACCTCTTCTAGTGCACCTGTTGCTTTTAATCTTTGGCACTCTCGTCTTGGTCATGCTTCTAAAAATAAACTTAAACATTTGTCTCAAATTGGTGTGTTGGGAACTGTCCCTAATGTTGATTTTGATTGTCTTTCTTGCCAACTTGGTAAACAACCTGCTCTATCTTTCAATAAAAATGCTGATATTGCCAATGCTCCTTTTGATTTAGTGCATTATGATGTTTGGGGACCTTCTCCTGTTTCCACCATGGGCGGATCTCGATATTTTGTTACCTTCATTGATGATTTTTCTCGATATACTTGGATATACTTGATGAAAAATAGATCGGAATTACTTGGTATTTATCGTGAATTTTCTGTTATGATTAAAACTCAATTTTCTTGTCACATTAAAAATTTTCGATCTGACAATGCCCTTGAGTATACACAACGAGCTTTTCTTGATATTTTGAAACAGGATGGCACCATTCCTCAATACTCTTGTCCCGGCACCTCCCAACAAAATGGTCGAGCCGAACGTAAACATCGACATATCCTCGACACCGTTCGCACTTTACTCATTGATGCCTCCATCCCTGAACAATTCTGGGGAGAGGCAGCCCTTACAGCTGTCTACACCATCAACAGAATTCCTTCCACTGTTCTTCAGAACCAAACACCCTTTGAAAAATTATTTGGTAAACTTCCCTCTTACTCCAATCTCAAAATTTTTGGGTGTGCATGTTTTGTTCTTCTTCAAAAACATGAACACACTAAACTCGAGCCCCGTTCCCGGTTATGTTGTTTCATTGGTTATGGAATTGATCACAAAGGTTACCGCTGTTACGATCCCGTTAGTCGACGCCTTCGGGTATCTCGACATGTGATTTTTTGGGAGAAAACATATTTTTCAAAAATCTCTTCCTTTCATATTTCTGAAACTTCTCACAATCAATTTTTTACTAATCCTTCTTTTGAGTTTTTTCCAGAAGAGTTGAGTGGAGAGAATAATATTAGTGAGGAAAACAGCTTGCATGAAAACAGAGAGCATGCAGAGGGAGAGCGACAGAGTAACAACCATACTCTAAGTGAGGAAAACAGCTTGCATGAAAACAGAGAGCATGCAGAGGGAGAGAGTCAGAATGAGCAAAACAATTTGAGAGTTCAACCACATAGTGAGGTACAAAATCACCCGAGTGCTCCAACAGTCCATCCACATAGTGAGGTCCTCAGTCTACCGAGTGCTCCATCCATCCATTCACAAAGTGAGGTACCAAATCTAACTGTTGAAAATATTCCCTTTGCTTCCCGTTATCCCTCTCGAACTCGTGTTCTCCCCACTAAACTTGGTGACTATCATCTTTACTATGCCTTGGCTACCTTACATGAGCCCACCTCTTTTCATGAAGCATCTTCTAACCCACTTTGGCAGAAAGCAATGAAAGAAGAACTAGGTGCTTTGCAGGACAATTACACATGGGACATTGTTGACCTTCCGGCAAGAAAATCAAAAGTAGGATGCAAATGGATATACAAAATCAAGACAAAATCTGATGGGAGTCTTGAACGTTACAAAGCAAGATTGGTGGCAAAAGGGTATACACAAGAATATGGCATCGACTATGAAGAAACATTTGCTCCAGTAGCTCGCATCACCACCGTTCGTACCCTTATTGCAGTTGCTGCTTCACTTAAATGGTCTCTCTCCCAAATGGATGTCAAGAATGCTTTCCTCAATGGAGATCTTACAGAAGAAGTGTATATACAGCCTCCACCAGGTTCCGATATCCCTTCCAACAAAGTTTGCAAACTTCGAAAGGCTTTATATGGTCTTAAACAAGCTCCCCGAGCTTGGTTTTCAAAGTTCAGCAATGTCATTCAATCTCTCGGCTTCACCTCTAGTCCTCATGACTCGTCCTTATTCAAGAAAAAGTCCGACCAAGGTACTATCATCTTACTACTTTACGTGGATGACATGATAATTACTGGGGATGATATTTCTGGCATTCAAACTCTCAAAACCTCACTCAGTCAACAATTTGAGATGAAAGATCTAGGTAAACTGAGTTATTTTCTTGGGATTGAAGTAACAAAATGCACTGATGGTTATTATTTATCTCAAGCAAAATATGCATCTGATCTTTTATCTCGAGCTAGCATTTCCGACAGCAAAATTGTAGATACTCCTCTTGAACTTAACATCAAACTTCGACCGAATGATGGAGAACTTCTCTCTGATTCCACCCTCTATCGACAACTTGTTGGCAGCTTGATCTACCTCACCGTGACTCGTCCAGATATTTCCAATGCTGTCCATCTTGTCAGTCAATTCATGGCCGCTCCTCGTTCTGTTCACTTCGCTGCTGTTCTTCGAATTCTTCGCTACATCAAAGGCACCATCTTTCATGGTCTTCATTTTTCATCTCACTCCCCATTACAGTTGTATGCTTACTCTGATGCTGATTGGGCTGGAGATCCAACTGATAGACGATCAACTACTGGTTACTGTTTCTTCCTTGGCAATTCCCTCATATCATGGCGTAGTAAGAAACAAACAGTTGTTGCTCGTTCTAGTACTGAAGCTGAATATCGAGCACTTGCAGATACCACATCTCAGTTGATTTGGCTACGATGGCTACTTACTGACATGGGAATTCCTCAAACTCAATCAACTCCTCTCTATTGTGATAACCAAAGTGCAGTTCAGATAGCTCACAATGATGTATTCCATGAGCGCACAAAACACATCGAAATTGATTGTCACTTTGTTCGTCATCATCTTCAGCAAGGAATTCTTCAATTACAATCCACCTCCTCCATCGATCAAACAGCTGATATCTTCACTAAAAGTTTATCTACTCGCCGTTTTCAAGATCTACTTTTTAAACTCAACTTGTCATCAAAAATGCCACCTTGAGTTTAAGGGAGGGTGTTGAATATTCTACTCCTTTCCACCTCATTCCAACTCTACCAACTTAGCCTCCACTCATCCAACTCAAGTTTCCACTATGATGATTCCTCCAGCTCCTCTCCACTTCTACACTCTTGTAATGCTAGCCATGTTAGGATTAATTTATGCCTCAAGCATCTTTGTAGTTTGTGTATAAATAGGATCCTTTGTTCCTTGTACATTCAAGCAATTCAATACAACAATTCCTTCTCTTTCAATTGCTTCATAGTTTCTAACACGTAGCTACCTCAAAGTGTTGTTGATAGATAACGGAAAAGGGCTTGCTTTTTTCTCTTTATTGTTTCTAAAAGAATAAATTTGCTCATGACCGCACACCTTGTGCAGGCACTCCTTGCTGGATGCTCTGCTGGAGGATTGGCAACCCTTATTCATTGTGATGCTTTTCAAGAACGTGTGCCGCATAATGCAACTGTCAAATGTCTTGCTGATGCAGGTTTTTTCCTTGATGAGTATGTTTTAGTGCATAAATATTACTGTAGTATCTAGTGCACTAATATTGCCTTGATGAGTAGGATTTTTCCTTGATGAGTATGCTTTAGTGCATAACTATTAGAATCTAGTGCACTAATATTTTAATTTAACATGCAATATGAGCCATCTGATATACTTTTGTTTCCTTCGTTTCAGAAAAGATGTTCTTGGAAACTCGACCATGAGATCTTTCTACAGTGATGTTGTCCAACTTCAGGTGTTACTCACTCCCTGGCTTCAATGATTTTGGCTAGATAGTAATAGATCCTCTTTATTATTGATAATTCCTCACTTGCTAGCATTCAGTGTTCTATTGTTCATAATATGTTGGATCCCTATATGATTGATGAGACATAAGTGGTGGCATGCCGATTGTAATCTAGAGTTGAAACCATTGAATAGGATAGTTGTGGGCTGAATATATTGGCATTTGTTTTGTTAGTTTAGTTCTGTTGATGCAGAAGCAGAGGTTCCCTGAGTCCTGAAATAGTTTGTTTATGGATGAAATTAGCAACTTTCATCAGTCCGAACTATCCCCAGAAACACAAACTAACATGTTTTAATTCTGTTCTTCTTTTGTGCTGTTCAAATTGGCTGTTGCAGTCGTTGGATTTTGATAGTAAATTTCATGAAGAATAACAATTGACTTTGTTTGTTGCTTGTTTTGTCAGGGTGTAATGAAAAGTTTGAATAAGAATTGTATTGCTAGATCAAGGTCCAGTGAGTCATCCAAGGCACAGGTTTTGCTCCACTTTTCTTTTGGGCATATGATCCCTCTGATTGTATTATCACAAGGTTCTGTTTTTCTTCTCAGTAGTAATCTCTGACTCACAATGGCAGTGCCTATTTCCTCAAGAGATCACTAGAGACATAAGGACTCCATTTTTTCTTGTCAACCCTGCTTATGATTTTTGGCAGGTAATTCATCCAAAGAAAATATTATACTTTTGTTCATAAATTGCATGTGCATCAATCTTGTTTCTCTACAATCTGATACTGAAATGAATTTATTAGATACAACATATTTTGGTACCAGATAAATCGGATCCCCATGGCCATTGGAAAAAATGCAGAATGAGCATTCACTATTGTAACCCAAGCCAGGTGGAAATGCTACAAGGTAATTGGAAGTTACATTCTTAGAAAACCCCTTTCCCTTTTAGTGCCTTAAATCCGGTAACTTCACTGCTACATTCTTGTTTTAGAGTCTGATCTATAGGTTTCTCCTTGTCAACTTACCATGTACAGGTTTTCGTAGTTCTCTGATGAACACCCTGAGTGATTTCCAACAAAAGAAAGAGGTGGGATTGTTCATAAATTCATGCTTTATTCACTGCCAAACCTTTATGTCTGAGACATGGCATTCGCGAACTTCTCCAAAAATCAATAACAAGGTGAGAGCATTTATCTTCTTATTGTTTGTGGGGTTACGTCTCATCTAAATGTTTGCATATTCAGAATTTATTTGGTTTTGTTACATATGCTTGAAGTGTGACAATTCTCTTTCTAGCAGACCATTGCGGAGTCAGTAGGAGATTGGTACTTCGGCCGTGAAGTACAGAAGCTAATCGACTGCCCTTATCCATGCAATCCCACTTGCCATCACATGAATTTCTTAAGACCCTGATGAAGCTCTGCATTATAGTTTCTTTTGGGTTCTTCTCAACATCCGCATCTCCTGTCAAGCCTCATGGAACTTCAAGTTCTTAGTCCGAAGAATGGACTGAGATAGTGGAAGTGGGCGTTCAAAGTATTGATTTAGTTGCATCTAAATTAGCTGCCAAGTGGCATCTCTCATTTTAGCCGAATCACAGAACGAAACACAAATGTGCTTCCATATTCCAAATGCTGGGATGACATGACCACCTTGTCCTTGATTTGTACATGGCATTTGAAAAAAACAATCTAATTGACCTCACACCCTAAGAATTTACTATATATACTAACCATTCACATATTTTTTTTATATGAATGCAACTCTTAAAACTTAAATTAAAAATACCATAGTATCCTTAAATAAAATTCAATATCCACCTTAATTCTCTTTTAGAAAAAATAAATAAAGAATTCAAATATAGCATGGAATAGTATTGGCACAAGTATAATGGGCTATACATTTTGGTTGCGAAATCTCGTTGTCAATTCTTGGTTGAAATTTGAAAATATCTAATTGACCCTAGAAATAAGTAGGACCGATTTTTCTTGTCAAGACGAAGTCATTTCGTTGATATTTTCCAGTCTTGGTTGTCGAGAGAAACCTTTGTAAATCTTCAAAGTTCCCAAGAATTCGAGGGTCGTTGCAAATTGGAATTGGAATCATTTGCTGATTCACTATTTTATTTTGCCAGTGAAATTGAATCGATCAATTTCATACTAATCATATTTGCATCCATGATCAGCTCAATAAAGAGTAATTAAAAATATTTCCAGCACGTGATTATCATCCTAAACACTTTTTGTTTTTAAACATACGAAAGAGTTAAACCACTCATATTAATTAACTCGAAATGTATATTGGTATAAAAGTCTACGTTTACCATAGTTGACGAGCTATAGTTCAGTGAGGACCTAAAATGATTGGTGTTCTTGGGTAGGTAAAATAGTTCACGGTCGTGATGTTATTAGAAGTATCTAAACCACCAGCACCTGCTCTGAAATTTAAGTTGCAAGTGCACCTAAAAAAAATGATTAAATAATAAATATCATCAGTAAAATCACCCTTTTACACAAGGATTGATTTTTAGTGAGATGGTAAGAAATTTATTCGACTTTAATCTATATCTCGAGTTAAAATAGAAGGAATAATTTTTTTTTCTTTTTCATATCCGAATAAAATTTATCTGATCGTAACTAAAATAGCATATAGCAATATCCTTGGAAAGAATAAAATAAATAAATGACGAGCAGGTTTATTTTAAAATGGTAGTGATTTGCATAACCTTTAAGTAAACGAAACGCGTTTACAAATTAAGCACAACAATGATGTTACTTCATTGACTATCACTATCGTCCCAACTGCAGTGACCTTTGCATGCATTTTTATATGCATTGGTCGTTGAAGCTTAATTTTTTTTTAAAATAAATTAAATAATAAGTGTGTCGTCTTCCAGAGAAAAACGTAAAATTTTATGGATTCGATGCTGGTATTGTAATAATAATTAAGAATATAATCATTAAAAAAATTGATGATTTAATTCACTTAATTCTTCAGTCATGCTATATAATAATATAAGTATTGAGTAATGCTAGAAATACAAGTATTTTTATTAATTTTTATACTAAAAGAACACGTATCATTTTTATATTTAATTGATAGTTAATTATTTAAATAAAAATAAAAATATATAATCTAATTAGTAAGGATAAATCTTAATTATATTTTGACATATTCGTAAGTATTTAACAAAGCAAGTAAGTCGTAACAACTCCCAAACAATGTCTAAAGTCATACATGTACCAACAAAATAAATTACAAAATTTCTACTTAAAAAATATAAAAGTGCTTTTATATTTGCAAGAAATCTAAGTGCTTGGAGTTAATCATGTTAAACCACATAAGAGTAAGAAATTAAAAGTATAGGGGAAAAAAGAGAATGTAGCCACCAAACTATAAAAAAAAAATTTAATTTGGATTAATTGGTCTCCCATTTTGTAAAAATTGAACAAATTAATCATTTTATATGGATTTATTTAATAAACTTTGAAAATTTGATCCTTGTACTTATCAGTTTTGATCATTTAACTCCTAGAAAGTCAGAAAAAAGTATAAATTAATGAAAATTAATAAAACAATTAGGACTTTTTAAGAAAATATAAATTATATAAAATTTTAAATAAACGGAAATTTTCCAAACAAATATTTAAAAATTTCAAAAGAAATATTAAGTAATCCATAAAAATAAAAATTATAAAAAATAAGAAAATTTAAAATATGAAACATTAAACTAAAAATATTGTAGTATTTGAATTTTGCATGATTGATAACTTAACTACAAAATAAACCCACATTAACTACATATTGTATGAATTAATAAAAGAGTCAGAGGCGGGGAAAGTCTTTTTTTGTTTAAGAATGAGAAAAAAAAAGAAATAAGGAATTTTACTTATTTTTTGATAATGTTTATGGATTATTAATTAAAAAGTTTACTACATGCACCAACATTCTTAATTTGTTATTTTTATGGATTATTTAATATTTTTTAGGAAAAAATTCCTTCATTTTTCAATATTTTTTGCCATTTTTGATAATTTTTAAAAAATTATCTAATACTCCTTCTGTTTTTGAATAATTGACTTTTTAAAACAGTAACAAAAAGTACAACAAACACCCAAAAGTCAAGTAAAGTGAACAGTAACAAAAAGTACAAAAGTGAAAAATGACGACTATTCGAAAACGGAGGGAGTATTTCTTAAGAGTTCTTTATTTTATTAATTTTCCTTAAAAACTCTTAAGTTTGAGAAGAAAGGCATCTAAAAGCAACACATTGCTCAATTCATAGAAACATGTAACAATGCAGAACCTATGAAAAATTGATGGTGAAACAATTTGTTCGCTAATTAAAAGGTGTGGCTTTAGAATGGTACACTGGGCTCATTTATATTTTAATTATTTTTTGAATTTTTTTATGTTTATGAATTATTTAATATTTTTATAAAATTTCCGTTTATTTTAAATTTTTTTTCAATTTTTCTTAAAGTTCTTAATTTTTTATAATTTTTAAACATTTTTTTTTTATTTTATAATTTTTTTTCAATTTTCATAAGGGCTAAATGATTAAAACTGACAAGTAGAAAGATCAAAATTTTCAAGTTTATTAAGAGGATTCATACAAGATGATCAATTTGTCTAATTTTTACAAAGTGGATAGTCAGTTAGTCCAAATTAAAAATCAGGTAGCGGGGAATTTTTTGTTAATTTAGTAGCTACCATGTTTTTTTGGGTGAAAGTTATATGTACTCATAATGTAATCCATCCCAGTAAGCTCGCGATGCGATTAAACTAGATTTTCGTTATATGAGTTTTGAAGAAATAAAAGGCTTTTGACGGTCGAGAGAATTCTATGTGATTGCATCTTGTGGTATTTCATCATACTAATAGAAGTTGTTCTCCATCTTATCCGTAAATGTATGCATTTCAGAATCACGTAAACCTCGAGTCCAAGAAAAAGAAAAAGATGATCAAATGAGAAGAAAATGTTCATGGTGTCATCAAAACTTTTGTAACACATTTACAGTATCAACAGATTCAACACAGTTGATATACGGTACAATGGGGGTGGTCTTGTGATGATCTTGTTCCTAGAGCCTAGGTGATTACATATGTTACAGACAATATAGGCAAAACTGTGGAGATTGTAGGAATGAAAAAAGATGGAAAGAAGTCAGAAATGGCAGATTCATTTTTTTAATGTTTTTTGCTTTTTACACAGATGATCGCCATATTCTTCCTTCCAAAGATATAATTATGACCGAGACATCATCATGGTATCTCCGCCTTTCCCCTTGTGGAATGTCGAGCAATTCATGGAAGTCTATACCTGCAAACAATGCCAAGCCAAAAAACATCAGATTCTGTTTTAGCTAGCGGAGAGCAGATGCTGCTTCTTAGAGTTCTATTGTTATAGTTTAGTGACCTTACCAGCTTTCCTGGCTGCACGAAACAGAACTTCTTCGATTAGATGTTGTGCAGGATCACCTTCAGGAAACGAAGCAATGAAGGACTCAACTTCCGCGACAGCTTCATCGTTGGTGAAGTATTGGTATAGCCCATCAGATGACAGGATTAAGAATCTGTCCTTTGGGTTGAGTCTGTGGTGGTGGAGGAATGGGACAGAAGTGATGTATGGTGAGGTTCCAATGTAGTCAATTCTGAACATTTCTAGGAGCAAGTCATTCCATTTCGGCTGAAACCAACAATACCAAAACAGGATTCAATGACAGTCCAAGAAATGAGAATTGCACAAGTTCCATCACAACTGAACATGAACTTCATATCAACTCGATTACGAATTGAAGGAACCAGTTCAACTAAATGTTGTAAGCGCGTAAAATTTCAGCGAAAACCTAAACTAGACACCAGCAACATTCTAACTATCAAATTTGTGTGAATTCTGAGCTATATCTGAGAATACCTGTTTGAGAAATCCAACACCAAAAGCGCGAGTAACCTTCAAATAACCTTTAACTCTATCGTTCATTACGGCAGAAGCATCATTTGGGTGTGCTTTCTTGATTCTTTGAACTTCCTGGAAACCAAAAACAGAACAGAACTTTAGTTCACTTATTCAATACACAAAGCAGAAATGAACTTACTAGTAACAAAGTAGTACTAAAGATTACCTTATCTACATAAGTAGTGTGATCTACAGTTAGCTGATTGGAATTCAAGCTATTTAATCTATAGAATTCAAGATCACCATCACAAACTTCGGATTCGCGCATGCTTTCTTCGCAAATAATCTCCAAATCTTGGTTTCCTTTCTGGGCTAAAACCGCGCGGCTATCACCAACATTCATCAAGTAAACATCTTCCCCTTTCATCAACATCACCAAAACACAAGAACCCATTAAAGCCAACTCAGGATTCTCCCCTGCCATCTTATCAGCAACCTCAAAGTAACTCTCCTCTGTCGTCCTCAACGCCTGCGATAGAGCTTTCAAAACATCAGAATGGTTCACCCCATTCAAATTACACCCTCTACCACTCAATCTCTCTTTTAATTTCCAATCAAGATCTACCCTTTCTCTGTAACATTCACAACTCCAAGTCTTGGCCGCGGCGGGAATCCTACTCCCACACCTCAAATTCCTCTCATTTGAGCAATTTTCTTTATCAACTGAACCCAAAACCACCGCCTCCTCTGTTTCCTCTGTTTTTACATTGGATTCAAACTTATCATTCCATAACAACCCTTTAAGCTCTTTTTGCACATTAATGTAAAGATTAGAAAGCAAATAATCAGGCGCATCAGGACCGTTAAACCCATCATAAATCCCTACAAAAACCCATTCATGCTCTTCTGATATCACTACATGAACTCTATCCTCCCCTGCCTTCCCTTGCGCCCATTGCAAATTCTGATTTTCCATAGAAATTTCACTGTCACCATCCACGTCATTACTAATTGTGCTCTCGCTCACCTGACCACTCAAATTCCTGCCGCCGCTGCTACTGATACTGCTACGGCCGCCCCCGCTGTTGCTTACGGAGGACAACGACGCCGTTTCTCTGACATGAGTGACTCTGCTCTTCTGCCCACGTGTCATCTTGCCAGAAATCACTCTCTTCAATATCTTGAGCAAGCCTTCTTTCTTGGGCTTCTTCACCTCACTTCCTTGAGAGCAGCTTCTCTGCAACTTATCATTATTGCTCTCTGTAAATTTATCTTTATCAATCGGGCCAGAATTGAATCCGACCCGGTCAATTGGGCCCGATAGGAATCCGCGCTCTAAAGGGCCGGATAAGAAACCTCTCTCGATGGGTCCTGACCCAGTCGAAAGGGCGCCGGACTGCCCGCGCGGCACCGGCTGGAGAGGGAGAGAAGCGAAGCAATCGGAGCTTTCAAAAGAGGAAGCCGGATCCAAACCGGCGCTATTGGTACCTATATCAAGAAAAGAAGTTGAAAGCGGAGTTGATGTGTTGGCGCTGACGGAAGCGCCGGATATCGACCGGAACGTCGTCGTTTCTTCCGAGTGAATTTTGTTGCTGGAGGCAACGGAGGAAAGACGAGGCGGTTCGGGTCGGATGTAGCAGAAGGAATGGCCCAGTCCATCATGGAGCTGGTCCAACAAGTGAACGGGTATGTCGTGCCGGAGTGATATGTCGCCGCTGCTGACAGTAAAACACTGTCCTACTTTAGTAACGCCATTACCCATTTCAAAAATTCATCAAAAAACAAGAATTATTATTTTTTGGTTTGTTGTGAATTCTGGGTTTTTTTAGTTCTTGTTATGATGAAGAAAGTGTGTAACGAGGAAAGTTGTTGCAGGGGAGAGGATGGAGTGAGAAATATGTAAGAAATATGAAGAGTTGACTTTTGGAAGATTGTTTTTTATTTTTATTTTTATTTTTTAAAAATGTTTTAGTGCTCATTGGGGAGTTGACTTTTATGGGTTGTGGCGTGGGATGGGAAATTTTAAAAAAATGTGGGAATAGCAAAAAAGTCAAAACTTTAGGGAGCATTATGATGTTAATCCAATGTTTTTATTTTATTATTTTTGGTAAAACATATTGCAATTTGCAACCTCATGAGAAGTTGAAACTTAGTGATCCACACGAGTGGTCTTAATTAATGTAATCTATTTTAAAAAACTTTAGATAGCAACTGAGATCGTAAGCTTTTCTCTACAACAAAATCAACTTTCACAAGCAACTTGTAACATTGTTTATATACACTACTGGCATAATCATGATTCCAATTACCTTGTAATAAGTTTTAATCAATTTGGCACTTCAATTTAATCTCAAGGGTTCACGTTTAAAATATTTCGGGTGAAAATTGACATGAATTTATTAAATTTTATCTCGCTATATGTAACTAGTTTATGATAAACAGCCTAGAGGGGGGGTGAATAGGCAAATAAAATTCTAACACAAAATGTAAGGATATATGAGTGCGGAAAAGAGAATGTAAAAACACAAGGATATATAGTGGTTCCAATTCCTCAATGAATTGTACTCCACTACCTAAGAGTCTTCCTCTTAGGATTTTGAACAACGACCACTTCGTTATTTACCTTGAGTTTTTACGGGTTCAACTCAAACCTTACACCTTGGTTTTTGCTAAGGGCTCAACCAATAAACCTTACACCTTGGTTTTTGCTAAGGGCTCAACCAACAAACCTTTCACCTTGGTTTTTTTGCTAAGGGCTCAACCAATAAACCTTTCACCTTGGTTTTTGCGGGCTCAACCAACAAACCTTACAATGTGATTTTTCTTGGCTCAATCACAACCTATCACAATCAAGATTACTTGACAAGAGAAATGTTAAATAGCAACACAAATTGGTGTATAAATAAACTATGTATGATTCAATAATCAACACCAATAAATGAACAATATTACCTCAAGAAGAAAGCGATCCAAACTCGAATTGAAAGACGCAAGAATGGTTGAAAACCGATAAATGAAGCTTGCGTTATAAAACTTTGATTAAAGGAGTTTGTAAATGTGATTTGTGTATATGAAACTTGTAAAATGCTTTCTTATCTTTGTAACTCATCTTAGATGAGTATTTATAGTGTCAAAAGATTTGTGACCGTTTATAGCCGTTGGAGCCAAAAACTATCCGTTTGCTACAGTGAAAAACTATTCATTGCTACAGTGAAAAACTATCCGTTGCTACAGTGAATCTACCCGTTGCTACAGTAAACCTATCCGTTGCTACAGCAAGCCTATCCGTTGCTACGGTGAAACTGTTCATTCCCCGTTGCTACAGTAGACTTCCCGTTGCTACAGTGAGTTCATCCGTTGCTACAGTGAAACTCTCCGTTGCTACAGTGAAATCAAAAACTCTTTTTCCAAAATTTATTTTTCGTGAAAAAATTCTTTTGACACTTTTCTTGAGGTATTATCGAACATAAATCAAGTGCTAATTAGAATCATACTTACACGTTTAAAGTCCTAATGTACACTTGATCTTCTAGCTTGCGATATCTTGATTTGTTGCCTCTTATTTGTTCCATCGCAAACTACACACATTTTAACTTCAAATTGCATTAGTATTATTAATTAGTTTGTGTGTCTAAAATCATCAAAACAAGAGTAAGTTGCCCTTGGGCTAACAATCTCCCCCTTTTTGATGATGACAACCACAAACTAATATCAAAACATTTTTAAACTAGCAATTGAAATTGAAGTTAAATGGAGAAAACTTACATCTCCTATCTTTGCCAAATAAATGCTCCCCCTACATAAACCATTAGTGCACATAGAGCATAGCAAAGATTTCAAAGATTTGCTCCCCCTTAATCTTACCTTTCTCCCCATTCTATAAGCTTCGTTACCAATCAATCTCCCCCTTAACTTATTCTCCCCCTTTGTCATTAGCAAAAAGGGTTAATAAAATAAGAAAAGTCAATTAAGATCATATGAGGAGTAATAAAGGAGCAAGCAAAGATCAAATCCAAAAATACTTTAACAAGTATTAAGATCAAACAATTATCCAATCCAAAAGTCAAAATACAAATATAAATAGTAAGATTATAAAGATGGATAATCTAAAAAATGCATAATTAAAACAGAATTTTTATTCAACAAACATGTCACGTTACACGAAACGTAGAGAACATTTAGAACATTGAAAATACTCAAGAACCAAACCTAATTAAAATTCCTTCATAATGGAATATTACAACTCTTATTAAACCTAAAAGACCATTACAAAGTATAAGAACAAATATATTTAAAATATAAAATACACGATACAAAGATGTGATCAAAGATGACATTGAGGTGAAGGGCAATCACATGGAGGACAATGACAAGGAGGGCACATGAACATGTCAACATTCTTTGGACAATTTTGTAGGATGAGAAAGGGTAAAGCAATGTAAGAAATCATCAATGCCAAAATGGCCAATATCATCCTCATCTCAAACGAAAGCATTTTGAAGATTCGAAGGAATTTGAAGGTAAAGCTTTCCGTTTAGGATATCTCTAGAGGTGTAATCTTATGGCTATTTAAACACAAAAATGGTTGCTTAAGATCTAAGAATTACGGCTCGAGGATATGCAATGTCGTTGACTATTATGCCCAACGCATGCGAACGAGGAGATCGAATAAATTTAGTAGGATTTGGTCAGGATTTTTCGAAGAGAAAATCTTCTAAACACTGTAATCATTTTGACTCATATTCGTATATCCAAAAAATATCACATCAATCTGATTTTCTCAATGATCACTCACATGAACAAAAGCATACATGGATAGAAAGAAATGATTCTAATTAAGCACGTATATGCACAAACAAACAAAAATAATTTATGGCAATTTATAGCATATATGATTATGGATGTTAATAACTAACATAATCATTTAAATCAAGTATTGCATCAATAATTAATCTCATAAGCATAATTTAAAAGAAGGAGTTTTTAGGAATACCGGTTGCGATTACTCAATATATAGCATATGCTATTTCGCAAAAATTACTTCCATATTTGCAACCGAGGCAATCATCAAAATCAAAGCCTACTTGTCGGTTTTCCCTTGGGCTACCAATCAAGTAAAATTCCTACAAAACAATTCTTTCTAAACAAATTCATGAGATAACTATTTAACACAAGAATTAATTATGATCAATATTAGAAATTTGAATCAATCAAATATATTAAATAACATTGCCAAAATTACCAAAAGGGTGAGCTTCGATTCATCACCCGACTTGTGCCACGAATACCCTAAATATATTTCATTTATCTTCAAGGGGTTTCCGGCACTACTACAAAACAAACTAGTTAGTTTTAGGAACCCAAACACGTTTGGATCCTTTCTTAGCAAATGCATTCTTTTGTGCCCACATTTGTTTTGCATAAACAAGTCCTTTACGAATAAAGCAAAAATATGCTAAATGACCATTCTTATGACAATAATCACATTTATACAAAGGTCTATCATGTGATTGATTTGAAGAACTAGCATGGTCACAATTTCTTGCTTTAACAAAAGATGTTTTAGAATTATTCATGCTAGAAGAGTTATCACATCCAATTCCTCTTCTATCAAAATTAGTCTTTTGTTCATTTAAACACTTTTGTTGACTTTGTGCACTTTGAATAAATTTAGCTAAAGTACCTTCAAGAGTTTTAATCTTTTCATTTAAAAGAGCTACTTCTTTATTAGAGTTTGCACAAAGTTCACATCTAGAGTTTTTCTTTCTATTAGCAATTTCCAATGATTTAAGCTCATCTCTAGTATCAGCCAAAACATTTCTTAAATCTTCATTGTCATTTTTCAAAAAATCATTTTCCTCTTTAAGAGATTTGTTCAAGGTTTCTAATTCAAGAATATCCTTTTCCAATTTTTCTAAATCCTTAGCATGTTTAGCATTTTGCTTGCAAGATTTTTTAAAATGATTCGACAATTCATCAAAAGCTTCTTGCAATCCATATTCATTATCAAGAGATTGAGAAGAGTTTACCTCATCATCGCTTTCCTCTTGTGCCATAAGACACACATTTGTACATCCGTTGAATGAGGTGGAAGTTGATGAAGAACTCCTTTGAGAAGCATCACTTTCTACATTTGCAAAGAAACATATGTTTGATATCTCTTCTCCGGATGAGGATGTCGATGAATTACCCTTTGACTCCTCCTCATCATCATCATCATCCCAAGTAGTAGCTTTAAGTGCTCTTCTATGATGATTTTTGCTGTTATTTTTATCTCTTGACCGTCTCTTTGATTTTTCAAGTCTAGGACACTCACTCTTTACATGTCCTGGCTTTTCACATTCAAAGCAAATAACATCATTTCTAAAATCGAATTTAGAAGAGTTAGAAGACTTACTTTGATACTTTTTCTTCTTTTTATCCCAAAATTTCTTGAATTGTTTGGAAAAGAGAGCCATTTCACGTTCTTCTTCTTGTGCCTTGAAGGCTACATTGTTGCTCTTGACATTTTGCACTTCCGGTTCTCCCATATTGAGTTTATACTCAAAAGCCGTAAGAGAGCCAACAAGTTGAGAGAATGTAGGTCTCTTTTCAAGCTCATCAAAAATAGAAGTCTTGGCATTCCAAGAGTTAGGTAAAATACTAAGAAGTTTTCTTACCATCTCCTCATCACTAGGAGTCCAACCAAGAGTTCCCATAGTATTGCAAATATTTTGAATTCTAGTGCTTAAATCATAAATAGTCTCACCACTTTTCATATTAAGTAATTCATACTCACGCTTGAGTGTGTTGAGTCTAATGGTTCTCACTTGAGGAGTACCTTCATGAGCTGTCTCCAAAGTTTCCCAAACATCTTTGGACAATTTGCAAGCACTAACACGATTAAATTCGTTTTGAGAAATTGAACAAAATAGAGCATACCTTGCCTTGTCTTCACTTTGTTTTCTTGAAACCGATCCAGCTGGCCACTTGTCAAAAGGAAGAGGTTTTGTTGATCCATCTTCAGCCGGTGGTTCCATGGGGGTGGCAAATCCATGTAAAACACAATCTAGCATGATTTGATCTTGTCCACCTAGGAAGGCTATCATCTTTGTCTTCCATTGTAAGTAGTTGTTTCCATCAAGAAATGGTGGACGGTTGATTACACCATATAATCCCTCTTGAGCCATTTGATCTTTCACTTGAGGCGATTAAACCTACAAAACAAGTACCTTGCTCCGCTACCAATTGATAAACAGCCTAGAGGGGGGGTGAATAGGCAAATAAAATTCTAACACAAAATGTAAGGATATATGAGTGCGGAAAAGAGAATGTAAAAACACAAGGATATATAGTGGTTCCAATTCCTCAATGAATTGTACTCCACTACCTAAGAGTCCTCCTCTTAGGATTTTGAACAACGACCACTTCGTTATTTACCTTGAGTTTTTACGGGTTCAACTCAAACCTTACACCTTGGTTTTTGCTAAGGGCTCAACCAATAAACCTTACACCTTGGTTTTTGCTAAGGGCTCAACCAACAAACCTTTCACCTTGGTTTTTTTGCTAAGGGCTCAACCAATAAACCTTTCACCTTGGTTTTTGCGGGCTCAACCAACAAACCTTACAATGTGATTTTTCTTGGCTCAATCACAACCTATCACAATCAAGATTACTTGACAAGAGAAATGTTAAATAGCAACACAAATTGGTGTATAAATAAACTATGTATGATTCAATAATCAACACCAATAAATGAACAATATTACCTCAAGAAGAAAGCGATCCAAACTCGAATTGAAAGACGCAAGAATGGTTGAAAACCGATAAATGAAGCTTGCGTTATAAAACTTTGATTAAAGGAGTTTGTAAATGTGATTTGTGTATATGAAACTTGTAAAATGCTTTCTTATCTTTGTAACTCATCTTAGATGAGTATTTATAGTGTCAAAAGATTTGTGACCGTTTATAGCCGTTGGAGCCAAAAACTATCCGTTTGCTACAGTGAAAAACTATTCATTGCTACAGTGAAAAACTATCCGTTGCTACAGTGAATCTACCCGTTGCTACAGTAAACCTATCCGTTGCTACAGCAAGCCTATCCGTTGCTACGGTGAAACTGTTCATTCCCCGTTGCTACAGTAGACTTCCCGTTGCTACAGTGAGTTCATCCGTTGCTACAGTGAAACTCTCCGTTGCTACAGTGAAATCAAAAACTCTTTTTCCAAAATTTATTTTTCGTGAAAAAATTCTTTTGACACTTTTCTTGAGGTATTATCGAACATAAATCAAGTGCTAATTAGAATCATACTTACACGTTTAAAGTCCTAATGTACACTTGATCTTCTAGCTTGCGATATCTTGATTTGTTGCCTCTTATTTGTTCCATCGCAAACTACACACATTTTAACTTCAAATTGCATTAGTATTATTAATTAGTTTGTGTGTCTAAAATCATCAAAATAAGAGTAAGTTGCCCTTGGGCTAACAGTTTATGTATATTCGCACAATTTTATAACGTATTATTTTTTATCAATTTAATTAGATCTTTATTATTTAAAAGATGCAAGCATCAAACTACTCACACCAAATTGGTATTGGTATGGTAATTGGTTATAAGCTGCAGGCCGCAGGTATGGACCGAAGATTGCATGGTTTTGAAGATTTGAATAACCAAAATTATTATCTGCATGACTGCATGCCAGCCATTCGATGCCAGTTTCCAGATTGCGGCACAGCACGAATGCACGAATCAAGATTGTTCAAGATTGAACGAGAGAGAATGGATGAAATGGTGTGTAGTTGGATGGCGAGAGTTGGGTTGATTTATGACTCATTTAATACCATTACCGACTTTACCAAATTCGATGCTTTCGGTTACAATTGTTCACAAACTGTTTTGTTATCAGAATGACATGCATCTCACTGATATCAAAATAAAAAGAGAAGGTAATAGTAATAAATAAAAAAATTGTTAGAGCTGGCCTGAATGACCCATTGGGCTTTATTTGCTCCTTTTCCATTTGGCCCATATCAAAGACCTAACATATCAATTACTTGTGAAATACCGATAGGTATGGAGCTCATTGATTATCCATTAATAACGAAAAATATCATGAGGTCGAGTTATAGCCAGCACCAAAATTATTTTCAGTATTCACACACTTGCTTTCAAAATGGAGTATTATATAGTTTTGCTTCCATATCCATTAATCATTGATAATAACTTATTTTATAATAAATAAATTTTGAGAGTGAACAACATAATGATCATGAATTAATAATTCAGAAAGACTGTCTGAGCTTGAACCCACTAACACATTCTCATCATCTTTGTTGATTAAGCACTCATCTTAGGAGAGAATGGGGACTTGCCACTTTTTTTGGGTACTCCCGTATCTAATCAGTCTGAATTCTATCTAGCCTCAAAAAATGATAACTATACTCGAATTTATTTATTCTAAAACATTTACACATATAATATTTATGCTCTCTTAAAAATTATTTTCTTAAATAGAAAAAACACTAACTTTATATTACTACTAAAAAACATAATATTAAACAATAATTTTTTTATTTCGAAAATAACCACTAAATAAAGTATAAACAAGAAAGTGACTGATCAGATGTTGCGTGGCGGTAACCAAAACTAGGAAGGTAAACAAAAGGTGGGATTTTTAACACCATCCAAATTCCTAGCCCGCCGAATTCAATGGCTTCAATGTCTTGCCTCTGCTTCTCTCTTTACTATTCTTTGCTTATAGTTCATCAAAAACCGCACAAATCCAAATGTCATTGCCGTTTTCCCCTTTTATCTTTGTGGCTAAAGACTCTGTTTTTACTTTCTGTTCCTCTCCTCAAAGGTTAGATCACGACAACCACTTCCGTCATAGTTTATTCCTTAATGTTCTTAAATATCATTGTTTTCATGGAAAAGGTATTGACCCAAATCTGGGTTTTGAAAAGAAGTAGGACCATTTCATATTTTATGATTCTTGGATGGATTAGAGCTGTGTAGGGGTTGCTCTCATGTTTATGCGCTTAATCTGGTTGGTAATTATTGGTTTTGTGGTAATATACTGTTTGTTTCTTTGAAATCTCGTTCTGCTGTCATGATTATTGATTAAGGCCCTGCATTAAGGAAATACTATGACTCTGCATTTTCAACAATTACATGTTCATAGTCTGTACTCTTTGTAAAATAATGATGGAAAAGATAATGCAGAGGTTTGGTAATTTCGGTAATAAAGAAAGCTACGTATGCTTTCCTGGAGCACAAGATACATGGTTCGCTCATTCTGTATCATTGGCTGAAATCCATTAATATATTGTTTTTTATTACGTCACTCAATTTTGTTCCTTATTTGCCTCTTTGGTTGTGTGAACTTTAAACTCGAAATCATCGAAGATAGATGTGCGTTTTTCCACTTTCTGCACTATAGAACATTGCAATCTTTATACCATTGGTATTCATTGTTGGTTGATCTTTTCAATAAACTTACTTGTTAGTAGCTACTTCTTTACATGGTTAAATTTCATGATTTCCCCCCCCCCCCCCATGGAGACTTCAATGACAGGATGTTAGTTAAGCCATAGCTCATTAGCTAATTCCATCGGTTTTATAGTTGAAAACTTTGAGCAACTTTGTAATTAACATTTTACTTGTAATTTGTATCTGGTCTGGTTAGCCAAATAACTGAGGTCATTTCTCCCCCATGTAGGTTGAACAAGAAGAATCTTTGTGACAATGAGAAAGAACACGCGGCACGATCATTCTAACATTTCGATTGAAGGTGGTCATCCAGGATGCATGTGGAGCGTCCTTCATGTTCTTAAGTACCACCATTGGCATTTTATCAAGAAGCGACTTCCCCACAAGAAGGGCACTGGTGTCGATCATGCGAGGGGTAAGTGATCATGTTACTAGTCACTCAAAGGTAAAACATCCATGTTAGGAAAAAAATACCCTTGGTTACGTGTTTTCCTGCCTTCTAGATGCCTGATACTTGCCTAGTGTCCAATTTTACTGTCAGGGAAAATACATGCTAAACAGATTGACTTTCTATACTACAAACAGCAAAGACAGTTTTGGACTGTATATGATGTATATGAGTATATTATTTCAGCTCACATGCATTAATCCAACTGATTGAGGTTCCAGATTTGCATGCTTCTTAATCTGATTAAATCAATTCTATAATTACAGTATTCTTGGGGTTGATTGTTATTAAGTTATAAATAGATAGCAGAACTATGTATCAATACTTGTATCCATGTAGATGTTTTCTTTGCTCCTTCATCGGTTTTGTCAATAACGTTCTTATGGTTTGTAGGTGATGGAAATCGAAGAGGTCCTATAATTGCTTTGGACGGTGATGAAACTTCACCAGACAACAGTGTCAGAAAAAATAGAGAAACTCCACAACTCAACACTGTCAGGATCAATAAATTAACAGTAAGTTGTTCTGCAATGAGGTTCCTTGACATACTTTTGTGTTTAGGGATGACCTTATTCCTTATCACCCTGCCATTTCATATACTCGATAAAGCAGACACGTGCATAAATGTCTATAAATTTATCAAAGGTATCTAATATGAGAAGTATTAGGTCCATGACACGAAGAAACATCCATCTACAACATCCAAAGGTTCTGTCAAATCCCGAATAAAATCTCTATTTGGTGATGAGCTATCTAAAAGGAAGGGCAGGCATCATCGAAGCTCAACTTATCCTGTACGGTCACACTTGACCCGAACGGAGTCCATGCATCACCTTGACATTTCAAGTGAGGATCTCCTTGCTGATCTAAACATAAATGATGAAAATCCCACAACAACTGAGAAGGGAACCTCTTTGTTGCTCAGCTCAGTGTATACTTCGACATCAAATTCTTTTGAGCATCTAAATGATAATGAATCTGGAACCACACCCTCCAGTGGTCAACTGGGGCATAACAAGGTTGATAAGACAGGGAATGAAGTAATTGTGAATGGCTCACTTCAGGAAATTTCAGAAAGAAAAAGGGAAAATTTGATTCAAAGAAATGGATGCAACACAGACACGCCAAACCACCCATCAAAAGAGATTATGGATGATCTAGATATGATCAACATGGATAAGGAATTCTTCTCGAAACGTTTGCAAGACCCAAGCTCTCATTTGGCTAGTCACTTCCACAATCAACATGCATCAAGCACTAAGAAAGGATATTCCAAGTCTGTCTCATTTCCTTCAGGTGGCTCATCACGTAGAAGGGGTTATGAGCCAGGTAAACTCCAGCAAAACCAGGTGGATATGGAATCTCATGGGAATGAAGAAAAGCTGCAAGCTAGACAATATACCCGTTCTATGTCGATGTCATCAGTACCTGCTATGCATAAGGCTGGTGGAGTTCCAAAACTAAAGAATGCAATGGCTGAACTTTTTCCTAATTCATCTTCGGGTTCATCTCATCACCCAAGGAAACCTGGTCAAAATCAAGCTGTAATGAAGCGTTTCAATGACCTAAAACAGAAGATAAGACATGTGATTAAAGAGAGAAAAGAAGAGAAGCATAGGATAGCTATGGATGCAATCCTTCACAAGGTTCCTCAGGGCCACAGATACTCTGAGGAGATGAAGAAGAGCGTGGATATTGCAAACAACAGTAAAGATAGTTCAAGTAATTATGACAGTCACTCTCATCCTTCCCCTGGAAAACCGGAAGCTCCCTCCATGAGCAGAGCGTTCTCTCTCAGTGGATCGCTGGATAGATATTGCCAGTTGTACAAGTCTAGTTTCAAGAAAGAAGCCAAACCTCACAGGTCTAAGACGTTAAAATTGACTGCAGATGATGTGGTTTCTCCTCCAGTAAATGCATCCAAATCCATGTCAAGGATTTTGTCTTTACCTGACCTCAAATCTTACATGTGTCACAGTTGTGATTCTCCCGAGTTCTTCTCATCAGGTCAGGTCAGAGCCATTGAGGAAGGCCTGATAACGGAAACAGATGATTTCACTGAACAAATGAGTCCAGATTATCCTGTGTCTTCAGAACACCAGTCACAATTAGATACAAAATATTACGTAAAAAGTGATTTCCCTGAATATTTCAACGGTGAGAAATATTCGATCACTGATGATAAGCTGATTAGGGAATCAGTTACAGAACTGGAAGAACCGAGTCCTCTTCATGTGCCCAATCACGAATTGCCAGCAAATACATCCAGCTTTGAAAGTTTTTCTAGTCATGGAGGTATACTTCTTTTCCTTGCTTCTTTTACCTTAATTTTCTAATGGCCAAAATGCATTCATCATCTCACTCAGTAGTAGAAGTATTTGTCTTGTGAAACGAAAAATCTTGTAAGCCATTTATTTTTCATTGAAGCAGATTCAGAAATCCTTCATATCCTACCAAACAGCCTTGATGCTTTGGAGCACCAATTAGCAGACTCTGGAATGATTACACCTACACCCGTGGAGAACGAAGTCATAGATGAGAAAACCAAAGTTCTACGGGAAAACTTTGACAAAGACATTCTGCTATTTCAAGTGAATGCTAAAGACAAAGCTGAATTTGGTTACGTCCGAGATATACTGGACTTATCAGGTTTTAGTGGCAATGAATTGCTTGAAGCATGGCATTCCGATGACCAGCCACTCGATCCATTGGTGTTCGAGGAAATGGAAGGATGTATGCTCCTCGATCCGGAGTGTTCAGGAAATATAGAGGGTGGAAGCGGCTACCACCAGCTCCTCTTTGACCTAATCAATGAGGTCTTGATGGAGATTTACTCGAAATCATACTCCTATTATCCCTTCCCATTGTGCTCCATTTCGCGCATCCGTCCAATGCCGGTAGGGCACCATGTTCTTGAAGAGGTATGGTCAAGCATAAGTTGGCATCTGAGCTCCTCGGTTCCAGATCCCGACCAGCTACTAGATTATGTTGCGAGTAGAGATTTAGCTAAGACTGATTGGTGGATGAACCTGCAATTTGATGCTGAATGTGCAGGGATGGAGTTAGAGGACGTAATTTTTTCTGATCTATTGGATGAAGTTGTTTTTAGTTGAGCTAGCGTGCCTTGTTCAACTTGGTTTATACATGAAAATTTTGTAATTGTAACTACTTTGACAATATAAAAACTTGGTATATAATCAGATAAGATAAGGGTAAAGGTTTTTCTAGCCTATATTCCCTGTTTAGTATTTTTTTATTACATAATATTAATAATAATCGCGGTGTGGCCACCGGTACTGGGCTGGGCCAGACTGCTTCTGGTTTCTCATTATACAAAAATTCATTGCTGGGCCAGACTTGCTTTTGTACTTATAACATTTTAATAAATCATCTCACTTCCAATACAAATTGTTTTTTATGACACAGATGAAGTTTTAATCATTTTTATAAAAAAATTACTTTTTTTTAAAATTATAACATCCTTATAATTTATAATTAGACTCTGCACATAAATAATTAATCCAGAATAGTCACGTCACTCAAAGGGGCCGGGGCAGGTTGGGGCAGGTCGAAAAATATCTCCTTTAACAGCTGCTACAAGCTTCCTTTCCATACGTGTTTGCTTGCGCGACATGCAGTACCATCACTTACGAACGACACGTAGCACTTATGTAAAAGCCAGCGTCCTGGTGGGGCGAAAATCTTAGCCATTAAAAACTGACCCAACTCCGAATCTGACGCTCGTGAAACGCTGGTCAATGAGTTCAAAGTAAATACCAGAAATGCCCCCGACGAAAAAGGATACTGGGTGATTGAAATTTGAAAAGGACAGCAACGTGGAAGAAAAGCAGGTTCTGCTTTGGAGCGATACGTAGGGATAAGCATGACGCAGGATCATCACACGTGGACGGTCGAGATCCACTGGTTTCATACGTTACCCGCCTATAAATGGAACCCACCCCCCTCGTTCAATTATCAATCACTAATCGTCATCATTCTAAATACCAATTTCAAAATCTCGCTTTTCTCAACTTCAATTCTCTGAAAAATGTCTTGCTGTGGAGGAAACTGCGGTTGTGGGTCTGGCTGCAAGTGCGGCAACGGCTGTGGAGGGTAAGGAATCAGACGATTCATTATTCATACTTCTCTCTATCAATTCGTCGAAATGGTCTAAATTTTTGATTAGTTTATGCGTTTATTCAAGTTTTATTCTGTTGATTCTTCGTATTGGGTTATAATTTTTTATGGGTTTTGTTCAATTTTGCTATTTATGTAAATTTCTCTGTTAGTTCTTCTCAATGGGTTGAAATTTTGATGGGTTTTGTTCAATTTTGTGATTTATTTGATTTCCTTTGTTTTTTTTTTTTTCTAAATGGGTTAGAATTTTGATGTGTATTTGTCCATTTTTTTGTGTGCAGATGCAAGATGAACGCTGATCTGAGCTATAGCGAGACCACAACTACTGAAACTATGGTTCTTGGGTTTGCACCAGAGAAGATCCAGTCCGATGGAGCTGAGATGGGTTTCGTCGGAGCTGAGAATGGGTGCAAGTGCGGTGACAACTGCACCTGCGACCCATGCAAGTGCGGTAAATGAAGGAGTTGCTAGCTGCTCTGCATGTGAAGCAGATCGTGCTCTGTTTCAAGGATTAAATAAATTCCTAGTGTTCTTGGTAGTGGTAGTGATGTGGTTGTCTATCTTGCGTTATGATTCAATAACGTTGTTTGTTGACTTCGCCAGCCCGGCAGATCATCTTCTAGCTGTTCGATGATTTGCCTCTGTGGGAGTGAAAAAAGTAAAAAATAGTGGTTTTTATTGTATAAATTGGAATAGCAAGTGAATCCTTCTACTATTATATGAATGGATTAGGAGTGGTGATAAGAATTCACATAAACAAAATTTATGTTTGTATTGTGTGAAGTGAGCTGATTTAATAGAAACTCCTTAGAAATTTCTGTGAATTGTTATTTCTATTTTGCTGGATGTTTTGGTTTTTTTCTGAGAATTTGATGGGTGATGTTGGATGATTGAAGAAGACGTATCAGAACAGAACTTTTCAGTTCAGTTGTCGTTCTTTGAGATAATTTTTATTTATTTTGAAATTGTTCTTGAGATAAAATGGAAATAATAACTTCAGTTGTCTGCTTCTCGAGAAGAAGAAAAAATGTGGTCCGTTTACTTTTAGAACAAGTCACGACAAGTGAAGTCATTTGGAGATGGAGGTCATCAGAAATGTGACATTCCAATTCAATTCACTGTTGTTCGAAGTCCTAATCGTCATTCTTGCTCTCTCCGTCTCTCTCTCTTTTTTTAACCGAAATGATAATTAACATAATCAATTTTGAAGAAAAAAATGAGTGATGAAGACAAAAGAACCAAATTGTTCTAGCATTTCAAGTCATATCCTCCACTTCCACAGACAAGAGAACCAAATTCTATCATGGATTACAGAGAAATATACACAATGATGACCTCCTCAGATAAAGAGAAGTCATAAGAGGACTGAAACTAAAATATCGGCAGTTAAGGGATGAAATGTTCATTCATAAGTTACTTGACCTGAAAGACTACCGAATACCTTATTGTTTCTCAAAGATCTCTTGTGCAGCTTTGCTGAACAATTTGTGGACCTGTAATCAACCATCCATAAAATACGCACACAAGATCAGCTCACCATTTCAATTTATTAGATCCTATTCGAATCCCGATTTGGTTGATTCTCACATAGTAAACAACAGACCTAAACAGGTTCGATAGTCAATTTTCTGTCTTGGATTCGGTTTAAGCATATCACCTGCTTTGAGGAAAGACCTATCTTCTCCAGATTACTCAGCTGCAACATCAAAACCAGCATTTGTCAGTTTTACTTTCAATAGGAAACCAAGTTCACAAGGTTCAAGTCTTTCTTAGTTACCGATTTTACGGGGCTTGTTTCTCTGAGTTCAATAATGTCCTCAGACAGTTTTACTCCAATCCCCTTGATTAGTTGTAGTTCCTCTCTACGAAATTGGAAGACAAGAGACTAGTTTAGTTTCTTCAAATTGAAATGATGAAATACAAAATTACAAAATTTGGGAAAGTAAACTAGTTGGAGAGGTTATTGGACAAACTCACTTGCTGGTTGTATTCAAGATGTCAACATACTCTTGCATAAGAGAAGTCTGCACATATATTTGGTTAGAAATGAAGAGAGAACTTAAAAAGCTTCTGAAAAGGATATGTAGTAAGATCTTGTGACATATACCTTTAAACCAGAACTTATTGCAGTGAATTTGTCAAGTGGAGTGCCAAAGTGCTCAATTCCACAGGTCTTAACATAAGGTGTTCTCAGTTCAACCAGAACTCGAGGCTTATGACCCACATATGCTACTTCCTCGTGGATCTTTCTGTTGCAATTTGGATCGATAGGAGACAGGGATGGCCTCACAGGACTTTGCATTGTCTTTTCCGTCTTAGAAAGTGGTGATTGAAAAGAATTATTTGACTTTATTGGTGACATCCCTTCCTGCTTGTCCAATAGTTTACCTACACAATTGCACAATTTTAGGAAATCTTCAACATTTTGTAGGGTAACCTTAAACTTTCAATAAATTTAAACCAAAATGACAATCAATTCACTCAATTTGGTTAGTAATGAGCTAAAACAAGAATTATGAAGTCAACTAATGGCCACATACTGGGTAGGTGTGTTGTTGATTTGGTCCCTACTGCAACAGAATCAGCAGTGATCTCTCATCTGTATTGTTCTTTGCGGCGAAATTCAAATTCTGTTAATTGAACATTCATTCTGTATCAATCAGGTCATAGTAAATGCAAGAAACTACACACAAGATGCATCTTGCTAAGAATTTACCTCTAAGAGATAATCAGTTAGACCTTCGTCACTAAATAAATTGCTCAAAGGTATAGTTGTTATCCTGCATGTACATTGCAAAAATAATTAGCAACAGAGACAATAACATAAACTAGCATTTACGTGACTTCAAATGATATCTTGGTACCTCTCTTTAGCATTTGAAGTTCCCCGATGTGTATTGACTTTGGCTTTTACAGAGCTCTGATAATCAGGTTTCTTGATGGAACTTCCAAGAAATGGAGAACTATGTGTTCCGGGTCTCTGTGTACCCTTTGACTGCGGGGAAAGGAGATTGAAACAAAAAGGATCTGACCATTGAGAGACATTGGTTTTCAATTTTAAACTTTGGAGTTGGGCTTTTTTCTCAATTTGAAAATTTTCCTAAACTGGGCATTGTGGGCCCGCATATTCTTATGTGTCAATGTTTATCATCGTGCCACGTTTGCGGCATTTGTTCACTCGTAAACAACATGTCGTTGATCCCTAGTAAGGAAATGTTAAAAGGAGTAAAAGACTGTTCATTTTTTTATGAGTAATGCTAAACTAAGAGAAGTGACTGCTGAAATTCATAAGTAGAATGATGTGACCGTCCACGCCATCTACCAAACTACTCTCGACTTATTTACGAAATTGCCACCATATCCTCTCTGTCTCAACTACCACCGCCGGCCGCTATCACTCTCGCCAACACCGTCTCCGCCACACTAGGCCGACATCCTCCACCACACGCGCCCCATCACCACTGCCAAACACACCATCACCGTCGACCACAACAGAACCAAACACACACAGACCCTCTCACCACCTCTTCCCTCTCTCACTCTCAACCACAACCGGTCTCCTCTTCTCCCTTCACTCCACACTCCCGATCTGCTCTCTATCATCACAAAACTATACCCACATCACATCCGCCGCTGGCTATCACTGTTTTTTTCTTTTTTCTTTTTTCTTTTTTCTTTTTTCTTTCCTTGTCAAACGACAAGCTCACTCTCTTCTATTTTCTCTCTTTTCTTTTTGTGTGGAGTGTGGAGATCGTGGGTTTTGGTGGTGCTGGCGGCAGATCGAGGCCGAGAGAGAAGATGTGGTGGTCGGCAGTGAGGGTTTGTTTGGGATTGAGAGTGATGATTGTCGATGGTGATGAGGTCGAGAGTGCAACCGGCGGTGAGGAGGTCGAGAGTGAGAGACGGTGGTGGTGTGGGAGTGGGTATGGTGATGGGTTTGCGTTGGTCGGCGAGAGATGAAGAGAGGGTGAGGGCGACAGTGAGTGAGGGTTTTTTTGTGTTGATGGTCGACGATGATGGATAAGGTGGGTTTGTGTCGATGGGCGGCGATGATGGATGAGGTGGGTTTGTGTTGATGGGTGGCGACAGTGGTGATGGTGGGTTGAGGTGGTGATGGGTTTGCGTTGGTCGGCGAGAGATGAAGGTGTTGCTGAAAGTGATGGCGACCGGCAGTGGTGGTTGAAGCAGAGAGGACATGGTGGCAATTTCGTAAATAAGCCGAGAGTGATTTGGCAGATGACGTGGACGGCTACGTCATTCCGCCTGTGAATTCCGGTAGTCTCTTCCCTTAGTTTAGCATTACTCTTTTTTATAAGTTTTTTTAACCAAATAAACAAGGTTGTAAAACTCGGGCCAATTATAAATTCGATTAAAACAAATAGTAAAAAGGTTAGATGTTCAATCGGAATCGAACCAAATTGATGTGTAATTTTAATAAATTAGTAAATAAAATTTAATATTTGTGTAAAGTATAAGAAATTTTAAAGATAAATGAATCATATTTATTTTATATGTTCTAACTTAGTATCACAAACATACTATTGGTGTAGTGATTACGATTTTGTTGGCCAACATGTTGAACATGGTTCGAATATCATATTTAGCACTTTTTTCAGATTTTTTGTGTGTGGGTTAAACCAGTTTAATCCGGACATAATCGATCGGTTCATTAGTTCGACCGTCCGAGTCGATCAATTTGAGGGTAACTTAAAAATAGGGAGTTTTCAAACTCGACTTAGTGACCGGTCCCAAGTTTCCCATTCGAACTGGCTGGGCCTGCTCGGGTTTGGTTACCTTGCAAATAAGTTTAAAGTTTTGGAATAAATCAAGTGATGTCGATAGTATTTGAACGAAATTAGTTTTCTACGCAAAAGAAACTAAAGCTACACTTTCGTTTGATCGGAGTACGATCACCTTTAATAAAACTTAAGTATTTTATATTTATCAATTATAAGTTATTTTAAATACAAAAGTATATTATTTAAAGAAAAAATAAGTAGTTACTTGTAAGACTACTTACAATGGAGTAGTTGAAAAAAAAATTAAGTAGTTGAATTGATTTAGTGAGGGTGTTGAATCCATTTGGATTAATTGGTGTTGAATAAGGAAAGGGAGGGGACCACCAGCGCGATGTGTCGCAATTTTATTGGCTGCTGTGATTTTTAGATTTTTATCTCATCCTAATTATTTGGGGTCAATTATTTCATAGTAAATTATTTTTTTTAAAAAAAAATTTATACCAAAATTCATCATTTTTTATACTCTATAAATAGAGCCTTGTTTCATTTGATTTGGACACAGAAAAAAAAACGCATTTTTTTACTATAATATTTCTATTAGCCTCCAATAAACTCTTGTTTATAGCTTTAAACATCTTTTAAGTGAAATGGATCCCAATAATAACCCTTTTAACACCCAATTTAATTAAGAATATAAAATTAGAAAGAAAAAAAATAAATTATTTAACTCTTAATTATTTAAATTTAATTTCAATCGATAATTATTATTAATATGTAATTACAAAAACAAAAACATAAAAGAAAATAAGAATATGAGAAATAAAAGTAGTGGGGTAGGGTGTTGAATTTTATTAAATAAAATCATTGTAGAGTGTAAAAGTTGAATAGGTGTTGAATTATTAGGTGGAAGAGAGAGAAGATGAGGTAGAGTGTTAAAAAATAAAAAGTAGGGTGTTGAATGTTGAAACCATTGTGGATAGTCTAAGATGTGATGGGTTTAAACAAGGAAAAACAAAGGAAAATATGTAAGTTTTGATACAAAAATATTATTTGAATTTAATGATATTTCCTTTTTGTTAAAAAAAATAGAAAGAAAATGATACATGGGATAGAAATACTAAATTCAGCCCAAAACACAGATTTATGTAATTCCTAATTAATTCCCCACGTAAAACCAGTTAGAATGTTTCTTTCCTTTCATGGAAAGATCACCTAAACCTCGATTATCTATACCTCAATCCAACGGTCCACAACCAACGTAGAACATCAGCGCTCCATTCACGTACACCCCACCGAACTTGTTCGATATTTAACGCATTTTCGCCCTTTCCCCAGCTAGTAGTGTGCCGTTTGAGGTTCAAACTTTGGTCCCCTAATCCAAAACCCAAGCCGTTAACTCTCCGTTACCTAAATAAACCTAAAACGAAGCGTTAGAAAAAAAAAGAAAAAAAAAAGAAAAAAAAAAGAAAAAAAAAAGAAGGAAAACAAAACGGCGACCGTCGGTGCTAATATATTCGTTACATACAAAACCTACCGTGTAGTATTTTTTTATTTTCTTTTCCTCTCTCTCCTTTCTTCTTTCAACGGGCAAGGTTTTTATTTTGGTGGGTTTCACAGAGAAACGTTTCGTTTCTATTATTCCTGTTTTTTCTGTCGATGAGCTCCAGTATAATTCCCGCCACTTCGTTGCAAGCAGAGGTTAGTTGTTTTCCGCCACTTTCATGAATCGAAAGTTTTGATTTTTATGCGTTCTAGTATTGTTTTTCCACTGCTCTTGTGTTTTTTTTAATGATGTAACGATTGTTTACTGATTTCCCAGACGCTTTGATTGGGTAAACATTGATTTTTTATTGATGTGGAGCGGTAAAGTTTTGTGCTTTGGTTTATTTTTGATCTGATAAATGAGTTATAAGATCTGGGTTTTGCTTTGGATGTTGTTAAATTGCAGACGAAGTAATTGGAGTTTTGACCTGTAGGGTTTTTTTGTTTGATTTTCAACGATTTGTTGATTAGGTTTTTGGGTTTTGGAGGTGATTGTAGACGGAAGAAGAGAACGAAGGGGGAGAAGAGACTGGTGACGCAAGGATGGAGGAGGAGTGCTGTCTTGAAAATAAGCAATTAACGGCAGCGTCAAGCTCGTCACTATCGGAAGGTAGTGGAAGTGCTATTCTCAAGTCTCCGGGTGTCTCTAGTCCAGCCACAACATCACCAGTTAGGTTAGTTCCCCATTAATTCTCTACTTTTGTAGTTTAGCAAGTTGTCAGCTTTCGGTTACGCGTTTCAATGACCTTTGTATTGGATTCTGATGCTTTATGCTTCAGTCATGTTCTGTGAATGATGAGGTGAGGTATTTTGATTTTGCAGGAGAACTACTGGACCAATAAGGCGAGCAAAAGGTGGTTGGACTCCAGAAGAGGTTAGTGGTTATTTTACCAGCAACGGCATGTTCATGATAGACTGGGGACAAGCTTGTTATAAGTGTTCATGATTCTTTTATAGCATTAGTGAAGGTTAAAAATGGTTTCAATTTGTTGCTGATGCTGTAGACAGCTTAGTGCTTTGTAAATTCTGAGTTGCATTAGTCATTTGACTCATGATGTACAGTAACAGGCTTGTCTTGCTGGCAGAGAAAATACTTTGAATCAACTTTGCTTTTACATGGCTTTCTTATGCTTAATAGTTTTTGCTCAGTCACACATGTAACCTGTTGTTACTTCTTCCAGTTTAGGAGTATTCTCTTATTGTTAATAGAAACCTGCATGTTCCAGGATGAGACGTTGAGAAATGCCGTGGCAACTTACAGGGGGAAGAGTTGGAAGAAAATAGGTTTCACTACTTACTCAAAATTGCCTTTGTTTTAGTTGTTATGAATGGTTTAGCATTTATGATTCAGATTTTGAATTATTCATTTGGAATGTATTTCAATGCTATGAAAATTAAGTTTTTTACTTGGCATGGTACTATTTGTGATTGATGATGTGTTTCAAATAATAGTTTTACCTAGCTAATCTGGAATCATGATTTGAGGAGATCAAATACAATAAGTTTTAGTGAAGGATAGGAAAAAATAACCATTTTTTAGTTCGACCAAATGGCCAATTGTTTTAGACCATGGAAATTTGTAGCTCTACATTCTTTCATAATAGATCTGGGAACTCTACCTTTGGAGATAACAATATATAAAAGTTGGTGATACATTTTCAGACTATGTACCTGAGATTGGTGATGGTTCTAAACAATTTTATTTCAGACGTGTAAGAGTATTCCTTCCTGCTGTAAGTTCAAGCACTGATTTTTTTTTTGAATAACCATTTTGAAGGCTAAAGGTCTCTGAGTTCTGTGTTTCTTTTAATTCCCTTGTCCAGAAGACTGACAGTAGTACTTGCACGGATGGATGGTTAATGTTGATTTCAGAATAGTTAGTGTTTTTCTTTTACCATATGCTTCTTTTGTTCATTAAATTTGTCTAACCTTTGTATGGTATGTGATATGCTTGCAGCTGAGTTTTTTCCTGATAGATCAGAAGTACAGTGTTTGCATAGATGGCAGAAGGTTCTTAATCCTGATCTTGTCAAGGGACCTTGGACTCAAGAGGTTGGCACCCCAGATCATAACCATCTTTTTTTTATGGTTCTCCTTGCAAACTGATTCAAGTAGTGACCTTTCTGTTGATTGTTGGTTTACAGGAGGATGATAAAATTGTTGAACTTGTAGTAAGATACGGGCCCACAAAATGGTCTGTCATTGCGAAGTCTCTACCTGGCCGGATAGGGAAGCAATGCAGAGAAAGGTAACTTTTGAATTGAAATTGAATTCTGGTTTACTTTATTAATAATGCCAACTCTTTTTTCTCTTAAGGGATACATCCATCAAGCATGATCCTTTTGTCCATAGGGAAGTTTGATCCTGCTGCTAGTGAAACATCTGTGCTTTTTACTTAATTTCTTGATATGTTGTTTCTTTCTTCCCTAAAAGTTGCAAATTTGGCTAGTGGCATGATTCTGAATTCAAAAATATCTTATAGTTTATAGGCCTCTTTAGTCAATTTTCTTGCTGTAGTTGGTCTTTCAATAAGTTTCTTTTTCATTTAGAAGAAATAGTATTTGACTGATTATGCAGTAGTGAAAGTAGTGTTCCAAATCTTTGCAGGTGGCACAATCATTTGAATCCTGAAATTAAAAAGGATGCTTGGACATTGGAGGAGGAAACGGCACTAATGAATGCCCATAAAAAACATGGGAACAAATGGGCTGAAATTGCAAAAGTTTTGCCTGGAAGGTAGTCTTCTTTATCTTTATCTAATTATTATGATGAAGGGCTTGGTTTTTCTGTTCATTAAATATAAGGTTTTCCATGGACTTAGAGGATTAATTCTGAAACTGCTGAAATTTGTGTCCACATTCCTTTTAACTAGCGGTGGTAATTAGTAACATTCATCTGGTGGTACTTTATTGCAAGAGGATTGGGAGTTTAAAGTGGACTTGTAGTGATGCATGTATGTCTAATATGATACAATGTAAAACTGAATCACTTTGTTACCTACCTTTCTGGATTTTATGTGGGCATAAGGTACTTAACGAGTTTGTTTGTTTGTTCATGTAAAGTGTGGAGCTGACTCAAATTTTACTTACACAGGACGGATAACTCAATAAAGAATCACTGGAACAGTTCCCTAAAGAAAAAACTGGATTTCTATCTGGCTACTGGGAACCTACCTCCACTTCCAAAGAATGCCACTCTAAATGGATCCAGAGATATGATTAGACCTGGCATTATCAAAACAAATAGAGAGTCATCATCAACTGCTCAAACTTCATCAGGAACTACAGATGGTTGTATGTTAGAGGAAATTGGCAAGGATCAGTTGGAGTCATCAGCTTTAGCACAAGGTATGGCAGCTTCGTCAGACGCCCTTCGGAATGAGTCTACTGATTCTAGAGGTGTTGAACGTAAACAACAGTCGAATTCCATGGACGTTTGCTGTAATCCAGAGTTTTTGCAGAATTGTGAAACATGTAGAATCAACTGTGAAATTGGTGGGACTGAAGTTGTCCGGCCACAACTGCAGGGTGGTACACCATCCTATGGTTCTCTTTGCTATGAGCCACCACAAGTTGAAGCTTTTACTCCCTTAAGGTCAAATCCTACAAGTACTTCTCTTATGCAGCAGGAGATCACTTATAGCCCAGCTCCAGCTCCATCTCCTGTTACTTTCTTCACTCCACCTTGTGTGAAGAGTCGTAGTTTAAGTGCCCAAAGCCCAGAATCTATTTTGAGAATTGCTGCCAAGAGCTTTACCAATACTCCTTCTATATTTAGGAAGAGGAGAACAGAAGCTCAAGCGCATTTGCTTCCTAGTAAAAGTGCGAAAAAAGATCAGGAATCCATCAATTGCAGGCCAAATGTCTCTGATGAAGAAGGAAAAACTGAGAGTACTTTGGAAAGGACTGGGTCTGTAGGTGGAAGTATACATGAGAGTCCTGCTTGTATAGATAAGAGTAACATTGGGTCTAACGGTAAGGCTTTTAATGCATCCCCTCCATACCGATTAAAATCCAAGCGGACTGTTTTCAAGTCTGTGGAGAGACAGCTCGAGTTTACTTTCGACAAAGACAAGCGCAACGTCAACAAACGTGTGCCATTATCTGTAAAGGGGAGTACCCCAGTCACTGAAGATCGTTTGAATGCAGCAAAGATGAGAGTGACCTAGGCTCATGACAAGTGACAAGTAAGTGATAACTTTGGTAGAAACCATACATTAGAATTTATTTTGCTCAACTGAGGTCTATCAAATAGTGGTGGTAATAATCAATATATCTAAAGCTAAAGTTCAGGAATGTGAGTGTGGCATTCTCATAATTCTCCGGAAACAGATTTATCATTTGGAAAGGAAGCTTTTAGGTTTCTGTCATGGTTGAGCTAGTGTGACAGGAAATGATGGTTATAAATTTCCTAATGTTCATCTTTTCTATTCATTTTCAGGGTTATCTACACGCTTGCTTGAGGTTGGTTGGCATATCCCTCCAACTGGTGACTGAACCTGTGAAATCCACGAAGATATTTCGAAAGTGACTTGAGTCAAAAGACATTCCTACACACTCGACGCTGAGTATTCGCTATCACATCCTAACAAACCATGTTGCAGATACAACACTTACTTGATTTTAGGCACACGGAGACGGTTTAATCAACATTATAAGTTATAACTATTGTGAAGAACCTCCAGAGACGGTAGGGTTCTGGCCTGTGTAGAATAAGAGATGATAGGGGGTATCATTCTGAGGGAATATATAGTTAAGTGTAACATGCTCAATCCATTCTGTACAGAACCCTGTTAGAGAAAATAGAAAATGATTCTTAAAATGTTTTCAAATATACTATCTTCATCTGTTTCTTATCACTGCTAGCTTGCTCAATCCATGGAAGTGTCATGGAAAAGAGATTTATGCTTTTACACGAGGAACAAAAACTAGAATTTTAGTTGTTATCGCCCCTTGGCAAAAACATTAATTAGTTTAGTTATCAAAAAAGGAAAGATGAACTCCAAGATCCAAGAGCACAAAGTAGGCATACTTGTAAGTTATAATAGGATGACAATTAAGGGGATCTGGGCAAGTTTTGGGTTTGGCCCGGTATGCTTAAATACTCATTACCCAATTAAATATGTAATGGATATCCAATTATACTGATATATTTAATATTTCTTTTAATTAAATTTATTTACTACTTATTTGACTTAATTTTTTTCACCTAATTAAATATAGACTTGTTTTAGCATGTAGGTCCAGTTTGATCATATATATTCATTTTTTATTTCTTACGTTCGGTTTTCACCGCTTATGCTAAATTTTTCTAATTCGAAAAGAGTCATGATCAACGGTAATTAAGGAGGGAAAAAATATCACTATAGAAATAAACTAAAGCGGGTGATAAACTGAACCAAAAGGATCAATAGCATTTCTTTCATCAGCTACATACATTGAACCTTAATGTTTTGTTGTTATTCATATTTATGAGCTTCATCATAATCTGCTTTTGTAGTCTTATCTATCCAGGAGTGCTTTCTGCTAGTCCTAAAATAAAGTTCTTCTGCATTAGAAAAATCAGCATAAACAGTGATAAAACCTCCATGGAAATCAGCCGTTTGGGAATCACCAGGTAGGAGAGTTGCGGTCCAAAATGCTCTTGTATGCAGGAGACAAAATCTAAAATTATTACAAAAGAAAATTGTAGTAGAAGCAAAAATCCAGGACAACACTTGACGTGGGGATTATAAAATTTCTTAGGATCTTTTCCCCTCGGTGCTAGCTCGCTTATCAATCCATGAGTGTCATAAAAAAGAGGTTTATGCTTTTACACGAGCAACTAACAAGACTACAATTTTAGTTTCTATCAGCACTTTCAGTAGACAAAAAAAAATTGGGGGCAGACATCTATATATATAGAAAATTTTATTATGTACTTATTTTGTTTTTAATTTTTTAATATAAAAAGTGGTTAAAAGTTTTTAAAAAAAAATTATTTTAATGTTTTAATTAATCACCTTTTGGACTAGTTTTTTTATTTAATAACCCCTTATATTTGTATATTTTTGTTTAAGTACCTTCACTGTTAAAAATAATTTATGTGTTATAAACTATGTTAAAATTAACACGTCAAGACGTGACAATTTTTCATTGACGTAGCAAATTTTTTAACGAAATACATGACAAGTAAGTTAACTTTAACGGTGGGGTAATTAAATAAAAATATACAAATCTAGGGGGTTATTGAACAAATACATAGGCATTAAAATATACAAGCCAAGAGTGATTAATTAAGTATTAAAATTTATGATTTTTTTTATAATTTTTACACGTTTGTATATAGGAGTACGTGTTTTAACATATTTTTTATTTATTTGATAAATACATATTTATTTCCATTTATATATTTCGCGTAGGTATTCTTTGTGTGAAGCAGTTTTATAATCTTTTAAAATAAAATGAAATCGTAGAAAGAGGGGGCAATTACGCTTGTAATTTTTGCCATAATTTGGCTATCTTTGTTTCTTCTGTTCTTCGTTTCCTGTCAGTATGATAAGCTCAAGAAGAGAAAAGCAGGGCGTGGAGCTAGATTTGGTACCGATGGTGGCGGCACTGTCGGTGCCGGAAGCGGCATAGCTATGGGTGTGGCTGCGCCTGCGCGCGCCAATGGTGACATAGAAACTGGCAATAATTAGAGGTGCAAATGGTGGAGGCTTCACTGGAGGAAGATCAGGATATGATCGCAGTGGGGGAGTAGATTCCAATGGTGGATTAGGAGTAGTAGGCGGCGTCGACTTTGGTGGTGGGGAGGAGGTTTCAACAGTGGGGGAGGGGGCGGCGGAGGCGGAAATGGAGGAGGAGGAGGAGGAGGCCACGGAGGTTACCAACTACCAAGTTACCAGCTTAAGGACTTCGATGAGAAATAAGAACGTACGTGGAAGAAGATCATGTTTTGCACCATTTATTTTAGGGTTTTGCTAACCCGTATACTTCATGGGTAGGTTAGCATCACTTCATGGGTAGGTTAGTGTCCATTTTTTAATGGACAGTAATTATCCCTCATTTATTAAAACACTTTAATAGATATCAAGGTTAGAAAGGTAATATAACTACTATCTAATAAAAAATTAATTTCTCTCTCATTACCACATTTAATTTCTTCTCTCTTTCTTCTTCTCTCTCTCCCTCACCACTTTCTAGTCAATTTTTTCTTTTTAATTTCCTCTCCTCTCTACCCTTGTCTTCATCTTGTCTGCTGTCATTTTTCCGTTTCCCCTTTCCTTTCTTCTCATGTTCTTTTATTAATTAAAAAAAAAATGTTAAAATGGAACTTAAAAATTTGTATAACTTGGACAATGGATGACAAAATTTGATTCATGTTTTTTTTATTCATTTTTCTTCTTTTTTTTATCAGAAATTTATATCAATAAATAAAAATTGAAAGAGAGAATGAATTAAAGGAGAGACAAATAATCTTTTATAGAATTGAATATCAAATTTATTGAATCAAATATCAAATATACTATTCCTGTAAACCAATTTTTATAAAAGAACAAGAGAATGAGAGGAGTAGAGAGAGGAGGAAATTAAAAAGAAGAAGGAAATTAGGGAGACAAAGTGGTGAGGGAGAGAGGAGGAAAGAGAGAAGAAATTAAATGTGGAAATGAGAGAGAAATTAATTTTTTATTAGATAGTAGCTATATTACTTTTTTAACCTTGATACCTATTAAAATGTTTCAATAAATGAGGGATAATTACTGTCTATTGAAAAATGAACACAATGCTAACCTGCCCATGAAATGGACAGGTTAACAAAACCCTTTATTTTAATTTGTATTATCTAGAAGTAATTAACTTGTATTGGGCCTTATCTGGGCCAGTTACATTTCTTTCCATTAGGATTGTCTTGGGCCTGTTTTCTTGTGGGATTATCTGTTTTTTTATTGTTCTGTGAATTATCAATGAAATACTTTTTCTTTTCTTTTAAGAAAAAACTTTAAAGATCAGATAGCCAGAAAAGTCTAGGCGTGAGCAAAGGAGAAGGTCATGACTCATGAACAACACTCGCATCAAAAGTGCAACCGGACTTAACTACTAATCCTTCCTTTCATATTTAATGGACATTTTTTTTCCGTATATAAAGTTTTAAAAAATAAAAGAAGGCAGCAGCAGAGCAGCACCAGGTCTGGCTCACAACACAGCAGCAGGCAGTAAGGTTTGTCTGTGCACATAGTTTTAAAAAAATGACGCGATCTCTCGAGTTGATTGTAAGTTTAGGGGAAATTCTAATCTCATGCTTCATTTATTTGTACAATGTCTTCTAGAAAAATGTGAACCCAACCTCATGTATAGGATAAATAAGATGAGATGTTAATATTTTTGCCAAAAGAATAATTATAAAGTTTTTTGAGGATTATAGATCCTTAATGTATACTTTTCTTTTTCCTACCCAAAAAAAGTGTATAGATGTATAGAGCTGGGATTGAATTTTGGAAGAAACTCATGGCTAAATAAAAATGAATTAACAACACACTAGAGGTGACAGATGATTCTCCACCACCCACCACCAAGAGCACAACTGAACTGACGTTATCTGGCTGGTAAAAAAGAACACTGTTTCTCCATTTTTGGGGAAAAAAGAAAGAAACCGCGCTTTTATACAAGATTTACACCACGAATTTTCAGTTGTCCTAAACCAGCTACTCCATTAACATACGAACCAATGCCTAACCAAATCCCATTAAATTATACACAACCGTAAAAGACGACAATGCCTAACCAAATCCCATTAAATCCTAACACCGTCCGCAGTTACCGATTACAGAACCAGAGTCAACCCATCCGCAGAACCACCACTGAAAAAAAAGCTTCAGTTTCACCAACGCTATCGAAGGCCACATGAATCATTCAGATATACCCCGCTTCTGCTGCGAGACAACAGCAAAATAATGGAACAGTGAAAACCGCACGCCAGTTCCCTAAACTCCTTCCTCTTGCACTCCTTGCACATCCTTCTCATAGAAGTTATGATTGTCAAATTATCACCCAAGAAATCGAATGTGTGCATATAACACCACAATGTTTTGATTAATCGACCTCTCATGAAGGAACAGTTTACCCAGCAACACATGGTACCTGAATGCAGTAGCGGAAAAATTGACGGCGCTTGTATTTGCAGTAGCATGTGGCATCCTTTCAACGTAAAACAATGGATCGAGAAGGAAAAAAAAAACTCAGCAACAGAAACAAAGAAGGATCAGAATAACAAATTAAATCCATGAGTTAAGTGAGAAGACAAACCAAGAAATGATCCTATAGGCAACCCTCCCAACTACACCAAGAAGAAAGTTCCTATTGTTGTTTGGCCAAGAACTTTAGAGCTCCGATCAAGGCCGTGAGAAGCCACCTAACAAGAATAACTAATAAATCAGTAAACGATAACATGGAACAACTCCAACGAAAATAGGCAAAAACAAAATATATAGAGGACAATGCCTCAGATATCTGAAAGTAGCATCATCATTCCAAAAATAATTTTCAATCCCTATGCAAGGACCAAGATATCCTGAGAAGGTCGCCCCATTATATTATTCTCAAGAGATGAAATGAGACACACTCGCCATGTCCAAAAAATGACGTGTTACAAGAAAGAGTAAGAAATAAACAGGCACACTCACCATGTAAGTTAAAGCAGCATAACGCTCCTCATTCAGGTAGAGTGGCTTTCCTCTATTCATTTCAACATCCTGCAAAACAACCCATTCATAACAATGCACTTTAATAAACTTTTTTTAAAAAAACCAACAGAAAAAGATAACCCGGAAATGAAAGAGAAACATAAAGAAAAGCCATAAAGCAAAACTCTCGAAGGAGATACTTGTGGTAACTTCTCTCCAAGATGTTCAAGAACTAATAAAATTACTAACAAAACGTGACCCCAGGTTCAAATCAATGTGATTTGTCCATGGTCAATGTCGACTGTCTAAAAGAAGTAGGTCAATTATAAGGCATGGGATGCCAAGAAAACCACATCCGGACTATGTCTACCCCCAAAACAGTACTTGTAGACTCAACTTCAGAGTATTAGTTTCACCAGTCAATTTTTTCCATAAGCATCAATGATAAAAACAAGGAAATTATGGTAGATAAACAAAAAGACAGAAGCTATGCTAACACGTGCATACATGCAAAGCAGAGAAGCTATGGTGATAGAGTTAATTAAACAATATTAACATGAAAGTGCAGAGACCAATCTTAAGCACACCACGTATGCAGAAGAATTGATCAGTGTTGCATTTTGTACATAAGCAGATAATCTAATTTACCTCTTCGCCATATGCATCCAAGTAAGGCGAAGGCCATGGAGCCTGACGTGCACATCTTTGAAGCAGAATAGTAGTTCTCTACAAGGACAAAACTCATTAGCAAGTACAATAAGTGAAGCAATTCTCTAGAAACAAAATAAGCATGAACATCATATATGACTTCCCAGTTTTAACCTGGAAAAAATGTAAGGAAAGGCCATACCTTGATCAACAGAAATACACCTGTACCAGCACCACAAGCCATTGCATGAGTTTGGCATCCGCTATCCCTTTAAGAAGGAGAAACAAAGAGAGTGAAAATGCATTAGTTTCATGGGGGAAATTACAACATTCAGAACAACATGTGCAACTATTTCATAATAAGTCAGAGAATGGATATGATATCAACCTGCAGCAAGACTTCCAGTTGGGAGAGCACAATCTACCACAAAGTAAGCATAGTGCAGGCTCATCAAGAATCTCCGTGCAGTTAGTGCACCGCTGTTTTATGTATCTGAATGAAGTAAGCACATTGTCATAATAAATTGAGGTTTCCAAGAAAGCAAAATACCCACCTTTTAAACACGACAAGTTATGACAAACCTTTGCAGAAGATCCTGGTAAAGGTGAGGGAGGTCCATTAACTTGAAGGGAACAGCGGGCGTGATATGCAGAACATGTTGAGGATCTTGGAATTTGGAATTGCACAAATGGTGGAGCCATTTCGAAACAAGAGATCGTAGTCCTTTATCCTTGAGAACAACATCTAATGGAGGAATCTTGAACATCTTTTCAAGTTCTTGAACTTCATTGAGATCAATTGGGCTCCCATGCACATCATCCATAGTGTCATCAATGCCATGAGAAGTTCCATACAACTCATTTTCCCCATTGCAAAATGGTGCTGAGACAGAGGTGCTTAGTAATTTCCACAGCAATGCACACCTCCTCAAGTAAGGGAAACTTAATCTGCGAATTGCTTCCATTATATCAGAACCAGGGTCATAATTTGAAACAAAATAATGCGATCCAAATTCCCCCACGGCCTTGTGTGCACTCATCCCGTGACACTTGGATATGTCAGTAATGAGGGAATCATCTCCAATTTTACATTGATATTTTCCAGAGTACATGATAATGGCCTGCATTTCAAGATCAGGAATGAGCAAGTAATTTGCAACGGCATACCACATTGTCAAAAAATGAAGAGCAGACATCACACCTGAGTTACAGAGACAATGTAAAAAAGATGCACGAGGGATAACAAGGATTCTCCACATGATAAAAATGGCTGTGGAAGACAAAACAGAACCCACATCAACGTTGAAAAAGCATCACGAGCAAGAACAGGATCAGCTGCCCGACTCCAAAATTGAGTATCAGGATATGGAACTTCCTTCTCAAAGTTTTTCAAGATGTACGATATATTCCCTGTGAAGCACATTATATTATACAAATTAAATATTGACTACAGTAACAAATCAATATTTGCTATTAGTCCATTCAAAATTGAAGTACTTTCTGCATCTATTCCAAGAACCAAACCAGCCAAAGGAGTTACATAATTCTTCATGCAAAACAAGCTTCCGGTAGTACCCCTCAAAGAACCACACAAATTTTCACAATAAACAACTATTGTGGTGGGTAGCTCACACCCTACATTCCACATCCAACTACAATAATGCACTCCTTCCATTTAATCGGAAAAAAACCTCTTTCCTTCTTTTCAGAGCAAAGGCATAAAACTATTCAGTGTAAAACACATAAACCAACACTATAACCCTTCATATTAGAAAACAAAAAGCACACTAAAGTCCTTAGAAGCAATTGTCCCAGAATTAAATAAAGCATCTTACCTCCATGTTCATAAATGTTGTTGATACATTCTGTGGAAGCTCCAAAACAGATGGACTCTGCAAAGAGCTGAACGCCCCTTAATCTTTGAAGCACGCTTACCAAATCCTTATTCCTGAAGCTTTCCACAATCTTTAGTAACAACAACAGTGTAAATCCACTTGACGATTTGAGTTCCTTATACAAGGCAGGAAGGCCATAGGTTGGAATCGCACAAGTCCTTCCACAGCGTGATGCAATCTCCATTGATATAAGGGAATACTTAAGAGTGTCCCATAAAATAATGGGTTGATTTTTTCTTATTGGTCCTGAGAACTTATCCTGTCTACTTGAAAAATATAGTTTACAGAGCAAACGAGAGATTCCATCAAGATTTGGCCCTAATCTTTCATTCCTATTAGAAGGAAGATTTTTCAAGATATATCCCTTTTCAACCATGTTAGCAGCAGATTTAAAGAGAGAGAAAGCTCGATGGAACCAGGGAAGATCACTTTCGCTCAACGTGGATGAAGGAGCTGCCACGTGAAGTGAATTGACAGATGATATCATAGGTTGCTTCCACGCCTTTTGAAAATCCCCAGGCAACGAAGGCAACACAGAATTTGCTAATCGACGACATACAGGGCAGAGAAATTCCCCCTGAAAAAGACAAACACATGAAATAAAAATTCCCTTCTTTAGATTGACAAAATGCGGCAAAATTAAAATCTTTCAAAGAAGTACCTGATCTGGATCAACGATATGCCCTCCTTCGAAAACAATTTGCCTGAAAAATCTGAGCAAAAAAATAGATATAAATTCTTTAAGAAACGCGTTCACATCAAATAAGGCCATGCCCTTAAAAGACAGCTGAAAACCATCCAGATGATAGGGCTTTGCATCATTTGTATTGATGCCTAAAGCTATCCAGGTTGATAATTAGGAAACAAAGCATATCAAATATCTCAAACACCCATGATGTCAAAGGGCAAAGTGACAAAAAAAGCTTTTAAGCCACTAAAAGAACATTAAGTTCTTAAGGAACAGCTGAATCATTTTGCACTTATTATGCTTTAATAAATAGACCATATGCCAAACGTGGCTAGGTTTTAAAGCCAACACATAACCATGCTCATGTAAGATTCAATTCATAATTTAAGTAACCTTAATCTTGTATTTATTTTTAAGATATCATGATATCAGCGTGGACCTATAATCTTAGCATATCCACATTATAAGAAACATGCAAATGCTGATTCTGTTAACTTCACCCTCCTACCTTCCCTAAATCTCTCCTGTCATCCTACTCAGCATTTTTAACCATAAATTGGATTACCAAAGATCTTTTGGATCAATTAACCATATAGAATCACCCTCTCCATAACAGCAACAAGCTGGATATGACTTCAAAATGATACCATGAACAAACACCAAGAAAGTTCAAACCACAAATCTCAAAGTTCCTACTTTTAGAGCTCCTTAACCTAATCACTTAAAGCCGTGATGGTAGCACAAGCTAGTTTAACATGTTTGCTCATCAGAGTAACCACTTCCTTGTGTTGAATACTAACCCTGTAACTATTGTAAGAAACATGAAAGGAAGACTTTCAGTGATTATACATTTAATTCAAGCTAATAAGGAATCAAGAGCATGACAAGGTAGTCTTTGAATGTCTCACACACAAGTTACCTTTCCCTCAATGAGGATAAATAGCGATCGAGGCAACCTTGGTGCACAGCATGTCCACAAGAAGATAGATGAACCCCATCACAATCAACTGGGCCAAATCCATCACGCATAAAAAGCTGCGAAGTAGACTCTGCCGGAGTATCATCATTGCGGGAACTTTCGGAAGCTGAAGGATGCTCTTTCAGCTCCTTTGAAAGAGCAGCCATATATTTTCCCAGCAATACGGTCTCAGAACTCTTACAAGGATTTGAAGCAGTTTCAGCGGCTGACAGATTTTCATTGTCCACGATAGAACTGGAAATTAACTTATTATCTTGCATTTCTTGCAGGATGGAGGAGTACATCTCTTGTTCCAACCTCTCAAGTGTGTAACTGGCCCTTTCATTCAGATCCTTGGGTGCAGGTGGTGCTTGAGTATTCCCAAATGGAAGGAACCTAGCCTTCACAAATTCAACGATCGCATTTACCTCACCAGGTTGAGCATAGTCTGCAAACTCATTGACTATATTTTGAAGCAACTGTGACAACTGACTAGATGAAATTACTCCAGTACCACTTGTGGAAGAATCCGATCCAGAATGGTCAGTAACCTTGTTTGAGATAACTGAAACTTGCTTCTTATTAGACCGCTGAACTTGATTCCATGACAGGGGACCTCTGTCAATGAAGCTCAAGAGTCTTGATTTCTAGGCCAAAACAACAATTGAAATCAGTTTTGAATCAGTTGATAGGCAAAACAGTCAACAAAATTTGCTTACCTGAAGAAGAACCAAGAAAGACACTGGATGTTTTGAAAAGGGATCATGACAAAGAGAGCAAACATCTTGTGCAGACTCTTCCAAATCTCGTCTATTATCAGTGTCTCCCTCTTCAGCTCCAGACTCAGAGTCAGAATCCTCATCAGAAGAGGAATTAATGCTTGACAAAAATTTAGACTGCTCAGCTTTCATTTTTGCCTGCACCAAGAATCAAGCAAACCCCCATTAACTGCAAACCCAACTTGGCGTTCCGTAGGTTCAGCAATTGCCTTAAAGAAATATCTCAACAAGTATGTTCCCACCCCCTCCTAAAGAATAAATATAGCTTAGATTGATATTCGAGTAAATGGACCTAAGGCTTCTTAATGAGAAACACTGATAAAAAACTAGAAACAAAGTTGAACAATATACCCTCCATCTGATGAGCGGCAAAGAAGGAAAAGAAAAAACTTAGGACAATTAGAACAATGTACAATTGATATCTCACCAATATAGCAGCTTGTCTCTCTCGAGCTTTGGCCTTGCGTTTCTCACTATCAGAAGTTAAACTAGATGTGTTTGTACTAGGACTGGTTTGTGATAAATGAACAACTAATTCAGGTGCAAGTCGCTGTAGTTTGCTCATGCAACCAGAGTCCATCTCCCCAAACTTCTTCAATAAACTTTCAATCAAAGAAGAAAGGTTACAACTTCCTGCTTCAACTGAGTTGTCTAGATTCTCTCTCTTGTGCATTCTCATCATTGAGACAAGAAGTGACAGCAAACTCTGTTCGCCAGCACCGTAACTTAATCCCTCACAAATTTCCTCACCAGCAAAGGCAAGAATGGGAAAGGAATCTCCAGAGCAAACTGGTGGATGGGCACTTTCCCTCTGCTGAAAGCTTATTTCTAATGCTAAAGAAAGCAAGTGCAATGCAGTTACAAGCACACCGTCAGGTGCTCGCGTTTCAGCCGATCTATTAGTGAAAACAGCATAAAATAACACAGCACGGATGATTTGAAGAACAACTTCACAAGTGGCTATTCTAGCTACGCCATTAAGAGGAGGATAAATTTTTGTCCATTTGGGCAGCTGACTGGTCCATGGCGACACACTACAGTGACGCACATATCTTTCTTCAGCAACTTGCAAATCTCTCAGGTTCCAACGAGGGTGGAAAAGATCCAGCTCCTTCCAGAATGTCCACCGCAGAGAGTACTTCCCCTAACAAGACACAGAGGCGTGTAAGGAAAAACTATTCTAAAATCATTGCCACCACTTTTGATTCTAGGTCGCGAACAAACCTGATTGAAGCCAGAAGGGTTCGAGTACGCAGCAACTGTATCCAAAACTTCCTGGAGCTGGTCAATCTTGGAGAGGTCACGAGGTAATGATTTCACCAATTGGCTACGAGTAGCATCTCCAATGGCTAACTTATGAATTAACTCTCTCTTCAAATTTTCAGCAGAAGTCAGCCCAGAAAATCGCCTTTCCTGGATAATCTGTATAATAAGCACAAGCATTTCCTGCACCAAAACTGATTCATACCTGAAACCACAATATTCCATTCCATGGGTTCAATATCATAAAACTGCATGGCAATCATATCAAATTCCATATGCTCAGCACATGCATGATAATGTAGCATCGGCCAAGAACAACTAATTCAACCGACCAATATCAAGTGTAAAGTTTGCACTGGGAAAATTACATGATGCACATATACCTGAGAATGAAATCCAAAGATTAGCCTATTCGCTTGCAGCGGCCTAATCATTGAAATGGAAAAATAAAATACTTTGCAAAGATGGAAGTACAATGGTAAGGTCTAAGATCACAAAAGTGTGGAACTGGACCAGTGTTGCTTTTTCACAAGCCTAGGTCAGTGCATTGCAAACATGAACTGGGATGGATGCCGTGCAGAGCTAACTGCCTAAATAAAACTGTGAAAATAAATTGTCTTTTCCAAAACTCAAGCCAACCATGCAAACCTTAACCGACCACCCACAACAAAGTCAAGCGAAAGACAGTCAAAACACAATATAAACCAAAAAAAAAGCATGCATATCACGATGAGAAGCAGTGATGCATAACGCATAATCAAATTGAAGTTGAGAGAAAGTTTATACTCGTTGGATTGTCCAGGGATCAGAGAGAAGTAGTCTGACAGGCCAAAGCGATCAACAATTCTTTTGATAAAAAGGTCAGGTGGAGCCAATGCAGCACAGCACTGAAGCAAAAATAGATCAAGTTCTAACCCCTGTTCAGACCTGCAGAAAGAAACCATCGTAAAGATTCTAGCATTTTCAGTTATAACGCAACCATCCAATCCATCTCACCAAGGAAAAAGCAGAAGAAAAGAACAAAGAAGAAAACAATTATTCCTGTAACATATAATTGACGCATAAAACAAAATACCCACCAGCGTACTGAACGATACCACTCACAAGATACAATGGCAGAATCGCCATTCTTCCTCCACATTCCAGCATGAACTTGGGCACAAAACACCCTATTGCGTAAAGGATGCTCCATAACAAATGCAGAAAACCCACAAGGGTGGCATCCCCTGAGGGCACATCCAAAGAAGTCATCACAGACAGTGGGCGAAGGAGTTGAAGTGCTAGAACTAGAAATGTCCAGAGCCACCAGTGCACCATAGCACCTTTTCAGTGCTCTTTGTAAAAGCAAGGAAAGTAGCCGATGTAAAGGAATGTGAACAGATATATCCTGTGAACTAACATCATAGGTTATGTCTGGCCAATCAGCCAAACCCAAAGCACGCAGAGAGCCAAATTCTGTAAAGCTGTCTACTTCCATCGAACTGACACTTAAAGCTGCAGGGGAAGCCTCACCAGTAACCATTGTTTTGCTGTCCTGCCCCATACTTTCAGCATTCTCCATATCCATGTCCACATTGACACGAAAGCACTTAATGTCATGATCTTTAGTTGAAGTGCCGAGTCCACCAAAAATAGATTTGCCTTTCCTGATCTTGGACAATGTTTTCTTCAATGCTAAAAAGTTGCTGCTGGAAATGTTGCTATTGTTTTGAGATAATAAATCATCAGACATATCATCAGCTCCAAATGAATTCTCAATGGTCCTGAGGCACTCATAGATTAGCCATGAGACTGATGGAGGGACTGAAGGGTGACAGATTGTGCCTGATATAGCTTCAGTAACCTTTGAATCAGAATTAGATGTCACACTCTTCCCTGCCATACTAGTAGAAACAGCACTTTCCAGAGAAAGTCTACCTACTTTTGCGAGTCTTCTATTCTCTTCGTCACCCATATTTTGTTTATGCGCATTAGAACAACTGTCATCGTCTGCGTCTTTGGCAATAGAAAATGCTCCATCGACCAAAAGAGAATGAATATTTGCTGTATAATGGCCAAAGAAGAAAGGCAAATTTATGTGTTCACTCTCTTCTTCTATGTGGACACCTGTTTCTCTCTTCAGAGGACTCATTCCTTGCAAAAAAGAGAGAAGTTTCATCCAAGTTCTCAATACCTCTCTCTCTTCGTGGGTAACATATTTGGGAACAACGCCATGGGTCATAACAAATTTAATATCATCAACCACACGCAGAGTAGTTTCAGATAAATTCCCCCACTTGGTAGACTGTAAATGAACAAAATTAACACAATATGAAGCACAAAGAACATGACCAAAGCAGCATACAGGAAAAAAAATTAACAAAAAGGTGTTGAGAGATGTAAACAAAATCTACCGATACTTTGAAAGCATCATCCAGATGCACTTGCCTACAGACTTGGAGCCATCAAAATATTGCGAACATGGAAATGAGATATGAGGAGACGCAATGCTACCAATTTTAAGAACTGAGAATAGGTAGCAAAGGAATGAACCTCAAGGATAGTTGTATGACAACAAGACCAAAGCCATCTAACAATAGGTAGCAACTTTTCTATGATGTAAAGAATTTAGACAACAGAAAAACCATCACCTGCAAGCGGCCATCTTCTCCAGCACAATGAAGGAATATATCTCCCAAGCATCCCAGAAGCACGCCAAGAAGGTTCCGCTCCTTCACAAGCCATGGAGTTAAAGTAGGTACTGTAAAGATTTGCACGGAAAATGTAGACAGTAGAGGATACTTCTTGGAAGCAATGCCATTGTTCTCTTTTATTGCTTCCTGTACTACAATCGGGTAATAACCTAAAAATACTTCAGCGAAAGCAGATTTGAATTTCGGTTCTGCCAGCAATTTAAGTAAAAGCTCGGGAAGTTTCTTCAAGACACTATCACTCAAGAACCTTTCAGCCTTCACCAAAATCTCCAGTAAACCATCCACAGCTATCACCCTTTTAGATACAAAACTCAGTAAGCTCTCACTGAACTTGCAAAATTCTAACAGCAACTCGACAACAGCAAAGGTTAGCTCATTGGCCGCTTTCTTCTTGACCATATCACTAGTTACACCATCATTAACCTTCGCCTGAGAAACAGTTTCCGCAGCAACAAGCTTATCTTTCCAATAACCAAGCAAAGTATCAAGAACAGGCTCCACTGAGCTAGCAAACTCAGCCGGAAGCGGCTGTATCTGTTCAGCACCTTTATGCTTCGAACAAAACCCTTCTCCCTTCCATGCCGTGGTATCTCCACAATCACAACAACCTCCGCCCGTATAAATAACAGAATAATCATGATCTTTATGATTACCATTCTGAAAACACGGCACGCAAATGGCACAGGTTGGATCATTCTCACAAGTCCTGCACCTGTAAGCTATATCATTATTCCCCCAAACCGCCCCGCACACCCCACGCCCTGAGCTCATCTTCGATAACACCTTCAACTTCACCGCCGGTTCGCCCAAAAACATCATCCACTCCAACCACAACATACATTCCCGGTAACGATTCTTCATCGTGGGACCCACCGTCTTCTTAGTCCTCTCCCTGGATCCCCTCAGCACCGCCGCCACGTCATCGTCTGTAGGCAGTATTGCGGACACTAATTCCGGTGACCGTGACGGATCCTCACGGAGGAAATCAACTATACCCGCACACTCCCTGTCAACGAACTTCATGGGAACTCCAAGCTCAGCTAGATTCTACAACAAGTTTTGAAAAAACAGTTAGAAATCGAGAATCAAACCAAAACTAAAACTGTAACAGAGTTAGGAAATTAGAGAGTGGCGTTTACGCGAAGGATGCGATCGCGAGGGCCGAGAGGGATAGGTTCAGGTGGAGGAGAGTCGATGTCCATGGCGTCCATGACGTCCATGAGACCGGAACGGAAGAAACGGAAGAGCCAATCGGAGCAACAGAGCCGGAAGCACTGCGTGAATCGAGAGGTTTCGTTCCCCAGGTTTGCGAATTGGGTTAAGCCTAAATATCGTGATGAATCATTGATTTTACGTGTACTGTACTGCTTTCCTTTTTTTTTTCGGGAGTGAAAGTTTTATCCGCCGCTGGTTTTATCTGGAACTTGGAGGAATATGATAAGAGGAGAATGGAGAAAGTAAGTGAAGAAGGACTTGCGGGTTTCACGTTCTGCTGATTGGTTTTTTCTTCAATTTTTTTACTTATTTTTTCAAATTAGAGGCGGTCTCTATTAGTATTTGTTTTAAATAAGAAAACAGTAATTAATCATTAAATTTTATAGTTGGCGAATCTCATAATGGAGTTTAACAAAAAATAATAATAATAGATATACTGTAGAAATACTTCTCACCTTATAACCTAACTCATTGAATTATTTAAAATGCCCATAATGGAGTATGTTACACGGGTTCTAAAAAATATGTATATATAAATTGAATATATTCCATAGTTCTAGAAAAAATGAATAAAAGAAATTAAGAAAAAACCATTTGTATTTTCCTAAATAATTACAAGATGATTTATTTTTTAGTGCAAGGAGCTACGGGATTTGCTATATCATCACAGTAATTATCCATCAATTTAGTGTTGATTATTCTGAGGGATTGGTAACAGAATTTGTCATTTTTTTACTTAGTAATCAAAAATATCAGTAATCATTTGTGTAGTTTTTCTATAATAGAAACTCTCTATGCATATAAATTTAATAAACTACTAGAACGTTAGCTATTAACTTTTAATTCTTAGTTATTCATAATTAAAATTAATAATATAAAAAAAAAAGACAATACGATAATGCTATGCAATATACATTTCCCTGCTTATAAAAAATATATATACAATTTCCTAAAGTCGGAGGAGTTCCAACTTGTACGTTGAATTTACTCGGTACTTTATTATCATTTAACAACTGTATAAATATGGTCCCTCTAGTTTAAAATTTTCAAAGTAATTATAGTTTTTTACAGGCTTAATGATTTAAACCCCTATCTACTAATTATTTGTTTAATAACCTTTTTATACTCAATTTTTTTTGTTTAATTACTCCCTCGCCGTTACAGAATGCTAACCTGATATATTTTCCATTTAAAAAAATCATTATGTCGGCACAATTTTGCCACGTCACCCACCACCTCCTTAAGTCCAAACTTTCATTCTTTTCATTTTTTTTCCTTGTAAAATTCCACATCATCCTCCTTCTCCTTCCTCTTCTTCTTTTTCAAAATTTAATCGGTGGGCATCCTTCTTTGACCGAAATATCGGAGATTTGATTCTAGGTTGGGGTTTTGAGGATGGTGGAATCGATGAATAGCTTCCCAATGAGTTCCAAAGATAAATTCTCAGTGTTTTCAGAATTGGGTGGCAGCCCATGATCGACGCTGGAGAAGGGAAGCTCGATTAGGCGCTGGAGCTCGTATCGGAATCAGCAGCTAAAATCAAAAAACCTACAACCATTGTCGCCGTCATGGGTTGTGTATCCTCTAATCTTCTAAACAACGAGGACGAGTTCACTCAACTCTGCAGCTCAGATCTGAGTCACCACATTGTTTCCCTCACCTCCACCACTTACGCCCTCCTCAATCTTGACCCACCACCGTCGTCGTCGTCCACCACCACCGTCACTACTCCTTCCACCCCACCCGCTCGCTTCACCCTCAGATCCATCTTCCCCTCCTCGCTTTCCAACCACAAATCCCTCTGGTCTGAATCCAAACCCCTCTGGTCAGCACAAGTTCGATTATTTCTGGGTATGTGCAAAATGGGTTTGCTGAATTTGCTTTGGAATTGTTTTCTAGCATGTTTCAGGAGAGGCATAGGTCGGATTCCATTATTGTTATTTGTGTTTTGCCTGCTATTGCGGATTTAAGATTGTTGAGAATCAGGAAGGGAGTTCATGGTTTTGCTTTGAGAGGTGGATTTGAAAACCGCGTGAGCGTTTCCACTGCTTTAGTGGATATATAGTCCAAGTGTGGGAATATAAAGCTTGCGAGATTGGTATTTGATAGGATGACTGTGAGGAGTGTTGTCTCATGGAATTCAATGATAGATGGGTACGCACAAAATGGAAATGTTGCAGAAGCAATGGTGATGTTTGAGAAGATGATGGCGGAAGGAGTGCACCGCTAACGTGGTATACCCACGTTGACGTTACGGGTTTTTTTAACGGAAAACGTGACAGATCAGCATTTCGTAACGGTAGGAAGTTAATTAAATAAAAAAAAACTAAATACAGGGGTAATTAAACAAATAATTAGTAAAAGGAGGTAATTAGACAAAATATTAAAGTATAAGGAGGTATTAAGTCATTAAGCCGTTTTTTACAAACAACAATTCCATATTTAGCCCTCCTAAATTTTCTAAGAAATCCAAATATAGTCCTTAAATCTTTAGAATTTTCAACTAATTATACTTTTAATTCTAAATAAAAAAATGTATATTTAGCTCGTAAAATTTAGTTGGATTTTACGATGATTTAAAATTCAAGCGAATTTTCTAATATTAATGACAAATAAATCAAAATTTCCTTAATATATTTTATTAGCTTTTATAATCTTCTAGGATGGCTCGTAAAAATATTCTATATATGCTATTTTTTATATTAAAGAATAAAAAGTAATGAAACATATAATACATTTTTTTACATGACCTCCCAAAATATTTAGTTTAGCTTCGTTTCTAACTTTGACGCCTAGTTTTTTTTTTCCCCGAATGCGTCGCTACCCTTACTCTTTTACTAACATTTTCCTCTCTATTCTTTCTAGGACAATAAAATCATTTCCCATTGAGAAAGAAATTATTACAATAAATTTAAACCTTCTTTTATTATTTTGCTTGGCTTGATATAAATTTTAAAAATAAAGTGTAACTGATTCATGCTATATGTAATTAAAAAGTTGTTAGTTTAATCACTATGCATAGAGGTATGTATAAATTTAAAATATTTCATTTTTTAATGAACTAATAAGATTGAATCGTTATTCCAACCCCTTTGATTTATAAATTTATAATTTATTTTTATTATTTTATGACATAATTATTAATATTTAAATAAGGATAGTGTAGTAAATTTATAGGAGAAATTGAATGAGAATAATAAGCAGGATGTGAGAAACACCATCCAACTAATATACAAGTTTAAACTCTCTTATAAAGAAGAGAGAAAGCAATCACTCCTCTAATCTCTATTTGATTTTCCATTTTCCTCAGCATGATTAAACCAAGTCTGTCATTCCTCTCGTGGGCTCGTGTAAGCCCACAGTACTTCGGGCTTAGTTATATAGCTATGTGTATACTACGCGGGCCCAGTTGTGTGGTATTGGGCCTTAAATGAGATTCAATCTTAGCCCAACATCTGGTTTTTCTGGCCCAAAGAATTTTGATTTTGAGTTTTTATGTATTATTGGGAGATAAAAGATTGAATCTGGTTTGAATCCTCGTTGGTACCTGTAGCATCAGCAAAATTTTGATGGGTTAGGAAGAGGATTAAAATTTACATTAAAAGTTTAGATTAATGGATAAGAAGGAAAAAATTATAAAAATAACACCGCATTTGTACTCAATACCCGGATCATACCCTTTATTTGTAATTTGTTCAATTTAAATTTTATATATATCAATTTGTGGAACTATACCCAATTTTAAAATTGCATCTAAACTTGTTTTAGCTTACAACAGAAATTGTAAGTATGGCTACTATTAAAAAAATTCACCGCCTCTTCTTATACTTGCAAACACATCTTTTCTAATCAGTAAAGTACTTACACCAATCTAATTTTTTGTCTTAATGTCAATAAAAAATAAAAAAATTGATCAACCCAGCAGTCCAATCTTTTCTCCAAGAAAGAGAGAGGCTAGCAGGGAAGCAAAAGTAACGTACGATGACATGACATCCGAGATGGAGAAGAAGATCACCGATGCGCCGTTCGAGTCCAGTGACCTCCAAAAAGAGAAGACGGCAGACAAAGTTCATGCTGCAAACAACTCTTACTGGGGTTCTAGCTTCCATACTAGTTATTCGTAGATCGATCTATCAGTAATTAGTTGGTGGTTTTTGCAAATGTCGATCTGCACTAGATAGTTGACAGGTATTAGTTGATGTATATCATTAGTTATCTACTAATATGGCTGTTTAACGGATTTATTTTATATAATAATCTGAGTGTTCGCTACTTTATAATTAGTCATTGGAAAAAAAGAAACATTTTAGTTTTATTAGTTCAATTCTTCATAAAAACATGTGTTGATCTATTTCTAAATTTTATTAATAATACTTTCTCCTCATTAATAACACACATAGTACTTAATTTATATCAGAATAATTAGGTTCTTTTTTCATCTTTTATGATCATGTAAACTATATTTTTGTTGAATTAATGTAGACGGAGACAAATATAACACCGAATCGAAACCTGTGATTATGTGAAGCCTGAAATTAGTGTCATATTGGGCCTTGAAATTAGTGCATGGAGACACATTAATCTTTTTCTATAATTGTAATTTATAAAACATTTGACCGGTATTAGTTGATATACATGGTCAGTTATTTGTTAATTAGTCTATGATTGTTTAACGGTTCTAACTCATATGGAAACCGCTCACTAATAATTGGTTATCTATATATATATATATATATATAGATCTTGATTAATTAATGTTTCTTTATATAGATATTAATTGTTTTTTTATAATTATAATTTATAAGACAATTGATCAGTTTTATAGTTGATACACATCGTCAGTTATTCATTAATTAGTTTATGATTGTCTGATGGTTCTAACTCATATGGAAACCCCGACTGTTAGCTATTCTATAATTAGTCATTTGTTAATTTATAATCGAGTAATGTTTGTTAATACATCTCATAGAAGAAAAAAAAAGTATTTTTGTTTTCATTGGTTTATTATTTCACAAAATAATTTGTTGATCTATGTTTTTTTAAAAATTATTTTGAGATATATATAACAGCCAAGTAGAGCTCAACACTCAAACATAAATTAGGGTTAGAACATAGGAGGAGAGGGGGAGGCGGTTGAATTTTGTACATATCTCAAATTATTTATTACCTTTTAAATCTAACTTTCCAAAACCTGAATATTCACACCAAAATGCACTCTAATTTTGCAGAAATATGTATCAGTTCTCAATTATAAATAGAGCTCATTGCCTCTGCTTATACTCACAACAACAAACACATCTCTTCTAATTAATCAGTAAAAAAATAAAAATGGATCAATATTCCAACGGTGCGTCGGTGATCTTCTTCTCCATCTTAGATGTGCGCAGTCCAAATTCTTTTTATGAGAGAGAGGAAAGCCGGGAAGGAAAAAGACGTAACATCTAAGATGGGAAGCAGATCGTCGACGTGCCGTTCGAGTCCAACGACCTCCAACATGAGGAATGATATCCAACTTCATCTCCACCTCTTCTTTTAATAGGAAATGATTCAAATGAATTTAAACAACTCTTATTGAGGTTCTAGCTTCCATACTTCGAACAACTCATGAAAACTTAAAAGGTGGAAATCTTGCATTAATGAATACTTTTAAAATACGGAGGTAGTATTCATTAATGCAAGATTCTCACATTTAAGCTTTTGATCCGTTACTAGTTATATATACATTATGCGAGTGTATTATTTTTCTAATTTTACTAATTGAATCTTACAATATAAAATATTATATAATTGAAAAATATATTGTTAATATGATTGGGAGAAATGATTTTATTTTTAACTTTTATTTTATTATTAATCTTTGTATATATTTATGCAATATAATTTTAATTTAAAATGATAAATTATAATAATATAAAATTAATAATTAATAGATAAATAAAATATATTATTAGCTAAAATATATAAAATATGTTATTAATTTTTTATTGATATTAGTATGAGTTAAATATTAACTAATTCAATTATATTAATTAATAATTTACCTTTTTTCCGACTAGTTTTAATAATCTACCTAAACTATCATTAATATATCATTAAATTTTCACATAACATATAAATAGCTATTTTAATGAGGTTAGATAATTATGATGCAATGAATAAAATTAATGAATCTTATATATTAAATATCAGTAATTTAAGTATTTACTTTTTTTATTATAATGTCACATTTCAATAACATTTTTATTACAAATAAGATGATGTATATTGCTTTGTCGGGCCAAATTTGAAAGCCTTCCACATCCAACTGGAAATTGGCGAAACATGGCAGGCTCTCGATCGATCGTTTAAACTTCCATGAAACCCAATTTTCTCGACGCAACAAAGAAGGGGCAATTCAACAAATTCATAACGCGAACCGGTGGTGATGTAAAGATGTGTATTAGTAATTAGGAAATATAGCAATCCATAGGTATAGAAAATATAGCAATTCATAACGCGAACCGATGGTGATGTAAAGAACTTTAGGTGCAACATACTTTCTACGATATCATTGAGTATTTCTTCTGCAAACCATAATAGTCATAAAAAAAACCATCAAAATGCAAATACTAAATGGTCTCAAATACAGACCATCAACTCAATTTCAACTGAAAAACAGGACAAACCTAGTCTGAGTAAATTGGACAAGCCAAAGTCAATAAATTTCAACTGCGAGTTCTCATCCTTGGAAGTATACAGAAAGTTCTGGTCAAGTGAATACATGAATTACGAGGTATGATTCTTTTAAGGAAACTATTGGAGAGAGTTCAAAGCAATTAAAACATAACTAATTCCATGCTGCATAAGAGAAATTATTAGTCTATGAAACAAAACAAAAATAAGAAAGCACCAAATTCCTCAACAGGATAATCCTAGAATCTAGGGAGCATGGCAATTGATAATAGAAACCCTTGCCAAGGCTCTACAATTTCTTCATGAAATGGTCCCCCAAATCATCAGTAAGCAAACATAACGACCAATTTCTTCATGAAATGTGAAAGTGCACTATATTACATTTTCTTGACAATCTCCCGGCCATGACGACGATCAAACATAAATGTGAAAGTGCACTATAGTGAAACTTACACTCCGCGACGCAATTCTTCCGGTGATTAAGCTACACAAGCAAACGTAGCAAGATCATAGGAGTAGACAGGAAGTATGACATTAACAACTAATCTCAAAACAAGCATTAATTGATACAATATAAAAGCATCGAAACTGGTGGAGTATCCCCTAGTAACGACGAGGCGAAAGGGAGATAAGATAAAGAAGATTACGGCAAAAACGGGCAGTTTACACACGGCCAACTCATCTGGGAATTCGAAAGTGTCAGTGTTTCGGGCGGAGGATAACGAAATTGTAAACATGAACAAGCTAGCTGATGACAATATTGTGGAGACAGACACTTGGGAAATAGGACGTGTTTTGTCGATAACTGCCAATGCCAGTGAAGAAGCAATCAAGGCCTTTGATCGAGAGAGATTTGGTGTGGAAAGGGACAATGTTCGAAGCAAGGCGGTCCCGGTGGCGAGTACAGTAGTGTCATAATGGTTCAATTATTTTCGTGGAATTGTAGGGGAATTTTGTCAATTAGGAAGAGACGGTTTATAAAGAAAATGTTTCAAGGAGAGCAGGCGTCGTTTTGCTTGTTACAAGAAAGCAAGAGAGAAGAAATTGATGAGTTTCTTATACACGAGTTAGGAGGGAATAATGAGACGCGATGGGTTTATGCTCCTTCAATTGGGAGATCGGGGGGCCTAGTTTCGATGTGGGATTCTAATGTTTTTCAGTTGGACCATTCAGAGGTTGGGAACAGATTTATCTGGATAGAGGGTAATCTTACAGAAAACAATAGGAGGTGTGCAGTTTTGAATGTTTATGCTCCCAACGAGGTGGTGTTACGAGATCAGCTATGGGAGATTTTGGGTAGAAAGATAGAGAGCGCTACGATCCCGGTATTAGTAGCGGGTGATTTCAATGAAACACTAGTCCCTTCAGATCGCTTGCAAGGGGGGGGCTATTCTCGGGGTATGGCCCAGTTTCAGGATTGGGTGGACAGGTGTGGATTGCAAGACGTTAGACTAGTAGGGAGGCGTTTTACCTGGTCTAATGCCATTAGCAGGAGTAAAATAGATAGGGTATTTGTTCAAGAAGGATGGATGAATAGCATTAGTGATTGCCAACTAACAGCTCTTGAAAAGAGTGGATCAGACCACACGCCTTTATTCCTAAGATATGATAGGGTGGATTGGGGACCCAAACCATTCAGAGATTTAGCTGTGTGGTGGGAGGACAGAGGGTTCAAAGATTTGGTGGTAGGTTGGTGGTCAGAAGCAGGTATCGAGTTTCCTGGTAATTACCGGTTAATTCATAAGATGCGATACTTGAAGAAGAAAATTCAAACTTGGAATAAGGACGTTTTTGGAAATTTGGAGTCCAATCTAAGAGATCTACAGGATCGGCATGAGGCATTTGATCGACTCGGGGACGACCGCCCGTTGACCCAGGAGGAACAGAGAGAACACAATGACATCAGGCTTAAGGTGTGGGCTCAACAGGAGCGGGTTGATAGATTTTGGCAGCAAAAGAATAGATTAAAGTGGAATACTAAGGGGGACCGAAACACTGGGTATTTCCACAGGATGGCAAAGATTGCAGTGAAAAGGAACAACATTAGAGAGATAATCACGCCTACTGAAAGACTTACAGACCCGGTGGGCATTAAGCGGGCAGCTGTTCAGTACTATGAGACCTTTTTCAGCTCCGTCCGCTGGAACAGGCCGCGGATGCAGGATTTGGGATTTTCGAAACTGACTGAGGAGGAAGCGTCAAGGTTGGAAATGGAGGTAACTCGTGCAGAAATTTGGGAAGCGGTTAAAGATTGTGACGGTCAAAAAACTCCAGGGCCGGATGGATTTTCTATGCGATTTTTGCAAAAGGCATGGCACATTATCGGGGATGACTACTGCAGATTGGTCCAGGAATTCTTTAGGGCAGGGATATTCCCATCAGGGGCAAATTCTTCGTTTTTGACTCTCATCCCGAAGATTAAAGATGCGAAGAGGTTCAGTGAATATCGGCCCATAAGCTTGGTGAGTAGTTATTATAAGATTGTGTCCAAGGTCATGGCGAGGCGGTTGAGCGAGGTAATTACAAAAGTCGTTAGTGAAGTGCAGCATGGATTCATTAAAGGAAGACAAACCCTAGACTGTGTCATGACAGCAAATGAGGTGGTGCATTACTTGCAGGAGACGAAACAACAAGGGCTGCTTTTCAAGCTGGATTTCGAGAAAGCCTATGACTCCATCGAATGGGAGTACTTAGATGACGTAATGAGGCATATGGGGTTCAGAAGGAAGTGGAGGAATTGGATTAATCAATGCATTAGCACGAATAAGGTTTCTATTCTAGTTAATGGGTCACCTTCTGGACAATTCTGTGTGGGTAGAGGCCTTCGTCAGGGATGCTCAATGTCGCCGTTTTTATTCAACATTGCAGCGGAGGGGTTGCATCGTCTATTTGTTAGAGCAGAGGAGGTGGGGATCCAGAGAGGTATAGGCAACCCGTCAGCAGGGTGGAATCTGAGCCATCTTCAGTTTGCGGATGACACATTGGTTTTTGTTAATAACAATGAGGAGGAGATCCGGGGAGTGAAGGGTATTTTGAGATGGTACGACGCCTATTCAGGCCTTCGAGTTAACTTCCACAAAAGCACCTTGGTAGGGGTGAATCTGAGTGAGCAGATCGGGGGTATCTTAGCTACTCGTTATGGTTGTAAGTATGAGGTGCTCCCTTGTAAGTATCTAGGATCTCTGGTGGGCTTTAATCCGAGACGAAAATCGGGGTGGGATTTTCTAATCCAGAAAATGAGGAAAAAACTTTCATCATGGAAGGGACATCTTCTCTCGATGGGGGGGCGTGTAACGTTGATCAAGTCGGTGCTAACGAGTCTACCTATTTATAACATGTCTATTTACAGGATGCCTAAGTCCGTCGCTAGCCAGTGTGAAGGAGTTATGCGGCGCTTTCTTTGGAGTGGCAGCGATATTAACAAGGGATTGGCTAAGGTGAATTGGAAAGAAGTGACGCGGGCGACAACTCATGGGGGATTGGGAATTGGGACGATACAAGACCGGAATATTACGCTGCTTTTTAAATGGGTGTGGGAGATGATGAGGGGTAGCAGGAAGTTGTGGGCAGATATCGTTCGCAGGCAATACAAACTCCTTTCCATTGGAGACTTGTGGAAGGATAGGGAGGGGAGGATGTCCCCAATCTGGCGTGATATTATGGGAGTTTGTGGCCGAGGTAGTGCTTTCTTCGATCTGTGGACCGACAACACTTCGATAAAAATTGGGGATGGGAATAACACAGTCTTTTGGTGGGATACTTGGGTAGGTAAGAAGCCATTGGCCTTGCAACACCCTCGGCTATATCATATATCGAGCAATCGGTACGGGACCGTCAAGGAATTTGGTACATGGATTGGTTCGGTGTGGGAATGGGAAACCGTGTGGAGGCGAGGTTTGTTTGAGTGGGAGAGAGACGAGTGGGTTTGTTTGAAAGCTCAGTTACCACTTCCCTATAGGGGAGATCAACAACCGGCTCTTCGTTGGGAATTAGACCAATCAGGGACATACACAGTGAATTCAGGGTACAAGAAATGGGAGGAGTCAAGGTTTGAGCCAGCTCCACTTCTTCGGTCTTGTTGGACTGGCCTGGCTCCATACCGAGTGGAATTTTTCCTTTGGTTAGCACTGCGGGAAAGAATTGTAACAAGGACTTTCCTCATGAGGCGAAACATGATTGCTGAGTACTTGAATGTCTGCCCAGTGTGCAACAGGGAACCGGAGACTGTTACTCACCTATTCTTGCGTTGTGAGGTAGCTTCGGGTATTTGGGAGTTTATCATGCGTTGGCTTCAGGTGGTTTGGTGCCAGCCTCAAAATCTTTCGGACCTGTGGCGCACGTGGGGAAATTATTTACCATGTACAGACAAGCAGGCTGGTAGGGCTTGGAAAATCCTTTTTTATGCGGTTATTTGGACCATGTGGAAGACTCGCAACGGAGTGGTGTTCAGACAAACGGAATACAATGATGTGAGATGTATTAATATGATTTATTCGTTGTGGCATTGGTGGTTGAAAAGTAAGGACAATGGGTTCGCCTATAGTATGTCCGACGTTCTTCAATCACCGGCATGGTTACTCAATCGGTAAATCCAAGCTCGGTGTTTCTCAGATGTAGGTTTTTAAGGAGTCAGGTCCAATAGTGGCCTAGGGAGTCGGTCCTTTGCCCTTCCTTTAGGGCTTCGTTTGTTTTTGAGAGCGTTGGTTGCACTGCTTCTGAGGCGGTGTCTTGTAAACTTCAGTCATGTTCTTCATGACATTTTAATTCAATATATCTTTCTGCTGATTAAAAAAAAATAAAAGCATCGAAACAGGCCATACATTTAAAAAATACAACCATTATGCACTAAAATGATGTAGAAATGTCCAGTAGTATACTTTTCTCTAACTGCTCTTTTAAAGAATGTATCCATTATTTCTACACTTACCTAATTTCATTTCCACGGGAAAAAAAACAGCCAATGAATCGAAGCATGCACCACTGTCGGATTCTTTCTCGTTGCAAAGGCCGCACACACCTTCATGGTTACAAGAGGAGGAAATGTGAACCAAACGGGACCATCGTCAGGCAGTTTGAATGCCACACGCTTCTGCGGCATCCTTTAGACATTGCACAGCAGCACCGTAGTTTAATTCAAGATTATCAACTGATATCACCTGGACATCGTTAGTTATTCGTTAGTTTTTGATCGTCTAACAACTTTTGATTGTTAGTTACTATATAATTAGTTATCAATCTATTGATCATGATTAATTGATGTTTCTTTATATATTAATTGTTGTTTTTATAATTGTAATTTATAAGACATTTGACCGGTATTAATTGATATACATTGTTATTTATTTATTAATTAATTAGTCTATGATTATTTATTGGTTCTAACTCATATGGAAACTGCTCACTACTAGCTACTTTACAATTGGTTATATATATATCATGATTAATTAATTTTTCTTTATTTCTATAATTGTAATTTATAAGACAATTGACCGGTTTTATAGTTGATACACATCGTCAGTTATTCGTTAGTCTAACTCATACGGAAACCGCCGACTATTAGCTACTCTATAATTAGTCATTCATTAATCTATGATGAGTGTCGAATCCGTCAAAAATAAATATAATTTATCATTAACTATAAAGATTTAAAGAGGTTCAATACACAGAGAATGAGTAAGCTTAAAATAAGACGAGGACCATATGAAAACGACAATAGCCAATTGTGGGGGGGGGGGGGGGGGGGTTATAATAAAACAATAAACAAATAAATAATAAATAAGATCAAATGATGAAGAAGTTCTCAGTAAAGATATAGCCAAGGTCATAATTCACATGTATTGATCATCGGTTCAAAGATGTTCAGAATTGAGTTTAATAGGGAGGCTATAAAAATCAGGTTCACTTTGACTTCCTACTCTCCTCTTAATCAAGTTTCTTAAAGAGACCCTCTATTAAGAACCCTAACCTTCCTAGTAATCCTAAGGTTCACTTATAGGATTTTAACTGGTTAGTTGATAAAAACAGAGAGATACCTTTCCTAGGCCTAGGGATCAGTCCATTCGCCCTTATAACCTAATTCTTCTCTATGACTAACTGAATCTAGCTTGTTCGCTAAGAGTTCCGGCTAGATACAAGTTAGTTGCTTACAAATTCCTTCTAACAATGTAGACCCAAAGTTGTTGGGCAAGCTGTATTTTATTCAAGTAAAAACTTAAGCTAATTACTCTTAAATCAAACAAGAATAAAATTGGGGATGAAATCGGATGAGAAGAAATACGAAATTCGATTCTTATTAAATTCATTTTGACCTCACAATACTGGAATCATGAACCTTGAAATCTTTACCAGGAAAGATTTATTTAGCTAGAGAGAAATATAATAAAATCGAATCAAAAGTAATTGCATAGAAATGTAAATCTCCTCATTTCAATGAAGAAGACGAGGAGAGCAAGAAGTTCAATCGAGTTCTAGCTACTACCAGAAAACAATGGTAGAACGATGGAGGAGAAGAAGTGATGAGAGATGCATTCGCTTCTGCCTCTGTCCTCTATTTAATTTCAAAAACTAGCTAAAATTGTTCTTATCTCTTAGAGTTCTAGATGAGGTATAAAACTGATTGTTCTCATCCCTTAAGAGTTTTTACAAAGTTCAAACTCTTCAGGATAATCATCTTCTGGAGATAGTTGTGCAAGTGTGCGCTTTTATCAAGTGGTCAGCGGCCAGGCCCATTGTATTTGCTCTCTCCGTGTTGAAGCCGTCCTAGGTCTAGGGAAGAGACTAGTTGTGACTTTCTCCTAAGCCTAGGGGTTGGGTCATGTAGCTCCGTTGTTTTGGTGATGATCTCCTAGGGCTAGGGAAGAGACCGGTTGCTTTGTTGTTGAGTTCTTTGTTTCATTTTTCTTCTTTTTGTTCTTTTTCTTGGTGCTTCTGTTCTTTTCCTTCTTCATTGATTCTTTAGTCTGGTTTCTGCAAAAAGAAAGAGAATATATCAAATATAAGCAGTATCATCATATAAAAAGGATAAAATAGATGACGAATTTATACAAAATAAGCGTCCAATCATCTATATATAAGTGGACATTATTAGTTATTCATAGTTGATCAATCAATAACTAGTTGACGATTCTTACATCGACGAATGTCCTTAATTAGTTATCGATCTACTAGTCATAATTAATTTATATTTCTAGATATAGATTCATTGTGTTTCTATATATACTGATGAACATTCTATGATTAACGGTTCTGATTAACATGGAAAGCGTCAACTGTTAGCTACTTTATAATTACTCGTTAATTTATGACTAATTACTTAACCAAGTAGGCTTGACAGATGAACACTTAAACATAATTAGGGTTAGCAGAGGGGTGGCGCTTGTACCCATCCACAGCTGGATTTTGTACATATCTCAAAATATTTCTTACCTTTTAAAAAAAATCCTATTCACACCAAAATGCAGTCTATTTTTGAAAAAAGTAGTACCACTTCTTCATTATAAATAGAGCTCGTTGCCTCTGCTTATACTCACAACAAACACATCTCTTCTAATTAATCAGTAAAGTAATTATACCAATCTAAGTAATAATGTCTTAATTTTAGTTAACAAACTAAAAGAATAAATGGATCTACTCAACGGTCCAGATTCTTTCTCAGGAAAAATAGAGGCTGATTGGGAAACTAAAGTAATGTACGACGCCATAACATCCAAGAAGATGGAGAAGAAGATCGCCGACACATCGTTCAAAGTCCAACGACACCCAACAAGAAGAGGAGTGTAACGAGTCGTTGCAACTACGGTCGTCGTTGGTAAGTAAACGGTCATCTTTTTTATCAAGTAATCTATTCCTTTAAAGAATTGACTATGGAGATGGACCAATAAAATAATTAGACATAACTCTGCACGAAATTGAAACTTCAAGTACATCAATCTCAACAAGGAACATTAATTTGGTTGAATTGACCCATTTTTGTTGGCTTTTGAGAAACGTCTATCTCCTTGTGCAGAGAGGAGTATGTTAAAGTAGCATGCATGTATGTATGTACTAGAAAATAAAGCAAAAACAAAGCAATAGCTCAATATTGAATGTTTAATTATGGTGTAAAAGCAAAATGATGAAACAAAGATGTATTTATTTATGATATATTTGTGATGGAACATGGGTTGTGTAACTATTATTTTTGTAACTAAGCGACTTGTAATAAACTCGTAGCATGAATAAAATATTAATATTTGTGGAGATAAACCTTTGCGTTTGGTATCTTCTAATTTTCTTTTATTTATTTTTTAAAAATGTTTAGTAAAATTATTTTGTTTTCTAAAAATATAAATATGATTTAAAAATTAGTAAGTGGTTTTTTGTTTTCTATTTTTTTTAAATAAATAAAAATCAGAAACAAAAACGATAACAAACGCACCTTTATATGTACTACTAGTCTACTAGCCACTCGATTCACTCCTCTTCTAATCTTCTTTTTATTATCCATTTTTCCTTAATTGGATGAAAACTAAGTCTACCATTAATCGTCGTGGGCCACCAGTGATCCGAGCTTAGTTCGTAATCGTAATAGTGCGCGGTACAAAAAGTGTCATATTGGGCCTTGACTGGGATTCATCTTAGCCCAACATTTGGTTTTCCATGGCCCAAAAAGTTATGATGCTTTGGAATTTAATTGTAAAGGATTCAAATTTATAGTACTAAATTTCAGATTAATGGATGAGTTAAGAACAGATGAATATTTCTATTCTTTTTATTTTCCATTTTCCTCAATTCATATGATCAAACTCTCTCATTCGTTTTGTGGACTCATGTATGACTCAGGCAGTGTTATATTAGACTGTCAATGAAATTCAAACGTAACCCAACATCTGGTTTTATTTGGGCCCAAAAAATTTCGATACTCTAGTAATTTAACTATAAAGAATTAAAATTCATGTTAAATTTTAGATTTATGGATAATATTAGACGAATATATGTAGGTTATTGCGATCGGAAATGCAAGAAATAATTTACTCAAATAAAATGAAGGTGAAAAAAAGAGAGAGAGCCAAGAAGTGCGTCTGTCGATTGGGATATGTTCAACCTTGCAAATTGGGACATTTTTTGTTTATGGTAATAACAATTATTTTCTTGCCATGCCACCTGACTTATCCTACCAACATCTCTTTGTTTAGAGTAACCTTTTTTTTCCAAAAAAAATTAATAAATAATTCAGCGGTTGTCATATAAATTAGAATTGTCAGACAAATTATATACTAACGGATAACTAATAAATTCTATCAACTAATATCGGTCAACCGTTGTACATATAACTATAAAAATACAATGAATCTATACTAAGAAACATCAATTCTTTCAAAGCAAATATAGAGATTATTGCTAACTGAAAGTACTTTATTTTTTAATATGCTAAGTGCTAACTCGATGCAAATACAATTCCTACCCGATTTAAACTTTAAAAAAAAGAATTAATCACTTTTTTTTTTGGTAATAAAAGAGATTCAACGGACCTGGCCTCCCATGACATAATTGGTGTCTGATAATTAATCACTATGATAATAACAAATGATTTTCTTGCCGTGCCACCTAATTCATTTTATCTTACCAACATTTAATTTGATACTCCTATTATCTGTTTTATTTTATTTCTTCTTTTGGGAATTCTCTATTTGATATAGTTGAATGTACATCATTAGTTATTCGTTAATCAATCTATAATTAGTTGATCGATTAGTAATTAGTGCTTGATGATTAATCTTATACATTGGCAAATGCCTATAATTTAAAAGATATTTGACTGCTATTAATTAGTTGACATACATCGTTAGGTATTCGTTAGTCTATGATTGTCTAACGGTTCTAACTTATGTGAATACCGTTGAGCGCTAGTTAGTCTATAATTTGATGTTTCTTTATATATTTTTTTTCTTTTCTATAATTGCAATTTATAAGACATTTGACCGGTATTAGTTGATATACATGGTTAGTTATTTGTTAATTAGTCTATGATTGTTTAACGGTTCTAACTCATATAGAAACCGCTCGCTAATAGCTACTTTATATAGATCCTGATTAATTAATATTTCTTTACATAGATATTAATTATTTTTTTATAAGACAATTGACCGGTTTTATAGTTGATACACATCGTCAGTTATTCATTAATTAGTCTATGATTGTCTGATGGTTCTAGCTCATATGGAAACCGCCGACAGTTAGCTATTCTATAATTAGTCATTTGTTAATTTATAATCGAGTAATGTTTTTAATACATCTCATAGAAGAAAAAAAAGTATTTTTGTTTTCATTGGTTTATTATTTCACAAAATAATTTGTTGATCTCTGTTTTTTTTTAAAATTATTTTGAGATATATAACAGCCAAGTAGAGCTCAACACTAAAACATAAATTAGGGTTAGGAGGAGAGGGCGGCGGTTGAATTTTGTACATATCTCAAATTATTTATTACCTTTTAAATCTAACTTTCCAAAACCTGAATATTCACACCAAAATGCACTCTAATTTTTCAGAAATATGTATCAGTTCTCAACTATAAATAGAGCTCATTGCCTCTGCTTATACTCACAACAAACACATCTCTTCTAATTAATCAGTAAAAAAAATAAAAATGGATCAATATTCCAACGGTGCGTCGGCGATCTTCTTCTCCATCTTAGATGTGCGCAGTCCAAATTCTTTTTCTGAGAGAGAGGATAGCCGGGAAGGAAAAAGAGCCGGGAAGGAAAAAGACGTAACATCTAAGATGGGAAGCAGATCGTCGACGTGCCGTTCGAGTCCAACGACCTCCAACATGAGGAATGATATCCAACTTCATCTCCACCTCTTCTTTTAATAGGAAATGATTCAAATGAATTTAAACAACTCTTAGTGCTTGCATATGATCTCTCGCTGTTCATCCAACCTCTTCCACCATACCCTCCGCCGCTTGGCCAGCGACGTTCCCCTAGCTGGGGATTGGTGTCCTACAAATTGAAGTCATCCTGATCATCAGAATGTGTAGGGGGAATAGCAGAGTGCATTGTTTGGAGGTTTCTTTTGTTTTGGGTTGTTCTGTAGGGGAGCGAGGTGTCCTTGGAGGTTTCTTTTGTTTTTACTAATGACCTTTTGATGGTTGAAAGTCATTTGCAGCAAAGATTAATATAAATGTTGAACTGAAATGGTAAAAGATAAATGGTAAAAGATAAGGTTTAAAGACTGCCACCCCTGGGTCAGTCTGAGCAAAGAAAAATTTCAGACTCAGACCGCGCCCAAAAAGGACGACTTCTGCACAGTAGAAAATAGGCTATCGCACCTACAATCCATACATCAGCCTCTAGGTTATAGGACCTATAAAGAACTTTAGGTGCAACATACTTTCTACGATATCATAGCCAAAGTCAATAAATTTCAACTGCGAGTTCTCATCCTTGGAAGTATACAGAAAGTTCCGGTCAAGTGAATACATGAATTACGAGGTATGATTCTTTTAAGGAAACTATTGGAGAGAGTTCAAAGCAATTAAAACATAACTAATTCCATGCTGCATAAGAGAAATTATTAGTCTATGAAACAAAACAAAAATAAGAAAGCACCAAACTCCTCAACAGGATAATCCTAGAATCTAGGGAGCATGGCAATTGATAATAGAAACCCTTGCCAAGGCTCTACAATTTCTTCATGAAATGGTCCCCAAATCATCAGTAAGCAAACATAAATGTGAAAGTGCATTATAGGTCATTACAAACGCAACATTTACATTTTCTTGACAATCTCCCGGCCATGACGACGATCAAACATAAATGTGTAAGTGCACTATAGTGAAACTTACACTCCGCAACGCAATTCTTCCGGTGATTAAGCTACACAAGCAAACGTAGCAAGATCATAGGAGTAGACAGGAAGTATGACATTAACAATTAATCTCAAAACAAGCATTAATTGATACAATATAAAAGCATCGAAACAGGCCATACATTTAAAAAATACAACCATTATGCACTAAAATGATGTAGAAATGTCCAGTAGTATACTTTTCTCTAAATGCTCTTTTAAATAATATATCCATTATTTCTACAATTACCCAATTTCATTTCCACGGGGAAAAAAACAGCCAATGAATCAAAGCATGCACCACTGTCGGATTCTTTCTTGTTGCAAAGGCAGCACACACCTTAATGGTTACAAGAGGAGGAAATGTGAACCAAAAGAGACTGATAGCATGTTTTTATGCATGATTTTCCCTCCACTTTCTCACTTATCTAGAGCATGATTCTGCTAATTTACCCTTGATTTCATTACTATTGCAGATTCAGGCCTAAAAAGGGAGTTTGTGCTAAAACATGCGTTTTTGGTGCATTTTGAGCGAATTCCAGTTTCAAGACCAGAAGTCGAGGTCCCGAGCCCAAAGCAGCGTTCAAGGTCCCGAGTCGGATTCCCAGTTCGGGACCCCGAAGGGCAAAGGATGTCATTTCCACGTGTCATCCCACCTAAAACGCCCATGTGACTCCTCTGACACTGTTCCTGCGCTCTGCACTGATTACCAAACACCTACCGAACTGACCAGTTCAGCCTCGAGCTCAGTCCAGACCTGCCAAAGCTGGAGAAATCAGACAGCTTTATGCTTTTCCAGCTTTGTGCTTTAAGGAACATGGATCCACTTCTTTAGGCTTTCAATTAATGCATTTTGTCCCTAGTTTTAGGCTGAAGATATTTTGTGCTTAGGGCTCTACTATATAAAGAGCATCTAAGCTTAGTTTAGGGGGATCTCTTCCTAGCTTTTAATCACTTAGCATAATTTAGAAGTAGCTTAGACTTCTCTCTAGTTTCTCTCTCTAGCCATTGTTAGCTTCTTCAACATTGCTGCCGAGCTATAAACGGAATTTTAGTAACAAGTTTTCTTCCCTTCATCTATTTATTTACTTGTTATGCTTTCTTTAATCGTTATTTGTTTATCCTTAAGTATGAGTAGCTAAATTCCTAGTTCTTGGCAAGGCTGATTCAAGGGTTGCAAGGGCAGATTCGAGGCCTTAATGTGCTTAAAATATTCTTGATGCTATATTCAACTATTCATCGGTTTAATTATATCTTTGCATGATTTAATTTGAGGCTTGATCAACTGATAATTATCTTGTGTAAAGGCTGCCATTTATGTGATGAATACGGAAGGAAAATTGCATGAGTAAGTAGGCAACTATTAAGTCTTGACTGTGTCAAAGTGGTCTTGAATAGATAGGTTGGGTAGTTGATTAGGGCTGGGTCACGAGCCTGACAAACTGAGGGACTTTAGCTCTAGATCTGTCTTTTCTTAGCTTCATGGGCAGTTTGAGTATGGCCCTCCCGCATTCGTGCCTGGAGGGATGGCAAACTGTCAAGACTACCTCATATGTGGAAACGGGGGGTAGTTTCTCTTAAGAGAAAAGTAGGGGATATCCGAGGAATCTGGTCCCCATGTCATTTCTATGACATCTCGAATGGAATACCCTTGAGCTGATGACGATCTGGTCCCGAATGCAACCCAGAATGCCTTTGCCGAGAACACTTTCTCCATCTGATTATTCGTGCTTATTTCACTCTTGATCTATTTCACGCCTGCGTTGATACTTCTGCATCTGTTTCTGATTTGTTTTATTATTTCTGGAATTATTTGCTTACTTGCTTTATTTTATCATTCGGGACTCCCGAATTGACACCTCAGGACCCCGAATACTGCTTTCCTAGATAAAAATTGTTAGCTCCCGAAATCTGCCTTGGCCAACTCGTTTGGCCAAGTAAAACCCCCCCTCACAGTTACTTTTCGTGCATTTCACCCCCGAATACACTCAAGACCTTAGATCAGTCTCTCACAATCCCTGTGTTCGACCCTGACTACCACTGTACACTTTATCTCTTGTGCACACACGTTTTCAGGCACTATAAATCTGTATTTGACTGACAATCAAATTGGCGCCGTTGCCGGGGATTGTTTCAAGACTGATTTATTTTTCTTGTTTGTATGACCAGGAGATCAGCACCCGAATTACTGCCCCTTGATCACGAGCTTGGACGGACCGAAAGAGGACTTCGACGACTGGCACGAGGAGGCTCCAACCCTTGTGTCCGGGACCTCGAACGTTTTTTTAATCTGGAAGATAGTCCGGACCCCGAAAACCTACCCCCGATCTATCCAGGGAGACCTGATATGAATAATCAGGGTCCCGAAGGGGATATTGTTCCCCCGCTTCCTCCACCGATTCAAACCATCGATGATTTCAATGCCGCCCCCGAAGCCCCAACCAGTTGCATTGTCTGGCCAGCAGTCCCGAATGACTGGGAACTCAAGTCTGCAACCATGCATCATCTGCCACTCTTTCGAGGGCTGGCCAAGGAGAATCCGCATCGCCACCTACAGCAGCTACACTCCATTTGCGACGCCATGAAGCCTCACAACGTTTCTGTTGAGCATGCCAAGCTTCGTGCCTTTATGTGGTCCCTCAAGGACGACGCCCTTGACTGGTTTTATGACCTGCGGCCGCAATCTATCAATTCGTGGGCCGAGATGTCTAAAGCTTTCACGGACAAATACTACCCCGTGTCCATAGCAATGGTGACCCGAAAGCAGCTCGTATCCATCCTCCAAAAGGATTCGGAAGATCTTGAGCAATACTATGAGCGGTTTAAAAAGATGCAAGCCCTATGCCCCTCGCATAATCTGTCCGAACATGCCCTCATGCAATACTTTTGTGAAGGACTCAACGGTCGGGACAAGGCCTTGTTGAACGCTGCCGCTAATGGATCCATCACTAGACTCACTCCAGCTGCTGCCAAGGCCACCATCGAACTCATGGCCAAGAACAACCTCCAGCTCAACAACTCCACTAGCGTTCAAGACGCCCGTTCCGCCGCTATGGAGAATCAACTTGCAGCCATCACAGGCATGTTGCAAAACATGGCTTCGGGACAGCCAGTCCAGGTCAAGGCCTGCCAGATTTGTCAATTTTCAGACCACCCAACGGATGCTTGCCCATTCATCCCCGATGAGATTCCAGTCAATGCAGCTGGCGGATTCAATGCCCCATATGGCCAACACCACAATCAAGGTTGGAAGCAACCTAACTATGGATGGAACAACAACCAGCAGGCCGGACCTAGCCATCAGTATGGACAAAACCCATACGGAAATCACCCCCCTCCTTTCAACATGCAGGCCTTCAAGCCCAGGCCCAATTTTCAGAATTACCAGTACCAGAGGCAGCCTCCCCCGGACCAGAATTTCACCATGCCACCACCCCCGAATGAGGACCCTTCCCCCGACAAAAAGAAAATCGCCGAGCTGGAAAAACAGATTCGGACCCTCATGGCCGAAATGAAGGAAGTAAAAAATGGAGGGAGATTTCCAGGGCAAACGGAACCTAACCCGAAGCATGAAGCGTGTGCCATGAACCTCCGCAGTGGCCTCGAGATCCCTTCTAGTGTCCACCCAGGCCCCGAAGCCGATACTGTTATTCCTGGTCCCGAAGTCAATAATACTGCACCACCACCTCCCGAACAACCTACTGACCAGCCCAAGAAGTCCCGATTTGGCGACGTAGCCCTAGATCACTTCTTCTCCAGCAAGAAGTCTCGCTGTAAGCAGAAGCAGCCCATTGAGGAGGAAGAATTCTCCCAAGAATTCATAAACAAAGTCTTCGAACCCCCGTTCCCTCAACGGTTGGTCAAAAAGAAGAAAGAGGAAGAAGATCGGGACATCTTTGAGATGTTTAGCAAGGTTGTCATCAATATTCCGCTCCTCAAGGCCATCAAAAACATGCCCCGATATGCTAAGTTTTTGAAACAGCTATGCACCAACAAGAACAAATTCACGGAGGTAAATAGAATCAGTGTGGGAGCTAATCTGACCGCCCATATCCAGCGAAAAATTCCACCCAAGTGCAAAGACCAGGGAATGTTCACAGTTCCGTGCAAGATCGGGACTATCGAGATTGGAAAGGCAATGTGCGATTTGGGAGCCGGAATTAATGTTATGCCCTTGACCATCTACAATGGCCTTGGACTCGGACCCTTGAAGGAAACCACACTAGTGATCCAACTTGCAGACCGTTCGGTAGTATATCCCAAAGGAATCGTAACGGATGTTCTGGTCTAGATTGGTGAATTCTTATTCCCAGCAGATTTCTATGTTCTCTCCATGGAAAACCCCACGAACACCAAGTCTTCGGATCTGCTCTTGGGACGTCCCTTCTTGGCTACTGCCCGCGCAAAGATTGACTGCTATGAGGCCTCGATATCTCTCGAGTTTGACGGGGAAATTATCCGTTTCAACATGCTAGACTCCATGAAGTACCCTCCCGAATTTTCCAGTGTCAACTTTGTTGATATAATAGATCCCCTTGTGGAGGAAATTGCTGAACTGAATTCTGTCGAGCCCTTGAAACTGATTCTTGACCGAAGTCTCACCCCCGAATCTCTGCAAGAGATGACAGCTTCCATTACGGTCCCATCTGAACTATGCACAGTTGCAGCAGCCCTCGAAGAAAATTCTGCTCTAGTGGTTGAACCCCCGAGCGATTCTCCCGAATGCGTAGATCATGTACGAGTTCCACCATCTCTGGAACAAGCCCCAGACCTCGAACTCAAAACACTGCCCTCACACTTGAAGTATGCATACCTCGGGGAGGGAGAGTCGCTTCCAGTCATAATTTCCAACAAGTTAGAAGCAGACCAAGAGACTGAGCTCGTAAACCTCCTCCAGAGTTTCAAGAAGGCTATCGGATGGACGATCGCCGACATCAAGGGACTGTCACCATCCTTATGCACTCACCGCATACATCTTGAAGATGACTCCAAGACAGTGAGACAGCCTCAAAGGCGTTTGAACCCCCCCCCTGATGGAGGTGGTCAAGAAAGAGGTCTTGAAGCTGCTCGATGCCGGGGTTATTTACCCCATTTCTGATTCTCCATGGGTTAGCCCAGTTCAGGTGGTCCCGAAGAAAACTGGCATCACAATCATTCCAGGTCCCGAGGGTCAGCCAATCCCCTCCCGAATCCAGAATGGATGGCGTGTGTGCATTGACTATCGACGCCTGAACGAAGCCACCCGAAAAGACCATTTCCCACTTCCCTTCATAGATCAGATGCTGGAGCGCCTTGCGGGCAAGACGCATTATTGCTGCCTAGATGGGTATTCGGGATTCCACCAGATTCCAGTAGCCCTTGAAGACCAGGAGAAAACCACCTTCACGTGCCCCTTCGGGACCTTTGCTTACAGACGCATGCCCTTTGGGTTATGCAATGCCCCGGCCACGTTCCAGAGGTGCATGGTCAGCATCTTTTCAGAATTTGTAGAAGAATGCATCGAGGTATTCATGGACGACTTCACGGTCTATGGTAACTCCTTTTCCGAATGCCTCTTGAATTTAAAGAAAATTCTGCAAAGATGTATAGAAACAAACCTTGTTCTTAATTTCGAAAAATGTCATTTCATGGTCGATCAAGGACTAATCCTGGGCCACATCGTGTCCCGAAAGGGTATCGAAGTGGACAAGGCCAAAATTCAAGCTATCAAGACCTTGCCTTACCCCTCGAATATTCGAGACGTGCGTTCTTTTCTTGGGCATGCAGGTTTTTATAGGAGGTTCATCCGGGATTTTTCCAAGATTGCCCAGCCAATGTGCCAATTACTACACAAGGATGTGGACTTCGTATTCGATGACCAGTGCAAGAAGGCATTCGAGACTCTGAAAGCTAAGCTCATTTCTGCTCCTATCATTCGAGCCCCCGACTGGACACTCCCGTTCGAAATCATGTGCGACGCAAGCAACCAGGCTTTGGGAGCTGTTCTGGGTCAGAAGAAAGACAAGGAGACTTATGTTATTTATTATGCCTCCAAGTTGTTGGATCCCGCCCAACAAAACTATACAACAACAGAAAAAGAGCTTCTGGCCATTGTCTATGCCCTTGATAAGTTTCGGCAGTACCTCCTGGGCACAGAAGTGATAGTGTACTCTGACCACTCCGCTCTTCGATGCCTGCTCAAGAAGACAGACGCAAAACCTAGACTTATCCGCTGGATCCTCCTGCTTCAAGAGTTCAACCTAGCCATCAAAGATAAAAAAGGGACCGAGAACTGCGTAGCTGATCATTTGAGTCGACTCCCGCATCAAGAAGACGACTCCCAAGTAACCATTCGGGAGTCTTTCCCTGATGAGCATTTGTGCTTAGTTGACACGGCAAAGTACCCCTGGTTCACGGACATAGCTAACTATTGTGCCACTGGTGCGCTTCCAGTCGAGGCCTCGAGTGCAGAACACAACCGAATCCGCAAACAAGCCAAGTATTATGTCTGGGACAGCCCTTACCTATGGAAACATTGTTCAGATCAAATCGTTAGGCGCTGTGTCTCCACAGACGAGGTCCCGTCCATCCTCAAGTTCTGCCATTCAACAACGGAAGGGGGACATTTTGCTGCAAAGAAAACCGCACTCAAAGTCCTCGAGGCGGGTCTTTACTGGCCCTCCATCTTCAAGGACAGTTATTTATTTTGCGCAACGTGCCCTCGATGCCAAGCCATGGGAAACATCAGAGCCCGAAACCAAATGCCCTTGACCAGCATCATTGCGTGCGATATTTTCGATATTTGGGGCATTGACTTCATGGGACCGTTCCCGAGTTCATTCGGGCATACGTATATTCTGCTTGCAGTAGATTACGTCTCCAAATGGATCGAAGCCAAGGCCACAAAAACTGACGATTCAAGGGTGGTTGCCGATTTTCTCAGAACACACATCTTTAACCGATTCGGGACCCCTCGAGCTCTCATCAGCGATCGGGGGACTCATTTCTGCAATCGAACAGTCGCTTCACTACTTAACAAGTATGGAGTGACTCATCGAGTGTCTACAGCTTACCACCCCCAAACCAATGGGCAAGCTGAGGTCTCGAATCGGGAGATCAAGGCCATCCTCGAGAAAACAGTGAATCAGTCACGAAAAGATTGGAGTCTCAAGCTAGGGGACGCGCTTTGGGCCTACCGCACCGCATTCAAGACCCCGATCGGCATGACACCATATCGGTTGGTCTATGGCAAGCCGTGTCACCTTCCTGTCGAAATAGAACACAAGGCCTTTTGGGCACTCAAGAAAGTCAACATGGACTTGAACTTAGCGGGAAAGGAACGCTGTTTGCAAATTCAAGAGCTTGAAGAGCTTCGGGGGAACGCCTATGAGAATTCCATGATCTACAAGGACAAGACCAAAGCCCAGCACGACAAGCACCTCGTAGTCAAAAACTTCACCATTGGGCAGAAAGTTTTGCTCTACAACTCCAGACTACGGATTTTTTCGGGCAAGCTCAAGTCCAAATGGTCGGGACCATACCGAATCACTGCAGTATTTGATCATGGTGCTGTTGAGATCCAGAATTTGGACAGCGGGGAGCCATTCAAGGTGAACGGTCATCGGTTGAAGCCCTTCTATGAGGGATTCAAGCCCTCAACTGCAGAAGAAGCAAGGGTCGAGGACCCAACACTCAACACTCCCGAATGAGGACACGACGTCCAGGCCTGGACGATAATCAAGGCCAAGTGTGGGGACAAGCCCCTGATTTCTAACCCCCTTCCTTTAATTTTCTTATCTCTTACTTCTGCACCCGACATCCTCTTTTCCATCTTCCCAAAACCCATTTCTTATCTTCCCTAGGTGATTTTAATTAGTTTTGTCCAGACTTATTCCTTTTGTCCATTGGTTTCTTTAGTTTCTTCTATTATTCGAGTCAACTCTAACTTTTCAAATTTTTTATGTGCACTTTTTATGTTACCTAGGAAAAAAATTTTATTTTCGTTGTCCTATCCCCCTTTCATTTAATTTTTATGTTCCCCTCTCTCCTTTATTTAATGCCTTGTCCCCTTCTTTATTACCCCCATTTAATTACCTCTGATTTTATTCTTATCTCTCCTCTCTCCAACATCCCAAAAGCTGATTTGCTTTCTCTGATTCCCGTACAGGTGTAAGCGCACGCTGCCCATGGCACTTGGCGCCCTCTCCCATCGCGCCACGTGGACAACGGAGGACGAAGCGTCAGTTCCCGCCTCTCTCTCCACGTTTCCACGCCTGCCACAACCTACTCACCCACGCCACCTAAACCGTCACCCTTCCACGTTACCCAACCGTTACCCAACCAAACCCTTTTCAGCTCTCCCAATCAAATCAAAACGCAGCTTTCCCTCTGCTTTCCCAACACAAAACCCTATTCCCTCCCTTATGGCACACACCAGCATTAACCTCAACAAAAATCCCTCCTCTCACTCTTCTACCCCCACCCTTACTCCTCTCTCCAACCCGAAACAGCCGCACACCATCACCTCCGACCACTCACCCGCCGCCACTGAACGGCTCGGATCCACATCCTCTGAGACCACCCTCAACCTAGACGAAGCCCCCCACACCATCCCTCTCCCAGACATGACCAGATCTGGCAAGGTTCGCCGTGTCCCACCAACCACCACCGCCGGTAGCAAGAAGAGAACGCCTCCCAGCCCGGTCAACTCCGTTCCCCTCGACGTTAAGCCTATCGGCTACGTCATCCCGTCCGACACCGACGGTGAGGAGGAACCCCAGTCCAGTTCTAGCCTCCGGGAAGCCCGGCGGGTGGAGAGAGAGAATGAGGAGCAATTCCCGTGGGATTCCGACGACCAGCGAGAGGAGGAGGACGACAGCGGACAAGACGGTGAAGAGGAGGTCGAGCTGACTGAGCGACCAGAAGCGCAGGACGCCCAGGACCCCGAGCACACTGCTCCCGGTCCCGAGTACATTCCAGAGGGCCCAACTGAGGAGGTCACCAAGGAAGGAGAAGGGGAGATCGACCCACCCCAACCTCCCAGTCCACCCCCGAAACCGGCCAGGGGTGAGACCCGAGCCGCTAAGAACGCTCCCAAGCCCCCTGCACCCAAGGCTCAAGCCCCCAAACCTCCGGCCGCTAAGAAAAGGAAGGCTCCGGCCTCTTCCAAGGGCAAAACGCCTGCTACTGAGACCCCCCGCAAATCCCAGCGCGTCGAGACAGAGGATGAGGAGTTCGATTCCGCTCCGGGCTCTCGACCCAGTTACCTGGTAATGGCTAACCTTGAAACTTTCAATGAGCTTTTCATCTTTAACGATAAACCTTCCTTGGATAAGGTACATTTGATGAATTTTAAGGGAGTAGCCCCATGCCCTAAGTTAGATATGGAGTTCTATGATAAGATGGGTGTTGGGTCCCGAATTCGGGAGTATATCAGTGGTATCGGGTGGGAGAGTTTCTTTTATATGGATCAGCCTACTTATCTGGAACTCAGTTTGGAGTTCTTTGCTAGTTTTTGGTATAAGTTTGATCTGTTCAAGCCTAAGGGTGGGGTAGGTCCCGATTTGTCTGCGAAGGGTTGTGTGAATTTCAGGCTTGCAAGTAAATGGCACCCTCTGTCCCTCAACGACTTCAACGTTTATCTTGGTTTCGTCAGTCGTGAAGGGACTCAAGAGGCCGCCTATCAAAATGCTCTCACCACCGTTCCTGCTGAATTCAACAATCACAAAGCACTTCGGGAGCTCTCTGGCCAAGATGAGATCATCTTCGACTCTCGCAATACCAAAGCCCACTGCATTCAAGACCCGGCGCTCCGCATCCTGCAACGCTTCCTGTCCATTGCCCTCGCGGGTAAATTCGGGACCTCTGGACAGCTTGCCCAAACGGAGTTGTTCTTTCTCTGGGCCATGTACCACAAGAAACGGGTCAATCTTGGATACTGGATCGCCACCGCTGCTCATAACGTCGCCAATGCTCCCCAGGGTCGCTCTCCTGTTCTTGGATCAGTTGTCACCAGCTTGGCCTCAAAGCTTTACACTTCGACACTTCGGGAGCTCAATCTGTATCGACACCCGAGTTCCTTCAAGATCCTTGGATTCAAATCTTTGGACGCGATGTAATTTCTCTGTGTCATTAATGGTGTCTTGAGTTTCCATGCAGGTAACAAGGGTCGGATCGAAGGCAAGTATAGGTACCCAGACCTCTCCAAGCCGTCTGCTGCTCCCGAGCCTCCGTCTAGCAACGCCACCACTTCACCAGCCCCGAAACCCGCAGTTGACTCCCGAGTGCCCGACAACATTCCAGCTGACGACACCACGAACCAGCTCCTCCGCCTCATCCTGGAAACCAATCTTGCAATCCTTCGAGAGATCCAGACTCAAGCGGACGTGCTGATTGCGATGCGCCGTCCTCGTCCTCCCCCATGATCCCGAACAATTTTAATCACTTTTGCCCCTGCGTGGGCTGGCTATCACTCTTGAACAATTTCCATTCCTGCTTTCATTTTAAACTGCTTTATCTTTTGTCTCCCTTCCGCATTGAGGACAATGCGCTGCCTACGTGTGGGGGGGAGTTTAAAAACTGCTAGTATTTATCATTATTATCTTGCTCACATTCTAGTTTAATTTTCCTAAGTTTATGCATGACTTTCTTTAAAACTTTTTTTCGGATTTTAGCTCAAGGCCTATTTTTGAAAACACCTCAATAATGGACACACACCTGACTTGTGCACATAGAAGAAAAATGCTGTCCTAGTGAAGGTCCCGAATGATTCATGCTTTGCCTGTTATGCCTTATACCTGCTTCAAGACCTAGACACCAGTAGTCACAACTTAACACCTTGTGAGCATTTGAGCCTTCATGCCTATATTTATTGTTTGAGTGAATGCATGACTAGGTATTGGTTGGGCTTGCATGATATCCATGGGTATAGACACATTTAGACATAGGAAAGCAGTAAAAAGATTAAGTCTTCGCATCACATTATCTTCTCTCATCTTTTCTGTTCTGTTTTCTTTTATTACTCCCGAACCACTTCTTGACCCTCCATTCTGACCATTTGAATTTTCGTTGATCTTTCTTTTGGTAGGTGAGCGATGCTGTTGGGCGCACCATCGAGGGCTAGACTAGACAGAAGAAGCAGCAAAAGCGAAGTGTGGGGGCTCCCGAATACATTCACGGTCCTGAATACTGGCACCAATTCAAGGGCAGACCAAAACGAAAAAACCACTTCCCACCCACAGCAAAACACAAGTGTGGGGAAGTGGAATCAGACATCTGGCCCCCAAAGAAAAGGTCTCATTCCTCAACCAGACCAGCTCTCTTCCTCTCTCTCGAAAAAAAAAAAACAAAAAAAAAAAAAAAAAAAAAATATATATATATAGAAAAACAAAAACAATAAAAGAGAGAGGGAAGAGAGCAAGACAATACTTTCGAAGCCAGAAGAGGAAAATCGGCAGCCAGCATCCACTCAAGGTCGTGAACCTCGGTCCCGAAACGCAGCAAGGGTCCCCCTCGAAGAAGAAAAGCCTAGTCTAGCCTTCGCTCCAGCAACATTGTCTCACCATTTGATTCTTTCTTGCCAAGGGAGCATTCCAGGTTTGAGTTGGTTCCACCACCTTCTCATTTCACTTCCTTACCTTCCCTCTTCTCCACTTTCTCTTCTCGATACGCTCCTTCCATTTCCTCTCATCAATTACTTTCTTTGTTTCCCCTTCTTACCCTTGATGCGAAGTCTTTTGATTGCTAGATTGCCTATGCATGTGTCTAATGTACTCGGATTGATATGTAAGCTTGATTTTGTGCCGTGTTATTGCGTACTTGAGTGTTTAAACACCTAGCCTTGTTCATGAGCGTGAGTGCAAACAGCAATCCATGTGAGGACTGCTGGTTGATAGGCTGATGTGGAAAAATCCATTCTTAAGGGTCGTTATCCTTCTGATTGGATGCAGGTGTATCTAGGCAGGGCTTGATTTCATTCGGGGTCCCGAATCTTGAGTAGCATGATTTTTCTCTGTGCTATTGTTTGGTGTGTCTGTTCTATTTTGGGGACTGTTTTAAATTTTGTGAATGCTCGAGGGCGAGCATTGGGCAGTGTGGGGGCTATTTGATAGCATGTTTTTATGCATGATTTTCCCTCCACTTTCTCACTTATCTAGAGCATGATTCTGCTAATTTACCCTTGATTTCATTACTATTGCAGATTCAGGCCTAAAAAGGGAGTTTGTGCTAAAACATGCGTTTTTGGTGCATTTTGAGCGAATTCCAGTTTCAAGACCAGAAGTCGAGGTCCCGAGCCCAAAGCAGCGTTCAAGGTCCCGAGTCGGATTCCCAGTTCGGGACCCCGAAGGGCAAAGGATGTCATTTCCACGTGTCATCCCACCTAAAACGCCCATGTGACTCCTCTGACACTGTTCCTGCGCTCTGCACTGATTACCAAACACCTACCGAACTGACCAGTTCAGCCTCGAGCTCAGTCCAGACCTGCCAAAGCTGGAGAAATCAGACAGCTTTATGCTTTTCCAGCTTTGTGCTTTAAGGAACATGGATCCACTTCTTTAGGCTTTCAATTAATGCATTTTGTCCCTAGTTTTAGGCTGAAGATATTTTGTGCTTAGGGCTCTACTATATAAAGAGCATCTAAGCTTAGTTTAGGGGGATCTCTTCCTAGCTTTTAATCACTTAGCATAATTTAGAAGTAGCTTAGACTTCTCTCTAGTTTCTCTCTCTAGCCATTGTTAGCTTCTTCATCATTGCTGCCGAGCTATAAACGGAATTTTAGTAACAAGTTTTCTTCCCTTCATCTATTTATTTACTTGTTATGCTTTCTTTAATCGTTATTTGTTTATCCTTAAGTATGAGTAGCTAAATTCCTAGTTCTTGGCAAGGCTGATTCAAGGGTTGCAAGGGCAGATTCGAGGCCTTAATGTGCTTAAAATATTCTTGATGCTATATTCAACTATTCATCGGTTTAATTATATCTTTGCATGATTTAATTTGAGGCTTGATCAACTGATAATTATCTTGTGTAAAGGCTGCCATTTATGTGATGAATACGGAAGGAAAATTGCATGAGTAAGTAGGCAACTATTAAGTCTTGACTGTGTCAAAGTGGTCTTGAATAGATAGGTTGGGTAGTTGATTAGGGCTGGGTCACGAGCCTGACAAACTGAGGGACTTTAGCTCTAGATCTGTCTTTTCTTAGCTTCATGGGCAGTTTGAGTATGGCCCTCCCGCATTCGTGCCTGGAGGGATGGCAAACTGTCAAGACTACCTCATATGTGGAAACGGGGGGTAGTTTCTCTTAAGAGAAAAGTAGGGGATATCCGAGGAATCTGGTCCCCATGTCATTTCTATGACATCTCGAATGGAATACCCTTGAGCTGATGACGATCTGGTCCCGAATGCAACCCAGAATGCCTTTGCCGAGAACACTTTCTCCATCTGATTATTCGTGCTTATTTCACTCTTGATCTATTTCACGCCTGCGTTGATACTTCTGCATCTGTTTCTGATTTGTTTTATTATTTCTGGAATTATTTGCTTACTTGCTTTATTTTATCATTCGGGACTCCCGAATTGACACCTCAGGACCCCGAATACTGCTTTCCTAGATAAAAATTGTTAGCTCCCGAAATCTGCCTTGGCCAACTCGTTTGGCCAAGTAAAACCCCCCCCCTAACAGTTACTTTTCGTGCATTTCACCCCTGAATACACTCAAGACCTTAGATCAGTCTCTCACAATCCCTGTGTTCGACCCTGACTACCACTGTACACTTTATCTCTTGTGCACACACGTTTTCAGGCACTATAAATCTGTATTTGACTGACAATCAGAGACCATCGTCAGGCAGTTTGAATGCCACATGCTTCTGCGGCATCCTTTAGACATTGCACAGCAGCACCGTAGTTTAAGAAGCCCATGAACCAGAATTCAAGATTGTCAACTGATATCACCTGGACATACTTCTCAGTTGGATTGGTTCTGCTTGTTGAAGGATTAATGGCTTTAATCTGATGTAATGGAATGACCACCTAATTAAAGCAAAAAAGAAAGAGTCAAAGGAAGAAGGAAAAAACACGCGAAGAAGATAAATTCAAACAAACTATAGCAATAGCTAATGCAGGTTCCTCATGGTGGCACTTCTGCGCAGCCTAAGCCTTGCAAACACATGACAGATTACAAGAGCGAGGGAGCACACAAATAAATGTCATATTACGAGACAAAACAAACAACATAATAAATCAATCTACAACTGCGTAGACTATAGTTACAAACACTAGATCTGTATGGAATTCAAGAGATTAAAAAGCCAAACTCAAAGCTGGTCTGCCTGCGCTACATATTTGCATGTACAATTTTCTATAATTTACTGCCCAACTATTAAAATATAAAGTAAGACAAACCAAAACTACCAGAGTTAGCATAAAAAGAAATATAGTATGAGTTTTGATATGATGCCTTTTTATGCATGTTTTCCCCTCTTTTAGGTCTAATTTCACACTTGATACTACTAATTTGGCTTATTTTCCAACCACTTTGTAGATTTGGACCAAAGGGAGAAACTTGCTGAAAAGCGCGCAATTTGGATGCATTTCTGCTGATCTTACATCGTCGAGCCCTAGATGCAGTTTTGTCGTCAAGACCTACCGTCGGGACCTAGACGAGATCTTATGTCCAGGCCTAAACGACGCACGTGGATGTTTCTTTTCGGATGGCGCTTGACCAAAGATGCTAAAAAGATTCCAGCGGGATTCCATGTGCAAATCATCCAGCTCATCAGAGAATATTCCTCTATACCATTTTGTCCCCTAGTGGGTTGTTAGGCTATATATAGAACCTTAACTTTAGGTTAAAAGAGGGCTACTCTTTAGTATATTTTGCATCTTTTTAGGGTTTTCAATCATTGTAGCCGCCTCTCTAACATTGGGATCTGTTCTTCCTTTATTTTTCCAGAAATTGGAGCCCCAAGCTCCAATTAGTTTTTAATCCAGATTTTCGTTTTCATCTGCACCTCTTCTCTGTTTATGTTGCTTTCTCCATCTATCTTGTGTATGATTTCCAGCATGAGTGGCTAAATCTCTTAGTCTTGGCAGGGGTGTTTTAAGGATTGCAAGAGGATAGTTGGGAGGTTAAAGTGTTCTTAAAATGTGTTCATTGTTGTATCCGCTTTCTTGCCATTTTATTGTCATTTCGTGTGAGGTTTGTTGGTAGCTTGATCACCTATTTGCATGTTTCTTATGAATATTGTCATTTCCATGGTAATAACTAACGTGAGGCCATGGAATAGAGTAGGCATCTAGTCCAGAGTCACCATGTCGTTTGGTCCAATCTGGCTAGGGCAAGAAACCGGTTAGGGCAGACTTCTCAGTGTCTAGCCCTAGACGTGTCTTCTCTCCACTTCACGGGCCTGTGTGTATGACCCATAAGCGTACCTTGGGCACAGTGTCACGGCCACTCCCATAAGCGTACCTTGGGAGTGACTTCTCTTAAGAAGAGAAGTAGGGAATCCACGTGAAAACAGGATTCCTATAGCACGTCTATGGCGTGAACGCAGTCTATCCTTGCACCGATGACCGACTAGACCTCGACGCAATCCGCCGTCTACCCCTGCTAAGATTTCTCCTTTTATCTAATCTATTATCTTTACCTACTTTGTTATTATCTTTATTACACTTGTTAGTCTTTACCATTTTTATTGACATTCTCTCACTTTATTTTCGTTCCCTTTTTATTTAAATATTTCGTTTGTCTATTGTTACTTGTTATTTGCATTTTTATTCTCTGTCCCAATATCAACTGCCATCGTTGGTTAGATTCGTCTAGACCGACCAAAACCCCCCCCCTTTGTGTTACTTTTATGTCTGTTGCATTTTAATCCTCGTCATACATTTAGGGTAAGATTAAATCTAGTCCTTCATTTTCCCTGTGGTTCGACCCTGACTTGCCGCTATATACATTAATTTGTGCATCTAGCCTATCAGGAATATAAATATTACTTTTGATGCGCATTTCGACGGCGCATCAAATTTTGGTGCCGTTGCCGGGGATTGTGTTTACGGACTAATTTCTTTCTTTTACTTGTATGACCAGGAGATCCGCACCTAACCTTCTACCCCTCGACCACGAACTTACGAAGACAGAGAGAGAATTTCGGAGATAGGCCGGAGCAACTTCGAGAAGAGTAATTCCCCGTCCTGCCCTCGACAGTCAAATCTCTAGTCAGACCGGTCTCGACAATCATTTTCATCCTGACCTCGACAACCCAGCAGTTGTCTACCCCGAGATATTCACTATGGCAGACCCTCCTCATATCGACAATCCTCCGCAAACCATTAAGGACCTCAATGGTGCCCCTGAAACACCCAACACATGTATCGTTTGGTCCACTGTTGCCCATGATTGGACGCTCAAGTCCGCAATCATGCACCATCTTCCCCTCTTCCGTGGCGTTCCAAAGGAAAACCCTCACCGCAATCTTCAGCAATTGCACTCTATTTGCGACGCCATGAAGCCAGCCAATGTCAGTATTGAGCACGCCAAACTCCGAGCCTTCATGTGGTCTCTGAAAGATGATGCCCTAGACTGGTTCTATGATCTACCCCCAAATTCCATCAATTCTTGGGCTGAAATGTCAAAATCCTTCACCGAAAAATACTACCCATCAGAAATGGCTAATGTAACTCGCAAGCAGTTGGTGTCTATAGTCCAGAGGAAAGAAGAAGATTTTGGCCAGTACTATGAGCGCTACAAAAAGATGCAAGCTATGTGCCCCTCACATAACCTTAACGAGTATGCCCTCATCCAATATTTCTGTGAAGATCTCAAAGGGCGTGACAAAGCTTTACTCAATGCCGCTGCCAATGGTGCTATCACCAGACTCACCCCTGTCACCGCGAAGGCCACCATAGAGTTAATGGCAAGAAATTGCGTACCCGAGGAAAGCAATCATCCAGGGCAAGATGCCCAAGTGGCCGCGATGCAGACCCAATTGACCGCTATGATGGGCATGCTTCAGAACATGACCCCTGGACAGTCAGTTCAGGTCAAGGCCTGTCAGATTTGCAACTTGACCGATCATCCTACAGATGCGTGCCCCCATATCCCTGATGAGATCTAAAGTATCAACGCCATCGGTAATTACAATCAGGCCCCATACGGATAGAATTACAATCAGGTATGGAGACCACCAAACTCCAGCTGGGTCAGCCATCAGCAAGCGTCTAGCCCTGGACAACCTCCACAGCATAATCAGTACATGAATCAGGCCCAACCATCTTTCAACGTCCAAAACTTCCAGCCTAGATCTACCCATCCCAACAACCAACAATCTTTCTATCAACCCAATCAGGGCCAGACCTCCACTTCGTCTACCCCACCGGTAGATGAGGTAGCTCACTACAGGAGCGTCATCACTGATCTACAAAAACAAATGAGTATCATGGCCGCGGACATGAAAGAATTGAAAAACAAGGGCAAATTGCCGCCCCAGACTGAGGCCAACCCAAAGCACAATGTGTGTGCTATGACTCTTCGCAGTGGCTACGTCTTACCCCCTCAAAAGCATCTAGGCCTCGACGTCGACAAATCCTTTCCAGAGCATCTAGGCCTCGACGTCAAAAAGTCTCCTGAATCCGAAATCTTGCCCAAGAAAATACCCAAAGCCAAGTTCATTGGGCCTAAACTCCCAGAAGTGATGGAGGATCGCATTAGATCCCCACGAGGGATGGCTCCACGAGGTGACACGAGCCCACAAGAATTTACCCAAGAGTATATACACAAGATCCTCGAGCCGCTCTTTCCTCAAAGGCTCGTCAAGACCAAGAAGAAGGAAGAGTATCAAGAAATCCTTGATATGTTCAGCAAAGTCCTCGTCAATATCCCACTTCTCCAGGCCATCAAAAATGTGCCCCGCTATGCCAAGTTCCTGAAAACGCTTTGCACTAACAAATGCAACTTGGCCGGGGTAAACAAGATAAGTGTGGGGGCGAATTTCTCTGCCATTATCCAACAGAAGATCCCTCCAAAGTGCGAAGACCAGGGCATGTTTGTCCTCCCCTGCACGATAGGGACAGTCAGTATTGGCAAGGCCATGTGTGATCTAGGGGCTAGCATTAATGTCATGCCCTTGACGATTTTCAACCGTCTTGGCCTAGGACCCCTCGAGCCAACCCCGCTTGTCATCCAATTGGCCGATCATTCCGTAATTCACCCCTAAGGTGTGATTAAGGACGTCTTGGTCCAAGTAGGTGACTTCCTATTTCCCGCAGACTTCTATGTCATTGCCATAGAGAATGAAGAATCCGCTAAAACCACAGATGTTCTTCTAGGGCGACCGTTTTTTGGCTACAGCCAGGGCCAAGATAGACGTTCATGACGCATCTATCTCTCTTGAGTTTGATGGAGAAATCATTAAGTTCAACATGATGGAAGCCGTGCAATATCCTTCTAATCTTGCTTGTGTTAATTTTACTGATACGATCGATCCTTTGGTTGATAAAGTTACTGACTTGAATTCTATTGAACCTTTTCAGTCTGCCCTCGACAGAAGCGTCACGCCAGCAAGATTGGACGTCTTGGCCTCGACAATTAAGACTCCACCAGAATTACATGAAGTCGCTGCCGCGTTAGAAGAGCATTCAAATGTTGACGTTGTAGACCTTATTGTTACACAAGTTTCCAATCTTGACGCGGACGACTCTATCCAGCTTGCCCTAGACAGAACTATTTCACCCATCGCACTAGACCCCTTGGTCTTGACACTTGTGACTTCAGAGCACTCAATTGTTGATAGTGTTGACCCTATAGATACACAAGTCTTCGATCTTAACGCTGACAACTTTTCCCATCTTTCCCTCGACAAGAACATCACTACAAATTCAATGTCTGCCCCTTCTTTTCTACAGGACCCTAAGTTGGAATTGAAGAGCTTGCCCTCGCACCTCAAGTACGCCTATCTTGGCGAACATGACACACTCTCGGTGATCATCTCTAGTAAGCTTGATCCAGATGCGGAGCGCGAGCTGGTGTCGACACTCAAAGGATACCACAAGGCCCTTGGATGGACGGTCGTCGACGTCAAGACACTTGACCCAGCCCTTTGCACTCCTCAACTAGCCATGACTCCAGTTGTCGCCATGACCACTTTTGAAAAGGAAACCCCCGCCCCAACTGCTACTGCTACTTCCTTGACCATCGAGGGCAAGACGCTCAATGATAACCCAACTCCGTAACCTGCCCAAGACACAACCAAGACTAACACTCACCACGATAAGTTGCTCTCTTCTAAAACCTTCGATACTGGACAAAAGGTTTTACTTTACAATTCTTGTCTGAGGCTCTTTTCCAGAAAGTTGAAGCAAAAGTGGACCGGCCCTTACCTTGTCAAGAAGATGAATGATCATGGTGTGGAATATGGACACGGGCCTCATTTCCAAAGTGAGTGACCACAGATTGGAGCTATTTCGCGAAGGTTTCCACCCCCTGGTGGCCGACCCACCAGTCTTGCCCTAGACGCCTAAAATCGTCCGGGCCTGGACGAAAAAGATGGCCGGTCAAGGAGGCATTTCATCGAGCCTAATTTATTTTATTTTTCATATCCCTTTCTTTTAATAATTAATTATTTTCGTTATTCCTTTCTTTACTTAGTTTTTATTATTATTTCCTGTTTTATTTGGTTTATTTAGGCATCTCTTTCCATTTTTCCTACTTTTATTTCCTTAATTCCCTCCCTTTGTTTTATTTTCATTTTTATTATTAATTCCCTCCTTTCCTTTTATTTTTTCCCTCCTCCGCTTCAGTCGTTTCAAATTTTGAATTAAATGGAGCCTTTTTTGCAGAAGGAGACCACGCAGGCGTCGTCCAACCAGCGCCAGCCACGTGTCGCGCAATCCGTGTCGTCCAACCAGCGCGCGCCACACGTCGTCAACGCATCATCACCAGTCAATGCGTCATTGCCATCCGCAATCCACCTTGGCCAATGACGCTGATAACGCGCTTGTCGAGGGCACGATCAAACAAATTATTACAACTTATCACATGCAACAAAATAGATTGAAGACAGTGGCAAGAGGATCGATCCACAGAGATTGGTGAAGACTTACACTAGACAAGGCCAGATTTATAAAATAAAACAATAAAAGAAACAAAACAGAATTCAAGGGCTGGATGGAGAGAAACTGGGTCTTGAATGTATTCGGGGGAGAAAAGCACAAAACAAAAACACGAAAAGTAACACTCGGGGGGTTTTACTTGACTAAAACAAGTCAGCCAAGAGAGTTTGGGAGCTAACAATCGTTATCTAGGAAAGCAGTATTCGGGGTCCCGAATGTCACGTTCGAGGTCCCGAATGGTAAAATAAGCAAGTCAGCAAATAATTCCAGAAATAAATAAACAGAGGAGAAACGAACACGAATAATCAATTAGAGAGGGATTCTTAGCAAAGGCACTCTGGGTTACATTCGGGACCAGATCGTCATCAGCTCAAGGGTATTCTATTCAAGATATCATAGAAATGACATGGGGACCAGATTCCTCGGATATCCCCTACTTTTCTCTTAAGAGAAACTACCCCCCGTTTCCACATATGAGGTAGTCTTGACAGTTTGCCATCCCTCCAGGCACGAATGCGGGAGGGCCATACTCAAACTGCCCATGAAGCTAAGAAAAGACAGATCTAGAGCTAAAGTCCCTCAGTTTGTCAGGCTCGTGACCCAGCCCTAATCAACTACCCAACCTATCTATTCAAGACCACTTTGACACAGTCAAGACTAAACAGATGCCTACTTACTCATGCAATTTTCCTTCCGTATTCATCACATAAATGGAAGCCTTTACACAAGATAATTATCAGTTGATCAAGCCTCAAATTAAATCATGCAAAGATATAATTAAACCGATGAATAGTTGAATATAGCATCAAGAATATTTTAAGCACATTAAGACCTCGAATCTGCCCCTGCAACCCTTGAATCAGCCTTGCCAAGAACTAGGAATTTAGCTACTCATGCTTAAAGATAAATAAATAACAATTAAAGAAAGCATAACAAGTAAATAAATAGATGAAGGGAAGAAGACTTTGTTACTAAAAATCCGTTTGAAGCCCGGCGGCAAGGTTGAAGATGAGCTAACAAGAACTAGAGAGATAAACTAGAGAGAAGTCTAAGAAAACTAAAACTACATGATCATGGATAAGCCAAGATATCCTAAACTACTCTTAGATGCCCTTTATATAGTAGAGCTCTAAGCACAAAATATCTTCAGCCTAAAACTAGGGACAAAATGCATTAATTGAAAGCCTAAAAGAGTGGATCCATGTTCCTTAAAGCACAAAGCTGACCTCGACTGTGGTCTTGAAGCTCGAAAACGCCCAAAATGCTCCAAAAATGCATATTTTTGCATAAACTCCCTTTTTAGGCCTAGATCTGCAATAGTAATGAAAACAAGGGTAAATTAACAGAATCATGCCTTAAATTGATGAAATAATGGAGAGAAAATCATGCATAAATACACTCTATCAGACGCGTTGCCAAGTGTCGCGCAATCTACCTGCCCAGCCAGCGCGCGACAAGCGTCCTTCCCTTATCCTCATCCGCAATCGGCGTCGTCCACCCAGAGAGCGCCGCGTGTCCCGCAATCTAAAGCGCCTAATCCCGCAGTGCCACGTGTCAACGCGTCATCCAGATCCGTTCACCCTCTCATAGCGCGCCACATGTCCATGCCCAATCCCACCGCGACGACGAATAAGAGCGAGCCACGTGTCTCTACGTCCCTTATTTGGCAATCCGCGTCTCACTCCCTTGCCCAACCGCCTCGCGCCACGTGTTACCTACTCCCCTCAACCTCACTTATCCATTTTTTCCCCTTTCTATCTTGTTTTCTCTTTCCCTTTCAACCGACCACCTTTCTCCCTCACTCCATCTTCTTCCCTTGAAACCCTAGCCACACACTCACCATGTCCCCAAGAGACCCACAAAAATTAAAAAGGTGGCCCACAAAAAAACCCATCACCCACCAGCTCATCATCCCCCGATTCCGGCCACTCCCACTCTCGCCACACCGACCTAGGGCCAGAAAATGAGAGAGCTACTGACGCCGGTGAGCCCTCCAACTCCTAGCCGCCGTCCGATGAAGACCTAGAAGTCACCGGATCTAAGCCGACGACCTCCTCCATCACTAGATCCGACCGGTCGGTAATGCATCATCGCCCTAGGGCGCTCCACAACATTCTCCTATCCCTTCCCTCTTCTCTTGAACTCTTTTTATATTCTGAACTCTCATATTTGTTTTGTGTGCCTCTCTCGCATTGAGGACAATGCGAAGCCTCAGTGTGGGGGAGGATTTATGTGTTTGTGTGATACGTTAGTATATATGTTTGACTGCATGCTTTGTATATATTTGATTGCATGCTTTGTGCAAACATTTAAATTTTTTAGGATTTTCACTTTAAAGGATTTTGCTGACTTGTTAGCACTGCTCAGTTTTAAAACCCTCGAGTATGGACACACACTTCTGACTTGTGCACATGAAATAAACTGCCTTTCATGATGGTCTTGCCCTAGATCTTGCATGCTTTGTCTGCTAGCTCTTATAACCTGCATCTGCACTAAACATCAGTAATCATTTATAGCACCTTGTGAGCATTTGAGCCTAAACAGTTATATTTTTCATGTGCGATTCAATGCTTAGCTAGGCACTCAACTAAGTTTGCATGAGACCCCTGGGTATGGGCACCATCAGTCTTGGGAAAGCAGCAAAAAGACGAGAAAAATGAACTTTGCATCTTTGTTTTCTTTTCCTTTGCTTTCTATCCCTTCTCTCTTTCTTCATTTCGCCCCTGACATTTTTTTTCATCTTGCCCCCGACATCTTCTCATTTCCTCTCATTTCTCTCTTCTCTAAACACTTGTTCTAACTTTTCGTGATCCCTTTTCCTTCCAGGTGAGTAGTATTTGTCAGAGGTGGCGGGCTAGATGATCAGCAGAGCCCAAGTGTGGGGGAGACCGACAAGAAGGTGTAGATGCCAAAAAAGGTCTAGGGCAAAGTCATCAAGCCCTAGCCAAAGCTCCTTCATCAAGCCCTAGCCGAAGTAAGTTGGCAAAACTCGAGCTAACTCAATCTTCATCAGCTTAAGTTTGTCAAATTCGTTTTCATCTGTTCAAAAAAAATAATAATAATAATTCAAAACCAAAAACAAAGCAAAGAAAAGAGAGTCTTATCTGGTTTCACAAAGAAAAGAAAAAAAAATCGAAAGAAGGCAAAGGTGCGAACAAGAAAAATGAAGTATTGTCAGCATGGCTCCCAAGAGAAGAACTCCCCCAGAAGAAGAATTTCGTCTAGCCCTCGACTGTCTGCCCTTGACGGATACTGCCTCACCGCTTCATCTCCATCCGGGTTTTTCGTTCTATTCTCCTTCTCTCTTCCTCCCTCTTCTTACTCTTTTGTATATAATCTATCCTCTTGCTTTTCCTATTTTCTTTCTTTCTTTCTTTCCCTTTTCTCTCCATATTGTTCACATTCTCTATACACCTTTCCTTTCAATCCTTTTTTATGGTGCAAAGTTCATTTCCGATTGTTGATTGCCTGAGTATGTGGATTTTAACTCGGGTTGATGTGCAAACTATGTTGTGTGTCTTGTTAATTCGCATAATTGAGTGACTAAACACCGAGCCCAGTTGAGTGTGAGTGTAAACACTTTCCCCGGTGAGGATTGCTGATGCCAGGTCTGATGTGGTAAAGTTTCTTCGTTAGGGTCGTTATCCTAATGATTTGATGCAGAGCTATCTAGGCGGAGTATGTCTCGACATGGTTAGGGCTGATTGTTTGGTTTGTTAATTTTTGTGCTATGGTTGGTTGTGCTTGTCTGTGTCTTGGGGTGTGTTTTCCTTTTTTGATTGCTCGAGGGCGAGCAATGGGCAGTGTGGGGGAATTTGATATGATGCCTTTTTATGCATGTTTTTCCCTCTCTTTTAGGTATAATTTCACACTTGATACTACTAATTTGGCTTGTTTTCAAACCACTTTGTAGATTTGGACTAAAGGGAGAAACTTGCTGAAAAGCGCGCAATTTGGATGCATTTCTGCTGATCTTACATCGTCGAGCCCTAGATGCAGTTTTATCGTCGAGACCTACCGTCGGGACCTAGACGAGATCTTATGTCCAGGCCTAAACGACGCACGTGGATGTTTCTTTTCGGATGACGCTTGACCAAAGATGCTAAAAAGATTCCAGCGGGATTCCATGTGCAAATCATCCAGCTCATCAGAGAATATTCCTCTATACCATTTTGTCCCCTAGTGGGTTGTTAGGCTATATATAGAACCTTAACTTTAGGTTAAAAGAGGGCTACTCTTTAGTATATTTTGCATCTTTTTAGGGTTTTCAATCATTGTAGCCGCCTCTTTAACATTGGGATCTGTTCTTCCTTTATTTTTCCAGAAATTGGAGCCCCAAGCTCCAATTAGTTTTTAATCCAGATTTTCGTTTTCATCTGCACCTCTTCTCTGTTTATGTTGCTTTCTCCATCTATCTTGTGTATGATTTCCAGCATGAGTGGCTAAATCTCTTAGTCTTGGCAGGGGTGTTTTAAGGATTGCAAGAGGATAGTTGGGAGGTCAAAGTGTTCTTAAAACGTGTTCATTGTTGTATCCGCTTTCTTGTCATTTTATTGTCATTTCGTGTGAGGTTTGTTGGTAGCTTGATCACCTATTTGCATGTTTCTCATGAATATTGTCATTTCCATGGTAATAACTAACGTGAGGCCATGGAATAGAGTAGGCATCTAGTCCAGAGTCACCATGTCATTTGGTCCAATCTGGCTAGGGCAAGAAACCGGTTAGGGCAGACTTCTCAGTGTCTAGCCCTAGACGTGTCTTCTCTCCCCTTCACGGGTTTGTGTGTATGACCCATAAGCGTACCTTGGGAGTGACTTCTCTTAAGAAGAGAAGTAGGGAATCCACGTGAAAACAGGATTCCTATAGCACGTCTATGGCGTGAACGCAGTCTATCCTTGCACCGATGACCGACTAGACCTCGACGCAATCCGCCGTCTACCCTTGCTAAGATTTCTCCTTTTATCTAATCTATTATCTTTACTTACTTTGTTATTATCTTTATTACACTTGTTAGTCTTTAGCATTTTTATTGACATTCTCTCACTTTATTTTCGTTCCCTTTTTATTTAAATATTTCGTTTGTCTATTGTTACTTGTTATTTGCATTTTTATTCGCATTTCGACGGCGCATCAAGTATCAACAATGAAGTGAGGAGAGACTCGGGAATAGTACATGCAAGAAGGCAATGTTAAGACTACAGTAAGCAATAGTGGATTTACCTAGCATGTTAAAGCTTCAATGGTTGGTCTAAAAGTCATATAGCAAGTAACAAAATCCTGAAACCTAACACTATGAACCAAGACTGACTAGCAGGACATATAATTGGTTGGTTTGTAGTGCAAACATGAGGAAGCAACAAATGCGCCGTCTGCTTTTGTGGAGAAGTGAAGTTGCGTTAGAGGGAAATTAAAAAACAAAAGTAATTGAAAAGGGAACAAAATAAGGATGTGGTTTAGGGAAACTGAAAACATAGAATTTTCTCCCTACCACTGCCTCACTGCCTCCCTCCACAAAACAAAAAGTACAACAAATGCGCCGTCTGCTTTTGTGGAGAAGTGAAGCAGCGATAGAGGGAAATTCAAAAAACAAAAGTAATTGAAAAGGGAACAAAATAAGGATATGGTTTAGGGAAACAGAAAACATAGAATTTCCTCCCCACCACTGCCTCACTGCCTCCCTCCACAAAAACAAAAAGGTACAACAAATGTGTCGTCTGCTTTTGTGGAGGAGTGAAGCTGTGATAGAGGGAAATTAAAAAACAAAAATAATTGAAAAGGGAACAAAATAAGGATATGGTTTAGGGAAACATAAAACATAGAATTTACTCTCCACCACTATCTCACTGCCTCCTCCACAAAAACATAAAGGTACAACAAATGCGTCGTCTGCTTTTATGGAGAAGTGAAGTTGCGACAGAGGGAAATTCAAAAACAAAAGTAGTTCAATGATTAAGAGCTTAGAATTCATAATTGTAAACACTAACTGACATATTTTAGGGAAAAAATGCAGTCTATAAAAGCATGTCACCATATGGGGCTAAAAAATATAAACACTGAATAGTAAAGGCAATTCAGTGAGTGGGCAATTCAGACATTGACTAAACAAATCTCGATCTTATCATACATTGCAAATAATTCAAAGAAGAATGATAGCTAAATACAAAAAGAAAAACAGGAGAAAGAAAAGATTTTTGTTTTTGTTTTTTGACTAACCAAATGAAGATCTTGGATGCTCATCAGAGAAGGGTCATGAATTTTTTTTTTTTTTTTTTTAATAAGCAGAGAATTTTATTACTCGGTCATAAGAATTATGACCGAAAAGCCAGATAGCTAGAATACAGGGGAGGGATCAAGAGGAGACAGGAAAATGAGCCACACAAGAAGGCCCAAAAACAGGCTATATTAGCCGAAGTCCTCCCCACGAATATAACCAAGAAGAGGAGTGCAACAACTGCACTGCATTGTAAGGGAAAGAAGGGTCCCTACTTCTCAACCAATTCCGCCAAGAAGAGAAAATAAGGTTGAGAGTGCGAAATACAAAGAAATTCTCATTCTGGAAGATCACCCTGTTACGCTGAAGCCAAATATTCCAGATAATCGCATAGACCAGCATCTTCCACATCTCCCTGGCTTCGATTTGGTTAGCCAAAAACAGCCCGTTCCAGCTCTTCCATAGATCTGAAATGTTCCTTGGAAGAACCCACACAATGCCCGCCCAACGCAAGATATAGTCCCATACTGGATTAATTATCCTACAATGGAGTAGAAGATGGGAAGATGATTCCTCCATATCTGCACAGAAGGGGCATAAGCTGGATTCCCTCGGAAGCATGTTGCGAATCCTTAAAAACTCTCTCGACACAATACGATTTTGAAGAGTAAGCCAAACAAAGAATTCTACTCTGTAAGGAACCAATTTACTCCAACACGAAGCCAAAAGGGATTTTTCAGATCCACCAAACATGTGAGATTCCATCCCCTGACAAAAGGAACTAATAGAGAACTTTCCATTAGCTTCAAGCTTCCACGTCAAGGAGTCAATTGTAGCTCCCGCCGACGGTGTGATTAGCAAATCTTCTAGGTTACTCACTTCATCCACCTCCCATTCAAATAGACCTCTTCGCCAATTCCAACCCCAAGCCCACATATCACCTTGCCATTCCCCGAAATCACTTACTACCCCTAACTGATTCAGGGATAGAGAATATAGACGAGGATACCGAAGAGCCAACGGGACTTGCAATGCCCATAGATCCCACCAGAATTTGCAGTTATCTCCGTTGCCTAAATTCAATTTGGAATTTGCGGACCAGAAGCTGAATATGGAATTATTCCGACCACATACCCGCATAATGTCTCCCCATATCGGAGAAAACAGGACTCGATCTTTTATCCAAAAGTCCCCCAACGTTGTAAAGTTATACTGCTTCTGAACCATCTCTACCCAAAGCTTCCTCTCATTTATAAGCAGCCCCCAAACCCATTTTAACAAAAACGCTTCATTCCTGGTTTGAAGACGGCCAATGCCCAGACCTCCTTGTTCCTTCGGCCGAACGGCCACATCCCAATTGACCTTTGCTAAACCTCTCGAAAGCTCATCCCCGCTCCAGAGAAACCTTCGCATGATACGCTCGCATTGGAGAACGATACCTTTAGGCATACGGAAAATGGACATGTTGTATATAGGAATGCTAGCAAGCGCTGATTTGATGAGAGTCACCCTCCCACCCACAGAGAGCAGGGCGCCTTTCCAAGTCGACAATTTTTTCCTCAAAGCCTGAAGCAAAAAGTCCCAACTGGATAATCTCCTCGGGTTCATCCCTACGTAGGAACCTAGGTACTTGAAAGGGAGGGATTCGAATTTACATCCAGATCTGCGGGCCATTGTCTCTCCTGGCTGTTTGAAAATGTTGATTCCCACTAAGGAGCTTTTATGAAAGTTCACTTTCAAACCCGAAAAAGCGTCAAACCAACGCAGCAGACCTTTGACGCACTGAATTTCCGCCTCATCATTACTGACAAAAACTAAGGTATCATCCGCAAACTGCAGATGGGAGAGATTCCAACCCGCCTCTATGTTGCCTAGGCCCCTCAAAAGCCCAGTCGTCTCTGCCCTACGCAATAGCTGATGTAGACCCTCTGCTGCAATGTTAAACAGAAACGGAGACATGGAGCAACCTTGTCTCAATCCTCGCCCTACCCCAAACTCTGCCGAAGGGGACCCATTTATCAAAACGGAAACTTTAGCCGTACTCAAACACTGCTGAACCCATCTACGCCATTTTGCACTGAACCCCATGAGGCCTAGGACTTCATCCAAATAACTCCATTCTACTGAATCATAAGCTTTCTCAAAGTCAAGTTTGAAGAGGTACCCTTGCTGTCTGGATGACTTAAGATGATGAGCGACCTCATTAGCAATCATAACGCAATCCAGAGTCTGTCTCCCTTTAATAAACCCATGTTGGTTATCGCTAACTACCGAAGTGATCACCGACCCCAAACGATTAGCTAAAATTTTGGAGATGATCTTGTAATAACTGCTGACCAGACTGATTGGGCGAAACTCACAGAACCTCTTAGCAGAGGCAACTTTTGGAATAAGAGTAAGGAAAGAAGAGTTTGCACCTTTTGGAAAATCCCCCGAGCTGAAGAAACCCTTAACCAACAAACAAAATTCTGCACCCATAAAATCCCAAGAATTTTTAATGAAACGCATGGAGAAGCCATCTGGACCCGGGGATTTATCACCTGCACAACTCTTCACCGCTTCCCAAATCTCAACCGTCGATACCTCCTTATCTAAACGAGAAACCTCATCAGCATCTAGCTTTGCAAAGCCCAAGTCCTGCATCTGAGGTCTATTCCACCTTTTAGCCTTGAAAAAGTTCGAGTAATAACTGGCAGCTGCTACCTTAATGTCACTAGGATTTGTGAGTCTGCCGACATCAGAGGCAATATCAGATATGTTATTCCTCCTGCTAGTGACTTTAGCTGAGAGGTGAAAGAATTTTGTGTTTCGGTCACCTTGAGAACACCATTTCATCCTAGCTTTTTGCTGCCAAAAACTAAGGGCCCTGCCCTGTTGATCCCACAAGGAAGCGTTGATGCCTGCTCTTTCTTGGATTTCCTCTGAAGTCAAATCCCGAAAGTCCGCTAACCTGTCAAAGGAATCCGATTTATCTTGAAGCTCTTGGAGTCTTACTTCTACCTTGCCGAAGACCTCACGATTCCAAACACGGAGTTTGTCTTTCATCCATCTCATTTTTCTTATCAGCTGAAAGTCTCCGGGATATGCAGTCCCAGCTTCCATCCAGAAATTACAAACTGTCTCTTTGAATCCTGCCACCTCCCACCATGCTGAAATATCCCTGAAAGGTTTCGGCCCCCAGTCCATTAGATCCTTACAAAGAAGAAGAGGCACATGATCTGAAGAATTGCGACCCATGGAGGTTAACTTTAAATCTGGGAATTGAACAAGCCATTCAGAATGGATCAGAACTCGATCAATTTTACTCCTACTAATAGCATTCGCCCAAGTAAACCGACGCCCATGCAATGGGAGATCCTGAAGAGAACAGGCATCCACCCAATCCTGGAAATCTCTCATCCCTCTCGTTAATTCTCTTCCATGTAATCTCTCCGACGGACGTAGAACTTCATTAAAATCACCCGCAACTAAAACCGGGACCCTACAATTTCTAATCAGAACTGCTAACTGATTCCAAAGCTGGGCCCTATTGATTTCATCAGAGTACGCATAAATGTTAAGAATGGCACATTTGAAATTAGCTTCTTTCAGGCTGCCTTCTAACCAAACAAATCGGTCACCACATTCTTTCCTAGTGACCTCAAAAATCCCAGAATCCCACATCGCAATCAAACCTCCTGATCTACCGGAAGCCGGGACACACTCCCACTCAACATCTCCACTTCTCCACATAGAACTAATGAAGAAATCATTAACAACGGTCCTTTTTGATTCTTGGATAAAGACCACCCCTAACCTCTCTCGAACGATGCATCGTCTGATAAAACGACGCTTGGCAAGGGATAGCAGCCCCCTACTGTTCCAGGATAAAAGTCTAATCATCTACACCACCAAAACTCGCGAACCCCCCACCTCTTCAAGGTCTGAAATTGGCCAACTCACCCTCAAATCGTTCTCTGTCAAAGGCCTTCATTGCCTCCTCGTTAGCGAATTCAGTAAGAGATAAAGATTTCCCCAATTGCCAAACATCCCCCTCCAATATTATCCCATCCACTTGCCTGTTCATGTTACTAATACCTTCGTCATCAACTCGAGATACCTCAACTATAGAACCCACTGCAGAACAGGCTGATTTCAAGCTACCTGTATTCCCCACTAACTTCTTCACCTTCCCAGATTTTTTTCTCAAGGTGATTAAAGAAACTTGAGGAGCACCAACTGGAATAGGACATTCCTGGAAGGTAGAAGTAGACTTTAATTGTACCGCTTCCGACTCCGCTCCAACCTCACCGCCGTCAACATATTCTTCTACGACATCTGGTACTCCTCTACTATCAGGAATGATAGCCCTTTGAATCTCCTCTTCCTCCTCTTCCAACTCTTCCTCCAGTTCCACACCAACCATCCAATCGTGATAGGAAATGGAGCCTTGCATGGGTTCCTCCTGGCATTGGACCTTGGAAACCTCCCCCTCCACCTTCACAGATATTTCTCGATCTACTATGTTACTAGAGGTTGAAATCAAAAGACGGGCAACGTCAAGTCTTTTTTTCAAGGTGGTACGCTCATCAACCGCTACCAAACCTCCTAATTTTCTACCCAAGGCCTGGAAGGTGTCTTGACCCCAAGACTGAATGGGAACCCCCACACAATGAACCCAACACAATCTGCCTCCGTCCAAAAGAGACTCTTTCCAAGGAAGGACTTTTAAGAATAAATCTTCAATGTCAGGATTTACATCCGCCAAGGCCGTTTCTAGCCCTTGTACACTCTGAAATTCCAAGAGCACTAGACCGCGACCCATCAGTCTAGTTTCGCAGACCCAACCCGATTCCATCACTAGGTCCTGAATGTCTGGGATGTCTTCAGCGCGCCTTAAAATACCGACTGCATTCCGAGCCAACCAAGATACATTGCCTTCTGGAACCTTAAGTTCCACTGCCTCCTCTACCTCGCTTGACGATTCCGCTTCTGCAACTGAACAGACCGGTTCTTCCTCTTGGATCGGGGTGCGTGCAGGTATCTGAGAGGACTTAGGGATGTTAGACTTGTAGGCAACTCCAACTCCCCTACGATTCCCCGCCTTCCCAGAAATTCCCCGCTTGTGTCTCCCAAATTTTTCAAGTCTGCAGCGCATCGGAGAAGCACCAATAAATTGGTTGTCAAGAGCATGTTCCAATTCCTTGGGATTTCCCACTTTATCAAACCGGATAAAGCTATATCTTCTCCCTGCCTTATTTCTTCGCCTTGGGATAAAGACATCACGAAGGCAGCCTAACCCTTGGATCTTCCACCTCCTGCTGATCAAATACCACAGAGCTCGGTTGTCAACATGATTGGGGAGATTTTCCAAATAGTAAGTCACGAGTTTGATATCCGACGATTTAACTCCAAGCATGCCGGGATGGCGGATTTGACCTGCCCCAAAGCTCATGCCGAAGGAATGCTCTTGATCCACTTTTATTCCGCCTAACCACAGAGAATCAAACCACTGACTACAACTTCTCCCCGCAACCGTCTTCTGCTGACTCCATCTACCACTTAATCCAACAGAAGCATCAGTGCCTCTCGACTAATAAGACTAGACTCTATCCTGCAGAAAAAATACAAAAGGGCCAACGAAGTCCCTTCAAACCAATCAAAGGAAACAATGCCGAACTGAAGTCTACGACGACTGATGGTGAAGGACGACCAGATCAAGCTATAAGACCCCTGATTAGGAGAAATTTTGTCCGGAGTTCTACGGTTCGAATGAAAAAGAGGTGAGAAGCGCCGGCGATGATGAAATTGTAAATGGACACCAGGAACGTGACCGGAACGACGAGACAAGAAGAACGCCGGAGACGGCGAAGCCAACGGAGGTCGGGGTGGGCCACACGCGCCGGCGCGTGGGAATGGCGCCGCGACGCTCCGGCCGCGTGTGGCGGCGCGTGCGTGGCCGAAGTGGGACGCTACCACTTGCCGCCGCCTCGGTTCAACCTTCTGCTTCCGTCTGAACTGGAGGTGAGAATCACAGATGGCTGGAAAACGGTCCTTCGGCGATTATAAGACTTGGATGAAAGAGAGAGTATGAATAGGACTGGACAAAATCTAATTTGCTACAGTAAAAAGTTGAGAGGATTGTTTGCCTCACGTTAGGAATTGCTGTAAGCTAATAAGGTTAGTAGAAGGGTCATGAATTATTGAAAAAATTGGGACCATGAATCATAAGACCCTCCAATCACAGTTGGCAAACGAGTCCCAAACAGTTCGTCTGTAGCAGTGTATTTATCCCTTCTGCAAAAAGTAGAGTCTGCACTTTATCACCCTAAAACCATCACAGCAAAGGATTTATAATTATTGGAATCTAAATCAAACAAGGAAAATAAAATCAATGAAAAGAAAAGAAACTTACTGGTTCACCACCCATATAAGGAACAAGCAATGAAGGGATCATAACAGCAGTTCCTAATGCCAAAATGTAATGCTGGAAACCTAAAGCTATAGCCTCCCCTGTTTTTGAAACACACACACACATATCATCAGATAAGAACTACAAAAACAAGATTAAAGTTTCAAACTTTGAATAAGCAAGTAATTGAAACCCAAATAACATGCGTCTACACAACAATAAAAGGAAGAGCAATACCAGATTAAGGCCTGCCCTAGCAATCGGAGAGAAGAAAGAAGGTCGCTTATTCATGGACGGGAACACGAAACCCTAAATCGACGATGCTGGTTTTCAATTAAAGAAAGCGAAACAATGGGAATCCAAAAATCGATGGTGACGGCTTATGCTTTATGATCGTAGTTCGATATCTTTATAGAAAAAAATTGGAAGAAAAGGCGGTGGTGTAGAATTCCTAAATCCTAAGGAAGTAAGGAGTCGTTTGTTTGTTGTGTTGGTGCGTTTTTGCTTTGATCATACGTAGGGTTTTTATAATATGCATTTATAAGGTTTATTATTAGTTAAACCTAAAATAATATTACCGTATTTTATATTTATGCTATTAATTAAATCTATGACTTTATTATTAAGATATTTTTTTCAAAAATTATTTAAAATAATTATTATTTTTCAATAACATTTGTTTGAATTTTAAAAAAAAATTACAACCTAATGAACAAATTAAATGATTAAAATACCTTAAAATATTTAAAACCTAACTATCTTAAATAATAATTGATTTATCAATCCAATAATTAAAATCCCAAATAATTTAGTAGGGGTGTGCAAAAGTTACCCAATATAGCTCAATATTGAATGTTTAAATTATGGTGTAAATGCAAAATAAGATGAAATAAAGATGTATTTATTTATGATATATTGAATGTTCAATCTTTGTAGTGGATAATTGCTAACTAAGTGAAAGTTTATTTTTAGTGAGCTAACTCGATGTAAATATAATTTTTTTTATCTACATCAGGACTATTTTACCATTCAGTACCTCTCCACGTAAAAAATTAACACGTGACAATAACTAAATTATGTTTTAATTAATGATTAAATATAACTTAATATGGGAAGAATAAATTCAACTAATTATTACTAAGTATTAATTTTTGTGTGTGGAGAGTTAAATACCTCCCGATGTATCTAAGAGTTTTTTATGTAAATATAATTGAATTTAATTAATTAATTAGGTATATTAACGAATACAGAAACTTAAATAAAGAAAAAAAAGTAATTAGCGTTTTAACACACACCAACTATATCGTCAAAGAAGAGCCAAGACTTAGCTCTTTTGGCGATGAATCTAAGAGATGGACACCTAAGTTAAAGCTATATAATTAAGCATTTTTTTTATTGGAAGCATATAAGCAAGATGAGATAGAAAATCAAGTAAAAAGTTAACTTTACCACAAACATGGAAAATGGAAAAAACTTAGATATAAAAAATCGATACATATTAATTTTTAACTAATATGATAAAAAATAAATAGGGTTTATCCTTTCTATATTATGTTATATTTCTTTTTTTTTACTCAATTATTACCACAAGTTAATTTTTTATGTATAAAAATACCGAGTAGCAACCTAAGATTTTGTCTATAAAAAATCTGATCAAACGAGTACTACGCGGAAAGTAATTTACTCACAGAAAAATGAAGGTGAAAAAAAAAAGTCAAGGGTATGTTCAACCTTGCCCGTTGAGACAATTTTTTTGTCTATGGTAATAACAAATGATTTTTCCTTCGCGCCACCTAATTAACCTTATCCTACCAACATTTAATTTGATGTTATTTTTTTTCCTTCTTTTTTTAGGTTTTTTTCTTTGTCGTGGAAGCAGTACAAATCAATCATCTCACTGTCAAAATATCTAAGTTTTTCACGGTTAACTTAGTTAAAATATCAAATAATTAATCCAAACAAACAGCCAACAACCAAACTAGCTAGGGTTTAGCATTAGGGCTGGGGGGGCGGCTGTATCCATATCTCCGACGACGACCGTTGGATTTCTCCTTTCCTGACATGGAAAGAATTAATCCTTTCCTTTCTGCTACTTTCCGAAAATGATCATTTCTCCATTTTAAATTAGACCTCACTCTCCCTTTTCTTCTTGCAATGAATAGACACAGCTTTCAGCTTTCTTTACTAAAGTAAATTACTAAATTACCATTCTATATATTATCAACAAAAGAGGGGAAAAAATGCTACCAGGTAGTTCATATTTTCTTGAAGAGAAAGAGGCTAGCTGGGAAACTCGATTAACGTGCGAGGATATAACTTCCAAACTGGAGAAAAAGATCGTCCACGTGCCGTTCGAGTCTGTCCAGCCCCAACAGGTGGCGAATCTGGCTCCGAACGAGACGACGACGGGGAATGGAAGAGGGGAAGAAGAGATCTCAGGTACGGATGAGGAGGAATATCTACAATATTTAAACCTACAAGCGGACGACAGTCCTACACCGCCGATAGTACCGAAACAAGAAATAGCTGTTCGACCCGAACCCGATAATATTGATCAACCCGATAATATTTAAACACTCAGGTGCTAAATTAAATATTTAATATTCAATAAAAAAATTATAAACCAAGAGATTTTATTAAAAAAAACGAAAAATTAAAAAAGTTATAATACATTAAATGATTGTCCTAATTGGACAAACCGTTTTTCTTATACGTGCCACACCTTAGTGCTTGTGCATGCCATTTGACTGCTCAACTCAAAAGAATCATCACTTTTTTTCCCTTCTCATCGACTCACTCACACTATAAATTTCCTCCTCTTCGCCTTGAAAACTCAGATTTCTCAAAAACTCTCTTTTATCCTTCCAGAAAATGGTTATTCTAATAGAGCTTGATGAAGACTATCCTGTCCCCTCACCGCCCTCACCAGCAGCCGCGCTGAACACTGAGAATAATGATAATAATTACTTGGCGATTGTGCAGGTGGCTGGAGGAGTGAAGCGGCGGGGGTGTAGATTTCCTTATGGCCATCATTTCGTTGATGGATCGACCAAGGGACTGCCTGTAGGATGGGTGATTGAGTACAGACCTCGCACTTCTGAGAAATACAATGGAAGAGTCGATCTTGTTTGTATTCTTTCCTCTCATCTCAATTATTAACTTTTTTTTCAGGATTACTATAATAATAATAATAATAAATAATATTGTAATACCTTTTTTTCATAAGTCTCTGCTGGCTGGTACTTATGAGTTTTAGACATGAAAGTTTTTCTTTTTCTCTAATTTTCATGACATAGTTTTTAGATTTTTATTTTATTTTTGAAAAAATGGATTACTTTTACCTATACATGTTTGTGCATGTGTGTGTTACAAGATCTATGAAGGATTGATGATATTGTAATTAACATTATTGTGATAATTTAGATGTTAAATCATTCTCATTTTTTGTTCCGATAAGCAAATCACTCTCATTATATGGTGTTTGTTGGTGAAAGAATTATTTTATATATTAATTATTTTATGTTTAATTTATTGGAGTTACAGTTTTACTATGAGCCAGTGACCTGGAAGCAACACAGATCTTGGATAACAGTCCAAAAAAGATTAGCAGAGATCATGGCGGAGGAAATGAATGCCACACCCCTTCAGACCGCTCTGCCCAACGGCGGCCACCAACCATCAGTTGGTCCTAATCCTAATCCTAATGAGGTGAGCTAGTGAAAAAAAATTACACTTATATCCTTGATACTATAAATCTATCATTTTTTTTCCAACAAATTCACTCATTTGAGTGACAAAAAAAAAGAATGATATTGTAATTTACTGGTCACTAATTCGATTTAATTTTTTTTTATTCGTGATTAGGGTGCGCGTTATTATTTGGATCCGGATCCGGGAGCTGGCCCAAGCACCAATAAGAAGATGAAAATGAAAATGGAGAGTTTCGACCATGTGATTGCACCTGAGCCCATTCGTTGGGTCCTGCCCGGTGCTGGAAATAGTCAGTGGAGTGCTAGCTTGCATGGTGGTGGTGAGGCTAGTTAAACCGTGGCTCGAGACCTTTAAGATCAGACAATGTGGTCTAGTTAACTATGCTAGTATTTAGCTGCATATATATGTGTGGGTTGTCGTCCTTTTCTCTCTTGTTGAACTAATTAAGTTTTATTTCGAAGAATAGTTACTAATTGAAATAATTAAGGTTGAACCTTTGTTTTATTTGTAAGAACAAGTTTATTTGGTACCAAAAGTTATGTGGACATTTAGGTTAATTATATTATGTTTGATAGTTTAAATTTATATACTTTTTTAGTTTTCTTGTGAAAAAATATATGCCAATTTCATATGACTAATAATTATAAGCTTGAAAACAAAGTGTAAGATTACTTTTATGCATATTTAAGATCAAATATTTACCATTCTACTACGATGGCGAAATGGAGTCCAAAACCAGGGCCTGCAGGGATCGGTGAAGTTTAACTTCAAGAGACGACAAGGAGTAGTTTTGAGCCTATTCTCCCCATATGTGGGCAGAATGGAGTCCAATTCAGCAGAGATGATTGTCATCCGCTGAACTATGGAGCTGACAGCCGAATCTCATCTTTTCGAAGGGAAATCCATCATTGTCGAATCAGACTTGCTTAATGTTGTGGGGTGGCTTCGAAAAACAGACACAAGACCATGGATCTTTGAAGTGGAACTCAGAAGAGTCGAGGAGTATCGCAAGGAATTTCAGCAGATTGAATCCAAGCACGTCCTTCTTGAATCCATTTACATAGCCGACTATTTGACGAAACAAGGCGTGGATCGAGATGGAGAGTTCCTGGGCTGGTTTTAGTTTGCACAATAAGTCTAGATGTTGTACTTCTCCAAGCTACTGGTGTTGCACTTCTGCTTCTGTTGTAGCTTTATTCCTCTGGTTGTAATTCTGAGTAAAACTCACTTTGTATTGGGTTCTCATACTCTCATCTCATCTTCAATAAATTCTACGGTTTACCAAAAAGAAAATAAAAAAGATACACCATTCTACTAAATGTTCCAAATTTAAAATCAAATTGCTAGGGAAAAACCAATCATCCCCCAAAACTGATCAATAAGAAACAACATAGATCAATTACATACTATATGATCAACTAATCGGTTCAGTTTAAAAAAAATATATTGATTAATTAACTAGCTGGCTCTTAATCTTCACCATTATAAAATAATCACTATTTACCTTATATACAAATATTATCGATAACACTTTAAATTAAAATAATTATAGATCAATTACTTTAAGTGTAACTTATATAATTACAATTGAGTATTTGATGTATTGTTAATTACTTGGTTAATATTTTTTAAATTAAACTTAAATACTTTTTTAATAGTTCTTTATGGTTTCTCAATAAAAAAATGCACCACTGGAAAAACGAAAAAAAATCATCTCTTTGTAATACAATATAGGATAATTAATAAAATTACTTAAGTAAGTGCATGTAATTTTCTAATATCTACAGTTAATTTGTTAATGTTTCATAGATTTCAGATCTAAAGAAAACAGTCGTGTATACCAGTTAGTCTTGTGTTTTGTCGTTATCTTATAATCCATTATAAACTGTTTTCCTTTAATGGTGGATACTATTCTTTCTGGATCGTTTCAGGCCCGGGTACAGTTTTTAATAAAATAATTGATTTGGAGCTACAAGGTTATTTGTAACCTTCCTATATATATATATTCCTTGCTGGCTTTTTTATTTACGATAATGTTAGATGAACAAGTGTGTAAAATTGCAATGAAAGGAGGATAGAACGATAAAGAGCAAAAGAATTTACTTGGAGAAAGGAGAAATGTCATATATTTTTGGCCCAAAATTTCAGACCCAGAACGACCTTTATTAGAATCTGGAGGGAGTATAATTTACAATTTACATTGTCTTCTTTCGGCGTTGGATTTGGAATATATTGCTAATTAGATGCGCTGACATTTTGTGATCTTATGATTACTGTTATTGGAAAAGTTAGTTAACCGTCAACTGCTGCACCACCAATTTACAGTGGGTTATGATACTTTGTAATATTTTGTGATCTATGATTGCTATTATTGGATAAGTTAGTTAATTGTCAGCTGCGCCACCAATTTAGAGTGGGTTATATATGATACTTTGTAACTTTTTGTGATTGATATGATTATATTATTATTGGATAAGTTAGTTAACCTTAGATACGCCGCCCTTTTACAATGAGTTTTGGTTGTAAATTTTTTTGATTGATAATTGATATGATCATTGTTATTGGATAAGTTAGTTAACTATTAATTGCGTCGTCATTTTATAAGGAGTTATGATACTTCTAAACATTTTGTGATCAATATGATCATTGTTATTGGATAAGTTAGTTAACCTTAGATACGCCAACATTTTAAAGTTGGGTGGTTAAAACTGGACAAGTTTTTTATCAACTCTTAGGTTGCGTTTCACAATGCAAAATTTATGTTTTAAAAAAAATTCAGTTTTTGCAAAACAACAGAAATTTTTGCAAAAATGGAATTTCTGTTTCACAGCTACAATACGTTTTCTGTTTTCCAGTTTTCGTTTTTCAGCCTTAGAAAACTTGAAATCGTATTCACCTAACAACTATTTCTTATTTTTTTGAAAAACAAAAACTACTACTTTTGTTAAATCAATTTTATTTTAATTAAAAAACAATGCTAATGTTTTTTTGAAAAAAATAATAATACACTAAATAGTAGCCTATTTTAAGTTTGTTAAAAATCAAATATAAATATGCTAAATATATTCTTGTTTAAATTCAGGGTTGTTTAATTTTGAGGAATTTTTTAATTAAAATCAACGGTCAACATTAACGGTCTGTTAGTTTGACTAACAGAAACTACACTTTTGTCGTTGACCTTTGGTATATGGGAGGTTGAATAGAGTTTTTAAAAGCCATGTGAGGTTTCTTTATTTTTTTCGCGTTAGTACAGAGGGTTTTTTTACTGTATGGTGTATCGAATTATCGACCGAACTAATGTTAATGTTTGTAATTCCAATATTCCAAGATTATATTTTTACTTATTTAGTATTTATTAAACTAATGTTTGTATGTAATTCGATATTACCGTAATACCGTACCGTACATGGAACCTTCATAAATATTGATCTAATTTTATTCGTATGAATTTAATTAGGAGTATTGATTAATTAAAACAATTGGAACATTGGAATCAATTTCCCAGGATTAATTTTAGATAAATATCAATTATGAAGTATTTTTAGCACAATTTTCCATTTTGCAAAGCTAAAAAAAGGTGTATCTTTAGTCATATTTATTCTTATTTGTTTAGGATGTATGAAGTTATTTGTTTTAAATCGAGTTTGTATTTATTTCATAATATAATTTTCGATAATAACATGATAAAAAATGTTATCCATTACAATGTTAAATATTGAATTTTACTCGTATGATTTTAATTAGGAATATTAGTTAGTTAAATATCAATTATGAAGTATTTTTAGCACAATTTGTATCAATCTACATAAATTACAAGGGTAAAAATGTATAAAATAACATTATGTTTTTTTAGATTAATAATATGGATTTATTGAATTAGAGTAAAAAATAATAATAATAATAAATTGGAAAATATTTGCAAAACAAAAAAATTCCAAAATTTTCTGAAAATTTTGCGTTGTGAAACACCACCTATATTTTTCCAATTTCTTTTCTTTTCTTTTCTCTGAAACCTACCAATTTTGTGTAAAATAAGCCAAATAGTAGATAACTAGTCCATAGGGTGGTAAGATAATTTGGCGTGAACATGATTAGTACTAACTACCGGCAATGAATTCACAGGCAACATACCAAGGGAGATTGGAAATTGCACTTGGTTGCAGGAAATATACATGGACACAAACAACTTGACAGGTACCACTTTCGTTTTTTATCCTTAGGGTTTTTAGCATTTTACAGAAGAACAAGAAATTGGTGTTGTTGTGTCAGGTATAATACCAAAAGAAATGGCCAATTTGCATAATCTACAGGTGTTGAACTTGTCATCTAACAACATTACAGGCTCCATTTCGCCTGCTTTGTTCAATTTCTCAATGCTGAGAAGTGTCAACCTGGGTTACAATTTCCTGTCAGGACAACTTCCATCAAGCACAGGCCGCTGGCTTCCAAATCTTGAGCTGCTTCACCTTGAAACAATGGTTTAAATGGTCCCATCCCGAATTCGATCGGCAATGCTTCAAGACTTAGTGTTCTAGACATTTTCTACAACCTATTCTCTGGTTACATTCCTGATGAGCTTGGAAACTTGATAAGCCTAAAGAGGCTAAATCTGGCAGAAAACAATCTAACCGGAAAACCTTCATCTTCAGAATTGAGTTCTGTCATTTCAGTCGAATGGCAGACAAATGACTTTGTTGAGGTTCAATGGGAATCCTTTACGAGGCAGACTCCTGAGTTCTATCAGAAATATGTCGACAACTCTTCAGGAATTGTATGGTTATGATTGTAATATTGAAGGAAATGTTCCAGGCGAAATTGGCAACTTGACCAACTTGATAGGCTTGATCCTGGAGAACAATGAGCTGACCGGGACAATTCCAAGGGAGATAGGAAGAGTACGGCGGCTTCAAGATTTCTCTCTTGCAAGCAATAAACTACATGGACAGATCCCACTTGAGATGTGTGATATGGAGAGATTGAGCTACTTGTTTCTGCTAGAAAACTGGTTCTCAGGATCATTACCGGAATGCTTGAGTAATGTAACATCCCTAAGGGAGCTTTACATGAGCTACAACAGATTTGAAACAATACCTTCTAGCTTTTGGACTCTAAAAGATTTGCTGCAAATAAACTTCTCCTTCAATGCTCTGAGTGGTTTTTCCAGCAATCAGTTATCAGGTGATATCCCAACCACCACTGGGTACCTTCAAAATCTAGCCTATCTCTCATTGTCAAATAACAGGTTTCAGGGTCCTATCCCTCAGTCATTTGGGGAATTGATAAGCGCGGAAACCTTGGACCTGTCAGGTAACTACCTCTCTGGATCAGTCCCCAAGTCCTTGGAGAAGCTCATACACCTGAAACATTTTAATGTGTCTTCCAATTGGTTGCAAGGAGAAATCCCGAATGAAGGTCCATTTGCAAACTTCTCGTTTCTATCATTTATCGACAATGCAGGATTGTGCGGTCCATCACAAATGCAATTTCCACTATGCAAAGGCAGTAACCACAGACAATCCAAGAAAACTGGTATGCTTCTAGTCTTGTACATTGTACCACCGATTGCGTCCTTATTGCTACTACTTGCTATAAGTCTTGTCTTTTTAAGATGTCGTAAAAGAAACCTGAAGATACCAAATGGAGAAGAATTTTTGAGACCACAGACTTGGAGGAGAGTTTCCTATCATGAGCTTGAGAATGCAACAGATGGTTTTGGTCAGTCCTAACTTTGATTTGACCTTCATTGAGAGATGGAAGGATAAAACTATATTAGTCACTGTTTTTCTCAAGCATCAGTCATTTCTTACTGGTCCTCTATTTCTTCGCTAACAAGCTGTTTGTGGGAACCAATGGATTGTGAGCAAGATTCTCGTCCATACAAATAGGATTAGGTGGTAACTTAAGATTTTAAAATTTGTATTAAAATTTTAAAACTATATGAGCCCATTGTGTGTTAACGTAAATTCTAAACTAACTCTGTTGTGTCTTCTTTATTAATTTTTTTTATTTGTTTATTTTTTATCGAGTTGATTTTTATTACATAAGTTCTAAATCAACTTCGTTGTATTTTCGTTGTGTCCTAAACCAATTATGTTGTGTCTTCTTATGATTAACTATGTTAGAGGGATGATATAGTAAAAGATTCATGAAAATTAGTGTTCCTCAATTCTTATACATCTCCCAAACTAATGAAGATCAAACAGAGTACTTTTTTTCTAAACACTTTTAGTTGACGTTTGATCTAAAATAAATATAGTAATAATAGGGTACATCTCTAACTAGATAAAAAGAAGAGAGTAATCCTATGTCCAAACTCAAAACATCAAAGGAGTATATCTTTTCGAGCTAAGAATACAAACCATACGATTAGATGAAGTGGGCTATCATGATTTAATCCATAATGAAGACTTAAAAGAGTAGAATAAAATTAGATGCGATAAACATAATTCTTTTCATTCTTACGCAAGAATCTAAACGTGTGTGAAATCACCATTTCGTCATGTTACACGCATTACTCCATCGAAATTCCTAAAGTGCACCAATCGTTCAGGAATTCATGTTAGTGATACTGTTTTTGTTTTAACACAACCTAGTAGTGGTTTGATGACACGCCATCTGTCATGTTCAATTTAATTTCTTTTTATAAATTTTAAATAATGCCAAACTAGGAGGGGGAATTAGCTTCGGCGTCTTTTATTAAATTACAATCAATATAAAATGATATTGATTTATGTAAAATAAGAAACTAAATCTAATGATTACAAACTATCTTGTTGGGCTCAACGATTGATTTTGAGGCCGTAAAATTCATCCTTCTTGTTGTTGCCAACTTGCCATCTCAAGCAAAACGGTGAGAGTACAAAAATTTGACAGATAAACATAACCTTCTTCATCGATTCAAGTCTAAAGCATATAATTCTGGTAGAAGAAAAAACTTAAAAGCATGACATTGAAAGCAGTAAGCACACAACGTTGACATAGACATTGACACTAGAGCCCTGCGGTCTTTGATGATATTACATAGACATAGAGCAAACAGTAGTGATTTCCAATCGAGAATGGAGAAGTCTAAGCCATTCTCATCTTATTCACCGAACTAGCTAACTTCAATACATAAACAAGAAACATAAGTTGCCAATTGTGGGAGGCAAAGGACCATAACTTCGGTTCTTGTACTTTGACAAGTATAATACGGCCGAATAATACTTTCTGAGGAATGCAGCAACTTATTGTATCGCCGAGTTCCACAGTAGACAACCTGAGGACACAAAAGGATCCATAGCCATTGCAGACGGAACTTCCTTTGGTGCGCATGAAGGTTGATTGATAGAATTAATTTCACTATCTAGTTAGATCAAAGCTTTCAGCTCTGCTCCTAGCTCTGTCAGTTGTTCAGGGCTGATCTGCAGAGAACAAATCAATCAATCAAAGGAGATATTTTGTGGAACAATATAACAATAAATGCTAATCACTTTCTTTACCTTTGACAACCCGTCCAATGAATCATCCGCCAACAGAGAATTCAGCAGAGACTTCAAGTAACTTCAACTATTTTCGACAGGGATTGATATATCATTCTCCTTGTTAGGAGGTGTTTTCACCGCTGCAGGAGAAATATGATCACCTTCTTTGCAGCCAGATATATCATGGTAATTGTCTTGATTTTGATCTCCAAAATCAAATGCCTTACGGCTACATGGTTCACCTTTATCATAGGGTGATCCAATAATAAAATCAGGATTGCTAGTTTCAATATCAGAGAGTGATATCCAATCTTCAGAATCATGATCCATAGGCCGATTATAGTAAGTGGGCAACATATTTGGAGCATGATTCTCCAAAGCAGGAAGTGAATTGTAATCTGAGTCACCATCATTACAAGCTGAGCTAACCAACGTCTCAGTAGAATTTTGACCTCCTAGATCAAAATTCGTAGGGTGGTTTGGTATGCTTTCATCACAAGCAGAATTAGTTGTAGACAGACTTGAACTACGAATTTCGTTATCAAAAGCAAGATAACTTAGCTCACTCGCATTGCAAGTTGAATTAGCTGCCATCCCTAAATGTAGATTTTCAGAACCAGAAGCCAATCCCTGGCCTGGCCTTGTCTCAGTGCAAGCTGAATTAGCATTCAGGCATTCACCTTCACTGATATAAATAATCTCGTCTTGATTTTGATTTCCAAAATCTAAGATACCTAATACACCATTATCTTGATCTTGATTTTCAAAATCTGAAGCTGTGACGCCACATGTTTCACCATAATAACAATCCGATGAAACATTACTTGGATCAGACTGTATCTCCATCATATAACTCGAGCTTATATTTTCAATAACATATGGTGATTGAAAATTGAAAGCTGAAAGGGCACTGGATTCACCTTCAAAATCCAAGAACAGCATATGATTCTCCTCAGAATTATAATCACAACTGCGGTAATTTTTCATGGAATCTGAATTTTGATTTCCAACATCAGAATCCATCTGGTGCGTCGGTTCAGCTTCACCATGTACTGGACTAACCACAATTTTCCCTAAATGTATATTTTCAGAACCGGAAGCCAATACCTGGCCTGGCCTTATCTCAGTGCAAGCTGAATTAGCACTCAGCTCCCTCGTCATTTGATTTACAGAAACAAATATTGCTGGATCTGTTTCTTCACTTTCAACACAAGGTGATTCATTCATCAACAGAGTTGTGTTGTTAGTCAATGAATTGCTCGACTTGCCTTCAAAATCCAAAGAAGAAGAAGAAGAAGGCACTTTCTCACTAACTGGACCTTTGCGGGTCTTCTGCAACTTTCTTGGTTGACGTTTGCTGGTCTCCTTCGAAGGTTTTAGCTCCACTTTACAAAGGACTAAGCCCTCCTGCATTTTTGGAACAAAAAGAGAATTTAGCAACTATCCATATCACAAGTTGAGATTGAGTTCAATCGCCCAAAACAAGAAAACCCAAATAAGAAGCTTAAGAAAAGGAGATTCATCTTCATCAATGGCAGTAATTCCCAGCAGGAAGCGTCTACGCGTTATATTATTTGTCATAAATTGCAAATCAAACAAGCAAATGCGACATTGTTACCTTGGTAATCAACTCATATTCGTAGGTATACCAATTTGTTTTGATATTTTTGTTATAAGTTCCTTGGTGGAAAACCAAGGTTGTCCTCAAACCGATTTGCTTGTTAGTACCCTCGGCATACACCGGTTTAGGCTTGCCGGTAGGTTTCCAAAATCCAGCCCTGGTTTTCCTGTTGCGGACTCGACGACCTGGGTCCTTGAACTCAAGAGGGCAAAAGAAATGCCAGACTGAGTCATTTAATTTTATTTTGCACAAATCTGCACAACCCATTATAAATTTAAGAAGTTGAAAAGAAAAACTGAAAAAGAAGAAGAAGGAGCAAGTGGGGTGGTGTTTACCAGGTAAATCCCAGGGTTCAACCTGGCAAAGCTTGACCTCGCCGATGACGATGGGTTCAGTATCGTGGCCATGCGTCTTTGGGATCAGATAATGAGTGAACAGCTGCCCATCGCTCGGACGGAATTTCAACCCAGGACTTGTCATGGCTAACAGAAAAAAAAAACAAAACAAATGAATTGGATATTAGCGGCAATTGATCAGTAATTAGTGGCTAATTAATTGCTGATTGCAGAAGTAGAATGGAGCTCACTGTCGTTTCAGGAAGAGAAGAGGAGACCGGAGAAGCTAGCGGAGAAGATGAAATCGGCGATGAAGATCAGGCTAGCTTTGTGTTGAGTGAGTGGAGTGGAATGGTTGTTAACAGAGGCATAATGACATAAAAGTCTCTACTCTTCCTTTTTTCTTTTTGATTGAAAAACAAAAAAGAGTCTATACTTGGTGATCAAGTTGTTAACAGTGGCAGACATTGACAGATTGAAGGAGAATATTATGTGCAATAGTGTATCAGTCACTAAGAAGCTGAGAAAAAGATCACTAATTTCTTACTGGTCCTCTATTTCTTCGCTAACAAGCTGTTTGTGGGAACCAATGGATTGTGAGCAAGATGGATTTACAGTTTCGTCCATAAAAATAGGATTAGGTGGTACCTTAAGATTTTTAAACCAGTTGCAATTTTAAAATTTGAGCAGAGACTTTAGAGCAGTGTTTTAAAAACCGACCTGGTTGACCCGTTGAACTGGATTCAACAGGATTCAACTGGGGTTCGACCGAGGTTCGATCGGATTGACCCGTTGGTACAGTGTGAACCGTTCACTCAGCGAACCGTTCGAACTTAGATGATTGAACCGGATTAAACCGGTGTCTATAATGGGCCGGCCCATCAAAATTTCCATGTTGAAAAAAATAAAAAATAAAAAAATAATTAAAAATAATTAAAAAATAATAAAATAATAAAATAACGTCGTTTTGGTTTGGCCAAAACGGCGTCGTTTTGGTTTGATATCGACCCAGCCGAGTCGATAGCGGGTCGACCGGTTCGCCGGTTTTGTAAAAACCGGCCGGGTCGACCGAGTTTTTCGGTTCGATTGCAGGTCCGGTCCAAAAACTGAACCGACCCGAAATTTTCTTTGGGTTACTGGTTTACCGGTCCGACCATCGGGTCAGTTCGGTTTTTAAAACACTACTTTAAAGTGTCTACGTGAGTCTTAAATCAACTCCGTTGTGTCTCTTTTGATAATTTCTTTTACTTGTTTACTTATAATTTGTAGGTTATTTTATAAGAATTTGGGTTATAATTAATTATCTTAGAGGATGATATAGTAATTATTTTTCTTTCTTACGCAAGAATCTAAACGTGTCCATCGAAATTCATAAAGTGCACCAATCGTTCAGGAATTTTAATAGTACAATCTAGCATTTTTGTTTTAACGCAACCTAGTAGTGGCTTGAGGGCACGCCATCTATCATGCTCAATTTAATTTCTTTTTTTTAATTTTAAATAATGCCAAACTAGGAGGGGGAATTAGATTCGGTCTTTTATTAAATTAATATCAATATTAAAATGATATTGATTTATGTAAAATAAGAAACTAAATCAAGGGGTATGGTTAGGGACGGATCCAGCCAATGGCCAGGGTCCGCTACCGCCCCCTGGCCTAATAAAAAAAAAATTAGGAATATGTTTATAATTTCCATGGTTGCTTTCTTGCTCACATTCAACCCCAGTTCTTGCTGCTAAACATTCTGCAGCAGCAGAACAAGAAGAGGAAGAAAAAGATCGAATATCTTCACTTCCTGGACAGCCTAAGGTTTTTTTCCAGCAATTCTCTGCTGCCGCTGTTTGTTGGAGCTGCTGTTGGCGCGCTAGTCCGTTGCTGGATCGGCGTGGATGAGAGGTTGAAGGTGATGAACAGTGGGCTGGGCTGGTTTCAAAAGAAAAGAAAAGAAAAGGAGTTGGGCTGGGCCTGGTTTGGTTTAAAAAAATGAATTGGTCATGGGCCAGGTACTGTTCCTGGCCCAGCTGAGAAAAGGAAGAAGAAAGGCCGGGCTTGCTTGGGTAATGGGCTGGAATTCTCGGCCCGTTTAAGTTAAGCCCATCGCATTATTTTCGTATCAATTAATCGTTCGCTTGTAACGTTTAATTAATTATTTTTACATGCTTACAAATGTTTAAATAATTATTTTGCTTGCGTTTAATTGCTTGTTTATCGTTTATCAATTATTCGTACGGCTTTTGTAACGTAACTCAATCGAATAGTGTAGAGAATGAGAGAATTATATAAGGATATCAAAAAATGAAAATTCGTAGAGAACAATTGTAAAAAGTACGTATATTGTATGAATTCTAATGTATAATTAATTTTTTTTCTATATTGTCATCTTATTTATATTTTTGTTAAGTTTATCTAAATATTTGTTATTTAGTGACGAATACAAATACTCTTAAGTATTTTTCTAATTTGTCGTTCAACTCGTATGCCTTCCTTTTAAAATACTATAAAAAAAAAATTCAGGGCAGCCATCTCAAACAAAATCCTGGATCCGTCTGGTGATTATTATCTAATGGTTGCAAATTATCTTAATAAAAATCTTTTATTGTAATGGAAAAGTTACTCCCAACCATTGGTTTTGAGGCCCAAAAGTTACCTTTTGAGGGCCAGAAACCCACAAAATTCATCCTTCTTGATGTTGCCAATGCCATCTCAAACAAAACGGTGAGAGTACAAAAATTTGACGCAAATAAACATAACAGGTTACTTTCTTTAAAAAAATAATCATGAGAAACATGAAATAAGCATAACCTTCTTCATCGATTCAAGTCTAAAGCATAAAATTCTGGTAAGAAAAAACTTAAAAGCATTGACATTGAAACTAGCTACACTACAAAGCACACAACATTGGCATAGACATTGACACTAGAGCCCTGCGGTCTTTGATGATATTACATAGACAGAGCAAACAGTAGTGATTTCAATCGAGAATGGAGAAGTCTATGACATTCTCATCTTATTCACCGAACTAGCTAGCTAACTTCCATACACAAACAAGAAACATAATTTGCCAATTGTGGGAGGCAAAGGACCATAACTTCGGTTCTTGTACTTTGACAAGTATAATACGGCCGAATAATACTTTCTGAGGAATGCAGCAACTTATTGTATCGCCGAGTTCCACAGTAGACAACCTGAGGACACAAAAGGATCCATAGCCATTGCAGACGGAACTTCCTTTGGTGCGCATGAAGGTTGATTGATAGAATTAATTTCACTATCTAGTTAGATCAAAGCTTTCAGCTCTGCTCCTAGCTCTGTCAGTTGTTTAGGGCTGATCTGCAGAGAACAAATCAATCAATCAAAGGAGATATTTTGTGGAACAATATAACAATAAATGCTAATCACTTTGTTTACCTTTGACAACCCGTCCAATGAATCATCCGCCAACAGAGAATTCAGCAGAGACTTCAAGTAACTTGAACTATTTTCGACAGGGATTGATATATCATTCTCCTTGTTAGGAGGTGTTTTCACCGCTGCAGGAGAAATATGATCACCTTCTTTGCAGCCAGATATATCATGGTAATTGTCTTGATTTTGATCTCCAAAATCAAATGCCTTACGGCTACATGGTTCACCTTTATCATAGGGTGATCCAATAATAAAATCAGGATTGCTAGTTTCAATATCAGAGAGTGATATCAAATCTTCAGAATCATGATCCATAGGCCGACTACAGTAAGCGGGCAACATATTTGGAGCATGATTCTCCAAATCAGGAAGTAAATTGTAATCTGGGTCACCATCATTACAAGCTGAGCTAACCACGGTCTCAGTAGAATTTTCACCTCCTAGATCAAAATCCATAGGGTGGTTTGGTATGCTTACATCACAAGCAGAATTAGTTGTAGACAGACTTGAACTATGATTTTTGTTATGATGACTTAGCTGACTCGCATTACAAGTTGAATTAGCTACCATCCCAGTAGTATTTTGATAATCATTAGTCATACAATCACTTGGCTCGCCTTCACAATCAGAAGACAACGCCATCTGACTATCATCTGGAGCACCTTCGCAGGTCTTCTCCTCGAATTTATTTATCAATTTACAGAGAGTGTAATCCCCCTACATAAAATTTTGCGAATTAGAAAACCTAACATAACCTATCTGCAGTAAACCAAACTGACTTAATTACCTTTCTCCAAATCAAATAAAGATGTTAATTTGAGATAACATAAACATCAATAAAGGCTATTGTGCTGTTCTAATGGAAGGGAAAATTGGTTCTCTGTCACAATGTAAGAACCAACGCCATAACATTCAATTAGCAAAAAGGCTACCAGCTCACCAAACACAGCATATATGATCGTAAGGTCTAAGAGATGTAGCATTTTACCTTGATTTCCAGGTTCGAGTCGCCAAACCATTCGTATTCGTGCGTGATCCATCCCGTGCGAACCCCTTTAGTACTACGCCCTTTATAGAAAACCAGAGTCTTCTTAACACCAATTTGTTTCTTGGTAGATTTAGCCTTCACTAGAATGGGCTTACCGGTGGGCTTCCAGTATCCACTAATGGTAGTCCTATTGGACAGGCGGCTTTTTTTATATTTGAGATCACGATGGCAGTAGAAATACCACGCGTTATCATTTGACTCCATCTTGGACTCGTTAGGTAAGTCCCACGGATCAAACTTGCAAAAATTAACTTCACTAATCTCGAAAGAGTTTTCGTGATCGTGACCAAGCATCTTCGGTTTCAGATAATCAAGCATCTTCGGTTTCAGATAATCGGTGACCAATTCTTCATGGGTTGGACGGAATGGCCATCCAACCATCAGGGTTGATCGCTTGGAACGCATGGGAGCTGCCACAACTAATCACAAAAGATGAAAGTCACAAAATAAGTATGACATGAAAAGAAAAAGAAAACTGGTTAAAAGAAAGAAGCTTTGAAACGTCTGTCACTCACCTGATGACAAATCAGATTTCATTCCTCTTCCTAAAATGGGAAGTAGAGGTGTACTTGGATGATTGCAAAATGAGAGGAATGATGAGAAGGGAAGAGTAACGAGAACAGGGGACTGAGTTTTGGATATGGGTTATGCAGTAAGAAGACTGTATTCTTGATTTTGAATTCTGGGTTAGAGAAGGGAAGAGACGGATATATAAGCGGATAAACCAGAGAGGGGTCAACTTGGTCAGGAAGTAGCGTGGACTCTCTCTGCTTGACTCCTCGACTTAGAGGAGAAGTAATTGAAAACCATTTTTTATTTGGAATAGTAGATAGTGATGATGAAGGTCAGTGAGTCCTACTCTTTTAAAATTAGAATATAAATACATAAATTTAGTTTTAACAATATTCCATGTTCCAGAACATTCAGTTTTTTATGCCCCCTTCCTGATAGCAGCAACGAACTCCCAAGTCGCACTCGTTAAGGAGTAACTCTGGAATCTGGAACACTTCTATAATGTTCCAGAACATTCAGTTCTTCCCTATCTACCTGGTTGTGTGAGTATTAGCCAATCCGACTGGGCCTCTGAATCCCATGGGCCAAGGATTAGGTTTGGGCTTAAATCATTATCTCAAGCACAAACTTAATATAACATGTTGGTTAATTTTAAGGGAAATTTTATTCATACCGTGTAAAAGTATGTAATATAAAATTATACTTTCCTAAAAGCACAATTTTAATATTTATAATGATTGAAAAGTGAAATAAAATAGTAAAAAATGGAAAAACTAAGAAAATTAATTATTATGACAAAAAAAAATTAAAAAAGAAAAAATTGAAGATTAATTTTTTTAATATTCAAACACATTTTCCATTTAGTTCTTCAAATTTTTCAGTAAAGTAGACTCACCCATATTTGTTACAATTTAACCACTAATCAGTACAATTTTATTGAACTTTTACCATTTTGTTTGATTTTTTAAACTACTACAAAGATTAAAATCATAAAATTAGATTTAGGGAGTTGATCGTCAGTCAAATACAGATTTATAGTGCCCGAAAATGTGTGTGCACAAAAGATAATGTGTACAATGGTAGTCGGGGTCGAACACAGGGATTGTGAGAGACTGGTCTAAGGTCTTGAATGTATTCGGGGGAGAAAAGCACAAAAAGTAACAATCAGGGGGGGTTTTACTTGGCTAAACAAGTTAGCCAAGGCAGACTTAGGAGCTAACAATCGCTATCTAGGAAAGCAGTACTCGGGACCTTGAGGTGTCAATTCGGGGTCTCGAATGGTAAAATAAAGTAAGTCAGTAAATAAATCCAGAAATAATAAAACAGGGGTGAAACGAGCACAAATAATCAGATAGAGAAGAGTTCTCAGCAAAGGCATTCTTGGGTTGCATTCGGGGGCCCGATCGTCATCAGCACAAGGATATTCTATTCAAGACATCATAGAAATGACATAGGGACCAGATTCCTCGGATATCCCCTACTTTTCTCTTAAGAGAAACTACCCCCCGTTTCCACATATGAGGTAGTCTTGACAGTTTGCCATCCCTCCAGGCACGAATGCGGGAGGGCCATACTCAAACTGCCCATGAAGCTAAGAAAAGACAGATCTAGAGCTAAAAGTCCCTCAGTTTGTCAGGCTCGTGACCTCGCCCTAATCAACTACTCATCCTATCTATTCGAGACCACTTCAGCGCAGTCAAGACTAAACAGATGCCTACTTGTTTCATGCAATTTTCCTTCCGTATTCATCACACAAATGGCAGCATTCACACAAGATAATTATCAGTTGATCAAGCCTCAAATTAAATCATGCAAAGATGTAATTAAAATGATGAATAATTGAATATGGCATCAAGAATGTATTAAGCACATTAAGGCCTCGAATCTGCCCTTGCAACCCTTGAATTACCCTTGCCAAGAACTAAAGATTTAGCTACTCATGCTTAAAGATAAACAAATAATAATTAAAGGAAGCATAACAAGTAAGTAAATAGATTAAGGGAAGAAGACTTTGATACTAAAAATCCGTTTGAAGCCCGGCGGCAAGGTGGAATGTACTAACAAGAACTAGAGAGAGAAACTAGAGAGAAGTCTAAACTATTTTCTAAATTATGCTAAGTGATGAGAGATTAGGAAGAGATGTCTAAACTATTCTTGGATGCTCTTTATATAGTAGAGCTCCAAGCACAAAATATCTACTGCCAAAAACTAGGGACAAAATGCATTAATTGAAAGCCTAAAAAAATGGATCCATGCTCCTTAAAGCACAAAGCTGGAAAAGCATAAAGTTGTCTGATTTTTTCAGCTTTGGCAGGTCTGGATTGGGCTCAAGGGCTGAACTGGTCAGATCGGTAGGTATTTGGTAGTCAGTGCAGAGCGTCAGAACAGTGTCAGAGGAATCACATGGGCACTTAGGCAGGATGACACGTGGACATGCCATTCTTTACCCTTCGGGGGCCCGAACTGGGAATCCGATTCGGGGCCTTGAACGCTGCTTTGGACTCGGGACCTCGACTTTTGGTCTTGAAGCTCGAATTCGCTCAAAATGCACCAAAAACGCATGTTTTTGCATAAACTCCCTTTTTAAGCCTAAATCTGCAATAGTAATGAAAACAAGGGTAAATTAGCAGAATCATGCCTCGAAAGGGTGAGAAAACGGAGAGAAAAACATGCATAAAAACATGCTATCAAATAATCCCCACACTGCCCAATGCTCGCCCTCGAGCATTCACAAAATTTAAAACAGTCCCAAAACAGAACAGACACACCAAACCATAGCACAGAGAATAAGCATGCTTGTCAAGATTCGGGACCCCGAATGATAGCAGGTCCTACCTAGATACACCTGCATCAAATCAGAAGGATAACGACCCTTAAGAAGAGACTTTTCCACATCAGTCTATTCACCAGTGGTCCTCACATAGATCAGTATTTGCACTCACACTTGTGAAGGCTAGGTGTTTAAACACTCAAGTATGCAGTAACACGACACAAAATCAAGTTTGCATATCAATCCGAGTACATTAGGCACACGCATAGGCAATCTAGCAATCAAAAGACTTCGCATCGGGGGCAAGAAGGGGAAGCAAAGGAAATAAATGATAAGGGGATATGAAAGAAACGTATCGAGAAGAAAAAAATGGAGAAGAGGGGGAGTAAGGAAGTGAAATGAGAAGGTGGTGGGACCAACTCAAACCTGGAACGCTCCCTTGGCAGGAAAGAATCAAAACGGTGAGGCAATGTTGCCGAGGGCGAAGGCTAGACTTGGCTCTTTTTCTTCGAGGGGGATCCTTCTCTTGGCTGGGACCTAGGCTCGGGACCTTGAATGGACGCTGCTGCTGATTTTCCTCTTCTTGGCCTTCAAGGTTTGGTCTTACTCTCTTCTCTCTTTTATTTATGTTTCTGTTTTTCTAATTTTTTTCTTCTTCTTCTTCTTTTTTTCTTTTTCTTTTTTTTTTCCGAGAGAGAGAGGAAGAGAGCTGGTATGGTTGAGGAATGAGACCTTTTCTTCGGAGGCAAGATATTCTGATTCCACTTCCCCACACTTGTGTTTTGCTCTGGATGGGAAGTGGTGAGGTGGGACCAGTGTGGCAATTTGCTCTCGAATTTCTTTGAGGATGGCGCGATTGGTTTCCAAGATGTCAGTGAGTAAGCGGATGACAGTGTTGTTGCTCGGCATGTGTTCGGGGCCTGTGGCATTCTCGTCGGGGGTAGTTGACGCATTGGTCTTGGCAGAAGGAGGCTCGAGGGTAGCAGACTGGGCTCGGGGCTTTGATAGGTCCGGGTACTCAAACTTGCCTTCTATCTTTCCTTTGTTATCTGCATGTGACCGCGCGTCGAACACGTCAAATATAATAGTGAAATAGTTATGGAATTGGGGGTAGAAATACAACTTATCACTGTCTACAAGGGTTTGTAGATGATGGTAAGAGGATCGTCCACAAAGACCTCTAGGAGATGTAGTTCTTGAGTTTGACTTCCTCGTCACTGGATTTTGGTTGGGTGTAATCTGAAACTAAAGACAAAAAACAGAAAGAAATAAAATAATTCAAAACAGTCTTGGGCAGAGTCTAGGCCAAGACAGGGGTCAAAACAGTGAAATATCAGAAAAGAAAGAATTCCCGGTAAGGGTGATGTGAGAGCTTTTGTTCTTATGCTTCGATCATTGACTCAAGGATGTTCATCTCTTCGTTCATAGCACTGCTATAGAGTGGAGGAACTCCTTTTCACTCCTGTCTTCCCTCCTCTTCAAATTACCTGGCGGGTACTCCCTCTCCTGATAATCCTAGCCAAGGGACACCTTGCTGGTTAAAGGGTTTATCCGTTTGACTGCTGTCTTGAATGGTTGCTCACCTCTTCAATGGCATAGGGGAAGACAGTACCTAGGTCAAGGTCCTAGGTTGTCAATCTGGTCTCGACCTAGATTACCTATTCTTCTAGTCTGGCGCGAGACTAGTCACCTACTTCGTCTAGCCGGCGGGTACTCCCTCTCCTTCTAGACTGGTTACAACTCTTCTCTCCTAAGGTACAAGAATGGCCAACTCTTGCCTCTAGTGAGTAAGCGATAGATTAAGTTCAAGAAATAAATAAATACGAATAAAGAGATTATTAAGCATGGTTTGATCTCACGAATGCATAAGAACTAAGCTCATCAACCCTTACCAAGAATGGGTGTTTAGCTACTCATACTCATGAATGAATAATAAGAATACTTGATTGCATAAATAAATTAAATCCGAGATTCAAAGAATTGAATCCGGAGTAATAGTATAAAAGTTTCGAATTGGGGAAGAAGAAGAGAGCGTTGAGAGAGAGAAGAAGGGGAGGACGACTTCAGCTATAAGTAAGCTAAAGCTCCTCTGTCCTTCTCCAACTCAATCTCCTAAATAATCTCCTAATTAATCTCCTAGATAATCTCATAAAAGATTATTACAATTAATTGTTCTAAATATGGAAACTAAATTGCAATTAATTAAAGAGGGAGATCCCATGCGGGATTCTACATAAGATTGTCTTCAGATCCCTCTAAAATTGCGGGACAGCTGCTACGTGCCAGCTGTAAGAGTCCAACGCTGAAAGTGGTTCAGACGCTCCATGGCACTGTCTGATCGCGAAGGAGTCTTGGCCGAAGTCTAGGCCAAGACGATGGTCAAGAGCGCGATGCATCAGCCGCGAATATGTCTAGGCCAAGATCCAGGCCTAGACTCGAGTTAATTGCTCCAGCTCTCTTCTGCTCAGATTCCTCAAGTACTGCCTCCAAACCAGACCTGATAAGATATGGGAAATTAAGGGACACATCAGTAGATTTACTGTCTAAAACTACAAGTAAATGGACAATAAAACATGATGAAATGCAATGCAATCAGCATGAAAGCTCAAGATACCATCAGTAACACAAAGGAATCCCATCGTGTCCAGGGTCTTGAGGCCAAGGAGCTTGAAGGAATTCGGGTGTCGGTACAAGTTCAGTTCCCGGAGCGTCGAGGTGTATAATTGCGAGGCCAAGCTGGTGACGAGGGATCCAAGAACAGGAGAGCGACCCTGGGGGGCGTTGGCAACGTTGTGAGCAGAGGTGGCAATCCAATATCCAAGGTTGACTCGCTTCTTGTGGTACATGACCCATAGGAAAAACAGCTCCGATTGAGCAAGCTGGCCTGAGGTCCCGAATTTACCCGCGAGGGCAATGGACAGGAAGCGTTGCAGAATTCGGAGTGCAGGGTCTTGAATGTAATGAGCCTTGGTGTAGCGGGAGTCGAACTTGACATCGGGATTTCCAGCGAGCTCCCGAAGGGCTTTGTGGTTGTTGAAGTCGGCCAGGACAGTGGTCAGGGCGCTCTGATATTCGGCCCCTTAAATGCCCTTACAACTGACAAAGATGAGGTATACATTGAAGTCATTGAGGGACATCGGGTGCCATTTGCTAGCCAGCCTGAAATTGACGCAGCCTCTGGTAGACAGATCGGGACCTACCCCACCTTTTGGCTTGAACAGATCGACCTTGTACCAAAAACTTGCAAAGAACTCAAGGCTGAGCTCTAGATATATAGACCGATCCATATAAAACAAGCTTTCCCAACCTATGCCACTAACCAACTCCCGAATTTGGGACCCAACACCCATCTTATCATATAATTCCATATCTAGCTTAGGACACGGAGCTAGCCCCTTGAAATTCATCAAGGTGACCTTATCTAGAGACGGTTTATCATTGAAAATAAACAGTTCATTAAAGGTATCAAGGTCAGCCGTTACCAGGTAACTAGGTCTGGATCCCGAAGCAGGTGAGGACTCGAGGTCGTCGTCCTCCTCTTCAATGCGGGTGCCTTGCCCTTGGGAGTGTTCGGAAGCTTCTGTTTCTTGCTGGTCGGGGGCTTAGAGGCCTGGGCCTTAGGTGCAGGGGCTTTGGGGGCATTTTTCGCCGCTCAGGCCTTGCCCTTGGCCTTCTACGGGGGTGGACTGGGGGGTCTGGGTGGGTCAATCTCTCCCTCTCCTTCGTTGGTGGCCTCTACTGCCGTGTCCTCTTGAATCTCCTCGGGACCTTGAGCGGCATGCTCGGGGTCCTGAGCATCTTGCTCAACAGGCCGCTCCGTCAGCTCGACCTCCTCTTCTACTTCCTCTCCTCCATCGTCTTCCTCAGCCGCTCGCTGGTCGTCGGAGTCCCAAGGGAACTGCTCTTCGTTCTCTTTCTCAACCCTCCTGGCCTCACGGAGGCTAGAGCTGGTTTGGGCTTCCTCCTCTTCCTCGGTGTCAGAAGGGATGACATAGCCGATTGGCTTGACATCGAGGGGGACGGAGTCCACTGGGCTGGGAGGAGGAGTCCGCGACGCTGCTGGCATTTTCCTCTTGCCGGATCTGGCCATTTTCGGGAGGGAGGTGGTGAAGATGATTTCGTCTAAGTCTATGGTGGCTTCGGATGAGGCAAATCCGAGTGGTTCAGTGGTGGTGGGTGACTGATTGGTGGTGTTTTGTGGCTGAGGTTGAGTGGAGGGAGGAGTAGGAGTGAGAGTAGATGAGTGAGAAGTGGTGGGTTTGTTTAGGTTGAGGCTTGTGCGTGCCATGAGGAGGAAGAAGGGTTTTGTTTTTGGAAAGAAGGGAAAAAGACGTTGTGTTTTGATTTGATTGGGAGAGATGAGGGCTGATCTCCTTGGGCTTCGTCCGCCACATGTCGCGGCGGGAGAGGACGCGTAGTGCCAAGGGCAGCGTGCGCCTGCACCTGTACGGGAAACGGGGAAAGCATATCAGCTTTTAGGACTTTAAAAATAGGAGAGAGGGGAATAAAATCAAAAGAATTAAATAGGGGCTAATAAAGTAGGGGACAAGACATTTAATTGGAGAGAGAGAGAGACAAAGGAATTAAATGAAAGGGAAAGAAGACAAAGAAAATTTAAATTTCACCTAGGTAACATAAAAAGTGTGCATAAAAAAATTTGAAAAGCTAGAGTTGACTCTAATAAAAATAAAAACCAAGAGACAAAGAGGAATAAGAATAAACAAAATTAATTAAGACTACCTAGGGAAGATAAGAAGTATGCATGGGGAAGAGAGAAAAAGGATGTCGGACTCGGAGTTTAAAGACAAGAAAATTAAAGAGAGAAAGTTAGAAATTCGGGGTTGTCCCCACACTTGGCCTTGATTATCGTCTAGGCCCAGACGTTGTTTCCTCATTCGAGGGCGTTGATTGCTGGGTCCTCGACCCTTGCTTCTTCGGCGGTCGAGGGCTTGAATCCTTCATAGAAGGGTTTCAGCCTATGACCGTTCACTTTGAATGGCTCCCCATTGTCCAGATTCTGGATTTCAACAGCCCCATGATCAAACACTGCTGTGATTTGATATGGTCCCGTCCATTTAGACTTGAGCTTTCCCGAGAAAATCCGTAGTCTTGAGTTGTATAGCAAAACTTTCTGCCCAACAGTGAAGTTCCTGACTACGAGGTGTTTGTCATGCTGGGCCTTGGTCTTGCCCTTGCAGATCATTGAATTTTCATAGGCATCCCCCCGAAGTTCTTCAAGCTCTTGGATTTGCAAACATCGGTCTTTCCTTGCCAAGTTTAAGTCCATGTTGACCTTCTTGATTGCCCAAAAGGCCTTGTGTTCTATCTCGACTGGAAGATGACACGGCTTGTCGTAGACCAACCGATATGGCGTCATGCCGATCGGGGTCTTGAATGCAGTACGATAGGCCTATAACGCGTCTCCCAGTTTGAGACTCCAGTCTTTTCTTGACTGATTCACAGCCTTCTCAAGAATAACCTTGATCTCCCGATTCGAGACCTCAGCTTGCCCATTGGTTTGGGGGTGGTAAGTTGTGGATACTCGGTAAGTCACTCCATACTTATTAAGTAGTGAAGCGACTGTTCGATTGCAGAAATGAGTTCCCCGATCGCTGATGAGAGCTCGAGGGGTCCCGAATCGGTTAAAGATGTGGGTCCGGAGAAAATCAGCAACCACCCTTGAATCGTCTGTTTTGGTGGCCTTGGCTTCAATCCATTTGGAAACATAATATACTGCAAGCAGGATGTACGTGTGTCCGAATGAATTCAGGAACGGTCCCATGAAGTCAATGCCCCAAATATCGAAAATTTCGCACGCAAGGATGCTGGTCAAGGGCATTTGGTTTCTAGCTCCAATGTTTCCCATGGCTTGGCATCGAGGGCAGGTTGCACAAAATAGATAACTGTCCTTAAAGATTGAGGGCCAATAAAGACCGGCTTCCAGGACCTTGAGTGCGGTTTTCTTGGCAGCAAAATGTCCCCCTTCCGTTGTCGAGTGGCAGAATTTGAGGATTGATGGGACCTCATCCATGGTGACACAGCACCTAACGATCTGGTCTGAACAATGCTTCCATAGGTAAGGGTTGTCCCAAACATAGAACTTGGCTTGCTTGCGGATCCGGTTATGTTCCGCACTCGAGGCCTCGACTGGAAGTGCACTAGTGGCGCAAAAATTAGCTATGTCCGTGAACCAAGAGAACTTCGCAGTGTCAACTAAGCACAAATGCTCATCTGGGAAAGTCTCCCGAATGGCTACTTGGGAGTCGTCTTCTTGGTTCGGGAGCCTACTCAAATGGTCTGCCACGCAATTCTCGGTCCCTTTTTTGTCCTTGATAGCAAGGTTGAACTCTTGAAGTAGGAGGATCCATCGGATAAGCCTAGGCTTCACGTCAGTCTTCTTGAGCAGGCATCTAAGGGCGGAATGGTCAGAGTACACGATCACTTCTGTGCCCAAGAGGTACTGCCAAAATTTGTCAAGGGCATAGACAATTGCCAAAAGCTCTTTCTCTGTCGTCGTATAGTTTTGTTGGGCGGGATCCAACAACTTGGAGGCATAGTAGATGACGTACGTCTCCTTGTCTTTCTTCTGACCCAGAACAGCTCCCAAAGACTGGTTGCTTGCATCGCACATGATCTCGAAAGGGAGTGTCCAGTCGGGGGCCCGAATGATAGAAGCAGAAATGAGCTTGGCTTTCAAGGTCTCGAATGCCGTTTTGCACTTGTCATCAAATACAAAGTCCACATCCTTGTGTAGCAATTGGCACATTGGCTGGGCGATCTTGGAGAAATCCTTGATGAACCTCCTATAAAAACCTGCATGTCCAAGAAAGGAACGCACATCTCGAATATTCAAGGGGTAAGGCAAGGTCTCGATAGCTTGGATTTTGGCCTTGTCTACTTCGATACCCTTTCGGGACACGATGTGGCCCAAGATTAGCCCTTGGTCAACCATGAAATGACATTTTTTGAAATTAAGAACAAGGCTAGTTTCTAAACATCTTTGCATAATTTTCTTTAGATTCGAGAGACATTCGGAAAAGGAATTACCATAGACCGTGAAGTCGTCCATGAATACCTCAATGCATTCTTCCACAAATTCTGAAAAGATGCTGACCATGCACCTCTGGAATGTAGCCGGGGCATTGCATAACCCAAAGGGCATGCGTCTGTAAGCGAAGGTCCCGAATGGGCACGTGAAAGTGGTCTTCTCCTGATCTTCAAGGGCTACTGGAATCTGGTGGAATCCCGAATACCCATCCAGGCAGCAATAATACATCTTGCCCGCAAGGCGCTCCAGCATCTGATCTATGAAGGGAAGTGGGAAGTGATCTTTTCGGGTGGCTTCGTTCAGGCGTCGATAGTTAATGCATACACGCCAGCCATTCTGGATTCGGGAGGGAATTGGCAGACCCTCGGGACCCAGAATGATGGTGATGTTTGTTTTCTTCAGGACCACCTGAACGGGGCTGACCCATGGGGAATCAGAGATGGGATAGATTACCCCGGCATTGAGCAGTTTCAGGACCTCCTTCTTAACTACCTCCATCATGGGGGGTTCAAACGCCGTTGAGGCTGTCTCACTGTCTTAGTGTCTTCTTCGAGATGTATGCGGTGAGTGCATAAGGACGGGGACAGTCCCTTGATGTCGGCAATCGTCCAACCGATGGCCTTCTTAAAACTCTTGAGAAGGTTCACTAGCTCAGTCTCTTGATCCTCTTCTAGTTTGTTGGAAATTATGACTGGGAGCGATTCTTTCTCCCCGAGGTATGCATACTTCAAGTGTGAGGGCAGCGCCTTAAGCTCAAGGTCTGGAGCTTGTTCCAAAGAGGAGGGAAGTCGTTCATGATCTGCACATTCGGGGGACTCGCTCGGGGGCTCGACGACTAGGACAGCGTTCTCTTCGAGGGCTGCTGCAACCGTGCTTAGTTCAGAGGGAACCGCAATGGATGCTGTCATTTCCTTCAGAGATTCGGGAGTGAGACTTCGATCAAGAATCAGCTTCAAGGGCTCAACGGAGTTTAGCTCAGCAACATTCTCCAAAAGGGGATCTATCACGTCAATAAAATTGACACCCGAAAATTCGGGGGGGTACTTCATGGAGTCCAGCATGTTGAAACAGATGATTTCCCCGTCGAATTCGAGGGAGATAGAGGCCTCATAGCAGTCAATCTTTGCGCGGGCAGTGGCCAAGAAAGGGCGTCCCAAGAGTAGATCTGAAGACTTGGTGTTCGTGGGATTTTCCATGGAGAGAACATAGAAATCCACTGGAAATAGGAATTCACCAATTTGGACAAGGACATCCGTGATGATGCCTTTGGGATATACCACCGAACGGTCTGCAAGTTGGATTACAAGCATGGTTTCCTTCAAGGGCCCGAGTCCGAGGCCATTATAAATGGTCAAAGGCATAACATTAATTCCGGCTCCCAAATCGCACATTGCCTTCCCAATATCGATGGTCCCGATCCTGCACGGGACCGTGAACATGCCCTGGTCCTTGCACTTGGGTGGAATTTTGCGCTGGATATAGGCGGACAAGTTAGCTCCCACACTAATTCTATTCACCTCAGTGAATTTGTTCTTGTTGGTGCATAGCTGTTTCAAAAACTTAGCATATCGAGGCATGTTCTTGATGGCCTTGAGGAGCGAAATATTGATAACGACCTTGCTAAACATCTCAAAGATGTCCCGATCTTCTTCTTCTTTCTTCTTTTTGACTAACCGCTGAGGGAACGGGGGTTCGAAGACTTTGTTTATGAATTCCTGGGAGAATTTTTTCTCCTCAACGGGTTGTTTCTTCTTACAACGAGACTTCTTGCTGGAGAAGAAGTGATCAAGTGCTGCGTCGCCAAATCGGGACTTCCTGGGCTGGTCAGTAGGTTGTTCGGGGGGTGGTGGTGCAGCATTGTCAGCTTCGGGGCCAGGGATAGCAGTGTTGGCTTCGGGTTCTTGAATACCTCCTGTGGACTCGGGGTCTGGATGGACACGAGAAGGGATCTCGAGACCACTATGGAGGTTCATGGCACACGCTTTATGCTTCGGGTTAGGTTTCGTCTGCCCTGGAAATCTCCCTCCATTTTTCACTTCCTTCATTTCGGCCATGAGGGTCCGAATCTGTTTTTCCAGCTCCGTAATTTTCTTCTTATCGGGGGAGGATTCCTCGTTCGAAGGCGCTAGCATGGTGAAGTTCTGGTCTTGAGGAGGCTGCCTCTGGTATGGATAATTCTGAAAATTGGGCCTAGGCTTAAAATTCTGCATGTTGAAAGGAGGAGGGTGATTTCCGTATGGATTTGGTCCATACAGATGGCTGGTTCCGGCCTGCTGGTTGTTGTTCCACCCATAGTTAGGTTGCTTCCAGCCTTGATTGTGGTGTTGCCCATACGGGGCATTGAATCCTCCTACTGCATTGACCGGCATTTCTTCGGGGATAAAGGGGCAAGCATCAGTGGGATGGTCCGAAAGCTGACAGATTTGGCAGGCCTTGAGCTGGACTGGATGTCCCGAAGCCATGTTCTGCAACATACCCGTGATGGCTGCCAATTGATTCTCCATAGCAGCCGAACGGGCGTCTTGAACGCTAGTAGAATTGTTGAGCTGGAGGTTGTTCTTGGCCATGAGCTCGATAGTGTCCTTGGCAGCAGCCGGAGTAAGTCTAGTAATGGATCCATTAGTAGTAGCGTTTAACAAGGCTTTGTCCCGACCGTTCAGTCCTTCACAAAAGTATTGCATGAGGGCGTGTTCGGACAGGTTATGCGAGGGGCACAGGGCTTGCATCTTTTTGAACCGCTCATAGTATTGCTCAAGATCTTCCGAGTCTTTTTGGAGGATGGATACGAGCTGTTTTCGGGTTACCATTGCTATAGACACGGGGTAGTATTTGTCCGTGAAAGCCTTGGACATCTCGGCCCATGAATTGATGGATTGCGGCTGCAAGTCATAGAACCAGTCAAGAGCGTCGTCCTTGAGGGACCACATAAAGGCACGGAGCTTGGCATGCTCGACAGTAACGTTGTGGGGCTTCATGGCGTCGCAAATGGAGTGTAGTCGCTGGAGGTGGCGATGTGGATTTTCCTTGGCCAACCCTCGGAATAGAGGCAGATGATGCATGGTTGCAGACTTGAGTTCCCAGTCGTTCGGGACCACTGGCCAAACAATGCAACTAGTTGGGGCCTCGGGGGCGGCATTGAACTCATCGATGCTCTGGGTTGGAATTTCCTCGTGCCAGTCGTTGAAGACCTCTTTCGGTTCTTCCTAGCTCGTGATCAAGGGGCAGTAATTCGGGTGCAGATCTCCTGGTCATACAAACAAGAAAAATAAATCAGTCTTGAAACAATCCCCGGCAACGGCGCCAATTTGATCGTCAGTCAAATACAGATTTATAGTGCCCGAAAATGTGTGTGCACAAAAGATAATGTGTACAGTGGTAGTCGGGGTCGAACACAGGGATTGTGAGAGACTGGTCTAAGGTCTTGAATGTATTCGGGGGAGAAAAGCACAAAAAGTAACAATCAGGGGGGGTTTTACTTGGCTAAACAAGTTAGCCAAGGCAGATTTGGGAGCTAACAATCGCTATCTAGGAAAGCAGTACTCGGGACCTTGAGGTGTCAATTCGGGGTCTCGAATGGTAAAATAAAGTAAGTCAGTAAATAAATCCAGAAATAATAAAACAGGGGTGAAACGAGCACAAATAATCAGATAGAGAAGGGTTCTCAGCAAAGGCATTCTTGGGTTGCATTCGGGGGCCCGATCGTCATCAGCACAAGGATATTCTATTCAAGACATCATAGAAATGACATAGGGACCAGATTCCTCGGATATTCCCTACTTTTCTCTTAAGAGAAACTACCCCCCGTTTCCACATATGAGGTAGTCTTGACAGTTTGTCATCCCTCCAGGCACGAATGCGGGAGGGTCATACTCAAACTGCCCATGAAGCTAAGAAAAGACAGATCTAGAGCTAAAAGTCCCTCAGTTTGTCAGGCTCGTGACCTCGCCCTAATCAACTACTCATCCTATCTATTCGAGACCACTTCAGCGCAGTCAAGACTAAATAGATGCCTACTTGTTTCATGCAATTTTCCTTCCGTATTCATCACACAAATGGCAGCATTCACATAAGATAATTATCAGTTGATCAAGCCTCAAATTAAATCATGCAAAGATGTAATTAAAACGATGAATAATTGAATATGGCATCAAGAATGTATTAAGCACATTAAGGCCTCGAATCTGCCCTTGCAACCCTTGAATTACCCTTGCCAAGAAATAAAGATTTAGCTACTCATGCTTAAAGATAAACAAATAATAATTAAAGGAAGCATAACAAGTAAGTAAATAGATTAAGGGAAGAAGACTTTGATACTAAAAATCCGTTTGAAGCCCGGCGGCAAGGTGGAATGTGCTAACAAGAACTAGAGAGAGAAACTAGAGAGAAGTCTAAATTATTTTCTAAATTATGCTAAGTGATGAGAGATTAGGAAGAGATGTCTAAACTATTCTTGGATGCTCTTTATATAGTAGAGCTCCAAGCACAAAATATCTACTGCCAAAAACTAGGGACAAAATGCATTAATTGAAAGCCTAAAAAAATGGATCCATGCTCCTTAAAGCACAAAGCTGGAAAAGCATAAAGTTGTCTGATTTTTCCAGGTTTGGCAGGTCTGGATTGGGCTCAAGGGCTGAACTGGTTAGATCGGTAGGTATTTGGTAGTCAGTGCAGAGCGTCAGAACAGTGTCAGAGGAATCACATGGGCGCTTAAGCGGGATGACACGTGGACATGCCATTCTTTACCCTTCGGGGGCCCGAACTGGGAATCCGATTCGGGGCCTTGAACGCTGCTTTGGACTCGGGACCTCGACTTTTGGTCTTGAAGCTCGAATTCGCTCAAAATGCACCAAAAATGCATGTTTTTGCATAAACTCCCTTTTTAAGCCTAAATCTGCAATAGTAATGAAAACAAGGGTAAATTAGCAGAATCATGCCTCGAAAGGGTGAGAAAACGGAGAGAAAATCATGCATAAAAACATGCTATCAGGAGTATAGTGTTTATATTACAAGCTTTTAAACTATAGGCGGTAAAGTGCAATATTTTGTAAATGACAAGAATTTTATATGTAGTTCATCCTGATTTTAATATATAAATAAAAAATACATATATACTAAATGATATAATATATCTTTTTAACCGAAAGGAAAAAGGGTGAAATCTATCTTGCATTTGTACCACAAATCAAGATAAATTTAGAAAAAAATCAAGCATTTTCTTTCTTTTATAAGGTGTCAAGTAAGGTATTATTGTTCTTACATATTAACGGTCAATATTAACATTGTGGACAAATGCAATTACTTATTTGACTCAACTACAAATATAACGGCTTATCCTTACTTATTGTACAAATGCATCGGGGGATTTACCCTCCTTTTCTTCTTAAATTTGAGGGTAATTTTTTTTATTGATTAAAATATTCCTGATTTTTAAAAGTTTTCAAATTAAATAAATGATTAATTTAGTACTCATTTTTTTCCCAATCAAACATCTAAATTATTAATTTTGTTCTCTTATTTGTAAAAGATTTCCTATCAAACTCATTTTAATAATTAATTTAATTCCCGTATCCGTAAAAAAATTCTATCAAAACCCCTACTTTATAGCATCTCATATTTTTTTTAAGGGGAAATAGTTATTAGGCCCCCTGTACTATAGTCGAAAAACAGAAACCTCCACTGGACTAAAAAAATTCAACTCGGGGTTCCATGTACTAAAGGCATAGTTATCAGAACCGGACCGGCCGGTTCGTCCAGTTCAACCGGTATTTTTCACGTTTCCGGTTCGATTCAGCTATCAGACCGGATATGCATATGAACCGGGTTCAATCGATCGAACCGGCCAGTTTTTACATAATCGGCGAACCGGATTGAACCGGCTGGTTTGATGAACCAAACCAAAACGACGCCGTTTTAGGTTGGTTTGGTTTTGTTTTTTTTTTTTGGAAAATTTGATGGGCCGGCCCATTACAGGCATGGGCCAACACATCAAAGAGGCAACCAAAACAGCGTGGTTTTTTTTTTTTTGGAAAATATGATGGGCTAGCCCATTAAAGGCCCATCATAGTATAAAAACCGACCGGTTCAATCCGATTTAATTATCTAAGATTGAACGGTTCAATGCGTGAACGGTTCAAAACGGACTAGCATCTACAATCCGGTCGAACCACCAAATTTTCATTTTCGGTTCGCTGTCCGGTCCGGTTCTGATAACTATGTTTTGGTGAAATCAACTTGCTAGGGACAGGGAGTTTTGGCTCGGTATACAAAGGGACTCTTCCCAATGGGAGTTATATCGCGGTGAAGGTTTTCAATTTGCAACTAGAAGGAGCATTTGCAAGGTTTGATGCTGAATGTGACATGCTGCGTAATCTTCGCCATCGGAATCTTGCCAAAGTCATCAGCAGCTGCTGCAACCCTGATTTTAAGGCCTTGATACTCGAATTCATGCCATTTTGGAGCCTCGAGAAATGGTTGTACTCACACAACTATTTTCTAGATATCCTACAGAGGTTGAATGTTATGGTAGACGTGGCATCAACATTAGAACATCTTCATCATGGCCACGTTACGCATGTGGTACATTGCGATCTTAAGCCCAGCAATGTCCTGATCAATGAAGATATGACTGCGCGCGTAGCTGATTTTGGCATTTCAAAGCTCTTAGGTGAAGGAGATCCTATGACACAAACCATGACACTTGCCACAATTGGCTATATGGCACCAGGTGACATGACAATGACATACATTCCTTTTTCTCATGTAGAAATTCAAATGTTATCCTTTTGATTCATCTACTAATCATATGATTAATCTAAAATGTAGAGTATGGATCGCAAGGACTTGTGTCGGTGAGAGGAGATGTTTACAGCTTTGGTATACTACTGATGGAAACTTTTACCAGGAAGAAGCCAACGGATGAAATGTTTTATGGGGAGATGAGCTTGAAGCATTGGATAAAACAATCTTTACCTGATGCAGTTACTGAAGTTGCTGATGCTAATCTGCTAAGGAAAGAAGAAGAACATTTTGCAGCAAAGAAATACTGTATAATATCCATTCTAAATTTGTCTTTACAATGATCTTCAGATTTTCCAGAAGATAGAATGTGTATGAAAGAAGATGATTGTAGCAGTTTTCAAGAAAGAGATTGCACTCTGTAAGAGATGATGAACTTCAACATTTTCTTTTTTCTTTTTTTCCCTTTCGGACTGTAACTAATTTGAAAGTGTACTTTGTAAGTCTGTATACCGGCTTAGATCATGTAACAAGCATGGCCCATATAAGAGAAAAAATTAATAGGATTATTGATCTTTTACTTAGGCGTGAGAGATGGTTGAATAAATCATACTAACTTTGAGTAAAATATTTTAAGATTCCTAATATATCAAAACAATAATGAATAAACTGTACCAGTATATATTAATCTCTAACTTTTGAGCTCTTAAATTTTAATTTATGACATATTAAAACGTATCAAATTTTAATTTGTTGTTATTCGCTAAAAATTTCTTCCAAATTTTAAGAGCTCAGGTAATTATTGTTGGCTTTTACGTTTTCATGTGGGGAAAAACCAAAGAAGGGAAGAAAAGAAAAGCTATTCAAGTGGAAAATTTGGAGCCCCCCAGCCAATTAAGAGCGTCTATACTACATTCATTGCAAGGTATGAAAGAGCGAGTAAATGCACGCTAGCTCGCGCACACACACTACATTCACCTATGTATGCCAGTATTCACATATTTTAAGCTTCATTTGTATCATATGATACATTTTTACTTATTTATGGGTAAATTTTATCTAGCTAATTATAGAAAAGATAAAAAAAAAATTTAACTTCGGTAGATATACATAATTTTCTCAATATCTAAAGGAAAAATTATCAGTTAATTATGACCTTAATTATTTTTTGTGTGACATAAATTGAAATATAAACAACATGATTCGAACTCGAGACCATATCCATAATATTACTTAGATTTAACTAAATTATTAGTTTGTAGTTTTTTTTTTTTTTAATAAGCAGAGAATTTTATTACTCGGTCATAAGAATTATGACCGAAAAGCCAGATAGGTAGAATACAGGGGAGGGATCAAGAGGAGACAGGAAAATGAGCCACACAAGAAGGCCCAAAAACAGGCTATATTAGCCGAAGTCCTCCCCACGAATATAACCAAGAAGAGGAGTGCAACAACTGCACTGCATTGTAAGGGAAAGAAGGGTCCCTACTTCTCAACCAATTCCGCCAAGAAGAGAAAATAAGGTTGAGAGTGCGAAATACAGAGAAATTCTCATTCTGGAAGATCACCCTGTTACGCTGAAGCCAAATATTCCAGATGATCGCATAGACCAGCATCTTCCACATCTCCCTGGCTTCGATTTGGTTAGCCAAAAACAGCCCGTTCCAGCTCTTCCATAGATCTGAAATGTTCCTTGGAAGAACCCACACAATGCCCGCCCAACGCAAGATATAGTCCCATACTGGATTAATTATCCTACAATGGAGTAGAAGATGGGAAGATGATTCCTCCATATCTGCACAGAAGGGGCATAAGCTGGATTCCCTCGGAAGTATGTTGCGAATCCTTAAAAACTCTCTCGACACAATACGATTTTGAAGAGTAAGCCAAACAAAGAATTCTACTCTGTAAGGAACCAATTTACTCCAACACGAAGCCAAAAGGGAGTTTTCAGATCCACCAAACATGTGAGATTCCATCCCCTGACAAAAGGAACTAATAGAGAACTTTCCATTAGCTTCAAGCTTCCACGTCAAGGAGTCAATTGTAGCTCCCGCCGACGGTGTGATTAGCAAATCTTCCAGGTTACTCACTTCATCCACCTCCCATTCAAATAGACCTCTTCGCCAATTCCAACCCCAAGCCCACATATCACCTTGCCATTCCCCGAAATCACTTACTACCCCTAACTGATTCAGGGATAGAGAATATAGACGAGGATACCGAAGAGCCAACGGGACTTGCAATGCCCATAGATCCCACCAGAATTTGCAGTTATCTCCGTTGCCTAAATTCAATTTGGAATTTGCGGACCAGAAGCTGAATAGGGAATTATTCCGACCACATACCCGCATAATGTCTCCCCATATCGGAGAAAACAGGACTCGATCTTTTATCCAAAAGTCCCCCAACGTTGTAAAGTTATACTGCTTCTGAACCATCTCTACCCAAAGCTTCCTCTCATTTATAAGCAGCCCCCAAACCCATTTTAACAAATACGCCTCATTCCTGGTTTGAAGACGGCCAATGCCCAGACCTCCTTGTTCCTTCGGCCGAACGGCCACATCCCAATTGACCTTTGCTAAACCTCTCGAAAGCTCATCCCCGCTCCAGAGAAACCTTCGCATGATACGCTCGCATTGGAGAACGATACCTTTAGGCATACGGAAAATGGACATGTTGTATATAGGAATGCTAGCAAGCGCTGATTTGATGAGAGTCACCCTCCCACCCACAGAGAGCAGGGCGCCTTTCCAAGTCGACAATTTTTTCCTCAAAGCCTGAAGCAAAAAGTCCCAACTGGATAATCTCCTCGGGTTCATCCCTACGTAGGAACCTAGGTACTTGAAAGGGAGGGATTCGAATTTACATCCAGATCTGCGGGCCATTGTCTCTCCTGACTGTTTGAAAATGTTGATTCCCACTAAGGAGCTTTTATGAAAGTTCACTTTCAAACCCGAAAAAGCGTCAAACCAACGCAGCAGACCTTTGACGCACTGAATTTCCGCCTCATCATTACTGACAAAAACTAAGGTATCATCCGCAAACTGCAGATGGGAGAGATTCCAACCCGCCTCTATGTTGCCTAGGCCCCTCAAAAGCCCGGTCGTCTCTGCCCTACGCAATAGCTGATGTAGACCCTCTGCTGCAATGTTAAACAGAAACGGAGACATGGAGCAACCTTGTCTCAATCCTCGCCCTACCCCAAACTCTGCCGAAGGGGACCCATTTATCAAAACGGAAACTTTAGCCGTACTCAAACACTGCTGAACCCATCTACGCCATTTTGCACTGAACCCCATGATGCCTAGGACTTCATCCAAATAGCTCCATTCTACTGAATCATAAGCTTTCTCAAAGTCAAGTTTGAAGAGGTACCCTTGCTGTCTGGATGACTTAAGATGATGAGCGACCTCATTAGCAATCATAACGCAATCCAGAGTCTGTCTCCCTTTAATAAACCCATGTTGGTTATCGCTAACTACCGAAGTGATCACCGACCCCAAACGATTAGCTAAAATTTTGGAGATGATCTTGTAATAACTGCTGACCAGACTGATTGGGCGGAACTCACAGAACCTCTTAGCAGAGGCAACTTTTGGAATAAGAGTAAGGAAAGAAGAGTTTGCACCTTTTGGAAAATTCCCCGAGCTGAAGAAACCCTTAACCAACAAACAAAATTCTGCACCCATAAAATCCCAAGAATTTTTAATGAAACGCATGGAGAAGCCATCTGGACCCGGGGATTTATCACCTGCACAACTCTTCACCGCTTCCCAAATCTCAACCGTCGATACCTCCTTATCTAAACGAGAAACCTCATCAGCATCTAGCTTTGCAAAGCCCAAGTCCTGCATCTGAGGTCTATTCCACCTTTTAGCCTTGAAAAAGTTCGAGTAATAACTGGCAGCTGCTACCTTAATGTCACTAGGATTTGTGAGTCTGCCGACATCAGAGGCAATATCAGATATGTTATTCCTCCTGCTAGTGACTTTAGCTGAGAGGTGAAAGAATTTTGTGTTTCGGTCACCTTGAGAACACCATTTCATCCTAGCTTTTTGCTGCCAAAAACTAAGGGCCCTGCCCTGTTGATCCCACAAGGAAGCGTTGATGCCTGCTCTTTCTTGGATTTCCTCTGAAGTCAAATCCCGAAAGTCCGCTAACCTGTCAAAGGAATCCGATTTATCTTGAAGCTCTTGGAGTCTTACTTCTATCTTGCCGAAGACCTCACGATTCCAAACACGGAGTTTGTCTTTCATCCATCTCAGTTTTCTTATCAGCTGAAAGTCTCCGGGATATGCATTCCCAGCTTCCATCCAGAAATTACAAACTGTCTCTTTGAATCCTGCCACCTCCCACCATGCTGAAATATCCCTGAAAGGTTTCGGCCCCCAGTCCATTAGATCCTTACAAAGAAGAAGAGGCACATGATCTGAAGAATTGCGACCCATGGAGGTTAACTTTAAATCTGGGAATTGAACAAGCCATTCAGAATGGATCAGAACTCGATCAATTTTACTCCTACTAATAGCATTCGCCCAAGTAAACCGACGCCCATGCAATGGGAGATCCTGAAGAGAACAGGCATCCACCCAATCCTGGAAATCTCTCATCCCTCTCGTTAATTCTCTTCCATGTAATCTCTCCGACGGACGTAGAACTTCATTAAAATCACCCGCAACTAAAACCGGGACCCTACAATTTCTAATCAGAACTGCTAACTGATTCCAAAGCTGGGCCCTATTGATTTCATCAGAGTACGCATAAATGTTAAGAATGGCACATTTGAAATTAGCTTCTTTCAGGCTGCCTTCTAACCAAACAAATCGGTCACCACATTCTTTCCTGGTGACCTCAAAAATCCCAGAATCCCACATCGCAATCAAACCTCCTGATCTACCGGAAGCCGGGACACACTCCCACTCAACATCTCCACTTCTCCACATAGAACTAATGAAGAAATCGTTAACAACGGTCCTTTTTGATTCTTGGATAAAGACCACCCCTAACCTCTCTCGAACGATGCATCGTCTGATAAAACGACGCTTGGCAAGGGATAGCAGCCCCCTACTGTTCCAGGATAAAAGTCTAATCATGTACACCACCAAAACTCGCGAACCCCCCACCTCTTCAAGGTCTGAAATTGGCCAACTCACCCTCAAATCGTTCTCTGTCAAAGGCCTTCATTGCCTCCTCGTTAGCGAATTCAGTAAGAGATAAAGATTTCCCCAATTGCCAAACATCCCCCTCCAACATTATCCCATCCACTTGCCTGTTCATGTTACTAATACCTTCGTCATCAACTCGAGATACTTATTAGTTTGTAGTTAAAAAGTTATGTCAATAAATTATTTAGAATTTTAATTATTGGATTAATTAACTAATTATTATTTAAGATAGTTAGTTTTTAATAGTTTTAAGGTATTTTAATCATTTAATTAGTTCATTAGGTTGTAATTAGTTTTTTTGTAAAAAAATCAAACTTCTAACAAACTAAATCTTTAACACATTTAATTATTTTAAATTATTATTGAAAAAAATATCAATAATAAATTCATATATTTAATTTAATTTTTTTGACATCAAATAAAAATATTTTTCCTCATTCTATTTTTTATAGATTTATTTGTTTCCACTTCGTAGTGCCTTGGAATCGTTACTCAAATTAGTAAAAAATAAAATTATGCTAAATTAGATAGTAGTGTCTCAAACTTTTATGTCAAACTTTTATGTATTATTTAACACTATTTTATAATCGAATAAAATTGACAAAATAAATATATTAAAATACTGATTAATGTCAAAATAAAAATATTCTCTTTTTTTTTCAAATAACTTTTTTTTGATTTTTTTTTCAAATAACCCAGAACGATAAATCATTGCTTTCCCATTCAATAATATTATTTTAAGTTAATTAATAGCATAAATATAAAATACGGGGTACGATCGAAGCAAAAACGCGCAATATTATTTTAGGTTTAACTACTAAACGGATTTGGCTCCTCTAATTTTTCCTGTAACATGAACAATCATGTTAAAAGAATCTGAGTTATCCAATAAAATTGGACGGATGAGATTAAGAGTCCAAATAATTAATGAGATTTTGTTAACATGACTAACGGTGAACTTACAAACCACCGTTAACTTCTGTTTTTGTTAATTAATTCTTTTTTTTTGTTGATTAATTAATTAATCAGTTTTACTCGTCACTGTTCTGTAAAAAGAAAAGAAACATAAATCTAATCATATTCAGTATCTCATCCATCCATTTTTGTGGCTCTCAAAAACTCAACGTCTTTGGTTTCCCTCTCCTCACTAAGCTGAAACTGGGCAGAGAAAGAGACTGATAATAAAACTTGATTCAATTCATCCATATCTTTATCAAACCCTAATGCAAAGAAGCATTCTTCATCATCAGTAACAACGGAAAGAAGGAATGACTGTTATCACTCTTCAAGCTTCCTTCTCTGCAAGCCAACTCTCTCCTTTCCTTTTTACTATTCTTATCCTCGTCGTCGCTCTTCCCTACCTCCCTCTTCCTATTATCCTTCTTCTCTTCGTCTCCGATTACGCCCTCTCTGCAAATCGTTCTTCTTCTATTTTCTGCAAATCGTTTCCTAACTTCCCTTGTTCTCTACAAATCGTTCTTCGTTCAAAATTAGGTTTCTTCTTCTATTCTCTGCAAAAAGGCAAAAAAAAGGAATTAATTAACAAAAATAGAAGTTAATGGTGGTTTGTAAGTCCACCGTTAGCCACGTCAACAAAATCTCATTAATTATTTGGACTTTTAATCTCATCCGTCCAATTTTATTGGATAACTCAGATTTTTTTAACATGACTGATCATGTTACATGAAAAATTAGAGTAGCATTTGGCAACAAATTATGTCAACAAATTATTTGAGATTTTAATTATAAAAATTTATGTCGACAAATTATTTAGAATTTTAATTATTGGATTAATTTATTTAAGATAGTTAGGTTTTAAGGTATTTTAATCATTTAATTAGTTCAATAGGTTGTAATTAGTTTTTTTGTAAAAAAATCAAACTTCTAACAAACTAAATCTTTAACACATTTAATTATTTTAAATTATTATTGAAAAAAATATCAATAATAAATTTAATATTTAATTTAATTTTTTCGACATCAAATAAAAATACTTTTCCTCATTCTATTTTTTTATAGATTTATTTGTTTCCACTTCTTTGTGCCTTGGAATCGTTACTCAAATTAGTTAAAAATAAAATTATGCTAAATTAGATAGTAGTGTTTCAAACTTTTATTTCAAATTTTCATGTGCATTATTTAACACTATTTTATAATCGAATAAAATTGACAAATTAAATATATCAAAATACTGATTAATATCAAAATAAAAATATTATATATATTTTTCCAAATATTTTTTTTTTTATTTTGTTTTTCAAATAACCTAGGACGTTAAATGATTGTTTTCTCGTTCAATAATATTATTTTAGGTTGATTAATAGCATAAATATAAAATACGGGTACCGATAGAAGTAAAAACTCGCAATATTATTTTAGGACTAACTAATAAACCTTATAAATGCATATTATAAAATAGGGCGCACGATGAAAGCAAAAACGCGCCAACACAACAAACGGCTCCTTAAGAGTTTCTATTCCTATTCCTAAAGGAAACCCTACACCACCGCCTCTTCTTTCTATATTTTTCTATAAAGATGACGAACCTACGATCATAAATCATAACCCGTCACCGTCGATTTTTGGATTTCCGTTGTTCCATTTTCTTTAAATGAAAACCAGCATCGTCGATTTAGGGTTTCGTGTTCCCGTCCATGAAGAAGGCGCCTTCTTTCTTCTCTCCGATTGCTAGGGCAGAGCTTAATCTGGTATTCCTCTTCCTTTTCATGGTTGTGTAGACGCATGTTATTAGGGTTTCTATTTATAAACTCTTTCAATTACTTGGTTATGTTTGCATCCTTGAAATTTGTCTTTGTGGTTTGATTGCACTCGATTTTAATTACTGCGTAATCGATTTCCTTGTACCAAAAACCCTTGAACATAGACGCTCTTTTCCTACCCGTTTAATTGCTTTAACCGTCCGTATTATTCGTATGCACTGGAAATTTCAATTTTGATACTGGAAAGCAAAAATTTAAAACATTTCATCTCAAATTATGATACATTCGATTTTGGTTCTTATGATATTTTCTCAACATACTTTTTTCTTTCTTTCTCTTTGGCACCTTGTCAATGTTCCACTTCCCAAAACTGTTTTACCTTATTTTGTTCCCTTTTCAATTACTTTTGCTTTTGAATTTCTCTCTATCAAAGCTTCACTTCTCCACAAAAATAGACGGCGCATTTGTTGTACCTTTTTGTTTTTGTGGAGGGAGGCAGTGAGTCAGTGGTGAAGAGAAAATTCTATGTTTTCAGTTTCCCTAAACCATATCCTTATTTTGTTCCATTTTCAATTACTTTTGTTTTTGAATTTCTGTCTATCAAAGCTTCACTTCTCCACAAAACAAACGGCGCATTTGTTGTACCTTTTTGTTTTTGTGGAGGGAGGCAGTGAGGCAGTGGTGTTGAGAAAATTCTATGTTTTCAGTTTCCCTAAACCATATCCTTATTTTGTTCCCTTTTCAATTACTTTTATTTTTTAATTTCCCTCTGTCAAAGATTCACTTCTCCACAAAAGCAGACGGCGCATTTGTTGTACTTTTTGTTTTTGTGGAGGGAGGCAGTGAGTCAATGGTGGTGAGGAAATTCTATGTTTTCAGTTTCCCTAAACCATATCCTTATTTTGTTCCCTTTTCAATTACTTTTATTTTTGAATTTCCCTTTGTCAAAGCTTCACTTCTCCACAAAAGCAGACGGCGCATTTGTTGCACCTTTTTATTTTTGTGGAGGGAGGCAGTGAGTCAGTGGTGCAGAGGAAATGTATTATTCTTTTGTTCTGCTCATTGGGTTCATTTTGACTCTTGTGCCATTTTGTTATAAACTCTATTTTTTTCTTCTTTTCATATTGCTTTACTCTTCACTATTGTTCTTTTTTCCTTTGTGCTGGTATTTTGGTCATGTTTTTTAAATTATAAGTTCTCCTTTTGCTTTCTACTTTCTGGTTTATTTTTATTATTTTTAGTAATGTTTTTAGAAGTATATCTAAGGTTTCATTCTCTATAAAACTCTCTTTGTTTTTGTTTGAGTCTTGATATTTTGGTTATGTTCTTTAAAGTATTGAATCAAACTTTTTAGCATGTCACTGTTGCATTTTTTTTGGGACCATCATGAATAATGAACTCCTGAAGCCTTTCCCAGGTTATGATGTCATGTTATACAACTTAATGCATTTGTACTTTTATTGTGTTTCATGAGTTGATTTTGGTCCTATGATACATATTTTTCCTTTACTCTTTCCTCCTTGGCACATTGTCAATTCATCTGTTTCTTTTCCACTTCCTTTACATATTATTTTCATAGACTTCATAACCTTTGTATTTTACTGTACCAAAATTCAGAGTTTGCTCATTTGAAGAACTTGTATGCATACTTGCATTAGGAGGAAGGTATTGTCTTTAATGACATGTGAACATGATTAGTACTAACTACTGACAATGAATTCACAGGAAACATACCAAGGGAGATTGGTTGCACTTGGTTGCAGGAAATATATATGGACACAAACAACTTGACAGGTACCACTTTCATTTTTTATCCTTAGGGTTTAGCATTTTACAGATGAACAAGAAATTGGTGTTGTTGTGGCAGGTATAATACCAAAAGAAATGGCCAATTTGCATAATCTACAGGTGTTGGACTTGTCATCTAACAACATTACAGGCTCCATTTCGCATGCTTTGTTCAATCTCTCAATGCTGAGAAGTGTCAACCTGGGTTACAATTTCCTGTCAGGACAACTTCCATCCGGCCTACTGCTTAACCTTGAAAACAATGGTTTAAATGGTCCCGTCCCGAATTTGATCGGCAATGCTTCAAGACTTAGTGTTCTAGACATTTCCTACAACCTATTCTCTGGTTACATTCTTGTTGAGCTTGGAAACTTGATAAGCCTGAAGAGGCTAAATCTGGCAGAAAACATATTTTCCCCTCAACCCTTCCTCTCCCTCTACCAAACGCTCGCCACTCAAACCTCTCCCTCTTGCTCTGATGGAACAACGCGGCTCTTCAACCAGTACGCCACCGCTCCTCCACCAATATCCACACTGTTCCTCCTCCATCGCCATTGCTCTGCCACCCTAATTAATTAATCTCTTCCCTCTTCCAATTCTGAAATTGAAGGTGAGACACTACACCCTACTATTTCACTAAAAACCCTAACGTTTGGGTTTCTCTATATTTCAATTTCTAATGTTATTTTGTTCTGGAATTACAAGGCTTGAAGATTAGAAGGTTGCTCTGGCTTTGGGCACCATCGAATGATTCTAGCTTTTGTAGTAAAGCTTGCTGGAAGGATTCTTAATTTGGTATGTCTACTCAACTGTCGTTTTTTCAATTTTTGTGAATTTAGGTTAATTTCAATTGAGGAATTAATGAACTGCTTTTGCTGCTTCTGCCTCCTTCAAGAAGTAGGAGAGATTGGAATGGGAGATCGACCCTTCAAAGCTTGTTATCAAGTCTGTCATCTCACGTGGCACTGTCCACCATGGAATCTATGATGGGCAGGATGTGTCTGGTCAGTCAACCACTTTGTTACCTTTTTGTTCTTGAATGCTTATTTGGTATTTGGTGAGTAATTTTGAATATTTGCAAGTTTGACTCTGTGGAATTAGAAGATCAAATTAAAATTATGTAGATAATAGTGTCTTTTGAGTTTCGAAATTTGTTTTTTTATATATATGGTGTGGATGTAGTGGTGATTGGCCATTGTAGATGTAGACTTCATGGAATCCCTGGTAGAAATAGCTGGTGACAGAAATAATTTGGATGATAAGAAAGGTTTTTTTTTTATAGGATAAGGAAGATGTTAGTTAATGAGGAAGGTGTTAGTTAATGCCATTCAGTATGAGCCTCTGAGGCTTGCATTAGTCTTTCTCCTTTACCTTCTTTTTTATGCAAAGAACCCCATTGTATGTGGGTAAACTCGAAATCTATTAGAACCCTGATAACCTACAGAGCAGCAGACTGGTAGGACAAAACCAATCAAATGGCTCCAGCATGAGATTATTTGCACCCAGGGTATTTAAAATCAGATACGTGTCCAACCAGGCAGCTCGTTGTTGGTGTTTCATTTTACAAGGTTTTGGACCAAAATAAAGTGTCAGCCTCTTTAAGGAATTCCTGATTTGGAGAGTATTTGATTTACTGCAATCTAGATTTTGTTTGACATGAATATCAATCTTTTGCTTTTCTTTTGTCATCTTTCTGTTGTAAAGCACTGCCAGTGTTGGTTCCTTTACAGGCAATGTTTTCTGATTGGAATGAACTCATGGCAAAAATATTTCCGTGCTATGTTTTTAATTCCTTTTGGTTCTAGGATATTGTCATTTTCTTCTGAGTGCCAACAATGTCTTATGATTGGACAGGGTGAAATTGGGGACTGGAAAGATGTTCTTTAAGGGTACATTTTGAGTGCCTCAATGGCGATATATTTGGGTCTGCGAGGTGTGATTGTGGTAATCAGCTAGCACTTGCAATGAAGCAAATTGAGGCAGTTGGCAGGGGTGTGTTGGTGTATCTTCGAGGGCATGAAGGTAAGCTTCGTGCTTACAATTTACAGGATGATGGATGTGACATGGTTGAAGCCAATGAGCAACTGGGTTTACCTGTTGATTGTCGTGAGTCGGATTGGTGCCCGGGTATTATCTTCTTAAGTATTTAAAATTTAGCGCCCCTCTTGTGGATTTTTAAAGTCTAGCCATTTGTCCATGAATGCATAGTCTTTCATACTTTATAGTTATGTTTACAAAATGGATCGGCTTCCACCATTGAGTTCCATTATGGAGTTGTCATTTTTCTAAGGCCTTTTGAACGCTTTAGTATAATGGATGCTGAAAACCTTAAAAGCTATGCAAAGCTACCTTCTTTTTGCTAGATGTAATTTTGGGTGAGAATATACATAGATGATTCCACTGTGTTTGAGTTTCTTCATATATATTTGTTAAATATGTATATGATGCTCTCTTTCGGACTTGATTCTCTAGTTATTGCTCAAAGATCTTTCTTTTTCTCCTTTGCTTCTGTTTGGTTTGTGTGGTAGTCATCCTCTACTCCAATCTATTGCAGATTCTTGGAAGTCTGGGTGTTCATACAATCCTGCCAAATATGTTGGGCTCAAAGGTTATGGTTTGGCAATTTCAGGCAGGGTCCCGTTAATATCTCCAATAACGAAGGAGAACAAGAGAGAGATATTTGGAAACTAAGAGAGTAAAAATGGGTCACGTATACAGATGACCAGGTAAATGGCGCCAGTACCGAAAGTAATAATTCAACAACTGTCATCCCATCTGATGAACTGTCCCAGCAGTCATAGACTCATAGGTGCTTCAAGTGATCCCATTGAAGTTGGTTAAAGTGAGTTGAAACATTTATTTGTTCTCGTTGATTCTTTCGTAAGTTTTTTTCATCGACAGCACATTTTTTATGCCACAGAGATCTTTAACCAGCTTCACCATCACAAGTTTCAAAGGGTTTACAAGCTTAGCTATCTCCTGATTCTTTTTGTCATCTCTTTGTTCTGGTAATTGCGATATGTGGTAGTTAAGTTTCTAATGCATATTTCAGTATAACTCGCATGTGATTTCTAATCCTCATCTTCTGCGGATATGTGTTTTAGGTTGATTTGGACAGTTGCGGTAGAATATGATTAGTGTGACACTGTTGCTAGTTCCTTCTGCAATTGCGCGGTGAGTCCTTAATTTCTTATGGAACTGCTTTTAACATCCTATGTTGCTTGCAAATGCAAAATTGCATTACAAATGATCCTACTATGTTCTTTTTAGGAGTTGCAGAACAGTAGCTGCGGTTGAATGGATTATAATCTGTCTACAATTTTGTTGACAGGCACTAAGTCTGCGCGTTGACTTATAACCTCACAGGCCACATACCAGCTGCTACAGGAAGCTTAATCTCTTGCAATCTGCGTCTTGGCATTGCAGTAATATAACTATTCCAGTCCTTCTTTTCTGTTGCGTGGCTCTCATTCCAGATAGTTGTCAATTTTCTAAGCTCGGTCCTGCTTGTCTTCTTTTTCATCTTCTTGGAAGTTCAAAAATGGTATAAGCAAACCATGGTCATCAATGTTTCGTCACAGATTTTGGTGTTGCTACTGTCCAACTAGTCTAATCTGACTCCAGAACATTCAGCTTCAACCTTCAGGTATGTATCTTGGCATATATGTGTTGTTTATTTCAACGCAGTTTTCCCTTGATCATTATTATGTTATTTGAATGCTGGCAGCACTCAAATTATGAGAACTACTAGTGCTAAATTTGCACGATTAGGTATCCTAAAGAGGCTAAGACTAGCGGGGCTTCCGGTAGGGATGATAATTTAGTCCAATCCAATAAGTATGATGTTTTTCTCTTTTAAAAAGAAAAAAAGAAATTGAAGAGTGGGAGGAGACACGAGTTGTGGTTAATACATGCCAAAATTAGAAGGGGCGGATCCAGGATAGGACAAGAAAATCGAGCTCGGTCCACCTCGATTGCCATTCCTAGCATTCAGGTCTGCTACCTGGTAAGCTTTAGAGGAACTGGAGTATGCATGTTAGATGTGTAGGTATGATTAAAAATTATGAAACCCGCACCGGCCAAAATTTAGGGAATCAAGTTTCAGTCTGGAATGTCAAAAAAGCCATATTTTATGAGAAAGTGGGGGCATTAACCAAGCCAATGATCGACAAAGACAAAGACAAAAACAAAAACACCTCAAAATCAAATACAGTTGAGATGAATAATTTTGAGACTCTCAAGGAGCAAAAGAGTACTGCAAAATTCTTTTGCATACTGAGACTCCCTTTACATAAGTGGTTCGATGCTTCCGTAAAAACTAAAACATATTAAATTTGTATTTCTTTTATTTGATTAATGTTTTAGTTATTTATTTTTCAGTTTATAGGTATATTTAGTTATGAAAAAAATACTTACATAAAAGAGATACGGTAGTATCAAAGAAAATAAAAATAATAGTTAAATCTTATTTATAATTTATTTTGAGTTTTTTTTTTTTTTTTTCACTGCTCTTTTATATGCATAATTTTTTGATTTTTTTTTTGTGTTTTTTTTCTTTTTCATTAACGATTGTCAATAATACAACCACGCAAAACCTGAAATTTAAGACTAGTTAATTTTGTTAATATCATTAGTTTTATATAATCAATCATTTAATTCACTAGTATTTCATAATTTGGACTGTCCGAACAACATGTTGGGAATAAGATATAAATCAACAATAAGAACCAAATTACTATAAATAGAAGGATTAAATTGTCTTTTTGTCTTTGATACTAACTTTTTTTTTCTGCACGATTCAATGAATTTTCAACTTACAAGAATTTACCCATAAATAAATAAAAATGTCATAGTAAATCATATGATAAAATATATGAATATCAGCATACACAGACGAATATAGTATGTATGTGCGTGCGAGTTAGCGTGTATTTTCTCGCTTTTTTATGCCTTGCTATGAACATAGTATAGGCACTCTTAATTGGCTGGCTGATTCTAAACTTTCCACTTGAGTAGCTTCCCTTTTCTCCTCTTCTTTGGCTTTTCCCCACATGAAATCGGAAAAGCCAACACCAATGCATATTCCCTTAGCATCTTTTGCATTCTTCCAGCACCAAATCAATCTTGTTCGAACATGATCCTTAACCGAAGGGTATTTTTTTAAAAAAATCCGTAGAACCCAAAAAAAAATCAAAAAATCTTTGACTATTAATGAATGGTCATGCGTACTTGCATTACAAGGACAAATTATGGCCGCATTCAACGTTCAGACTAGCTCTAATATATTCGAAAGTGATAAGTAGCAAATTTTAATTTAGTCTTTGTTACCTTAATCAATCCTAACCATTTCAATCTATAGAATTTTCGTAAGAGTCGTAAGAGGAAAAAAGTGCCGGCTTTGATGATTGCGAGAAACGACTTTGTCGTTTGAAATGATTCCCCAAGAGCTCGAGTAATTTCTACCTTACATTGATGAGATCGGTTGCTGTTTAATTAGCTATCAAAGCTCAATTCTAATTAAGTTTGCGGAATAATTAATTAAGCAATATTTTAATTTTATTGTAATTGATTTATCATATAAAAATTGCATATATGGGTGCAGTTTTTGGTCTGCCACACTGGAATTCAACCGCAAGCCAGTTTTGTCGAGAGGAGATGCGGTTGGGACATTATGATTAAACAATGGTCAGATGGTAAATTCGATCCGGTAATCTTCTATATTTTATTTAGTAATTACCCGCTAGTTTCCATAAACACAAGATCGTAGGTTTATATATTAGTGGGTCGATTCAGTGTAAATAAGATTACTCTTACTATGACCATATGCCCACAAACCTAAGGTGTCGATCGGTGACGGAAGTGATTAAGTTCATGCTGGGGCATATCATCCCTCCGGAAAGCTCAATCAGCGGTGCCGAGGAAAAAGAATCGTGGAGAACGTGCCTTGGTAAAATCCTAATTATTCGAAACGTATTTTATTTAAATTTAAAATTTTGATTGTGTAAAAAATTATGAAGAAAATGGTTGAGTAAAAAAAAAGTAGAATAAAAACTAATAATGTTTATTTTGCAGAATATTACATGAATATATTATATAATTCCTTTATTTATGCGCAGTACCAACCAGCTCATGATGATTCAGATGTCGCTAGTGACACCGAAAGTGCAGTGGATAAACGTAAAAGTGTTCTAGTAGAAGAAGTTACAGAGCTTCGTCAAGGAAATTCTTCTAGAGAAGCTCATTGTGCCCAAAATAATGTGGGTTTATATTCGGGGCCCCATGAAACTATGAATCGTCTTCAGACTTCAGAGCCCATCAAACCAAGGATCTCTCCAGGACCCATCAAACCCAACGCCCCCTATTGTCTTTCCTCTTCCTGCTCAACTTTCTCCAGGTCATCGTGGGTTGATGGATTTTGGTCAATGGACTTCGTGCTGGGTCATCATTTTGATTTCTAAGATTTCAATGTAATGTTTTTTATTTATATTTGACAATGTTTCTCTGTTATTTTATTGCTGCTGCTGTTGTTGTCGTCGTTGTTGTTTATTAGTATGTTAAATTTGTGTCTGTACGTGCATTTGCTGGCGTGTAATCCACACATCCATGTTATAAGATCACGACAAACTTTTTAGGTGCTTCCACTGTTCCACATGATGTAAAATTACTATGAACATCCACCTCTCGGAAAACATATCTACCATCGAGCTTATAGTTCAACGTAGAATTGTTATGTTTCGGGTTTCGCATTCCATTAAATCAAAAGATAATATACCATTCTTAAGCCAAATGATCCATGATATTCAAGACCTAAGCTATCAACATAGCATGATTTTCTATTTTTCATCTGTAATCTTGTCCAAAAAGCAAAGGAAACAAATGATCATACAACTGATCAATCTTTTCTCATTTCAGGAAAACTTTCAAGTAGGGATTGACATAAATTATGATATCTTTTTAAAATGGAGAATGCAACAAGGGGAGTGTTCAGTTAATCCTACCGTACATTCACTCAGTCCAAACCAAAAGCAGACAGCAGACATCAAATATAAATAGACACCTATAAAATAGAACTTTTTTCTTTTTCCTGCAACAAAAGGAAAATGGATTTGAGTGCTTTGAGCTGGTGTAGCCAGGTCTATTTCTTCTCACAGGGTCTTATGTTCTGCTAGATCGGCAAGCCAACTGTTCGATAAACTTAGTAAGACGCAAATGTTTCGCTGCCCATTGCTCAGCCAGTTTCTGCTCTTTGGCTTCTGCATCCATCCTCAGCGCGGCTAATTGCTCCCTGTATTCAGCTTCAATCCTATCAAGAGAAACCCTCTGTTCCTCCCTAAGGGCTTTCATCTTTGCCTCTATCTCTTCCATCTTCTCCCTCCTCCGACATGATTTCTCCGACTCTAACTGCAACTCAACTCTTCGTAGCCTCCAGGCAGCTTCCTTCTTATGAGACGCCCATGCACGATGACCTTCTTCCAACTCTCTGCAGCAATCAACCAACTCAGACATGACAACATTTTCACCACAAGCAGGAATTGATCCATGAGGTGGCATGCCGCCCAAAACATGAGGAGTGTTATCTTGTCCTCTATCTGGTTGCAGCCATGGGATTGGAGGGGCGGCTGTAACTGATGGTGAGAGGCTAAGAGTCACAGAAGGAGAGGGTGGCCTGGCATTGGAGGTACTAGTGGAATTAGAAAGCCATGGAGGAAGCATGCTAGGTGTCGGAGTAGGTGGCTCAGGATGAAGAAATCCTCCATTGGAAGTAGCCATGACAAACGCTGGAGCAGGGCGCTCTTTGACTAACTTCTCTGCAAAAGTCTCTAGAATTCTATCGTACTTCCCCTCGTCAATTGGCTCAACTGTTTTGTTGTTTTCCTTCTGCTCCCTTTGTCGCTTCTCTTTGAACACTTCCCACCACTTGCCTAGTCGCTTTGCAGTTCGACCAGGAACTTCAGCTGCAATTTTCTTCCACTTGTTGCCGTGCTTGGCCTGTAGACGAATGACAAGATGTTGCTCTTCTTCAGTAAGAGATCCTTTCTTTATCCCAGGTTTTAAGTAGTTCTTCCACCTTTCTAAGCAGGATTTGGCATCCCTGTTTAAGGGTGTGTTCATGCGCTGTGACACCAGGTTCCACTCCCTAGGACCATATTGTTTCACATATGCTCGTAACAAAGCGTCCTCCTCAGCTCTCCAACGCTGCCTCTCCTTCATTTCCAGGTGCAAACACCACTGCCCATTGCCTGGAACGCTTCATAATGTATCTGAAAGGACATCGCGTCAGATATCACCCTGCTTCAACTATAAAATATTCGTAAGATATTTATCTCAAGAAGCTGACAATTCAGCATCAAGGGTATGGAACTATAAAAAACAAACAAGAAGCAGAACATAGGAATGCAAAAGCAATAATTAGAGACATCCAATACATGAAAAGAATCATCCTCACAAATAAGAACCAGTTTTGGTAACTCTCTACTTAAAAAAACAGATTTGTATTAAAGGTTTAAATACCATCACAATTTCATCAGAAACTTCAGCATTCAAAGTCCTCAAATTCTCAGAATTAAAACATAAAACATGAAACATAATACACGAAACAGAAGAAAATGACAACACTTATCATATACTGAACCATGTGAATGCAGCAGTACAAATTGGCATTGATCATATAAGAAAGAACTCTGTGAATCCAACCAAAACCTAAAGTACTTGCCTGAAAATTATTGACAAAACAAACACAAATAACTTTGAGGAAAGATGGACACAAAGATGCATCATGTCAGAGACTCAGATGAAGCTCCCTAGACAATGACCAAACAGAAATTACCAGCTCAAAGAATCTCATAACACATTGTATAAACAGATAAACTTGCAATCAGAAGTAATTTTTTTCAAATAACAGATTCTATGGTCCAAGACATCATAAATTCATCCACATTCCACTTCATGCAGAGCTCCAGAAATGAAAAAGAACACAATGCCCACAAGCAGATGCGGTCTGAAAATGCAACAACAAATTTGAGTATGCAGGGGTGCAATATCTTAACATGTAAACAAAGAGAAATATCAAATAAGCAACGATCAATTGATCAATCTCTTGCATATACAATCCAACGTCTCACAACAAACTGAGCATTGAAACTAGTTACTGTAAACATTTAATAACAGAAAGAGAAACATCCGATTCTACTAACCACCAGAATGAATTAAAGAATTAAAAAAAGGTTGAAACTTTCTCATAAATTTCTTCCGACAAAGACACCAATTAGGACTATTTCGGTTTAATCAACAATATTAAAACAATAAAATAGACAAATCTTGGTTTTCTTTTAAGGGAAACAAAGAATATACTTTCATAGGAAATCTCAAATTGCTTTTCCACCAATAAAATTTGATTGTTTCGTAACAGATATCAAGAGATAAAAACGGCAGAATCCCCCCAAACAAAAAAGAAAAATAAACACCATTGAGGCCACCTCAACAAAAAAACTACACTTCATCGCAAACCAATCAGTGTCCACTTCAAGAATATGCCTCATAGAATGAAAACTTTTATGTTTGGGAAAATAAAAACTTGAAGCTCAACCTTTCATATTCACAACTAAGATACATTGAAGAAAGAGAAAGCAAAGCAAATAGGACTTGGAGAAGATGAATCCATGGCAAAAAAAAACTTACGTTTGTCTTCAAGAGATTAGAACAGAGACTCTCCGGCGAGGCATCTCCTGCTTGGACTTTTTTCTTACAACGAGAAGGGTACAGGAAATGTAACGAGACGGAGAAAGAGAAAACAGGAACGAAACAGGTGATTATAAGAAGGATGAAAAAGCCTAGAGAGAGGGAAAATCCGAAGCTAGAGTGAGAAGCAGAAACAGGAAAGGGAACAAGACGATACGAAAAAATAGAGACTCGTCCAGCACTAGCTATACTAGTACTACTACTACGAGACAAATATCACAAAAAGAGAATTTTCTTTTTCTGTTTCTCCATTTTCAATTAGAAATTAGAAAAAGAAAAAGGTAGTAAAACTTAAACAGTGAAAAAAATGTAAAACAGACAGTGGCCGAGAAAAAAGGAGCACGCGAATGTGAAAGGCGAAGAAATTGAAAAGGAAAAAAACTGAATTGGTGTCGTGTTTTATGGAATTTGCTTGCGTCACTTCCGCCGCTCCTGCTCCCCTAACAACCACCACCACCACCGCCACCTCCGCCTACTCCTCCTCCCTCCTCTAACAGTTTGCTCGCTCACGCAATCACTGTGAGTATTGATTCTTTAACTAAGTTAAGAGAGAGATGGGAAGCTACTGGCAAGCAGAGACAGAGAGAAGTGAAACGAATAAATGATGCGGAGGAGAGAGGAAAGGCGCACGCTCGATTTTTGCGCTTAAAATGCGCCTCTCCGTTCGCGGCTTTTTTTGGGCTTTGGTTTAATAGCATTTTATTTTTCTCCCCGTATATAAAAAAAGCACACTTTTTGGTTTTTTACTTTTCATTCTCCTTTGATATGATAAACTGAATTTTTTATTTTTTTCATTGATCTCACTAAACTGTGACATGAAGAGAAGAAAGCAATATCGAAGCCGTTGATATGTCTGACTTTAAGAAGGTCAGCATTTGATTCTAACATAAGGAAGAATCCACCTGGAGTCAGGTAGCGTAGTCCCTGTAACTCTAAAATAGCACTTTACTCAACGCGAGTTAAACTTGTATTAATATTACTAAACCAATTTCTCATTCAATATTTGGTTTGATTTTTATATTTTAGAACAAAACAAGAAAACTGAAAATTTACGGCGTACAATAGCACTGCTTCTTCTTTTTTTTGGCCTTTTTCTTTCATCCCTTGTCTGTTTTTGTAATTTGCCTGCGTTTCTCCTCTCTTTTTTTCCCTTTGATACAATTAAGAAAACTAGATGTGTAAAAGGTAAAACTGACTATATAGAGACATGGTAAGGACTAGTTATGGCACACCATGATTTAAATTTATGATGCGCCACGTCATCAGAGAAATCTAACCGTCCGTTACCTATCCTCAACAAACTCATGTGTGCTCGTTTGATGATGATCATGATCTGACTACACATCCATGATCCATCCACCACCATTTGATGACTCCAAGAAAATTCTGATTCCCACCATACGTCACTGTCCGGAAAACGAGACGAGTGTTACTTTGTGTGCGCCACTGCTCTCCTCCACCCTCAATTTTCTTTACTTTCTAAGAGAGAGAAAGAGGAAGGACTAATTAGTAATTAAGGAGTAAGGAGTAAAAAAATTAGGAGGGGAAGTTCAAACTTAAATTCTGCAAATCCATCTACCAAGTATAAAGTCGTTTCCAAATTAGTCCTCATTCTATTTTATTTTCAGAATAGTCCTCATTCTATTAGAATGAAAACACTAATTTTTAATTTTTTTATTAAAAAAGTCAATTTAATTTTGCACAATTAAACGTGTTTGTTTATTTTTTTGGGTCAATAGTGTTTTAACCCCCTGAACTATCGCGAAAAACAAAACACCTCCCTGGACTAAAAAAATTCAAAAGGAGGTCCCTAAACTAAAGTTTAACAAAATTGGGGTCCCTGCCGTCAGTTAAACTAACAGACGGTCAAGGATGACCCATTACAGCCAGTTGCAAAAAAAAAAAAAACCGGTTATTCCACTTTCAGAAAAAAAAATTATTATTTTCTTATAAATTACAAAAAAATCAAAATAAAATGCAGACAAAAATCTTACTGTTCATCTTTTTTTAATTTTTCTACAAATTAGATGAAGAATCCATCTCGTTCATCTTCTTTTTTTCTTTTTTTAATTTTTAATCTTTTCATCTTTTATCATTCAACTTTTTTCATTTTAAATTCAGAATATTTTTTTTTTTATCTTCTTCATTGGCTCCAGTTTATATTCTTCATGAGCTCCAGTTCTTTCTCCATACTCAATTCCTCCTACAACTTCCATCCAGTAGTCATGTGCTTTCAATTTTTCACAATCCATCTTTTTTATTTTAGATCTAAGATCTAGATTCAGATCTGGATATCTGGATCCAAATCTAAATTTAAACTGAATTAAATAGACAACCTCGACCAAATTAAACAAATGCATCCTCTACCAAATCAAAAATCCAACCACCCATCACCGCCGGACACCCGATCTCCACAACCATCATCACCACGGCCATGAGAAAGAAAAGAAAAGAAAAGAAAAAGAAAGAACAGAAGAGAGAAAAGGAAGAAACAAGAAAGAAATTAAGTGGAAAATAATGATGATTTTTGGAGGCGACGTCGGGAGATTGGCACAGCCACACGGTGTCGCAGAGCCGCAGACAGCAGCAACCAGCAGCCGCTCTCCCTCGTCGCGACGTCCACTCTGCCTCCGCCTCCGCCTCCGCCTCCGCGCCTCCGCTCTCCTTCGTCGACTCCTGCTGCTGCCAACAAATCTAATCCCATTTTTTCTTGTTTTTATTGATTTGTTTCTTTTAAAATAAAAGGGAAAGGGAATGGGAGAAAATGCAAAACCGTTGGTGGGAGTGGTAATTATATTGGGGTTTGGGTAAATGGTATTGAAATTATTTTTTGTTTTTTTGTAAATGAGAGATGGATTCCCTAAAATTAAAACAAAATCAAAATCAAAGTCGAGATTGAGGAGATGAGTTCTAAAAAATAGTTCGTTCTTTATTCGAGGTGCTGGTGCTGGTGCTCGTAATCAATTAATGATATTGTGGGAAGATGAAAGGAAGAAAAGAAAAGAGAAAATAAAAGAGCTTACATAAATGGGTTTGTTTAATTATTTATTTAGTATTCAATACCCTTCGTTTACAGAAGAGAAGATGAAAGGAAGAAAAGAAAAGAGAAAAGAGAAAAGAAAGAGTTTACTGTATTTTTTATTAATTTATTATTTGAAAATAAATTAATTAATTAATAAAATTAATATTTTAGATAATAAGAAGATAAAATAATTGAGGCATTAATTGATAATATTAAAAGTTAAAGTGTTGGAAATGAATTGGGAAACTTTTATATTATTTTTATATATTTTTAAAATTAATTATAGTATTTTTTTGAATTTTTTAAATGAAACATATTATTTTTTTATATTTTTAAAATTAATTACAGTATTTTTTGTATTTTTTAAATTAATACATTATTTTTCTGAATTTTAAAAATTAATTATATTATTTTTCTGAATTTTTTAAATTAATTATATTATTTTTCAAAAAATGAAAATGATAATAAGAAAAAGAAAGAAAGAAATTCTGGAAATATTTTTCTTACTTTTAATTTTTTTTACTGATTTTTTAATTCTTTTTGGAATTTTTAAATCTTTTCTGATATTTTAAATTAATTATATTGTTTTTTCTGAATTTTTTAAATTAATTATATTATTTAATACATAATGGTATTATTGTAAATAAATGCAAACCGGCAACCATAAGTAGAAACTAACGGAAAGTTAGTTTGACTGACGGTAGGGGCCTGCATGCCATTGACCTTTAGTTCAGGGACCTCCTTTTGAATTTTTTTAGTTCAGGGAGGTGTCTTGTTTTTCGCGATAGTTCAGGGGGTCAAAACACTATTGACCCTATTTTTTTTAAACAAATAAGCGAGTTAAAAAAGTTATATAATTTTGTCACATTAATTTGGATGGAAAAATAGATTAATATTAACATGGGATAAATTTTAGTTACAATTTTCATAATATGGGACCAAATCGTGAATTCTTTGTGTATTCATAGGGAAAAAGACATTTTTGGCCCCTGAACTTTAATTTTTTAATTAATGTGGCCCCTGAACTCTTAAATTGTTTAATTACAACCCTGCGAATCGAACGTTTTGACAAAATTGGCCCCTACCGTCACAGAAATCTGACGTGGCGACGTTATCTTCCACGTCAGACACTTCGCGCATGCCACGTCAGATTCCTGCCAACTCACGCGTCCACGTCATTGCTTTATCAGGGGCCACATTAATCATTTAATTAAAATTCAGGGGCCACATTAATCATTTAATTAAAATTCAGGGGCCATTTATGTCTTTTTACCGAATAGATGTGGAGGTGTGAGATGGCAAGTTGCTGACGGCCCAGCACTACGTTTAAGCTCTTAAATTGAAAATTTCCTAAAAATTACTACTATATAAATGATAAAACCCAAATATTGTATATGTATCTTCTTAATTGGATAAAAAAAAAACTTTGACTCTAAATGGTTACCAATTCAATAATCTCATTTTAAAAGCCTCTCTTTTGTGTTCTCCATCTCTAATTTGTTAAAATTAAACTCTAAATGTGGTTAACAATAATAAGAAGGTAGTTTAGTGATATATATATGTAATTTTTCTTATGTGCTAAATTTAATTCCCAGGCGGTCAGCAAGACCTGTCAAATCATAGTCCATGTATTCGAAAACCATATAAAAGCCAAAAATGTATTTTTCCCATTGAAAAATTGTTATTTGTATTTACAGTTTAATTATTAAAAAATTTAAAATTGTAATATTTTTTTTAGAAAACTGTAAGGTTAACATTTGAAAGATTAGTAGAGGCCAAAGTAATGTATTTTAAAAACTGTAAATTTTTTATTTACCTTAACTCGAAATATTTGGCAAGGTATAGGAGCAGCTGAAGTCAAAGTTTTTTTTTTTATCCAATTAAGAAGATACATATACAATATTTGGGTTTTATCATTTATATAGTAGTAATTTTTAGGAAATTTTCAATTTAAGAGCTTAAACGTAGTTCTGGGCCGTCAGCAACTTGCCATCTCACACCTCCACATCTATTCGGTAAAAAGACATAAATGGCCCCTGAACTTTAATTAAATGATTAATGTGGCCCCTGAATTTTAATTAAATGATTAATGTGGCCCCTGATAAAGCAATGACGTGGACGCGTGAGTTGGCAGGAATCTGACGTGGCTAGCCGACGTGGCACGTGAGACGTGTCTGACGTGGAAGATAACGTCGCCACGTCAGATTTCTGTGACGGTAGGGGCCAATTTTATCAAAACGTTCGATTCGCAGGATTGTAATTAAACAATTTAAGAGTTCAGGGGCCACATTAATTAAAAAATTAAAGTTCAGGGGCCAAAAATGTCTTTTTCCCGTATTCATAAGAAGAAGTAAAACTGTAATAGTAACTTGAATTTGCATTTTGTTTGTTGAAGCCTGAAGGACAGAGGAGAGGATGCAGGGAAAGAAGGGTGGGGAGGAGGGTAGGGGATTAGGGAGAAAGGTATCTAGAGTGGACTCAGTGGAGTAGACTAGACTGGAGAGATGCTATGATTAGGAAGAAACGGAGTTGACACGTGGACTGGGGAGAAAAGTTGTGGGGCCCATTTAGGGGTGGGGGAACTGTAGTCCGGGTTTCGCGGCACAAGCAGACGAGGGGTGTGATGGTGACGGAACAGAGTGGTACGTCAGAGAGCGAGGGAGAGGGAGCAGAACTGTCAGTGTTACGTTACGTCGGTTTTTTCCCTTCTCTGCAGCAGCAGGCAGCAGCGCAGGGCCTTCTCTCTTTCTCTCTTTTCTTTTCACTTTTTTTCCATTTTTGTTTTTTCCCTGCTGGTTTCCTCTGTCTTTTGTGTATGTTTTTAGAAAAAAGAAAATGGAAGAATTATTGGAGATACCATTCAAATACTATTATTTAGTTTTTAAAAAAATCAATGCAAAACGTTCATATTATTATGAATATTGGGCTATCAAATAGAGAAAAACTTATCTTTTATTGATGCCCATCCATCAATGAGGTAAAAATAAACGAGGTGTGATTATAATGACGAGAACTCGACTGATTTAAAAAAAAAAAAATTTTAAAACTTTGAGGAAATCAGTTGATTTAAAAATTAAAATACGTAATAATACTGTTTATTTCAACTTTTAATAAATTCGAATAAAAAACTGTGGATGGTTTTTACGGTGAAAGTCTGGATTAATCAACGTATATTTGTAATCATCAGTTTAAAGGAAGCAAAAAGGGGCATTTTTGGAATTAGATAATGATGTGATTTGACGTATCAACCTTATTGTAAAATTGAGGGAGATACTGTCGTCGTCGTCGTCGTCGTCGCAGCCCACCTCTGGAAAGACAAAAGCTTGCGTGGTGGTGAGGAGTGGAGACACTACACACTGTACGTCTGTACCACAGCAGCTACCACAGAATTCGTCCATACAGTTCACCTTTAATAATTTAACAAAAAATATTCAACAAAATGCTTACACACGTTTTGATTCTTACATTGCTAATTAGTACCAAACATTTAATTTAACTTTTAAAAATGGAAACCATTTGGTACATTTAAGTATACTAATTAAGGTTTTGAAATTGGTGCTACTAAAAAACAAACATATAATTTTAGTATAACTAAGTTTATGAGAAAAATAAATAAATCTTTTACTATAATAAATAACAGTTAGAGATTAGAATGCGTAATGTATTTCACCAATACTAAATCTTTATCGGCTAAAACAATACAAACCTCGATGGAAATGGCAATCCGAGATTTTGGACAGTTCATAATACAAATTCACCAAATGTAACTCAAATTTTAACGAGAATTAAGAATAATAATAATAAAACATCATCAACCTTAGAGTTGCGAGAAAAATAGTATTCCCTCTGGTTCATATCAATTGTCAGTTTGGGAAAATAAACAATGATGTATTAATTCAAGAAATAATATATATATGTTTTTGGAATTCTATTCCTACCACTTAATTACAATTAATCCCATTATATGTGCGCTAAAAGCTTATGAAAAAACGTGCGCTAAAAGAGAAAAGTTTAATAAGAGAGATAGTTTCATTAATTAATCTTATTTTCACCGTATATATTTTGGGTAAATTAATAGCTTTTTTTATTATGCGAGTAAAGCTAAGTGAATGGTAAGAACTACTAAAGGAGAGCATTACAAAGAAAGCCTGTATATTTGTATAGGGATCAGTGAGAGGGAGAGGGATGTTAGAAAGAAACTAACTACACTAAATATTGAATTTTAGTAACGCCCGTGATTGATTTTTTTTCCCTACCACAAAATAAGTAATAATCAAACAATCACAATAAAAGATAAAAAATAACACCAGAATTTACATGGAAAACTTCAATAGGTAAAAACCATAAAATAAATTCCGACAATCTCCACTAATAATAAATTATTATGTTTACAATCACATTAATACCAAAAGGTATTGACTCTCACAATCTCAATCTCTCTCAACTCAATCTCGCATCTAGGCAAACAACAAGTCAAAATAGAGAAGTGAGAAATAAAACTAGAATTCGCAGCTTCTACCTAGACTCGATTTATAGCACCTCATAGAACTTCTCACTAATCCAACCGTTCTCATTGAAGAACCAATTCCGGATACTAACAACAACCTTTTCACAATCTCTCAATTGCTTTACATTGCAACCGATGTAATTTTCATTCCAAACATGCTTATTTATAGATAACTAACATGAAAGAAGACAAATTCAATTTAATTTGACTTTCTAATCCAACTTGAATTCTAATTCAACTTGAATTCTATTTCAAGCCAATATGAACTAAACTTCAACAAGGGAGGTTGGGAGAGAAAAATATCAGCTCTTGCGTAATCTATTAGCGGTCTTTTTGAGATTGGGTTCTTTTTTTCCAGCTACTTCAATTTAATAGTTAAAATTACTTTTGGCAATAGTTTTAATTATTTTATTTGAGCTGAATAAAAATAGTACGCAATCTTAAACAGCCGCGGAAGCAGAAGACGCAAATAGTCAGCTACCTCTTTTTATCTATACATTTGGTTGGTTCGGTGTAGGGCCTTTCAATTTTTAGTCCATTCAACAACAGCAACAACCCCTACTTATTTTTAATACTCCATATACTAGTAGTTCAAGCTCAAAACAAGAAGAAATGAAGGAAAACACAACATGGACATTATATGGACCCATTTCTTTAATGGACGTAAAATATTAAAATATGTACACGCAAAAAAAACAAAAAAGTATTGTGATGGGCTTTGGGCTTTGGGCTTCTTATGGTCTCGTAGTTGGCCCGTGCCATTCGAGAGGGCTAGACAGCAGGGCACTTTGGCATCTGTCATATTGCATTTGGATTCCCTCTCTTTGCGTAGGCCCCTTTAACCATCCGGATAGGTACATACAGGCAATATTTATTTATTTTTTAATTTTTTTTAAAATTGTTTCGTAGTTTTAAATTATCAAAAAATGGAGTTTGGGTACTTAATGACATGGGCAATTGTACCGGACGTGGGAACCTGAAGTCTTCTTTTTCACGATTAGTGGTTGGTTCATGGGCTGGTTTATTGACCCGTGAAATCACTATGAACAAAAATCGTTACTTCTAGAAGAACCAGAAAAGGGTTCATGGTTTAGCTTATCGGATGATACTTAGAGCCATGAACTACCCCATGAAGAATGTATATTATATTATATTATATTATAAATATAAAAAAGAAGAAGAAGATTGATTTTGAATAACCTTTTTGTATCCCTTCTCGGAAACGCACCGACAGCCAACCAAAATACCAATCCCATACAAAGAGCTGTGTTAAAGTGTGAGCAACCACACGTTAGCAAGTGTAATCATTCGGCCAAATAACACATCATAGCGTGAACTCCAAATCTTCATCGTAGGTCTAGAGGCTGAAGGGTGATGGAAAAGAGTTGCAAAATTACAAAGCATACCAGATCGTATCTGATTATTTTTGGTTTTCATTTAGAATCTACCATAAAAAAAGATTATGGTTTTTTTGGACGAAAAAAGAGAAGGTAATCATACCAATCCAAAGAATGGAGAAAAAGAAAACGGAGCCGCAGAAACAGCGCGAACTTATGTTATGGATGGATTGGCGGTTGATGACTAATGGAGTTTAAATATTATTTGTGCAGTTATATTTTAATGTTTTTATATTTATCCACGAGTATATGGGTAAATTATATAATGACTTATAGTTTATAAAATCTTTCATTTAATTTTTTATATTTTAAAATTTTGTAATATAAATTCCATGTTTAATTTATAGTTTATAGTTTATACGAACGTTAAAATGTTTATTATTCATCATCCTTTTAGATCTCTTTTAGGATGATAATATTGCTAAATAATGAATTTTTTTCTCTTTTTTATAGAATCAGTGGTTTTGAAGCGAGATATTAAAAAATGAGTTGTAAAGGCCTCTCTAGAGCTATTTTGGTGAAAAGAGAATTTACTCTATCCCAAGCTTGGGATAAGGCGAGGATTCGCAGCACGTTGACTAGAATCAACAGAATAAATGAGACGTCGAGCTAGGCCTGGGCTGCGAGCTGCTGACTTCTAGAAGATTTGTCTTAAGAAGTCCTTGAGTGCATAGAACTCCTCTTGAGCTGCACTTCTCCAATTCTCTTTGGAAATATTTGAAACAATAGATTTTTTTTTTTTGTTATCCTTATCGTTTTAGATTTTTGAACAACTAGGTTATTATTTTAATATAGCCGGAGGTCTATATCTTCTTCCTCGGTTCTTCTTCTATTCGACTGCGAGAATTGCAACTTGCACTTTTGGTTTTCTTTTCTTCTTAATTCAATTCCGATTTCAGTTTATGATTATTTCTTTATTATTTTTATTATTATTATTATTATTATTATTATTATTATTATTATTATTATTATGTCAGTTCCAGGCTAAACGTCTTCTTCTTGGTAAGGATTCTCTGCCATGATTAGGTTGTGAGATCAAATCGTACTTCATACACTCCATACTTATATTTCTATCCTTTTTTATTGCACGTTAATTTATTCTTGTTTTGTGTAAAACCTGATCAACTTCACCTAGAACTTGAATAATTACAGTTCTTTCTGGAGACTTTGGAGTCTACATTATCAAGAGAAATGCGAAGGCGACTAACTGAACGGTTAGAAAAAAGATAGGATCTGGTTTGTAGGAGTAGGCACGTCTCTCTCCCAGGCCTGGGATAAGGGCTCTCCCCATGTCTATCAATTGCTCAATTAAATTCTATAGAGTGTCTCTTAGGGTTATTGAGTTGATTAGGGAGAAGATCTAGGTGACTCTCTATAGCCATCCTATAAGTATGGTGTTTAATACATTTGTATCAATGATCAACCTCCGTGAATCATGGGTTAGATAAAATCCTTACTGGAAAATTTTCATCACTTGATACACCCATTCAACCTGTTTACTGCTTTCTTTAATTCTATTTATTTAATTAATTGCATTCAAACAACTATCAACTAAGAAACGATCATTTTATCACTTGCTACGGTTTTCTATTGCATGTACATGGTGAATTGTATTCTATTTAATTTTGACGATTTCGACAACCATCAGTGTGTTATCTAATCTAATTAATTAATAAATTTCAAAAAAAAATTAATAATCTAATTAATTAATCATATATACTTATTTGAGCAGGCATGTTCTTTCAGTTTGTTGGTCTTTCATTTCTTTCTCCTTTTTCGGAGCGAATGACAGAAATACATCTGAAGTCAACCATTTGTGGTTGGATAAAAGTCTAGAAAGGCTACCGAAATACGAAGTTCCAACGACTTGACTCCTTTTATCTCCCTTCCTATCAAAAAGAAGGGTTTCTTTAATTTATTCATTTATTTTATAATTTCTGCTGCTTTCTTGCAAGCTTCTCATTTCCAGAGCCAAAACTGATAAAGGATCTCTCACGATTTCTATTACTACTATTGGAACTTAAAGTTGTGATCTTTTGTTCCTATATTTTGCTACCTTTTTTTCCTTTAAGCAAGAAACTGAGTTGTTGTGGTGCAAGATCTGTGATTTTGAGCTTGGTTTTGGGTTTTTGGGTTGTTGTGGTGAGAAATTGGGTCTCTGTTTTGATGGGTCTTTGCTGGAGCAACCGAATCAAGGCATATAGTTTTTGTACTACAGGTTCTAGATTGTTTTCTTTCATTCCTTTCCTTGATTCTTGCTGTTTTCTGGCCATTAAAGGCTTATAGCTTTTTATTTTAGCTCTTTACATGTATGTATTTCCTTAGTTGTGGCAAATGTTAATGTTCATTGTCGAAGTGAGTTTCAATTTCTATTAAGAATCTGACATGGTTGTCTGGATATATTGTGGTGCCTTCTGTCTACTTCAATTTCTTATGTATGTGTTTAAATTTTTATGCTGCAGGACTGAATTCGAAAAGTGACAGTAAAGATGGGAACAATTTGAGTAGTTCGAGTAGCAAGGTCTCATCAGCTTCTTTATCAACTGCTAGGAGTGAGGGTGAGATTTTGCAGTCGTCAAATCTAAAGACTTTCTCCTTCGGTGAGCTGAAGAATGCAACTAGAAATTTTCGACCAGATAGTGTACTAGGAGAAGGCGGTTTTGGGTCCGTTTTCAAGGGGTGGGTTGATGAGCAATCACTTACAGCTGCGAGGCCGGGTACTGGTTTGGTCATTGCTGTGAAGAGGCTTAACCAAGAAGGGCTCCAGGGTCACAGGGAATGGCTGGTGAGCTATACAATTTCAACTTCTTATTTTGGTTGCTCTTCTTTCCGCATTAGGTCTTAAGTTTCAGTTTAGTATTGTTGCATCTTTAGTACATTAATCACACCCTATGAAGTCAATGTCCACCGTCCCATTTAGGATAGGTCGGAAACAAGCAGATCTGTATAGATAGTGGTAATGGTTAATCTATCCATGCTATCATTCACGCTTATTTAGTAATGTGATCTATCCAATCAACATCGGTCTCAGACTGTCCCTTGATTTAATAGAACTTGTTAAATTTTGGTTAAATGATCGCCTTCTCATGGCAATAATATATTTTTTACCTTTTCTTGTGTGGAAAAAAATTGATTTTCTGTACCTTTGGACATACAGGCTGAAATAAATTATCTTGGGCAATTATCTCATCCCAATCTTGTTAAGTTGATTGGTTACTGTTTAGAGGATGACCACAGGCTTCTGGTTTATGAGTTCATGCCCCGGGGCAGTATGGAGAATCATTTATTCAGGAGTGAGTTCATCTTGTTCTTCTCATTATATGCCCTGTTATGTTTCTTGATTGTATGCCCTGCATAAAAACTATTTTGGTACTGAACATTACTCAACTTTTCAAACAGGAGGGTCTCACTTCCAGCCACTTTCTTGGAACATTCGGATGAAAGTGGCCCTCGGTGCTGCTAGGGGGCTTGCATTTCTTCACAGTGATGAAGCAAAAGTCATTTATCGTGACTTCAAGACTTCTAATATACTTCTTGATTCGGTACGTAACTTATCAGTTTCTTTTCATCAGTTCTTTGTAGTATGACCAAATTTGTTGAGCCTCTGGTTCATTCAAACTAATCTGTTACCTTTGTACCTTCTAAATATGCAGAACTACAATGCAAAGCTTTCTGATTTTGGATTAGCTAGAGATGGACCAGTTGGTGATAAGAGTCATGTCTCTACCAGGGTCATGGGAACCCATGGATATGCGGCACCAGAGTATCTTGCAACAGGTACTATTTCTACTTCTGCTATCTGGTCGGCAGCCTTGTTCACATGAACCTGTTTGTCTTTCATGATGACATTTGTGTTCTGACACCCATGAATTGCATTTTCTTTGTATTGAGAAGGTCATTTGACTGCAAAGAGCGACATATACAGCTTTGGAGTTGTACTTTTAGAGATGTTATCTGGCCAACGAGCAATAGACAAGAACCGGCCATCTGGACAACACAACCTGGTCGAGTGGGCAAGACCTTACCTGACAAACAAGCGTAGAGTTCTGCATGTCCTTGATCCACGCCTTGAAGGCCAGTATGTACTCCAAAAAGCCATAAAGATTGCTAGCCTTGCACTTCAATGCTTATCTGTGGAACCAAGGTTCAGACCGACCATGGATGAAGTGGTAAAGGCATTAGAACAGCTTCAAGAACCGAAGGATGCACCAAAGATTACTCAAAAGGATCTGAACTTAAATGTCCGCGGCAGTACCACTGGTGGAAAGATTAGCTATCCCCGACCTTCTGCCTCACCACTTTACGTGTAAATAACCAAACTTTTTGGAGTACAACTTGATCAAGCCATGTTTTAACCGAGCAGTGTACAGATTTCACACTGGTTTTTTTCTTTCTTGGCGCATGTAATTTGAGTCTCTGTTCGGGCATCTGTCGCCAGTTGAGATGTTGAAACAAATGTGTAATTTATACAGATGTCACTACAGTATAATTGTAATGTAGTAGAAGACGGTTTCAGAAATTGCAACAAGGCAACAGTTGAGTGTCAATTATTGTTCGCTCAATCCAAACTATCATAGAATTTATTGATGAAACATAACAAAGTCTACAAAATCTTGAAGATGTAAATGAAAACAAGTGGATATCATCATCATCTTTCCAACAAAGCAACACGATCTTTCTGAATAGCTTGATTGATGTTGATATCGAAGAGCTCACATCGAATCGGCATCTCCATCTCATAAAATGGGTTCTTCAACACATAATCAGTGTACAGTTCATATATAAATTTCAGCAGAGCTTCCATGTGCAGCGTCCCAGGTTCACACACCACAAAAAACTTTATCCCTACAAAAACAAAACTCAGAAAAAGGTTGGAAAAAAGAACAAAACCCATAAAAGGAAGAAACAGAATTGATTCCAAACAAGCCAAAATTGTAAATTAAGAGTTGAAATTTTCAAAATACCGGTTAGGGATTGGAAGCAGTGAAGATTAAAAGTGTCGGCTTGAAGGAGTTCGATGCCGGCACAGCCAAGTGTGGGTGATAATTGTTGAGAGATGGCGTGCATCGAATGCCATAAACTAGCTACTCTTAAGCTATCATTTGTATCCATTCGTCCAGAAGACCCATAATCCTAAAATTTACAGAAAAAACGAAGAAGAAGAAGAACGATTAAACACAAGATTTGATCAAACGGAGGATGAAGATTTAGTTATTACCTTGTAGAAGATCAAGCCTCCTGATTTGTTGATGATGTAAAGACTGTAAATTGCAGCCATGTGATGAGAATCTGCAGATCGCAGCTCCTGGGAATCTGGAATGGGATTTGAAGGAAATTGTAAGATTCTGTCTGTGTAAAAATGGCCGATGCTTCTGCGTCAAAGTGGAAAACAAAAACAAAGACTTACCTGCCGATTATGGGCCGGTCCAACATTTTTAACCCCATTTTAGCCCAAGCTAGCATCGATAAATTGTGAGTGATGAAAAATTATTTTTAAGAAATTACCAAAATAGTGATGGGAATTTAAATAAAATCAATACATAAGTTTAACGGTGTTCAATTTTCGGTATGGCATTTAACTAGTGTTGTACAGTTTTGAGAATATAATGCATAAAACGAAATTCTATTGTTTTTTTTTCATAACAAAATGATCATTACCTTTTTGTTGCTCAAATTAGTCATCAAAGTTTTCAAAATTGAACATATTAATCTTTGTATTCTTTTAAGTGACGTTTTAAGTTAAAAAATTTAATCTCTAATAAATAACGTTTTACCGATTTCTAAATAGTTGATATGGATTAATTTATTTAATATGGATTAGAAAGTTGATAGTTTAGCATTAAAAATACTCTCCCCTCCATAGAGCACCTCCTTCGGCCACGCTTCACAAATTAATACCGCCAAAAAACTAATGGACTAATAACTCCAAACTCCCTTTAATGTGGGAAGAAGAAGAAAAAGAGTAGCCATGGCGAATCAAGAGCCAACAATAGCGATCAACGGCCTCAAATTCACGTATCCTGGAATCGACGGTTTTCCCCCGCCAGGATCCAAACCGTTGATTGATGATTTCTCGCTGTCTCTCTTCCCCGGTGACCGATGCCTCCTCCTTGGATCCAACGGCGCTGGTTAGTAACAATAATCTCTCGTCTTGCAATTGAAAACGTAGTAGTAGCTCATGATACTGATAATTGTAATTTCTTCTGCTCTTTTTAAGGAAAAACTACGATACTGAAGATATTGGGAGGGAAGCATATGGTGGAGCCACACATGGTTCATGTTTTAGGAAGCTCTGCTTTCCACGACACTGGTTTGACGTCGTCTGGTGATCTCTGTTATCTCGGCGGAGAGGTTAGTACGGCATCAATTTTGGTGTGTTTGAAGTTGATTTAGTGGTATTAAAGTTATTCAATTCCATGGTTACGTCCTACTGATTATTTATTGTGGGCGAAAATGATTTCAGTGATTTGACGTTTTTTAGATTTTTGATGTTTATGTGTTGTTATTGTAGTGGAGGCGAGAGGTTGCATTTGCTGGTTTTGATATTCCAATTCAAATGGATGTTTCTGCTGAGAAAATGATATTTGGTGTGGCGGGTATTGATCCACAAAGAAGAGCTGAGCTAATCAAGGTAAGGTTTTAAATTTAGCGCAGTTGCATTTGAGCTTCACAGAGTTGAAATGTTTCGTTCTGCATGCTCTAGAGAGCACGTATAGACTTGTCCTGAAATTGAGGGTTGTATGCTATCTATGCCTCTGATATAGTCTGGTAACGATAAAATCCGTTTATGATAGGTTTGGTTTGGCTGGGGATGGAATGAGGCTCCCTTTCTTTGATGCAGTATTAGATGGTTTTGGCCGAGTAATTTGTCTCGTTGTTACACCTAATATTTGGGGAAATTTTTTCAAGTCGTTAATAGGTACATATAATGACTTCGCTATAATATATATCATGCATCATTGTCTTTTGGGTGGTATAGGTGTTAGATATCGATTTATCATGGAGGATGCACAAGGTTTCTGATGGTCAAAGAAGACGGGTACAGATTTGCATGGGTCTTCTGAAGCCATTCAAGGTATGCCCATCTTTTGCACGGTACCTCATTTCATTATCTGTAGCTTATTTGCAGCAATATGTTGGTCTTCCTTTAATTGATTTATCATATTAGTTATTTGTATATTAACACTCCTTACCTTCTATTTTTGATAAGTGAAGATTCTGATTCTGTGTCCTTGTGAATCTAGGTTCTTCTTCTTGATGAGATAACAGTGGACCTAGATGTTCTAGCAAGGGCTGACCTTCTGAAATTTCTGAGAAAAGAATGTGAAGAGCGAGGTGCTACAATTATTTATGCAACACATATATTTGATGGTTTAGAGGAATGGCCATCACATATTGTAAGTAGTGATTTCTTTTGTCTGCTTCTAAGCATACGGTATGCAGATCTCATGACCTTGTATTGTCCAAACTCTCTTTTGTTCCAGGTGTATGTGGCGAATGGGAAGCTGCAATTAGCCATGCCAATGTCAAAAGTTAAGGAAATTAGCCATTTGCCACTGATGGTAAGTTTCTCCTCTAATTCTTCAAGTTATCTTTTCAATCTGATGATTTTATCAACCAGACTGATATATAGACACTTTTTCTGTCCTTTTGGGCAAATGCCTTAATGGTTCTTCATTGCAGAGGACAGTAGAGGCATGGCTTCGCAAAGAAAAAGCTGAGGAGAAGAAGAGAAGAGAAGAGAGGAAGGCGGGCGGTCTTCCAGAATTTGAAAAGCAAGTTGATGGAAGTAGAGTGATTGGTGATCCAGCTCGTGCTGCTGTTCGTGCTATGAACAATGGCTGGGCTGCAGGAAGGCTGCACTCCACCCTTGCTGGTGAAGAGAACTTTCTCCTTACCTCGAATAGAGTTCTGCGATAGCCGTTAGAATCCAATATTAAATTTCTATTATGTAGCATTAGGTAAATCCAAGTGCAAAATAATCCAGTATAGGTTGTTCCAAAATATCCACTCTTACACACGACACGAGCATTCAGCCTTCCCGCTGTGACATGACTTGCTCAAGCTGAGCGCATCTCGCAATTGGCATTCATGATTCTTGTTGCATTCTTTTAGTATTTTAAGAAATTAAGCATGTAATCTAAGGTCTCGATTCGTGTTTTCAGTTTAAATGTTATTAACATCCATTGGTTGTGAATACGAACAAATGATGTATTGTTTGTATCTCTGGAAATCAATAAAGCCTTCCGCCACCATTTTCTCTACAGCTTTATGTGCTAACATAAATAAAATGTCTGTGAAGTGACGTTAACCTGTACTCATTTGCATGTCAAATTGTCAATGCAAATTACTCCTAAAACATGAGAATCATGTTTTCCGGCAAACGGGTCTTTCAACTATCAACTACAGTGCTGGTAGTGGTAGCACACATGCTCTCTGGCAAATGACTCTAGGAATTATAAATAAAAGTCAATAAGATAGCAGTTGGCCGACTTAGCTCAGTGGTAGAGCGCGTGGCTTTTAACCACGTGGTCGTGGGTTCGATCCCCACAGTCGGCGGTTCTGAATTTACAAGAGAATGCATCTTTTGGCTTGATGTCTACTTTTAACCCTTCGTTTATCTAACTTCTCAATTAAGTCCCACAGTAAATTGCTTATTTGATTGTGTACGTCATGATATTTTATAGGTTTTATGTTAAAATTAAAAAAAATTATAATTAATTGAAAAGGAAGAGAATATTAAATTATATAAACCCTATATTTTTAATTTTAATAAAATATAGTAGAGAGTTATTTTTTGTGTAAGGGAAGAAGTATATAACAAAGAATCATTGTGGTATAAATTAATGCTCCACTTCCACCTATCCCTTACTAACTTCAATGTTCTTCAAGTTGGAAAGCAAAATCCATGATGTATTGAGCAAACAATGCTAACAAAAGAAAAGAAAAAGTTACTGCTCATTAGGCAAATGACAAGGGAGTTGGTATTTTTATTTTCTATGCCGAAAGTTGTTCTTCATGATATGAAAGAGACCAAGGAATTTACTATAAAGAAAAAAGAGAGCAAGGAGAAGATAAGGTATAAATACCTTCTTTTTGGGCTTAAGGAGCATCTTAATAGAACCCAGCACCGCCCTACTAGACTACTATTAACCATCTTAACATGGGCTCAACCACCATGTTGTATGGATGACAAAATTCCCATTGAATTCAAACAATGTAACGAAGAAGGGCATATCCATGTCTTTGGATTGAGATACGTTCTTGTTTGCCAAATGGAATGTGTCCAAGTGCCAACACCTCGCTGGGAAATTTCTTTCGTTTGGTTTATTTTCAGCTATCGAGTGAGTGTAGTGTGACAGATTAGAAGTATGTTTAGTGTCATCTTCTTGTTTGCTATGGAGTAAAGCTTGTGGTTACTCTCTTGTTTCCCCATTTGAGCTTCAGCTAGTTTATACAATTCGTCTGAGCCTTTTATAAATTTCTCCAACTAATCAAGAAAAAGAAGTGAGATTTAATAACAAAACTGTATAAATTAAAATTAAGTATAACATTAGCAAAAAGAGGGATTAACTTAATAATTATAGTATAATATAATTATAATATGATAAAATAAAGTTGATGGGGACATGTAATATCAGAGCTGCGGGCTACATTTTCTTTCCTGCAACCGCTTCAACCCTTTTACTTTCGCCACTAAAAGCAAGCAAACCCACCTAAAAGTAAAAAGGTAAAAAAGAAAGAAAAAGTTACCACTCACTACATACGGGCTTAGCTTTAGGCCTAGCCCACTTCACTTTCCTAGATCTAATCAAAATTCACCCAATTTTCACCCGCGCACTTCAAAAATTTCCCCAAGAAAATAGAGGGAAAACTGAAGGCAGTAAACATAATTCACCACTGTAAAAAAAGTAAAACAAGGTAAAACAAGAAAAAAGGTTTTGCCAGCAGTAAAATAAGGAGTTGAGTGACTGTGACTGATCAGACGCGGAAATTCTTTCCCTGGAAGGTCTGACCGAACTGCCAATTAGCTGGTGCCACGTTCCACGAAGTTGATGTGCGACGATCACTGCCCGTGACTCTGAAGGAAAGCGGCTGGCCCACAAGAACAGCATTGGATTGCCAGTTTTGCCCCCAGTTACGGCTCATGGACATCCACTCAGTCTTTGATCCCTTGATGCTAACCTTGATGATGTCTCCTGCACCCGCCACGTTGGTGACCAAAACCAAGTTGAAATAACGGAAACCGTTGATCGTGAATCTGATCCCACCTTGCTTCCTGCATGGAACCCTAAAAACCCAAAAAAAAAGGAAAAAGAGAGCAAGAATTAATTACTATCTAGGCCATGATCGGGTGTGATGCGGTGCATAAAGAACCAAAAAAATGGGTCCCTTTTCAGGTTTTACGCATTTATGAGTAACCCAACACACGCGTGGAACAACGTGTGGTTTGTCTCTCAACTCTGCATAATAAATTAATGCCTTACCTTGATTCAAATTACATCCCTACCCTCACATACATTTACTGCGAATAGTAAGTATTTAGAAAAAGAAAAGATATGTCCAATTTTACATCAGGTTTTGAGTTTAAAAATGTAACAGGGGAAAATTAATTATAAGCTATTTAATTGTTTTATAAATACATATATTGAGATTCCTCTCCTGTTCTTTTTACTTTTTCTAAACATAAAATGGATAAGATTCTACTAAAAAGTAAGGTTAGTTTGGTCATTTTGATGAGCAGTAAGCCAAGGCTCTGATTAAAAGAAGCGAAAGAGCCGAAACAGAAACGGATGTCCATTGGGATTTGGCGGGGGGTGATTCTTCTAGCTTTAAATTAATAAAATTGTTAAATCCCGTGTATTTCTGGAAAAAATATGATAAAAAAATGACATTAGTTAATTAAAATTATCATTATAAAATCATTTTAATAGCCTAAAATTCAACTAATCAGCCGTTCCGGTCCTAGGAAATCAACAGTTAGGCAGACGATTTCCAGATTTGAGGTATGGAGTCGCAAATTTCCAAGTCCTTTTTCCTAAGTTTTTTTCACTTTCACCCCAAAACAGTTACCGAAACGACCAAAAGCAATATTTGAAAAATAAAAAAGAAACAAAAGCAGGAAAAGTGTGTGAGGTTAAGTGAGTTACCGGCGGTAAGTGACGGGGACGATTCCGGCGCGGTACTCGGCTATTTTGAGGAACATAGGCATGGCGAGGTCGAAGTGAGTGCGAGGAGGGTTGCACCAACCACCATTGTCGCTCGGCTCAGCAAAGTTAGGAGGGCAGAAGTTAGTCGCCGTGACCAAAATCGAAGGACTCCCTGGATGGCACCATCTCGGATCGTTCTGGCTGTCGCACTTGATCTCGAAGCAAGACCCGCAGCTCAGCCCGTTGTTGAACAGCGCGGTGCTCAGCGCCGCCGTGTTGACGCCGTACCCGGAGCTGTACAGATTACCAAATCCACACGCGCCTCCTGGAAAAAGGAAACAATCACCAAATGTCGAACGATTAGAGAGACAAAAGTGAAATTGGAGTAAGATCGGAACGGTAGTGGACTGGTAGTGCTTACCCATGGTGCCGGAGGCGTCGCTGCCGCCGTAGAAGGTGGCGTGGGCGGTTTCCCAAGATCCGCCGGTGTAAACGCCGGGGATCTTGGCGGTGGCTGCTGCAAAGAGAGAGATGAGAGCAATGCAGATGACTGTCACGTGAGCCATGGCGGGGGGAGGAGAGAGAAAGAGTGAGAGTTGGGTGTGTTGAAGTGAAAGTGTGAAGAGGAGGCGATGAATGAGGTAAGCGGGAAGAAGGTGAGGGGTATTTATGGAGGAAAGGGTGTGAAAAATGGAAAAAGGAAAAAGGGGTCAGCTTTGTCAACACAAAAAATTAAGAAATAATAGTAGTAATAATAATAATAAGTGGGGGCTTGATCCATGCTAATTTTGTGTGGCTATGGTGGGGCCCGGCGAATGAAACTCGAAAAAAATATAAATTTTTAAAGTGATTAAAATATCGTCTAATGATTAAAATGCAAATGTAATCAATAGAGAGAGTGATTACAAGAATAGATTGATCCTTTCCATTTAAAATTGGACAAACTGAATTTAATTTTAACCATCAATTATTATTGTATTGAAAAAGCCAACTTAATTTGCTTGTGTTTCAAGCAGTGCCTTACCAACGGTTGTGATTGGTCAGTTAATTTTTTTTCCCTCCATTTATTTATTATAATTATTAGTCTATTTATTCCATTAATAACAGGAAAACAAATAAGAAAATAAAAAAGAGAATCCAAAGTGGAAAAACAAAACCATTAGCACACTATCCCTTCATGCAATTGGAACTGGAAGGGAGGGTAACCCTAAAAGAGGACAATAAATGTAAAAACGCGTAAAATATGGGGACCATTGTCCGTATTATACGAGCCCCAATGCAACGCGACGACGAGCCTCTAACCGTAAGTGGGCCCCACATTCTCGAATCTCACGCGCGCACGCTCGCTCGCCGCACCGCACCGCACCGCACCTCTTTTTTCTTTCTTGTCTGCTTGCTACTCCTCTGTAAATCACCTGTTATTGTTGGTTTTCATTTCCTACATGCAAAAAAGCACTCACTCCTCCCCCACCAATCCTAACTGCTTCTGTTCACTTGCTCATGAAAGCCATTAATTCACAAATTTAATTCATTATTTATGGACAAGTTGCGGGCTAATGAATTTTGTTGCATTGTTCGTATCTGAAACGATGTCGTTTAATTCCTTTATTCTTTTAAAATTAAGAATATTAAATATTTACCAATAAAATGAGGCATTTTTTATGGGTAATAATATTAAAGGATGATAGTTGTTTATGAATGATTGAATGGATGTGTGGATGAATGCAAGAAGGACATTAAAGGGCTGAGTAAAAAATTGGATGGATATGCAAAAATGAGAGAGAGGTGAATCAATGGAGATTAATGAATTATAATATGTTTAATTCACCGCCAGGCGCCAGGCGCCAGGCATGTGCGATTTCTCCCTCTTGACGGGCCGAACTGGATATGGACCTAAAACTAAAAGGCCCAATTCGCATGTGATACCAAAATTATTGTTTTAGTTGCTTCTCCCTCACTCCAACCTCTCCCCCCATGTGCCCTCACTAATTGCACCCTCTTTTCTCCTCTTCTTTTTTTTTCCAAGAAAAATAAATGTTTATCGTTATCACTTTCTTATTTTGGTATTAGCTTGTGTCCCTATTGCTTTCATTTTCTCCCATAACATGTTTTTATATATATATATGAGTTTTATTAAATGTATCAGGAGAGAGAAATTATTATTTTATTAGATTGTAGTTATATTACATTTATAATCCTTAAATTCAATAAAGTTTCTCATTTAAAGCAGGGATAATTTGTGTCCTCTTAAAAGTGGGCACAATGTTAACCTACCCATAAAGTGGACAGGTTAATACGATTATAAAATTCAAGCTCGAAATCTAATATGATAAGTTTATTGTAATTATTTCTAAATGGTTCTCTCTTTGAATTTGTTATATATTTGCACCGATAAATTAACTTCATACTTTGGTTAATTTTTCTTTTTCTTTTTCCATTTTAATTTTTTATACTTACAAACGGTTAACTATATTTGTTCAAATTAATTGGCACACATGATTCATTAATGAAACCTTAGCAACACAACATGTTCATTACTTTTATTTTTCAAAATGGGAGATTATCCAAATTATTAAAGGGGCGTTGATTTAAGACTTACATTAACAGTCTAAGGTTTCGTATTTAAGCTTTAATAGTGTGAATTAGTGTGTTTCGGGAAAAAAAAATCTAATACATATATATATATATTGGTCACACCGACGAAGGGGAGAGGGAGATGGTAGCTATAAATGATAAATGAGGGGTAGGCACGTGAGCATGAGAATTGAATTCAAATGTTGTTTATCTACGCAACAAAGGCCATTCCGATTACACCAAACCATACCCCATGCATTGCCCTCGACTCGACATTTGAACGTGCCACACCAACAAACAAGATCTTCCGCACTAATCTCCTCCATTTTGCATCACCTTTTTGCCCATGTGACCCATTTGCTCATTGTTCGCAACTCCCCCCTCCTATATATCCAATCTCAAATCACTATCACTTGTCATATTCTTGCCATATTTTCACGTATCTTGCTTACATCTAACAAATCAAGCAGAGCAATATTTTTTTATGAATAAAAACATATCCTTATATATATAATAATTACCAGCTTTAAGAGCGATTTACAGTGTAGTGATTTATTGAGTATTGTGCTGATCTGATAAGATTAAACTGATCTTAATTAATAGAATTAGTTTAAGGATAAACGTGATCCGGACTAAATAAAAACCTACACGATGAAATGCGGATTGAGCTCCTCTAATTTTCTCTTGAACATGACCAATCATGTTAGAGGAATCTGAACCGTTCAATAAAATTGGACGGATGAGATTAAAAATCAAAGTCATTAATGAGTTGACCAGTCAATAAAATTTAACAAGTGGTCAACTCATTAATGACTTGAATTTTTAATCTCATACGTTCAATTTTATTGAACGGTTCAGATTCCTCTGACATGACTGATCATGTTTAAGAGAAAATTAGAGGAGTCAGATCCAATGCGGATTGAACTCCTCTAATTTTCTCTAGAAAGCGTAGTGAGCTAATCTTTTTAGTATTTTGTAGCCCATGACCAATAACATGTACACTTTCTTTGACGGAATGAAGGCGACTCAAAACTATTGATAGCGCAAATGAAGGGAAAAACCATTGATGAGTAGATACTTTTCATAGAATATTCAGTTTTTACATGTATAGATCATTTGAGTCAGTAGGATATATTTATCTATGGAATCTTATCTTGAATATTGTTATATTTAGAGGAAATAAAACAAAAAATGATGTCAACATGTTGACAATTTGTGTCTCACTTTTGGGTAATTATATAAGTAAGCATAATAAGAAAATACGTATAAAGTGAATGAAATGTCACCCACGTACGTACGTATTCATTATATTGATAAGAGGTTGATAATGTATAGCTAGGGTTGATAATTTTAAATATCAGTTGGATCTTGAGTTCGAATTTCACCTCCACTTATATATAACTGTTCTTAAGATGTCAAAAAGGATGTTACGATACATGGTTTAATAAAAAAGACCATGACCAAAAATTTTAATTTATTCCGTACCATTAATTTCTTGGTTTAAATGCAATTTATTTTAAGGATATGGAATTTGATGGGGAAATTAGAAAAAGGTTTCCGTATAGATCACAAAGCGTACGGTATAAAACAATTATTAATTATCGAATTTTACTTATGATTAATTAATGGAATGGAATATAGTAACATGCTTTCTTTTCTTGATTATACTCGTCGTTTTGGCTTCACCTGTTTGACTTTCCAGTTTCAAGATTGATTAATGTTTGATTAAGTAGGAGGTTTGTAGTATTTGTTTAACATCTAGCTTTGACTTCCTGTTTTGCAGTACAAGTATTATAATATTGAGCAATTTGATGATTTCTAACTTGTTTCTGTTGACTCATTCCACATGGAAAATTGCGCACTTCTAGTTTCGTACATGTACAAAGTGAGAAGAGAAACTGGCTGCGAAGTTTTTACGAGCTAAGATTAATTACATTCATATTAAATTAATTTATTGATGAATTGAGATTAATTATATTCGTATCATTTTAAAAGTGTGATAAGAGACAAGAACCAATGCTGGTCTTTTTTCTCGTGGCTCGATCATCAAATTTTTGGTTTTCAAAACACCCATGTGACCTCCATCTTTCCCGCATCTGCCTGATTTTCTCATATACCATGTTCACCACGAAAACAGAGAAAACAGATCGAGACGTAACAGAAACAAACTAGCTAGCTGTTTTTTTTCTTATGTATCCTCTCTGTCCGTTCCTGACACGAGACTACGCGTTTGGCAAAAGGTAGACTACCATTTTATCAGCAATTTGTGCAAATCAATCTATATACAATACAATTTACTAATAAAATCGTAAATACATGTGAAGTATAAAGAGTTGGATCTCGAGTTCAACTCATAAGATAGGTCTGTTCATTTTTATAATTCCATCTCCCGTTACATATTAACTCCTTTAGGGAGCTCTGGTTTTTTTCACTTTCTTGTCCTATTGGCATATGGATTGCTACATTTTGGAAGAAATCAATTCTACCTCAAATTCCATGAACTAATGTTTTGTTGTCTCCAAGGAGAAAAATAATAAAAATTAATAGCACCCTAATATGCAATTTGTTTGAGCAGGGGTCCATTACCTATTATCTCATGTCCATCTTTTTTTTGTATTAATCCGAAAACATGAATTTAATATGTACAGCTACGGCTAGACAGAGCCTACTTCGATTTATCAAAAAAATGAAAAGCACAAGTCATTAACGAGTACATTGTTGTAACAACAACTTCTCTTTCTAATGTAAAAGAGACACTAAATTGTAACTTGACAGATTTTATCATATTGTTTTGCGTGCCTTCAAATTGTCGCCTTCAACCTCATATTCAACTAGTGAGAGAATGTTATTCCTCTTATTTTATACAAACTTCATCGGTAACACCTTCTATTTGACTTCGTATTTTGTTACTAGGTTTCTAGATTAAATTACTATTTTCTCTTTCTTGTCAACATGTGTTTCTATCCCGTTAGTTAACGGCTAATCCCGTAGGTATCAATCAAGTCCATCACTAAACATAATTTCTCAGTAAACAATGATCGAATCAATAAGAACCAACAAAAGGAACAAGTTTGGACAGTGTAGTAATATGATGCATTTTTCAAATTTCATGAAACAAGTGCACGTTCTTACTACCTTTATATTCACAATTTATATGTGGAGTGGAGCCATGGTCCGAGCTACTAAAAGTAGCCCACCCACAAAGGCCGCCTTCCATAATTAAATTCCGCACCCTACAACCTCCATAATTGCCCTATATCCTATAAGGTGCCCTTCCTTGGGGCCAAAGCTACTAAGCTATTAAAGCTTATTCTGAGAACCAACTACCACAACAACCAACTTGGCTAGCTAGCTACCTTTCAGGGTCACACACAATTAGCCAAATCTGTTTACCTCAGAAAATGTGAGACTACTACTCCATATAGTGAGAACGAGAATCACTGATTATTACGTTTCCAAGCGGACAATCCGAAAAGGATTGGTAAAAAAGAACGTTATAAAAATGAAAATTTTAGCTTAGAGTTTTGATCATATCATGACACTAATAGAATAAACTTTTAAAGTGAATTAAATACCATTCAATAGTTAAAAACCTCATTTGTATATAGAAAAGTTTTTTTTCATAATCAAACGCATTCCAAAATAAGGACAAAATTAAGATGGAATTGGGCATATTTTACAGCTGGAATCACTAGTATGTTAAAAATATTGAATCATACAAAATACATTTTGATTTCACTGAATGGTTTAGTTATGATATCGGAAGATCCAAAATGACAGTATGCTATTAGAAAAGTAAACAAGAGTAAAGAAAAGCTAACCCCAAATTGGAACTGTAAAGAATATCTCCAGATTGTAGATATTGAGCCAATGCATGAGTGATGTCTCGAGGTAATTCCCGTCGTCACAATTTCAGATCTCCTCGGCATGGCTCAGCAAAGAGTGCAATGCAAGCTTGAAATATGCTCAGCAAAAGGTGGTGTCTATAAGAATTCTCTTCTGAGGAAGACTTTGATCTGTTCCAGAATTCGTACTTTTTATAGCCTCAGAGATTGTATCCGCAAATTAGGCCAGATGAATCGTTCTTGACAGTTGGCACAACAATCTCAGTCGCCAGATAAAGACATCTGGTCATTTTGAGTTATCTTCCTGCTTGTCTCACCAATGATGAGTTCTTCAGACTCAATCACTAGTCACTCTGTATGAACCTCCTTAAGGGAAAGTACATCATCACGTGGATGAGCTTCTTCCACCCTCACTAATACTTCATCTCCTATTTGTGTTCCAACAGAAACCCATGCAGATGCTTGAAGGCCCACCTGCAGTATCAAACAATTTTCCAAATCAAATCACAGCAGTCAGGCTGAGCCAAAATGATTGGATGATTAGTCTCAGTGTCCAGACTTTCTTTATGATAAATCTTTCCTACCTCAACCAGTAGTAAGGCTGCAATCCGATCTTTAATGAATTTAAGAATCAATGCACGATATTTTTTCTCCTTCGGTTGCCGCTTCAGGAATTCTATTATCCAGTAGCGCAGACTGGTGCTGCTGAGCCTTCTTACTAACCTAACTTGCATGTTAACTATAGATGCCATACCTTCCAGCTGACCCGCAGATAGAGGAGGAGATTCACCTCTAGCAACTGCTTTGACCTGCACAAACACCAGCTCATAACTTTACTATAATTTTAAAGCACTCTCGGAAATTGTGTTCAAGCACCAATAAATAACTCACACAGAAGGAAAATACAAGAACCAGAAGCAGGAAGCTGTCTTATTCAAGATAGATGGTGAAAGCAGTAGGAAACTATCAGTTTCAAACAAACATTTGAAATCCATTGATAACCGTCAACAAGGAGGAGACTACCTGATAATGAGCAAGAAGATCCATATATCTACGAATGGGTGAAGTAAATTGAACATAACCAGGAAGCCCCAAAACCCCATGGCGTACAGGTTTCCTGAAATCAATCTCAGCACCACGCATTATCCTAACAAGAGCAGCACTTCTAACGGGTCCTTCAGGAAGGTGTGCAAATGCAGACACATCGATATTTGATTGAGGCTGTCCCCTGTATGGTAAAGGAATGTTGTTGTGTGAGCCGTAAGTGGCTATAACCTCTCCACAGAGTATCATCATCTCAGATACAAGTCGCATTGCAGGGTCGGCCTGGTTTTCGATATAGAGGCTAATTGACGGTTCTGGATCTTCAGGATTAATCACCTTGATGCGTGTATCTATAGTGGCAGTGTCAACGGCACCCTGGAAAGTGAGTAAATTATTTAACATCAAAGAACAATGAACATAAAATTTCTACAAGTGACCTATCAAACAAATTACTCTCTCCATGAAACCACAAATATATTAGTCTCAGCAAAATATCAGAAGACATTCCAAATGAAAAGGCAATACGTCCAGAAAGAAGTCTTAAAACAGGTATTTAAAAAGAAAAGGTTGAACTGTGACCTAAACAACTTTGGGAACTCTTGAAATGTCATTTGATGTATAGATAAAGACCAACCTGTTGGCGACGCCATTGAAACCGGAGAGCAGCAGCCTCAGAGAGAAGTTTCAGTTCAATTTCCTCTTCCAGGTTCAGATGAATCAGCTCAGATGCACTCTCATATGTCAGCATATAAGTTGGTTTAATGATCGAGCTGTGCACAGAGTACTCTGCAATGCTATCTTGCCCCAATAGCCATAAAATAGAGTCAAAAATGCAATTTTTCACATATTTACGACTTCAGGTTACAAGCATATAGGATTCCACTACCCCAGAGAAAAGTTGCCTTGATTGGTATATTTCTGAATCGCAAGCATGTCAAAGCATGGTAGCTATGTAACTAATTCAAACTTTCATACAACTGCTGCCAATGAACTATAGGTCTGGAGAAAGGTTTAAAATCTAGGCAATTTTTAAATGGTGATTGGATATTCAACAAAGAGTCAACAGTAGGCTGGAAAACGACCGAAGCAGTGAAGATGTAAATGACAGAAGTTCTGAAAACAGTTAATATTGTAAAACAAATGGCTAAACTCATGTAATATCAAAATCAACATCCAAGACCAAAGAAAAGATTGTAAGACACTGCAAGTCCCTCATTCATAGTCAGCTCCTAATGCATTGCACAATAATATCAAGTTCTCTTCAAGATCTTATAATATAATGCAAACACATCAAAATAAATTTAGTTTACCAGCCATCTGAATGTAGAACAACTGATACGGTGACAGCATTACAAACTTCTCCTTGTTTCAAACTCATTCCCTCCAATGCAAGTTTCTCAGGAAACATGGGGTAAGTAGCAGTTGGCAAGAAAACAGAAGTTCCTCTTTTCATCGCCTCCCTACACGTTAAGAAAATACTTAAAAACATTCATAAAACAGATGCCACAGAAGCATTTCTCTATGGGTGTTCTATGGAATCGCCAGTGATACCTGTCCAATTTGCTCCCAGGCTGTACGTATCGAGCTGGATCTGCAACATGTATCCAAATTTTGAGCCTTCCATCTTGCAACCTTGTTGCACTTAGGGCATCGTCAAGCTGCATAGATATTAAAAAGGACTTGATATTGAATACCCTGATAACAAAACACAACGGCTTAAAGGGCTACAAATACATGACTTGAAAAACAACACTTGCTTGACGTTACCTCGTCAGCCTCGTCAACATCAATGGCATAGACCTTCAGATGAGTAAGATCTTCCCTGTTATCCTAAAAGCAAATATCATCTGAACAGTCAGTGGAAAGATTGTTGCAGTAGTAAAAGTAGACAATTGCCTAGTTTTCTTGAATATAATTTGGAAAAGGCTCCGTGTCTTATTTCGAACTTAACATAACATGCGCATTCGATTTCACAGTAGCAAGAAAACCTACCTTATCGACATCCTCAGCCTCTGATAGAAGATTTTCAGCAGCTGATATAATCTCATCTGAATGGTCAGTACGTAAATTGAGCTTCAACAGATCCAGGTTGACATGGACAGGGAAATAACCAATATCTATAAGCAGGTTTAAGGCAGCGGATGCTGTTTTTGCCATTCCCATAGCTTTGAGGATCTGACAAAAAATAATGAACATATAAGATGAGGAATGAAAGGGAATGAAGTATGCAGTTTATCTTTGTTGAACACTCGAGCTGAAGAAACATAATTGTTTCTCGTTCAAAATAATTCTTCAGACCAAATCTTCTAAAGTATTAAAGATGAGGATCATATCAATCAGCCTTGCTATTTAGTACAACTGAATAACAAAAACTACACATCAAACCAAGATAAAGTTGCACAAATTAAAAAATTACCATTCCTGCAGTTTTCTTTTGGTCATCATTTTTGCATGCATCAATAGCATATGCTTCAAGAGACTCAATTTTGTGTCTTACATTCTCTTCAGTTATCCATGGTGATTTTGGGCGCTTTGCATGTGGAGGCAGCATCTTGGCAGAAGTTAACAGTTGCACAAACTCCTGAAGTTCTTTCTCAGAAGCCTCCTTTGCAAGCTTCCTACGCATAAGCTCTTCTACCTAGTTCTCCAAATATTTCACCTTTTTTATTATTATCAGGCGATGAAAAAGCAAAATATCATTGTATCAAATTTAACTCTAATCCACTAGGCTTGAATAAACCTCTGTTACATCATTTAGATTACTGAAGAAATGACACTAAATGAAAAGCATCATCAATATATGCATTTCCAACACTATTTCCTAAAAAGACAGTAATGAATCGCAACACCCATAACAAATAAAAGAAAGAAATTGGCTATGGTTACAAGAGCAGGCATTTGTTTGAGTAGCTTTTTTCTTGACAGATGAATCATGCCACTAAATTAAGATTTTACATTAATCTATTCTAAATGTCAAACTTGTGCAATGGATCCTTAAATATGGATCACAAGTTATGGTAACAAATTACAAGCCTTATCCAATCCCAATCAAAACCTCTCAGCAAACCACTGCAGCAACGCACTTAAGATAAAATTTACTCAGTTCCTAATCATTTATAAGCTGGATAGCAGTAAGAAATAATACATAGCATTCCATGATGTATATGTTTCAATCAGGCTTAGAAACTAAGAGTTTCACAAAGCACAACTACAGAGGGAACATAATTTTGCTAGCTTTCCTAGACAATCAAACTATAAAAAAGTCAGATACAAGATATGACAAAAAGAAAAGTACATAATGCTCACTTGCACTGTAGGTCGAGGTCCATAAAGTGCACGGGATCCTTTTGACTCCACCACGGCAAAATACATTTCATCTTTTGATAGCAAAAGATGTGCGCAATAGCTCTCAAGAGGCTCTGCAACACCAAAGATCATCTGCAGAGTAATCCATAAAAGCATTAGACAGGAAAGTAAAACCCACAACAGTAATGATTATAAAAATAGCATACCTCTGCTAATTCTTCAGGTGTAACGGACTTATTCTTTTCGAGAAGCTCAACCCAAGCAAACTCAAGCAATGATGAATCCTATAACATATCAAAACACACCATTAACTGCAACATCTACAGAAACCACACACTCGGCTTTTCCCCCATTCTGCAAAAGATAACCCACCAAGTTGTCTTCAGCTTTCTGGATAAAACTTGAAATTTCTGCATGGTCAAAGTTTCCAATGCCTGGAACGATATAGGTAATTTGTTGCGGTTTAATTGATGACGATGCACCATTCTGTCATTTGAAAAGGAAAAAAAAGAAGTTAGACTGGCCAAAACTGCAACTGGTCCTCTTTAACCCACCAAAGTTCGATACACCTAGCAATCATGCAATATATAGCACATTTTGATTCAGAAGTTTGTTTGGATTTTTACTAGAAAAGAAAAACCTGGTCGTACACCATCCAATTCTTCTTCCCATCTGGCCTCTGCGCTACTGCCAGCAACACCCTATCAGCATCCTTTTTGAACTCCAGCAACATTCCTTTTTCCAATGGCTGATTCAGTAGTTTATCATCCAACAGCTCTCCACTGCTGGTCAGCCTTCACATTATCCAGACAAACAAAATTACTCAGAGACAAAGTTAATCCTATGTTAAGATTACACTATCCAGAAAGGAAATCATTAGCATCACCCAGCTAATTTATTACTTAATTCGGCTAATTGAGTCCCAATTTGATTATTTCACGACATTCAAAACGAGCCTCAAGTGCAGCACTTCATTAGTTGATTTTCATTAATCAAAGTCACCCTTCCACTATTTAATTTGCTTAATTCCCTAGTCAAAAGAATAACACAATGTGCCATCATCTCACTGGTTGGTTTTTTGATTAAATATCATCATTGAACTAACAAATTTTGCGCAAACATAAGAAGAAAGATAAAACTCACAAAACTTAAATGCTAAGTCTATCTTACTTGATGGCAGAGCAGACACGCTGCTTGCGTTTGCAGAAAGCTTTAAGTTCTTCTGTGATTAGGTCGACCAGGCTATGGAAGGAAGATGAGCGGGAATCAACATAAGATTGCGCGTCGCACCGGAACTTCGGCAGGCGGACTCCGGACTTGCAGCAACGGCTACGCTGGAATGTTTTGGCATGGCAGGAACGGCTGCGGCGGAGGATGGTGAGAGGAGGCGAAGAAGCTGGACGGAAGAAAAAAGAGCCGTTAACGGCGCGAACCGCAATCATTTCCGGTATGTGGTTAGTAATTCATACGGTAACCGACGGCAGTGAGAGGAATTTGGTTGTGTGTTTGTGCACTGTGTGTTTATGAGTATAAACTACACAGAACGAAAAAGTGAGTGATTGAACAACAAAAAAAGATGGAATGATGAACTGATAATGCTTTGCGGGGGTGTTTTAAACATTCATGGGTTGATACATTACTCTGGGATGGCCCATGGGTTTTCTGAAAGAGATTAGATTGTTGGGCCGTGCTAGACGGAGTAAATGGGCCATCTGAGGTGCTGGTCCGAGTAAAATGAGGCGACAAGACGATGCACAGGACTGGTAGCCTAGAGTTAGTAGCTCAGAGATTAGAGACGGTGATTATTAATCGCAAACTAACTTTTGATTATTATTATAGATGTCCATGATCATTTTAGTTATACTTAATTATATTAATTTAAAAATAAAGTATAATATATCCATAAGTCTATATCATTTTAACCATGTCACTTAAACACAACTTGTCTCATCCTGTTGGATCCCCTCCCATCAATTAGTTCACAATTGGATTGGACTAATCTGTAATTTTCGAGAGCTTTTAGAGATGTAAGAGCCGAGATCGGATTACAAATTTTCGGTCAAATTGACCGATTCGATCAACTCTTATAACCTTGATCTTAAAATAACATGGCACCATAGAAAATGAAGCATTGGTTTCTAGAACAAATGACACACTAAAGGAGCTGAAGCTACCGCTAATGGTAGCACTAACTTGTTTGATCTTATTTATTATGTATTATTAATGAATGAATACATATGATTTTGCTACTAACTATCTAGTCCTTGTTAATGTTTTTGTAACGTATTAAGTGCTAATTTATTTTCCTCTAATTTTGAGGTTGAGTAGAAGATTTAGTTTCCTCTAATATCCTAAACAACTTAATAATACATTGATGATTGGATTGACTTTAAATAGTTGAAACATAAGTTATTTTAGATCTCAATGCGTAACAATGTCATGTTTTTCCAAAACTAAAATAATAAACACATTATATCATTTATATGGATCATATAATATAATAACAATGAGTTTATTTTCTACAATATTTCTCATTTCCTTTATATTTTTTAAGGATTAAGTAATTCCATTCATGAAAATAAAAATACTATCATCTTATAAAAAAACACTGAGGCCCAGCCCAGCCCATACAAAGCATTTAGACAGATAGTAGGCAACATGGCCCAGAGAGGAAAAGGACAGAAAAGAAGCCCAGCCCATCCTGGAGAACACAGCAGCAACCCTAAACATCACCCACCCCTGAATCGCCGCTGCCGCTGCACCAAGCCGGCCGTTAATGCCCAGACACATGAAAATACCATCAAAATCTGCAGATCTAAAAGCCATCATCTCGCCAGGCATTATAAGACCCCAACGAAGCTCAGAAAAGAGATCTCCATTACCACATGGGTTTTGAGGAGGCTATTATTGAAAGCCACTAGCAAACGGCACCGCACAAGAGGTAAAAGAACTTAAATTGGATGAACTTACAAAATAATTGAACAGGGAATCAAAAGAGAATTTATTTGTAACAAAAAGAATGTAAGGGGAACAATTATGAATTTGTACATGTAAAGTAGCAGTAGCTCATACCAAGTGCTATCCTAGTTTATCGTTTTTCAAGAAATCAACTACATAGTTGAGAACACAACCCTTGAATTTGAGAACTTGTAGGACTGGACAACATGTAAATACCAGACTTTCCGTTGCTCGAGCATGTTATGTTTAGCTGGTTTCCTACTTGGGTCGTCTGCAATAAACGCATCCACAAAGATCAAACTCATAGTTCACGAATTTCGATACGGAATGGCTATCAAAAAGGATGCACTAATCGGCTACAAGAATAGATAAATTTTGTTCACAATGGAAAGGGTCGTTAACTGCTACTAGCAAATCATTACCCCAAGAGTAGATATTAAGTTGTATGGTGGTGTGTGCATACTTCAAGCTAGATGATTGAGTTTTGAAAAGATCTAAATTATTTGTTTACAGTAAAAGAAGTGGAAGAATCCATTACCCAACATGTTACAGGCTCGGTTTTGCAGCTCCATTTTGCCGTTGGGACACATGACAAGTAATGACACCAAGAACAATGGTCATTTGCATCAACTCCGCGGAGAAGCAGAATGGTTCCAAGAGTAAACCTGCACGAAAAAAGGAAGCAAACTAGCATACCCAGAAAGAAAAATAAAGAAAATCAAAGATACAAGGACTTTCGTCAAATGCATACCCAACAATCAAAATGACTAGAGATGTGATCCACAACACACACTGATACATCTTGAATTTAGATTGCACTGAGCCTTGAACGTAGCCAAGAGGAGCTTGTCTTTGGCTAAACCATCCGAACTGAGGCCTAATTAGAAATACGAATCTGAGGAAGAAACCAGAAAGAAACCCGCCGATATGAGCGAAATTATCGACATGAGGTAGAATTCCCACTGCTAAATTGAGTGCAATGATGACCACAAGAGTAATGAAAGCTGCAACCTGAAAAAATGTGATGTATATTGGTCGAAAGACCTTAAAAGTTACAAGAAATCCACCACCATAACCATTGTTTTAAAATCTGACATTTTCAATTTTTACCTTATTAGTATAGATTGACCAATTCGTAATGAGCTCAGATAGCATTCCTCCAAGTAAACCAAAGAGTGCACCAGAAGCACCAACAGAAATGTTTGTTTGAATAAAAAGGCCAGAGAGCAAACTTCCTCCAAACCCAGATATGACATAGAGAAGTCCAATCTTTACTGTAAATCACCAAAATGAAGTTCAAACCAATTATATTGCGATGGACATTAGGAAAACAAAAATGGAGTTCGAAAAATAAGGATACATACCAAATCCGAATTCCTGCTCGAGACGAATTCCAATGACTAAAAGGCTCAACATATTGGCCAACAAATGTAAAACCCCACCATGTAACCAATTGCAGGTGACGAGGCGCCATCCTTGGTGCCCATCAACCACTTTATTTATAGCAAGAGCACCCAATTTCTGCAGCCTATACACACCAATACAAAAATTCAAGATAGATAAGTACTCCAAATCTCCTACACTAGCCCTTGTCAATTTGTCAAAGAACAAACTCGAACGGAGACCCTAATGGTACTTTGTCATTGGCAAACAACAATCAATAAGCTAAATTCATTTTTCAAAGAACAAACAAGTTTGTTTTTTTATAACAAAGGTGAGGTGAATCTCGAACCGAGACCCTAATAGTACTTTGTCACTAGCAGACAATCAACGAACTAAATTAATTTGTCTGAAGAACAAACAATTTAGAAGGAAAAAAAAGGGAGCTTACGTGATGGATGAAGGGCCGAGAAGAGGGTTTTCTTTAAAGGGTTGAAAAGAGAATCTGCCCAAGAAGCGAGCAATGCAAGAGACGGAGTTTTTGGGGCAGTTGTTGACATACATAGTGATGACAAAAACGACAACGTTGGCAATTACAAAACTGGGTATTAACCAAGAGAACCATTTCTTGAAGTGTTTTATTTCTCTGTACGACGATACAGGAGCTGGTTGACCAGGAGATGGTAATAACTCCGGCGAGGCAATGTCTATTGGATGTACGACGCCGTTTGGTCTCCTGGAATTGTCCCTCAGCCCGATTTCTGATGAAGGAGGGGGTTGAGGATGAAGAGGATGTTCTTGCTCCTTCTCCATTGAAAAAAATATTAAATTAGAAACTAAGAAGATTAGTTGAAGTGAATCAAACAAGAAAACAGAAGTAAAAGAAGAAATAAATATATGAAATGGAAGGCGTGAACCGAGTCATCAAAGTCAAAAAGTGGAGGCAGAGACAACGGTTTTGTTCACCAATAAAAGAGAAAAAAGAAGAAGGAATTATTATTACCTGCTCCGTTCTTACCGGTTCAGGAAATAAAACATTAAAAGAGAGAAGATCTTTTTTAAAGACAATTATGTTTATTTATTTAATTTAATCATAGAAAAAAAATTATAATTTTACACAGAAAGATTAGGATGGTATGAATAATTTGACTCGTTAAATTAAAAAAAATTATGAATTCTAATATAGATCAACTAATAATTTTTTTCCCAACGTATTCTAATTGGGATTTTACTGTGTAGTTTGACTGGCTCCATATCAGATAAGAGTGTTCTGAATATGGACCGAAAATTCATAGTTTTTTTATTTGGTTCAATTGAAATTTCATTTGATTTTTGGTTCGTCAAACTAGTGAGCAAATACATTTTAGAGAGACTTTGACACTCAATCATGAATCATACACCCCATTTGTTTTTTATCACAGCGCTACCACAATAGTCAACAGATGATTTCATTACATTTAGGCTGAAACTCTTACAAATGAGAGGCCTAATGCCTAGGAAAATTAAAGACTGAAGCCCAAAAAAGCCCAAAAAGGAATACATAACAGTACAGACTTGAGCCCAAAACAGCTCAGAAACCCATCCATGAATGTTGCAATTAGGAATTAATTAGGATAATGAAAAAACTCCAAACTCGTTTAAAGTCTATCACGCCGACCGTAGCAATAAGAACAGAAAAACAAGCAAAACACCACACTCGCACGCACTAACTCACTCACTCTTCTACAAAAAAGCAAACACACAACACAACTCATCTTCCCCAATCATCACACATCCCACCAATCAAACAGAACGAATCACACCATCTTTCCACGTTGGCAGCATGTGTGATGCGATCATACCCATGCCTATTGAAGATTCCGCGCCAAAAAGGGCAATCACAAGGAGCATGGTCAAGCGAACCATCCTATGAATTGAGGCCACGATGGGTAAGATGTGTTTCAAGATGAAGGCCGCACCTTAATGATGGTTGTCCATCATTCCGGAACCCGAGAAACATGCGCGGAGCAACGAAGAACAAAATCCCCCCTTGGAGCTAATTTTGGATCGTTTGCAAATTTTTGTCCAGCCCTTAGCAGCATACCACTAGCCACTGCCTCCTTAGGACGAAAATTGACGATTTTTTTGAGTTTTGTTGGCCGAAGTTAGCAGCTTAGCGACATGCCGCCAAGCACTGGTTTGGTGACCGAAAAGTTGTCTTTCGAGGCCTTTTTGACACCTCATATAAATAGCTCTCTTCTTCATTTCTTTTCTTAGTTTTATGTCAAGTGTTTATTGCTGAGTAGAGAACACTCCTCCCTCTAAACACCATAGACTCAATTTGTATGATTTAAGGTTGAAAGTTCCTTTAATCGTTGCAAGTAAAATTGTTAAACTTTCAATTCTTGTGTGAGTGTTTGTGTAAGTGAATTGTGTGAGATTCAAGACTCAATCCTTGTGTAATGTCAAAGAACCAACCATTACACTTGAAAGTCATGACTAATGAGTAAAGTCCAATGTTATAGTTATTTTAACATGTAAGTTAATGCAAGTTCAATTCAAGTATTTATTGTTGTTCAAATCTATTTCATGGATTGAATTTTAATTTTCATGAAAATTGAACTTATTCAACATAATTTTACTGATTTTGAAAATTTGTATATGGCTGGATTTATAAACTTACAAACTGACTAGACGTGGATTGGTGGTAGAATTTTAAAAAGAACAATCGGTACTCACCTGCGATCATCCTTATTCTGCACCGCGCCACATCGTATCAGACTCCTCGCCGGCTTTTACATTGACCAGTTATTACAATTACAATCGCATTAAAGCCGCCTTGCTTGGATTTGTCAACTCACGCGCTGATAAAACCGCGTGGACTCAAAATTCTTATCCCGCAAGAAAATAAGAAGAGAAGAAATCTAACTATATAACTATATTTTTGACTTCAAAACAAATAAGCGCCAACGAGCCCAAGCATCTTTGCTCGCTCTTTCCTCGCTGGCTGTCTGGCTTTATGATCTTAAAAAATTAATTATCACGATTCGTCTTTCCTATTTTCTTTTCTCTTGATTTTTTTTATTTTTTTATAATTATAAACACAGAAAAAGCTTTCAAATTCTTTTCATCCGTTATCTTTTCGTTCTCTACATCTGCTCTGTCGCAATCTCTTCTGTAGCTGTTGTTAGGGTTTGGTCAAGATGGCTCCTAATGATCCGAAGCAAACCGGCGGATTCTTCTCGTCGATCGCTTCGAGTTTGACGAATCTTGGCTCCGCCATGTCCAGATCAGTCAACGGGTAATGAGATCCGTCTGATTTGATTTTGTTTCACGGCCCTTTCATAACGCGGATTTGATTTAATAATTTGTTGTTACTTAATTATAATGGATTTCCACGCAGATGGGGTTGATATAATTTGAATTTCGTTTTTTTGGGGGGGGATTGTGGGGTTGTTGCTTTTTTTGGGGAATTTTGTTGAGCTAGTTCTGGGTTTTTGTTTTTGATGAGCTGTGTTGCTTTGTGTATTCAGACTAGTGCCTCATGAAGGGGTGGAAGTTGTGAACCCAGATGGAAGCACTGAGGATGTTGAAGAGGAGGCAAGGAAAGGAAGATGGAAAGAAGAGGTATGCACTAAATGAAGTAATAGGTGTGCATTTGTAAGCGCTGCATGTACATTGTACTGTCTTCTGTGACCATGCTTTTTATGGTATCTCTATGGACCAGAGAGTTATTGCATAGAGCTTGTGATTCTCTGGATTAGTAGTTATGGTTTTGGTTTCAAATGGACGTTCTCATGAGGTTGTGATGAATTGCTTGATGGTTTTATGACTGAGAATGTTCAAATCATATGGGATCCCAAATGCGAATCCCTTTTTGTTTTTATTAGTCATAATCTGTGTGTGAAGGAGGATGGGAACCTTTGATGTTGTAGAATAGGCCAATGTTAATTGTAATGAACATGGATCGCCGAAAATCTATTTGGCACATGCATGTGTGAAACTTGATGGTTTCATCCTGTATTGGAGGACTTTGGGATGGATTTTTTTACTGTAATGGGAAACACTATTTAACCATGTGCATCTGGCTTTCTGTTAAAAGTTTATGTCTTCGGTTTAATAAATTCGTGGGCAGCTGTAGTGAATCTTGCTGCAGTGAGGAGGTTCACTTTTCATGTTCTGTGGAGCAATTGTTTCAGTATTACAATTTGCCAATGGATGTGTTATCATTATTTGAGCTCCTTGTCTTGCTCCAGGACCGGGACAGTTATTGGAAAATGATGCAGAATTATATAGGGGCTGATGTCACATCAATGGTGACACTCCCTGTTCTTATTTTTGAGCCAATGTCAATGCTGCAGAAAATGGCAGAGGTTTGTTTACTTAAAAATGAATTCCATCACAGGCATATCCTTTCTTTTTATTCTGTTCATCTCCCACTTTTTTTTTTAACAAGAGTACTGTGTTTCCCACAGTTGATGGAGTACTCCCATTTGTTAGATAAGGCAGACGAGTGTGAAGATCCCTACATGCGTATGGTTTATGCTGGTAAGACTTCTCTATCAGTCTCCTTGTTGTTCCCCTCTATTTCACTACATGCACATTTGTGGGAGGGGGCTAAGTATTGCTGCTTGCAGCTTCATTTTTCATATCTGTCTACACTGCCTTCGCACGCACGTGGAAGCCGTTTAATCCAATTCTTGGAGAGACTTATGAATTGACTAATCATGGAGGCATTACATTTATATCAGAACAGGTGAGTTATTTTGAACAAGGTTAACTAAATTTTCTCTCCAAGACCTTTTCTTTTCCTTTTTTAGATGTAAGTTTAGTAGCATCATAGCCAATTCCGAAGTTGTTATAGCTGATTTCGAAATTATTGATGACTTAAATTTCATACAGGTTAGTCATCATCCACCAATTAGTGCTGGGCATGCTGAGAATGAGCACTTCACTTATGATCTAACTTCGAAGGTTAAGACTAAATTTTTGGGGAACTCAATTGAGATCTATCCTCTAGGAAGGTAAAACTTTTTTGGCTCCTTAATTCAATCTGTAACTCTATTCTAAAACTTGTGATGCAGTATTTGAAATTATTATATCGGTCTGTGTTAACTGAGGAGTACCATTTTTTTTTAATATTTGTTTTATACATACATGCCTCTCATTCTGTGCTTTTAGGACTTGCACATGAATGAGGATACTGTTTGGAAATGTTTTTGATTGGTAGAATTTATTACATTAGTGGATGAGTAGCTTTGTATTGTAACTGTTGTCCCTACTTTAAATTGATTTGGAGCTTTTGACTGTGATGGCTTATTTTTGAGGTTTTCAAATAATTTCATTTATAGCTATTTTTTCCATGCATAATGCTTATTTGAGCATGCATGCAAATGCATTTACTGAACTCTGGCTATATTTCTGTATGCAGAACACGTGTAACCCTCAAAAGAGATGGAGTTGTTCTTGATTTGGTGCCTCCCCCCACAAAAGTTAGCAATTTGATATTTGGGCGAACTTGGATTGATTCACCAGGGGAGATGGTCTTAACAAACATGACCACTGGAGACAAAGTTGTGTTATATTTTCAACCATGTGGTTGGCTTGGGTATGGTCACTCTTGCTCTGAGATGGTTTTGGTTTCTTTTGCTGGTCGCATGTAGATTTGCCATTTTGATAATATCATGCTGTCTTGGGTGGTTTTTTTTTGGAACAATGTCGTTAGTTAAGTTATTTCAGTTACTTTGGAAACCTCTTTGGAAACCTCATCATGTGGACAAGTGCTGCCAGATACGGCAAATACGTGTATCGTTTAGAATTATTGACTCACATTTTCTCATATTAGTATTTTTTCAATTAGATAGTTTCCTGATGCTTTCTAATCATTGCTGCTTTAAGTTTGTATTGACTTTTAAAATAATTTCAGAGCTGGTCGCTATGAAGTGGATGGGTATGTGTATAATTCCTCTGAGGAGCCCAAGATCTTGATGACTGGAAAGTGGAATGAGGCAATGAGTTATCAACCCTGTGATTTGGAAGGGGAACCACTGGCAGGCACTGAACCAAAGGAGGTTAGTTGTTTCTACTATTATTGTTATTATTGTTCTATTTAAAGAAGTTATTGTTAAAATACTTCGTATGGTTGTTTGAATTTGTTGACATATTGCGTCTCATTGTATCTTTCTCAAGATTATAATCTTTTGTATTTTTCCTTGTTACGATGCAAAAATGTGCATGACTTGCTAAGACTATGGTTGCTGATATCCTCTGTAAACCATACTTCATAATTTACCTTGTTCATCACATTAGGCTGTGTTTCATGTTAGTTGGTTGCTGAAGTTTCTGCCCAAATTACTGGTTTTCGGAATCATTAGATTCATTACTTGTGACCTAGGTTATGGATATCGTCCCTTCTTAGTGACCTCTTTGAGGTGGCTATGTGAAAAATACTTTCTGCATAATAACTCTATTTCTGTCGTTTCAATCTCTTTCTTAAGATATATCTCACAAAATTAGAATAAACAAAATGAAACTTAATTAAGTGGGCTACTCTGTGAGATATTCGGACAAGCTTCCTTTTCCAGAATTGTTTGTGGGCTATGAAGAGTCCGTCTTTTAGTTCACTAAGTCTAACCTACCATCAGTAAATGATTGATAGTAGGGGTGAGATTATGGACGTGCAGTCATCATCATGCCTTGTGAAGTAGATCATGTGTGTTTTTTCCTTCTTACTAAGGGGCTAGATTGATTGGATATCATGTTTAGATATTTATTCCTGGGTAATCCATAACTTTAGTAATTTACATATTCTTGAAGATCAGAAAACTGACTTTTTTATCTGAGATTTTGAAGAATTTGCAAACTGAGCTCATGCCATCATTCTATTATCCATTATTCAGGTTTGGAGAGTTGCAGATGCTCCAAAGAATGACAAGTTTCAGTATACTCAGTTTGCCCACAAGTTAAACAGCTTTGACACTGCCCCTAAGAAGTTATTGGCATCAGATTCTAGATTACGTCCTGATAGATATGCTCTTGAGCAGGGTGATCTAAGCAAAGCTGGCCATGAGAAGAACAGGTTCCTCCCTCCCTTCCTCTGTCTATCTGATGTGTGTGTGAACAGAGCAAGTTGGTTTTATGCGGAGATTATAGAAATTGCTTTTAGGAACTAGGAAGTTTCTTATGTATCATCATAATGAATTTTCGAACACCTGTTACTTGGTTGATGGCTATGAGGAACTTGCCTTCCTACTTTGATAACTGGAGGTAATTTATAAGTTTTCTGTTCTGTCATTTCAGAATGGAAGAGAGACAGAGAGCTGAGAAGAGGAAACGTGAGGCGAGTGGTCATCAAATCACCTCTAAATGGTTTGACCAAACTGACGAAATTCACCCAACACCATGGGGTGAGTTGGAGGTGTACCAGTACAATGGCAAATATACTGAGCATCGTGCTGCTCTAGATAGCTTGGATTGTGTCGAAGAGGTTACCTTTCAATCGATCGAGTTCAACCCATGGCAATATGACAATTTGGTTGCTGAGTGAAGTGCTCATGTATTACTAGCCTGTATCATAGTTTCTTTTTTAAATTATTTTCCATTGTCCAGTCATGTAGTCCTTACTTATCGTCGTGACAGATTGGAGTTGCTGTATTCTTTCCATTTGCCTTCAGTCATTTTGGTTTGTATACTGTCTTAGTCAAGGATTTGATAATTTTTGTGGTTAATATGCTTAAGCAATTTATAGTACAAGGGATTATAGCATCAAACTTGCAATTATGGACCCGAATCATGTATGTACATCATACGTGTATGTTCTTACACAATTATGAAGTCATTTCACATCCTGGCATGGCCAGGACAGGTTCAAATTATGAAAAATTCCGATCTCTGCTTGCGGCTGTCATGTGCAGACCATGGTACTGTCCTTGTCATGTCTGTATTGTGTCTGTCATGGGTTTGTCATGGCAAGAGTTGCTGTTTATACACAACAGGTAGTTTATAACCAGTATTTAAGTTCGAACTATATATATTTTGTTTGCACCGATAAATTGAGCCAATATTAGTCTCAAATTACTCGTACGAACCCTAAAACATGCCTTTTTCATCTGAACTAAAACGTGTGATGAGAGTGTTGATGAGGAAATTAGCTGTGGTTGGCAAGCCGGTTTTGTCGAGAAGGGAAGGTGGGGGCTGGTCTTCTATGTGTGATGTGCTCTTAAGAGCTTGATTTTAGGAAAAACCATTAATTATTGCTTAATCTCACACGCTTTTTTGCCTTAAACTTGGTTTAAACTCTAAATCTTATCCCGAAATTAGTGTATTTCCTAGAATTTAACCGTGTGCTTTTCCACAGGGGCATGGTAATAAATAAAATTATTAGAAAACTAATAACGTGAAAAATGACCCTCCTAATTCCAAGAAAAATATAGATACTTTATCTCAACTCTAGAGTCTGGAGAAGAGAATAAAATAATATTTTTTTTCCAGTCAAGATAATCTGGTATTCGGTTTTCACATTAAGTACCGATTAATAAAAAAAAATCTCTATGTTTTAAAGATTATTTTATTTTATTTGATTATGTACATGGAAATTTAGCTTTTAAACTTTCTTTTTAGTAGAAAAACTAATTATTAAAACTGAAAATGGCAAATCATGTGACAAAAACACTAGTAATTATCAGGAAGAAGACTGAATTTTAATAATAACTGTTAACTATGCAAATTGGGCCTATGTGGGCCAAGGGACCAGGAGATGATGGCCCATGGATTATTAACAAAAGAAGGACATGCTTCTTCAAATTTCAAACATTCAAAAAGGTTCTCTTTAAAATTTAAATTAACCGGTTGAATTTTTCTCAAAATAAAATTATTAACCGGTTGAAGAGCATCATACTATGCGGTGTTCGGTTTTCTACTGTAATTAGTATTATTTTACTCTTTTAAACGAGAGAAACTCTGATTTAAAATTTTACTAATTTGTTCATTGATCCGTGTAATTTAAAATTTTTCTATTGAAAATATTATTAATCCCAAATTTAACATTATTAAACCAAAATTTTTACTATTACCATGATCTAAATTCATAGCAGAATTGTCCACAAATTTAATCATTTATTACAACAAAATTACCCAACGTGTTTTCTTGAAAAAAAAGAAGAAAAAAATAGAAAAGGAGGAATTAAAATTACCAAACGTATGTTTTTCTCCTCCAAGAATGAGATAAGATTAACCCACATGCATGGAACGTCTTCCACGTGTCAGCTACAGAACTCATTCTGCGGGTTTTAGTGGATCACCCCAAACAAAGGAGGAACTGGTCCAACGAGCTTTTACCCTTCTCACCGGCAATAGCCGGTGACCATCACCGGTTAGGCAAGTCATCAAGACACCTTTTTTGGGTGGTGGGACAAACCCCCTAAAGGATGTATATAAAAAGGGAGAAAGAAAATAATGGGTTTAAGAAAAATAAAAACACTTGGGTGGTTTTCAGGGGGTTTTTGTTGATCAGACATCAAAAGAAAGTTAAAAAGAACCAATCTTTCTTTTTGGGTGAGTTTTTCCTTTGTGTGCACCTTATTTCTTACTGTTGATGATTCCGATGTTCGAATTCTTTCCAATTTGACTGCTTTCAGGGCAAGACTTTCTCTCACTGTGTTGGTTTTTAATGAAATTCTGACAGTAATTTTCTGAATTCTGAATTTCCATTGTCAACTGTTTCATGTTTCTGTTATTTCTTTGATCTGATTGGATCTCTTTTTCACAAATTTGTGATCTTTTGAGCATAATTGAGCAAATTTCTGATTTGGTAGATGTTTGTTAGTTGCTAAAATGGGTATTTAAATGCTTTTGTTTAGAAGTAGTTGAGGTTTTTGTAAGGGTTTTGGGATCTGAGTCCCAATTGGCTAAGACATTAATTATTGCTGTGTAGTTTATGTCAGGCTTTCTATTTTTTTAATGGGAGGATTAAAAGTTGCTTTTTTTGTGTTGTTTTGTTGTTCTTGTAGTTTGCAGGGATCAAAGGTTTCGGCTTTAGGTGTCGGTGATTTCTGACTTGATATCGCGTGAAAACGGATGTTGCTATTTCAAATGTAATCGTCTATCTTTCTTGATTTACTCATTTAAACGATCATTCTATTTAGAGAAGAACTTTATTTCGTGGCATTTGTTGGGAGAAATGGCTTATTTTCCTTATAAATTTCAATCGGCTGTCTGATTCCAGACAATTTTCCATTTTCTCGAAGGTGCTGTCTAGTTGTTGTAATGTTGATGTGCTATCATATTGCGTATTGTTGTATGCATTGTCTTTTAATCTGTACACTTGTTGTGATCTTCTGATGGGTTCCATCTCTTGGCCTTCTGCAGACTCAGCCCGCTGCTTACTTTCGTTTAATGAATTCTATTTGCAATGAACGTCTGAGATATGGTATTGCAAAGGAGGTTAGACTATGGTTTTAATGGTTACCAGGCACCAGTGGTGCCTCGAGCATCCAGATCAGCTAGGGTAATGAAATGCTACTACATTCCTAGGTTGTCTTGTTTGTGTTAATAGTCAGCGTCCTGATCTTACGAGTCTTTATTATTGGTTCTAGGGAAGGGGTCATTTCAGGAAGAAGTGTGAGGATAATCGGATACAGGCATTTGAAATTTTGGCTAGCGTAGCAGGAAATTTACTGCAAGAGGGTGAAAGTTCAGGTCTATCTAATTCGGCATGTGGAAATGATCAATATGATGTAAAAGATACTGTTAAATGGGACCCAAAGGATGTGGGACAGTTACTGAAAGCAGAAGCCTCTGAGAAGGAGACCTCGAATGAGAAAACCTTTGCGTACACGCCTGGTTCACAAGGGTATCATCCAAGTTATACTTTGAATCAACTGTCGTCCAGTCAGGACAATTTCAGTTTAAAAGGAAATATAGCTTCTAACCATTCAGAGAAGACAAATGTTGCAGAGAAATTGACTTCTGTTAGTAGCAAAACTTCTACTGGGAGCCCTTCTAGCAAAGCGGGAGGAGAGTCTCCTTGTGCCTGGAAACTTTTTGAAGGCCAACCAGAGGATGTAATCGAGATAAAACCTGAATCTGATTTACTAAATACTAGAAGCACTGACAATATATCTCACACCATTAATGGGAGTTTGGGAGATGCAATGGAAGTTGATGTCGATGCTCGGGCACATTCTTGTTCAGAAAGCAACATCAAGACATCCTTGTTCAAGGACTGCATAGCTCCTGGTTCTTTTCCTGGTCATTGTAATAATATAAAAGTAGCTAGAAGGGATGATGACGAAAACTCACTTCGGGGCTCTCAGCTTGGTGCTATGGGGAAGTCCCATAGGTCAGTTCCATTTGCTGGGGATCGAAGAGTAAGAGCTGCCTCTAGAGATTGGAGATATGCTCAAAATTTGAAGAGTGGGGATCATTTTAGAAATGGTAATTGCCAACTTGTATAGTGACTTCTGCGCTCTTATTATCTGGCAATATTTATGAATCTACCATTTTAAATTCTGTTTCTATATAACTAATCATGGTTTCCAATGATGTTTCCAGATAGGAAGATGAAACCAGTTTACAATAATAGGGGGTCCTGTTTTAGTCACTACAGATCTCAGAAGATGTTTCCTTTCAAGAAAAGGAAGTTCTTTGATCTAAGCCCATTATCCACTTCAGACAGAGAATTTCTTTGTGAAGAAATAAATAATTCCTCTGATGAGCAAGCCAACTATGATGACTTTGGTCCAGGTGCGACAACGCATGCTTGCAATCTTGTCTTTCAGTTTGTTTTCTCTTTGTTGAGGCTTTGGGTTACATTCACTCCTGGATGATTAATCTTCACTCTTAATGCAGTAACTGGAGCAGCATCCTCAGCTGCTCAACAAGCACGCACAGATGCAAGGGAGTGCAATGGTAAGAAAAATCATGAAAGAATGTGGTGGCTGGGATCAAGTTTATTGACGATTCATTTTGTTGGGGAAAGTTCTTACATGAATTTATCTTCATTATACAGTGAAACTTAGCATCAAATCATTCAAAGTTCCGGAGCTCTTCGTTGAAATACCTGCCACGGCGACCGTCGCCTCACTGAAGGTCCACTTCTAACTGGTTTTTTGTCTATATGCTATGCTTCTTTTTCTGAGCTGTGTCTGTGATTATCCTTAGCGGCATCTAATACTTGACATTGTGTAGAGGACAGTCATGGAAGCAGTGAATACTATACTTGGAGATGGGCTACATGTTGGTATCCTTCTTCAAGGAAAGAAGGTCAGAGATGACAGCAAAACCCTGCTTCAGACAGGCATCTCTGAAGATGATAAGCATGGTAGTCTGGGTTTCATTTTAGAGCCCAATCACACGCGAATAACATCAGCTTCCTGCACTCACCATCATCTTGCCCCGGGCAATAGACCAGGGGAGCTAACTAGGTGAGCAAATAATCATTCGCACTCCATTTATGTGTTTATATCCGCTGCATGCTTTTGTAGTTAATCAAAACCGAAAGTTGATGTTATTTGTTCCCTCATCAGGCATACTGCATCTTTGATGATGCAACCAGGAGCTTCGAATGGCTCGCCAATTCCTAAGGAATTGAATTTTGGCACTCGTTTGGGTAGTGATCTAGCTGTTGCTCCATCTTGTGCTGATACTTCGACAATCAATACTACATCAGATTCCCGAGCTTTGGTTGCAATGCCCTCCATTGGCATGGAAGCATTAGCTGTAGTTCCCTATAATCGAAAATCTGGGCATCCAGAGTTTGGACAGCGGCGGATGAGGAGACCGTTTTCAGTTTCAGAAGTAGAAGCACTAGTTCAAGCTGTTGAAAAACTTGGAACAGGAAGGTTTGTTCCACGGCCATTACTTTTATTTTGACTGTGGAATACATAGTTGCACAGTGTAGAATGATGAGAAGTAAACAACGTCCGAGTGTTATCTTGTTTTTCAGGTGGCGTGACGTTAAATTACGTGCTTTTGACTATGCCAACCATAGGACCTATGTGGATTTGAAGGTATGTAATTCATCGATACATGGTCTTATGTCATTCTTGGGTTTTTGCTATTGTGAGTGCAGAATTCCCGTTCCCTTGGTTGCTCTTATCATCATCATACGTGAAATGAGTGACAATGATGAATATAGTTCCTTGTTTCTCTTAATAATGTACCACCGATGTTTTTGTAGGATAAGTGGAAAACACTGGTGCATACGGCGAGAATCTCTCCACAGCAAAGGAGGGGTGAACCTGTGCCGCAGCAGCTTCTGGACCGTGTCCTAGCTGCACACGCGTACTGGTCGCAACACCAGGCTCGGCAACAGGTTAAATCTGTAGTTTGATGCCTTGAAGCTGTTCCTCGAAGAATTATCCAGGTTGGTTTAGTTAGCGGGTTGGAGAACGGGTTTAGAGCCGGATATTTGGCTGTTGTTAGTATGGTGTAAAGATAAATTATAGGAGGAATTTTTTTAATGTAAATTAAGTTCATGTAATGTCATCACATTGCCTTTGATGAGCAGCCCAGCAGCTTTCCCCTGTAAGGAATTTGGTGATCTGTACATGATTGTTTCACCAAGGGAAAGCATGTTTGGAGCAACACATCTTTGCCTCTTTTTTTCTTTTTTATCAAAGTTCAAAGTTTTAATGTGAAATAAGAGTAAAAAATATAAAAAATGTCAATTTTTTAGTTATTTTTTTCATATTGGCTATAGTTTTTTTTCTATTTAATTCTCCCGACGCTATGATACTTTTTGTAATTTTCTTCTATTACAATCTTAAAAATATCATTCTTCGTATCACCATAGATCGAGCTCATAATTTACTTGAGCGTGTTTTTACCATCTGTGCTACAACATCTTTTTTATAATTTTGATTATCTAACATGGTATCAATTCTTTTGGAACAAAAGTGTCTATATTTTATGGGAAGGAATTTGTTCTTTCTGCTGTTTAGCAGTGGCGCACCCGATGGATTTTAAATGCCAGTCATATGGTGCCAACTGGAAGCAGATGATTAATACTAAAAATATTCGTGTTTGAACTTGAAAACTTGATCTGCCGTGCACAAAACATTGAAGACTACTCTTATGCCGTAAGGAAGTTGCTCATTACTCATTAGACGGTGTTCTACCATCCCATACGAATAACATTAATCATATCTCTAAAAACTAAAATAAATTGAATTCTTTTTTTAATCAAGATATATATATATATATATATATATATTTTTTTTTTTGAAATAATAATCTAATATTTCCCTTAAAAAACAAATACAGAAGAAAGATTTCAATAAAGAGAAAAAAATATATTTGTGATCTGTTAAAATTAACAAATGTGGAGTTCTGATTGACTCAATTGCAAACGTGGTGTGTTTTTTTAGATATTTGGTACAAACGTAAAATGATATTATGATTTTTTCCTAATTTAATTAGAATCTATCATGAACAAATATAACAAACACATAAAGTAATTTGTGATTTAAAAAAAAGGCTAGACGATTTTTGGGTACTTGCGTTTACACAATTGTCTTAAATAAGTTTTTATATTTATAAGTGTCTAACGTATATTTTTTATGTTTGTCCAATTGTCTCAAATAGGTCAAATTATTTAAATTAACTCATTTTTTAATTTCTAAAAATTAATTAGGATATAATATCCGACCTGGCTTAAAAAAACAATACAAAATTAAAGGCAGGTAACGTGGTAGTAGCTGATGTGGTAAGGTACTAAAAAAGTAATCTTACTCATGAAGTGTGGCCCACTCATGCTACGTCAGCGGGGGAGGTGGGGTGGGACAGAACCTGGCTGGCTGGCACTTCCTCTTCGTTTTCACTATGAACTCCTCCACCAGCAGCAGCAGAGGAGCTTCACGCCTCCATAACTCCCAACCCTTAATTTCCTGTTTCTATCTCAATTTAGTCTTTGCTGATAATATAAGGACGCAAAACCTATAGAAATAGAATCCCGAGGTGGGTCGTTTTTGCACAACGACCCTCTCACGCTCGTGATTTGACTTGGTGTTCATTCAATAAGAAAAGAAAAGAACAGAAAAAAAAGAGTTGTGTGTTTGACCAGCACCTAGGGGTGTAAGAAACCGGACCGAACCGGAATGAACCTTCCCAAACCGCCCCGAACCGTAATATTCTGGTTCGGGGCGGTTCTATTTTACTAGAACCGGAAATTTCCGGTTTGGTTTCGGGTCTGTCAAATATAAAACCCAAAACCGAACCGTAGAACCGTTTGAACTGGAAATATTTATATATATATATATATATATATATATATATATATATTAGATATATCAATGTTTAGTTCTGTGTCTCAGTGGATAAAATTTTTATTGTTTTCCCTAAAGGGAAGGGGTTCGAATCCCCTTTCCCCTCAAAATCCTTTTTTCTAATTTTTCACATTAATTTCATTTTCCTTTCCAAATTGAAATCGACGAAATCAACAAATCACTTGACCTAGCTTCTTCTTTGTCTCCGCCGCTCGTCTCCACCCCTCTCAACAAATCAACAAATCCTTTCTTCACAAATCGACGACAACAAATCAACAAATCATTTGACAAATCCTTTCTTTACCCCTCTCACTCTCAGTCTCCGCGTCCGCTGTCGTCTCACCTCACTCTCGGACCCTCGCTGTCTTCATCGGCAGTCGTCTCACCTCCGCTATTTTCATTCTTCGTCATCCCTCGTCTCCGTTGTCACCTCATCTCCGTTGTCACCTCGCCTCGCCTCCATCACCACGATGACAACCAACAGTGAATCCATCAATGTAAGCCACATAAATCATAATATTGTTTTTATTTTTTGTTTTATTTTGATAAGGAGATGTGATGCTGATGCTAGAGCTAATTGAAACTGAAACTGGGACAACACAGAGAATGAGTCCTAAACGTGGCACTGTACAGAGAATGAATCTAAGGTTGCTGGGCTGATTGCTTGATGGTGGCTCATGATATCATCATGCTACTTTCTTTTATCATTTCTCTTCTTTCCTTTTCTCTAACAGCAAAATCATTTTCTGGGCTTATTTTTTCTTCTTATTATTTTTCAGTTTGGAAATAGATGGTTTTGTTTTAGACCAGTAAAGACCGACCAAGACCCTAATAAATCAAAACATCAATCAACTGTTAAAATTGTAATACATCATGATTATGCTATATAGTACTAGTATAAGTTAGAATATTTTTACCTTACAGCAACTATAGTTTTTTTATTAATTAATTAGTTATATTATTAATTATCATGCTAAAAGTGTATAAAAAATAGTAATTATCTTTGATGTTTGAGAACCTGACGCATTGTAGGAAATGATTAGTGTTGGTATTATGAAAGGATAGAATATGTAATCCTACTCCTAATTAAATAAGTAATACTACTACTACTACCACCACTATAATTATTTGGATTGAAGGAAACGATTAGTTTTGAGATTTTCATATTAGGATAGCATTAAGAATTGACAATAATTCAAAGATATTAAACTCCTGCGCCATTTCTGTTGTATTTAGATGAATTTTTCTGTTAGAGAATTGGTGATAGATAGTCATGGTTCATAGTAGTAGTGTTTTTATAGGATATTGTTAGGTCTCAAATTAGTTGGGATTACTGTGGTTTGATCATACTTTTATGTCATTATTTATACTGCATCACCATGACCTATGTTTTGGAAGCGCCCATTTTCATGGTCATTCTTATGTAGTCGTAGTGAACTTCGTGAGCAGCTGTCTTTATTTGGCTGACTACTTGGTTCTCTTAGTTCTCTGCTTGCTTCTTCTTTTTCCTCTTTGAATGTAATAATAGAATTTATTGATCTTCTGAAGGTGAAGCTTATTTGGAAAATGATATGTTTTGGATTTCAGATTTAGAAGAAATAACGTTGCTCTTGGTTAAGGATTCTTGCATGCTATTGTCAGGTGGTCACAAATGTTGCAATGCATGCCATATATGCTGTATTTATTTCCTTTTAAATGAGTTGGGTATATATATAGTTTTATGCATACTTTGCTGGGTTGTACCAGTATAGAGCTATGAAGGTTTTGCTGTATTATTATTATTATACCCACAACATTAAAATATTTTAAAAAAAACTTGAAAAAAAAAACTGAAAAACCGAAAACCGACCCGAACCGAACTGGAAATTCCGGTTCGGTTCGGTTCTAACAGATCAGAACTAGAATTTTCCGGTTTGGGTCCGGTTCTGACAAACCAGAACCGGAAATTTCCGGTTTGGTCCGATTCCAGCCCTAAAATCGGCCCAAACCGGCCCACTTACACCCCTACCAGCACCAGCACCAGCACCAGCACCATATCATTTTCTTTTTCTTTTTCTGACACATCATTTCCTCACCATTAATTCATCATCAGGTTATCTGGGCCACTGTCTACTTCCTTCCTTTCTTTCCCATTTCCACTTTCCAGCTCAATCTTTAATGGAAGTACCAATTTCTTGTGCCATTTAAGACCACCTATTCTTCTATTTGGTCTCCTAGCTAACACCCATTATACAACGACCCAGCCAAAATCCCTAGAAAATAATCCCTAAGACCGACCGGGACGTTGTGAGAGGAAAAGGAAGAAGGGGGGAGGTAAGTTCTGACGCGTAGGCTCCACTTGCTGTCGTGGACGAGTGCGACTTCATGGAGAAATTATAAACTAAACTTTCCATGTCAGTGTGTATATAAAAATCACCCAACTAATAAAATCATATCACTGTCATTAGTGAGTGATTATATATAAACGAGTCCATTAAAAATTACCCACCATTTAGAATTTTCAAATTTCAAATTTTATCGGGTGTAACCATCCATTATTTACATGTAACAACCTTATTAAGTTGAACGATCTTTATATACATAATGACAAAGGATCGCTGAATTAGTGTATAACTTCTCCATACTTTTTTTATTACTTTACCACCTCAACAAATTTTATTATTTTTAATCCATGTCGTATATTAATATGAGTAATTAATTTTTGAAATTTTCAAAAATTAAAAAATGAGTTAATTTAAATAATTGAACATTTTTAAAGAAATATATAGACAAATATAAAAATTTATATCGGATACTTATTAATATAATGATTTATTAGAGATAATTGAGCAAACGTAAAAGTAGTTTATTCTTAAAAGAAATGCACATAAGAAATTAATAAAAAGTTACAAACACCTAAGAATTAAATTAATTGAGCTTTAAGCCAACATATTCAGCATGAAGTTCAAAATAAAATTTCAACTCATTAAAAAATGGCAAATTTAGTGCATAAATCCAAGGGTGATTTCGTAATTCAATCGCCAAAAGTTGAGAGTGAGAGTGGACGTTACTCTCGACTGGGATTGTTCGGCGTCAATTTAAAAAGGAAAATGCCACATACAAAATGTTAAACACGTGTCGTCTAGTAATACGTTACCTAGGAAACATACATCCGTTAATTTTTCTTGTACCGTTGATTTATGTAGCGATTTGTCTGATGCGGATCGTTTTGCAATAAGAAGACCAATGGTTAAGATTTCTTCGTCCCACTGACCTTGAGAATCAGTCCTTTTTTACACTCTCCATCTCTTCCTCTCTGTCTGTGTTTTTATTCCAGATTCTGTTTCTGGGTTTTCATAAGGTACGTGTTACTATTTCTGGACTGTAGCTCTTTTTCCATTTTATTTTTGTATCTGTCGAAAATTTTATGCTCTTTGGTTGACTTCATGTGGTCTTATTAGCTTGTTGATGTTTCTGCAAAATCTTTGACGATTCTTCTATGTTGATGATGTATTTTGGAATAATGTGAATTAATGAACTTGATATGGTAATCTGGTTTTGTTTGGTTATTAATAAATGAAGCACTTGAAGCTTGTTGGTTGTTGATCTGATATTTGGATTTTGGTTTGTCTTTTTGCATCTTGTGGTTGTCATTCGTTTTATCTTGTTTTCCTCCAAAGAAATTGGAAAAAATTAGTATCTTTACAAATCAAAAAGAAAAAACAAATTCCATATTTTGCTGTTAATGAAGCTTACTTTTTTGGGTGTTTGAATAGCAGTTCATGCATTGGAGGTGTTGGATTAGATTACATTAGAAGTACAAGATTATGGATCCTCATTTGAGAGGATACTCCAGGTCTATCAATGGAGTCCATTTGGGAAACCAAGCAATCTCTACTTTTCCTAATCCAAATCTTGTTTCTCACCACGGATTTGAGAATACATTTGTGGATAACAATTTTAGGGATTTTCATTACCCTCCACCCATTCCAAAGCAAAGCAATGTGATTTCTGGGTTGAATTTGACCCATGAAGAAGATCCCTCAGAGGATTGTGAATTTTCAGATACAATGTTTAGGTACATAAGTCAGATGCTTATGGAGGAAGATATGGAGGATAAGACTTGTATGCTGCAAGATTCTCTAGATCTTCAAGCTGCAGAGAAATCATTCTATGATGTTCTGGGGAAGAAATACCCTCCTTCACCAGAGCCAAACTCTAGCTATGTTGAACAGAATGGTGAGGAGCTGCACGAAGGGTTTCGTTTGGATTATACTAGGTACAGTAGTTATGGAAATGGTTATTTAGATGAAATTACTGCAATGCACAATCTGACAGATCGCAACACCTTCCCGTTAGAAACTCAGACTCTCGATGTTAGAAGTGTATCTTTATCTTCGTATAGCTCTTCGAATAGTGTAATTACCGCTGTGGATGGGCTGGTGGATTCTCCTAGCAGTACTTTTCAAGTGCCTGATTGGAATAGAGAGAGCCAATCAATTTTGCACTTTAAAAAGGGGGTAGAGGAGGCTAGAAAGTTCCTTCCTCGTGGTAATGACTTCTTTCTTAATATCAAGGCCAATACTTATTTGCCTCAAGAACCAAAGGAAGGGACAAATGAATTTGCAATCAAAGTGGAGAGGAGGGATGAGGGAGAGTGTTCACCTGGTGCATCAAGGGGAAGGAAGAATGCTCACAGGGGGGATGGAGAGATAGAGGAAGGGAGGAGTAGCAAGCAACTCGCTGTTTATGCTGAATCCACTTTGCGATCAGACATGTTTGATAAGGTCTTACTTTGTCTTCCTGGGGAATGCAAATCTGACTTAACAGGTCTCCGCCAGGTCTTAAAGCATTCAGCAGTAAAAAATGAGCAGAATGGAAAAGCAAAGGGATATAGTGGTGGGAAGGGTCGTGGTAAGAAACAAAATGGGAAAAAAGATGAGGTGGATTTGAGAACCCTTTTGGTTAATTGTGCTCATACTGTTGCAGCTGATGATCAAAGGACTGCACATGAAATTTTAAGGCAAATTAGGCTGCATTCATCTCCATTTGGAGATGCAAATCTCAGATTGGCTCATTGCTTTGCTAATGGTCTTGAGGCACGTTTAGCAGGCACTGGTAGCCAGATTTACAAAGGTCTAGTTAGTAAAAGAACGTCTGCAGCTGATATTTTGAAAGCTTACCGTCTGTATCTTGCTGCATGCCCTTTCAGGAAGATTTCTAATTTAGTTTCTAATAGAACAATAAGGAATGCTGCAGGGAAATCAATGAGGCTTCACATCATAGATTTTGGTGTCCTTTATGGTTTTCAGTGGCCCACCTTCATTCATCGGCTCTCATGCAGGCCAGGTGGTCCACCAAAGCTTCGGATGACTGGAATAGAATTCCCCCAGGCTGGGTTTCGACCAGCAGAGCGAGTTGAGGAAACAGGGCGTCGCTTAGCAGCTTATGCCAAGCAGTTTGATGTGCCATTTGAGTATCATGCTATAGCAAAGAAGTGGGAAACCATAACACTTGATGAGCTAAAGATTGATAGGGATGAAGTTGTGGTGGTTAACTGTTTGTATAGGGCTAAGAACTTACTTGATGAATCTGTGGTCGTGGACAGCCCGAGAAATATGGTTCTTAACTTGATAAGTAAGATAAATCCTGATATTTTCATTCATGGAATCACCAATGGGGCCTACAATGCACCTTTCTATGTTACTCGGTTTCGAGAGGCTCTATTTCATTTCTCTGCAATGTTTGATATGCTCGAAACTATTGTGCCACGCGAGGATGAGGAGAGAATGGTGCTTGAGAAAGAGATACTTGGCAGGGAGGCTTTGAATGTCTTGGCTTGTGAGGGCTGGGAGAGGGTGGAGAGGCCTGAGACATACAAGCAGTGGCATGTTCGTTGCTTAAGGGCTGGGTTTGTGCAGGTTCCTTTCGACAGGGAGATTGTGAGGCTAGCAACTGAAAGAGTAAGGAAGTTCTACCATAAAGATTTTCTAATCGATGAAGATGGTCAGTGGCTGTTGCAAGGTTGGAAGGGAAGGATCATTTATACTCTTTCTGTTTGGAAACCTGCCTCCAAAGCATGAACAATGATGAAAACCCAGGATCTACATCTCGGGACGTTCTCACCATGCTAGTTACTTCCTAAGGTAATGCTGCTTTTCGTTTGTTGGCTATGCAATGTTGTTGAAACTTGCTTTTACCACTGATGGCCGATGAATCTGCATTTGTGATACAGATCATGTAAGGATTCATTGCCATGAACCACCACCGAGTCCGAGCGGATTGAAGGTTGGCAATTTCACTTCTTGGGAAGAGTGGCAAAATGTACATTTTTCACTAAATCTTTTTTGATATAACAATCATCTGGTTGAAGTAACACTTCTGTGGAGAGAAAAATGGTCAGGTTAACAACCTCAACATGTCCAAACATTGTCAGGTCTATTTTTCATAAAATGCACATAATGATGTTTATTTCGGAAAATAAGATGCATAAGGTTCATCCATCCGGCGCTACCAAAATCCAGGGCCTCATCTTTTTTGTTGACTCGTGGTTTGGAGCTAGAAGCCCGGTTTGAGTCTGGCCAAGGTTTAGGAGCTATGTTATCGTATTTTGTGATATATATGATTTAATGCTAATTTTTATTGTTTGATAGCAAACCTTAAAACAAAATTGCAGATTTGATAATTCGAACTTGAAATTTAAAATTTTCTATAGTAAATTACTAACTTAGGAAACATTTAATGATAAATAAGATCTTACATAACTAGTTGCTTTAAAATTTCAACATGTTCTTGGCTTGTTTAAAATATTTAAATTAATTTCTTTTTTTCTTTTTAGCTTAAGTAGTGTTTTGAACTCGTGTTTATTTTATAAAATAATATTTCTTTTCGTGTACTTATTAAAAGATAATGTCATGCAAAATTAATTTTTCTAATTTTTAAAATTTTGAATGATTTAATTCAAAATTAAAGGATAAATTGAGTCATGCTAGTAAAATTAGAAAAATTAACATGGCCTCCACGCCACTTAAGCTTCTTCTTTTTTTCTTGTGCAAAGTAATTCTTTTATTATTATTATTATTATTATTATTATAAAAACTTAAAAGCCCATTATCCTAACACTACTATAATCAAGCCCAGCCCATTATCCTAACACTGAACGCGGAACAAAATTAGTCACCGACTCAACAGTCACCAAGGGTAAAACAGGCAGTGAAAAAGTTATCCAAGGTTAATCAAAATCAGTTCGAGTCCCGTCGCCAAAACAAAAACTACACTCCTCAGCTCTTTCTTCTACATTCGTGACAAGTGCCTCTGCTGCTCTCGCAACCGTACTCGAAAAACTCCTAGAAAATCAAGGAATAAACGAAATCGATTTCATTTTCTCACCATCCAAGCAGGATTCTTTTTGTTTCTCTTTCATCCCATGTCTCCGTTGCCAACACCATGATCGTCTCCCGAATCGCTCGCTCTTCCTCCCGCGCAGCTCGCTCAACACTCCATAGAGTAATCAAATTTCTTTCTTTCTCTTTTGTGCGTTACTTTATTTCGTTTTACGAGGTCGTGTTCCTGATTTTTCTGAGGTTCCTGTGTTTTTTCTTACTCTTTTTCTTGATTTTTTTTGTAAAATTGTTTACAGGGTAGTAATTATAATGTGAGGAATTTGTTATACAACGAATCTGTGTCAAGATCATCATTTCCATTACCGGAAGACGCGTGCATTTCGCGCGCATTGGGGATTGTGCGTCGTTATGTTAGCTCTGCTGGAGCTGGGAAGCAGCTTCTGACTAACGCACAAGTGTGGAATGTTAATCGGAGTTATATTATTGCGAATCCGAGGGCTCGCCGGTTGTTTTCCAGTGAAACACCGAAGAAGCGAAGTAAGTAAAGGAAAAAAAAATGGTTTCTTTGAATGTTGAGGTGGCTGCTTTTGTGTGTCTGATGAAGTTTTTGTTTGGTTAATGCAGATTATGAGAACTATTACCCGAAGAATAAGAAAGAAATCCCAAAAGCAAATGAGCAAAAAAAGGAGTCAAAGGGTACCTCTTGACCATTTGCCTTAACTGCATTTTTTGGAGGGAGGGAGAGATAGACAATGTGCTTGAGACATGGCATTCATTTGTATGCTAGTCATATTGCTCATATGAGTGTGGCTCTGTGTGTTTGAAGATGATGAGGGTTTGTGGTGTGAACATTGTAGTTCTGAAAAATGGTGATTCAATTTTTTCTTTTCTTTTAACTGGTCTTGATTCGTGGATTTTCTTTCATTCTTTCCATAAGTGAATGTGTGACTGATAAAATGAAATTAATTGGGAACTTTTTGTAGAAGTTTAAGGAGTGTTTTAGATTAATGGTTCTTCTTGGCAAACCACAAGGTGTAAGTGGTTTAGGGAGTTCCTTTATGTTTTTTCCAAACCTGAAATGTCAACCCTTCAGAAGTTCGTTGCTGAAGAAAAGAACAAACAGTCATAGTGTCTCCTTAAATGTGCAGGTGGCAACATGTTGGATGCTTAAAGCAGTTTTCAATACTGAAATGTTCTCTTGCTATGCTCAATGGTGCCATATTCTAAAGGCATTGTTACAGCTTAAACTTTTTTTTTTAGGTTTAACGGTTCATTTACAGAGGTTGCACACATAGTCACATTTATTTTCTAATATTCCTTTAGTGTTCCATGCATTGGAGTGCTTTTTCTTTTTCTGTTATGTGCCCCTTAGTTTCTTTATGGAAGGAAGTATCTTTTTTCTCCTTTTTTTTGTTGGATATCTACCCATCAGGAGTTCTATGAAATGAAGTATTTGAGGTACCACGATGACCAACTTTTTTTACTTTGTAGAGGAATCATGTGGTGGTGGAGGTGTGGATTCCATGAACTTTAGCAAGCTGGTTCAAGAGGCAATAATTCCATCTCTACTGCTTACCATTTTGTTTGCACCTACGGTTTTAGGCAGGAATGACGAGAAGCAGGTTAGAGTTTCTAAAATATTTTTCATCATTGGGTTTCTGTTTCCAATAGAGATAAACTCGAAGGAATAAGTTTTTTGTAATTCCTACGTTCAATTATTGGGTCAAGCATTATGGAATTGCTTCACTTTTAGCAGAATCAATTCTCTTTCAAGCTGTTCCATACCGTTAAGCTTCTTGTTTCATTCAGATTAGTTTCCAAGTATTCAAAAATCAGCTACTTGAACCTGGTTTGGTGGATCACATTGTTGTTTCAAATAAGTCAGTTGCAAAGGTGTTTGTGAAGAAGGAGCCACAACGAGCAAGCCAAACTGGTGATGATATTGTGAAGGGTCCTTCAGATGGGATTCCTACTAGAAAGAATGTTGGCCAGCACAAATTTCACTTCAACATAGGAAGTGTTGAATCTTTCGAGGAGAAGCTGGAGGAAGCACAGAAAGCACTGGGGATTGATCCTCATGATTATATTCCTGTAACTTATGTGGATGATGTGAACTTGTATCGTGAGTTTATGAGGTTTCTTCCATCAGTTTTACTTTTTACCATCCTGTGGATCATGGGGCAAAGAATGCAGGGTGGTCTTGGTGTTGGAGGCTCTGGTGGACGAGGGGGTCTTGGGATATTTAACTTTGGAAAATCAAATATTACAAAGTTGGATAAGAATGCCAAAGATAAGGTTTGCCACTTAATTTTTGGATAAAAGTTTTTTGTCTTGTCCTGCAACTTCTTTTGCCCTGTTCCTTAATGAATAAGCACCATGTTGAATTAAGATGAATGGCTGTCATCATTTTTTTCCTGCCGGTGTCTGCATGATGCCTTGTTGTTGGGAACAGTAGATTTTAGGGATTTTACCTAACGCTTACCAGAATTATTAGTTTTTTTCAAAATTTTGAACTTAGGACTGATTTGGTTTTTTTATTTTTTTATTTTTTTATTTTTTTATTTTTTTTATCTAAAGATATAGATGAATGATAAGCCATGTGATTTTTCATTGATTTAGGTGTTGTTTAAAGATGTAGCTGGTTGCGATGAAGCAAAACAAGAGATCATGGAGTTTGTGCACATTCTCAAGAATCCAAAGAAATATGAGGAGTTGGGGGCTAAAATTCCTAAAGGTGCAATTCTTGTAGGCCCTCCTGGCACAGGGAAGACGCTTCTTGCAAAGGCAACTGCAGGAGAGTCTGGTGTGCCCTTCCTGTCTATGTCTGGTTCAGATTTTATGGAAATGTTTGTTGGAGTTGGACCATCCAGGGTGAGAAGTTTATTTCAAGAGGCAAGACAGTCTGCCCCCAGTATTGTATTCATTGATGAAATAGATGCAATTGGCCGGGCAAGGGGACGAGGAGGCTTTGCGGGTGGTAATGATGAGCGTGAAAGTACTCTTAATCAACTTCTCGTAGAAATGGATGGATTCGGGACGACTTCTGGGGTTGTTGTACTTGCTGGCACAAACAGGCCAGATATCTTGGATAAAGCTCTGTTGAGACCTGGCCGATTTGATCGTCAAATCACCATCGATAAACCTGACATCAAAGGCCGTGACCAAATATTCCAGATCTATTTGAAGAAGCTAACACTTGACAATGAGCCATCTTATTATTCTCAGCGATTAGCTGCTCTTACTCCTGGATTTGCTGGTGCAGACATTGCCAATGTTTGCAATGAAGCTGCTTTAATTGCCGCAAGGAATGAGAGTGCACAAATTACAATGGAACATTTTGAGGCGGCCATTGATCGAGTAATTGGTGGTTTGGAAAAGAAGAATAAGGTATCATGTAAACTTTAATCCTGCATACCTCTTATATATGTCAATATGTTTTATGCTGTGGTCCTTAGTCCAAGACTAGTCTGATAGCTGCAGATAACCGTTTATTGAGACAACCTTACAAATTTAACTGAAAGCACCAATTTGTTGATTCGTCTTAAAAAGATACTTCCAGTGGAATGTAGTCCATAATATGAGTTGTATTTTTGTGCTCATAATGATGCCTCACGGCATATCTAATTTTATACTTTCTGAATAGGGTTTTGTTTTGCCATTCTGTTCATGTTTGGTTCCCACGGGATATAATTGAGAACATTAACTAATCTGATTTTAACACTATACTGCGGTGTGCTACTCTTATGCCAGTGCTCTAAACGATCGATAGCCTGTACATTATCATTTTGTCTTCACTGGCTCATTGGCTTACTTTTTTTATTTACTTGTTTCTTACTTGAAAGCATAACAAAGGAAAACTTCATGTAGTCACTATGTCTCAGGTGTTTTGCTGCCTAGTTACTCTTTTATTTGTTTGATCTGAGAGAGAGAAAAACTGATAAAGCTTTTCCATGATTCTTTATGCAGGTTATAAGCAAGCTTGAAAGGCGGACTGTCGCATACCATGAATCTGGTCATGCTGTTACTGGTTGGTTTTTGGAGCATGCAGAACCATTGCTTAAAGTAACAATTGTTCCACGCGGTACAGCAGCACTCGGGTTTGCTCAGTATGTTCCCAATGAGAATCTCTTGATGACCAAAGAGCAGCTATTTGATATGACTTGCATGACACTTGGGGGTAGAGCAGCTGAGCAGGTGACATATCATTACTTTTACCAAATGACGATACTGACTAAGTTAATGAAAAGTTTATATTCATGATAATGAATTGCTTATTAAGTTATTAGGGCTTAATATGAAAAAACTGAAGGTGAGAAACCTTAAGGTTGAGGATTTCCTAATGTACTGTATACCATTGTGAATATGTGTTCTTACTCTTATGTTTGAAAACTTTTCCCTGATGGAGCTTAATAAACCTATGTTGTAGATGCTTTACTCTTTCTCTGCGTTAGTTGACAGATGCATACACATAATTTTCGATTGGATGGCAAAGAACTTGAACTTGATAATTTAGGTTTTGCTGTGGTTGTTGACATGGTGCCATGAATTTTAAATGTAGGTTTTATTGGGGAAGATTTCAACTGGAGCGCAGAATGATTTGGAGAAGGTTACCAAGATGTCCTATGCCCAAGTGGCAGTCTATGGTTTCAGTGAAAAGGTTGGTCTTCTTTCCTTTCCTCAAAGGGAAGACAAGTTTGAGATGACCAAGCCCTATAGCAACAAGACCGGTGCAATTATTGACAGTGAAGTGAGGGAATGGGTGGGCAAGGCGTACGATAAAACACTACAATTGGTAGAGGAGCACAAGGAGCAGGTCGCTCAGATTGCAGAGCTGTTGCTTGAGAAGGAGGTCCTGCATCAAGATGACCTGGTTCAAGTACTTGGAGAGCGACCATTTAAGTCGAGCGAGCCCACGAATTATAATAGGTTCAAGGAAGGATTTCACGACGATGACAAGGAATCTGAGGAAACGACCAAGGGTGATCGTGGTGGTGGTGGATCTCCGCCGCCCTTGGATGATGGTAGATCATCGCCACCCTTAGAACCAGAAGTCGTTCCGGCATAAATTATTGAAAAAGAAGTTAACCATGTATAAAGGGAGTTCTGTCTAAGTTAATTGCACGTTTTAACTTAATTGAATTACTAGAAATCGTAAATACACCAAAGGTGTAAATGATAACATACTCTTTCTAGGATCGTTGGACTTTTGAATGGCCGATTTATTGGCGCTTTTAACAAATGGATGGACGAATGGTTGATTGTGTTAGTTTTTGTCAGATGTAGCGCGTTTTTAGTTGGAACTTGGAAGAGGTGTTGGTTGGGCCGTCTTGGAATTTCTAAAACTAGATGAGCTTAGATGCTTTGAACAAATTGAACTGGCTTAATGATTCATTGCACCCTACGTTTGTGTTTTTTCTTTAATGTTCACCCCACTTTTTACATTGGACCCTTTTGTACTCTCGACTATTTTCTTTGTTTTCTTATTTTCTAAAAATATCTAATAAATAATTTTATTATCTGATGTGTCGTAAATAAAAAATAAAAACATGGCAGCATATCATTGGGTGTTCAAGTTGTGTACTATGTTGTGAAAAAAAAGGTAGTGAGATTTGAAGCTTGATTGATTAAAACTCATCCAAACACTTAACCACAAATCCACTAATTGTCTTTGGCTTTGGTGTTGCAATTTTAAATTATATAGTTTCTATGGGTTAACCGTAAAATAATACATTATTAAATGAGATAATTATAATTAAGTATATTTAAAATAAAATAAAACTGATTGAACAAATAATTGTTCAAATTTGATGTATATTAATAAAATTATTTATTGAGAATAAAGATTTAAAATACCAACATAATTGTGGTAAAATGTTAAGAGATTTGTCCATTTTTAACCAAATCGAGTTCAAGCTTTGAGAATGGAGAAAATCATATTGGAAGCGTCACCTTCCCTTGGGAGCTCGACAGAGCTCGAACAAAATTAGTCTTAATTGAGGGGAAACATAAGGGAAAAAAAACATTTAAATTAATTTTTTTTGCAAAGTAGATTATTAAATTAATTATATGTAAATAAAATAATCAATTGTAATCTTCACATCTTTTTGGTGGTATAACCTTGAAAATAATTCACTAAGAAATAATTTTATTATAATTTTTTTGTTAAGTAAATTTATTATAATTAATTATATATAAAATGAAACTAAGTGAATTGTATAGATAATTATAAAACTTTTAAATGTATATTAACTTATTTTATTTATTGAAAAAATTAATTAATTATAATCTAAATAGTATGTTGATGGTAAATATGTGAAAATAATTCTCACCAAGAAGAAACATATAAAAATGAAGACTTTATTGTCATAATAGATTGACAATATATCTCATCCTTTTATCTTAATTTAAACACGCTCTTTTGACAAATGAACATAAAACCACAAAAAATTGTGATCGAGATGGGGCGGACTCTAAATTTTGGACCCCTCATCCTTAAACGTCTAAATGTAGGGTCAGGTCCCAGCTGGGCTTATAAATAATATGGGCCAAATCATGGCGAACTCAACCCGATCTTGGATGATCAATAACGATCAGGTCTATTTCATTCTTTTAATGTGAGACCATGGTCACGTTGATTAGAAGAGTGGGGCATACTTTTTTCCTAATATTTTAATTCACAGAAATTCCACGTGTGGAAAAATGGAATTTACTGATTATAATTTGAGCTTAATTTCAAATTAAAAGTTTAAATATAGGCAAAAATGCATAGTTTCCTTAGCATAGGGACTTAATTGAAATTTTTCTTACAAATATGGAAAATTTTGGGCCACTTTTGCAGCCCAGTTCGAGCCATGAAGTTAGAACTTAAACTAATGCCATTTCTGTAAATACTGCAAGATATCAGGGGTAGTATAGCCATAAAGTGTCTCGGTTTCTCCAAACTAATCATTACCGTAAGAATTGTGCCTACACCCAAACGAAGAGAGTATTTTAAGCGAAAAAAGAAACAAAAACAAGAATAACATAGTGAATTGAATTCTTCCTCTACTTTTAAAAAATGGAGGTTGCGGGTTGCCTTGGAAGAGGATAGTTGCTGGCTGCCATTATTAAGTCCATCAGTGGCTATATTATGGTAGAAACAGGACTGAATGGGCAACCACCAAAGGTGGATCAAAGCTCAGTGGCTTACCTGGACATCAGAAAATCGACAAAATAGAGTTAGCTTTTTGCAAGTTCCCCAATGTAATGGCCTTTGTTGTAAACCAATCAAAGATTCTGGAATAATAATAATAATAATAATAATAATAATAATAATAATAATAATAATAATAATAATAATAGGACTAATAATTCACCACCAATCATTTGTGGGTTTTTATTTTAGTACTAACTTTTTAAGATAAGGATAAAACTAGCTAGAGGAGTGGAATTCCTAATGGTTTTGCATTGGTGAGGTCCCATGAGAGTGCATCATTAAGTTTGCGGCTGAATGATACGATGCCACCAAATAGCTCAACCATACAAGCTACCAAGAAAAACAACCAAGCTTTTGGATGCCACACACTAAACCAATCATGCATTTTAGAACCCCAAGTCGTTATAGATCCGGGTCAATCGTTCAACTAAACTCTACCCAATTTAATCATTAAATCATTAAAATATAAGATGTATCTATATTTAAATATTTAACTTAAGAATTAAAATTAAATAAATTTTTGATCTGACTCGTTCAAGTTCAACTGATCCTATCATCCTCACTGAATGATTATTCTTTAATCAATTGCACTTTTAGTCTAAGTAGCAAGATTGGACCAAAGAGTTTGGAATTTGTAATGAAATGCCAATGTTTAGTGTTTAGTGACTAAGAAAGGGTCACTTACAAACTACTTTTGCTTGTGGAGACCCTAAACATTGGTTTGCAAGTGATTGAGACACATTTATACCATCACTTTTTCTAACATATTTTTTTATACTAAGAAAGTTTCGCTCCTTTTTTCCAATAAATAAATAAATAGCGTCTTTAAAAAACAATATTATTTAATTAGAATGATAGGGATTTATTTGCGACTTGTAATATTTGCTATGAATGGGACATATGTTGCCAATCATTATACATTTTTGTATCTGAAAAAAAAACACAGCAAAATTACAATAAAAAATACAATTTTGAGAGTCACGTTCGAAAGAGAGCATGTACAGAGAAAAACAAGATTATAATAATGCTCGGGCGGTAACTAGCTAGCTAGCTGTCGTTTAATTTTCTTAATTTTATTGCTTAACTACAAAAATGTTAATTAAGGATCTCCATTAACGTAGCTCTCTCTCAAACGTCCTCACCTGCTGAAAGAAGAAGAGCCTAATAATGTAGACCATTTTTTTTTCTCTATAATTAACTCGAATATTAATTAATTATTACAGTCCTGGAAATGAAATAAGATACAACACAAGGGTCATAGTCAAGGGCAGGCTTGGTGATTGAAAACTTTAAATAATTGAAGGGAAAAGTTAGAAATGGGCCTTTCAAAAGACTCCAGCCCACCTCCACTACATATTTTTATATATATATAATTTTTTAATTCCTTGTCCACGTATGTAACTATCTTCCCAATAATCTAAAGTGATGGGAATGAGAAAGAAATAGTAAAAAAAATGTTGAAGAAATAAAATTCACCCGAATTTTTGTTAATGGGATAATATTGTCTGTTTTGAGTATGAACCCTCACGATTTTCATAAAAATCAGTTGAGTCTTTCATAATGGAATGATATTGTCCGCTTTTAGCCTAAACCCGCACGATTTTCACAAAATATTTCTTTCCATTAAGAAGATTTTGGTTAGTACACCTTAATAGAAAATTTAATTTAAATTTTTTTTGTCACTTTTCATCTACTTGGTTTTTGTATTTTTTCCTACAAAATGCAATCTTAGGGCTCCAATTATTTCCTCCTTCCACATTAAAATAAAGCAAAGGGAGATGTGTCACGCTCGGTCTTACACCTGTTAGTCGTTTTCACGACGTTTGTGGCTGCTGCCATAATTAAACTCTCTTTAACAATTAGGGATGTCTTTGTACCAATTACCACTCAATTCTAAATTGTTTCTAAGTTTCATCGCGCTCTACATTTTACTCCGTTCGTTTTTTTTAACTACCGATTACGAATTAAAAGTTTTCCCTAATTAAAAATCCAGAAAACGGTTTCCAACATTCTCTTTTTGTTTGTTTTATATATACCATTTTTCTAACGATGGCCTGATTGGATCTCATCATTATTCATCTTTGTTTTTCTAACGATGGCCAAAAAGTTGCTCATGTATCTTTGTTTATATAAAAAGTTAATATATTAGGGGTAAATTATTTCTCGCAAGTTCAACACCAGCTTTTCGACAGAAAAAGAAATCATATTGAGAATGAAAAATCAGTATCGTTCATGTTTTTATAGAGGCCAACTCTGTTGCGATTGAATCGGTAAAACTAGCATTGTCTCACAAGCGACCTGTCGTCCTTCATTCGACTGCTCCTCCAACGTTGTGGGTTCTTATAATCGATAGGATGAATGGTTGATATTAAAATTCTCAAGTGCGGTATTTGTTTAGTCTGAATTGCACAGCGTCACCCGCTGTGCATTATAAAAATCAAATAATTACGTCTTGTTTAAAAAGTGTTGCACGAATTAATTGAAGTAAATTAAAGATTGTACAACTTTTTCTTCACATTGATTAAAAAGAGGGGGAAATATAATTTACGAATATTAACTGGCGGTAAGGGCTTGAGATTGCATTTTCTACATTTTAACATGACACGTATACCATTATAGAATACGTGCCTTGAGAGAATTTGCTGAAACCATGCATCTGGCTTTAGTTAGCACATTAATTCCAATTGCGTATAATAATAATAATATCACGACGAATAATTGGGTAAATTATATAATTTTTTTATAGTTTACTAATAATAATAATAATAATAATATCATGACCTATTTATTAATTAGTTTATATATTGGAAATTGTATATAATTGAGAAAACGTACGTGAGTTTTCTTGTCTTTACTTCAACGTGACACACACATATATACAGGGACCATTCATTATGCACTACACTACAGTGCTGGTGAAAAGTCATACAATTTAATTAGAGATGTAGATACATTAAGTAACTTCTAAAAATACGTAGATTAATAACCTGGACTTATTCTAGTTTAACTGAAGATTTTAAATTTAAGCTCTAAGTATGTACTTGTGTTAAAATTTATGGTAGAATTTTGCCGTTCTTCAGAGTCCTGCCCGACTCGAATTTGACCAAATTATTAGATAATTTCTGATAATAAAAAAATTGTTAAATAAACAATACTTGCATTTTCTCGGATAAATTGGCGATATATATACTTACCAAAAAAGTACTTTTTTTATTTATTTTTAACAATCAATATATAAGTATAAGCAAATCAAAGCACAATTCATTTTCATTCAAGTCTAAAATTGCATACCACACAATACATGAGTTCACCAAAATATCTGACCCTCCATAGCGTGCGTGCAAAATGTCTTCCACGTTTATTTGTTTTTTTCTCCGTTCATTCCCTTTCGATAGAAGATCAATTTTTTTCTTCGTTTCTAATCTGTTTATGATATATTTTACTGCGAGGGATAAATTTAATTTTAATTAGACTCTCGATTTCACACGCACGTGACACGTCAATAAATGTCCAAATGGCGGTGTCCGGTTCGGTCCGGTCCGGTCCGATCCAGGCTGGTGCTGGTGTGAACCCAAAAATTAGCATCTTGCGGTGAGAGTGGCTACTCGCTACTTGTCCAAAACTGGTACCTTCACCAATAAAGCCATATGTGATATATAAATAAATAAATTAAGTATGGAGGAAATTCCAGAATATTCAGATAAAAAATATGAGCCAATCTAGAAGTAAAAAAAAAAAGATTGACAAATGTCCAAAAGAGAAGTCTATACATGTGATAGTTAGTTGTGAAGATACAACGTTACATGCATATGAAATCATTACATATAATTTGGTTTTAGTTGCATGCATTTTGGGTTAAAGTTTTTTTATATAATTTTTGTTTTACTAATATATGACCTCGCAGTTGCTGTATTGTTATGCGATGTGTTGTTGTGCGGTTGGTAATTAAGTCTCAAATTGTGGGTTTGTGACAGCTGTATACTCACAATAATTTGCGGCTACCTTTTTCCTTTTAAATTGGAGTAGTAACGGTTAAAATTGTGGATAAAATAATAATTAAAAAACCCAGGAGAAGAGGGAGTTAAATAAATACTGTAAAAAACATTCATCAATATAGAAGAATCAATTTTTAAATTTTTCCACAGAGAGCTCAGGCGAGGGGGGTTTGCCTATATAAGGGCATCTCTACCTCATTACTTCTTCCCCCCTTCCCTCTTCTCCTTCCTTTATAATTCAATCTCTCTGTCCCTTAAAACCCCTCCTGTTAGTGTTCCTCTGCATTAACACCAGAAATTCAAAACCGGTATGTCTTCTTACTGGTTTTGATCTCTTGCATTTCGGTTTCCTGTTTCATTTCAGCTGTTTTCAAATTCTCCCTTTCGTTCAATAAATGGAATTCTGTTGTTGGATTAACTTTCATTTTACGGAAACATGCTTAAAGTCTGGACCTTTCTTTGTTTGCTCTGCCTAATTGTTGGAATTTAAGCTCAAGTTTTCGTCTCATCAACATTCCATGTTTTATCACCCTTTTCTGTATAATGTTGTTCAAACTTTAAAGCTCATGGTTTCTGCTTCCTAAGGAACAGAAAATTAAAAAATAAATAAAAGGATGGATTTTGGTTTGTTTTATAAAAGCCTACTTTTTGTTGTATAATTAAATAGAACTTTAGAGTTTGTGAGTTATAATTCTTGTGAAAATACTAGTCCACTCATTCTTAATTAAACCAGTTATTGTGGTTGTGGATTGTCTACTCATGAATATTACAAGTCCTTACCTCAACTACTTGGAACTGGACATAGATTGTCCACTCATCTTGCCATTTCCATGCATATGGTGCTAATTTGAATTGATAATGACCTTAACTTTTTGCCAGATCATGAAAAATTATAGTCTAAGAATCAAATTGAATCTTCATTTTAGCCTGGGTGGGTTTAAATTTTCATGGAGATTAGCATTGATCCTTCCTCTTTTGTGCTTAAGGTTAACTGATCAAAATGGAGTATGACGAGCGCTTCCTTCAATCTCAAATGACAAAATATAGTTGCCTATTGTTTGGTAAGATATTCAACTCAGAACGATTGGTTGACTATCTGGAAATATGTTGTGAATGGAAGTTCATTGACCATGTATTTCCATTCTGCAGATCTTGATGACACCCTTTATCCCCTTAGTTCTGGTCTTGCTGCCGCTTGTGGCAAGAATATAAGAGGTACTGCATGATTGGTTTTAGTTGCGGTTATCCATTTTTGTTGTTAGTACTAGTATTGTTTCTAATTTAGAAAATGGGTGACCTTTTGTAGATTATATGGTTGAACGCCTCGGGATAGATCAGAGCAAGATCATTGAATTGGGTAACCTATTGTACAAGAATTATGGAACAACTATGGCTGGCCTCAGGGTATGGCATTTGATTTTTTTGCTTAATCCTTCCTTGCATCCTTCTTAATTCCTATGAAAGCGTTTTGATGAGAGTGTCTTTTGGATTGGTTGTGCTTTTGCAGGCAATTGGTTATGACTTTGACTATGATGAGTACCATAGGTAGGAATTTCTGTCTTGTCTTACTCCTCCATTGTTAGAAAAGCAATCGCAAACTTTTTGTGGATTTGAAGAAGTTGATTAACCTTCCCCTTTCCTGTGTAACAGTTTCGTTCATGGGAGATTACCCTATGAGAACTTAAAACCGGACCCTGTTCTAAGAAGTCTATTACTGAACCTGCCTATTCGAAAAGTTGTAAGTACCTCAAATTCTCACCCTATTAGTGGTAACATTTTAAAGACCAATCCTTTTCTTATGAGATGCATGTGTTCTTATGCCAAATAGATCTTCACCAATGCCGACAAGGTCCATGCACTTAAGGTCCTTAAGAAGCTTGGCTTAGAGGACTGCTTTGAAGGGATAATTTGCTTTGAGACTCTTAATCCTGTTCACAAGAGCACCGTCTCTGATGACGAAGATGATAGGGAATTCGTGGGATCAGCTGCTACTGCTAATGGCTCTAACACACCCACTGCTAACAGTGGTGCTCCTGAAATCTTCGACATTGTTGGGCATTTTGCACAACTGAACCCAAGCTCAGTTTTACCAAAGACACCAATTGTCTGCAAACCATCAGAAACTGCCATTGAACGAGCTCTCGAGATCGCCAATATAGATCCTAGTAGAACTGTAAGATAATGCAAGCACTTCTTCATTTCTCTCGTCCATTTTCCTCCACCATTTGTTACTAATAATGTGTCATCACATTTTCAGTTGTTTTTCGAAGATAGTGTTCGCAACGTACAATCTGGAAAGCGAGTGGGTCTTGATACCGTACTGGTAAGTCAATTTGCAACATACAATCAAAATTTTCAACTTTTGATCAAGTTTAAGGGTATTAATTTCATTCCATGAATGGATGCAGGTTGGCACATCTCAAAGAGTGAAAGGCGCAGATTACGCCCTGGAAAGCATCCACAACCTCAGAGAAGCCATACCAAAGCTTTGGGAATCAGACATCAAATCCGAAATCGGCTACAAGAAGAAGGTTACAGTGGAAACACCTGTCACAGCTTAGATGTTAAGTTTGTTCCCAGTCAAGAAATCAATGATTTTAGGATCCGATCATCCATGTATCGTTGATGTTAATGTAGTTGTTGTATGCTAGCCCTATATTACAAATGAAAAAAAAGAGCTCTCCTCATTCCTGGCTGTCCTTCAATGTCACACTTGGCAGATCTTATCATCTTTCCCTTCTTTTTGGATGTATTTATCAGTTGAGTCATAATCATTAATCGATTCCCAAATCATAAATTTAAATTTGGAAGTTTGTGAATATAAAATGAAAATTTAGGTGTGCTGTGATCCTGAACATCAGAACCACATACAATAATCATAAAATCTGGTAGCAGATTTGATGACCGGAAGATAGCAGGGAACATGAATTTGATTAATTTATTATTCTATCTAATGTCACATTATTGGTGCATCAAATTGATATTGATCTTATCAACCCCAAGAGTTATTCATAAATTTGCAATTAAAAGTTTCTGTATACAAATATTTTTTTGTTTATAAGTTGCTAAATTCTTAATTAAAACGCAATCTCTAGTTTATTTATTGTTTACTGATAATAAAGTATTATAAAAGACTCGAATTATATATTAAAATGAGAATCGAAACCCCAATGCTTAAGAGAGTTATTTAATTATTTAATTTATTATTGTTATCATTTTTTAAAAATAAAACTAAATATTGCTCAAGTTACAGCTCATGGGCCAAAAGAAAGATGTGAGCTTGGTCACCAAAAAAAAAGGCTTCTCCCGCGCAAAGGGACTCTCTTTTAACTGTCAAAATAGGAAAAAGGGAAATAAAGTTGTTTAACTTTACAGCTCATTCGCACTCCAATCTCGATTTTTTTATTACTTACTCTCAATTGAGACTAATTCCGTTCAAATTTTTTCAGAACTTAAAAATAATAACTCTTCAATTTTTATTTTATTCTCGAAATTTAAATTCGTGAATTTAATTAAAAATAAAAAAGTTTCTTCCCCATTCTGTAATCTCGATTTTGATATGTCCACTTACCACGCGAGGAAGGAAGTGCAATACGCAACAGCTGTCAGCAAAGAACTTGATTAATGCATACATGCTATGCTGTCAAGATATTTTTTGGTTGGTACAAATCTGCCACACATGCTCCCTCCTAGTTTTATTAAGAAAACCAAATATACGAACATCCTTAATATACATTCGAAAAAAAATAAAGGGTAAAATTATCTCAAATAGTGAATCATCCGGCCTCCTTAATATACGTGGTTAAAATCAAAGTGACGTTTAATTAAACTGAAAGAGAGTATATAAGTTTGTTTTTTTTCTATAAGCAAATTTTAAGTTGGTTGTCGGTTGAACAACAAGTGATGGTTAATTCATAATTTTAATTTCCCGTTTAAATTTAAGAAATAAAGCAAACAGCGAGATAAAAAATGTGAAAAATGTGTATAATTATTGGATTGATTTAAGTTTGGTAGCGTGTAAATAAGATTAAGTCTCCGATTTAAAACAAAGAAAGTTGGATGTAAATAATGATTGAAGTAGTTGTATGGGTGGATGCAGATATTAATATGTTTTGTTTTGATTGTTAAATCTTTGAAAGTACTACCAGGCAGCACGGATCATCAATCACGTGTTTCAACTTTTAAATCACACCTACCAGCACCACATGTCACACGTTTTAGCTCCCTTCGGATCATTTCTAGAAAGCCTTCGCTGTCGTTTTATTAATGATTCAATAATTACCAATTTTAATTACTGTTTGATTGAGTTGATTAGCTAACTAAATAATGTTCATGAATCAAGTCACTATGGATTTTAAGAGCTAACTGGGGGCAAAGATTAGTCGGCCTTAAAGCTCTTTCTGATAAATTTTAACGCATTTACATACCATTCGAATTTAAAATATTTGATTAAGTTAGAATAATCTAAATTAGTTAATCTACATGCTTATGAGTGATCTTGATAAAAAAAAAAAGTGAATTTTAAATCAATTTTTTTTCTTGGACCCAATAAAAGTTGATTAACTTTCAGGAAAATTTGTCGCACAAAACTCATCATTGATTCATTGTGCTTTGCCCTGAGGAAAAAAGAAATATTATCGAGACATGGCCAAGCCCAATCCATGTAGTGGGCCATCATTTTTCAAGACTAACGAGATTACTGTCTTTGATATGTTGGGTTTGCGTTCACCTTTTTGACATATTGGGCCCAACGATTTACTAAAAGCCCAAAATATTAGAGCCCATCAACTCAGTATGTGTAGCCCAATAAAGTGAATTTTTTTTTTTACAAGAATTGCAGCTTAATGGATCCGAACTCAAGAACCATAATTTGTTTTTTATAACCATTTTTTATTCTTAATATATACTCCCTCTGGACGCCAAAGCATGACGTCCAGGCACAGTGGGATTTTTTTGTTTTTTTTTTCTACTTCAAATCGAACTTTAATTTTTTGTTCAATAACTTGTCAACCCATCCTTCAATAGTACAAAAAATATGGGATCTTATAGGTAAAAAAATGTGAGCCCGAAGAAGTAAAATGACAATCATTATAAACAGTAAGAATCCGTAGAAAAGTGACAGTTAATAAAGTCCGGAGGGAGTATTTTTTAATTAATTATTCCTATAACTGAAGTGAGAATTTGTAATGTCATTATCTCTTCTATTAATTAGCCTTTATACTTATATTAAATAGCAGTAGCTGTGAGAATTTAATTACTGAAAATACTCTTTCCAACTAATTAGCATTCTCGTACAAATTAGTCTTTACTTCTATTAAATATCCTACATATGAAAAATAGAAAATTGCATATAAAATAGCAAGGACATGGAAAAAAAATAAAAAATTGAGCAAGAATGTGCTGCTGCCGAACACATGGCAGTGGCCTATTGGTTCCAAGAGTTAGAAATATATGCGCAAATCATTTATTACACATCGTTAAAATAAGTGGTTAGTGTGAGTAGTTTAACAATCTTAGCTGTTATATAAAAGGTCATAAATTCGGGACTTAAATATTTTACTATTTAATCTGTTAACTAAGTTCAAACAAGATTTATTCTAACTCTCTACACTCATACAAGTGAACCATACACTTAAATTATCACTTAAATTATGGTAGGACATATAAGTTGCCAAGATTTTATTTTCATCATGGTATTGGTGGGTGTTGTAACTTGTAAGGACGAAAATTTAAATGCTGGACCTAAATGGAGGCCCATGTAATAAAGCCCATAAAATTTAAATATTTTTGTTTTTGCTTAATTTTTGTTTTTATTTCGATTCGAACACGGTAAGCAATAGGCATTGGTTGAAAATTTCGGTTCAGGAGAAGGTCACTGAAAGAAATGGATAAGATCAGATGAGATAAGCAGAGACGATAAGTCTGAGATCACAAAAAGTCTTCTTAATTTCGTCTTCCCATAACAGCCAGCAAGCAGCTACTACCTGCTTCAACTGCTTTTAGGAGGGAAAGCATTTATTAAAGCTGAAATTTTTTATGTTGATATCTGTCACCGCCGGAGTCCAATTCCTCAACTAAAAATACGGTGGACAGGTGGGTCACCATTCTTGGCTGGGGTTAGTTCCGGTCACTGTCGTAAATACTCTTTGCGTCACACTATCAATGCTCCTACTACCAAGTATACCTAAGGTTACGCTTCCAATTCCACAATCTTCTTACACTCGCTCACTTCACTCCTTCTTTTCTCCTCCTTCATTTCTCTCAACTACCCGCAAAAACCAGGGGTTTAGGTTTAGGAGAGCTATCGTGGTCTCCGCATCAAATATGGCGCCTCCAAGCACTGTCCTTGTCACCGGAGCCGGTGGTAGAACTGGTACAATCTCTTGATTTTTGCGACTAGATAGTTGCGAATTGGGTTTTTATCGTTTTTTCAATGGGTGTTTTGTATCAGGTGTTGCGTTTATTTATTGATCCTTTCATGTGGGTTTCTGTTGGGTAGCTGATTGGGATCCTTTTATTAGCTAGAATTGGTAATATTTCTTAATTTGTGTGATTCCAAAGTTTTAGGAGTAGAGAATTGCGAATTGGGTCTTTGCCTTTTGTTAATGGGCGTCCTTGTTTATTGATCCTGTGATGTAGGTTTTTGTTGGATAGCTGATTGGATCCTTTAATTAGCTAGAATTGGTCGTTGGGCAATTTGTTCAAATTCAAAGGATTGTTTTTAGGTCGTGGTTAGAAGTATAATTGGGTGTTAAATTAAGTGATTAAACTTGATTTTCAAAGAGGAGTTGATAATTTAGAAAGAGTTGGGATCCATCTTCTTATATCCTTTTTCGCGGTTTATGACATGTAAAAGAATTTGGGTTAGTTAAGCGTCAAAATGCGAGGTGAGATTTTTCTGTGTAGCTAAATATTTATGAAGTTGCAGGGAAAGAGAGCATAGCAAAGAAAGGCTGGCAGTTTATGTAAATAGGGCGCTTATGAATGCTTGTATTTATGAGGGAATTGGTTTCATTGTACAGTGAAATAGGTTAGCAGATGATAAGATGACTTAAAGTTCACTTTTGGAAATTCCTACTCGTTCAATAGCTGATCTAGAAGTGGGCTTATAAAACGAAACAATGGTCTGAAAATTTCTAGTTCCTAGTGCGGTGTTTTTCATCTGCATTATGCTTTCACTGAAGTGTGAAGAAGTAGAGGAAATGTTTATTTTTATTCACTTGTTAATGAAGAGATGGTTTATTGATTTTTTTTCCCGTGTTATGATATTGATGTCAACCTTTGGCAGGTTCAATTGTTTACAAGAACTTAAAGGAGAGATCGGACGAATTTGTTGCAAGGGGGTTGGTCAGAACTCAGGAGAGCAAGGAGAAGATTGGTGGAGCTGAGGATGTTTTTGTCGGTGATATAAGGGATGCTGAAAGCATTGTTCCAGCTATCAAAGGAACAGATGCTCTCATTATTCTGACAAGTGCAGTGCCAAAGATGAAGCCTGGGTTTGACCCTTCTTCAGGGGAAAGGCCTGAGTTCTATTTTGAGGATGGATCATATCCAGAGCAGGTAACCCTGTATGTTTATTCTAACATCGCATCATGGTAATTATTCATTACTTCATATTCTCATTTTTATATTACGCTTTTCGCAGGTTGATTGGATTGGTCAGAAAAATCAAATTGATGCTGGTGAGGATCCCTTCCCTTCTTTTGAGTGATTGGGCTTTTCTTAAATCAAGTGTGCTTTCCTCTGAATTATATGGCCATGTGAACAGCTATAGCTGCAGGAGTCAAGCACGTTGTGTTGGTTGGTTCTATGGGCGGAACTGACCTTAATAATCCCTTGAACAAGTTGGGTAACGGGAATATATTGGTTCGTGATGCTTTTCCTTTAACTCTTCTAGAGTTGCTATTTCATTTCTAGCACTCTTACGCTTGCAAGAAGTATTTGTGTTTTCTTTCCTTTTCTCATTAATCCATTCTATAACATTGCTACACTCACTAAATATCTTTTATGTTTCAGGTCTGGAAGAGAAAGGCAGAACAATATTTGGCAGACTCTGGAATACCGTATACAATCATAAGGTATTCACTTCCTTTTCTCTTTCCTTATCGGATAAGATGAATTGCACTGAGTGGGTGGTTCATTAGCAAGTTCTATTTAGCCATATCAAATTTGGATATTAGGTTACTCTTCATACAGTAAAGTTTCCGAGGTGGAGTTTGATCTATATGTATCATGTCAGTGGATGATCTTCTGTTATATGCATCTAATGGAGGGTAGTAGCTGTTCCATGTACGAATGGCATTTTTTTTCTTACTCATTATGTATCACGCATATTAACTTTACTGTTCTGGCTGAATCAGGGCTGGAGGCCTGCAAGACAAACGAGGTGGTGTCCGAGAATTACTTATTGGGAAGGATGATGAGCTTCTTAAGACAGAAACAAGAACAATTGCTAGACCAGATGTGGCAGAAGTCTGCATTCAGGTACATATTACGAGGCACTGTGCTATCGCAAAAATCTAATTTTCTATCTAGAACTTGCACAGCACTTACATGTGTGTTTTGCAACTCTTCCTCTTAAACAGGCTCTGCATTATGAGGAGGCTAAATTTAAGGCCTTTGATCTGGCCTCCAAGCCAGAGGGAGTCGGCACCCCAACGAAAGATTTCAAGGCTCTCTTTTCGCAGATTTCTACTCGATTCTAATCTTGGATGGAGATTAGATTACTGTTGTTATCAGTTGAATTATGTTGAAACATTTGATTTCACTCCCTGGATTGGATGCAATGCTATCAGTTGATGTGAACCTCTAAGTGCAGAATTCATTATGATGTAAAGAAGAGAGAATTCTAAATTTCCCTATTTTTTTTAAGTCGTTAATCACTGAATCCTCATGTAAGGAGAAATTACTTGTTTGAAACATGCTGTATGAAATTAGTTCAAGTTTAATATGTCAATCCTTTTCTTTTAATGTTTCATAATAGGTCTTTACAATTTCCTCTATAAGATCATATAACAAAGATCATGGCGAACCGATTGAAAGGGAGTCTACCTTGTCTTATTACCGAGAATCAATCTGCGTTTATTCCAGGCCGCTGTATTCAAGACAACCTTATGATGCACATGAGGCTTTTCACAGATTGGGTATGGCGGGGAAGAGAGAGAAAACTTACACGGCTATTAAATTAGACATGAAAAAGGCTTATGATAGACTAGAGTGGTCCTTTCTGGTGGAAGTCTTAAGGAGATTGGGTTTTGCAGAGAGATGGATCAAGTGGGTGCATGAATGCATCTCAAGTGTCTCCTTTGCTGTGCTTATCAATGGGAAACCATCCCATTATTTCTCTCCTTCAAGAGGATTAAGGCAGGGGGATCCCCTCTCCCCCTACCTTTTTATTTTGGCCTCTGACGTTTTGTCTAGGATTTTAAATCAGAACTCAATTCTGGAGTCTTGAATGGATACAAGATCAAAAGAACCTGCCCAGCTATATCGCATATCTTATATGCAGACGACACATTATCTTTTGGCGAAGTAAATACCACAGAAGCTTCAGTTTTCAAGAGTGCCTTGGATGTGTATTGCTCTGCTTCAGGACAGGCTGTTAGCCTAGAGAAATCGGCAATTTATTTTAGCGAAGGAACGGGAAGAATAGAGAAAGCTGAGGTGGTCAGCCTGCTGGGTCTCCAAGAAACAGTGGAGAAAGGTTCCTACTTAGGTCTTCCTACGAAGTGGGGTAGATCAAAAGTGCAAGCGGTGTCGTTTCTTGAACATCGAATTATTGCTAAGATCCAATCATGGAAGAGCAAAGTTACTTTCAGGGGCGGGTAGAGAGGTGTTGTTAAAATCTGTGGGCTCCGCTATCCCGGTTTATACCATCTCTCTCTTCCAACTTCAAAAATCTTTTCACAACAGGATTAGCATATGGATGAATGCTTTTTTTCTGGGGTCATAACGAGGAGGATAAAAAGGTTCGTTGGTTGAGTTGGAAGCGGATCTCAAGCTCAAAACAGGTGGTAGGTTTGGGTTTTGGAGATTTCGAAAACTTTAATCAGGCGTTGATAGCAAAGCAGGGCTGGCGGCTATGTATTCAGCAGAATCATCTTTGGGCAAGAATATTGAGGGGTATTTACTTCCCCCGAACGTCGTTCCTTAAAGCTAAACAAGGAGGATCAGCCACTTGGGTGTGGAGAAGCTTGTTATTCGGAAGAGAATTGTTAGAAGAAGGTCTGCGCCAGAATATAGGAGATGGGTAGAGCACCTTGGGTTCCTCTCTTAAAAGATTTTAAAACCTCATCGGCAAGACCCCCAAATTTCTCCTCGTGTTTGGTCTCTTCTATAATGGTGGAGCGCCTGTTTACAGTCTCTGAGCCAGAAGCGATAAGAGTGATTCCCATTGGGGAGGGAACACAAGAAGCTATAAAGTTGATTATCTATTAAAAATATTTATAGTAATCCCTTTTAGAAAACTTGCAGTAATTCAATCCAACATTTTAGTCCTAATATTTTATATTTTATATTAATATCTGATTAAGGCATTAGAACTTGTGTATATTCTTTTCAAATATTTTATTTGTCTGTTGTTCTTTATCTTTTGCTCACTGAAAAGGCAAAATTATCGGCCTCTAATTCAATTCAACCACCGCAAGCGGCAAAGAGCTCTCCGTGTAGAGACGAGATGGCAACTTCCATTTCCTTCCACTGCCACCTCCCCATCTCAGCAACGTCAAGAGCAAGTCAATCAAAACTCACTCATTTCACTCGCTGCAAAACTCTCTCCACCATCATTTCCCCAAAAACAGGGAGCCGCCGCCGCAGCCAAGTCGTGTACAAATTGGACATAAACCCTAACCGGGATGGTGAAAAAGGAACCACCTTTCGCTCCACATCAGGTGAAGAACAAGAAGTGGACAATTTAGGTGTTAGAGTTGCTCTATCCATTCTTCATTTCTACAAAGGTGAGTTCTCTCTTTGCTTATGCTTACCAAGTACTATTTACTTTGAGTTATGGAGTATTGATTTGTAGTTTTAAACAGGGGAAATATCGCCGATTCTGCCAAGAAGTTGTCGGTATGTGCCAACATGTAGTGAGTATTCGACGATAGCTTACAAGAGATACGGCTTCGTAAAAGGGACCGTCTTGACAACTTGGCGTCTCTGTCGCTGTAACCCACTGGGTAATATGACTTCTTCCTCCATGGTTACTGGGCGAAATATGCTTTTTCCCGATGATTATTTACCTCATTTTGATTTGACAATCTTTTCAGGCGGCACTCGATTCGATCCTCCAAGATGGTTCGATGAGAAAGCTCCCGAACAGGATGTAGAAGAAGAAGACTGAAATAAAGGGTGCCAAATCTTCCGAATTTCTTGCATTTTTACCACAATTTTGCCACTGTTTAGTGTTTACTACTCTTGTAGTATGCAATAAGTAGTGCAAAATGTTAAGAATTTGATATTCACTGGTTTGAGTATTCGTTGCATGTCTGTCATTTCTTGTTTCATTTTACTCTTAATTAGAGTGTAGTACTGCCATTCTCTTCCAATTCAAGATCTGCCTTCTTGAACGAATCGATTTGGCTGCGGATGATGCCAACTTCATGACAGCTATTTACATTATTTTTTTAATAAATCTGACTACTAAAAAATAACGATAGAAACAATTAGTGAACAAATAAACTTAGTATTTTATTCGTAGATTTCCCCTTATGCTTATAAACATTGACGGTGGAATGATATCAAAAGTTCATGAAAAAATAAATATACAATTACCTATGTAGGAGAGTAGATATAATTATAAAGTTTTATCACCCAAGAAACTAACAATGACTAATTAACCTAACCCAACTCACCCAATGCTGATTAACATCAAATTAAGTATGAATGTGAGGAATGATTGGTAGACCAAGAGAGTGAGGAATTAGGTGAAGTGGGAGAGGGAGATTGGTATGATGAAGAAGATGAATTGTTGTTGGTTGATGATGGATTTCTAATCATAAAAGGCACCACATCTTCAAGCAACCCACCTTCACTTTCAGGTACTGCTACTACTGCTGTGTTGGGGCTAGCTGACTCGGCCACGAACTCATCGTGGGCTCGGGCTTCGACCAATGGTTGTTGTTGGGATTCTGGTGATGAAGTTCTTTTGGGCTTTTTTGATGGTGGGTTAACAACATCTTGATCTGTTTGGTTTGGTACGAAGAATGGATAGGCATAGTGTAAATGTAGTCCTTCATATGTGATGATAAGGGTCTCTTGGTCCTCGCTTGACCTTTCCACATGTTTTTTTGCACTACATCTTGGATTTGTACATCTGTAATAGCTCCTGTTTCCACCAAAAACAGAATGGAAAATTAGCATTAATTACAAAATGGAAAATTATTTGCTAATTAAAGATCAAGGTGGTGCAAATTATTTGTTAATTTGTTGTTTTTCTCCTTTTGGTTTTCTTTTCGGCAAAAAAATCACTCTACTCAAAATTCATTTGCGAGTAAATCTCAAAATTTAGTATCTATTTAGTTTTTAATACACTTTTTTAAATTTAAAGTGAAAACTCTATGAAAAGCAATTTCAGGTTAAAATCTTCTTATTAGAGGCTTCGATTAATTCCTGGTAACTTGATCAAACAAGATTGAACACCATATTAAAGATCTAATATCCTACAAAAAGTTATTAAAATTTTAAAAATGTTTATTTATAAAAGAGGTTTCATCGATGTTGTACTATAGAATTTTAGGCTGGTGACTGAGCCGCTGACACACCGGAGGACATTTGGACTGGAAACTAATTAGTACTGTACACTGTACACTACTGAATATTCAGCTGTGTCTAAAATTAGGAAAGATAGCGAAATAGAAACCTGGGGTATGGGCTATTCTTGATTGATTTTTGGCCATACTTCCTCCATTTATAGCCATCATCCGCCATCCCATTGCCGCAGCTTTTGAGTTTTAGAGTGTACTTGTTGTTTTCCAACTTACTCAAACCCCTTTCAAATAGCGAAATCCTACCAAAACAAAAACCCAAAAATGTATAAAAATATTAATTGATTAAAATGCCAAAAACATAAAATAAATTATTAATTACCTGGATTGTGAGAATTCTTGGGATGTTTCTTTTGGGTTTGTGATGGACAAAGCATTCTCAATATCTTGGATTGTTGGCCCGGAATACACATTGGAAATCAGCTGGTTAATGATTTCTTCATTTGTAGGAATTGGGTTGGATTTGGATTCCTCCTCTGGCACCAGAAAGAATTGATTTCCATCGTCAAGAAGCTCTCTAATTATGAGCTCATCATCACTAACCCAATTATTTCCACCCTTAATCATTTCCTCCATAGTAATCAATTGAGATAGAAAAAATGGTTTATGTTCTTGTCAAGAAGAGAAGAAGGGTTTGTTGTTATTAAGGAGAAGAAGAGAAGTGGAGTAGATGAGGAAGTTGTGATGTGTGTACAATGTACATCGACACCCTCTTGACTTTTTAAGCAAAAATATTCTATGCTTTTCTAGTTTGACCATGTCCCAAAAAGTCCAATAATGTCAACGGGTAAAATATTCTTTGTTTAATTTCTCACTAATTATCACTATATATTACTTTTTCCGTTGCGTAGTGTTAGCTAATTTAGCGGCTCATAAAAAACTATATAGAAATCTATTATTTTTGTCCGTATAAATCTACATAATGATATATTTTCGTCGACGTTTCAAAAAAAATTATATAGATACTTATTGTCACTAATTTGTGTCAATATATGGGTGCATTGGTACAAAAAATGTTAATCTTGATCAATAAATTTAGAGATGAGTATGAATATAAGAAATTGTTGGTCGAAGAATCCACTATGGTATAGCTGGTGAGGTTTTGCAATTTTGTATTTTTCTGAATTTCATTTAATGTTTGATTTGTCTTGCTCTATTAATTTGATGGGATGGATGAATTAAGGTGGACCAGGAGGCTACCTGATCCATGAACCAGTTGAACCAAGGCAAGGTATATACAATAAGTCAACTCTTATATACAAAATGAATGTGTCAAAATCAGTGAATTGCATTATTACATTGTAAGTTGTAACATAGCTAGTTTAACATTTCTTAAAAAAGTGGAGATAGAATTCGAACCTGTATTCGAATCTTTACCGGTACTTTATTATTAATATATAATCAATGAATTATATACTTCCTCGATGTATATATGGTTGAAAATAGATGGAAAAAGAGGGTAAATATACAATTTGGGAAGTTTCGATTGTATATTATTTAGGTTTCGTGAGGTAGATGAACTTCCAAATCATAAACTAGTAGGACATTAATCCAACTAAGCATGATATTGTTGCAATCATGCATCAAATAGTAGGAACCCACCAAGCATGCTACAAATAGAAATTTAACTAATTAAGCACATAGAAGTTGGGGAAATTAATGTCAAGATACATGAAAATAGGCTAAATGGCATATTTTATTGCATTTTTCTCACATTTTTTTACAATTAAAAACATAATTTGTAAGCTTACATGAACAACTTCTATTAATAAGTCTACCTTTTTTATCAACATGGTGAAGTCTTTTTGTGGGCGGAAAGGTAGCAATAATGCTAATTGCTAACATAAAATTGTGCTTTACAACTAATAATCTCAAAGTTAGGTTGTAAAAAATGAATCAATAATGCATCAACATGCACAATTCCTTCTCAATAAACAACGTGTTTAATAAACGCAACAACTAGTAAAATTTTATTTTAGTATATAATTAATGATATCTTACTTTAAGATCTTCATTTATTTATGTCTAATTTAAATTGGAGTTTTGGTGATCTTAAAATATAATCAATTTGACCGCCTAACAGTCTCTCGATTTGAATCACTCAGAACTAATATAAATGTTGAACAACGAAGAATTTACCTAATACGTTTAAACAGAAACTCAGTCATTACTTTAAATATATAATTCTATACATCAAATACTATAATACAATACATTTTAGGGTTTTCAGAGTTTAACTATATTCGAATAAAATTAGTTTTTTACCATTGAGTTAGAAAATACACTCAACGAGTCTGAACAAATTTAAATTCTTGTCTTGGTTTTGAAATTTAATATATTCACATTATAGTAGGTCGATTTCAATTAATCAAAGTCTAATATATCGGTCAAATAACAAAAAATTACCTATTTCGTTTAAGCATAAGGAGTATGATTACCACCTTAAATCTATAATTCTATACGATGATACCATGTATTTAGCTCAAAATACGGTATTAGTTGTTAATTTCTGCTTTTCTTTTTCCTAAATAAATTTATCTGTGTGAGACAAGAGTGATACTGTATGATTGCTTCAAAGTGAGGGAAGCTATGTCTCTATATGGTTTTGACTTTTTGATTCCGAAAACAAGCAATGTGACATTTTCGCATAACGACAACGTTTGGTTGACTGGCAGGAGTGGGCTTAGGTTTCATTTGCCGCAGAGCAGGCCCGTCGGGTCGGTTGGTTTCAAAAAAAAAAAAAAAGTGGGTGCAGGTTAAGAACACCAAACCAAACACTGGTGTAAAACGTTGCTGGGAAATGTAAAAAGTCAACCCTTTTATCATGTGGGACCCAATTAGAGTAGCGATGCGGTGGCACGTGTAAACTGCTAAGGCACACGTGTGTGAGGTGACGTCTGTTGTTTCACGTGTGGAGAAGAATGGAGCGGTTTTGAGCTGTCCCCCGTCCTTGCCCAACCTAGCGGTCTTGCCATCTGAAGGGCTAGTCTCAAGAATCGACTAACTAACCGTTCAAGGTTAAAACTTAGAATACTACAAGAATAATTCAGCGGAGAAAACTTTACGATTTTTTGAAATCTTATTCAATTTAAGTTCAGAATAGAAACTGATCTAATTTAGGGAAATATTGGATAAGAGAATGCTCATTTGGAAGTATTTTCTTAATATTTTATAATCACTATAATGATGAGATAATGCTAATAAATTATAGTATGAATTGAAGTGAATGAGGACTAAATCGAAAATAATTTGATATATCCTTAACGATTTCAAGTTTGCTTCTATTTATTTTGAAAATAATTCCCAATTATCACCTCTTTAATATCAGGAGGGTATTATATCACAAGTTAACCTAACAACTAACAAAGAGATTAAGCTAATACCAAGAAGGAAAAAACAATGAGATTAAAAGCCATCATGGTTTGTCTTAGGAGTACTTTTAAGAAATATACTTTTTGCAAAAAGAAATTAAAAATGAGATCAGTATGAAAAAAATAGATCATCGTTTGGGTTAGGATATAATAAAATTTATTAAGTAAATACAATATGACATGAAATAAATTGTTTTATTAAATAAGAGTTTTATACTCTATTGGGCTACGTTCGGGCCGAATTTTCTAAGGAAATACGTTGGGCTTTAAGATGGAAGGCCCAAGGCTTAAAAAATGGCTTTTGAGCGAGTAGCATGAACTTGGTCCCAAATTTATACTGCGCAAAAGCTGAGGAAAAAATAAAAGAAATGCCAAAACTCTATAATAGTTGATTCTTGGCATAGAAAAGAATTTGTCGAGGAGGACATTGGATGTTAACGACGAGATTGAGCTATTTTATGATGCGGGAAAAAGCAAGGTTAAATTTCACCGTCCTCAAAAACTAATTTAGTTTAAGGACGGTAAAATTTAACCTTATTCTTTCTGCATCATAAAACGCCCACTCTCATCATTAACATCCAATTTCTCCTCTTCACAAATTCTTTTCTCCACCCACTAATAAAAATGTAGCTGTTAGAAGATTTCCATGGCTTGAGCACCAATCTATGCTCAGTTTCAGAATCTACATCCCAAACGGACACCTCATGTTGAAAGAAATACCTTTGATTATTTCCATAATAAAAACACTATTATTACCTTCCCTTCATTTTATTATGATCACTGTGGAGAATACATCCGGCATGTCCGTGAATAATACTTTGTGATGAAAGCACCACCATATTTGTATGAATGATGGAGTCACGTAAAACTACTGAGTTTTCTCCAGTAATATTTCTTCGGACCAGCAAAACGGTGCCGTAAAAAGTGGCGGTGCTGATTATTTTGGTGAAAGAGAAAACTAGCAAAATTTCCCGCGCAAACACCGCCTCCAGAACATGGGGCCACGCGAGCTCGTCTATTTGCTCGCCACGTCCCCCGCGTTAGTGCCAACCCACTCTTGCTTAGCTGACACCTCCACCAACGGCATGACCTAAGAATCAATTCAACACATTTTTTTCCTTTCCGTTTCAAAAATTTCAAAGCATTCCCTCCCACTAATTTCCTTCTCCCATTTTCAAAAATTCGAAAAACTCTCTTCCTTATATATAACAGTTAACACCCAGATTCGCCTCTCTCAAAATTCTGATCAGATTAATCCTGTGTTGTATCAAACGGTGGAGAGGAATCTGAAATGGAGGAAGAGGATTGCACAACTCCCAGGCTTAGGATTCCGATGGCGTCTGTGTGTCCGCCGCCGCCCAGGAAGAAATCAACGGTGGGGAAGAAGCAAGAGCCGCCGAAGGAAGGGTATTTTCAGCCGCCTGATCTTGAGACTTTGTTCGTATCCATGCCGCATAGACGAGCAGAAGTCTGGGCTTAAATTTCAATGTATTGCGTTTTTGTTGTTAGAGTTTCAAGTAGTTGTAAGTATGATGATTCATTGATGCTTGATTATTGTCAAATTTAATTACTTTTCCACTTCTTTTTTCCTGCAACTGTCTGCAATCTGCATCCTGTATTCGGTAATTTTTCTTTTTGAAAATGAATAAATGATGAAGGTTTCCTCTGCAATCAAACTGGGCCGGGCCCGGCCCAATAATTGAAGACTAAAAAAGAACAGTGCAAATTCACCAACGTGATTTTATAATTAATTAATTATTTATTATTCAAATATTCAAATTTAAAAGAAAAATAAAGTAGTTGTGGTCTTGGGTGTTTGGTGAGGTCTCACCATTAAATTCCTCCATCCAGAGGATTAATTTATTTATTTCATTTTCCTTTAGTTAAAATTATAGTTATGGTGACAAAGATGTAAATTGTTGATAATTCAAATTTATTAGTGCCTCAAAATCAATAATATATTCTTTGTTATACAACTTTTTAATGTTGTCGTATTAGGTTTGGGTCCTCTAACTATATATTTTCAACAATCTATCAAACATGTCATTGATTCCATTGTTCTTTTTGGTATCATTGATCCCATGTTTGACTAATTAATAATTTAAAATTAAATTCTTTCTAAGTATCCTATAATAACCAACTATGTATCATGTGTAGTTCAGTCGTTAAAACTAATTATGTTCATACGTTATTTATACACTAGCTAAGAGCTGAATTGCTCTATGTATAGAGATTGAAAAGCGACTATTTTCTTAATGAGTGAGATTACTCACGAATCACTCGTAACGATTATCGGTAATTAGTATCGATTCATAATTTTGATGGTTAGGTGACATCTCCGTGTATGTGGGCATGGTTGGGTTGATCACACATCGTTCTCTTTAGGTCGAGTTGCGAGAAAGTGACTCAATCCAGCAAGTAAATTCAAAGTATATATGGTCTTGAATAAAATCAAACATTGGAGATGGAGGGACCAAAAATAAGCACGTCCAAACTTCTCATGATGATCTTATATTACTCCCTAATAATAATCACTTAATTTCCATGTTGCTTGCATGAAAATCATAGCTAAATTAATATTATATTTCTTAGTTTCAAAGACAGAATAGGTAAAGAAAGGGCCCTTTTGAATGCCAAGGGACTAAGGGAGGGACATGTAGAAACTACTTTAGAAAAGGAAAGTAGTCTTTCAAATAAATAAATAAATAAATAAAGGTTGTTTAATTATTTAAACTAAGAAATAGTGTGAATTTGAGTAGATTTTGACACAAAGAATCAATGTTCTGCTACTTGCTAGTTAATTAATTACAAGAAAACTATATATTACTCCCTCCTATCGTAAAAACGTCGTAAACTGTTTGGGCACGCATATTAAAGAAGCTGGATGACTCACTATTTGACTAAAAAAATTCGTACTTTTTTTCTAACGTACGATTAACGTACGTCTGAGAAAAAATTCAGAGAAAAATTATCTCAAATAGTGAGTCATTCGATCTTCTTAATATGCGAGCCCAAATAGTAAAAGATAATTAAAAAAACTAACAGAGATTACCTTATATTGGAAGCACATTTGAAAAGTACAACGTCCCTTCGACAGGGACAGTTGTTATATATAGCTAAGCTGGCTTGGTGAAATTGAAATGAAAGCAATACATGATTAATGATCGGTGAAAAAGAGGGGAAAATATCACGAAAAAGAGGGTGTATATATTTTATTTAGTTATTTAGTTAAACGAAGGATTCGTTATTGGAGCAGATAGCAATAACCACCATTTCATCCAACATACGTATTTTTTATTTTTCAATGCGTCGTTTTGAAAAAAAATAAAATAAAACAACACAGAACAGAACATATATGCTCTGATATTTTGACATTTCCTATGCCCTAAATGGCTATAACGAAAACCTGAAACAATTGGCCATCACGACCACTCATCCCACCACCGATTCAGGCTCACCAACTAAGAAAGCGCATACAACGGTCTTATATGTTATTTTTGTCAATTTTATATGTGGCCCCTTATGTTAGGAAAAATAATAAAATAATGATAGTTAATGAAAATTTATCGTCATCAGTTATTTTTTACGGCTGAGATTTAATTGAACTAACGGGTATAATATATGAGATCGAAATAATAATAAAAAAATGGAACCATAAGTAAAATGAAAAAAATAACATATGAGAACGTTGGGTGCGTTTTTTCGTCATCGACTTAGCCTCGCGGCCTCCCCAACTCATTCTCGTCATCGTCTTGTCTCGAACGACAACCATGAACTCCCTTATGATACTAGTTAATAACTATTATATATATAAGTTTTTTTAAACACAAGGTTAGTAAGCTGTTACATTTATTTTAATTTAAAATATGTATAAAGTTGTATGTATGTTAGTATATTTTTGAGAAACTAGCAGGTTCAAGCCGGTTTAATCCGATTGAACTACATTGAATCAGTAAATCAATAGTTCATAAGTTAAACGATTTGATATATGAATGGTTCTAAAATACGATCCAGTCTAACCAAATTAAACCCGATTAAATTAGAGAATCAATGAATCATAAATTGACTGATTTGCTGTCTAGTTGGATTCTAATAATTTTGGTCGGTCATGTTTTCGGATTTAATACAAGCCTCAATTTTATTTGTTTTAGTTTTCAATTCTAGGATATGTACAAATGTAAAATACGGAACTCAAATCTAGGGACCTACTCGATTACCTCTCATAAGAGTTCATAGGTTAAATTTTTATGCGTGAAATAATTACGAGTAATTTATCTTCTAATGAACTGGTATTATATATTAAAAAATAAATATCTGAGAATTTAACAATTTTAAGAAGGGAGTTTTTATTTCCACACACCAAAGTAGTTTAAAAAAAAAGTATCTTATTATGTTCTCCATTTATTATTAAATTCTCTTGATACGACAACTTTCGCATCTATTACAATTTATTTTTAGATCAGCCACTTTTCTTTTTCTTTTTCCTTTTTAAATAATTATTTGAGAAAATGCCATTTTTTCCTTTTTTTTTCTTTTTTAAAAATTTGGATGTCAAATAGACATTTTCTCAAATAATTGTTTCAAAAAAAATGGTTGATCAAAAAATAAATTTTAACAAATACGGAAGTTATCATATCAAGAAAATTTGATAAAAAAAATTGAGAAGATATGAGAATATAATAAAATAATTTTTTTAAAACTATTTTAGCGTGGGACTAAACTAATTGAGCGTGAAAATAAAGGTTTTTTTAAAAGAATTAAGCTATTATTTTGTTCGTGCTTGCAACTTGCAATCCACTTCATGCTAGACTGATCCAATAAGGAAGGATTAAGGAGAACTGGAGAAGGTTGCTTTAGGAAAAAGTAAAAGTTCTATCTTGTGCTGCATCCATACTCGTCACCTAATTGGGAATTCTCTATATAAAGTCCCAACACTCTGCATCCAATCATCTCGTGCTACCTTTCTTCCACAACCAAATAGCACAGACATACCGAAATGGGCTCAATTGTTTCATTAACGTTTTTCATTCTTGGAATTTCCATTTTATCACTAATGCCAAACTTTGCAGCAAGCACTACCAGGCATTACACATTCAATGTACACTATATTTAATTTATACATTTTAAGCATAACATTACATTTTCTTAGTACATCTACATATATTTTTAACAAAATTAATCACTAATTAATTCATTTTACTTCTCTCAATTCAAGATTGTGAACAAAAATATCACAAGATTATGCCACACAAGGAGCGTTTTGACAGTGAACGGACGGTTCCCCGGACCGCGATTAGTTGCAAGGGAAGGTGATCGAGTCATCATTAAGGTGGTTAATCATGTTTCAACCAATATAACCATCCACTGGTATGTTTCTTGATTTCTTACACAGTTACACTTTACAATTTTTTGTTCTTTTAAACATCTCGAAACTAGAATTGATATCACTCCGGCGCAACCAACTTTGCAGGCATGGGATTAAGCAGCTTACGAGCGGTTGGGCAGATGGACCGGCTTATGTGACCCAATGCCCTATACAGACAGGCCAGGCCTACAATTACAACTTCACAATTACTGGGCAGAGAGGAACTCTGTTATGACATGCTCACATTTCATGGCTAAGGTCATCCATTTATGGACCAATTATTATTCTCCCCAAACGCAATGACTCATACCCTTTTATCAAGCCCTACAAGGAAGTCCCCATCCTTTTTGGTACTTAATTAACTCATTTAATCTTGTAATTAAACTCTCTTAATTACTCTTTTTAAATTTATTTTTTTAAAGTTTGTTGATGAATTTGTAATTACAGGAGAGTGGTTCAATGTCGACCCGGAGGCTGTGATTGCTCAGGCGCTACAAACCGGGGGAGGCCCAAATGTTTCAGATGCGTACACCATCAATGGCCTTCCCGGCTTATTATATAACTGCTCTTCAAAAGGTACTTTTTTTTAAACGCAAAACATATGATATATTCATTCTTATTGGTCAAAATTCATCATTAAATAGGCAAATGATACACTGTGTATCTAAAAAGTTTCGCATTCGAGGATTGTGAGCAAATACATGGGAAGATTTAGTTAATTTTGCATGTATTTTGTGTTAACAAATGAATATAATTCCATCTGCAACAATATATAGGGGTGGAAGGCAACATCTCACTAACCCATTATAAGAAATGTGAAGAAAAAAGCAAGTACACAGTTAATTACTAGAATGCCACTATACATGAGTAAAATGACAAGATCAAGACAATCTGTGATCTGTTGAAATGTTTCATTCATTGATCTTATTAAGAAACTTAATCCCATAGTTAATCCTTGTAATTAAGTAATGATTTGTCAAATCACCAATCATGAAAGAAACTTTCTGCTTCCCCTGTACTTTGTTTGGTCAGATACATACAAGCTGAAGGTAAAGACGGGAAAAACCTATCTTCTCCGTATAATCAACGCTGCGCTCAATGACGAGCTCTTCTTCAGCATTGCCAATCACACTCTCACTATCGTCGAAGCAGATGCATCCTATGTCAAGCCATTTGAGACAGACACACTAATCATTGCACCAGGCCAAACCACAAACGTTCTGCTGAAAACCAAACCATTTTTCCCTAATGCAACCTTTGTTATGGCAGCTAGGCCTTATTTTACAGGTCAAGGAACTTTTGACAACTCTACTACAACCGGCATTCTCGAATACGAATACCCATCTCATCATCACTTGAAAAACCTCACCTCTTTTAACCCAACCCTGCCTGCAATCAACGCGACAGGATTTGTTGCGAATTTCAGCAGCAAACTCCGCAGCTTAGCCTCACCTAAGTTTCCTGCTAATGTCCCACAAAAGGTGGACAAGAAATTTTTCTTCACAGTAGGATTAGGAACTAGTCCATGCCCGAAAAACACAACCTGTCAGGGACCAACAAATGTTACTAAATTCGCTGCTGCAATCAACAATGTCTCGTTCGCGTTGCCTTCTACAGCTCTTCTCCAATCCTTTTACTTTGGACAATCTAACGGAGTTTTCACTACAGATTTTCCTCAGAACCCGCCTATTCCTTTTAACTATACCGGTACACCACCAAATAATACAATGGTGACAAACGCAACTCGAACATTGGTACTCGGATTCAATACTAGTGTGGAATTAGTGATGCAGGACACCAGCATTCTCGGTGCGGAAAGCCACCCTCTCCATTTACATGGATACAACTTCTACATTGTCGGTCGAGGTTTTGGAAATTATAATCCTAATAAAGATCCTGCTAATTTTAATGTGGTCGATCCTGTCGAGAGGAACACAGCAGCAATTCCTGCTGGTGGGTGGGTAGCTGTTCGTTTCCTAACAGACAATCCAGGTACTAATTACAATTCACATTTTCTTGATTGAATCTCAAGAAAGATTAATTTTCTTGAATTTCTAACTTTGTGTCTACTAATTACGAGCAGGTGTGTGGTTTATGCATTGTCACCTGGACGTGCACACAAGCTGGGGATTAAGGATGGCATGGATAGTCTTAGACGGACCAGAACCGAATCAAAAGATACAACCTCCACCAGCTGATCTTCCAAAATGTTGATTTTTTATTAAATTAATAATTGGTTTTAGTTTTGGTTCTGCAAATGATAATTAAGGTTTTTGTTGTGAGTTTTGTGATAAATTAAGATAACCAAAGAGGGGATTTTTTTCCTTTTTTGGGTCATCGATTTGATTGTTTGTAATTCCTGGTGATGCAGAGATGAAAACAGCAGCTGAGTTGTAAACATCAGGCGGGTTAATTGTATTTAATCAAATAAGGTTTATTCCATAATTACTTCAACTAATCTTGCATTATTACATTAAGCATGTTCCTCCTTGTTCCGCCTTTGTTTCATATATAAGCCAAGGTGTGTTATGGATCCAGTTGATGCTGCTGGCATCATTACAACCGCCTAAATAGTTAAAATCGAATGATGGTGGTAAAATTAAGTATAAATGGTAAAAAAAAACAAGTTTATCCGATAAAAAAGAAGAAGATCTATTTGATCGAACATGATTTAAATAGTAAAAAAAGAGCTTGAAAGTTAAAAATCTAATAGATGATCAATTTGGCCTAAATGAGAAACATCGAAACGGGAAATTAATCTAAATCGAGTTTACGGATTGAAATGAAGTCTAAATAAATGGTCAAAACCAAAACATTAAATAGTCAAAACTGCGTAGGGGTAAATTTGACATCGGGTAAATTTTGTTTCTTCCCCAACAAGCACAAATTGATGTATCCTGAATTTTCTCCATTTGCTTCAGTACCGTACGGTGTCTACACAATGTTGGGCAGAATTTTTTTTGTTTTATTTTTTTTAGGGTTCGGAATTGTAGTTACTCGAGGAAAAGGAATTGATATCAGTAGTCAATCTGTCTGTTCGGCTAGATTTTAGCTATAGAAAAAAAAAATGGCGATAATCTCAGTAACCAATCGCTCTATGTTCCGCATTAATCGTCTCAGGCAGCAGCGAGTAAAGCCTCCGCCGTCCATTCAAGATCTGCGTTCCGGAACGAATCGTTTTTTTTCCGGCAACGGTCAGCAATGCCGGTGCCGGCGCACAAATTGACAACGAGTTTTGGTTACTACTAGGAAGACGTTTTCTTTCGTCGGCCAGAGCTGGGAAGCACCAATCCAGAAGTTTCTGTAGCAGGAAAACCCCAAAAGACAAAAAAACGAAACGAAACGAAACCCCAATATAATTGTAGTATATTATGTAATAATTTGTGCAGTATTTATTATTTTCAGCTTTTGATCGATCACCTAATGCTTTTGTCTTGTTTAATTAATGCAGGATGCGAGAACAATCGCACTAAGGATAACAAGGAAATCCCATGCTAAGGTAAGGCGCGCTCACACAGATCTGTCACTTACGTTCTTTTTTTCTTTTTTCTATGTTTAATGTAGCAAAATTATTGTGTTTTTTTCTCTCTTATTAGTGTTTAAGATAGCATACTTCTATGTTGGTGTAAAGATTGTGTAGTTGTATATAGTTTAGCTTTATTTTGTCACATCCAGCCCTCTTAAGGTTAAAGAAAAGATCATTTTCCTCTTTCATCTCCAAGTTTTGTTGTCTAATTATGTTGGTAGGTTTGTCTAACATCTGAATTGATGTGTATTCGAATCATAGCAACTAATAATCGCCGATACACCATATCCGTGATGTTAGTTGCTTTACTTTTGTGCTTTAGAATGTCATTTTTCCTTCTTTTTGTTTGGCTCAAAAGGAAGAAGGAGAAGAGATGCATATGAAGTATTAAATTGAGTCATATGAAATGTTTCAATTCATGTACATCTAGGTCTGCTTCAAAGATGTAGCTGGTTGTGATGAAGCAAAGAAAGAGATTATGGAGTTCGTTCATTTCCTCAAGAATCCCACAAAATACAAGCCGGTAGGGGCTGAAATACCAAACGGACTCTGCTTATAGGCCCTTGGGGCACAGGGAAGACTCTTCTCGCAGAGGCAGCTGCTGTAGAAGCAGGTGTGCCCTTCCTATCAATGTCTTGGTCTAAATTTATGGAAATCAATGAAGAGGTTGGGCTATCCAGATTCCAGAGTGAGGGACCTGCTTAGAAGGGCTCGCCAATGCGCCCCTAGCATTGTGTTCATAGATGGAATAGGCTCAATTGGCAGAGGAAGGAACAAGAATGCCGAGGCTGAGTGGGATAGCATTTTTGAATTTTGAGATGGACGATGTAGCACTGCCTTGCGTAGATTTGATGAAGCCAAGGGTATGTGGGATAGCGCTGTCATCAATCAGTTGCTTGTAGAGATGGACGGGCTCACTACCTCCACTGAAGTTGTAGTACTCGCCAGCACCCATATACCTTGCATTTTGCACAAAGCGCTATTCAGATCACCTAGTCCCTTTAATCGCACAATCTATATCAAGAAGCCTCTTGTCAATGGCCGCAAGCAAGTCTTTGAAACTTGTCTGAACGAATTAAAACTTGATTGTGATGATGATGTTGCTTGCATCTCTACCCAACTCAGCGGCCCTTACTCTTGGATTGACAGGTGCAGACATCACTAATGTCTGCAATGAAGCTGCTTTTATCTCAGCAATGAATTACTGCGAAAAGCTGAGCATGCACCATTTTGAGGCAGCAGTACGCCGGGTTACTCGCCTCCTGAAGCAGGGTATTGAGGTACGGCCATGTATAACCTCTTGTTCGATTCAGTTCATAGCTTTCTTTACTTAGCTTGTCGAGATGATGATGAACATCGCCGATGGACTCCCGAGGCATATGAGCACACAATTCAGTTCATAGAGAAGCAAAAAGAGAGTGGATCAACTTGCCAAGTTGTTGCTCAAGAAAGAGGTCCTAAACCAGGATGATTTGATTCCGATTCTTGGAGATCCGCGCGCGGTTAAAAGAGAGTGGATATGACCACTATTGACATTAATTTTACTGAATTTTCCTTGTCGTAAATCATAATTACTGTAAGCTCGGATAAGTAATATTTCTCCGGTACTTATTCAGTTAGTCATATCATTTAAAGCTAGACTTACACCAACAGGCACTAGTGGTCTAGTGGTAGAATAGTACCCTGCCACAGTGCATATCCGGGTTCCACTGACATCTGATCTACTGATGATGCCTACCATATTCTGAGCTTCACCTTCTCTTTTTCTCCAAAGCAATTTTCCTCCCCTTTTCGACTCCACTAAAGTTTCTCTAGAAAAATTGGAAAAAAGAGTAATTTGATATTTGTGCCAAAATTATCAAGAAATGAGAAGCTAACAACATCTCGAAACCATAAAAAGAGAGTAGCTTTGTATATTCTGTTCTCCAAAACAACATTTACATAGACAATACATGAAGCTCCTTTGACAAATTAAATGATTTTACTTAAACATTCTATTTTGAGGGTTCATAAGAATGTTCTCAGCTACAGCATAAGCGTAGAAAAGTATTGCTCGAATTCTTGATCAATAGTTGGTTTCGGGGAGCTTGCTTGAGCATCTGCATCAAATATATATAATTGCTGCTTAACCCTATATTCTTTTGTCATATCCGAGCAACAAAAGAGGATTCGAATAGGAAAAGAAAATACCTTGGCTAACATCCCATCTCCCGGATGAAAGGAGATAAGCATTTGGATTCAGTGAATGGGAAAAGAGAATATCGAGTTCTGTTTCTGTACATGGCTTGATGATCTCATCATCATCATATCCACGGCAGCTGTAATCTAGACGGGCTTCAAATCCTTGGTAGTGTGCTTCAAGACTATGAGATGCTTCTAATCCATCATGGAGATGGCAAGGTTCGTGATCTCCTGCCATACAAGCCAATTCTTCATTGTCGGGAAGATGTTGACCGCCCTTAAAATTGCTTTCCCAGTTACATGATGAAGTAGAGGGTTTATCACATGGCCATGTCTGTGAAACTTCAGTGACAGATTTCGCTTCATTGTATACAGACATGACAAAATCAGAATCTCCAACCAAGCTGTTACTATCTTTGACAGATTCACAATCTGATCCTTCATCGATAACATGTTTCTCTTCAATTGCATTGGTTATCTGTGGGGTTAACTCTTTTACCTCGTTTTCTTCGAGTGTTGAGAGAAGCTCAGGAGGCAAGCGATCATCCCAACATTTATGCTTGGGCATAGGCAAACCCAACTGCTCTGCCTGTAACTTTCTTTTCTTTGCATAAAGAATGTTGGTGTTGACTGCCTCATGCATATGGAAGCTGAAATCAATGATAGAGAGGAAGTCAATACCACATAGCATGTGAGATGCTGCATTACCAATAACAAAGGTAAAACAAAAGACAAAGGAATACAGTGTCCAACACTTGCACCAACGCTAATGACTCAGGAATTGAGCTCTAGTCAGAGAAGTTAATGCTTTCTATGACCAAGTGTTTTAAATCACTCAGCTAATCTCATCTTACGTATGAAAATTGGACCAACATACAAGCAAATAATAACAATTTCTGCAAATAAGTGTTCTTATGAACTTCTTGGATGTTTGTTGATATGCGAAGACATTTCTGTCCATCACAATGTGTATGTATATATATGCTTCAATCTCTAGCCATAAGCACAAATAAGCTACTAAGTACAGAAGCAAGAAGCAAAGAATTTACAATCAATTAGAACAAGCAGCAAGTATTCCATTCCAAATACAGATGTTACGAACAATTCCATCGATAGGTAAGCCATGTATCAGAAAAGAATCAATAGCCATTTCATTTATCCACCTTTAGCACAAAAGCATTGAAATATTCTAACAAATTAATTATACAGCAGTAACAGCAAATAGTGAATCCAGCAACAAGATCCACTCACTCCCATTAAAAATGCAAAAAAAGGATCCTATCCCGATAGCGATTTCTCCAAGATATGACGAAGAACTCAACAATAAATTAGGCAACACATGTAATTTGTAATTCATTAATCAAAACGTTTCCTTCTTGGATCACCCTAAAAAGGAAAAAGAAAAAGAGGAAACAGAATACAATTGAAACAGAAAAGCACAAACCCACATGGGTCATTCAAGCTAATTTACACACAAAAACCATAATATTCAGCTGAAATTAAAATTCTCAGCAAGCTAAGTGAGCTGCAAACAATAACAAAAACTGGGTTCAAAAGAAGAAAAAGTGACAAAAAAAAGCAAAAAACCCGAGAAGCCGTACCTGTTGACCACATAAGGGTTGCAGCTATCTTCATCCATTTCAGCTCTGAAGAAGAACTGAATGCAAGTGCTCTTCCCTTTTATCCAAGGACGATATTTTCAACTCTTTTTGCCATCCTGTCATTAACTAACACTATGTAGTATGTACCCTCCATTGTCACGCGCCCTTGTCGAACGTGTACGCAACACCGGCAAATTCCGCGGTGACATCTGGCTTAAATATTTTAAATTTAGAAGGGAGCCATCTCCTTTCGGTTTTATCTCCCGTAATTTACAAAAATGCCATCAGAGCTGTTTGTCCTCTACCATAAAATTCTCTTTCTTTTCAAGACCATTAAGTACTGACTGGTCACTACATTTTTATATGTCGAGCATTCCCGCCGGACAGGACTCAACCAGCGGCAAAAGTTTCCCTCTTTTGGATGAAGATAAAATCTTTTTATTCCAAGTTTAGTGAAACAACAATCATTTTGGTGGTATGAACGAATTTCACTTTACAATGCCTTGAAAATTCATCTTGCATCATCCATACGCTTCCGATTATAACGAGCGGTCAAGAGTCCAGAAGAGCATCACTAGCATCTTCATCCCTCCAGGGATGGAGGCATGGAGTAGCAATTTTGGATGGTCACAGTTTTTTCCAATTTTTTATGGCATGGAGCAGTAGTCCCGCATGTACTTCCTGTGACGAGCACGTGGGAGTTCTTCCTGTTTTTCGATTACAGCGACTGAAGGAACAAGTTGTAAGGAGCATCTTTTTTCTTTTCGATAAGCTGTAAGGAGCATCTAAACTCAAAAACTATCATCGTGTTCTGAGAGGACCACATCACAGATACTACTGAATACTGATGAACATCCAGATTGTACAAGGCATGTGCATCTAGATGTATCCTTATTCCTTAATCTGAGGTTTTCCTCGGAAGTAAAACCTGAGGACTTGGAGTTGGAGGTACCTGGATGCAGATTCTTGCCAACCTGCATAAACAATTCCATACCATGCTCCTTCCAATATGCTATTCAACGATCCTGACTCAGTCGATTTTTCTTCATTCTGCATTTTGGAACTGAAAATTAGTTGTAGCATTCAATCCATCAAGTTGTCTAGTACCCCATTCCTCCAGCGTGGGACACTGATGCTCTTTACATGCATCAACAACTCTTGTCAGCATGGGCATAGTGGGATTGAATGGCATTCTCTCCACGAACTTCTGAAGCTCATTCATGCACCCATGCTGACAGAAAAGTTCAATCATGCACTCATAGTGCTCCAATCTAGGTATAATACAATACTTGCTGCTCATTCTATAAAAATATCGCCTCCCCAAGTCAACACAACCCTCAATCATACACGCAAGTAAGATACCCTGAAATGTGACATGGTCTGGTTTAACTCCTTCCTTCTCCATCAACCTAAACAATTTTAATGCCTTTCTGCCCCTTCCATTGTGACAACATCCAAGAATTATGGAGTTCCAAATAATCACGTCCCGTGAATTAGCCTCTTCAAACACCATCAGAGCATATGAAATACAACGACATTTGGAGTACATGTCAACCAGAGTTCCCGTGATCACGATATCAATATCGTAGTTTTTAATCATGAAGCCATGTATTTCTTTCCCTTTATCAAGTGCAAATATATTTGCACAGGCCGCCAACAGAGTCCCAAATGTGTATTTACTTGGTTTTGCCTCCTGTAGCATATCTCTGAAGATCCTAATAGATTGCTCAGCCATACCGTGGGTAGCATAGCTGTTCAACATAATGTTCCATGAAACCTCATCTCGTATTTTAGCCATTTGGTAAAACCAAACTCTAGCATATTTTAAGTTCTTGCATTTGCCGTACATGTCTAGAATGGCATTGGCAACAACAATGTTGGAATCGAATCCTTTCCGATAAATAACTCCATGAACTTGTTTCCCCATTTCAACATCCGAAAGGCCAGCACACACATTAAGCACCAATCCAAGGCTGACATTGTCAAAATCTTTTGTCATCCTGCACATCAAGCAAAGGAACTCGAATGCTGCTTCCCACTGGAGAGAACGAGTGTATCCTGCCAACATTGCGTTCCATGAGATCATATTTCTTTCAGGCATCTCATCAAAAAGTTCCCTAGCTTCTCTAATTCTTCCACTAGTCGCATAAGCTGACACAATTGAAGTCCAGGAAATCAAATCTCTCGAACTATCAGATTGGTCAAAAAGCCTACGGGCACTCTCGAGTTTACCCGACTTCATATACATATCGATAAGTGAGCTTGATATTACTTCATGCTCCTCAAAATTAATCTTAATTGCAACTCCATGAATCTGCATGCCCTCGTTGAGTCCACACATACCTGAACACGCAACAAGAGCATTAGAAAATGTAAAACTCAGCGGTCTAATATTTGTACGGAACATCTTAAAGAAGAGAACCACTGCCTCCTTCTCATCACCCACCTCAAGATACCTCCTAATTATAACATTCCAAATAACATCATTAGCATTCTCAATCCCATCAAACACCCGCCTTGCTCCTATCATGTCCAAACACTTCCCGTACACATCAACCAAAGAACACGCCAAAAGCAAATTCCCGCAAACCCCAATTTTCATAATACGCCCATGAACTTGCTTCAACACACAAATGGGACCACCATCATCTAATTTTTTTAAATGCCCACACGAGCCCAGCACGTTCACCAAAGTGACCTCATTTGGAGAAACGCCCTCTTTATTCATCTCCAAAAACACCTCCAATGCTTTCCCTGCATACCCATTATCAGTGTATGCTTTAATCATGGCATTCCATGATCCACCATCTCTCCTTGGCATTTCATCAAACAGTTCACGAGCATCACTCAAGCACCCGCATTTACCATAGGTTTCTATGGCGCGATTCAATAAAAAGGTTGGTGGGTCTGCACAGGAGCTAATCAGCTGTGATTCGACCTTCCGCGCTTCAAGGATGGAATGATTGAAAGAGCAAACTTGGAAGAGATGGGCGTAGAGAGAGTCAGAGACGGGGAATGGAGACTCGAAAAGGACAGAGACAGCCTTCTTGAGATTGTTGGATCCAAGAAGAGTAAGGATTGTGTTTGTTAAAGCTTTGGGATTTGTGGGTTGGGTTTGGAGATTGGGGCTCTGCTTGCGAAGAAGACGACCCAGTATAGAAGCTGCACTGCTCATTCCTAACCGAAGTTGCTAATGGTTGTACACGGATGCAACTGATAAATTATTTCAACCTCTGTAAGTCAGTGAACGAAATGTCGTTCATATAGACAACAAAAAGAACCATATTGGGAGAGCCATGGCCAACTCTATAAAATTCAACCATACTGGAAAGAAATTTGAAATTAGTTTTCTACCAAAAGACAAAATATAGGACAATTTGGAGAGAGAAAAACTATATATTCTGAAACCTGAATGCAAAAGAAAGCAAAACTATTCTGTAATTTGAATTTATTTTCTGATGTTACAGAGATTACAGTTCAAATTACACTGATGGTGATGATATACACCACTCCCCCCTCTTCTAAACTGCGCTCTTATGGGTTAGTAGGGTCGAAACGCCCACTTTATACACAAAAGTATTCATCAGACTGCTGTTTTCGTAACTCTACCCGCTATACCCATACCCAAAAACGAAGGAAAAAAAACACTCCCTTTGATGCTTCACACTACATACAATCCTCTATCCCTTCATCTACATACACTTCGTTCCGTCGTTCTAGTCTAGTTGTGAAAATTGAGAGGTACTTCCTTTGCAGCCGCTAACTTGAAAGCCAGGAAGTTAGCATCATCTCATTCTAGTTAACCCCCACCTTTGGCAGTTACGGAGTTGTGAACCGAATTGAAACTTCATTTTGACATGGATGAAATGGTCTTGTGATCGTAAGCTGTACGGAATTGCAGACCAGAACCAATATGTCTTGATAGAGGACATATCCAGCAGAAGATACTTTGACCTAATACCTAGTAAACCAATCAATGCAAGTGAACAACAATGTTAAACTTCCAAAATGTTCTTTCACATTCTCCCTAATATGTACATAAAAAATCTGGTCACGCAGCTACCAAGTTGCCTCCAATCATTGGGAATAGTTAACCGGCACCAAGGTGCTTTTGTGTTTCTTCAATAACGTATTAACATGCATGGTTGAGCTATTTATCGTTGGACCAAACCACAAAGGTAAGACTGCATTATAAAAACTCAGAAATCAACAAAGATTTAAACCAGCAATAGTAGTCGTCTACATTCTACATGCACAAAGATCACCGCCGTCACAGAATCAACATGCACTTATAGTCTTGGAGGCAAAGGAATAACCTTTTTCCACCCAAGATTAACTAGGGCCAGGGTCATGAAAACAAGAAAAAGGAAAACATATTAACATTGCACCAGTTTTTGACATTTTAGCAACTGAATCTAACAGCAGATAGCATGCAAATGAGCATCACAATTAGAGAACGTGTGTTCAAAGTCGACAGAATGTAATCATGTTCACTATGAAATCATTTAATTTGTAGTGGGAAAAAAAAGTGTTGGCACATACAGTTTGAGCAAGGGACTGAAAAACAGTTACATGAATCTTCCAAACAACCACAGAAAAAGAGGTATAGCTTATTACTGTTGTCAGATTTTCATAGACACCAATATCATAAGGATGCCTATAGATACTCCCTCCTTTTTCTGCAAGCCACATAGCTCTCACTCCTTCATGATACTGCAAAAATAACAAAAATGGCCTAAAAGATTTAATATCACAACATTTAAGGAGACAAGATTTCAATTTCTAATAATAACCTCAATTGTGGTTTTGTTCTGCAAAATGAGATAAATATGCCAACCCAAAAGAATTCCAAGTGCAACACTCAAGGGGATCAACAAGAGCCCAGATATAACCTGAACAAATGAAATAAGAACCAAATGATTAGTGAATTAGATACCACACTCTATCCAAAGCTGCAGGTATCACCACATACATATATTATTCTGAATGAATCAAAACTTTGAATCCCATCCTTTTGAGAGTCAGCAGCTATACTTCCAACAAGCATGACCTGGACAAAAAATAATAAGAAAGTTATGATTGCAGATTTTCTCCTAAAAGATCCAAAACATTTAGCTTAGTAATACAAGAAATCACAAGAAGAGATGTCAATTCTTACAGAACAATACAGTCATCACAAATTACAGTAATACATGTCTAAATCATGTTCAATGTAGATTATAACATAACATACCAGGGAGTAGATGCACGCGGTTACTGCATACACAACGAACACGAAGAACACCTTATAGTTTGTGTGTCCCACACAATTACTTATCCAAATGCAATGGTGGTCCTTGCAATCAATAGGCAGCACTTTACCAAATTAGGGAGGACATTTGAGATAATGCATAAATGACAACAAAGACCATGCATACCATTCGCAGCACACATCTTTTGCAAACACGGCAATGATGAGCACGGGGAGGTTTAAAGTGGGAACACTTCTGGCAGTATCTCAGATCTCCTCCCTGCAAAATTAAACAACATGTCACATGGGATTGCAAGGTTAGAACTGAATACGGCATGACTCTATTTATGAGCTGTTAGGACAGATATCAGGTATCCTTTTAGGGGAATGAAAGTTAGTCTGTTAATTCTTATGGATGCATTTAGATTTGAAATGATCAAGATGAAGTCAGTCTGACGTAGTCATTTATCGACAAATGTGGTCCTCACAAAAGCATCAGTATATAATATGACTGTCTAGCATAGAAATGTAATCACTAGTCAAGGGGGGAAAGGGGACAAAAAAAAGCAAATGCAACTAAACGGTTAACATACAGCTAAACATATTGCACACTCTTATCAACCACAATTTATATTCATAACAGTGGAAAATCTTAATAGCATTTTATCCTAACAAATCACAAGAAAAATTCTATCACTTCCGACCGTGAAGGTGGATGAACAAGGCACATCTCCACATCATTTGCATAGTTCATTAGAGAAGTAGTGGAGCTTTATAGCTAAAGATCGACAATACAAATGGAAAATCTGATACGATATCATCAGCCATATATGCAAAGGCACAAATTTAATTTTGTGAGCTCAATTACTACTTTTCTCTGATCACATTTAGTCACCCATTAACGAATTTCCACTTGGCAAACCAAAAGCAGAATCTTACAGCGGTCACATGGCGTGAAGGCAGTTCTAAATCCGAAACGACAAAAATGCTCCTCCAAAACGCTCAGTTCACCAATTCTTATAGAGAATTATTAAAGAACACCATCACTCGCTTCATTAAGCCACAAACTAACGACCTTTACATGAAACACGACCATCATTTCTCCAGCAGGTGTCAAGCATCCGTATTCCACTACCTTATCATTTCTCTAGTGCATTCAGAAACACAATATTCCAAACCATTCCTCATTATGGACATTTAAATCCCGAAAGTTACTTAATTTCACCAGGATCATAAAAATAGTCTTAAACCCCTCACATTCAATTCAAGACATTTATCAAATTTCCTCTTTAAACACTCCTTGATATCCAGCAAAAAATACAAAAAAAATACAAAACACCTCAGATCAGCTAAAACATAAAACAAATACCAATTCGATAGCTCATTGATCATTTCTACCGCATCCTTAATTTCACAAGAAAACGAATTTCCATTTCCAATCTAAACGAAAAATATAAAATGCATACCTACAAAGACATACAGATACATATATACATGCATGTCATGGGATTGATGTCAATGCATGTCTGGGTAAATGAAACAATTACTGTACTTTGCGTTTGATCTCGTGAATTGGGTGGTCTGCATCTTCCACATCGGGCGTGTAGGTGGAGGGGACCCGACCCGGATCCGTGCCAATAGCGACAGCATAGTTAAAAACGCACATAACAGCTACAAAGGTGAAGACGACAGCGTTCATGAGTCCCGGCGAGGTCATGAGACCGAACCACCGGTCAATGAAGACGAAGACCGTTGAGAAATAAATGTAAATGATGGCCAAAATGACGACAGCGACGGGTAAGGACAAGGTAGGCGTTCGCTTCATTGTAGCGGGGAATATGTTAGAAATGAGAAGGAAGGAAGAAAGAGTCACCAGAGGCACCGGCGTAAAAAACGACGGTGTCTCCGGGGAGGGAGCTCTCGGCTTTTTCTCTCTTCTATATGTTTTTTATTATTATTATTAATTTTTTTGATGGAAGAAATGAAGGGGGGAGCTTCGAGGTTGGTGGTGACGCCTCTGTGCATCCATCTGCCGATGGTTTTAATTGTTTTTCTTTTCTGTTTTCGTTAGAAAGTCAATTTTATGATTCCTTAACGTTTGCACTGATCTAATTTTGGTCCCTTAAGCTTAAAATGTTAGTCTTTAGTCCCTAATTCTGTTTGTTTATAGCATTTGATGATTACCTTGAACAAACGAGGAAAAAACTTGGGTACATACGATGTACCCACTATTCAGTACATCATGATCTAAGATGATGACACCTACCCAAATAGTGCTAGAATACCACTATTTTTTATCGTTTTCAGTTTTGAGTAGTAATTTACTCGTTCAATTTTATGAGTAATTATCATTTTATTTTATTTTTATTTCGTGAATTAACCTGATATAAATAGTTATTTTAATCCAAATAATTTGTAAAATTTGGTGTTTTAGTGCTTTAAAAATAATTTCAAAATTTTGAAAATTTATTGAAATGTCGAATATTTCCATAAATTAAGTAAAATTAGTTTAATGATTTGAAATTAATGAGAGCATTATACAAATAATTTATTTAGTTAAGCAATTGCTTTTATCCTTTCTTCTCATGAAAGCAATCACTTTTTCTTGATTCTTCCTAAATTGCTTTGGTTTGTGATAAAGATTGCACCACCCAATAATACAAATTAGGCACTAATCTCAATTTATCAATGTTTGGTGGCAAATTTAGTCAACGTCAAAACCATTTTGCCAACAACAAGGCAAAAATCAGTATATCTTTTTGGGCACATTTTGGCACCCATTGTTTAAGGGCTAAGATATTTTGGTACCCAAATTTAAGAGTTAGTTGAATTGGAACTCAATTTTTATACGTCAGACACTTGACGCGTAACATTTGCGCCGTTAGACACTTTGACATCTAAATATCCAACTTTTCATATAACCCCATTATTTTTTCCCGTTATACGTATTACTTTTTTAAAAATTATAAAAAAGTACATAAAAAATTATAAAAAATCACAAAAATAATTATAAAATAGTAATGTTAAATATGTAATAAAAAATAATTTAAAATAGTATAATATAATATGAAAACGAAAAAACATGAAAAGTTAAAAATTGTGGAACATTTAAAAATTCATGACAGTAAAATAAAAAATAAAAAAATTCATTCATTGGAATTTCCACTCAGGAAATGTGTAGCAAGTTGAAAATTAATAGGTGTTGAATAATTTTGGATTTTTTTAATATTAAAACTGTGAAAAAAATATTTAATTGGGTGTTTTTGGACCATTTAGACAAACGTAGGTGCAATTTAAGCAAATATGAAATATAGAGTGCTATTTTAATTTTTGTCTACTTTTAATTGTCTATAATACATTTATTAAAAAAAAAAATCATATTAGGAATACAATGTTTATTAATTATTTTTACCTTTTTATGGATTTTTAATTTTTTCACAATTTTCTATTTTCACATTTTTTCCGTTTTTAAATTATATTCAAAATAATTTTTATCATATACTTATATCTACTGATTTATAAATTTAATAATTTTTTTCTAATTTTTTATATTTTATAATTTTTTTAATAGAAAATAATTTTCTAATATATCTAACAGAAAATGAGGGGAAATAAACGGTGTTAGTTGAAAGTTGAGTGTTTGGGGTCAAGTGTCTAATGTTGTAAATGTTGGGTGAGAAAGTATTTAACCCCTAAAAGTCACGTCTTTTGAGTTTTATTATTTTTACCAAAAAAATATTTTGATGCCTTCAGTACCTCGGTTAGTTTTATTAAAAAGAAGCCATTGTTAAACGCTAATCATAGCTTTCTTTCGATATAAAAATAACTAATTAGAGAATTTAAAGTCGAAATTTAACCTAATTTTATTTTACATGAGTTATAAATGGTCCCTTCTAACATGAAGAACATGTTCGAAGGTAATGATTTTTTTTCAAGAAATTAGTATTTATCTTGGACTCGATTTGGAATTGCTTTCTACCCATATAATTTGATTTGGATATTGATTTTTGATAATCATGGTTCTATTGATATTTCTTTTCATTTGATTGGTTGAATAATACTATTACAATGAACTATTAATCATTTCACATTTCCCCTTCGGGAAAGCAAAAGCACATGATTAAGGCGAAAAAGAATAGAAGAAAGAAGAACGGTACAAATGAAAGGAAAATGGAGATAAGGGGAAGAAAAAGTAAATTGGAGAAAATTGTGGGTAAGAAATAAAAAAGGAGGAAAATTAACATTTAGGAAGATCGGAGGGTGGAGGTGGGAGCTTTTGATGGGGCCGTTCTCCATCTTTGACAAGCCAAGCCATCTTCAGGCCCCAGCTGGTGTGTGATAAACAAGGCCTAGAGGGGGGTGAATAGGCAATAATAGGAAATAAAAGTTCTAACACAAATGTAAATAATTTGAGTGCGGAAATTAGAATGTAAAAACACAAGTATGTATAGTGGTTCTAATTCCTCAATGAATTGTACTCCACTACCTAAGAGTCCTCCTCTTAGGATTTTGAACAACGAACACTTCGTTATTACCTTGAGTTTTTACGGGTTCAACTCAAACCTTACACCTTGGTTTTTCCGGGCTCAACCAATAAACCTTTCACTTGGTTTTCACGGGATCACCAACAACCTTACACTTGGTTTTTGCGGGCTCAACCAACAAACCTTACAATGTGATTTTTACGGGCTCAATCACAACCTATCACAATCAAGATTACTTGACAAGAGAATTGTTAAATAGCAACACAATTGGTGTACAAATAAACTATGTATGATTCAATAAATAACACCAATAAATGAACAAGAATACCTCAAAAGAAAGCTTAAACCTTACTTGAAATATGGACACAAGATTGAGTAAATTCGGATGTGAGAAGCTTGTGTTATGAAAGAATCAAGTTGAAGGTTTTGCAAAAACTCAGATTTTTGGTCTTTTGAAAAGTATGAGAGCTTTCTAAAATCTTTCTTGTGTTCTAAATGTTCTTGTTATGTTCTAACTCATCTAGGATGAGTATATATAGGTTTTAGATCAGTTATGATCCAGACAAGAAAGTATGGAGCCAAAAATCCCGTTATAGTGGACAAAATAGCTGTTGGGAAAAACTAGCCGTTGGGCAAAACGCTATGGCGTTTTGAATAACGCTATAGCGTTTTGCTACTGAAGTTATTTCGTAACTTCAGAGGCAAAACGCTATGGCGTTTTCACAAACGCTATGGCGTTTTAAGCCTGACGAAAATGCAAAAAACCTTTCCGAAATTCATTTTCGCTAAAACCTTTTGACTCAAAAACTCTTGAGGTATTTTGAACATAAATCAAGTGTTAAACTGAATCATACTTACATGATTAGAGTTCTAATGTACACTTGATCTTCTAGCTTGTGATATCTTGATTTGTTGCTTCTTTTCTTATTTGCTTGATCACAAACTACACACACTTTAACTTCAAATTGCATTAGTAATACTAATTAGTTTGTGTGTCTAAAATCATCAAAACAAGAGTAAGTTGCCCTTGGGCTAACAATCTCCCCCTTTTTGATGATGACAACCACAAGCTAATTATAAATCATAATTGAACTAGCAATTGAAGTTGAAGTCAAAATGGAGAAAACTTACATCTCCTATCTTTGCCAAAGGAATGCTCCCCCTACATAAAACATTAGTTGCACATAGAGCATAGCAAAGATTTAAAGTTTTGCTCCCCCTAAATCTTACCATTCTCCCCTTTGATGTAAGCTTCATTACCAATTGATAAATATCTTCCCCTTAACTCATTCTCCCCCTTTGTCATTAGCAAAAAGGGTAAAAAAAAAATAGGAGGTCCAATAGATCAAATAAGGAGTAAAGAAAGGAGCAAGCAAAGATCAAATCCAAAAATACTTTAACAAGTATTAAGATCAAAAAATTATCCAATCCAAAGATAAATATCAACAAAAAAGATAAAGAGAGGATAATCAAAATTATACTTGTCGGTTTTCCCTTGGGCTACCAATAGCAAAATTACAAAATAATTTACCAAAAGGGTGAGCATCGATTCATCACCCGACTTGTGCCACGAATACCCTACATATATTTCATTTATCTTCAAGGGGTTTCCGGCACACCTACAAAATAAATCATTTCACTTTTGGTACCCAAATCCGTTTGGGTCCTTCCAAGTTAGCATATGCACTCTTTTGTGCCCACATTTGTTTTGCATAAACAAGTCCTTTACGAATAAAGCAAAAATATGCTAAATGACCATTCTTATGACAATAATCACATTTATACAAAGGTCTATCATGTGATTGATTTGAAGAACTAGCATGGTCACAATTTCTTGTTTTAACAAAAGATGTTTTAAAATTATTCATGCTAGAAGAGTGATCAAATCCAATACCTCTTCTATCACAATCAGTCTTTTGCTCATTTAAACACTTTTGTTGGCTTTGTGCACTTTGAATAAATTTAGCTAAAGTAGCTTCAAGAGTTTTAATCTTTTCATTTAAAAGAGCTACTTCTTTACTAGAGTTTGCACAAAGTTCACAACTAGAGTTTTTCTTCCCCTTAGCAATTTCCAAAGATTTAAGCTCATCTCTAGTATCACCCAAAACATCTCTTAAATCTTCATTGTCATTTTTCAAAAAATCATTTTCCTCTTTCAAGGATATGTTCAAAGATTCTAACTTAAGAATATCATTTTTCAAATTTGCTTGATGTTTGGTAAGTTCTATGTATTTTTTACTAATCTCTTCAAACTTAACAAATAGTTCACCGAAAGCATTTTGCAATTCTTCAAAATTACATTCATCATCGGAATTACAAGAACTTACCTCGTCATCGCTTTCCCCTAGTGCCATAAGGCACACATTTGTACATCCGTTGAATGAGGTGGAAGTTGATGAAGAACTCCTTTGAGAAGCATCACTTTCTACATTTGCATAGAAACATATGTTTGATATTTCTTCCCCGGATGAGGATGTTGACAAATAATCCTTTGACTCCTCATCATCATCATCATCCCAAGTAGTAGCTTTAAGTGCTCTTTTATGATGATTTTTATTGTTGTTTTTATCTCTTGACCTTCTCTTTGATTTTTCAAGTCTAGGACATTCACTCTTTACATGTCCTGGCTTTTCACATTCAAAACAAACAACATCATTTCTAAAATCGGATTTAGAAGAGTTAGAATACTTACTTTTGTAGTTTCTTGAATTTTTCAAGAAATTCTTATAATGCTTATTGAAGAGGGCAAGTGATTCTTCATCTCCTTCCGGAATGGTGCTTTTGAATGCAATATTGTTGCTCTTGACCTTTTGCACTTCCGGTTCACCCATTTTGAGTTTGTGCTCAAATGCCGTAAGAGAGCCAACAAGTTGAGAATAGGTAGGTCTCTTTTCAAGCTCATCAAAAATAGAAGTCTTGGCATTCCAAGAGTTAGGTAAAATACTAAGAAGTTTTCTTACCATCTCCTCATCGCTAGGAGTCCATCCAAGAGTTCCCATAGTATTGCAAATATTTTGAATTCTAGTGCTTAAATCATAAATAGTCTCACCACTCTTCATATCTAGCAATTCATACTCACGCTTGAGTGTGTTGAGTCTAATGTTTCTCACTTGAGGAGTACCTTCATGGGCTGTCTCCAAAGTATCCCAAACATCCTTGGACAATTTACAAGCACTAACACGGTTAAATTCATTTTGAGAAATTGAGCAAAATAAAACATACCTTGCCTTGTCTTCGCTTTGTTTTCTTGAAACCGATCCAGCTGGCCACCTATCAAAAGGAAGAGGTTTTGTTGATCCATCTTCAGCCGGAGGTTCCATGGGAGTGACAAATCCATGTAAAACGCAATCTAGCATGATTTGATCTTGTCCACCTAGGAAGGCTATCATCTTTATCTTCCATTGTAAGTAGTTGTTCCCATCAAGAAATGGTGCACAGTTGAGAGCACAATATAATCCCTCTTGAGCCATTTGATCTTTTACTTGAGGTGATTAAACCTACAAAACAAGTACCTTGCTCCGCTACCAATTGATAAACAAGGCCTAGAGGGGGGGTGAATAGGCAATAATAGGAAATAAAAGTTCTAACACAAATGTAAATAATTTGAGTGCGGAAATTAGAATGTAAAAACACAAGTATGTATAGTGGTTCCAATTCCTCAATGAATTGTACTCCACTACCTAAGAGTCCTCCTCTTAGGATTTTGAACAACGAACACTTCGTTATTACCTTGAGTTTTTACGGGTTCAACTCAAACCTTACACCTTGGTTTTTCCGGGCTCAACCAATAAACCTTTCACTTGGTTTTCACGGGATCACCAACAACCTTACACTTGGTTTTTGCGGGCTCAACCAACAAACCTTACAATGTGATTTTTACGGGCTCAATCACAACCTATCACAATCAAGATTACTTGACAAGAGAATTGTTAAATAGCAACACAATTGGTGTACAAATAAACTATGTATGATTCAATAAATAACACCAATAAATGAACAAGAATACCTCAAAAGAAAGCTTAAACCTTACTTGAAATATGGACACAAGATTGAGTAAATTCGGATGTGAGAAGCTTGTGTTATGAAAGAATCAAGTTGAAGGTTTTGCAAAAACTCAGATTTTTGGTCTTTTGAAAAGTATGAGAGCTTTCTAAAATCTTTCTTGTGTTCTAAATGTTCTTGTTATGTTCTAACTCATCTAGGATGAGTATATATAGGTTTTAGATCAGTTATGATCCAGACAAGAAAGTATGGAGCCAAAAATCCCGTTATAGTGGACAAAATAGCTGTTGGGAAAAACTAGCCGTTGGGCAAAACGCTATGGCGTTTTGAATAACGCTATAGCGTTTTGCTACTGAAGTTATTTCGTAACTTCAGAGGCAAAACGCTATAGCGTTTTGCTCCTGGACGAAATCCTTCGTTCCAGAGGCAAAACGCTATAGCGTTTTCACAAACGCTATGGCGTTTTAAGCCTGACGAAAATGCAAAAAACCTTTCCGAAATTCATTTTCGCTAAAACCTTTTGACTCAAAAACTCTTGAGGTATTTTGAACATAAATCAAGTGTTAAACTGAATCATACTTACATGATTAGAGTTCTAATGTACACTTGATCTTCTAGCTTGTGATATCTTGATTTGTTGCTTCTTTTCTTATTTGCTTGATCACAAACTACACACACTTTAACTTCAAATTGCATTAGTAATACTAATTAGTTTGTGTGTCTAAAATCATCAAAACAAGAGTAAGTTGCCCTTGGGCTAACAGTGTGTACTTCCAGGTGGCAGTGCATGAACCAAACTCCTGTTTCACCATAAAAGTACAACAATAAACTAGTTAAGGGAGGAAAATGGAAACTGTTAAAAAATAAGGAGTGCAATTTGTCTTTTATCTTATTCAATTAAGTAAATAAACGACGGCCTAATATTTGATAGCAACTCTCCATCAAACTTCCAAATTGCAACTGATCATTAATTATTTATATCCGCTGTATGTAATTAACTTGGGTTTTAATTTTAATTAATTCTCAAGAAACTCACCTGGATTATCTGCAAGAAAACGAATGGCAACCCACCCACCAGAAGGCACACCTACAGTGTTCCTTTCCGCAGGATCAACAAGATTGAATCTTGTAGGGTCTTTTTGGGGGTCAAAATTGCCAAAACCCTGACCAACCACAAAGAAATTGAATCCATGGAGGTGAAGTGGGTGGCTTTCTGCAGTAATAATGCACGTGTCCTGCATCACCAGCTCCACACTAGTGTTAAACCTCAAAGCCACAACCTTTGTACCAGTTCTTGTCATGGTGTTGTTAGGTGGAGTTCCTGTGTAATTAAATTTTACAAATGGGTTTGCAGGAAAATCAGTGGTGAAAACACCCTTTGATCGGTTGAAGAAATGAGATTGAAGGATGGCTGTGGTTGGTTGCACAAATGAGACGTTATTGATTGATGCTGCGAATCTTGTGTTGTTATTGGGTCCTTGACAGGTTTTGTTTTTCGAGCAGGGGAGTGTTCCTAATCCTACTGTGAAAAGGAATCGCTTTTCGATCTTTTGCGGTACATTAGCTGGGAATTTCTTTGTGTTTAAGCTGCGGATTTTGCTAGAGAATTTCGTCACGAAATTTGTGTCGTTAACAGCTGGTAGTGATGGTTTTAGAAGAGGAAGTTTCTTGATTTTTGAGCTTGGAAGAGAAGGGTTTTGGTATTCAAGAATTCCTGCTGTGGTTGTGTTGTCAAAAGTGCCAGCACCTGTAGCATACGGCCTAGCAGCTATGAGAAATGTTGCATTAGGAGCTGTAGCTTTTGCCCTGAGCAGAACATTTGTCGTTTGGCCTGGTGTGATGAGTACAATCCTAGTTTTGAAGGGTTTGATGTAAAGTGCATCGGTTTCGACAACGGTAAGTACGTGGTTCGCAATGCTGAAGAATAACTCATCGTTTAGCGCAGCGTTGATTAGACGAAGTAAATAAGTTTCTTTAGGTTTCACCTTTAACTTGAATGTATCTGCATCAAACGTATATAATTAGTCTTATGTTTGAGTCTCATAACTTGCCATAGCATTAATACCTTTAGTTGAGCAATTATAGAATGGGCCAGGAAGACCATTAATGGTGTAGGCATCAGAGACATTTGGCGCTCCTCCTGTCAATGTGGCTTGGTTGATAACAGCTTCTGTGTCTGCTTTCCACCATTCCCCTGCAATTTGATAAAACAAAGCGTCAACTTATGATTTGTTTTTGCAAAACTTGAAAAAAAAAATTGGTGGACTGAATTGATCATTACCAAAAATGATAGGGACTTCTTTGTTGGGTTGGGGAAATGGGTATGGAACATTTTTCTTGGGGAGGATGACAATGGGCCCATAAATTGTTGCCCTGAGCCATGAAATATGAGCATGCCAAAACAATGTCCCTCTTTGGCCAGTTAGTGTGAAATTGTATGTATAACTCTGTCCTGTTTGAATTGGACATTGTGTGATATATGCAGGCCCATCAGCCCATCCACTCCTTAGCTGCCTAACTCCATGCCTGTTCTCAAATTCAGATTACACATTTTATCAAATTGACAAGAGTAGATGGCAGCCACCACTTGTGTGGCACTCTGTGAGCCGCTGGATAATATACGCTCATCCAACAGCTCGTAGAGCGTCATCACACAGCTTGTGTCGAAAAGTTACAGACCACTTGTGTGGCACTATGTGAGCAGCCGGATAATATACTCTCATCCAACACAGCTCATAGAGCGTCGTCACACAGCTTTTGTCGAAAAGTTAAATAACAGGTCGATGAAAAATAATGATGTTTTCTTACCAATGGATGGAGATGTTGTTTTGGACATGGTTAACCACTTTGATTAAGAGGCGATCACCTTCTCTTGCTATGATTCTTGGTCCAGGAAACTGTCCATTTACAGTGACAATGCTCTTTGTTTGGCACAATCTTGTCACATTTTGCAGCTTAATCTGTCAAAATAAACAACAATTCAAACTAAATTATCATAGATGAACACATAATTAGGTTAATTAATGTAATTAAGTAGAAATTCTTACATCAAACTTGTAATGTCTTGTAATGCCTCCATTCTTGGCAACTACAATGTCAGGAAAAATGCAGAAAACACACAATGCAATGGCCATAGCCTTCAACAATGTCATTGTTGCTGAAAAATGACTAGAACTGATTTCCTTTTTTTCCCAGAAAAATGTTATCAAAAGAGAAAACTAGGAAATGGGTTGTGCAAATTGTACTAAAAGAATTGATTGGATGCAGAGAATGTGCAGGAAATTGTGTTTATATAGTGAGAAAAAAAATAGCTGGTTTTTCTTGATTAGGTGAGTTTTAACAGAGATTTTCTTTGGGCCAGCAACCAATTGGATTTCAGTTGGCAGCAGGTCAAGCTTAACTTTAGAGTAATGTGTAAGGGAATATATTATGTTTAATTTCTTTAACGGTTTTCTATTAAAGTTTATAAAAATGTGATTTTAGGTCATTGTCATTGCTTGGCTAATGCTAACAACAATGGTGTAGACTGTAGAGGATGACCAAAATCAATTGGGCAGATGCGCAGAATTCTTACTCCACAAAAGTAGTTGACCCAAACTTCCAAATTATACCTTTTTTTCAAAGGATATTTCATTTTCACCTAATTAATTAATAAAATTGTTCTTTGGAAGTCTTGGTTCGTTAATTAATGGGATGTCACACGAAAAGTTGAAGTGTTCATAAGAATCATATCAGGATGTAATGATAGGAGCGATGATTTTTTTACTCAGAGGTTAGAGTGTCGATACATTTTTTTTTATTTTTGGAAATTCTTTTATTATTTCTTATAATAAGGAGAGTTTTTCAAATTTTATATTAAAGCATGTTCTTCCTCTAAAGCTCGAAAACGAGAGCTTAAGGAAAGTCAATCGATTCCTCACCATTTCGATTGCAACCTATTGGTGCGTGAAAACACTCTTATTTACAAACTACCTTTAATGGTAAGAATTTAATTTAAACTCAATAAATGGATTGGATTTTTTAGGGGCTAAATTTGCAAGTTGCGTGGTAATGGAATGGTAATCGTAGTCTTCAACCTCCTATGGTTGATACTTGCTAATCAAGGTAAACAAGAGAAGGAAGGTGTGCTACTAACACTATTTTGTTAGATGTTGGTTGTTTCCTAATTCTTAACAACATTTGACGTTTACACATGTGGAAAATAAGTCTCAAAGCAAAAAAATGAAAAAAAACAAAAAACAAAAATAAAATATGAGGTCTTCTATTTCTTCCTTTCCACAACAAAGATGATGATTTAACTAAATGGCCCAAGCCTAAGCCCAAGGCCAGAAGGAATTTGCAAACCAGAGTCACAACTAGCCCAAAAGTAGCCCAACTAAAATACAATCAGGAACTAGAGAGCCCCAAATAGGCAGGAAACCGCGGTCCAAGACCTCTATTAATTTCTTTTACTAGAATATACAAATTTGAATATTATAATAACCTTCTTTCATTTATTTTTTTTGACATAAATAAGAATACAGACAATAAGATTAGAAATCAAGACCGTCCCCTTCTTACTTTATACTCGAGTGGAGAAATTTATGTGGACGATTCTCTTGCCATTGTCTGCAAGTTGTAAGTACAGGTGAGCTATATGCTCATTAATAACTTTATATAATTATATTGACTTAATATCAATTAGTAAATTTGTTAATAGTTGTTTTTTAAATAAATCGTAATAAAACTAAGGGATAAACTTCATTTAATTATTATCACATTAGTATCAAAGTATTAGTATTTCTAATATTATTCTAAATATAAATACGAAATTTAATATTCTCAAATTTAATTTATGAAAAAAGTCATATATAGTTAAAATTCGAAAGATCACGAATTATTTTATAAGTAGCGTTACAAAAATTAACACTTTTACTAATTTTTATATTAAAAATATGTATAATTATATATTTAAATAACAATAATAATATAAAACCCCAAAATATGGTTGCCACTTCACATCTCTTCAAAAGCCATAATAAAGAAGCTAATTCACTCCGCGAGCTACCTCATCCTCATCTCTCTGTCTGCAACTTTTCACTTTGGTTTTGAACCCACCACATTAACACACATAGTGATAGAGAGAGATTCCTCTCGTGCTCCACTTCCTTTCAACCAAAAATTCCTTGAGAAGATATTTGAAGACTAAAAAAATTTGGACAATTTATGTTAGACTGATGTTATTCATTAATTTGAATTCACGGTTAGAATAAAAGCGGAATAATTCTTTATCACCCAGTCTAGTAACATAAATGATTAGCAATAGTAAGCACTAACACTCGAGTAATAAAACTTTGCAAAAAAAATTACCAACATAAAAGAAACTATACATATTTAAGTTCACAAAATGAACAACTAATTTACAAAATGGAAGACAACGCGATTATGTGAGTAAGATATAAAATGTAACATATGAACAACCTAATATTTTTTTCGAGAAAATGACTCATAGGACACCCATCATAACTTCCATAGACTTCCCATCAAGAATTCAAGATTTGTAGGCAGGGCATTGATGGACGGTGCCTAGTTCTTAGACCATCTTTACTACCATGGCCCTTAATAACATTTGATACCTACCTACCAAAAACATCAGTACCAAACCAACCAAACGTATCGTAACCCAAAAAAAAAAAAAAGGTCTCATTCTAAATCGGCCCTACTACATCGCCAAACCGAATCTCTGCCCCGCCAAATCACACCGTACCTGAGCCAATCCAATCCTTGATCTCTCCAGATCGAATTCCATCCACACGTTCTGCTGATGATGATGCCCGATTACATATGCTTCCACCCCTAGCAGATCAGCATTCCCAAACGACAAGCAGTGTACAGAATCGTCCCCCCTCACCTCACCCGGCACCCGATACAGCACCCTATCGCCCGATACCGTCATCTCGGCACCCCGAAACACCAAGCTCACACTCGGTAAACGTGGCAGAACACGTCGCCTTAGTGGGGCCCGGTAGCACAGATCCATCGCACCTTGAAACACGAAATCCGGGTCGTCCAAAACGGTAAGGACTCCTTTGGTTTGGTTCAAAAACTCGTTTCGTAAAGCGGTATAGGCCGGCCCGAGTAAGAAAGTGAACTGGGTGCCCGAATCCACCATGGTTTGACCCGCACCGGTATGATCCGGTTCGAAAACAGATTTCGGGATTGGCAACAACTTATCCGATACTTTAATGCCTTCAAGCTGAACCGTATAAGCAACCCTATCATAGTAGGGCAGTGGGATGGACATTTGTATTAACGGAGTGTAATTTAACGGCAGCGTCCATGTGAAATTAGACTCGCCGAGAAGTAGCAGACCCGAAAAATCGGTACCGGAAATGCAGTATGAAAATTTCGGAAACCCCATTTGTGAAACGAAAGAGAGAGACCCACGATTCATGCCCATGAGCCCGGTGTTCTTCGAATCTTCGTCAGCATTTGAACTGTAGACTGAATCCATGCAGCCGAAAACAATACCCGAGATATCGGAATTTCCTATATGGAAAGAGTCGGTCGCGAGATTCCCTTCAGAAGAGGAAGCGTCAGCGTAGGCGAGAGTGGCGTGGCAGAGGTTGTTGGAGTCGCACGAAGCGGGTATGGTGAAGTCCCGGGTTTGGGTGGTGCAGGTGGGTGAGGAGCAGGGGATGGGTCGGTAAGAAGTGGATTGGGTCGGGTAAAATGTGGTTGGGTAGGATAAGGTTTTGTTGCAATGAAGCCAAGAGAGTTCACTGCCGGTATCAATCACCATGGAGACGTTCTGCGGCGGAGAGCCGACGGCGAGAGTGACGGTTAGGCTGACATTGTGGCGGAAAGGGAGCTTGTTTGCGGATCTGGGTACTGACCCGAACGGGATTTCTTGAGTTTTGAGTGGCAAAACGAGCATTTCAGGGGAAGGAAAACAGAGTAATGGGTCGACATTGAAGGAAAGCATCAAGAAAGTGGAGAAAAAGAGAGATTTAAGAAACAGGTTTGTGTGGAAACTGAAAAAGATGTGAACTTTATACTTCATTCTTGAATCCAACAATTTGGGTATGGTGAAGTGCAACATAAATGCAGACAAAGGAGAAATAAATTAGGAATCTTTCTTTTTTGATGAAATTAGAAGGGAGGAGAGGAAAGGAATGGAGGAATTTGTGTGTTTTGTTGTGGGTTTTGGGGACAAAGAAAGTGCTGATTCTGAAGTTTAAGTTTCTGTGCAGAAGAGAGTGATGGGATGAATTTCTAATTTTTTAGAGATCTGGAAATGGAGGAGATGGTGAAATTGAACAGAAACTGACAACACTTTTTGTTGAATATGTGATTTGTTTGGTGTTTGTTTATATGTTGTCTGCTGTTGATTTCAGAAAAATTACAGTTGAGTTGAGGTTTAGTGCAGAAACATGGGTTACTAGATACTAGTAATAGATTGGGCAGGACGTCCATATTTATGTTTTAAAGCTTTCTCCTTTGGTCATAGCTGAAACTGAAAGTGACCTTTCTAAAAAAGTTTAGGGCTGCTTCTCTCCTTGTTTACACGGTTCCGTGGCCTCCCTCTTTTTCTGGTTATGCAACAAATCTTACAGCTATTTTTTGGTGTTCTCTTGCCTATTTTCCGTGCCGAGATTAATTTCACTCGAGTTTAAAATTTATTTTGTAATTTCATTTGAATAAAATGTCAGAAAAAACAATCTAAAGACCAAATCTATTAATCTTGTGACCAATGTATTTTATTTTAAGTTCCATAATTACATTTCTTTTATATATTTCAAAACAATATAGTGAAATTATGAAAGTCTTTAACGCGAACAATACAATAATTCAATAGCAAAGTTACCATATTTGGATACGACACTTGCCATTATCGACTGTACTGTGGCGGTCCGGTCCACAACTTTGGAGCTTTTTTAAAGTTTATTATTACTTTATCGTATCAAGTTTTGAAAATTAAGAAAAATAATTTCGAGAGAGTCGTCTTTTTTTAAAGGACCGATTGTACTCGAACGAGATTAATTTCAGTTAAGAAAATATTCAAACTACTTTTATTTTTTATTTTTGAAGAATTTATATATACATATACATTAGCCAAATTATATATATGAATGAATTACTGAAATGCCTGTACCTTTTTTTGCTTCATTAATTAATTGAAGGTGACTAGAAAACGTCCACGTGCCCTTAATTAATTGAAGTTGACAAGAAAACTAAAAAAACAATGCATACTAATAATCCAAAATACCGAAATTAGCGGAGGACTGCGACTGGTTTTGTCCAAAACCCAAGATATGTTGAGCACATGTAAAAGGGTCCAGTGACCTGCACATGTAATGCTGCCTTTGTCTATGGTATGGGCACATGATCGGGGTTGGGGGCCATGGGCCATGGCTAAATGGGCTACGCTCATATTCCCATCTCAACTCATTACGTTAGAATTAAAATTCGAATCGGTACATTTAGTAATAAAATGCTTCCAAGTTAGTTTATACACAAATTGAGCTAGCGACCGTTGTTCTTGCAATCATGGCTCTTTCCCTTTGGGATTAGAGATGATCTTTTGAGCTGATTGTTGTTTAGAACTTAAAAAGGGGGAAAACCCATTAAAGAATTGAAATTGGGCTGGATCAATTAAAACGAGATGTTACATGGAATTTTATAAATGAATATAGCTGTGTACTTAGGATCCATAATCAACCATCTCTCATGGAAATGGAATCCTGTAAAAACTACAAGTTGGATGCCTATGTATAAACTAGTTCTTAGTCAGGTACTTTGGAGCTACGGTTCAGACCTTGACCCTATTTGCCCAGCTATTCTTGAAAGTGCTGAATACGTGCCGGCGCAACCGCACACCACACCAACCCAAATGGTGAAAATGCAAGCTCCAATCTGATATCAAAGATGAGCATTCGTCACAAGTTTGTGATGAAGCAAACTACGCTGAGAAAATGGCTACAAAGTTTTACCTGAAACTTCGTTAATCTACCATGAAGGATCTTGAGATAGCACGCGCACGGAAAGATAACAGCCTGCAATGGAAAAGATACGAGCCCAGAAATTAGTCCCTAAATTGATAAATCTCTCTTAAGGATGACCTAGGAAGTCGGTACTCACAACAAGCATTGCGAGTAAAGATCCGATTAAGGCCATCACAAAACCTGCAGTCCGATCCGCAAAGTAGAAGATCGTTTAGCAGAAGGAAACAAAGGGTATTTTCTTTGTGGATTCTTTCAACTTTTGAGGGGTTTAGGTGATTAAAGATTGAACATCATTACCAAAGAATGGAACTTTAAGCGCGACAATTAATGTCGAAGCTACAAGGATTGTCCTGATGATTAATGACATGCTGTAAGATCTAAGGCGGCCTAAAGGCATGAGTTCCTCTAAACACAAAGCTACAGGCATCATATTCAGCGCATACTTTGTCATAGGGTTTATTACCTGCAAAACAGAAACGCAAACAAAATATTGAACATATGCTGTCAAGTGATCTGAACTTGACGAAAGTGTGAGGAGCTGCTTATCGTACCGTTGTCCAGACTGCGACCTTAGAAGCCACGATTTCTGCAGGCATGTTTAAAGTATACTGAGACTTTATGGAGTCACCAAACATCAGATATCCGCATATCGCAACCCCAGTATACATAACCCAACAAAAAATGAAGCTGCATGAAACATTTTCCTTTTTAATCAATGCAGAAAATAAAATTTGACAATATAAAGGTGAAAGGTGGTAGTTCTTAATACTATGATGCAACCTATTTGCAACTTTCTGTTTTCTTTTTCTTTTTCCTCCCTCACCTGATGATTAGGACTATCGGAAGGTTTGATGGTTCTTTCATGGAGTAGTAAATGTTTGGGAAAACTGAATGGCCAGAGAACCCAAAACCATATATACCAATGGCAACCGGCAAGTTTGCAAGATTTAGAGCTGTTCCAGTAGGATGAAATCCAACTTTTTCGACTGCCCCAACCCACACTAAGCAGATAGCCACTAAGATCGATGCGCCTACTCCTCCAACTGAACAAAAAACACTTGAAAGATCAGATTTAATCATGTTCTCTGAATGAAATAGGATAACGATGGAACTTAAAGCTGGAAAGACGGATAAAAAGGAAATGGAACCTGAAAGGTAAGACAGCAAAGTAAGGTCTCGAAGCCAAACTGTTGGAAGAACAATAAGAGTTGACAGGATAGAAAATATTTGATGAGCATTGAGAGGTACTCCGGCCAAAGACATGTACGTGTTTGGGAACAAGATTGACAAGTTATCGCTCATCATTATCGTGTATTCTACACACGTTGCCTACAAAACAAAGCTATTCACATTTCGCAACCATGACAAACACAGGTAAGAAGAAAAGGAAACTGAGATGAGTGAAACAGAGAAGAATTGATTGTACTTACATACAGTTCAATGTACAATACTACCTGCATTCGAATAAAAACCCCTGTAAGCTCCGCTATGAACAATGTATACTGTTATGACTATGGAAATTGGATTTTTTTACATTCCTGTTTTAACTTACAGATATGGTTAGGCGACCAAAAGTTCCAAAAGCAGCTTGGCCAACATCAGGGTAAGTTTGGAGTCCAGGGGAGCTTTCTAAACATTCCTTCAACAATAACCCGGTATAGCAACAGATGATGCCAAATAGTGAGAGTATTATGAGGCTGAGCCATCCTCCTTCTTTGAGTGCATAAGGAGTTGTAAGGAGACCTACTCCACACAAAACATTTGTTCCTTCAAGGAAGAACATAAAGATTTCAGCTTGCTGCAAATTAAAGAAACCAGAAAGCAACTTCTTCATGAAATTAAAAGATGCACCATTTCGCACCCCTACAGTTCTCACCATTAAGTATAGCTTGCGCGACTGAACTTTTTCTGGCTGATGATGGCAAGTCACTGGTCAATAAATTTGCTGGAACTGAACCTCTCCCATTCGATAGTGGCAATTCGTTGTTTGATAAGTTAGAGTGGGGATGAGGAAGTAACTGCTCGGGCAGTATAGAGGTAGTTGCTTCTTCATCATAAATTTCTGAGGAGACTAGGGGTTTACTTAGGGAGGATGAGGAACGGACGTTGGAACTCTGCCTTCTCCTGTAAACTGAAGTTAAGGAGCTGGTTATGACATCTGCATTAGCTCTGATAAAGAAGCCAGCAGAAGGAGGTGTCAATCCAGTTAGAATATCCATTGACTGCCTGCACATATTCAACAAGTAGGATTCCATAAGTTGTATATCCTATACTGTTTTCAAAGAACATCAAGCTCCAAATAGGCAAATAAAGTGAATTACATGGTGAAATCAGAGTAAAATTTCTGATTTCACTATGCAATTCTTTTCTTTTCATGTTACAATTACTGAAATATCAAGTTTGAGCCTAACTAATGGAGAGCAGGCTGAAAGAGCCCTCTACTTTCAAGCTTGACAATGCTCGAAGAAGAAACAACAAGCGAGGGCTAGCTAACCAGGTTTCATAATCAAACCTATGAATCAAAGAAACATTAGCCAGATGCCAAATAGACTAATTTCAAAAGATCATAGATTAAGGAAAGTACCTGTAACTCTGTGGCCATGATGGATTGTTTATATCAGTACCGCTGTTGGACATAACTGGTGAACAAACCATGTTTTCTGATTCTGAATCTGACTCATCTTCACAAACCCTTTCCGCCTGGTTTTCCTCATCGTCTGTCTGGAATTCGTCCTCTCGGTCCGGACCCAAATCCTCATCTAGCTTCATGTTTTCCTTTCAAGTTTAACTAATCAACATAACAAAGAAACCAAAACAAAAGCAACAAAAAACATTATACAAACAAATACCTCGTCGCTATATCTATACGCCATTGTTTAAATTCTTTATAATCTTCTGTAATGACAAGTTCAACAAGGATACGTCAAAAATCTTACCTTTTGTAGCAACCCAAATAGAGTGGTTGAATTTTAACACAACTCGTTCTTGTTAATTTTTTTTTTAATTCTTTTTTCGCTTCTCCATAATCAAAGCAAAGACAGCGTAAAATGTTGTAAGAAACTAGTGACAGCGTGGACATTGGAATATTGTATCAGGATTATTAAGAGACGTAAGACCAAGAAGCTACATTCTTGGGCACGCTTACACTCGTCATCCTCAGAATGATTATCTGTTCTGCATGAAGTGAGAGAGATCTTGAACCAATAACCTTTCTATTAATAGCAATCTTGCCACGAATGATTCCTGTGGAATGAAAATTTTACGCATTCGGTTTCCCTTCCGGGAAGAAAAAACTCGAGATTAGTCTACTGTTGGGAAGAGTCAGAAAATATACACGAAAAGTCCGAAAAGAAGAAGAACCCTAATCAGTTAAAAGAACATGGATTATAAATCAACTCTGCTGGTAAGGTTTATGGTTTATTATATATATCCATGAAGGGGAATAGGGGCTAGACAAAACAGAGTAGCACATTATAGGAATTATTACATGAAAAGATGGGAAAACAAACAGAGAATACAGATTGGTTTTATTTGTCGACTTGGTTGAGTTTGCCAAGACCATTGCAGTTAGCACAGACAATCTGAGTTTGGTCTTTCCTTGCAGCATTAGCCCTCAATGTCACTCCTGCTTTTCGAACGAAACCTGCTCCGTCGCACTCAGGGCAACTGTGAATAAAAACCCACAAAAATGCCTCAAAATCAGAGACACAAACTGACGAAAAATGATAAGGGGGGAGAGGAGACTAGGGGGGAGTGAAAATTACGTGTCTTTACGCGAGAAGAGAATAGGAAAAGCAGTTCCGACAAGAGCTACAGCTGCAGCACCAGCAAGTAGATAAATGTTGCCATCAGATGATACATCTCCCACCGCAGCAACAACTGTCAATGGTTTCTTGCTCCGTGTCGCAATTCTTGGACTGGGTTGATGTGGTAGAGCATTAGTCCTACCTGAAACTGGATTTCTAGCAAAAGAAGTCTGCAAAGAACCTAATGCTGCCATTATTTGATTGATTTCCTCTCCTGTTCTGTTCCTGAATGATGAGCTAGAAAAACCTCTTTATCCAAACAGTGTTAAATAGGACTTGAATTTGCTGGGTGTGAAGTTGGCACGTAGAGCAATCTGCTGCATCTGTTTGCTAGATGGATAAGGCCACGTCAGATGTGTAGAGATTGCTGATAAGAGTGGCCCTACGAACCTAATAGACGACATGAAAACAATTTCCTATTCTCAATTTTGAATCACAGATCAGTTACCATCACAACACACACACACAAAAAACTCCTACCATTACATATCATTAGGGTTTTATAAATTCTGATGGATTCACTGACAAGGACTGACAAGGCAAGTGTATTCCAAACTATGAATTGTCAGAAGCTGATTGATCAGAAGGTACTATGACCTAGTCCAGGTCCCTTTTCCGGTAGTCCTCAACAAGTTCATTACTCTAATTAGCCAATCTAGTTAAATTAAATCTTGATTTGATATCCGGTGGAAATAACGAACCTTACTCATTCAAGACGAACATTGCAAAGGATAGGAATTCGGCTCATTTCCACTGAATACAACGTCGAATTAGCCAAGACAAACAATATGCCTTCCAAACGGGTCATTATCCTCATTAGATACAATACAGAGATGAACATTCAATTTATCTTTTGTGAATCTAGGATTGAAATAGAAACAAAAATAACTTAATTAAATACAACCGCTTAATTTAGGACTCAGTAAAAAAATAGTGTACCTAGATTCTGGACAACATCACACAAACAACCAACCGTTTATCGAACTGGCAATTTCTTGATTGGAATAAAAATTCCGATCTTCAAAGGTAGCACATAAAAGGAGGTTGGACATGAACTTGTGGGATGGTCGGTCATGGCAAAGAACAAACTTTTTGCGAGTTTGTGACTAGTCATGGTGTATAGTAACATCACCATACACATTGTTAGCATGTTCTTTTCCATCAGCTTCAAGTTTTGGAGTCTAGTATGGAGTATGGACAAAGGCAAGAGCTACAGGGCCATAAGCTTCCTCTCAGACGAAGGCAACAGCACATTTCAAGGTCCCGCTCAATGCATTTGGCTCCCTTGCTGATTATTCTGTAATCCTTCGAGGCTAAAAGCTGGTTTCTGAAATAACAGAACACTAGTTATAAAATCAAGACTTCAAGCTTATACTACAGAAGACTTGGGACTTGTACCCTAAACGAAGACACATTATCAAATTGAAGACTCTTACTCCAACAATAGAGCAGTACTCTTGACTCCGCATAAAACTAAACACCAGCTGAAAAAGTAAATTATGAAATGCAAAACTTATTGGCGCTTAAAAGACAAATAAATTAAACACTCAGTGGAGGAGGATTCTGCTACGACCTTTGTTTCCCTTGTTTCGCATCAATCCAAGATGATAAACAATAATAAACATCACATGATTCAAAATAAGGATAGAAAACCAGAGCTAGAATCTGAATAGCTAAGCAAGCCCTACAATGGGAACTCATTTTGCAGCATGAATGCACATACATACGGGATCTAGCTAGCTGCTTATAAAGTTCTTTGCCAGACCAGACCAGACCACAAAAATATCTATAAGAAGCCCTGAAGTCTCATTCAATCAATTTGGCATTTGTTATATTTATAAAAACGAGTAATAGAGTTGTGGCTACATCTAAAGGAAAAGGAATGATACAAAAAAAGAGACATGAACAAATCATTTATCCTATTAGAAACATAATTACTCCAACCATCAACATCAATCCAATAGCAAAATTTTATGAACTGAAGAGAAGCTGTAGAGGGAGTGGTACCTTTTACAAAAAAACAGGAGACGATGGTGATCTATCATGGAGGTGAGGAGCATGAGGGGTGGAAAAGGAAAGCTGTGCCTTCCTGTGTGGAAGGAGAGGGAGGTAGGAGGGCGGCTATAATTGCAACAGTTAGGACTTTTGTCCAAATTGCTTTAAAGAATTAACTTCTCCCTTCCTAATCCCTACTTTCATCTCTTCCCCTGGTCTGGAAATATCCTATTCTCATCATCTCGATGCTCTTTTCCCACCAAGCAAAAAACTAATCGCCTACTACCAATTCAAAATTGTTGTCCTTGAATCTTTCAAAATAAATCTTTCTCCTTGAAAGAATTTAACTCAGTATTCTCTTATACCTTCCTCAAGTGATGTTATTTACAGTAAACTCAAACAGTACAATGTACAAACACACTCCATGGAAGAGGAAAACAACTAGAAGTATCAATAATTAGAGTATAAAGCAACCTACAGAACATGAGGATTTTACCATCTATTCTCATCCAATTGCCAGCCTTCATTTTGCCTCCTCCTTGAGGTCCTATCCATCCCTGACCTACTCCTCCACCATGAAACATTCCGATCACTACTGGACCGCCTACTACCCATCCTGCCAAAAAACGAAACAAAGCTACGAAAAGCCCTTCCTAGTCCTCTACCTTCCCTGGACCTCCTTCCACTCGGCACCCACGAAATCCTCCTAGGTGCCCCTGGCGTGTTAAACCCACCATCCATCTCTGTAAACACAACAGGAAACTCCCTTTCTGCTGCTCTCCTCCCTCCAGCAAACCTCCCAACCGCAAAACCCCCGCCGGGAAGCCTCCATATCGTTAACCCAACAGCTTCCTCGTCCGGTTCCGGCGAATTCCTCCCATTGTCACGCACATCAGTAGGCAACTCGTGCCGACAAACTGGGCAGGAATTTCGAAGTGATAGCCATGGAAGGATGCAATCAGAGTGATAAATATGCTTACAAGGCATTTCCCTAGCCTCAGTGTTGACCTCGAACTCTTCTTTGCAGACAGCGCAATGAGACTCCAACGAAACATGGTTTGCTAAGATCTTAACAACCGGCATGGACTCAACAGCAGCTTTTGAAGCCGGCGGCTGCTCAAATCTGCCGACACCGTTGATTTCCCATTGAGTCAGCTGATCAAGCAGCCGGTCAAACCCCGACCCCATCAAAAATTCCGACACACTTGCGGGTAAAGGCCGGAGACCCGACCCAGCTCCATCATCATAGAACAATTCGAAGTTGCCCAAACCTCCTCCAGGATAATTACCACCGACAGAATCCGGAGGGCCTCGGAGGACGATGACAGGATTGAACGGGGATCTATCCCCGCCGCTGCCGCGGCGGTTGCGGCGGATCGGGAGGTTGTCGAGGTACACTGGGAGGCGATGGGAGTGATGGATAGGGGAGCGGGAAGGAGTGGTGGCGGTGGTGGCGGTGGGGCTGATTTCTTCGAGGAACCCACCGCTGCAGTCAGGACAGCTGATCGAATCTTGAGAAGACGGAATCCGGAGCTGAACGAACCGGTTGCATCTGTAACACCAGAACGAAGATCCAATCATCGAATTGGAATCCATGAAATTTGTTGAAGAAACTGAAATCGGAGAAGGTGGAATTGAGGAATCGACGGAGGAGATTTGATCAGATAAGGAAGATTGGGGGATGAGGGGTAGGATTAGGGGATGAGCGAGCGAGCGAGCACTAGAAGAAAATAGAAGTAGAGAAGAAAGGGAAAGCTGGAGGTAAAAAAGGAAGGTGAAGGGAATTAAATAAAAGAGGCGCGTGGGATTAGTATGAAAAAGGCATAAACGGTGAATGCGCGTCGGTCGTTGGACGTGGTATTTACGCTTTAATTTTATTTTTTTCTTCCTTTTTTATCCTTTTCTTTTTACATGTTTTCTTTTTCTTTTTCTTTTACAGGTTGATTTGGCTTTTGCTTTTAAAATAAATAAGCAATGTACTTCTATAGTTATATTAATTTTTTAATTCATAAACTAAAAAAACGGAATCCTGAATTCGAATTTTCACTAATATTTTTATTATTAATCTGACAACTGATGAATTAAGTAACTATTAACAATTTTTGTTATTATTGATGCAGATTTCCCATATTCGAGTATGGACGGACTGAGATTTTAATTGGCTTAGTCCATAGCAAGCACATAATTCTTTTGACCCTGGATAGCTTAGTTGATTGATTTTGTGTTAGCAGGCTAGTTATTGTTTCAAATTTCCGCATAGGATGAACTATCAGAGAACACTTTGTTCTCCTCGTATCTTTTACTTCTTCATGATCGGAGGTAGTTGTCCCCACTCACTTCTCATGGGGTTTTTTATATGTTTTTGGTTTACAAGTCCTGAATTTATATATTTCATTTAGTTATAAATTCACAATCTTCTAGCTCAATCGGTAGAGATGATCTTTAAGGTAACGTGTATATTCGCACGATTTGAATTTAACTTTTACTACTAGTTAAATGCAATAATTGAGATGTTAATTTGATTTGTAAGTTAAAATTGTTATTCTCTTCGTCTTAGAGTAGTTGCCTTCTTTTGAAAGAAAGAGAAAATCGTGTTTTACTTGCCTCTTTTATATTCCTATGCGGAAATTTGATTATTTTACTTTATTACCCTTTTTATTTGCATGAAAAAAAGAATAAAATAAAAGAGTGACACTTCATGTAATTAAAAAATGTTAAAAAGGGCAGTTTTATATAAAAATTTATAAATAATTGTGTTCAATGATAATGATTGAGATTGGTTTATGTGTATATGAAAAAGAGATGGTAATAAAGAATGGTGAGAGTAATAAATGTGTTTTGTTTTTAAAAAATAAATATGTAGTCAATAATTAGCTCACTTTATTACTGCTCCCTTTGTTTTTTTTAACACAATCATTAAATTATATTTAATTATGGACTAAACTACTCTTATTAATTATGAACCATGTCTCTTTAACTTTCCTCCAAAAAGTGATTAATTTAAAATTATTTAGGGTTAATTTTGTCATTACCTATAAAAAGTTATCTTGAATACCGAAAAAATGACAGTTAAATAGGTAAAAGCATATCTTAAAAAAACTGGAGGGTATAGTAAATAATTAATAACTTGATTAGTAAATAATTAGTAAATGCATATAAAGTTACTAATTGTTTACTATTAATAAAGTAAGCTAATTAGACACAAGCACGTAAATCAACTCACAGGAGGGTTGTTTTTAAATGTTTCAAATCAAATCCTAAATAGACAATTCTATTAAAATTTATGAAGGAAAACTTCACCCGGAAGATTCTAGTTGGCTTGAGGGGTGACCGGGGTTTTAGGTGGTCTTGATGATAAAGAAAGCTAATTAGTAGTCATTTTTTGAAATTTAAGAGAAAGTGTATTTTAAGAATTTTGAACTTAAAATACAAGAATATTTTGATAAACCATCCACAGCATCAAAGCATCAAAGCATCTTCTTGAAAAGTTCAAGAAGATATTACCCGCAATTTGCTTTTTTATTTATTTTTATATATATATATATATATATAAATTGCTTGTTTTTATTAGCAGTGTTATTTTGATAAAGAAAATTCCTTCTTCGTGGCATAGTGAAAGAGATGGCACTGTCAGCGCAAGCCAGTAGGAAGTTGAATGATAGAAATAACATGCTACTGATGTTGACGTTTCACATGAATTTCCCCTTTCTGTTCATAAAAACCTTGCGACCCAAGTCTAACCCAGCCATTATTAATGCAAGTAAACTCCCCGCGTCCTTTGGACTTTGGATGTGGAACATAAGTAACGTTGATTATTATTTTATAATCCTACTTAAGATATTGCTAATTCAATCATTAATATATACGAGATAATTTATTATAACAACACGCAATCAATCACAGATAAATGTAATAAATAAAAATAAAAAAATAAAAATTCTTTAACTTGGTTTGACAAATGACTTTTATTCCACGAACAATGCAAAAAATATCGACTCAAAATTTCAGCTATCAAAACATCAGCGAAAAATACCGCGAGTTTTTTTAATCATATTAACAGTGAAATATATAGAAAATCTACAGGACACATCAATTCAATGCAAGATGAAAACATATTAGTCAACCAATTTACTGCGAAAATGATTCATCCTAAGTTCCCAACCAAAAATCTTTTAGCTCAATATGTTATCTGCCGCAGTGATAAGATATCATTAAGGGCTCGAAGGAAGAGTCCGCCTATATTCCCATTCAACGCGCGAGGGCGAGAAGCAGGCAAGCACCTCCGCCTGCGTAATGGGCACACGTCAGCGTGTAGCGTAATTAATAAAATGATAAATAAATAATCAGCAAATATGAAATAACGAAGCTCGGCATAAGTAATTGATAATTAGCCCAGCCCATTTAAGTGGGCCTGGCGATCAGTAAAAGTGACTAATAGAGCACATTTAAATGGGCCTAAGAGGATTTAGCAAGAAGAAAAAATAGTCCCATAACAACGCGTCTGCTCATTCGTTTTTCGCCACTTTCGGCTCTCCCCACTTCTTCTGGAATTGTGGAGACTCTTCCGGAATCGCGCAATTCTTATTTATATTTCTCAACTCTCAAATCACAAATTCCACCATCTATACACCAAAAGATATTGAATTTAGACGATTAAATTGCTTGTAATTACTAGTTTAGGTTGAGTTATCATGGCTAAGGACGGACCGAACTGGAAGGGTCTGCTCAACTGGAGTATCGCCAACGCTGATGGAACCAGCGCAGCTCGCAATCTCAGGTAATTTGACAAAAAGATGATTACTTTCTTTCTGGGTTTTTGATTTTGTGTGTTTGGGTGTTTTTTTGTTGGAACTGAGACCCGAGTTGTCGTTTTGCAGTGAGGAGGATAGGAAGTGGTTTATGGAAGCGATGCAAGCGAGTACTGTTGATGTGATTCAGCGGATGAAAGAGATAACTCTTGTGATGAAAACTCCTGAGGAAGACTTGCAATCTCAAGGAGTTACTCCTTCTGATATTGAAGGTACTGTATTACTTGCCAGCTGAGTGTCAATATATATATATATATATTTATTTTTTTGTGGGTGGTCGATTGAGTTTTTTTTGTGTTGTTGGCAGATTTGCTGGAAGAGCTACAGGAGCATGTCGAGTCTATTGACAATGCTAATGGTGAGTTTTCTTTATGCTTGTTTAGGGTTGGTGAAGTTTTCTGCACTGTGAAAAATTCATCGTTTGTATTAACTTTAAATTGCCAATGATATGTTTAAGCTTTTATTTTCTTACAGTAGCTTGCCTGGATTTCATGTGTTGATGGTATATTTGAATCTGTTATTTCCTGCCGCTAGACAGTAGCTTGGACATAGTTTGCTCTATGTTCTAGCCTTCTAGGATGTGTTTCCAGTTTTTGGAGTTATCATGTGTCATCTTGTTTGTCAAGTTTGTGTCTGCCCTGTTATCAGTAGGAAGCCGGTGTGCTAATCTCCATGATTTATCATCTTGTGCTTGTTTGGCTCTAAATCTGGATGATTGTCCCTTGCGTTGTTGACTAATCTTATTATGATATGGGACAGACCTACATGCAATTGGTGGTTTGGCTCCTCTTCTTGAATACTTGAAGAATTCCCATGCGAATATTCGAGCAAAGGCTGCTGAGGTTGTTTCCACCATTGTTCAGAACAATCCCCGGAGTCAGGAACTCGTAATGAAAGCAAATGGCTTAGAACCTCTCCTTTCTAATTTCATTTCAGACTCTGATGTGACTTCGCGAACCAAAGCTCTTGGTGCAATATCCTGTAAGTGTTGTTTGTAGTTATGCACTTATCTTCGCCTTTTTTTATTGTAGGCTTGTTTATGTGTTGCATTGCGTGCCTCGAACACTATTAATGTGAATGAAATTCAATGCTGGCTCTCAGCTTTAATTCAACACAACAAGCCTGGTGTCACTGCTTTTCGTCTAGGAAATGGTTACGCAGCTTTGAAGGATGCACTATCTTCTGAGAACGTGAGATTTCAAAGGTATTATACAAAAAAAAGTTCGATTAATATGCATGTAAATATGAAGAAGTGGAAAGCTAATTGCCAACCTATACTTTCGTCATTGATTTGGTGTGGTTCTTTTTTTTGGGTTATTGGTTAAGCTTGTTACCTGTTTATTCTTCTTATTTTCAGGAAAGCCCTCAACTTGATCCACTACCTTCTTAATGAGAACAGTTTGGATTACAACATAGCATGTGAGATGGGATTCCCTCGCATATTGTTACACCTTGCCGCTAGTGAAGATGCAGATGTACGGGAAGCTGCCCTTAGGGGTCTTCTTGACCTTGCACGATACAGGTTGGATGGGGAAGATGGTATAGTAGATGTAGACGACGAGAAATTGAAGCAACTTCTTGAAGAACGGATTAAAAGTATCAGCTTAATGTCAGCTGAAGACCTTGGTGCTGCTAGGGACGAGAGGCATCTGGTAGATGCCCTTTGGAACATCCACTACAATGAGCCGTCTTCCCTACGAGATAAGGGCCTCCTTCATCTCCCAGGAGAAGATGCACCACCGCCCGATGTTGCCAGCAAGCATTTCGAGCCTCCTCTTAGGGCGTGGGCTGCAAACCACATTGCTGAAGAAAAACCCAGCCAAGAAAAGAAACAAGCTCCTTTGTTATTAGGACTTGGCCCTGGACCTCAGCCTGCTAATGCCCAAGGGAACACTGGTGCTGGAGTCAGGAATGATGAGCAGAACAACCCGCCTAATTGAACTGTTAGCTTTATGAAATGTATGATGGTTAATGGATTCGCACTCTGTTGTACAATAGATTCGGCTACATTGAGCATATAGGATGCAGCTTCTGCCAATGTAGTTTCCCCATTTTGTTATTTTCTTCCTTATGAGCTCTTGTACTTGTTTTTTTGGTTGCCTTCGTGACTGGACAGCATCAATGGATAGTTAAATATGAAGCAATTTCTTTTAAATGAGTACACGCTGAAGGTTTTTGTTATATGAGCACCATCATGCGTGCTTGTAAACCCAAGCGTTTACAGAAAATAACTAGGTCAAGATGCAAGATCTTTTCAAATCCGCATACATATTCTTAGTGCTTGGGATTGTTGCTTCACAGGAAAAGGGAATACAAGTTCTGAAATCGTTATATTTGCATCTCGTAGCAGCTGATACTAATTCAAAACTAGAAACAAAAGCGCACAAACAACCTAGATGATCACAGATCAAAATACCCTATTGCTAATGCTGCTAACTTCCTTACGGATTCAAGAACTTAGCCCCTTGCGCTTGCTGAAGGAGGGCAGAAGGTAATCACATAGCTCGACGCCCTGCATTTGTTGAGGCTAGAAGAGTCATCAAAAGCATAACTATAGGCTTTAGGACATATGGCCTTAAAGAGATTAGCAAAAAGGGTAGGCTTGCAAGTTTTAGGGTTAGCATATTCTCCTGTGCAGCAATACTTAGCAGATTGCATAGCCAAGCAAGCACTCTTACACCCAATAATCTTATCTCCTTTCCTCACTTCCAAAGCAGATGGGCAGCAGATGTTCACATCAACCTCACAAGATGCCACTCCACACCCAATTCCGCCCCCGACTGGCTCCATTGACACCGGCAAGTTGAAACCACCATCTTTTGGAGTTGGCCTGCCTGCACTGCCAAGAATTCCAGGCCATTGCAGTTGTTCACTAATATAAGTTACTCCCCACCTGCAATCAAGAAGTGTTTGAGTCAGAAAAAAGAAAAATCAGCTAATTCAAGAACGGTAAGCTTATCTAAGTTAAGAGAATTGAGAAGCACCGGAGCCTCCGGCGTCAGCAAGGATTAGAGTGCAAGTGAGAGGGAGAAAAGGTAGTTACTGGGTGTGGTATCTTTTGCTATGTGTAAGTGGTGTTTAGGTTCCCATGTGGGAGAGGTATTTGTACCCACACTTTCGGCGGTTACTCAGGTGCTGTAAGGAGCATTAAATGCCCATAACGGCGCATTTATGTCCATAAGTAGTGCCCCGGGGAAGTAGGTATTTATATCTCTGCCCGACACCGTTATGGTCTGGACATTAAATGTCATTGACTGCGTATTTAATACATATACCGGTACCCCCACAAGTACCGTTATCTTCCTTATTACTTCCTACCGGTAATAGACATGTCTACTGGGTCCGATAATACATATAACGTATTGTCGATATTCCTGTCTGCTAAGTCTAGTGGGACCCCGTTAAAGACGAGTATCCGGTAGCGTTCTCCTAAGGACCCTGTCGTCTTTTTACTGGTCTTGTCCACGTGGCATTAGTCAACGATGACTAAGTCAAAAGTCCCATAAGATGACCAAAGTATTCTTAGCGTTTCTTTATGTATTATCACAAACTTGCTGATCGAACTCTGGTTAGTGGAGGGAGAGATCAATATATCAACCTAAGTGTCACTTTTTTTGCCACTTCCTTTCACTTTTAGGATAAAGGGTATCTATCCATTGCAAGATTTTTGCACTAAACTAAACCAAGAATCCTCATGAGAAAAATCAAAAGAAAACATAAAATAAGCACACATATATATAGCTACAAAAAAGGCTAGTTAGAAATCATTCTCGACCATTTCATCAGGAGACTAATCTCGTTTGAGTATAGTTAAATTGTAAAAAGGATGCCAATAAAAGATTAAAAACAACATCTTGCACATGGTCACAAAGCTTAAGTGAGATGAAAATAATCATGTGATTTGAGAATAAACTACTAACATATTTTGGCTTTTCTTTTCACTATTTTGTTAAAGATTTTTTTTAAAAAAAAGAAAGAAAGAAAGAAAGAGAGGAGTGGTAGCTGGGAATAAATATAATTAGTATATTACTTGAGGATTTACATGTAATATTGAAGATTATTAAAGAGGAAAGGAGTATTATAACCGGGAAACATAATCATGCCTCTTACTTTTTTCCTATCGTGTGGCATAATAAATTCTTTTTGATCCGCATATAACTATATTCGCGTGTTACGATTCTTGAGTTTTGATCAAACGGTGGAGAGTTCGATCAGCATGCTGCCTATGCTTAGTTAAAAAATCACTTGACAAAATTTCTCAACTCAAATCTTTACAAATTCGGCTTGCTAATTACCTCTAGATTTGCGCCAAAACGATCAGAACAAGTTAGCCTAACTTCGCTTCATATTTGTATTAAGAAGAGTAAAATAGGCTCACATATGGCTGCCACAACCCAAGCAAAAACCAGCAAAGAAAAGAAAGAAACGACAGCCAGATATCGAGAAAACTAGGCAACAGGGATGCCAATACCCAAGGAAAACCAATAAAAGGGACCGCTAAAATGCTAGTTTTTCCTCCAACATCAAACACGTTGCGGCGACACAAGTGATGAATTGACACTATAGAGGAAGTCGGGAATTAATGTTCTCGTCCGTGTTACTACTCGTGTCATGGCCAACCTGCAAATCTGCTCGGCACAAAGCTGTTTTGATTCCAAAACAACTGCACCGAGCTATAAAACAACTAAGACCGAACATTGAGCCTTAGAAGAAAGAGGACCACATAATAGTTCAGCAAAAGAAGAAAAAAAAATTAAAATTCGTTCCTATCGATGTTTCAAACAATTCAATCTTTTCTTACCAACAGGGACTTTATAGAAGGACGCTAGAGCTGCTTGAATCTACTACAAGTACGTCGAAAATGTTTTATTGGACCTTTCCCTTTAAAGATTCAACATGTTGAAATGCTAACTTTGGCTCCTTGATTGCGTAGGTTATAAAACAATGGGCAGTTGGAGGGATGTCTTTGTCCTTGCTAGAGGTATGGCTGAGCATATGTAGTTCTTCACTGCATTGTGAAATTGCGCTAGTATCGATCAGAGAACATGTTTTGGTCTGTGTTAAGCAATTATCCTCTGAAGGCAAATAGATTGCGGGTTATTATAATGTAAACTTTGTTGATTGGTTATGTAGGTGGATTTGCAGAAGCACTCTCTGCGCAACAAAACAGAAAGGGGGAAGGAGAGAGCATGAAGATGTGGCAGAGGCCGCATGGACGACTAGACGTCTATCATTAGCCGAGGCACTGAAATTCTCAGTCTTCAAAGTTCAAACAGATTTCCAATTATAGACGCACATATTGGTAGAGTCATTTAGTCGCATTTCTTGTGCACACTACTAGTTGTACCTGTGAATTTCAACCCAAAGGCAAGAATGAATCACCTCGGTATTTTGACATGCAAGTTAACAGTCATGTACTTATCTACGAGATGTCGCCATGATTCGTACCAAAAAGAATTATCTGCGCATTATCAAGATCATGCCTCATACTTTGTTCTTCTTGTGGCATGAGTTCCTTTTCATTCTTTACTGTATTCAAGTTGAAACTCAGGTACATTTGTAACTCTAATCTTACGAGCGAGTCATGGCTTTTGAAACTCTCTCTGGATATGGAGTTGAGAGCTCCACCTGCCGCTCATGTTTAATTGAAAATTAATTTAACACTAAATCTCACTCAAATTCTTAATTCTAATAAGTGACAAAATTTTAATTACATATTTTACAATTCAGTCCAATTAATGTTTCAACCATTGTTCTAAGAATCAGACTTGATAGGCAAGTTTGACCGGAAAAATTGTGAGTTGGTCATGAGTTCAGTTCTTAAAACCCATAAAAACTTTATTATTCGGCCAAAAAATCATGAATCTGTTTGGTATGACCATGATGAATCCATTGACCCAGAGCCAAAATCAGTTCGGCCGATTCTAGTGATTCCCTTTCTCTTTTCTTTCAATTTTGATTCATTTATTTTAGAATCTTCATTTAAATTTAGTTTTTTCCTTTTTCTATAATACACAATCACTAGCAACATCATATTCACCAGATCTGAAATACACATCATTCCCTCTTAACACATTAAGCCAACAAAAGCATCTCTTTTGATCAATCCGGACGGATCTAGATCGTGGGAGATCCGGATGATGGTTGTGCGATCTGTTGTCAAAATCGTAAGTTTAACTTGAAAATTCGTACATTAATTTGGACATAAACTAGAAATTAGGTGAAAACGGTATAAACTTTGTAAAATTGTGTGAGTTTATAAAATATGACAAATTTTACGTAAAAAAATAAATATAAAACGTCGTCGTTTATTTCAAGCCCAAATCCAAAACGACGTTATTTTGTCATTTTAGTCAAAAAATAATTATTATTGTAATTTTTTGTGATTACTAATTAAATTATTTAGAAAATGACTATATATATAATAATATTTTATTTCTTTAATGATGATTATTAACAAAATTATTTAGAAAATTAGTCTATATATAATAATTATTATAATTATTAAAGTTTATAAACTCCTACAATCTTACTATTCGATTTATATTTTCAATTTTACCTGAGTCATTTTGCTACTTTAAGTAGTTCTTAATTGCTTAATATTCCAGGGAAAGTTCAATTTTGATATAAATATTTCTTCTCTCAAATATGCCACAAAATGCCCATTTGCAAGGTTGCCATCACAGTCTCACCTTTTCCTATTAATTAGACATGTCATCTAAGTCTGTCTTAAAAGAGTTTCTTTTGAATGACATATGAAAGAAATATTTAAATTAAGTTAAAATTTAAAAGTTAGATATGAGAGTTTAAATAAGGTGTCCGAGAATTTTAAATTTAATTTATAAAAGATGATATAATAAATAAAAAGACACCATGTATTAATTAAATATTTAAAAAGATACAAAATGATAACACTAGTTTAAAAATTACTCTCTCCGTATTTTATTAAATATTTTGGGTATTGAAAATTGGTCTAAATTTTATGTGGCTTTCCATCTCCCAATGCAAATTTGGAAAGAGTTTACCGTTTTATCCTTAATGTAAATTGTATGAGTATAGTAATTTATCGTAAATAATGGACAGTGCAAGGGATAGAAAGTGAAAAAGAACCTTGGTTTTTCTAAACCAATCATTATCTTAAAAAAGTATGCTAACACTCAAAATAACATTTAATAAATTACAAAGTGAGTACTCCTTCCGGTCTCAATTAATTGTCATTTTTCTACTGAATGTTAGGTGTTTACTTTATTCAATGTTACTGTTTAAAAAAGTCAATTAATAAAAATCAGAGAGAGTATTATATAACTAAGTTTTTATTTTAAATTATTTTATTTATTTTAATTAAAAATATGTATAAATTTGTATATAAATTATATTTTTAATAAATGAATCGGTGCTCATCCTCGTACAACGAATCGTCTCCTCTTCGTTCATTTTTTTTCCACGACCCAACGCATGATTCATGTGACCTGTAACCTGTTAGACAAACAGGTGTCGTTTTGGCTAGACGACACGGTTCTTTACTGCTACTGCTACGGTGCTGCCTTTTTCCTCCCCCCCTGTTGTTTCTGTTCTACCATTCTCCTCCTTCCTGTTCCATAACAGCTAAAACCCTTCCATCAAAACAAGGGCTGTACGGTTCCTAGCTACAAAAACAGAGCAGCCATGCTTAACTCCTTTGTGAAATCATCAAGAACAGCAGCAACGACGACGTTAGCTAGAGTATTCCGGTTGGGACCCACCTCCTCCCTCTGCAATCCATCACCACAACAGTCCAGATTCATCCATGACACAATCGCACGACCACATGCGAACCCAGTTGCTCTTCAAATGATCGACTACGCTCTGTCTCTCGCCAAGTCTCAACATTCAGGTTCTTTTTTGTTGTTTATTTGCTTTAGTTTTGTATGCAAAGATTCAAATTTTCCTATAGTAGCTTGTTTCTATGCTTAGATGAAGCGTGTGCGCAAGGTATGCTGGTGTTAGAGCAGTGCTTGTCTTCTCAATCAAGCCAAGACCAAGATACTGTCACTCACAATTCACAAGGAATTGCCCTGCTTGCTATGTCAAATTTACTATATGCAAGGTTTCATTTTTCTGTTTCTTGCTTTTCCCCTTCAATTTATCCTTTTCTTCCCCAAAAGAAAACCCCCCAATTTGGTTTAATGTCAATTTAATGTTGTTTAGGGGGGATTGTGGCAATGCAATGGAGAAATTGAGTGCAATTCAAGAGTTAACTCACTCGTCTATGGATGTTAAAGGTGGGAACTTTATTGTTTTTGGAGTTGAATGGAGCAATCAAATGTGATTTATGAAAGAGGTATTGAGCTGGAATAGTGTTTTATGTTGTTTTTACAGTTGCTGCTGTGGAAGCGCTAGCTGGAATCAACTTAGAGATGGGGAATGTAATGCTCTTTTTGTGGTGTCTCATTATTGTGTTGCAATGATTGATTTGGTATTGAAGATTTGAATTTATCTGGCGATGGTTCCCACTATTTAGGGTGATACTTCATCAGTGATCGCAGAGAAATGCGTAGAACATGTGGGTGAAGATGACGTTGTTGATGCTCGTGCTAAAGCAATCAAAGGGCTGATTGAACTTGTTCATGGCAATTTTGAATCAGGTACTCTGAAAGAGATTGCTGGAGCAATTGTTCTGTAGTTTTGCTATACATCTTTGTATAATTAATGAATGTTGGTTTGCTTCTATGCAGCTAAATCATTATTCCAAGGCTTCGACAATAATGAAGGTCATCATGGTGCGTATCTTTTTGGTTTTGATATCTTTCTGGAAGGCAATGGTCGAATGTGTACTGATGTTGCAATTAATAGGAAATGCTAGTTTATCATATGGAGAATTCTTGCATGCGACACAGAACTATCAACTGGCAAAAGACTCCTATCAGAAGGTTGTTGATGGGGTAGTGGAAGGGAAGGACTTTACTGACATCCATGCATTAGCAGCTTGTAATATGTCTTCGGAGGAACTTCTGCTGGCAGCTACCTGTGCCTTGGGTCAGCTGCAGTCACACATCGGGTAGGCTCAGGTTTTCTTGTGTAACTTCCACTGTTTTTTCTTTTCCTTTTATGGTTTTCTTACACACTGTACATAACTGACATGTCTATCAGAAACTTTGGTGATGCAGAGGAGACCTTGACGAAGGCATTGATGAAAGCAGAGGAACATTTTGGTATGTTTTGTTTTTGTTAAGTGTTTCTAAGATTCTAATTGGAAAATGTTGGGATCTATTAATGGATATGTATCGGTGGTTTTATTGGCATTATTTAGGTTCTCGTCATCCTAAGGTTGGCACGGTTTTGACCTGTCTGGCTCTCATGTTTCGGCATAAAGCAATTCGGGAGCATTCAAGTTCTCTTTTAATACAAGAGGTCTGGACCAATACACTATTCTGTCTATTTCATTGTTTCTTTGTCTACCTTTCACTTTAGTAGACCATTATTCCCTTTGCTTTACTAGTCTTGTGTAATGCTCAGTGTCATTGATTCTTTTGGAACCATTATCTTATCCTAATTTGATTTGATACTATTGTTGAGTATTGCTTTATTGAAACCAAATCCTTATAAAATGGTCAAGACTTTCTAGCCAAGTTGTGTGCTTTCACTAAGTTCACTGTTATGCTAGAAATAGGTAACAGCTAAGGGGGTTATGGCACATCCACGTTCGCAGTGATTCCGTTAATAACTTATTTTCTTACTGACAGGGACTTTATAGAAGGGCGCTAGAGCTGCTGAAAGCTCCACCGGTTGAATCTACAAGTATGTGGAAAATGTTTTATTGGACCCTTCTCCTTTAAGATTCAACAAGTTGAAGTACTAATTTTGGGTCCTTGGTTGCTTAGGTTTTGAAACAATGGGTAGTGGGAGGGACATCATTGCCCTTGCTAGAGGTATGGCTGGGCGTATGTTACTACTTTCTGCAGTGCATTGCGAATTTGCTCTCATTTGAATCAGAAAACATGTTTTGGTCTATTATCCCTTGAAGGCAAGTAGTTTATGGGTTATTATATTATAAACTCTGTTGATTGGTTTTGTAGGTGGGTATGGTGAAACACTCTCTGTGCAACAGAACAGAAAGGGGGAAGGAGAGAAGATGAAAACGTGGGCAGAGTCCGCATGGAGGAATAGACGTCTATCATTAGCTGAGGCACTGAAATTCTCAGAGTCTTCAAACAGATGTCCGATTATAGACACTCGTATTGGTAGAGCCATTTAGTCACATTTCCTGTGCTCACTACTAGTGGTACCTGTGAATTTCAACCCAAAGGCAAGAATGGATCACCTCCGTATCCTGGCATGTAATTTTATGATCATGTACTTTATCTGCCAGATGTCACCATAATTCGTACCAAAAAAGAACTATCTGCGCATTGTGGCATGTAAGTTTTGAATCATGTACTTATCTACCTCCAGTATTTTGTACGGATATGCGAGTGTTTGAGAATCCTTGCAAATAAGTTTTTGTTAGCTAGGTTTTGCAGCACCTTTTTGTACAACTGAACAAAGTTCTTTCATCTCAAAATATGAAGTGGAGACCTCTTGATTGAGGTTTCTCTGCACAGAGTTACCCTCTGGTGGAGGAAAAAAAGGCCGATTGTAACGAAAATCCTGTGAATTGTTTGTAATCGCATTTCATACATTATCAAGCTTGAAATGAAAGGTGCAAGTTACCTTAAAACTCATAAATTACAAGAAGTTGACTGGTTGCATAAATTACAGGTAAAGATTGAAACTTTAGAGAGGAATGTCAAGACCTTTCCCAATATCCACACCGATCATTTCAAGTATACCTTTGTTCAATATCTGAAAAAAAAGACGCCTACAAATTGTAAATCTTAGCATAATGTAAGGATTTCTCTCTTATCCGAGAAGAACCTATGATTAGATTTTCGGAAAATCTCCAAACGGATAGTTTCACTAGGAATGGAAATGAAGAACCAAAAAGGAAACTCACCAGCTCGACAATGAAAGTTCCAATAAGGCCAATCATGCAAGCTCTTGAATTCCATATTTCAGCAGTTCTAGTAAATCCAAGAAATGGAGGTTGTAATTTTGGCTCCACTTTTGGCAATTCCACCTTCAAGAAAAAAGATGCAATAAACCCATTTTTAATCCTTCAAGACAGAAATAAAGAAACAAAAAAACCAAAAGAAAATGGAAATCAAGAACATACTCCAGCAGGAAGTTTTGCAGCTTGAATCTTGAAGGAAGCTTTCTTGTTGGAGTTTCTGGTAATTGGGTTTGAATTCTTGAAGAGAAAGAGTTGCTGGATTTGGGGATGAATGCAAAGATGGTTTCTGGGGAGGAGATGGGAAGATGAAATGGAAGAAGACATAGCAGCCATTTTTGGTTTTCTTCCCTCTGTCTTCTGCTCTGTCTGCAATCTCTTGCAATCTTTGAACTTCAACTTGAGGAGTTCGTCGTGTCTATTGGGCCACCACATAAGCTTGTGGATGAGATGGACCTTTGTTCTATACCGTTGCCCAACCACGTTCTGCCACGAATATACTTTATTTTTTACCCATTACATATTTTTTATTTTATTTTTTATTAACTGCGGCAATCTTTGCCACGAGTGTCTCCAAAAACAAATAATTATACTATCGCAATAATATTTTAACTAGACACATCTAGTTGAATCAATTTCGTAAATGATTATTATATTGACCGAGTAAGTGTTTAACGGGAGCACCTCACTTGCTCAGTTCGTTAGATGGTTATACTATTGTAAGATCCGGGAAATCAAACCCGCGAAATCTTAAGCCACATAAGCAACAAAAAAAAAAATATATAATCATATAAGCAGTTAATCTGTATCATACATATACAGCAACGACTTGTCGTTTAGTAATCTCAATCTTTAGGAATCAGAATCATAACATAAACAGTATATTCCAATTCTTAAAAGTGTTGGTGCAAGCCCTACTTTGTAGTTGTATCATTGCCACACTCAATTAAAAAGGTCCACCAGCAAACAAATGAAATAATCTGATCTTATTAGTGATTGATCATTTTTCTTCCATCTTCCTTTTCTTGTTCCTTGACTCAACCTTGTTACTGTCTAATCCTTGGATCTTGAACAGAGAAAGATCCAAATGGCAATCATCAATGTCAATCCGCTCCTTCAACAAAACAGTCACAGGACTTGAAGGGCCGCAGCAACAACAGCTCCCACAACCTAACACAACATTACACCCCAATGGATCATTGACGAACTGCGTTCCCACAATATCGTGACACGTGGCAAGCTCATCCTAGTAAATTAATCAGAACATGTTAGTCAATTATGCATCAGTGAAACAGTACTAATTAATTAGGATCTTGAAAAGTTGATTAGTACATGATATACTTTCTCATCGTGATTAAACAGTCCTGTAATTTGTGCAAGTTTGGCATCAACTTGTGATGGAAGTAACTCTTCTAAGCAGCACCACAGAGCAGAAACAACTGCTACGCTCGGCCGGTATCGGACCAACTTGCCATCTGCACAATCTTTTGATTATAACAAAGTTCTATACAATAATACATATGAAGGATTAATGCTAATTGTACATACCTAACATAGCGGTGAGGAGTAGTTCGGTGACTCGAGAAACTAAACTCCTTTGGAGGTGAGACTTGGAGGAATCATAATCACTGTTCATTGTGATCAGCAGTTCTACATAAGAATAAGGTGTGGTGGAGTCAAGGCGCCACCCTAATGTCTGCAGCAGCATCAGTTCCATTCGCTGGATCGTGATCGATTGAAATGAATGATCAAGTTCCTCCATCTTCAACCATCAAAATGGATATGTATAAATAATCATTTTTTGAGTAATTGGATGGATGGAATTAGAATTTTGCTAATATAGATATGGTACAAGTACCTGAATTTCTTGCAAGGTAGGGGTAGTTGTGTCACTAAACTTGGATGCAACAGATAAACATGCCACAGACAGCAACTCAACCATCCAATACTTCCATTCCTAAACAAAATCAAATTAAAACTAACATATTTAGATGTATGGACATAAAATGAGTAGGAATAGAAAACTTGTAATAATCCAATGAATTAACTTACTTGTGATTGATTCATTGATAAGAATCTATCAAGGTAATTTGCTGCATTAAAAACTGTCATGACAGAGAGATTCAGCCGAATACGCGACTGAAACAAGATCAACAAGGTTTATCAGATAAACTTTGATCAATATGCATGAGAAACACTTATTCATACACAATACAAAACACCAATTACCTTGATAAGCCATTGAATTGCTCTGTATCTTGCAAGTGACATGTTTGTAGACTGAAGATACTCTACATATCCTGGCTCAGGCATGTAACACAATTCCTTCTCTAAGAATACAGAAAGTGTCTGCTCACATTCCTCTTTGGTTGTGTAAAATGAACCAGCACCATAGTTTTCTGCATTATTAAGTTCGGTTTGATAATCGGGAGTTTTCGGACTCGATAGCCACACCTCATCGCAATGCAAACTATCCATTTGCACTGTAGCAAACTTCTCACCAACACGGACAGAGGTAGGTTACAGTATTAGATGAGGATTAACATGTATGCTGTCGCAACCGACTAGCGAAGCGGTACTATATCAAGAAAGGGAGTGGGGGTGGTTACGAGAATAAAACAGAGGACACGATCCTCATGAAAAGGGGTAAATGCTGCATGGATGTGTTTTGACTGCATGCACTAACCAACTGCGTGAACCCACACACGAGTATGGTTGAGTACTTTGCCATTAATGAGCACGCCTTCAGTTATAGGGAAAGAGCACTGTAGTTATTGGCGGTTGATGCAACACCAACCAATGAGGAGGAGGAGATAGTTTTCTGTGTATTTTTTAATGGTTTTACAGTTGGGAAATGGACCCACTTCTTATCCCCATGATAATAATTGATCATGATGGGATCATGGGAGCGCAGTAATTGATGCATGTTTTCGGTTGCTAATGGTCCAAATTACCCCACATTTGCATATTAAAAATGCTGAAACTGGACCCGAAAATGCTCCAGAGGGCAGAGAGGATATCCAAACTGTAAAATCTTAACTAGTGTTGTAGTAAGATCAACAACTTTTCGCCTGGCGATAGCTCTTTTATCACTCATCGATCTTATTTCGGAAGAAAAATACATCCAAGATCATAAGGATCTATGAAGAATGGGCAACCATGATCAGGAGTTCACTGTTGCGCATATTCACTTATTAGTTGTGACTAGTATACACGCTACAACGGGAACAATCTAGTACATTCTAATTATACAAATGGATACACATCTAACAAAGTTCTACATAACAATAATGAGATAAATTAATTGGAGTTCCTTCGCAGCAGCAAATTCCCGACAGCTTTCCGAGATTTAGTTTGAATAACTGATCTGACGTTGTTTACTCCGGAGCCATCCAGGAAACATGCGCCTTCTGTGTTTTACTTCTACTGCAACTCATATGATGAAAAGCTGAAACCCGATCTTCCTTCGTTGGTCGATTTCAGTTCAAGCTTCTGAAATGGGCTGTGCAAGTTGATCCAAATTCACATCTCATCAAATTGAGTTCTCTCGAGGGAAGAGAAAAAAGTAAAACAAGGCAACATGCAGAGAACAGTGATCTGTTTTAAATCATATGCAAGGTTCTAATCGTACAAATAGACTGAAAACAGTGCCGTCAACAATTTAGAGGGAAATGCATTATCAGGTAGTATTGGCCCACAGGGCAAGGAAAAAAGAAGCAATACCTGCTATTGGGATCGTAGTAGAATCCATTGATAGACCCATCATCACAAGAGAAGCAGACATAGTAAAACCCTGCTATGGTTAACCCACAGTCTGTTCCGACATTCACAAAATATTGCTCTTTCCATCTCTGAACAAAAGAAAAATATAGCACTTCATAACTTTTTACATTTCAAGCTTCTGCTGCCAAACAGTGAATTTTCTGAGAATAGTTTACCATAAATATGTACGGATAGTTACTCAAGTCTAACGATTTTCCACCATCAACCTTCACTTGGTCCTATACAAGGAATAAAGTCAATCTAGAGCTATGATATTTGGAATATGAAGGAAACAAATTCTAATTTCTTACAGAAAAGGGTTGAAAAAACGGGAATTTGGTCCAATGTTTTATATCGTCCTCTGACCTGTAAAAAAACCCCCAAAAGAATCAAACAGTGAAACATTGACAATTTCCTCTGGAGAATGAAAACATACATTGGCAATTCCAATTCACAAACCAATATAACATCCCTGACAGTATTAAGGTGTTTTCCTCATACAATCTAACATTAAAGCATGATCCATAGTCAAGAAACTAGAAGAAAATGCACATACGAGGCTTCCCATTTGCCAGTGAAGAAAGTATAATTCTTGCCATCAACAATCTCCCCTTCCCAGAAAGTCACCACCTGATACATACCGCATACAACCAAAACAAACTTAAAGATAAGCAAAAACAACAACAATATGCATAACTCGGAACAAACACCACATTCCACAACAAACTAGCCAACCATTGACACAGACATAAACACAAATTCACCTGAAATAGTCCACCCAAACACAAATTAACAAATGTTAAGCAGAGGAATGAACCATTATCGACCATAATAATATACAAACAAAAAAAGTTAAACAGAAATAACAACAACATTCTGCATAACCCTGGATTAATCACCACATTCCACAACAAACCAGCTGACAGTTGACACAGACAATCACAAATTCACCTCATACCAGTCCAATCAAACAAAAATTAACAAATATTAAATGGAGGGTCGAATTAAAGGGCATACCGGAGTGTCTGCCATGGGAACATTAAGAGCTTCCATGGTCCCACATAAGTAACCATGATCAAGATCACATCCTTGAATTCCAACATTAACCCTCCAAGCTTCGTCCTTTTGCAGACTAGATACATTCTGAGTCCCAGAAAATGACTGCCCAACACTCACAAGCGTACAAACCGGCGGAGACGTATTTCTAGAATCCGCATCTTCAAAATATAAATGGAAAAAAAGATGATTACTGCAAATTAAGAAGCCCTAATAAAAAGTGGTGATTAGAGATACGGAGGGATCTTAGAACCTGGGATTTGACAAGGAGCAGAGGTCTCTTCTAATCGTACTGGCATCGGTTGATTGATGGGACGTTCGTTCGACGGTGTCGTTTGTTGTTGAAGACGAGCTGATGAAATGAAAGTGAAACTCTGCTGCAGGTTCGCCGCGGAGACGACGGAACATACCTTAGTTTCCAAAACGATGTTGGAGTAGCACCACGGTCTACATGTCGTCTGAGGATCCCTTGTAGTAACGTAGTCCCTTCAGAACTTTATAAGTGTCTTTCTAATTTTTTTTGAAAAAGAACACTATTATTTGTCTTTCTAGCTTTTTAAGTGGTGAGATAACTATTATGTTCCTACTTTTTCTTTTCCTACCCCATTATTTTTTGTTTTTACATGAATAGTATGTTGGTAAATTCAAAAAAAGATAAAGGATAAAATCGTCTCAAAAGTGAGTCATCAAGTCCTCCTTAATATGTGTTCCCGAACCTACAAAGACACTTATAAAGTTTCCGGAGGGAGTACCTTAAAATAACCAACCTAACAAATTTTACTACTACTTTTTTTTAGTTTATTTTTCTATTTACTAGCACTTTATTCATATAAAACAAATCTTAAATACTAAGAAAAATGTGGTTTCACAAACAATATGTTAAAAAAATTACAACTATAAAATAATAATAATATTAATACTTATTCCTTTAAAAAAATACAGTAATGATGATAGTGATACTAATATTACCATTAAAGATTTAAATATTTAAATGTTAAAAAAATATTAAATTTAATTAACAATAAGAAATACATCTTATTGATTTAACTAACACCCGGTTGTAATTTTAATGTTGATTTAATTATAAATTAGATCAAAATAATAATTTGTTTTAATTTTATAATTGAGCAATATTTCTATAAAATAGAGATGAAAAAAATCTCAGAATTCAACTATTCTTGTTTTTTCATAAAAAACAATTCAATTTTTTTTCTATGCATTCTATCAATGCAATAGAAAATCTGCCTATTGTCATTTTTGTGAGTTTTTCTCGGCTAGAGCCAAGCTTCCACTGCGACTGCTCGTCGCTTCTGGCCGCCTTACTCCGTCACCCGAGATCCAAGTCAGCACCGGCAAAAATCTCTTTCTTCCTCGCAGCCGGGCCGGTTTGGAAGCAAGCTACCTGCGCCTATCTCACCCCTTTCTTAGATATTATTCCCTTCGTCCATAAATAATTGACGTTTTGATTTTGGGCACGCATATTAAAAAGACAGGATGACTCATTATTTGACTAAAAAAAAATTCGTATTTTTTTCAAACGTACGTTAATCCTCCTTAACGTACATCCGAGAAAAAATTCAAGAAAAAATTGTTAGTTAGTCATTTGACCTCCTTAATATGCGTATCAAAAATCAAAGCGTATTATCGAACGGACATACCTCGCTCGTCCGGTCGTAGCTTGCATTTCTATTTTGCTTTCCTAATGCAAGTTAGTTCTCATTGGATGTGCGGGACCCACCCTGACGCAAATTACAAATAAATCCACCGTGGATGGGGAGACATGAATGCGGATAGCGGATGATGGTGACTTGTATTGAAATTATGCAGATCCAGTTATCCAATGCGTATCTTTTTGACTTTTCTTACAGCAATTAACCAGTTAGACTGTTGACTAACCAAAACCCTCTTATTTTTGCCAATGGATGTTTGACTAAAAACTTAAATTAAAACCCAATTCAAATCACTGAAAATTCAGTCAATCCAGAACCAAAATGGAGAGAGTATTAAGAATGGTCATCACTAAAACCCTTCTTCTGTTAATCTTTCTCATCAACTCAGCTTCTTTGATCGTTGCCGCCGGTTTTGTCTACAATGGAAGTCTAATGGAACTGAACGGCGGAGCAGAGATCTTACCCAACAGTCTCTTGAGACTCACCAACACCACACAATTCGCCGTCGGCCATGCTTTTTACACTCAGCCACAAATATTCAAGCTTTCTTCCATCGGAAAGGCGCAATCTTTCTCCACTACATTCGTGCTCGCTATTGTTCCGGACAAGTCCGCCGCCGTCGGCCATGGAATGGCATTTGTGATTTCGCCGACGAAAGATTTGGCCGGAGGTGGGTCAGGTCAGTTCCTGGGTATTCTCAACGAGACGAGTATATTCAAACCATCTAATCACATTGTTGCGGTTGAGCTTGACACATTGTCCATCGACCAAGTTACAGGTTCTACTTATTATAATGGCCATATGGGTATTGATGCAAATAGTTTAATATCTATCAAACGTGCTGTTGCGGGTTATTTTGCAGATGAAAAAAAAGGTGGTCGATTCGAGAAAGTTAATCTTGTAAGTGGAGATCCTATGCAGGTTTGGGTGGAGTATGATGGTGAAAAGTGTCAAATGAATGTTACTTTAGGTTTGATTCATTGGAGTAAGCCTAAAAGGCCACTTTTGTCTGTAGATTTGGACATTTCACCATTGATTTTAGAGAATATGTATGTTGGATTCTCTGCCTCCACCGGGCGAGAGGTATCATCTCATTATGTTTTGAGCTGGAGCTTTGATTTGGGTGGTGATGAAGCTCTAGATCTTGATCCATCAAAGCTTCCATCTTTGCCTGATGTAAAACGAGTAATAAGTAAAGTAATGGTACTGGCAATTGGAATACTTTTAGGGGCAGTAGTAGTCTCCATTACCCTTTTATGGAGGGGAAGAGGAGAAGGCGAATTCATGGAAATACTTGAAGATTGGGAGATTCAATGTGGAATTCATAGGTTTCCATACGAGGAGCTGGTTGTGGCTACGAAGGGATTTAGTGAGAGGGAACTTCTAGGGAAAGGTGGGTTTGGTAAGGTTTATAGAGGGGTTTTACCATTGACAAATATTGAAGTTGCTGTGAAGAGAATATCTCATGACTCTAAACAAGGGTTGAAGGAATTTATGGCAGAGATTGAAACGATTGGTCAGGTTCGACACAGGAATTTGGTTAGAGTTCTTGGCTATTGTCGAAGTAAAGGGGAGCTCATTTTGGTCTATGAATATATGCCTAATGCTAGTTTGGACAAGCTCCTCTATAACAACCCTAATGTCACCCTCAGTTGGGACCAAAGATATAGGATCATCAATGATGTAGCATTAGCACTCAACTATCTTCACAACGAATGGATTGAAGTGATCGTTCACAGAGATATCAAAGCGAGCAATATCTTATTGGATGGTGAATTGAATGGGAAACTGGGTGACTTTGGGCTGGCGAGATGCAGCAAGCATGCGCAGGATCCTCAAACCACTAATGTAGCCGGTACATTAGGCTACATTGCACCAGAACTCGCAAGAAGTGGCAAGGCAACTATTAAGACAGATGTTTATGCATTCGGGGCATTTTGCTTGGAGGTTGTTTGTGGTAGGAGGCCAATACGGCAAGGTGCATCACCGAGAGAAATGGTTCTGGTGGATTGGGTGTATGATTGTTATACTGAAGGGAGGATGTTGAGCACCGTCGATCCAAAACTCAACGAAGATATCAATGCTAATGAGGTTGAACTTGTTCTGAAACTTGGGTTACTCTGCACAAATTATGTGGCAGATGCTAGGCCTAAGGTGTCTCAAGTTGTGATGTACCTTAGAGGTGATTGTTTGCTCCCTGATGATTTGAAAGCTCATTTTCAGATAGAAAATTCTGCAGGCCACTCTAAATTCCGTGCCTCAGACCATCACTCCACACCATTGCTAACAATCACCGAGTCCCTTGCTTCCGTGGGTCGTTAATTGCAAATTTAGATGGATTTTGTGCAGGATGGTTGGTTCTTTATGTATTTTTAACATTCAAAAGTGTAAATAACTTGATACTATAAAGTTAAAATCCAAGGTTTGAAAAGTCTCTACTCTCGTGTGATTATTTTGCTCTGCTGAAATCATTGACTTTTCTACTTGTGAAACCCTTCTCATTTGATCATGATTTCCTCTCTAGATTTTTCCCAAGTCACCATCTCCACCCATTAAAAATAAAAGTCCAACAGGGTGAGAACAATGTAGTAAACAAAAAGGTCCAAAGCTGCGGCTAATTTTCAACTTTCCACGCATTTCTCTTTGAATTTTCCTAATACAGCTGTGCAAATAAATTCAGCTCAACATTTTTTCCAAACTGAAACCCAGATTGTCATGGCATTCAACCTGTATCTGGTGTTGATGCTCCTCATCAAAGCTGGAGCTTTTGCTGTCGATGGTTTTGTTTACGATGGAAGTTCAATGGAATTAAATGGTGGCAGAGATCTTAGATAATGGTCTCTTAAGGCTGACTAACACCTCAAAGTTTTCTGTTGGGCGTGCTTTCTACAAGCTGCCTCAGAAATTCAAAGATTCACCAAATGGTAAAGTCCACTCCTTTACCACAATTTTTGTGTTTGCTATTGTCCCTGATAAGTCCCAACCCAATGGTCATGGAATGGCCTTTGTGATTGCTCCCTCAAAAGATATCCCCACCAGCGCGTCTTAGCAAAATCTGGGGCTATTCAACCGCACCAACAATGGGGATCCTTCCAATCATATTGTTGCTGTTGAATTTGACACATTTCAGAACCAAGAATTTGCAGATTTTAGGTATGCGAAAGACCATGTTGGTATCGATATCAACAGTCTAGTTTCTGCAGAAGCTGCTCCTGCAGGTTATTTTACAGATGATGGATTCAAGAATCTTGATCTTGCAAGTGGAGAACCAATGCAGGTTTGGGTGGAATATGATGGAGCAACGAATCAACTTGATGTTACGCTATCCTTGTTGCATAAAAGTAAGCCTGATCGTCCACTTCTGTCTTACGATTTTGATATTTCTTCGATCATATTCGAGCAGATGTATGTGGGGTTTTCTTCTTCCACTGGCGCCTTAGTACAATCCCATTATGTTCTTGGTTGGAGCTTTCAAATGGATGGGAAAGCTCAAGAACTTGATCTTTCCAAGCTCCCATCTTTTCCTGGAGAAAAAAGATCGAAAACCAGAATAACTGAATTGGCAATTGCGGTGTCCTTATCTATAGTATTTTTGGTAGTAATTATAGTCTCTGTTATCTTTCTATGGAGGAGGAGAAATTGTAAGTTCACTGAGATACTTGAGGACTGGGAAGTTCAGTCTGGATCTCATAGGTTCTCGTATGAGGAGCTTCTCGGTAAGGGAGGTTTCGGAAAGGTTTATAGAGGGGTGTTGCCAGTTTCAAATGAGCAAGTTGCAGTGAAGAGAATTTCTCATGATTCTAAACAAGGGATGAAAGAATTTGTGGCAGAGATTGAGACCCTTGGTCAGTTGAGGCACAAGAATTTGGTTCGAGTTCTTGGGTATTGTCGCGGTAAAGGCGAGCTCATATTGGTGTATGAGTACATGCCTAATGGCAGTCTTGACAAGTTCCTGTACAGTAACCCAAAGCTTGTCCTGAATTGGAACCAAAGATTCAAGATCATCAATGATGTGGCATTAGCACTGAATTATCTTCACGAAGAATGGATACAGATTATCATTCACAGAGATATCAAAGCTAGTAATGTGTTATTAGATGGTGAGTTGAATGGAAAGTTGGGTGATTTTGGTCTCGCGAGATGCATCAAGCACGCGCAGGATCCACTAACTACTAATGTAGCAGGGACATTGGGGTATATCGCACCGGAACTCGCGAGAGGAGGCAAGGCAACTACAAGGACAGATGTTTATGCATTTGGGGCGTTTTGCTTGGAGGTTGCTTGTGGTAGAAGGCCAGTTGTGCAAGACGCACCGCCGATAGAAATGATTCTGGTGGATTGGGTTTCTGAATGTTGGAAAGAAGGGAAGATCTTGAGCACTGTCGACCCGAAACTCGACGGGGATTTCAATGCTCAGGAGGTTGAATTAGTACTGAAACTTGGCCTGGTTTGCTCAAACAATGCAGCAGAAGTTAGGCCTGAGATGTCCAGAATCCTTATGTACTTGAGAGGGGACATTTTGCTACCTGATGATTTAAATGCCAATGTTGATGAAGAGGAATATGCAGGAAAACATGAAAGTCATGCCCAACATGATTGTTCCATGCCATCTCTGCCTATCACTGAATCACTTGCTTTTGTGGGTCGTTAATGTTTTTATTTTTTCTATTCCTTGATTGTTATTTATGTTAGTATTATAGATTTTTTATTGACCTTATACAATCTAACACATTATAATACCCGTGTTAATGAAATAAATCTTTAAATTCTAATCACTTATATTTCTAATATGTTAATATTCAATCAATAATCGTAACATTAATTGGATTTTAACAATTAAAAAACCTAAATATTAATTTTCCGGACATTTCAGACCGAATTCGAGCCAAATTTCAGCTCGATTCCGAACTTCCACCTTCGATCAAATTTTCTCAAACCCGCAAGTTTGATATACACCAAATTATCAAAACAGAAAATTGAGCGTTGCTTGTCCCCCTTATCAGATTCTCAACTTTATCATTGATTGTAATCATAAACTATCTCATAAAGATATCATACATTTACCAGTAGAGCTATCATTGGGTAGCTGCGGGATCACTCCAGATTTATGTACTCAAGCCCAACTTCTTCACAGGCCTTAAGACGGAAGGATTATTAGGGCAAGGCCCAAAAAGTATTGATAGCTGATCTATCACTCACCAGTAAAAAGTAAAAACAAAAACTCACCAGTAGCCGCCTCCGCCTCCACCACCACCAGCAGGGGATCGAGCGAAAATTAAAAAGAACACTTCATGCGATGGATATTTGAATTTTAGTTATACGTTTACTTTTAATCGCCTATTAAAGTCAGCAATATCTATAATTTATTCGCTATTTCTGCATCCCTCCTTAAATTCTGAACCATTTTTAAGGTATCTGTTCAGGTTAAACCGGTTGGGTTGTGTATCAATAGGGTAATCAGACTACCAATCTCCATGGATGAAGAAAAGACCAAAAGTATGGATATCCTGCCGCAGTGTTTGATTCTGGATATCCTGCAGAGACTTCCCTTGAAGATCTGCAGTCGGGTTTGTAAAAGTTGGCTTCTTTTACTCTCCCATCCAACTCCAGCTTGCAAAATCACCCGCTTGCTTGCTGTGCTGATATTTCAGCTGATGGAAACCTCTATTTTGAGTGGATTGAAACAGATATAGAAGGAAAGGGCAGTCTCCGATTTGAAAAAATGAAGTTTGATTCCAAGATTGACTTTCCTCCCATCATATGGCCAAAATTCTTACAATGGGCTAGTTTGCTTAAGCGGGCACGAACAGAAGAAGGTTATTTGGGTGTGCAATCCAATCCTGGGAGAGTGGATCCCTATTCGACACCCTGCAACTAATGAAAAAGATATCCGGTGTATTAAACCCCAAGAATAATCAGTTCTGTGCATTCTTCAGTCCAACAGAGAAAAACAGGGTCCGCAGCAGGTGTGTTGATCAGATTATCTTAAAAGCACTAGTATACACACTTGGCACCGGAAAGTCTTGAAAATACTGTTAGCTCGTACTCGTGCCTCAAGCTTTTCGCGGTTCAACGTTTTCGTGAATGGATCAGTCCATTCAGAAGTATATGGTCGTATAAACTTCTTTAATTTTGACGATGAAAAGTTTGGGACTCTTTACCTGACTCTGCATGGATCAAAGACATGCAATGTGAGCTTGCGAGTTTTAAATGGTTGTCTATCGGCATCTATGATGGAGGACGATCACAATTTCTATGTTGTGGAGTGAGAGATTTTTGGACTCTGATGCTCGTTTTTTCTGATATATGGCAACAGGGTCTTGGTGTATGATGGCGAAGACTTAGGTTATGAGCATGAACTCTTATTTTCATGGGACAAGGATGAGATAATGATTGTTAACAGTTCGTCAAACGTGGATTGTTACTCCCTCCGTCCATTTTTAATGTACGCGAGGGAGTAAAATGGCTGTCCATTTTTAATGGACGTGTTTGGTGTTTATGACCAAAAGGCCCTCAACGAGATGAGTGAAGGCTGAGTCGTAGGAGGGCAAAATTGGGAGAGCAATTAAATAAGGGGACACGGGTTCTGCACAACACAGAACCAAGAAATTCTCTCTCTCTCCTCAACACCCATCGGTCTCCTTCTCCCAAATTTCTTCTTAAAAAAATTAGGGTTCTTCACAGTTGGATCAACCCAGGCCAAGGAGCGAGCAGTGGCGTGGCTAGCAGTAGCTGGTGGCTGCGGGTTGGTTGGTGGTTGCGGCTGGAACGGAGGCGCTGGTGGCTGTGGCAGAGGAGAAGAGCAGCAGCGATGGAGGAACGACAGTGAGCAGCAGCAACGACGATGGGCGGCAATAGAGGAACGACAGTGGTGCAGTGGTGTGGCTGGCTGGATTTTAGTGGTTGGTGCGGTTTTGATTTAATTTGGGTTTGGTTGATTTCGGTCGGGATTTATGGTGGATCGGGGGACGCGGCAGTCGGCGATTGATTCAAAGGGTCCCTCTCTGAAAGACATTCAAAGGCGGTGATCGAGTTTTGTTTTTATTTTATTAGTGATGGGGTTTGGTTTGGTTATGGGTGCCAGTCCCACACTTGGGATTCTCATTTCCAACCTTTTCTTTTTCTCCTGCTCCTTGTTATTCTTCCTCTTCAAGTAGCTCGTCTCACTAATTGGACCAGACTGGATCTGAGATAGCAAGATTGAACTTGGTTTGTCCTCTCTTTTCCATATCTACAAGGTAAGTTTCTTTCTTTTTTTTTCCAGTTTCGAATGCTTGTGAAGTTCTTTATTTTAGCTTAGCAGCACAAAAAGTTTGAAGCTTTTATCATTCTTGATTTGGTTCTCTTTCAGTTGGGTTAGTGATACCTTTGGTTGATAAATAGTTGTGTGTGTTTATCGGTAGCTTAGTAGAAGATTAACTTTGAACTTTTAGAATGGATTCTAGCTTCTGTTTCCTGAATTCCAGTTCCTACTATGTTTATGATCATGATGAGCTGATGAAATGGCTATGAATTTTATTGTTTGAGTTTGTGCAAATTAGATGGATTTAATAAGATGGTTTTCTTTCAACTGGGTTAGTTATACTTTTGATGTGTAACTGTTGTAATGGTTTAGGATTTCAGTTTGTGTTTGATGTCATTTTTACATGCTAAATTTAGTGTTTAGGAAAACATAACACTACTTGATGCATTGCAGAATTATAAAGATACATGAAACACCTATTAACTGACCACAACAGAACACAAAGCAAACACAACTGAACTCAATACAACACATACAAACAGAACAGAACACAAAGGAAACACAAAAGAACACATACATTACTCCACTTTTCAGACTGCACTTAGTTGAACTTTGGGATTCCCTGGATCTTATCCGCAAACTTGGTGACATAGGTTGTTGTCTCATTCACTGCATCCATGCACATGCAAATACCTTCCCTCTCTGTCTCGATCTTCCCAATGATTTTGGCCAATGAAAGCAGAGCATCGCCAGTTCGAAGGATTATTTCTACCTCATATGGCCTTTCATCCTCTTCCCACCTAGGCATGTCCTTTATCTCCTTCAACCTACGGTACATAACCCTCATCCTATTAATTTGTTGGTCAGTTTGTGTTAGTTTGGTTTGGAAATCAACTAAGTCCTCATTGAGCTGGGTTTGTACAGCCGTTGAAATGTTTAAGATGTGTGTAGCTTCTTCAGGATTCATTGGTTGTTACAGAATTGTGTATGCTTGCTTAAGGGTAGTTTAAGAGATTCAGCGGTTGCAAAGATGTTTGTGACGCTGCCTTCCTTTATATAGCCTTTGTTAGTCAATGTAATATTTTGTTCTTTGTGCACCCATATTGATGTGTGAAATGGAAGAGGTGACAACTCATCCATGTGATGTAACTACTCATTTATGCATTTACTCCACTCTAGGGGTGTCAAAATGGGTTCGACCCGACGGGTCGACCCGTACCCGACCCTCAATTCGACCCGTCGGGTCATCATTTTTTGACCCGTTAAATAACGGGTCATAAACGGGTCGACCCAACGGGTCGTGGGTCGACCCGTCTGACCCGTTTAAAATTATGTAGGGTTTTTACAAACCTTTCTATTCTCCTCTTCTCTTCCACGCAGCAGCAACAACAACAGCCGCCACACCGCACCGCGTCTCTTCCATAAAATGACATTCTACCACCTCCACTCTCCGTCTCTTTACTCTACATGGAGGTGCCTACCCTAATGCAAGCAAGTGGTACGAGGATGTCTCTGCTCAGCTCGCCTCAAGGTTGGGTCTTTTGAATTCCCTTGTCTTTCTGCTCGTTTTCTTATTATCTGTTCTGCTGACTTTGGATTGATCCTGATTGTAATTGTTACTGTTGGGTATTTTGTTATTTGATTTGATTCAGCTTCCCTGGAATGTTATGCTATTTATCTTAAACACAGGTATATGGACGAGCATGAGGTGTGTAATTGATGAATTTGATTTGATTCGTTGCCGTTGAGATCACCGGTGGGCCTGAAGTTCCATTCCACCCTGGCAGGGAGGTCAGTATCCTGTAATAGTTGGATTGGTTTGGTAGAATTGATTCACTTGCTGTCTAGGAGCTCTATATTTTGTGGTTTTCTTCCTATTAGTGATTGCTGCTTATGATGATAGTTAGAGTGTTTGATGTGGGTAATGCTGTTTACAGGTGATGTATGATGCTACTGGTGTGAGACTACATGCTGGACGCCAAGCTGAGGTATGATGTTTCACTCGCCTGTCATTTTGAGTCAAATATTTTCATATCAGAAAAGAGAAGGAGACTATCGAGATCAAGTTGAATAGGATGGCAATTGTTTTTACTAACAGAGCTAATTATAAGGTATCAAATGATCTTTTTCTCAATCATCTATGACTGTACTGTTGTTTTTGATTGTTTCCTCTTTGCTTATTTTTTTTGAGATGGAAGGATTGTGATCTTTTAAATTTAGCAGTGAGCCATGCATTTTATTCTTCCTTTTAATGCTGGGCTAGTAGGTGAAGCATTGGCTTCATAGTTCTTATTTCTGTGCCATGACCCTCTTATCTTTCTTGCCTACATTTCATTCATATTTCAAAGTTCAGACTCTGTAAATTTTTTTATTGTAGACATCCATAAGAGGTTTCTGAAGGGTGTGATTTGTTCCTAACATACTCATCAGATCGTTAGTTTAGATTATTAGAATGATTTGATTTGTTCCTTACAATACTCACCAGCTTCTCTAGTTTAGATCATTAGTTTTACCTCAGCATTATGTTTTCGCAGCTCATTAAATTTATTTGTTCAACTGGCAATCAGTCCCTACTTTTTTTCATATTTGTCCGATGGCCAATTGTTGGTATAATTTTGGAACTATATGGTTGTATCCTTCAGAAGCATATATATATATATGTATATATTGATGTGGGTGTAATTATAGGTGGTAGTAGGGCCTGAATCACCTGCTTTGAACAGCATCTCTATGTGCCTGCAGCATTTCCATATGGAGAAAGATAGGCTTATTATTATTGCAATGGGGTAAGCATGCTAGGCCTGCAATCAATGCTTCCTTCTCATAATTCTTCGTTTTATTAAATTCCATGCCTACCCTTTCTTTCTTTTGGGTGTGCTTTTATTGCTATTTTTTATTATTATAAAGGGTATTGACGTTATGGAGTGTTCGAGTAATCATCTAACGTATAAATCATGCAAGATGAAAAATACCTGATAGAATTAGTTTCCGTTGACAACAGAAAAACATGCAATTTTAATTTGAGTACATATGTATATGTAATTTGTTTAATGTTTATGCAAGAATTTTATTTTTAAATCTGTTTATTTCAATGTAGTATTTGTTAGAAATTTAAATGCGTAAAATATATAGTATGAAATTTCTTAATCGAATAATCACATCAAAGCTCGATATGTAGAGTGGTATTGAGAGAAGGCAAAGGAAGATGACGTAAAACCTCTTCATCCTTTTTTTTGGAATTAGTTTCATGTCATTTTCTTCTAAGAATCTAAACTGCATGCATTGAATTTGTGATGTGATGTATAGTATACGAATGGAGTTCACTGAAAATATTATTTCTTCTAAGAATCTAAACTGCATGTATAGAATTAATTTTACTTCCGATTACTAATTTTCGTTTAAATACATGCAATTTTAATGTAAGAATTAGTACAAATGTAATTTGTTTAATGTTTATGCTAGAATTTCATTTTTAAATCCGTTTATTTCATTGTAGTATTTGTTTAGAAATTTAAATGCATAAAATATATAGTATGAAGCTTGTTAACCGAAGAATCAAGTCAATAACAACTTGTTTTTATAAAATATTTATTTTAAAATTTTTCGTAAAGAAAATTGATATTTTAAATGCACCATTACTTTTAAAAACAAAAACCCATATAAAAAAAATTTAAAAAAAAATTAAAATCCGGGTCAAAAATTCGGGTCGGGCTGACCCACCCGAATTTGGACGGGTTGACCCGTTCGAACTTGGGCGGGTTGACCCGTATTATACTGTTCACGGGTCACCAATTGGTCAGCGGGTCGCCAACTGGTCAACGGGTCGCGTGCGGGTCATGCTGACCCGTCTACGACCCGTTTGACCCTCTGAAATTTTGTCTTCATGTAGACAAAACATGCCAAAACGACGTCGTTTTGATTCGCCAAAATGACGTCGTTTTACTTAACGGGTCAGATGGGTCGGGTCGGGTCGACCCGTTACTCTGCGGGTCAAAACGGGTCGGGTCATTTTTGACCCTCAACCTAACGGGTCACAGCTAAACGGGTCGGGTCAGGTCGGGTCGACCCGTTTGACACCCCTACTCCACTCCATTGTTACTGCATCCATGCATTCAGCACCAGTGACAACTTTTTCTGCTTTTCCCATTGATACTCCAAATGTCTTTTCTAATAATGTTGTTTTTTGAAGGGGAAGAATTGTCAAGACATCTCAAGCATTGTTGGTGATGAGCACAAAAGTTTTTTATGTTTCTTTTTGTAAACTTTTATTGACAGATGACAAGAAATGTATGTTTGTTTGTTGTTGTCTATTAAAATCTGCATTTCAACTGTTGCTTTAGCTTGTTTGTTTAAGGGTGAAAACAGTAGAGCAGAGCACATTTCCATTTAAAAAAAATATATTTTGGCTTGTTTGTTTTTGGGTGAAAACAGCAGAGCAGAGCAGAGGTATCCTTCTGGTACAGTATGGTACGGTCTGGAAAGTTACATGACCTTGGGATGTTTGAAGCACATGCATGCAAAGGAATCAGTGTTGTTGGATTGTTGTTGCTGTAAGGGAAGAGGGATGTTGTTGTTGATATAAGGGAAGAGGCATGTCCAGTAATTTTTTTCCGTGTAGACTTGACAAAATAGTGGTAGTACTGGTGGTGATGACTATGTACATTGTGGTGTATGTAGATTGTAGGTGATTCTATTGTACAAAGAAATTTATTTTTAATAAAACAAGAAGGTTTTAGTGGAATATGTGTTCTATTTTTTCCAATATTCTGATGACAGGTTTGTTACTACAAATTGTATTCAAAATGCAATCAATCCACACATTAACAAGATTAATCCACACAGAGAACATATAATTGTCCAAAATATTGTCCAACCATATGGATTTCTTAAAATGGTCGACTTGTCCAAAAAAACATCTGATCCTCTGCATTCAGCACAACAGAGGATTGAATGTTTCTTGCTACTTTTCACCTTACAACACATTAGGCGAAATAACAAAACGCAAAATTATATACATTGCACAACCAAGTATGCATTTAAGCCCTTCTTTGGACTTCAAGTAGATAGATGTACAATTGCATCATTCACAATTTCAGGAGAACAGGTCAATGTTGATGGTAAGGCCCCCTGTCTCTGCAGTCGCTCCTTTTTCATGTGTGAAATCTTGTAATTATTGGACCCATAACATTTCAGAATCTCAATCATACGCAAAGTTAGAAATACATTGTTGCACTTCTCTACAGAAAAATCTTCAAATGCCTTCTCAACTGCGCTAATCAATTGTGCAATGGATTTTGCACACTCTTTGCTCTGAAGTGATTGTATTGCTCTAAAGAAGTCAAGATCCAAGACGTTTAAATTAGGAGAATTAGGGGGGTTGACACACAAGTGAAACAGTCAATCCACTACATGCCACTGCATTTAAAAATTCAACATCGTCAGTATGAATATGACTTTTGGCATTGTCCTGTTGAATGTAAATGACATTGTCTACACTATCTCTTGCCCACTTCGATGCTATTGCAGGCAACACTTTAGCAATCATAAATTCTCTAATAACATCCCTCGTTATATTAGCAATAGGTTTTATCTCAATTGTACCGCGAGGCCTGTTCTGGCTCGACCTTAATGCAGCAACTGATTGAACTAAGGGGAAAACTCCAACCTTTCCATCAAACGTGCATAAATCGTCAGAGTCAAACCTGGGCCTCGCAACAGCAACCAAGAACATAACCTTAGGTATGAAATGAGATGATGTAGTATTTCTTACAGGATAATTTTCGTCGTGCAATAAGTAATAAGTCTGAGATTTTTTGGTGAGGTAGAACCACTTTTCGTCAATGTGCACTATATTTTCCATCCGCTGGAATTTTGGATCATGACGTAATGATGATGGATCCAAACTGGCAAGACAGTGGTTCATTCTGCCAATGTGATTGTCTGGAGTCAACGTGGGTTTGATAGCATTTGTATGACGTTTGATGACACCTTCTTTCATCTTCATATGCAGAAATGATTTGGAAACACCAAGGACGAAAGCAAGTGACCTAAGTGTTGTCCTGTCTCTCAAAGGAATGGCTCGTACTCGCTCTAAATCAACTTCAATTCGTTTCCGTCCATTTTGTACTCTTAATTTGTCTGGACAGTTGTTTCCTGATTCCCTTGCACGTTTCCATATCCTTTGAATGGTTCGAATCCCAACTCCAAATTGTGCAGCAACTACTTTTGTTACTCCTCTTTTCAACACTCCATCCGTACTCTTTGCCAACAATACCTGTATTGCCTCCAGACGTTCAGCTCTAGTAAGTTCTTTCCCTTTCTCTGCACGTACAAAAGAAGAGTTAACGTCACTTTCACATGATTAACTACGATTTCGGCATTGACTTAAGAAATTACCTATTTGAGGCCTCTCATTTAAGTCTGGGATACCAACAGTAGTCTGAAGTTGATCATGGTTCGTTATTGGTGCGTTTTGAGGTGAGAAAAATGCAGTATCGTCCTCTACAATCTCCTCCAGCCCTTCCCAATCATTTGAATGCGAATCATTGTCAAGACTTGAGGACGCCATCAATTAAACGAGTGGATTACCTTTGAGTATATGTAATCGGTAAAAGAAAATGAAGATATTTTTTGGTTGATTACATTTTGATTATGATGGTAAGTAAGAACAGATCAAAATGAACGTTGGCAGCTGTGGAAAATTATGGATAAAAGAACAGATCAAACAGCTCTAGTAAGAACAGTGCAGGCTGATGGAGGGAAGCAATTAAAGTTGGCATCACTGATTTGGGCGGGTAAGCCAAATTAATTTGCATGTTTGGTATTTTGAATTTTGAACATTGGGCTGGGGTGGCCCAACGGAGGAATTTCCATTTTATAAAAAAAAACATTAAAATCAAATGGGGAAAAGAAATTGTGCCAAGGGAGGACATTGCACAATGGGCCGTGCTGCAGTGGAAGCCCATGCAGGAAAAGAAATTGTTTTGTCTGTGGAGCCCACAGACAAAGCAGATTGGCAGCCGACACTGTCAGCTGCCTTAATAAACGGGAAAGACTCCCTCGCGTCCATTAAAAATGGACGGAGGGAGTACAAAGAAAAGGAAATTTAGGGCCCCGTTTACTTGGGATATATGTTCAATTTGAAAATTTGCTGTTTTTCTGAATTTCGAGAATTTTATTTTCATTCTGAAAACTGGAAAACGTGTTTACTTAGCACAATTTTCCTGATCAGAAAAACTGGAAAACCTGTTTACTTCGCACGCTGGTTTTATTTTCCTGATTTGAAAAACTGAAAAACGCGTTTACTGCGTAAAATTGAGACTAACTTCGTCTTCAGATTTGTGGGAGAAGCCAAAATTACACATGTTTTGGTTGCGACTTGACTTCACATTCACGCTTTCTTGGTTATGCAATCACTTCCTATGGTTAACTTTCAAGCAATTGTAATTCTGATGATACATGAAAGCGCTATGATCAACCGGTCCTTGAGCACCTGATTAGTGGGCATTCTAAAGCCACTCTCATGTACTCTTTTTTAACGAATGGAAGTGAATTTAAGTGGATTATGGGTCACTCTCATGTACTTTTAGAATAGTCAAAATTTGCTACTTCTACTAAACTCAAACATTTCAACTTCAGTTCCATTTTTCTTCCTTTTCTCATTTGTTATTTGAATCTCATCAGAGTCGCGATAGGAAATTGAAATAATTGAAGTTCAAAAGAATGATCATTTTAGTTACTGAGTATTGTAACTCCATGCTCATAATGTCACACATCAAGTAATATTATTTATTACAAGAGTTACTGAGTTACTGAGTACTGTAACTCCATTCTTCAACTATCTAACACAAACAGCACATACCGACAACCATGCTGCTTATAGTCTGATAATAATTCTGCAAGAAGATTAAAACAAAAGAATCGATGCTAATGGCATTCTTAACAGATACTTGTCAAAGTGGTTTTTCTTCAACTTATTACTCTTTCGTTTCCCTATCAAATTGGGTCACTTTTACAACGAACCACTCATCCTTTTCAGCATTATCTCCAGTTACCCTAGCTGCCACCTGAACATAACAGAATATATCATTGGAAAAAAAAACAGCAAATATTCATGAACTTGTCAGAAGATAAATAGACAAATTACGTTGTTTCTGAAAAACCATAAGATCACGGAAACAGAATTCAGAATTGACCATCACTTATGAGCTATATGTATACCTGTTCGCCCTTTAAATTAGCCCAGGTCTCAAGTTGATTTCTCAGTGCAGGAGAAATCCTTGTGATTTCTGGGTCATTCTTCATTCTTTTCCTTTTTTGCTCATTACCTTCTGCAATTAATATAACAGTCTCAGGAACATGAATTTCTCCAAACAAAGTTGCAATTGGGCCAGAGACAAAAGAGCATTCCTCTTTTTGGCATTATTAATTTTTTAGCTCATGATCCAAGTTTACAAAGCATACTCCTATTCTACGTTTAATATTGTCGCTCCATGGTAGGTAGAACCCCGTTCATCCTATGTTAACTAGCATGACACTTTTGAAACCATAATACTACAATTCCTATTTTCTGAAGGTCCCGGGTAGCTCAGTTAAGATTAACGCATACACACCACTAATATATGAATCAGGCAATCAGCAATTCAATTTCTTGGGAAACAACAGATGCCTAGCAATCACTCACCACTCATTTGGCACTTGTGCCACTGCGGTTGTCCACCCTCAACATACATATACGGTCAAAAAGTTATAGAAGCAAGTTCAATAATTGGCACTCTAACAAGACCTATGGGAAAAGTAGATCAACAAGGTTTACTTTGTACCATAATTAATTGAATGAAATGTATCTTCACATGCATAATGACAGGAAACATAAGAACTAATAATTGGTTGTGGCCTTCTACATTCTGGATCTGAAGCACATCAGCCTTAGATTTCATGCTTTCCGCCACAGAAGACCAACACTACTTTTCTGTCATGCGCATGAAATAAGGATGGCAAAATTGACTGATGCCATGTATCTCAAGCTACTTAATGAAAATTGTGATTCATATGAGATAACATGAGTAGGTGAGGCCCGTGATTAACAGAAAAACAGCCACACAATTATCCCATTTTTAGCCACGGAATTAACCCAGAAACAGCCATAAAACTGAAGCCAAAATACAGCAAAATCAAGCACAAAATTGGCAGCAAAAACAAGCAGAAATTGGCAGAAATATCAAGCAGTAATTGGCAGCAAAATCAAGCACAGAATCGGCAGCAATATCAAGCAAGGAATTGGCAGCAAATCAAGCAGAAATCAACCCAAAAATTAAACACAAAATCAATCCAAACTTTTTACCAACAATTAAACCCGACATTTAACCCCACAAAATCAACATCAGCCACACAGATAAATCAGAAAAAATAATAGAAAAGGAAGGAGAAAGGAAAGAGAGAGCTCCCCTCTCCGCGTCGTCGGTACTAGACCGATACGCGACTCGGAGAAGGGAACAAACCCAGGAGCTCGCCGGAGGTCCAAAAAGGAGAGAAGGAAAAGATAACCGAAAGGAAAACAGAGAAGGATAAAAGGAATTACTGTTGTTGTTGCTTGTGTTGACGAAAATGGGTCAGGGAGAGCGACCGGAAATGAAGAGAACAGCAGCGGCGACGGAGGTGAGGAGCGACTGGAGGTGATGAGCGACTGGAGGTGAGGAGATGTGCAAGAAGAAGAGGAGCGGCTGCGTGGGAGAAGAAGAGGAGCGGCTAGGTTAGGGGAAGAAGAGAAGAAGAAGGATGCAGGGGTAGGATGGTGATTAACAAAAATTCATTAATCACTCAGTTTGAAAACCGCATGTTTCAAACTGAGTCATCCGAGGCCAAAAAAATTAGAAAAATAGAGAACAGCTTTTTTGTTGTTTTCAAAATTTGTTCATCGTTTTTCAAATAGAGTATTTTCGTTTTCATTTAGAAAATAAAAACAGCGCCAAGTAAACACGTTTTTTGAAAATTCTCCCAGTTTTCAAAAAACTGGAGAATTTTCGGCAGAATCCTGTGAAGTAAACGGGGCCTAGGTGTCTTAATCAAGATTCTAAAGTACGCCCTTGGGAACTGCATATAACCCAAGCTTTGTTTCACTCCGGGATGTCGCCAATATTTATGGTACAATCAAGGTAATGCTCGCTGTCAGTTGCTATGTCCTCGTATGTGTTTTGCCAATTGGATTCAAGTGTTTATTTCAATATCGATGACAGGAGGTGAGGTGATTTTGATGGTTTAAATCTGCGCTGGAAACAAAACACATCGCTGGAATTGTTTTGCTACTATTGCACCTGCAGCAGGCTTATCAGTTGTTGCTCGGCTGTTTGCCATGCCAATTTTCAGTCATGGCTGATGACATTACACTTCAGAGCTATTGGTTTGTAGCCGCTAGCTTTTAATTTGGTGATCAACTATAGTTGTTTCGATATCATTCTGTTGGTTTATTAACTGCTCTCTGTTTAACCTATCCAATAGAGAATTTTTAAAATAGAAAATTAGAAAAAAAAATGGAAAATAGAAGTCAACCTGAAACTTATGCACAACAATGTTGTTCTGTGCCATCCCTGAATCACTTATTCACTTGCTTTTGTGGGTCGTTCATGGTATTTGTTTTTTATTTTATTTTGGTTCACTTTGTCAAATAATTTGATTTCTTAGTTCATTCAAGGCATAGTAATGATTAATAAAATAGCAATTTTATTTATTTATTTTTATTGCAAGAGATTTTAAAGTTTTAAAATTTAATCTCACTATACTAAAGTTTTATCATGATTATCATATTCCACATGATGAACTCTTTCTTTCTGCGAATGGCCACGAGACCCTGGTATATTATGGCGAAGAACTAGGTTATGAGCAGGTACTCTTGTCTTCATGGAACAAGGATGAGAACATGATTTGTAGCAGCAGGTCTCACCTTATTCATTGTTATCATACAAAAACGAGGAAACTAAGGCGCATTAATAATTCTCAAACAGTACAAAGCTAGGTATCTGCATATAACCCAAGCTTTGTTTCACTCTATCATGTTGCCTGGGGAGAGAGAATAGTGATGGTACAATCAAGGTAGTGCTCACGATCACTCACTTTATCGTCCTCTTTCAGTTTATGTGTTTTGCCAGTTCGATTCATGCGTGTGTTTCAATATTGATGACAGGAGGTGATTTTGATGGTTTAGATCTTGAAACAAAACATTGTCTGTCGTTTTTTTTTCTTTTCTGGAAAGGAGTAAAAAATCATTATAATGCAAGCAGGGAAGATATGAAAATCATTTATTTCTTTCATGTATCAAAACTACAGGAACTAACTACCTAAGGGTAAAAAAAGGAAGAATGAATTGAACATTGAGGACAGAAACCCTTATGATTCATTAAATATACAATTTTTTTTTTTCAGATGTCTGGAACAGGAAAAAGTTTACAACTTTGGGTCATCGGCCACCTGAAAGTAAGGAGTCTGCAATAGAAGAATGTGAGAACGATGCCTTCTCTGTCGAATATGAAAAGGATAGTGGAAAATCTTCGAAACTAGTTCGGTGCCCGAATGACAGGCCAGTAGCTGAAGCACTGATTTGTGAAAGATCAGGAAGAGGAACATCTCCTTCTAAGATCTGCACAACTTGGCGCATTGTTGGTCTTGCTTGAGGTAGCGAATGAGAACACAACAACCCAAGTTTCAGAACCAACTCCACTTCTTCTGCATTGTATTCTGAACCTAAATTTGGGTCCCTAGCTTCAAGAATTTCACCTCTAAGCCAATAAGAAAACACCCAATCAACCAAGATCACTTCCTCCGTCGGCTCTATTGGCCTTCTACCACAAGCAACTTCCAGCAGAAATGCCCCAAATGCAAACACATCAGTAGCTGGTGTAGCCTTACCTGTCCTGGTATGCTCGGGGGCTAAATACCCAAGAGTTCCTACAACATGAGTTGTCTGAGGATCTGTCCCATGATCATACAATCTTGCGAGACCGAAATCGCCTAATCTTCCATTCAATTCACCATCAAGCAACACATTACTGGCCTTGACATCTCTATGAATCACAACTTGCTCCCATTCCTCATGTAGATAAAACAACCCAGAAGCTACTCCTTTGATGACTTTAAACCTCTGGTTCCAGTTCAGCGTGACGCTTGGTCGATCATACAGGTGCTTGTCTAGACTCCCATTAGGAAGATAGTCATATACCAGAAGCAGCTCTCCTTTACGTCTGCAATACCCTAACAAGGCCACCAAGTTCCGGTGCCGAAGCTGGCCCATGCTGACAATTTCTGCTACAAATTCCCTCATTCCTTGTCTTGATTCATGAGACACCTTCTTCACTGCAACCTCCATCTTTGAACTTGGAAGGACTCCTTTATAGACCCTACCAAATCCTCCAGTACCCAATAGCCCCTTTTCTCTAAATCCTTTAGTGGCAATGTACAGATCCTTGTATTTGAATCTTTGAGGTCCATAATCAAGCTCCCAATCTTCAAACACTTCTGCAAACTTCTTTCTCCTTCTTATCACATAAACTACAAATGATAATACCAACAAAACAAAACTTACAGAAATCACAGGCACCCCAATTGTTAAAAATCTTGATACTTTCTTGGGCCCTATTCGAGGAAGTTTTGGGAGCTGAGAGAGAGTTAAGGGTTGAGCTTGACCATTCATCTTAAAGCTCCACCCCAACACATAATGATATGTTAGGACAGAACCAGTAGACGATGAGAATCCGACATACATGGTCTCGTTCAAATATGGTGACAAATCACGAGACAAAGACAAGAGTGAGATTTTGGGTTTACCAACATTAATAGGAGCTAGAAAGACTTCAACTTTCTTCTCCCGCCCATCATAATCCACCCAAACTTGCATTTTTTTGGTACTGATAAGCGACAAATTTCTGAACCCACCACCAGAATTTGGATAGTACCCAGCTGCTGTGGAGTTTTCGGACTTCAATCCATTGATGTCAATCCCAACATGGTTGTTGTCGATGTCACTGAACTCACTGCTCTGAATTGTGTCAAGCTCCACAGCAACAACATGGTTTGTGGCATTGCCATTGTTGGTCTCGTTAAAAAGACCAAGATATTGACTTGGACGAGCACCAGGAAGGTCTCTGGTTGGAGAAATCACAAAAACAATCCCATGGCCGCTAAGAGTAGGGTATTCAGGCAAAATGGCAAACACAAAGGAGGTGGAGAATGAGAAAACAGAGCCATTGGTGGAATTCTTGAAAGTTACTGGATTTGGATAAAAGGCATGACCTTGCTTCTGTGTGGTTCGGTTTGTGAGAGCCAAAAGACCATTGGAGGTAATCCCAGCTAACCCATCAAGGCTTAGATTAACAGATCGGAAGCCATTGTAGGTAAAGCTGAGATCTTGACACCCAACTAAGGTAACCAAAAGAAACCCAAAAACCAGCAATGTTAGCCTGAACACCATGATTAGTTACTAATTGCAGTTAGGTTCTCTTTTCTTTTTGCTTAGAAGGGTTTAGTGGAGTGGTTAGAACTTAGAACGTGATTAACTTGATCAATGGATTCTGAACAAAACAAGAGAAGCATGGGCAAGTTTGAGAGAAGAAAAACGGAAGTGTAATATGGTCAATTATTGCCACCTATGTGGTGTCGGCGTGTCGCTGTTGTGTAGGCACGTGGAAGCCAAATTCCACACCTTTGGCCCAAGATTGAGTTAGTAATTTTTTAATTACTTTACTATTTATTTTTTAAAAAAATTATAAAATTTACATTCTAACTCGATTAAATGAAACATTTAATAAATTATAGATTTTTTATATATAATTTACTCTTAGATTATTTATTGATTTTCAAGAATTTTATTGGATGAAATCTTTCACGGATCGAAACGTGTTCAAATGGTATGAAAGGATAAGTAAGTTTCTTTGAATTCAAAACTTGCAGCCTCTCAATGATTCTTGCCAACAGATGTTGACTCTTGGCAAGATTTTTTTAATCTTTGAAGATGAGGAACAAATATCAATAGTAGCCAGACTTTTCTCACCAATAGAGAATTTTCCAATAAAAAATAAAATCGATAAGGTTTAGACGCACTGGTCTCCTTAAATTAGTTTTTCCACTCCGGGTCTATCATCTAAATTCTAAACTCCACGTTTGGTGGAAACGTCATTTTCAATTTTAATAATAAAAATATATCTATGATTTAATTATTTTTAAACGAGATTAATTGTCGCACATTTTCCACACCCAATAAATAGATTCTGGATAAAATAAAAGATGAGGAAGTACGAGTAGCATAATTTATTGAAGATTTTCTTAGAGTAAGGTTTGATTTACATTAAATTTTTTTAAAAAGTAAAAAGGTTTGTATCATTTATCAAAATAAGTCGCTGTATTTATCACTCATTCAATATTATAATTATATCTCGTTCCACATCTAAAAAAATAATATAAGGTCACCTTCCTCGTTTCTTCTAGATCATTGATGATGGTTCATGGAAATTATGCTTTTTATAAAAATAAAATAAGAATCAACGGCAAGTCAATAATATATCTCGCATTCCGGGCAAGGTTTGTTTTTGGTCAAAGAAGTTATTTTAATTCACTGACTTCTCAAACACCACGATGGTCCACGTGGAACGACGATGTTGTTCAGAATATTCCTTTTCTTATCTTTTGCATTTTTCATTTTTTGTCTACAAAGCAAAATGGGCTTTCTGACGCTCAGCCTATTTATGATCGTATTGTGGGTTCTATAGAACACTAATGGGCCTTTCAATAGCCCAAAAATAATTATATCCAGACCCAAATTGAGATTATTACAATAAAAATAAAATATGTAGCTTCGGCTAGAACTTTTGATTAAAAATAAAAAACGGAATAATGCGCACTTAATTTGCCAATTGCTGCCATCTGTGCTAGTTATACCAATTTATGTCTTGTACTGCTTGTCGTTTTCCGTTCTTGAATTTATTGGGAAAGTCGGAGTATACAAAACCAAAGAGATCAAATTTTGTCTATAAAATTGGGTTTTACCATTTTCTTTCTTCTCATTCTTTGCAATGGAGGAGAAGAACGAACAAACCAAGCCACCCCAGGAACTATCTGCCGACTCACCAACCTTGCCAAGTAAGTTATTTCATTCCAAACCCTTTTCCTCAAAAAATTCATATTTGTTTCGTATCTTTACTATTTATTACTCTCTCCGATTTTTATTAAATGTCGTTTAAAGACTGGCTAGATTTGCTTCATTTGTACCAATTTTATCCCTTGATCCCTCTTAAATTTACGAACATGTCATTCTCTCAATTTTTCTGAAAAAACTCATTTGAATTTTTTTAACACACAAAATCTTCCTATGAAAAAATTTCAACAATCTACACCGTCCATCAATCACCTATCCCCGACAATTCTCTCTCCTCTTTTGGTACCGAATCAAGTTATCTCCTCTATTCGTGCAATCACGATCCTTTATAATTTGGTCTGCCAACTCCACAAGCGTCGCTTTCCCCCTCACAACATCGATCTCCATCACCACCAACCATTACGGTCACCATACAGTAGCACCAGATCCATCTCCCTCACCAAAAGACCAACCAGTGACTCAGCCCTACTACCTCAAGTACCACCTGTCATTTCCGACCTCCAATAGCCACTGATCCCACTAGATCAACACATCTACTCACCGTTCTCACTAATCTAGCATAGAACTATAATGTTTATAACCCAAAATTAGATCAAATTTGAAGGTCATGGTGGGTGGAGGAGAGGACGGTATGACAACTGAGGTGGAGGTGCAGGTGGTGATTGGAGGAGGAGGCAGGTGGTGGTGGGTGGAGAAGGAAGGAGGTGGTGGTGGTTGTAAAGGAGGGAGGTGGAGGTAAAGAAAGAGGTGGAAATGGTGAATGGAAGAGGAGGGAGGTGGTGGTCGTGGGTGTGAATGGAAAGGAGGAAGATGGGATAAGGGTAGAGGGTAAAATTGTCAAATAGACGTTGCTTTGGAAAATGCGAATGAAATTTATTTTGGATCAAAAATTTGGATCCAAAAACATCATTTAATTCGGACCGGAGGGAGTATTTAGTAGTGATAGATTAAACATTTTATGTAGCGTAATTTGAGAAAGAAAAAAAAAATCGTCCAATAGTTTGTGAAACCTTAATGAGATTAACGACCTACCATAATAATAAAAAGAAAACTTGAAAAGTCAAGGAAAAAAATTGGAGATTGATACCCACCCGATAAGTAAAGAGGGTTAAAGATTTGATAATTGATGGGGATTTAACCAATATTTTGATAATTTTAGAAGTGCTTGATACTTGATTTCTAGGTTTTAGCATGTTGATTTGTCTGCTAACTTAGATTGGATCTAACTAATTTCAGGGTCTTATGGGGATTTGCTTGGGTCGAACTCAGCTCCAAAAACGACATGGCCTGAGCTAGTTGGGCTAACGGCAGAAGAGGCTGAGCAAAAGATTAAGGAAGAGAAGCCTGGGGCCCAGATCCAAGTAGTCCAGCCGGATTCCTTTGTTACTATGGATTTTCGCCAGGGCAGAGTTAGGCTATTTGTGGACTCGCAGGGGAAAATTGCTAGGGCTCCTAGAATTGGTTGATTTACTTAATTAACCTTGTTGAGCTTTATAAATATTATTAAAAAAATGTTTAATTTTACACGATCATGTGTGTTGATGCAAAATAAATAATTTCGTTTTTTAAAAAACAAAATTTTGTTTGCACCACTAGTGTCTCAAAACTATAATATATATAACTGTTTGTACCAAATAATTTATTAAAAAATAAAATACTCGTGAATAAAAATTATTTAATGTTGATTTAGCACCTCATGCGGATAAATGATTTATTGTTTTTTTCATTTATGAGTTTAATTCTTAAAAAAAAAATTAAGACTATAAGCATAGTAAGCAATTTAAAAATTAGAGAGATAAATTAAGACTATAAGCATAGCATAGTTTTTTCTATTTTTTACGTTCGAATTTGAACGATAGATAATTTTTTTACTATTTGATTATTACGTATGTCAATTAGAGGAACCTACAAACTCTTTTCAAAAGGGTATGTGAATATTAATTACATCAAGCTTTAATTAACTTTTATCTTAAAGTTTAGATGTCAAGAAAATCTTTATCCATTAGTAAAATTAATTAATTAATTAAACTTCAATTTGTATATTTATTTACTTGCACAAGTCTAGCTAGCTAAAAATACAAGAAGTCGGCCAAATTATTCTACAACTTGCATGCATAGTGTGCATGACTTTTTGACTATCTCCATTGATTTTTAAGTTCATTTGGAATTAAAAATGAGAGAGTGATGGTTGGTGGTGTGTTCTTTTCTTAGGTCTCGAAACAGAAAACCATATTTCCCTTCTCCATCGGCAGGATTTATTAATTAATGACCAAATTAAAAATTAAAAAATAGAAGACTCGAACTTAAAATTTAATCTCTCGCTCTGACAAAAAAGTCAACAGCGGCCCGTCTCCAAAGTCCAAACAACTCCCACTTATTTGGTTTTAATGTTAATGTTAATATAATTTCAACGTCTTCTCTTGGAGTTCTTGAGGAGTCAAGATGAATCTTACTGGTTTTGTTGTAGCAGCAATATTTGAGAATGGCTTTGATTGAAATTTCATCGAACACCAAGAAGGCGACACTTCAATTTAATATCTCAAAAAGAAACTTTCACCACCTTACAAGACCTGCCAATACCACTAGTTACAAGAATAGATTAACACGACAGCCCACATAGCACACTCCTTAACTATCAATTTTTTCCAACTCAAAGGAAATTTCACCCATATGGATGAGGTGGTACTAGGGCTGCAAATTATTTATATTTATATTTATGGAATTGGAGAAACAATTAAAAGCGAGCCCAAATTTGAGATCTTATTTTCCCCGATCCGCAGTACTAGTGGCTTACAAACTCATTCATGTCATTAGTGGTGCGTTTTAGTATTCTAACTTCTTATGATCATTTTTTAATACTCTAATTGGGCTGCTGCAGCCATGGCACATGGGTTCACTCTTCATTTTCACATCCCATCTTACATTTTTCTATAATCTTTTAAATTTTAGTACCGTTAGAAGCAAATTAGTTTAAACTTATTATTGCTAATACAAAATTCTTCAATCATTATCGTGTTTGATTTCAACGCTTACACTTTGAATGTAACATGTTGAAGCTATGATTGTGTGATGCTAAAAAGTAAAAAGACTTGGACTTGGACTTGGACTTGGACTTGGACTTGGACTTGGACTAAGCCCATCCCCTAGTTGGTCACTTGATTGACATCTACTCCTACTGTCCTACGCGAGTGGCTAGCAGATGCTAGAGAAGAATATGTTTTCCTTTGAAGTCATCATTTCGGGTATCTTTTCGATCTTTTTTTTAATATAAAATTAATTTTATTCCAGTATTATAAATTCTGATGAGCCATTTTGGCAAGTCCAAATGAAACAGTTTACGGGCTTAAAAGATCAGAAAAAGATCCTACCTTGGTAGTGGGGTGCAGAAAGTCAAATTAGTCAATGGTTTATTTTGGCAAGGATGGTAAAATTCAACTTAGCATAATTTCGTTTCCTTTTTTCCATTGAATTTGAGTGGTAGGTTTCAATTCACAAGAATAGTTAGATGAACTGTCAAGACTTGTAAGCTTTGGTACATAGAAGTTCTGTATTTGGAACAAGAGTTAAAGGCTTAGATCTGTGACATCAGTGATTTTTAGTAGTGAACTCGAATGAACCTCTCTGCCAATTGTCTCTACTCTCTACCGACTTGCCTTTCCTAATCAATTATTCTGCACAAATTTAACAAGAAAATGGACCTGAATGACTAAAATGGAAACCACATACTATAGATTGAAACCTTTATTTTATTTACATGAATAGATCTGGTGGTGAACAATACTGCAGAACCTAACTGGCCTAAAATGCCAGAAGAAAATGCAAATTGAAACCTTTTATGCTTGCGGACTTTTGGCAGTGTATATCAAACTTATCATCCATTGAAATAGTACAAGTTTTACAGAAAAGTATGCAACTCTTTCCCCGGAAGAATATGATCATCAAAGCCTTACCTACTAGTCTCTACCGTAGAGAAGTGATTGTGTAGAAGTGGAAAGCGAAACAAAACTCGTTACACCATCCCCATTCTCCACGAATGAACTCGAGCTCATCTTATCGAATGATGAAGAGGGAAAAGAATGAACAAAATCATCGAACCCCTCACAATTACCCTTCCCTCCATCATATCCACTAGGATTTCTCACATTATCCGGCAATCGAACTTCCCCATCCAAATACCTCAACACTTGCCTCATGCTAGGCCTTGCCGTTGGCGCATTGTTAGAGCACATTATGCCCAATTTGATCACCATCACCACCTCTTCCTCATTGAACTGACCGTTTAGCTTCTGGTCCACAACATTAAGGACTCTGCCTTCTCTGTAGTTATCCCATACCCAATCCACCAATACCAACTCTTCAGGCAAGGCCTTGGGTTCAATAGGCCTGCGCCCGCATACAACCTCAAGCAAAAGTGCACCAAATGCAAACACATCTGAGCCTTCAGTTGCCTTTCCTGTCTTTGGCAGCTCGGGTGCTAGATAACCAAATGTGCCTACCACACGAGTGGTATGAGGGTTTGCCCCATGTTCGTATAATCTTGCAAGACCAAAATCACCAACCCTGCCATTTAGCTCACTGTCTAGTAGAACATTGCTGGCTTTAATATCTCTGTGAATCACTGCTTGCTCATAGCCTTCATGTAAATAAAGCAAAGCAGAAGCAACATCTTTAACAATCTTGAACCTCTGCTCCCAACTTAAAACCATCTTTGGCTCATCAAATAATAACTTTTCTAAACTACCATTCGCCATATAATCATAGACAAGAAGAAAATCATCTTTACGACGACACCAACCCAGTAATTGAACTAAATTTCTATGGCGAAGGCGACCAATACTAGCAATTTCAGATACATATTCGCGCAGACCTTGTTTCGATTCATTCGAAACTCTCTTAACCGCTACTGGGATCTTAGAATCCGGTAATGTACCTTTGTATACTTGGCCAAATCCCCCGCGCCCAAGTAGCTCCTTTTCATTGAAATTATGAGTTGCTTTCTTAAGCTCTTTCCAAGAGTACCGATGCGGCCCAATTTCCAGCTCCCAATCCTCAATTACCTCAGCATTTCTTATTCTTCTAACAACATAAATAACAACAGCTGACACAACAACAATTGCAAGAAAACATGATGCAATAGAAACACCTATGGTTAAGCCTACATGTGAGTGTTTCAGACCAGGAAGTGTTGGCAGAGAAGAAAGATCCAAACTTTGAGCAACCCCATTCATTTTAAAACCCCAACCTAACAAAAAATGTGAGCTAGCAAGCCAACCTGTTGAAGCAGAGAAGCCCACATACATGTATTCTTGAAGCAGAGGAGTTAGATCCACAGGAAATGACAAGATTGGCAAAGGTGGTTTCTTGGAAGTGGGAGAAGTAGTGACATTGATAACTTTCTGGACAGAATCATACTCAACCCAAACTAGGATTGGTTTCCCACCTTTGAGGTTTAGATCTCGTTTTGTAGAAGAAGACCCATCTGTATAATACCCAGCAGCAGCAGATGCATTTGATTTCATACTGTTGATGTCAATTCCAACATGGTTATCATTAATGTCTCCAAACTCAAAATCTTGTACTGTGTCAAATTCCACAGCAAAAAGATGGTTAGTGAAGTTTCCTTGATCAGAAGCATTTACGAGACCCAGATACCGACCAGGAAGAGCTCCGGTGAGATTTCTGGAAGTGGCGATTGCGAAAGCAAAACCATGGCCACCAAGTTTTGGATATTCTGGTACTATTGCAAAGGCAAAAGAAGTAGAAAAGGAGAAAACTTTACCATTGGTAGAGTTCTTGAATTGGAGTGGAGAGTGGTAAAAAGCATGACCCATTAGCATACTAGTCTCATTGGTTAACCGGATAATGCCATTTTTTTGAATCTCTGCAATCCCATTTAGAGATATGTTGGTGCCAACATCTTTGAATCCAGAGTAGAAGAGGTCATTGAGCTGGGAGGAGACAGGGACAGCGAAGAAGAAGAAGAAAAAACAGAGAGCAGAGAAGGAATTTAGAAGATTGGCCATGTAATAATTTGAAGAGAATGATGAAGAAGATTAGAATGTGAGGGTTTTATGCTTTGAAGGAAGAGCAAAGGGAATGTGTTTAGCCTTTCTTATTGACTACAGAAAGCTGTTTTTGGGTTGGCAAGAAGAGAGAGTGACTAACAGGCAAGAACAGAAAAGAGAACAGAGGTGGTGCTTATGGTTTTTAGTGGGTATCTAAGTAAGCTAAGGTGGGTCACATGGGTCATGGTCTCATGGGCGGGTACACGAGTAAAAGTGGAGAAATATACAAATTTCTTAATTACTTGTGGAAAGGAATTGATGATTTAATGGTGTGTTTTTGTTCATTTCAACAGTTTCACTTCGAGTTTGAGAAATGCAGGGTAAAAAGATGAGCTTTTTTAATATAATTTCTGTCTCTTTTTTCAAAATAGACTAATTCTGATAGAAAAAATGCTAAAAAATACATTATTAAATTTGAAATAAACAAAAGAATTTGATGAGTTGCCACCCGAGTTTGAAACAAAAAATAGAAGAGAATTTGCGACTGGTAAGCGATCATAAAGTAAAAATGGTTGGCCCAAGTGCATTAGTGAAGACAATTTATTTTGAGATCAATGTGATGTGAGGCAAACTTTTAGAAATTTGCTTTTCCTTTCACATGTACCTTAAAAGGAAACATGTCAGGCTATATTTTTCATCGTTTATTAACAAAAAGAACAAAAAATTAGGCTGGGTAATTTTATAAATCAGTAGTAGTTGCGTGGAATAAATTTATACTCCCTCTGTCCTAGTTTAATGGAGGAAAAATAAGCGTCCTTCTTTAACTGACGCTTTTGGTATCAGTGTTAACTTAGGTAGCGAAATTACTTCCTCGCCCTCCACTCACTTCTCTGTTGACTGACCACATGATACGGCTCAATTACCTCGAGAGCCTTGGCGTTGCCTCGGATGGAGCTGGATCTTGTCTCGTTCACGGTTGGGGTTTGATTGAAGCGGATGGTTCACGGATCGAAGTGGATGATGGTTGAAAGGAGTTGCAGCGGAATATTTATAAGGAAAACAGGAAGGAAATGGAAGGTTTGATGAAGGAAAAAGGAAGGCGTCTTATATATTTATAATGGGATTTCGGACATAGAAGTTTGGAGGAAACCCTCTTGGCAACGAAGGCCAAGCAACCTTCCTATTACAAACAACTAACGATGACCTTCTCCAAGGTAGGCTTGATCATCAATGGAGGATGACGAGCAAGCGGATACCTTGAAGGAGAGAAGCTACGGCTCTAAGAACCTAGAGTAGCTAATGGCTTTTTGTTTTAGGAAATAAGGCGCGTCACATCTGGGCAAGATGGTCATTGGCAAGAGGTTAAAATCGTAACCTTGCCAAAGTGAGGGAACAAGGGATCAGGGTTATCAGACCCAAGTCAGTTTTCTTTCCTTCTCTCCTCTACTCTTCGCAACCTCCTTCTCCCAATTTTGCATCACCCTAAAAAAATCCTTGCTTCCCCAAAGTTAAATAACACCACGACGTTAATCACTTGTTAGAAATGGGGTTTTTTTTAAAATCAATTTCGTCCGATTGGAGTGATTTCGGCCGGAGACGTTTGCGAAGAGAAGTTACAATGCTACTCGGCTGCGATTATGGAGAATACCAACGGGGGAGTTTACGAACCAAATTCAGGTAGGTTGGTGCGATTTACAGCTTTTTGTTGATTTAATTGTCATTTTTTATCCTGTTTTTGTGAATTGTCCTGTATCTGTTGCCCGATTGAACCCTAGGTTTAGGGCTTAGGTTCGATTTCAATGTTAGGGTTCAAACCAACGAAGTTATGGACAAGTTTAGGGATTATGTAATGTCAATTGCATTTTACTTTGTTTTCTAGGGTTTTAACATTCTACTTTCCTTTTCTTCTCCCTCTCTCCCTCTTCCTGTTTCTTCTACCTACGTTCTCACTCATTTTTTCTGCATTGGTCTGAAGAAGCAACTGAAAATTAATATTCGAATTTAAAAAGAAACAAAAATTATGCATTTGAGGGATTGAAGGGCCTTCACGAGGTGTTCTTGAGTATTAGCAACAGATTAGATGCTAAGGGATTTTCATTTTTGAGGGGCCTCTCTGGCCATGGCTGTATGTGTGAGAGCTACTTATGTGCATTTATTTCATGTGTGCGCATCTCCCTCTTTCAATTTCATCTTGTAAGCTGTACCTGATGAATTCTTGAGCTTTATATGCATCTCATTGTTGCTGTTATTGAATCTTGATGCTTTAGTTGTGTGGCCAGCATAAGTTTTGTATAGATGATTTACTCAGTTCCAACCCATTGTAGTTCTAGGTAAACTTGTCAGTGGGATTAAACCTTTGACTTCTTTCTATTCGTATCTTGTGCTGATGAGGTCACCTTTAAATATAGGTGAAAGCTGTGGAGCAGGAATTCGATGCTGAAGATGAGGGTACATAATTGACCGGTCACTTGGAGTAGTGTAATTTTCCATGTTTTCCTGTTGCCACATTTCAGTATAGGGTGGGATTTCTGCACACCTTTCCTTGTACACGATGAGCAAATAAAGTGTCAGTTAAGTACCCTCTGCCTGTTGGTAGGTTCTGTTCCATCTTGCTTGTAAACTACTAAATGCAAGTTTAAATTAAGAGAATGTAGAGCTTCATGAGCACTGTATCTCTGTGTAAAAGCCGACTGGCTACTGCCCAGCATTGGTATTCGTTTTTGTTGATTAGCACTTGTTGAGATGCTTGTCGAACACTTTTCTCTTTTCTAAGCAAGAGAAGACTGTTATCTCTATTTTTCGGTTTAGGAAGATGAGGAGTGTTGCCATATTTAGCGTAGGCTCTTATTAATTAATTTTTCGTCATCAAAATTAGTAAATGTATATATGTGGAAGAACTAAACATATGCCTTTTTTGCACCTCCTTTCCCTTGAAAGATGTTTTTAAGGTTTATGCAATTTCTGGTCAGTAAAACAACCTGCTTTAATTTGTTTTCCTATTCTGATTGACAGCCCTGACTCTGGTGAATTTAGCGGAGAAAATATTACACTGGGATCTCGTGGTGACAGCTACTATGAATGTCTAATTAAAGTCTGGCTTCAGCAGGGTCCCAATAAAGATAGTAATATTACATATCTATATGACATGTATGAGGAGGCAATGAAGGGTGTTAAGCACCTGCTTGTGCAGAAAACAATTCCAAGTGGGTTGGTTTTTGTGGAGGAATTGCCTTATGGATCAAAGGGCTCTTTCAGTCCAAAAATGGACCATCTGGTATGTATTACCCCCCTCACTATATTTATGTTATCCTAGCTGAGAACTTAGTGTCATGCAATGGGTGTCTTCCTACGCAGTAAAGTTAATGGATATAGTCCTACGCAATGGGTGTCACTTTTGTTTATTATTTTGGTAAAATATTGAAAAGAAAAATATAAAAAATATATTGACTATACAATTCCAATGAGTATATTTCTAAAAGTGTTTTTTTTTTAAAATTAAATATACAAATAGTTATTAATTGGAAGTTAATTTAGTGGAATTGTCTAGTTTGTAATTTGTTGGATATATTTATCCAGGAAAAGTAGTTAAAAAAGGTTTTACCAAAAGATAGTTGAAAGGTGACAATTTTAAATCTATTTCTCGATCCATTATTTCCATAAATATTTGTGGGCTTAAAGTGTTTCTTTCTTCAAGGGAACAATTTGTTGAATCCATTAATTTTAAATATTTGAAGGGAAGTATTTCTTTCTTCAACTATTTTAATTTCTTTCTTGGTTTTCCTAGATATTGATTGTCTCTATGCATAGGTTTAGAGTATTTGATGGTTATTATTTGAGCTGGTCTTTCTTTCTCTATCTACTCTGCCTTCTTGGATGTGAGCTCAAAATGCTAACATAACACATTTTATTGAACATAGAAAAGCAGAACATTTACATAGGCAACACAGAACGTAAAAACATAAAACATAAATGCACTACATATCCTTGATTTTAGTCTATTTCAGGGATCACTGAGATTTTGTCCACAAACTTGTTAGCATAGGTCACTGCTTCATTGACTGCATTCATTGCAATGTTCATACCTTCCCTCTCTGTCTCCAGCCTGGATATGATTTTAGCCAACGAAAGAAGAGCGTCACCGATGCGGAAGATGATTTCTGGCTCTGAAGGATGCGCTTCTTCCTCAAACCTACGCGTATCCCTGATCTCCTTCAATCTACGGTACACCACCTTCATCTTTCGTAACTGTAAGTAATTTTGATGTAATTTGGTGCGAAAATCAATGATGTGTTCATTGAGTTGGGCCTCTAGTGACTCTGAAATGTTTACAATGTGTTTGATTTCTTCAGTATTCATGGTTTGTGAGAAATTGTTTGCTTGGTTAACTAAAAATGGAGTGTTTTTATGCTTGGTGCAATGTGTGTGAGTTACCCTTGCTTATATAGCAAGTGGAACATGTGTGCATATCTGTTTAGGAGAGTGGACAACTCTCCACCTGCAATTAAGCAACTGTTTAGCATAAGTCACTGTATGAGCAGTGACCTTGACTCCTACGTCACTGCTCATACATCAATGGAGCAGTGACAAATCTTCTGCATTTGTGCTGCATGTGTTTTCTTTTTACTTCACGCCAATGTCATTGCTCATGCACATTGCAGCAGTGACACCACTTCCACTGTTTTAATTTTATTCACTTCATCTGTCACTCCTCATTTTTTCCTTGCTTACCCTTGCATGTGGAGAGGAATATACAAAGGCACGGTCAGGATTGAAAGAGTGCAGGCTTGGTGGAAGATAGAGCAAGGTCACCATGAAGCATTTTAGGATTTAATGTTCAGTTTTTCCTAAACCAAATGTAATGTTACCTTTTATTTTTACCTAGAAGGCTGATTGTACATGTAATGTTCCCTTTTTTGTTGGTTAAACAACAGTTTGTAGTTACACAATTGTCAAATGACATTTTGGTTCAATAAAAAGGAAGTATTTCATGTTGACGACTCAAGCTTTATTTATTTATAGTTTTTGATTGTTCACTGATGGAACAAGGTAAAGATTAACTTGAATGCACAGCAGGAATATTTTCTCCAAAATTATGATTAACTAGAATGTACATAAATGAATCAAATGCACAACAGGAATGCACAGCAAGGATCAAATGCACAACAAGAATAAAGTGAGTGTATCAATTAAATGCACAGGATCTAAGTGGTTCCTCCAAAATTAAGATTAACTAGAATGCACAATATAGTGAGTGCATCAATCAAATGCACAGCAGGATCTAAGGCCACGCATAACTAAGATTAACTAGAAAACTTAATATTTCTCCAAAATTATCATCCAACCACAAAGTCTTAATTTCAAAAGATTGCAGGATCCAAGGCTACTCTAAACCTGCATTACACTATTTACAATAGGATCTAAGTGGTTTCCTGAAACTTTAACTGGATAGATGCATAACTGCATCGGTGACAATATTAGGAGAACAACTTAACGATGATGGTAAAGCCCCACATCTCTCCAATCGATCCTTATTCATGTGCGGAATCTTATAAGTATTGGATCCATGACACTTGAGAATTTCAATCATACAGGATTGTAATGTCAAGAACACCTTATTGCACTGCTTCACAGGAAAATCCTGAAATGCTTGCTCAACTGCTCTAATCAATTCCGCAATGGATTTTGCACAGTCTTTGCTCTGCAGTGACTGTATTGCTCTGAAGAAGCCAAGATCCAAGACGTTTAGATCGGGAGAATTAGGGGGTTGACACATAAGTGAAACAATCAATCCACTAGCATGCACTGCATTTAGAAATTCAACATCGTCAGTATGAATATGACTTCTGGCATTGTCCTGTTGAATGTAAATGACATCGTTAATACTATCTCTTGGCCATTTCGATGCAATCGCAGGCAACACTTTAGAGATCATAAATTCTCTAATTACGTCTCTCGTTATATTAGCAATTGCCTTGATCTCTAGTGTCCCGCGAGGCCTGTTCTGGCTCGACCTTAATGCAGCAACTGATTGAACTAAGGGGAAAACACCAATCTTTCCATAAAACGTGCACGAACCGTTAGAGTCAAACCTGGGCTTCGCAACAGCAACCAAGAACATAGCCTTAGGTATGAAATGAGAGGATGTAATAGTTCTTACATGATCATTTTCGTCGTGTAACAGGTAATAAGTCTGAGATTTTTTGGTGAGGTAGAACCACTTTTCGTCAATGTGCACTACATTTTCCATCCGCTTGAATGTTGGATCATGAGGTAACGATGATGGATCCAAACTGGCAAGGCAGTGGTTCATTCTAGCAATGCGATTGTCTGGAGTCAACGTGGGTTTGATGGCATTCGAATGACGTCTGATGACACCTTCCTTCATCTTGATATGCAGAACTGATTTGGAAACACCAAGTTCGAAAGCAAGTGACCTGAGTGTTGTCCTCTGTTGCAAAAGAATGGCTCGTATTCGCTCTAAATCAACTTCGATTCGTTTTCGTCCACAGTTTTTTACTCTTAATTTGTCTGGACAGTTGTTTCCTGATTCCCTTGCACGTTTCCATATCCTTTGAATGGTTCGAATCCCAACTCCAAATTGGGCAGCAACAACTTTCGTTACCCCTCTTTGCAACACCCCATCCTTACTCTTTGCCAACAACAACTGTATTACCTCCAAGCGTTCTGTTGTGCTGAGTTCCTTCCCCTTTTCTGCTCGTACAAATGACAAGTTAATGTCATTTTCATATGGTTAACTACAATTACATAATTTTTACATAATTTTTACATAATTATACATTTTCGAGGTTGTTCGTTTAAATCAGGGATGTTAACATGTCCCCGATCTTCATGATGGTTCGTAATGAGGGCATTTTGCGGTGAGAAGAATGCAGTCCCATCCTCTGATATCTCCTCAAGCCCTTCCCAATCGCTTGAAGAAGAAGCATGGCCTGTAATTGCCGAAGCCATTGCAAAATCTGGTGAAGAATAATTTCAGATTATGATTGGCAAAATCTGCAGAAGCATGGTTTGGAGAGTTCAAGCTTGATTATGATTAAAAATTCATTACTGTAATTTGGAAAAGGGTTTAAGGAGAGAAGGAGGATCCACGTTTGGAATTAGGATTAATTCATTACATGAATTTAGAAAAGGGTTTAAGGAGGGATGTAAGGAGGAAAGGAGAATCACGTTTGAATTTTGGATTAATTTATACAATAATGAGGAAAAGGGTCTAAGGAGGGAATTAATCCAAAGTTTGGAATTTGGATTAATTAGAGGCCTTGGCGCCAAGAATTTGGCCGGCCAAGCAAGCCTTTGGCTGTTGAAATCAAATGTTGTCAATGGGCCGTGGCTGCACAGTGCAAACCTATGGGAAAAAAATTATTTTGTCTGTGGAGCCCATAGACAAAACAGAAGTGTGCAGCTGAGTCAGCTACCTTAATCTAAGATACTTCCTCCCTCGCGTCCATTAAACCAGGACAAAGGGAGTAGTTCATAATCTATAAAATAAAAAGGGCAACATTTCGAATTCAAGTTCGTAATCTTTATCCGATGAGGGTTAAAGTAGCATCAAAGAGAACGAACTAATTCTGCTATTGATGCTGCTGATTTACATTGTATTTAACTTTTCTGATATTACTAATACACTTTTATTTTGAAGACACATTTTAATATTAAATTCTGGATAATCGATGGCTAATACTATTAATTATGGAAATTTTTCTATTCTACTAATAATAGATGGACAATGTAGACCTAAAGTTGGTAGAGGCAGGTTCCATCATCACTCCTTGCTGTTGGATCAAAGTTTTCAGCTGATGGATCAGTGCATCCTTCTGGAACTGGAAGGTTAACCTGTTGAGCTGCTTTCCCTGCATCGCACAATCATAAAAAAATGGAAACTATTATCCTCAAACATCTATTGCATCCTAGTTTATGCCTTTAATGTCTACTAGAATCTAACCGTAGAAGCTTCCGCTCTTGATGGAATCTTCATTTGCATCTCCGAGAGCCGCCTCCTTCAAGTATTTGTCAGACAACTGGACTCTTGACATTATCTTGTTCCTGAACAACCATACGTCCGTACATTCTCAGTGAGGAGCTTCTCGAGAGTCATCTTTGGTTTGTCAAATGTTGGAGGTCCTTCCTTTGAGTTCACAAGTCTTTTGCCTACATTCTCCACCCCTACACTGGCAACCCACCTCCTCACTTCGTCGTCGTATACTCTCGCTCGGATTGCCCCAAAGAAGTCTGCATACAGAACAAAGTGAGGATCCTAGTAGATAGATAAGAGCGTTTTGAAGGATATATAGCACTGAGGATACCAGAGCAAAAAGGATGATTCTACATAGCTTACCAATGGATTGACCAGGGAAATTGTCAACAAGCTTCACTACGTCCTCCTCAGGAACATTGTCAACACGGAAGATCCCAGTGCACACGCCAATCCTATCTTCTCGAGTAGGTGCCCAATAGAATTTCTCCATACGCCCATCACGGATTAAGGGTGCATACAATGTGGAGAAGTCATTCCCAGTGACTATGATGGGAACACGGGCATTATCCTCCTTGTTGTACATACCAGGCAGCTGGACGTTGGTTGGGTTATCAGCGATGTTCATGAGGGTGGCATTCACCATCTGATTATTGACCGTATATTGGGTAGTTCCCCCTAGCCTTCCTGCTCCTGCATCTAGATCATTGATGAAGAGGCAGCATAGCTTTCCCTTCTTCTTGATGATGTCCGATGCCTCACGATACCTTTGCCTGATCAACTTGGCAGGCTCCCCAGCATTTCCACTTTCTAATTCTCCAGCACTCATCACAATGGGGCTAAATATTCAGCGTAACATGACAAAAGAATAAGTGTCAAATACACACTTCATTCTTGCGAACTCGTCAATTTTCTGAAAATTGTTATTTTCACGAAAATTTCGCATTATATTAGAAATTCCATCCGAGTTAAAACTAGGGTCAAATTAGATCGACTCACTTGATTCCCATCGTAGCAAAGACAAGTTCACACTGGAATGTCTTCCCTTGACCTTTGCCTCCCCAAATACCCAAGATGAGAGGAACCTGTAAGTTGGAACAATTGTAGTTTCATTACAATCATTCTGTTTGCAATTGTTAAAATGTTAATACAAGTGCTCATCAAAAATCATTAAGCATAAATACAGTAGACTGACCTTAATATTTGGGAGATTTAAGAAATTCTTGACTATGTGGACCACAAGCTTGTCCATAAACGCAGGCGCAATGTAGAAACCATCCATCGTATTGTCTAGGCTGTACCTAAAAACAACAGACCAAAGTTGTTCAAAATTCCAACAAGACAAAAAGACCCAACATCTTCCCTAACACACTCATAAACCAAAACTCATCTCTACACTTGCACAAAATTCACAACTTTAGCCAACTTACTGGCGAAGGCCTTGACTGATATACTCATAGGAACTCAAGACAGCATCATGGGTGCCTGCCCCCATAGGTGCTTGGAAGAGAGTGTCGACCATTCCTTTTCCTCTAGTGATGTCCTGCTGATCATCTGATGTGTCAAATGCAAAGCCCTCCCCATCTATCTTTGGATGTCTGCTTCTCCTCATCATATTCTGCAGAAACGTTCAATTTCCCTGCCAAAATTCTGCGGTTTGAGATCCTAGAGTTCTGATTCCTCAACCTGTTGCCAAGAAAAGCTGAATTTGGCACTGAATGCCCACCAGTGGAACCATTCAAATTCAACTGCACAAAAGACACAATTCCCTTTATAAAACAAAATGAATCACAGTAGCATTGTAAAAGATGCACGAAACCCATCTCTAAAAGTTCAATCTTTCAGGTAATGAAGTTAAACTAACCCCATCTAATCAACAAATTATTTTCTAATTTTGGCAGAAAACCCATCTCTAAAAGTTCAATTTTTTAAGCCAAAAAGTAAAAATGGGCTGTAAAGATAGTAACTTTTCTTGCATTTGGGTGTGATCAAAGCCAGAAATTAAAGAAAAGGCGATGAATTCGATGCTGTGATTGGCATAAAGAGAGTACATCTGTAAGAATAACTACTAAGTAAACGAAGCAAAACTGAGTACTAAAAGAAAAAAGGGAGGGAAAACCATAGTTACCAGGGCTCTGTTAACAGCTCCTACGGTGGATACAGAAGCAGTCATAGATCCAAGGGTGGTGATGAAATGGGTTTTTTAAAGGGAAGAAGACGAAATGGAAGTGATTGTTGGTTTGTGATGTTGTTCATGAGAAAGAGAGAGCGGTAGTTGGGTATAATTTATAGGAATGGTAAGATTTTTGGGAGTGTGTGAGAAAGTGAAAGCTAAGGAGAGTGATGGAGGATATGGATTTTTAATTTTTTACGGATTTGGATTACGAATTGGCTAACGGCCACACGATCCATAAATTAGGGAGTTGGGAAATTTTTTGGTTTGTGTAATAATACAGGTGGCGGGAAGGGTGAGGTGGAATGCGCTAGAAAAACAGTCTCGGACAAATTGGTGGCTTCTCGGAATTGTATGATTGTGATAATTGATGGAGGTGCAACTCGAACTGAATTTTTTATAAATTAAATTATAAACTCTCTTATTTTTATTAATTTTAATTTATTTTTTAGGAAAAAAATTAATTTCGGTAACTATAATACTTGCAATTTTCATCAATACACAAAAAAAGTACTACTACTTATGATTTTTTTTTTATGAGCATAATGTGCACAATAGCTTACTCAATGAAGCTTTTATTACAAAAAAAAAGTTCAAATACAAACTTGCAAGTGTTTTATAAGTGAAAAAAGGAAAAAAAATACAATAAAAGAAATCAACATAGACATACAGATAATATTACATTTTTACATAAATTTGATCTAATGGGGATTCTAGATTTTAAGTCTCTACTCTTAAAAAGTAGAAAATGGAATAATAGTTTAGGATAATTATTACTTGTATAGTGCTTGTTAATCTATTAAACCAAAATCCCACAAAAAAAGTAATTGTACTCTTATCTGAGTCTAGCCACAATGATGTTGGGCTCGGGTTCATTTGGGCCTATATTCTTCAGGGGAAAAAAGGCCCGCGGTTTCATTTATATTAAGCCCATCTCTTTTTCTACATTTTCTATAAAAAATCATAATGAATTGCAAATTTACAAATATGCCAAAATCATATTTCTTTCAAGTTCGACAACACTCCAATAAAATGGAACGTATGTTCGAAATGGGTAAAGAGCACACATAGGGACTGGAAACAATGATCAGCAGAAAAAATAAAATAAAATAAATAAACAGGATATTTTCCAAAGAAAACAAATAAATCGATCAATTGACAACATTATCCTTTTGTAAATACTAAAGACCATCAACTAGCCCGCTCTTAAAAATGCTCTGTCTACTTGCTATTCGAAATCTACTTCATCTTCGACGGGAAATTCGAGTATTTTGTACTTCCGGAAAAGCAACGTTATTATGGATGAGCTTGCTAATTTGATGTTTGAGATAGACATGAGTTATTCATGATTCTCGCTCGCTCTTTCTAATATTCATTTAAATCTCTTAGAAAATACGATGTAATTGATTTTTTTTTATAATAAAAAATGCTTTATCTATTTTGTAAGAAGAAAGCTTTTATTTTTTATATAAAAAACACATTTTTTTGGCGCGTTATTTTGCCATTCAATTAATTATTAAGGAATTTTTTTTTTTTTTAAATGTCGCTTCTTTCATTTTCCTGTCCACCACTATTTACAAACAAGACCAGAAAGCCTGCCATAGCCGTCGTCACTGCCGCCGCCGGCAAAACCACCACGAGGACTCTTTAATCTCCGATTCTCATATTTATATATACAACTCAACCCGATCATAACATCCACGATAGCCGCCTCCGTCTTCTCAAGATCTGAGAAATGCAAAGTCTGCAGAAAAAACACCGCCGGTCTCGTATCAAACCTCTGGGGCGGGAGAGGATGTGAATGCTTATGTCGTTGAGGTGTTTGTTGAAATGTCTGTTAGAACTGTTAATGCAGTTACAGGAACAGAGTAGGAGTTGGAGGATAGGAATGGAGAAAGGGGGAGATGTTGGGTATTTGAGGAGTGGCGGAGAAGATGAAGTTTGTTTCGATGATTCTTCACGAGGATGCGGTTTCTGGAGTGGGAATGCAGGAAAACAAACTGGAAATGAAATGGGTTTTTGTTTAACTGATTTGATTGGTTTCTGAGACCATCCACAGCAATATATTATTGGAGGGAGTATTTGGTGCAGCAATGGATCATTGGAGGATCAATTGCCACCTAGGATAGTCCGGGTACCAAAATTTGATACCGAATTTTTTTGACAGTGGAACCCCCCAGTCAGTTTATTTTAAAAAAAAATTGAGGCGCACCAATGGCAGCGCGCCACACGTGCGCTGCAGGGCTGTCATTGGCCACCGTCAGACCATCCACATCTGGGTGTTAAAATGGGGTGCAAATGGGTGCAAATGAAGAGATGTAGCTGCAGCAGGGGAGCAAAAACCACGTTGGATCATCCGGGGACCAAATTTTGGTCCCGAACTAAACTGACAGTGGGGTCCCCACTGTCAGTTGTTTTATTAAAAAAAAAAAAAAAAGATTCAGCCAATGGCAGCGCGCCACTCGCGCGTGGCGCGCTGCCATTGGCTGATTCTTTTTGTTTTTTTTCCCACTCATTTTTTAAATCGATTTTTTTTTAATAAATACTAAAAATAATTTTATAAAAAATATACCATTATTTTTAATTTTTTGAGATCTATAAATTGAGATTATGTTTGTATTATTTGGACACTAAAAAAAATTCGAATTTTTTACATTTTTTTTTCTTTTTTAAATGTTTCTTTTCATAATAATTACTCAAAATAATTTTATACCATTATTTGTACACTTATTTTTAATTTTTTGAGATCTATAAATTTGGACACTAAAAAAATCAGAATTTTTTACACTTTTTTTTCATTTTCTTCTTTTTTAAATGATTTTTTTCATAATAATTACTCAAAATATTTTAAAAATAAAACATATTTGAAAATAAAAACACACAATTTGAAAATAAAACTCACAATTCGAAAAAGAAATTATTATAGTAATTATAAATTTAATAAGAAAAATAAATGAAAAATATGGTGGGGTATATGATAAATGATGTGGAAGGGAGAGAAAGTTTTTAACACCCTGAATAATCCCCTGCTGTGAGCGCGTGGGTGTTAAATGCTTTTTGGTTGGGTGTTAAGCTGATGTGGCAGTGAGAGAAAGTGAATAATACCCTAAAATTTGATCCCCCGCTGTGGATGGTCTCATTGACAGCCCTGCGGCGCACGCGTGGCGCGCTGCCATTGGCCACCATATTATTTTTTTCCCCTCATTTTTTAAATGGGTTTTTTTATAATAAATACTGAAAATAATTTTATAAAAAATATACCATTATTTTTAATTTTTTGAGATCTATAAATTGAGACTAGGTTTGTATTATTTGGACACTAAAAAAAATCAATGTTTTTTACATTTTTTTTTCATTTTCTTCTTGATAAATAAAATCGTATGTTATTTTTAAAAATATTATATTATTTATTGTATTAAAAAAGTATAGATTTTTTGAAATATGAAAAAATACTATGAAATTTAATTAATTTATATTAAAAAAATATTATTTATTATTTATTATATTATAAAAATAATTATTATAGTAATTATAAATTTAATAAGAAAAAGAAATGAAAAATATGGTGGGGTATATGATTAAATGATGTGTAAGAGAGAGAAAGTGAATAACACCGTAAAAAATACCCTGCTGTGAGAAGTGGGTGTTATTTGATAATTTGGTTAGGTGTTAAGCTGATGTAGTAGGAGAGAAAGTGAATAACACTTTAAATTTAACACCCACGGCTGTGGATGGTTTAGAAAGAGACAGGTCAGGTGAGAAATGGTATAGTGGATGGTTTAGAAAGAGACAGGTCAGGTGAGAAATGGTACTCCCTCCGTCCGCATATAATGGACGTTTTAGCCAAAATTCGTTGTTCTTATTTAACTGACGCGTTTGCCATTTCAGTCCCTTTTGTTATTATTCTTTCATTTCTGCCCTCAAACGACACGTCGTTTTCATGGATTTCTACGCGTCATACAGGGCAAAAACGGAAAACGAAAAACTTGAAGGACGAATTTTGACATTTGGCAGCAGACATGGCAGCAGACGTGTCAGAAAAAGTTGGTCCATTTATCTTTCCTCCTCCGATTTTAAACGGACAATAAAACACGTTTGGCCGACATTCTCACGAAGGTGACCATAGATTCGTGCCGGAAATAACGAGACGAGCATAACACAAGTGGTTTCGGCCGGATCGGAGGCCGGACGCGCCGGAGCGTGGTGGCGCGTGGCCGGAGCTGCGGCAGCTCCGGCAGTCTTTGGCGGCGCGTCCGGTGTCCGATCCGGTCGAAACCACCTGTGTTATGCTCGCATTTTCGTTCCGCTTCTTTTGGTGCCGGAGGTGAGAAAAACAAAGAACGATAAGGCCTCGTATTTGTTCGAACAGATGGAGAAAGAAAGAAAAAAGAGAAAATGAAAGAAGAGGGACAAAAACGGAAGAGGAGCGAATGGGAGGCTGACACGTGGCAATGAATACTGACGGGCGCAGAAAATTCCTTGGTTTGTGTAATTGGCTCCCTCGCGTCCAATATAAAAGGACTGAGGGAGTATATGATTCAACAACAGTCGCTGCCACGTATGGTGATGGATTCTTTATTCTTGATTTTTGTTTTGTCTGCGACTCTGCATTGTTCTGTTTTTTGTCTTTTTTTTTTTTTAAGGTAAAATCAGTTTTCCGATTTTCTAATTTTCACACTTTTTTTTGATGGTGATTAATAATCTCTTCAAATGATGACAGCTCCATACCACAGTTACGTTTCGAATTCTTTAATTGATTATTAATCTAGGTTTGTGTTTGAGTATTAAAAATGTAACGTATCTAATTTGAAAAATTATTTCATTTTAATTCGTTAAAAAAAAAATCATTTTATTTGGAGCTCTAACGAAAAAAATGAATATAATAAGCATAAAGATATCGTTTAGCAGTGGAGTACTGGACCGATTTTGTAACTTTTGTTTAGTTAGCTTTCATACTAATTTTCTTTCCCAGATGGTCAAGGAAGAGATGATGGTCAAGGGAATGACTCTGGACTACGAAATTCCAAACAAGCAGCCAAAGTTTGTTGAGTGAAACTTAAGGTTCACAATCATATCATAAATAAAATTTAGTCCCCGTGTTGACTTCAATGAGTCTTTGGGTTTAATAATTTGGAACTATAGTTACAAAAAATTATAAAAGTATAATTGTAATTAATAAATTTATCCGCTAACCTCACAAGTTATATAAGATATCGTTGGTTCAATTTTTGTGTTTAGAAAAATTATTTAATATGAGTACCTTATCATTTAATAGATCAATTGGGTGTGAATATAATTTATCGTGGATCAAATAGATTTAGAGATATTTGTAGTTCATTATTAAGTAAAATAAAATATTGTAATCAAATTTATCTTGGAAAAAATATTTCAGGATCTCCAAGGTCTAAGCATTTCTATACCTTAGTTCCTGGTGTATGAGCCCTCAAATTTTAATAGTAGAAAATAAAAAATTAGTAGAAAGTAAAAAATTGGAGATTGGTTTTTTTCTAATAATATTTTTTCATAACTAAAAAACTAAGAAAATTAGTAGAAAGTAAAAAACTTATAAAAAATATTAATTCTTTTTGGATCTTTTAAATGGAGTTTTGATAACTTTATTTAATTATTAAAAAATGCATTCTCTAGTTTTTTTTAATTTTCCATAACTTTTTTAACTCTTTATATATTTTTATGAATTCTTTAAAAAATTATATTTTTCTTTAATTATTTGAATTTTTATAATTTTACTTTCTCCTATTTTTCTTAATTTTTTAATCATAAAAAAATCTTATTCTTTTTTATTTTTTTGTGATTTTTTAATAATATTTGAATATAAAAAAATTATTTTTAATGCACTTTTAGGGTTTTGGAAGGAAATCCTAACGGTAGTGACTAAAGTTTGATGTATCCCGATATATTAGGGACTAAAATTTGGGGCTAAAACGTCAGAGACAAAAATGTAAAATTGCCTATACTTTGGGAATCTAAGAATATTTTTCCTAGTTATCTTTAGATACATATGGTGTATATTCTATTAGGGGTGGCATGGTATGGAATTGACCCGTCGGGTTGATTTGTACCTGACCCATTTAATATGAGTATGGGTCATGGACACTCTAAATAAATGAGTTGGGCCTGACTCGACCCATATAATACTTTTTTTTAAGATAGTGGGAGGGAGTTCGGCACCCTATTAGTAACTTTAATCCGTTTATAAAATAGATCATGAGTTTAATCCATAATACTCCCTCCGTTTCCAATTAAACAACGTTTTGAAATAGTAAAAATTCGTAAGACAGTGATTTTTGATCTTATTTTATTCCACATTGTTTCATTTTTACTCCTAATTTTCACTCAAATTACCAAATCATCATCAAATTGGGTTGATGCATAAAAAAAAATGTCATTTGCACAAAATATATACTTCGGAAAAAATAAAATGACAAGTATTATGAACAGTAAGAATCCGTAGAAAAGTGACAGTTAATTGAAAACAGAGGGAGTAATAACTAATGATATAACTAGTGTTATAGAATCAAATCGAATAAGACCGAATTGATGATTTAACCGGTAAATCCATAGGAGTAGACGGTTTGATCCCTATAATATTAAAAAATTAATATTTAAATTTAAAAATTATAAAAGTTAAAAAAATTATAAAATATTCAGAAATATTATACAATCGACCTATTTATTAAAATGGTCAATTTTTAAACGAGTCTGACTCGTCTGACCCGATTGACCACCTGCTATATTCTCAAAGCCTCTTTGATTCGTTGAACTAATTTTTAATAGACTTATTATTTATAATTTCATAATCAAATCATATATTTCGACCAATATTATCCTAATGCGAACAGTAGTTAATGTACACCAAAGATCACTTTATGTTATCAGAATCGGACCGGACCGGCCGCTTCAACTGGACTTTTTTACATTTCCGGTCTGATTCCCCCTGCCGGTTCGATGACTAAGGAAAAAGACGCCGTTTCCAATCCAAACTCAGGAAAACGATGCCGTTTTCAATCCAAATCCAACCAAACAAATCGGCCACCATCTCCCACGGCCATAACAACCCACTACCACCACCAAACCACCCATTTTCGTCCTCCCATCCACACCAATCACCATAGCCACGCAGCCACCACCACAATCCACAGCCTCCACCAAACCCACAACCACCACCACAATCCACAGCCACCACCACAAATCTACAGCCTCCACCAAACCCGATCTGATCTACTCTCACCCCTCGTCAGTCGCTCCCTAATCACCGCAACCCAGCCACCACAAGTCACCGCTACAAATCCACCGTCACTGCCAAACCAATCCAAATAGAAAAGAAAGAAAGGAGAGAAGAGAGTGCTGATATCGTTTGGGTGAGAAAAGAAAGAAAAAGAAAAAGAAAGGAAAGGAAAAGGAAAGGAAAAAAAAGGAGAAAAGTGAAGTTTGGCTCGTTGGAAAAGTAGAAAGGGAAGGAATAAAAAAGGAAAAGAAAGAAAAGGGAGGAGAAAAGAAAGAAATAAAAGAAAAGGAGAGAGTGGGCTCCGGCCCAAGGAGGAAAGAAGAGAAGGTTGGGCTGAAAAAAAAAGAATGGGATGGGTTGTGGCCCAATAAAAAAATAAGAATGGGTTGAGTTTCATTAATTAATGGGCCGAAATATGTTAATGGGTCAAAATATATAATATAAAATGCTACAGTACAAAAAACCAGCCGGTTTAATCCAGTTTAATCCGGTTTAATAGTCTAAGATTTACTGGTTTAATGTGTGAACGGTTTCGGACGGACCAACAACTACAATCCGGTCCAACCCGGTTGAACCACTAAATTTTTGAAAACGGTTTGCTGTCCGGTCCGGTTCTGATAATACTTAATAATGATTCGTAACGGTTATAGTGCACGGAATTAATCCAGTCACGTTACCGTAAAGTACACTCCAGCCCATTTTTAAGGAATGGATAGATGGTTAAACCCATGTTGAGCCCAATATGGTAAGTGAACAAGCAAACATTCCAGTGCTTGAGCCCATTAGTGAATCGTTAGGAATTTGCAACTCTTTTGTTAGCTCGTAATTAGTTTGATCATGTTGGTTCTTGAGTGAAAGAAATTAAGTTTCCAGTTAGAGACTGATTTAGTTTTTTTCTTATCATGATCCATTAATAAATTAATTTCAAAATATAAAATAATAATTGTATAATTTCATTCATTATATCATTTATTAAGATAAAGTTTTGATGTGATCTTAACAAATTTAACTGACACTCAATTAAATAGGGGTCAAATGTACACCCCTACTTAGGGTTGTACATAGGTCGAGTTGGGCCGATTATGGCTCAAAACTAGCACCAACCCGTCAAATATTTAGTGGGCCGGGTTGAGTCGGTTATCCGCTTATAACCGTCGGTTGACGAGTTGAGCGGTTATAGGCGGTTAACCGCGGGTTGGCGATTATAGGCTGTTATAGGGTCTACAACAAATAAACAACAAAAGGGCCAAGCCAACTTGGCACCCCATCCTACTTCTCCCTTGCCATCCAAACTAAATACATACAAAATCTAAACAAGTAACCAATTTGTTTAATTTGCCATCCAAACTAAATAAATAAAAGAGAAAACCAATCACACAACATCTCATCCGCAAACTAAATACATACAAAATCCAAACAAATAACCAATCTGTTTAATTTGTCATCCAAACTAAATAAACATATTTGAAAAATATACTTCAGGTTAATGGGTCGGGTCGGGTTGGTTATAAGCAGGTTTAAAAATTCGACCCGCTATCTGACCCAACCCAACTATAACGGGTCGGTTATATAACCGTTAACTGTGGTTATGGCGGTTATGTTCTTTTGACGAGTTGAGTCAGGTCGGTTATACAGGTCAGGCGGATTGGGTCGGTTTTTTGTACAACCCTAATTATAGGAAAGAATACAAGATACGTATTTCTTTTTGATAAATAAAGGTGAATTAAACTCGAATTTTTACTGATATTTTAATATTATTAGATAATAAATGAGTTATGTTATAGCCGGTGACGAACTAAACTTAAATTCAAACAAGATTCACAAAGATGCCAATTCGCAAGACGTTTTTGACAGTAGATTTCCATGGTTTTGCTCTTCGATTAACTAAGTAATACTTAATTAGTATTTTATTTTTTATGGAGGAGTGACGGTTTCAAATTGATTGCAACCTCTGATCTTAACCTCTAAAAAACTCAACGCCTCTTCGCCGTTCCTCGTCTTGTTGATTACCTCGCAGCATTGCCTACGTGGCGCCTGCAAATTAATTAAATTTCCCAAACGTGTTAGTCGATATTACCGGAAGATTAGTGGTTCACACAAACAAACAACGTTTTTTCTAATCAACGCAAACAAAATTGAATGCTAATGGACCATTCTGGTAAGTATCACCGTGCCATGCCACATGGCAAAACTTTGAATGCTTAAATTTATAAAAACACTGGCCACCACCTTAAGGGCACTCCTACAACTTTTGACCCAACAGCCCCACTAAATCAATACTTGATAATTGATATGTACCTAAATCAATTTCTTCCACCAAATTTTTTCTTCCTTTTTAATTAATTTTATTTATGGAAAATAATCTTTAATATTCTTAATTTTAGGTGACCTAAAATGTTTAACTACTAAAACTATTACTGCACCTCAATGTAGTTCGTAATTTAGTAGACTGCTATATATATTATTTTAGTTTTTATAGTATCTTATCTATAATTATTTTATAATATAATTTTAAAGACTCGAAAACGAGATTCTATTTTTCAGAATTTCATAAAATGTTTTTTATTTCAAACGATGTGAAATAATAATGAAGAGTGACAAATTAGAAGTAAATAAAAAAAGTTGCTTACCATGTGCCAAATTTGAGGATTCAATGTAGAACTTGTGACATTGACGGAATCGAGGGCTAAGATTGGATTATAGTCAGGTCGGTCGCAATCATGCCGTAAGTCCTCCTCAAACCTTTTATAAGTGGTCAAAACCGGACCCGGCCCATCATTCTCAGCCCGGTCCAAGAAAAACACAACGGGTCTCTGGCACGGGTCCGGGCTCATGAACCGGGTGTTGAAAGTGAACGGCTCATGTATCCGACTCCTCCACGTCTGAAACGTTAAGAACGCCGTCTCTAACTCCTTCGCCGTCACCAGAGACGGATACACCTGAATGGTGTAACCCCAAGAGACTGAAACGGACCAGCCACGTGTCAAATCGTAGCAGAAACTGTGTTGCATTGACCGAGCCGGATCCGTTTTGTAAGAATTTATTAGACGTTTGAGCGAGTCAATCCGGGTCATGCCCGGAAATATTGGTTCCTCGTAGTCTAGGTGGTGGAATGATACCAACGGTGCTAGAGGATGCGCAGCCAGTAAACCATATGGGTTACCAATAAAGTCAAACTGCAATTAATCAATCCCCACTAATTAATTAGCAACAACGATTAGGTTGAGATAACTAATTTACATTTTTTTTAAAATTATTACAGAAAAAAACAAGATTAATTTATTTTGATATATAAACACATGATAGTTTTTATATTTCCTTAAACCAAATTTTTCTTTTTCCCTCTGGTTTAAAAAATAGAAAATTCTCGAAAAAATTGATATGACAAAAATATGAGTGGTATACTCTAATATGGACGGAACAAAATTAATGTACAATTGGAGAAAAAAATATGGTAACAAACAGCAGTAAAAACGGAATGGATCAATAATAACTAATCTCACGGTAATCAAGAGATTACAAGAAATATTTTATAGAATAATGTATAAATATTTGTTTTTTGTTAATAAAAAAGAAAAGGGAAAGAAAAAGAAAGAAATGAACCTGATGGAAGCCAAGTTCTTTGGTGATGGGGACACCAATTTCACTCAAGCAACCTGAAATCTTCTGATCAGAGCCATAAAACGCCGCGTATCGATCAAGACAGCCGTCCAAAATCTTGACCAGCTCCTTCGCCAGCGGATAACTAATCGCGAACCCAGCACCACCAAACGCCGTCGTATAGGAATGTATAACATCCTGCTCCACACTCTCCGAATTCCCTCCAATATAGTACATTTGATTGTGATCATATTTCCCCAACACAGTCACCAAATTCTCGACGAAAAAAACGGTGTCGTCGTCACCCATCACGAACCACCTCACATTACCCGACCCGAGTTCGAAACTCTCCTTCACTATCCTGGCAATTCGGACCGCGGACCGGATCCCGTACCGGTTGGTGTACTTAATCGACGACGTGTCGGCCGAGACTTTGAATGGGGGTGAGGTGTCTGGCCACGTGGTGGATGGCCGTTCGTCCAGCCAGACGTACCCGCGGGTGACGTTGGGGACCCACCAGATGTCATTGTATTGGCGGCGGTTGTTCCATGTTCCGGCGGAGCCAGCAATGCCAAATAAAATGTGAGAAACATTCGTTGGTTCCTCCACCGGGTACAGAGCTTGTTGTCGTGAAATTTTGGTGGTGGCTGTGAGTCGCGTTTGGCTGGAGGAGATACAGAAGAAGACAAGGAAGATGGAGAGGAGCGTGAAGATGACGAGGATTGTTTTTAAGGAAGAGAGGATTAGTTCGGTGATTTTGAGGTGTTGAGTGAAATGAATCCAGAATTTCCAGGATTTGAAAGGGTCTTGATGAAAATTATGTTGATGAATTGTTGTTGATGTTTCCCTTGAGGACGGCATTAAATTTTTTCTTTAGTGGAAGCTTTTAGTTACTTTGAATAGATGGATAGATATTGGATGATGATGATGATGATGGTGATATTATAGGAGGGGAAGAATCTCTGCGGAAATAACTAAAGAATAATGAGGGAAGATTTTGCAGAGTAGATGACCCACTTTTTAGTTTTTGTTTTTCGATCTAAGGTCTTCTTGTTTATAAAATTGAGAGAGTTTAGGTGTAATCTATGATTTGATAACACAAAAATGATATATGGCGAATGTTATATAGTGTTGCGGAAAAAGAAAAATTAACTTTTGGGTGAAAATTAAATCCTGATTAACAAAGGACGAAATTGGTAATAAACAAATTAAAAATAATTTAACAGTATCGTGGAAGTTTAGGAAAGCGAGAGGGGCACCCCTAGAAACGGTTTGTGTAAGGTGGACCGGGTCATATACTTTCAATGGGTAGGACACGGGCTTTGGAAATTCTGTTCGTTTTATTCAATGTTTTCTATTTAATATTTAAGTTGAATATTATCAATTTATCATCTTGTTTTTGTAATTTTGATTCATCCTTTTTTTTGTCGGCTGTTCAACTTGGACTGCAAACACCATTGCTACGCTGTTTGAGCTCGGATGTCTCATACGAGCAATTTTTAAGTGCTTTCAGTATGTTAATTTATACGCACGAATAAAAACGATATTAAATAAACTGGAAAACTATTTTTTAATATTGCCTCCTCTCTCTCCATCAATAACTCTGATAGACTAAGACCATCCATAGCGGGGATCAAATTTTAGAGTGTTATTCACTTTCTCTCAGACCATCAGCAGCAGGGGTCTATTTGGGGATCAATTGGGGAGTAATTGGGGACTATCTAAGGCAGCAGGATATCATGGTCCAGCGTGGCAAGTCCGGGGACCAAATTTTGGTCCCGGACTATGTCAGTAATTTAAAAAAAAAAAAAACAATTAAAGACTTCAGCCAATGGCAGCGCGCCACGTGCGCGCTGTTATTTTATAAAAAATATACCATTATTTTTAACTTTTTGAGATCTATAAAATGAGACTAGGTTTGTATTATTTGGACAAAAACAAAATTTTGAATTTTTTACATTTTTTTCTTTTTTAAATGCTTCTTTTAATAATAATTACTCAAAATAATCTAAGTCGATGTTTGATTTACTGAGTGATAAATAATATCGTATGTTACGTTTAAAACATATTATATTATTTATTTTACTGAAAAAGACCGATTTTTGAAATCTAAAAAAAATTATGAAATTTAATTAAATTTATATAAAAAAATATTATTTATTATTTATTATATTATAAAAAGTAATTATTATAGTAGTTATAAATTTAATAAGAAAAAGAAATGAAAAATATGGTGAGGTATATGATAAATGATGTGGAAGGTAGAGAAAGTTTTTAACACCCTGAATAATCTTCTGCTGTGAGCGCGTGGGCGTTAAATGCTTTTTGGTTGGGTGCTAAGCTGATGTGGCAGTGAATGTTAATGTACAGTTTTATTAATAATTAAGTGCATGAACAATGAAAAATTATTTTGACTTTCTTTCATTTTTTTTCTCTCGAAAGTTTTCTTCTTTTCTTAATTACTGCTTTTATTACCATGCCTAACTCGGTGTTAGTTAATTAGACTATTTTTTTTTCCGGTGGATTTGCCAAACTTAATTAAAAGAAAAAATAAATTAGAAGAGCATGGCTCCGCATCATAGCCACGCAGGTTGTCTTTCAAAAGCAGGGGCCTAATTGCAGGTCACATGCTTAATTTCTGTCACGCGCACAAATCAACCTCACGTTTCTGTAAAAACTAGAGGTGACAAAATGGTCCCAGTCCGTTTTTGGCGGGTAAGAATCATTAATTTTTAAAATTTTAAATAACAGGTCGCTTCTTCTTCCTCTCTACTTTCCTCGCTTCCTCCTCCTCCTCGTGCTGTTGCTGCTTTCCTCGCTACCACCGCAAAACTCCATCTCTCTCAGCTTTTTGGGTCTCCTCCTCCTACTCCATCACGTGCCTCTCACGCGTCGGTATCGGCAGCGGTGAAATAGAAGGCGGAGAGTTTGGTTTCAAAAAGGTAATATTTCCTGAGCTTAATTATTAATGAGTTTTTGTTGTGACAACTTAAATGGGTTGTATGGTTATTTTTTTTGTAATTTGATTATGGGTTTGTTGAGGTGTACAGTTCTGCCATGGTATTGATATGATACCTTTCAATTTGGGGTCAGTATTGATATGATTAGAGTAGAAACTGGTATAAGGTGGCCTTAGTTGATAAGAATGGATGAATGTGTTTTGAATGAGTGTATAACTACTGATGGATAGTTTGCCTCTATCCCACACCTGATTTTTGTGACAGTTTCCACTAACATCATTGGTGCTAAGCTATGAATTTTGTACGCATTTTTGAGTTTCTCTTATGCGTAAATTAAAGTCCTGATTCATTGAATTGAAGATGTTGAATCTGAAGCATTCTTGTGGTTTAACCACTGACACCACTATAAGTGTGTGGATCATAGCGTTGTCTACATGTCTGGGACTGTAGTCAGCACGTGTTGTTTTAATGAGAAATTATCATACTTGAGTTTCTCATGGTTGAACTTGTATGCCTGTTTCTTTTCAATTTTGGTTTACAACGTAACTTCACAGAGCTTGATTGCCTGGTCTAGTGTGTATATAAGTTTCTTTTTATTTCTCTCTTCCTGAAAGTCCCTATTGATTCAGATATATCTACAAGTTACTATCCTGTCTAAGAATAGTTAACATTACTTCTTGTTATTATTATGCTTTCTTATCGGGCCTCAATTCATAATGCCTAGTCACAATGGTAGTTTTGTTGCTGCTATTGCTGTCTAGTTTCAACTAGATTGGTCTGCTTTTTCTGATTGAAAACAATACCGAGGAGTGAGTGTAGTTGCTATTTCTTTGTCATCTAAACATGAATAAAAAAGAGAAGTCATATATCTCCAATTTTCGCAGAAGCAAAATCCTATTCTCTCAATCATTCATTTTTATTAGTATTTCCTAATAATTAAAATCCATTGTTCTTCTCTTATGTTGTAGCTGTTTTTGTCTTGAATCAAGAAAATGTAATACAAAAATACCTAAATTAAAAGAGCAGCATCCCTTAATTGAACAAATTTTTTATGTTATACACAAAGAAAATGTTGGCCCAAGGGGTACCTCGAACCTATTTTGATGATGTAAAGACACATAAATTAATTAGATTGCTAATTCAATTTTAAGTGAAAATGAAATTTCAGTTTGCGATCAAGACTTTATAAGAGCAACAATTCGATAAATCGCGAACGTGAAGATCAAGTGTGTATTAGGGCTTTATATGTGTAAGTATGATTCTAATTAGCATTTGATTTATGTTCAAGATACCTCAAGCAAAATGTGTCAAAAGGTTTTACGCGAAAACGGTTTTTAAATCTCGAGTTATAGAGGAATGGGTCTTGTCTGGCCATTTCAAGCCAGAATTTCTTCGCGTGGTTGCATCAAGCATTTGGACAAGCAAATGGAGTCCGATATGAGGGAACAAGGGCTTGATGGAAACTTCAGGATGTTATCTTTCATTTGAGATAAGTTTCAGCCAAATCGGACGGTTGGATCAGAAGTTTTGCTCATTGACATTTTGGCGCGCAGTGTGAACGCAGAAACGAATTATTTTTTGGTTGACAAGAAGCGAAGTTAGCGGCATGCCGCCCCAGCCCTTTGGTGTCTGGCGGCATGCCGCCCCAGCCCAGGAGAGACGTGCCAACAGCTATTTTCTCCACTTCTAACGGCTATTTTTAACCCATACACCCTTGTCCGAGCTTCTACTCATTCCTACCTATAAATACTCATCCCATATGAGTTTAAACATAACAAGAAAGCTCTTACAAACTCCCAAACACAAAATCACATTTACAAACCCAAAGATTCAACATTCTCATTTATGCAAGCTTCTCTTCAAGGATTTCAAATATTCTTGCATATTATTCTGGGTTTCTTTGGCTTTCTTCTTGAGGTAACTTTGAACATTTATTGGTGTTGATTTGCAATCATATATTTATCTATCTTGTACACCAATCTATTTTGTTGCAATTACATTGATTTAATTGTGAAGGTTTGAAAAGTGTACCTAACACTTTTGGGTAAAGGGTAGTGTTCTCATCCCATTGAAAGAGAACTTAGGTTTGTGGTTGAACCCTGAAAAAACCATAGGTTGTAGTTGAGCCTTGGAAAACTACTTGTAAGGTTGTTGGTGAGCCCGGTAAAACCAATTGTAAGGTTGTGAGCTGAACCCGTAAAAGCTCAAGTGAATAGCAAGGTTTGCATTCGAAAATCCTAAGAGGAGGACTCTTAGGTAGTGGAGTACAATTCGGTTGTGAATTGAAACCACTATACATCTTGTGTTTGCTATTCTACTCTTCTCTTGTGTGCAGATTTTTAAAGTGCCTATTCACCCCCCCTCTAGGCCTATTATTAAAGTATCAGAAAATACCAAAAGAACACCCAAGATTAGTATTATGAGTTTGAGAGAATCCATTTGCATAGGATTTCTTCGTCAAGATTAGTGTTATGAGTTTGAGTTTCTTGTAGAAATTGCCCAAGAACCAAGTTTAGTCCTTCTGCACACTTGGGTTATCAATATATATATTTTTTCAATTGCTTTCTATACCACTATAACTTGTACACCAAGTCTCTTTAAATGTCTCTGTCTGATTTTATTTATTGTGTTATCTGGAATTCCGCTGTTGAAATAGTTTCTTCGTAGTACCAAGAGCTAGAGTATGTCACACGAAGTGTGTTTTTGTTGTTGTTGCTACTATTTGCATAATATAAAGTAGTTGTGGTTTATTTGATATGATATTTCATCCGTTGATTCTATCCTCTTTTTTTGGTTGCACCAGAATTTCTTGTCAATACTTGGCCTAGAGTCTAAGATGTGCAGTTGGGCAGATCTTTCAGTTGACATCATGTCTCTTGTTATTTTCCGTTTGTCCAACTTTGATGATATGATTGTTTCCTCTTATGTCTGGAAATCATGGCGATTAGTTGTTGCATCCATAAGAAAACCTTCATTACCTCCTAAGTTTACATTAGTTGATGTTAATTACCTGAGTTTTATATTAATCTCTGAAACCAAACTGGAGGTTTCCAAACTGAAATTGTAGAAAATAGAACGAATATGAATCCTCCTATGTCAAATTGTGCTTTTCTAGGGCTAGCTATAGTGTTATGCATTTTCCATTTAGCGACCTACTATTGTTCAATAGAAGTTTGATTTAGACATCCTATTTCAATATGCACATAATGTGTTTCCTACCATATCACTACTTAAAATTTTCTTCTACACTTTTGCAGCTGAGTAAATGGATAAATGTTTTGAGGTTGAGCAAAGTGGTGGTTTAACTGCGGGTATGGATGAAATTTCAGAAAATGAGAGTGATAACATGGTTCAGCTAAAAGCAACTACCTCGGAGTCTGAGGTTTCAGTTACAAAAAAGAGGAAGCTCACTTTAATTGAATGACAGTATTTTGAGCTTATGCCACTTGGTGAAGATAAGAAGAGAAGGGCCAAATGTAAGAAATATAGTACTGCATTCATTTGTGGAGGTAAACATGGCACTAAAATATGGAACGACACATGGAAAGATGTCATAGACATGGGGATGCAAGTCAAGGTACTATTTCTGCGCACAACGATAATTTTGATCATGATAAATTTAGAGAGTTAGTTGCAGCAACTGTGATTATGCATGATCTTCCTTTTCGGTTCGTTGAATGGGTGAGAATTAGAGATTTGTTGCTTTACTTGCGTAAAGATTTGCATGTAGTGAGCAAAAATACATACAAGTCTGATTGTCTTAAGGTGTACAATAGGGAAAAGGATAAGATAAAAATGGTGTTAGATGAAACACCTGGTAGAATTAGTTTGACTTTCGATTGCTGGTCTTCGTTGACAACAGATGGCTATATATGTTTGACAACACACTTTATTGATAAAAATTGGCACTTCTAGAAAAGAATTCTGAATTTTTGCCACTTTTATCATGCGTCAGAATGCATTATATTATTGCATTGCTTTTATGCACATGAAGTTAAATGACTGCAATTACACTCATTGTCCATCTAAGGGTGAATAGGGTGATGTAGAAAAGATATCCAAGTTCCTGGGAACTTTTTATAAGACAACTTGTTTATTTTCAGGCACCAATTATCCAATTGCTAATCTATATTATCCTGTTGTATTTTTAATTTGTTTGACTTTGAAACGGGAAGTGAAAAGTGATGATGAGTACATGAGAAATATGGCATCAACCATGTATGGTAAATTAGATAAATATTGGGCTGAGTTTTCAGAGATAATGACTATAACAGTTCTTCTAGATCCTCGATACAAGTTCTCTTTTGTTCAGTGGTGCCACAAGAAACTTTATGGTGATCGTAGAGCTCCAAAATTACTAGTTTTGAAAGAGAAATTGGTTTCCTTTTATAATAATTATTGTGCATCATCTTCCTCAAGTAAAGTTAGTCATCATCTATCATCTCAAGGAAGCAATACGACTGATGAAGTGTTTGAGGTATGTGTATCTTGATTCTCTTATTCATTCTGCATTTTTTAGTTATTCTATCATCTTTCATGTTCGTATCAATTGTTTATATTTTGATGTATGTATTAGGCCTTGTATACATTTAGTCATAAGCTCGTTTACAGAAAATATTATTGTTTATTTCTTTATAGGAATTTGATTATTTTGATATGCAAAAAACTTCTCCCCAAAATACACAACTTGAACAATATTTGGAGTAGGCAAGGTTAGATAGACGACAAAATTTAGACATCATGACATATTGGAAAGCTAATAAATATCGATTTTCTGAAGTTGTCGCAATGGCTCGTGATGTTCTAAGTATACCGATTTCTACAGTTGCTTCCTAGTGCTTTTAGTGTCGGTGGTAGAGTGCTTGATCAATATAGGAGCACACTCAAACCGAAAATAGTAGAGGCTTTGATTTGTACAAGAGATTGGTTGTATGGGACACAAGGTAATATCATTTTAATTCTTAAATTTTAAATCGAGTACATATGTAATTTGTTTAATATTTTTTAATTTATTTTTATGGTAGAGGTTGGAAAGTCAGCTTTGGTGGAGCTCACTAAAGATATTATTTCTCTCGACATCAATGACACTGAAAGTTCTACTTCTGTTAGATAAATGTTTAGTAAAATTTATGTCACAAAACTTATTTATTTAAGAATTTCATTTTTAAATCTGTTTATTTCAATGTAGTATTTATTTAAAGATTTAAATGAGTAAAATATAAAATATGAAACTTATTACCCAAAGAATCACATCAATAACAACTTGTTTCTATAAGGTATTTATTTTTAAAAAAAATGGTATTATAAATGGATCAACACTTAAACAACCAAAAAAAAAAATCAAGTCTGAAACTGGGTCAATTTGGCCCAACCCGAGTTTAAACGGGGACTGGCCTGCTGGCCCGTTTAGAACTCCTAATTTTTTCCTCACAAGATCAAAACGATGCCGTTTTGGTTAATTATATCAAAACGACGTCGTTTTTATTTAACCAAAATGACGCCGTTTTGGTTAAACGGGTCGGGTCGATTTTTGACCCTTTTTAAAACGGGTCATTACAAAACGAGTCTGGTCGGGTCAGGTCGACCCGTTTTGACAAAAAAAAAATGAATGCTTTTTTTTTTGTAAGAAAAAAAAAATCTTAAAAGAGACGATTGTTGTTAGAATGTATTACTACCATGATTCTCCAACCAAAGGTTCACGAACTGTGTTAGTTTCCTACTATCAGAAAATAATATTATTACACCATTCACATAATTCGATAATGTGAGTTGACAAGAAACTTCCGAGTAAAGCATCATCCATGTTGAGTGAGCTCACATCGACTCGAAAGTTTGACGCTTCAATGTCGGTTTCCCACCACTGGGCCACGTGAGGTTGTAGTATGTTCCAAGGGTTGGGCTGGGCTGTGTAAAGTTATTGTGACAGGTTAAAGGCGTAAGTCTTAGGACTTTAGGAATTGGGCCCTGGGTGATGGAATTCACCATGTTGCGAAAGCTTTGGCCTTAGGCCTCATTACCAGCCCTTGGGCTTATTATTCGATACTAATATTGGAACTCTAATTTTGTTCCAAATTTCTCTCATTATGAATTCCAGAGGAAATAAACAAATCTCTAGATCATAAAGCACAACAGCTTAAGAAACAAATTAACCGGTTGTTCAATACTGTTGTTATATACCCCCTTTAGAACAATGTATATGTGTCCTAAAAACCCATGATAAAAATGGTTGTTTTATAACTTTTTTCGTAAAGAAATCAAGGCAAATTAAGCAGAAATTGTTCAATTAAGTTATATATATACACGCATCCTTCAAAACTTTTTAAATTGTGGGTAGTAATTAAGTAAGAAGTTTTAGGGATTTCCCAATGATTGGTTACGGTCTAGCAAGGGATTTGTACACCGTTAATTTATATCCTAAATTTAAATATGAGAAATGGATTGAACAAATCATGGTGAGAACTTGAGATCGAAAGTTATAAATCATTTATTGAAACCTGAGAATAATCAAACAAAATCTGACTCCTATTTGAAAAGGCAAAGATTTAAGTAATAGTGAGCCTTGAAAAAGTTTCATGAATTTTATTCAAATTTCAAATATGTTTTTTTTAGCTCGAACGAGATTAATATGCTTCTAGAGATGGGAAACCCAAAAAAATGAAAAAATTGAGAGGAGAAACTGAAAGAAATTGAACACTCTAAACAGAAAATTCATGAGGGGTGAAACAAATGGCAAGAATTAACGTCTTAAAGTAGATTCTTTCGTAGAAAGGGAAGAAGCGATACAAACTTACAATACAGAAAGCTAACATAATGCTAGAACTCTTCATTTGTATATATCTTATGGCCTCGTTATAAAAAATTCTGGAGAGAAAGAAAAGTAATATTTGGCGAAAGAAGATATATAGTACGTAAGAGCAAAAACAAAATAAATAAAGAAAACCTCATTGTAGCTATCCAGCGGGCAGGCCGGCCGGCCCCAACCGAAGTTCAAGATCCAATTCAGGCACGGACAAGCTGCGAGTCAGACTCAGCTGCATCTTCTTCTCCTCCTCCTCCTCTCCATCTTTACCGCTAGTAGAAGTGGCATGATCTTGGGCTGAACTTGGTATTTTATGATCAGGAATAGTATTACCTATTTTATGTTGATGGGATTCTAAGAAGAAAAAATCTTCATCATCAGGAGTACTTTTACGATCATCAAGAACTCGATCTACCGTCATTTTTTCTTGATCTTCTTGTTCTTCAGCGGAAGCGGAAGCAGCAGCCAGAGCTTGTAGTTTAAGCTTTGCCCTATCTTTTCTGTGGATGTTCATGTGCCCTCCTAAAGCTTGAGCGTTTGAGAAACCTCGGTTGCAGAAAGCGCATGTGTAAGGTCTTATAACCACATGGCTACAATCATCTGAGATGGATCTCACCGGACCATGATGATCATCAGATTCTCCTATCCTAGAGTACGCATGCTGATTCATCTCCGTTTACAAGTTGGATACAAAGAAGAGAGAAAGGAAGAGTGATATGATGAACAATTAGAAGTAAATAAAAAGAGAGAGAGAGAGAGGGAGACGTGGTCAACTGGTTGGTTTGTGATTAGAGGGGCCTGCTGTGTCTGTTTGTATATCTTCTTCTAGAGCGTAGCTAATTACTTGCATGAAATGAAACATTTTTTTATTTCACCTATGTTCCAAATATTATAATCTTAAATTTTAGCACACCCAGCTAACTAATAAGGTTGTTAATTAATGATGCGAGCATATCACTCTAAATTATAAATGGAAAGGTTTTTGTTAAAATTGTATCGAACCATCCACATATTATCGACCTATTAGTTTGACGATTTATATATGAAAGCTCGTCATGGAACACATAATTTTTTAGTGTTAAAAGACATGGTTTTTTAACTCATTGTAATTTTTCCAACAATGATAGAATAACAAGTTGAGAATCAATAATATAAGTGTGATTACTCTCATTGTTCAAAATTTCAAATAATAAATCCTTAGTCAAATTTATATATATTTAGAAATTATTTCAGTAGGCTCAAAGTACATGTTTTGCGAAACTTTAAAAAAAGGAAAGACATCTCTTGTGGTGGTATATCTATAAATCCACTAAAAGAATTACGTAACAAAATAATAATAATAATTAATTAAAAAAAATTATATTACTGAGGGGATTTTGGTGCAATTTAAGATCTTGCATGGATCAAATCTGAAATTATAGTTGTCGGTATTAACTCTATTTCAAGGGATGAAAGGGTGAAAACAGAAACTTAAATAAATGAAGTGACCTTCCAAATCGGTTAGAAGGTAGAAACTCATACATACACGTATGGTTGCTTTTCTTGGTTATCAAACGACGGGATCCATTCAAGTTACTACACCTCAAATTAATAGGGGGGAAAAAAGGTCAGTAATGGCATGAGACATTATGTATACCAAATCATATTTTTCGAGAGAGGAATAAGGTATGTATACCGGTGTACCTAATGGGAAAATCGTAGTTGAATTGACGTGGCCCGTGGGTGTACGTTTATGCGGCAGAACATGTTTCAATTAATGTCTAACATCAACGTCAGGTTAGGGGATAGACAATTATCTCAATTATGCTAATTATATATATTATAGTACTTCAAAAACATTTCTGATGAATGATATATGACGTATTTGACTTTTGGAGCACACGTGTTCATAAACTAAGCTTTTCGCATGATGCCATGACGACATCCCCAGACAAGGATGCTTCTTACAACCTTATTATAGCCTGTTTCGTTCTTTTCCTTATTAGTGCCCTGTTCGTTTTGGGCTCAAGTGTTCTCACAGTAAAACAAATTTATGTTAATTTTTGTGTATGAAAAGGCATCGAATGATAGGTACTCTCGATCGAATGATAGGTACCGTGATGATGTTTGTTCATTCTAAAACTAATTTCCAATGGATATATAGGCGGTCAATTTTTTCTATTTTTGTAAATTTATCAAAGTTTTTTAAAAAATATTGAATAATATGCATTATCAGCATTATATATTATTTGACTATATGTAATTCCAAATATGTAGTTACATGTCAAACTTAATTTGGGCAACGCTTGCAAGTTAGGACCTTGATTTAGACGCATGCATAAAAATGATGTGGCAACCGACTATTGCATCATGCTCTTCCCAAATTTCATAGAAATATACGATTATACAAGAGCTCGAGACACGTGGAGCAAAAAAATGTGTGCGAGCAACCGACAGTTACATTAGCTTTCTTATTAAAATCAGCAGTTGTTTAGCCTGTGCTGGTCGGCGATTTTTTTCAAAATGAAACTGGTCTGACCTGTTTTAATCCGGTCTCATCTCGATCTTACTTATACTGTTTTTCAAACAAATTTTTTCCCCCGGTTTGGTTCAATTTTGAACACCCCTGCTAATTGGGTTCATGAATTTTACACAACGAAAGTACAGCGAGAAAGACCAAAAGGGCTTTGCAAAATCGTATTATCTTGGGCCATTTAGGATAAGCCCATTATTGATGATAGTCAAAGTCCAAGCCCACGAAGAAAAGAGTACACCCTCTAAAGATCCAAAATAAAATGACAAAATAACGGGACTTCCAACATCGAACTAATTGAACTTCTTTTTGTTTCTACAAGTATTGGTTGGGCCGAAGCCCAAAATCTGTTTTAGTGTTTTCTTTTTCAACTTTTCAAAATAGATTTGCTCGAGCAGCGACGGAAAATTGCTACTAGGTGCATCATTTACCCACTTCTATGATTATTAATTGAAACTTCAAATAACTTATGATAGGTTTTATTGGCTTAAAATAAAATGTTTAGTGAATTTGAAGGTGCGGACTGGAAAGACGTTCCTCATTGGATAAAAGTTACTTTAGGATAATAAAAATTATTTAAAAAGCTCTCATTATCGGGAAGGTTTGGCACCGTAGCTCTTCGCCACCTAGTGTTATAGTACATTTCAAGAATTGAACTGTTCATATTTTTACTAATCACCAAGAATTTGGAATTAGAATTGGAATTTTTACTAACATATGATTTCCCAAAATTCTCATTCTTTAAAGTTTAAACAATAATATTTTGGAATTTACGAAATGCCATCCTAATATTAATTAACTCTCATCAATATTCTCATTAAGTAACCTTTTAAAGAATCAAAAACGACATCCCATCCCCATGTGCATCCCTGCAACTCCTCTGAGCTCTGATCTCTGCACAAACATATACTCATCACATTCATATTCATATTCGTATTGGTATATTATATACACACACACACCTCGTTAGTTGCAATTTTCCAAAAAAAAAACCCTTATCCAACTCATAAACCCTAATCCAGACAAAAAAAGGGGAAAAACCTCCCCAACCAATCACCTTTAAACCCCAAATTTAATTGTCCAATTTTCACAGATGTGGCAGTTTTGTAGAAACCGATGCGAAAATCAATCCAATCTCACTTCCCACTTCCCACTTCACTATATATACTTGCACATCCATCGTAGAAAACAAAAAGAACAGTACAGCATGAAAATGAAAAGAGAAATTTCTATATCATTAAAACTCGAATTCAATTCTTGGGTATATTTGTGGAAAAAGAATTAGTTGTCCTTGACTTTAACTTCCATCTGTATATGACACTTCCCTCTCAGTTTACCCTGTAATCTTCTTAAAGTCAAACGTATGTTTCGATAAAATTTCCCATTTCAAGAAACTAAAATTCTTGTCATTGTTTCTTGGGTTTGTAATTTCTTGGTTTTCTTACTAACTAGCTAGCTAGCTAGCTAGGGTTTAGGGTTCTTAGATACTACTAATAATAACATTATGATTTATTTATTTCAACTTCTAATTCTTTTGGTGAAGGATTATATTTAATAATGTGCCATGCTTACTAAAGAAATGTTCATGGCATATTTCTGATTACACATACAGAAGAAGAAACAAAAGATGCGTAGATAGCGCCTTTGAATCATGACGCGACAATATTCTCAAGGCTATAATTGTTATTCATAAATTATTAAATTATAATTGTCATGTTCACTTCAAATACTTAAATGGAGTGATTCCCGGAGTTGGTGGCTATTTTGGATGGATTGTGAAGAATGGCAGAGAGGTAGAATAATAATTAATTAATAATATGGACTTATGTGGAAAAAGAAATTAGATATCTTGAAGTCGTTCAAAACTGCAGATCTGATGATGATGATGCATAATAGTACAAGAGAAAAGGGAATCGATGTTGGGATGCATCTGACTTATGTGTTGTTTCTTGGAAATTAAACCAATTAATGGACTGATCATCTGTTATATACTTTATATCAGTTTAGTATAATTACAAACTTTGTACTGGTCATATTAATATAAGCTCACATAGAATGTCAGTCGAAGTACTGTGATCGACATACTGAATGGGAAAAAGAGCTCATCACCATATCCCATGCAACTGGTTTTTATTTGCTCAGTTATTCTTCCTCCTAATTTATTAATTATATACAACGAAAACTCGCAATACTCATCAATGAGTATATAATTCACTAATACTTTCAGAGAAATATTAGGTCTTGTAGCGACATATCTTGATATTTTTTAGCAGAATAGAAAGAGAGATTAAGTATCGGGTTTGATTACCTGATTTGCAATTTGCAATTTGTGGGAATAAAAGAAAAAAATATATATCATCAAACCCTACGTGTAACATCTTTCATCTCCCATGACTCTTCCCTTTCCAAGACAGAAACAAGGAGACATGAACTTGAGTTATAGAACATGCACGAGACAATTATCAAGAGACATAAATTTCTTGCCCTAACCTAAACGTTGCACCTATGTAACGAACTTAGTAATTTCCCAACAAATAAAGAACCATGCTTGGACATAACTCGGATCAAGAGTTTCTCATACGATTTCAAGAAATCGATTTTATTGGAAATCTTGAAATAAAAATAAAACCAACAAGTAATTAAAACTATATACATATATTTGAAGACAGGAAAACGTTATCATGATTTCTTTATCAATTGTATACTTGTTATATTGCATCAATAGCCATATAGTCATAAAACTCAAAGTAAATTAATATTAACTGGCTTTGATCTCAAGAACAGATAAGAGGAGAAAAAAAAGAGTCAAGGAAACATAACAAAGAAAGGATTTATTCCAGTAAGCTACAGTGTGCTGCAACTACTTTACCTTAGGCCGCTGACCAAGCCTAAGCTCAAGATCCAATTCCTCTAAGCTGCAGAGGTTGATCATCTCCACTGACTTTTTCGATTTCACCACGAACGGTAATGATGATACTGATGAAGCATCAATCCTCCTCTTCTTGTAGATTCTACTACTCTCCTCTTCTTCCTGGTCCTTCTCATCATCATCAGATACCGCGGGACGAGCTCGTCTGACCACCAAATTCAAGCTGACAGATATGTCAGTACTTTCCACAACTCTTGAATGATTCTTGACCAACTCTTCTTCATCATTACTACTCCTTGGAGGGGAAGATGCAGAGTACCTCTGCCTTTTGTGATGTTGTTGCATCACAGTAGTACTAGATGAAGAGAAAGGAGGGAAAAAGGTCTTTTCACAAGAAAGGAGGGAAACCCTAGTAGGAGGTGAAGTTGGTGATGCAATGAGAGGAGGATCTAAATTAGGGTTAGGGTTGTTGTTATAAACCAAGGTGCAAACATCCTGAGGGTTAGGATAGTGATGAAACAAAGCATTTGTGAATGGATTGTTGTGATGATGATGTTGATGATCAAGAATCTGATGATGGGGAGGAGGAGGAGGGGTGGTACTAGTTGGGGATTGTTTTAGTCTAGCCCTATCTCTTCTATGGACATTCATATGACCACCTAGAGCTTGAGCTGACCTGAATTCTCTCTTGCAAAAGCTGCAAGAATAAGATCTTGGTGGCCATATGCACCCTCCTAAACCTCGGGCCGCATCCTCGGCAAAAGCTTGTTCTTCCCAAGAATCTTGATCATATGAAGATGAAGGGTTGGTATTCGTTGATGGTACTTGAAGAATATGAGAATTGCTCAAACTACTATGCTTCGTCTTTGTCCACATCCAATACCTAGCTTGCTCCATGAAGAAGAGTATACAATATAGATGTGTTTCAAGAAAGTGTGACTATAGATGTGTAATCAATATGAAGAGGTGTTAGGAGAAGAAGATGGATTGCTTAGGAAAGTCGTTTGGAAGGTGATGCTAACATTTCTGGAAGTTTTATGGTTGGTTTTCCAACACATATTCCATTGTATAGGGAGGGGAGAGGGTCATTTAATCTAGCTTTTGTTGTTTTATTATTTTTCTCAGCATTTTCTTGGAGAGGAGGGAGGAGTACAGAAAGAATTGTAATTGGGACATATGACTGGTGGTGGGTTTTTTTTTTTGTTACATAGATATAAAAAATTTAAACTCGATACTTAACCTCTCATCATTCTGTGAGTATCAGTGAATTATATACATGTCGTTTGTTAGTGGGGTCCGTGCTTGTGCGGTTTATGTGTGCTTGTAGACAAAATTGACCATATCTTTTCTGAATGAAATGTCCTCAGATCCTGCAAAAGACATGAATTTTGGTTTCTATTGTGTACAAATTCAGTTGCCTAGTGCCTACACATGCAACAGATGTAATGTAGCGGTCTCCAAAATTTTCCTTTCCCCCTAATTAATTTATGGGGTTTATTAAATTTGCTTATAATTTTATTTCAGCTTGTTGCAAGTACATTTGGCATTGCAATATTTGAAACATTCAACAATAATTTAAGATATTTTTGCTGGAAATTTTAATTCCATGAAGTGTACTTCGTCTTGTAATTCTTTAAATTCCTGAATAAGGTAAGTAATTTTCAACCTATTATCTTCTTCAGGATCTCATAAAACATTTTTTCATTGTAGATTTCATGGATTCATGTTGTGAATAATTACAGTTCATCTAGAACCATACTCATACAGTATAAAACATGCAATTGAAGGTATAAAACAAGAAGGAAAGGAAATTTACGTGGTTAGGCGCAGTAATGCTTACATTCACGAGCAAATTAAAGGAATACATTTTACTATGATGAAAAGCAGGTACAAAATATAACTTCGGGCCGGCCCTACGAACTCTTGAACCTAACGGCTCGGACACGCCTATGCTCGCACATGACCAGATGAGTTAGAGTGAAAAATACAAGGAAACTTACCATTCATGTGTGAACGGGTTTCATTTGCTAAATAAATATGTATGTAAAGTTATTTTTATTGCATTCGTGGCAGAATTTTTCCTCCGACTTGAACAAATGATGTAAGAAGTCAACAGGTGAAGACTCTAAAGATTCTTATTGGACTGTTGCTTTTGTATGCAACGTGGACCTAATTTAACTCAATTTACAAATTAAGTAAAATCTTTTCCAAAAACTTGTAATATTTATCGTATAAGCTCTTCTTCTTTTCTGATAATCGAGACTTCTAATTAAGGTAGAATAAATTTATTTATTTATGCGCTTGTGAGGTTCTTTCTCGATCTTTTAATTACGCAAATCTTAAATTACCTATCTCAATTTCTCTGTCTTTTTAATCTTTATTTTTTATTTTGGTAATTTGCATTTTGCTAGCGAAAATGGTCGCTCCCTTAAATTGAATTGTGGCCCTAGGCCTGCAAACCTTTCTATCATGTAATTTAACCCATATATCTAATAGAAACATTTAATTTAAGCCACTTGCTTCGAGATTATCTAATAGAAAATTTGACAACGAGCTTATAATTGGCATCTTATGCAATATCTATTTTTTACGATTCAATTTTTGAGTTAATTAAGAATATAGTTAATTTATATCGAAAAAAATATAGGTAATTTTCTATTTGTTTTTAAAAAAAAAGAAAACCAATATATACAAGAGTAACATAATTCAATCTCACACCATAAATTTTCTTATAAAAAAAGAAAAATTGACAAGCATTTTGAACTCGAGACTTTCTCTTCTTTATTTTGTAAAAAGTATTATTGAGTTATAATTCATTGGTGATTAATATCGGAAAGGAAAAAGGATACGAATTCGCATAAAAGTACACGTGTATAAGATCCAAAAGAACAGACAATTAATGATGGATCAAAATTCATTGCTGCTCTTGGCATTAAGAAAATGAAAATAATGCGTAAGGTCTAAGTCATCGAAAAGAATACAAATAATTATTTAAGCTATTAATTTGAAAGTTCTGGCAACCTCTTCGGAAATATATATTTCCATAGAAAGATAAGGAAGTTGGGAATATTAATTAATTGCGAGTAATTGCTCTTAGCATCAATTGATATATGTTTATTTATTTATCTAATTTTTGTATGATTGAAGATATGTGATAATGAAAGGTACTTAAACTATTCATGTGCGGGGGAGTGGGGAGTGGGGAGTGGGGACAAATAACACCACGTTTGGTTGTGACTATGACACTAAGTGACCGGACTACAGTAGAAACTAGATACTACCAAACGAGAAACCAACAACACCACTTTCAAATCTGAATGAAGAAAGGTAGTGTTATTTGAGTTTCGGCCCACGAGAGAAAGGTTTTGCTGTTGTATAGGACATGATAATTTGTCTAAAATCATCACATATAATATATGATAATCGACAATTACGGTGTATATACAACCCGCAAAACCGCCCAACCTGCCAATCCATACCGATCCAACCTGTCTGAACCCGCATAACCGCTCAATCCACTAAAAACCAACCTGCTCCAACCTTCAGGCTGGCGGGTCGAGATCTCAAAAGCCGCATATACCCTGTATGTATACACATTTTTTTACACATGTAATACTTTTAATAATTCATTAACCCTAACTATGTAAGCATCTCATTCTTTTGCAGCCGCACACTCACTGTATTGAGAAATTATTTGTAACTTTAATTTCAATGTTTTTTAATCTCATAATGATATTTAATTTTCATTCATTTTGAATTATAGGTTAATGGGCCTATGGAATTTAACAAAAAAAACAATTCATTATTTTGGGCTGGTAGTAGCCCGGGAAGCAATGAGTTTCTTGACGGGTTCAATCCACCGACCCGCCATAACCGTCCCAACCCGTTCTGACCTGCCCTGCGCGGATATGAGTGGGCGGCGGGTCTTGATATTGCAATCCGCCAAAATGCGGTTTGGAGGTCGGGTTGGGCCAATATTGGATCCAACCCGACCCGTGAATACCCTGCGGACAATATTAAAGCAGAGTAGTTGTTAAAGAAAAGAATTTATTAATATAATTTGTAAATAATAATAATTGAAAAGTAAATGTAATTGTAAGTCTTGAGATACCGGAATAAAAAGAAAAGAAAATAGAGCTACTTACTAAGAAGGCTTCACTGGGCTTGAATTTAAGGCCCAACTCTAAATCATCTACAACATTAAGAGCGGATGGTGACCAGTATTTGCTGAAGTCTTATGTGTAGTTATTTATGGACCTTTCTTTGTCTACTTACCCGAAAAATACAGATAATTTTCATGTACTTTTCTTATACATTAAAATATTATTGTTTGAGAAGAAAAGGTATTGTGAATTAGTCATTATCGTAAATTTATTGATTATAATATATTAGGTGCAACTGGCTATTCTACTTTTAAATTACAACTTTCACATTACAAATTTGATACGTATTCTCTCAAATTCGAATCCTATATATACAGCTATGTTAAAATTTATGAGGGGAATTTTACCATCCTTCAAAGTCATATCCGGCTCAAATCTAAAATAATGAGCACCTAATGTAATGACCGGATATCGGGATGGTCTATTCTTGTAATTAAGGAACATAAACTTAATTATCCTTTTTCCACTTTGCTTGAAATTTCATTAACCTCATGCTATAGGCTCTTATTCATATTCATATAAATAATATTTGCAGCTATTCCTTTCTCCATTATAATAGTAATATTTTTGTTCAACTCGTACCATTTTTCTTTCTTCCAATACTATCTATACACGGTAATTGTTGAATTTCGCCCTAATTAAGCTAGGTTTGCCTTCAAGTTTAATTTGTAATAAAAAACCATTAAAATCATAAATGTCGATCAACTAACTAATAAGTACATATTCTTTTTATGAAATAGTTCATAATCGCGATCAATCTATTGTAAAAAAATCATAAAATTCCTTCCTGTACCTTACCATATGTCTTTAGCAAGACTTCGGTTCAACCATTTGACTGGCGTACAGAATTTTCCACCATATCTATCTCCTAATTAAATAAAAAGATCCTTCAATAAATAAAAATAATTAAAAATAAAAAACCAGCCAAGATATTTGGTTGAACATCACCATCCTACTTTCACTTAAAAAACACAAAAATCCTACATAATATTAATTAATTAAGAGCGTACTACTAGTAAGTAGTAACTAACACGGCAAGGAAGTAGAATACTCATCCCTGTTTCGTGGATTGTTATGCTTGTCACCTTCTGTGTGCATATTGTGCGACGCAGTATTACCAAATGGTCCTTCTTCTCCTTACTACGTTCATACCAATTAGCTTGTCACAAATATGTAATATATTCCCAATCAATTAAAAGATCCCATTTGAGTATATTGTTGGGGATTGAAGATGGATGGTTTATGGAGCCTAACTTTCTCAATTCTCCGCTCATATTCAAGAATTGAATGAACTCTTTAGTGTCCGTTGTCTCATTTGAATGGAATACTTTCACTCCAGTATTATCCGACATGAAAGAAAATAACTCTTCTACTTGAACATAAGATACAAATTAATGGTGAATAATGACTGGCTGTTTTTATTTTTTACTAACAAAAAGATGATGTTCTTCCTTTATGCAAGCCGAACACTAATCAAGCCCAAATACGAAGACGACCATTTTCAAAAAGCCCATGTAGAAATAAAGGCAGATAAATTATGATCCGCTAAGCGAAAAGGACCTTAACCCATTAAATTTAAGTTGATTGGGCTTGAAACAAGAGAGTTCTATAACAAAGCCCAATTACCAAATACGGGCCGTTTTATAACCAACTAATTTCAAGCCACTTGAACAAACTAACTTCAATCCATTTGAACAATTTTATATTCTGCAGGTTAGGCATGAATCGCATGATTCGCTTTGCAAGTTCCACCACGTGTATTCGAAGAAATGCTCGCCAGAGAGCTTCCAATTCCACTGAGCTAGCCGGCACTTTTGTATTTTGGGTCTCCTTCCCACATTTTTTTAATTTTATTTTTCATGGATTGAGGTATCTTCCCATGTTGAAAACAACCAATGTGTTTTTGAATTTACATTTCTAGAAGCCGGCATTGGGATCTCCACTCTACCTGCAGCTTTCATGTCTGTAATTTTTTTACATGTTTTCTACCTCCAACTCCAACCAAACACAAGAAATCTTGATCCCTTCTTTATATAATATTCATGGTCGCATCTTCTTTCTGTTTGTTTTTATTATGGCCCTAGTTGCCTACCTTAGCTGTATAAGAAAGATCACCCTCACCCACCTGCTTAAAACAAGGAAAAAATCCTCCACTACCTAGTACTACCACCTATTTGACAAAAAGCATGGCAGAAGAGAAGTTGGGTCGTAAAGACCAAAGATGGTCTCTTGATGGTATGACCGCACTTGTCACTGGTGGAACCAGAGGAATTGGGTCTGTTTCTCAGATGATATCTGTGTTTTTTGTTTCATGACTGAATATTTCCCCCTTTTTCCTATGTGGGTTTTGATGGAGGTGGATTATTTTTGTATTTTTTTTGTGGGAATTCAGATATGCAATCGTTGAAGAACTTGCAGGATTTGGGGCAAGAGTACATACATGTTCGCGTAACGACGTAGAGCTGAATGAGAAGATTAAGGAATGGGAAGCTAAAGGGTTTAAAGTGAGTGGGTCTGTTTGTGACATGAGTTCTGCAGATCAGAGGCAGCAGCTTATGGATACAGTCTTCTCTGTTTTTGATGGCAAGCTCAACATCCTTGTAAGTTCTTAGCTTTCTACAAAACAAAAATTGACATCAAACAGATCCTAAACATGTTGTTGTAGTTGTTGCATATGCTGCTGTTAATGTGTTAAATTGAACCATACACCATCTGTGTATCAATTTGAAACTTGACTTTTTGATTTTTTTTGCTTTTTCATCAATACGATCAAGAACTATATCAGACAAAAGTAGATCTTCTGGTCTGTAATGTAGCAAATTTTAGACACTATAATTAAAGTCAAGTTGACTACCAAATTTGTCAATATTCAGGTGCTCTGCATCAAAAAAAGTCCAAACGTTCCTTCTCAATTGTAATTCAAAAGAAGAGTAACCTTCTGACATTTCTTGTGGCTTAACTTGGTTTTGTTTCAGGTGAACAATGCTGCCAGACTTACAATGAAACCTTGTATAGATCATACTCCTGAGGACTACTTGATGGTAACCAGAACGAATCTCGAGTGTCCTTACCATCTATCTCAACTTGCATATCCGTTCTTGAAAGCGTCAGGAAATGGAAATATTGTTTTTATCTCCTCTGTTGCTGGCCAAGTCGCCGTACCTCTACTATCAGCATACTCTGCAACCAAAGGTATACTGATTCACATGTATAAAACCCTGACAACTAGTGCTTAACATGTACCTCTAGTCTCCATCACGATCAAATTCCGAACACATTTTTCCCTTCTTCAGGAGCAACCAACCAATTGACTAGGAGCTTGGCAAGCGAATGGGCAAAGGACAACATTCGCACGAACACAGTTGCACCAGGGGGCATCCTGACCACCTTCATTCCAAATGTTGTACCACTTCTTTTGCCTGTTCCTTCCTTTTGTTTTTGTTCAACAAATGAGTTTGTCAACTAACAATAAGTTAATGTCAGTAGTTCCACACTCGCGCTCTTCAAACAAATTGATTATGATATTATATATATTGTTTGGAAATCTGTTCAGGATCTTGAGGTGATCAAGGAATATAGTTTGATGTATTCGGTGACTCCAATGAAGCGCATAGGACAACCGAACGAGGTTTCTTCGCTGGTGGCATTCCTCTGTCTTCCTGCTGCTTCATACATCACGGGACAGGTCATCTGTGTGGATGGAGGATTTGCTGTCAACGGTTTTTAGGCAAGCATTTCTTGTTGTAGCTGAACCCAGATGTTGTTCTTCGTTGTATGCAGCTTTTGTTTCATTATTTTAGTTGTCATTAACAATGTGTGTTTTGAGATTTGGGAATGTTTATATTAAAACGATTAAAATCATGTTATAGTTATTAATTGTTTTACAATTGGAGAGAAAAAAAAAAGGTGGTGCTCAGAAAATGAAGGCATTATCACTGGATCATATGATAGTGGTTGAACCCTCATCTCTAAATCAGCGTTTTGCTCATAGTTTTTGAATTCCATTATAGGCCCATTATAAAAAGAAATGAAATGAAATTCAAAGGAAATTCGTGGGCCAAGATGGCTAAAAAGTTCAAACCATCAAGCCCATCTAATTCCAAAAACCCTCGCGTGGTGATTGGAGGAGGAGTTCATGAGAAAAGGAATGCAATTGGGACAGATCTAGAGCTTTTATTTTTGGTAACAAGGACAGATCTAGAGTTCTTCACAGAGTCGTTTTCAATATGATTAGTTGTAATCAATTTAGTATTATTTTGAAATGCAATTAAGATGATAGAAGTTGATCTGCAAAAGTAGAGGAATGGGTGGGATATGGTTGTCCATGGCTTTTTGTTGAAACCCCAGAAACAACAGAGGAGGGAGATGAAGCTTTTTGTGCTCAGCACGTGGGAAAAAGATGGGCGCTGGTCACCTATTAATTTTTTATGTCGAGTAGAGGAGGATTGACGCACCTGGTTTCGCCACGCATCAGCTGACAGCTTATTCGAATGTACTATTACTCTATTAAACTTACATGGGACCACGTGTCAAGCAGTTAGGTTAGGAGGTTTGAGGTACGAATCCATCTTCCAGAAACTTCCGTCCAGACTCGTGTCATAAGATCAAAGCCAAAGCAATTTGCGTTTGAGGCCAATATCTCGTCACGTGTCCCATGTACCTACGTGGTATCCTACGTTGGCAAATTCTCCAGCCACCTTCGCCAACCTTTCCAGAAACTTCCGCTGAGCACAAACCTCTGAATGGAACATTGTAGGCAAGAGGCCAGACTCCCAATACGTGTCCTATTATTACGTGGCATCCCACATGGCACCCTCCACGTTCCAGTAATTGATACACCGTCGCCTCGCCATTTTTAAAATATTGGTAAATCGAGCGAATCCAGACTTTTTAAACCTTTCTTTTCATCACCTATCAAGGTAAGATGCGTCAAGAAGATGGAGGAACAAAAAAAGACGGTAGTGTACATGTGTGGCTATTTACCGGGTGTATCACCGGAGAAATCACCGATACTTACTCCGGCGCCGGTACATTTCGGGACCCATGCAAGTGACACCTGGAAAGACGTTTGTGGTGGTGGTTGTGGATTCGCCTTGGCGCTTTCAGGTTCAGTTTTCGTTTCCCCTAATAACGGTATTAACTAACAGATGAGTTATGATTATTTTTCCTTAATTGGGTTTTATCTGGAATTAGGAAATGGAAAGCTGATAACTTGGGGATCGGCGGATGATGAAGGTCAAACTTATTTGACCAGTGGAAGGAATGGGGTAATGATTTGATGATTTTGGTTTCTGGGTATTCTTTTTTCGATGGTGTTTGGATTGAATTTGTGTTTGGTACTATTCTGCAGGAAACTCCAGAAGTGTTTCCTCTTCCATGTGATGCTTCGGTAGTGAAGGCTGCTGCTGGGTGGTCTCACTGTGTATTAGCTACAGGTACTTCCTATGTTTGTTCTTTGCTGTCACGGAGTAGATGACATATCTTGCTGTTCTCTTTATAGTTAATGATAATCCTAGGATCGGGTGAGGGTACTTCTGTCTTTTGGCGTGTTGACGTGACGATCTCCTTGATCTTAAGTCACCTGTAAAGCGCGGGAGAGCCGGAGGGGGTCTCCGCCGTAGAATCTCCAACGATCAAGTATCGTGAAGATTGTAAGCAGTAGGGAGAGATACCGGGATAGTTATCGGTTTCGTGTAGGCGTGTCTGTGAAAACTGCCCTCTCCCTGTCCAAAGGTGAGGGGGTATTTATACCCCAGTCCTGCGGGTTATCGAGGACATGCGGGGCCGGGGCCGGGGCCGGCACATTGAATGGAGAAGCGGCGCATTTAATGCTCTTAAGCGCTGCATTAAATGCTCTCACATCCGTCATAAATGCAGCACAGTAAGTGATGATGGTCCTCAATTTCCGCATGCCACGTGGCTCAGATGGGATAACGGTTACCAACATCACCAGTAGGGTATTTACCTGTTGAAACCAGTACGTCCGATATGGTCAGTTGATGTAGTCTTGGTTGCCGTGGATAATAGATACCGGACTGTATGAGTATTGAGATCCCCGTTGATGATGAGTTATAGCCGGTAATGTACTCCTGAAGGACTCTGTCGGTACTACCTTGTCAGATAGGAAGTAAGGGTACCGGGTCGGTGAAATGATAGGAATGCCTCTTGCATATCTTTATGTATTATCAGTTAATCATGCAGAGAACTTGTTATATTGAGAATGTATGTATAAACATTTCAATTTGTGAAGAATGGATCCTTTTTTGCTTATGTGATTGTTTGTTTCGAGAAATTGTAATTAGCTTAGTTCATTATGTACTTTCCATTTAAGTATATGAAAGAAATTGATAAGGCTTGATTTTCTATTCCACCAGAATATATCTATATATACAAAGTGTATATCCTTAAATAGGATACTGAAATTAATTCCATATCAATCTAATTAATTCCTATATATACGTAAATAGAAACTACATAACTGGAAATTAAATATCTATTTGTTTCCATATCTCAACAGTATGTACATTTCGTTAGTATGATATGAGATTCTCTTCTGGCGGCCTTATGGTATTAGTAACTTCTCTAGTGAATTCCCTATGCAGAAACAGGGGAAGTTTACTCATGGGGATGGAAGGAGTGTGTTCCAACTGGAAAAACTACCACTGATCCGGTTAGCGAGCAGAATAATCATGTCAAACAGAATGGAGTACTGGCTGAACACGGTAATTTTCAATGAAATGATTAAACTTCATGGGCTGTTTTCAGTCAGCAATTGTCACACAGATTAACAACTTTTAACTTGTGGAACAGTTTCTCATTCTGACAGCAGAAAGAACGGGGAGGAGATTGTAAAGCGACGAAAAGTATCAGCTCCTAAAGAAGCGTGTGAAAGTCCACCGTCTGGTGAGGATTTTTTCACAGCATTCCCATCTCTTATAACCCTTGGTCATGGAGTAAAGATCACCTCTGTGGCAGCTGGGGGGCGCCATTCCTTAGCACTGTCAGGTAGGCAAGAGAAGTAGCTACTTGGGCGACAGCAGTATATCGCATTTTCAAATCTAAACTTCAATCTTCTTTTTGTGGTCACTCTACATAGTTTTGTAGGTTAGGTGAAGTACCAAGTAGGTTTGTATGAAGCACAAGCGTTTTGATGTAAATCAAGACACTGATCATGAAAGTTTCAGATATGGGACAGGTTTGGGGTTGGGGCTACGGTGGCGAAGGACAGCTTGGTTTGGGAACCCGGATTAAAAAAGTGTCTTCTCCTCAGCTCGTACCATGCGTCGAGCTGTCTGCTTCTGGAAACGACAGGTCCTTAGTTGTGCATCAAGGGAGTATGAGTTCGACGGCAAAGGTTGCCAAATACCCTGGAAGTTGTGTGAAGGAAATTGCTTGTGGAGGTCGACACAGTGCGGTAATAACAGGTCAGCGTCTGATGGCTGGTAGTTTAGTGAATTGATTTTGGAAGGGATCGAGAAGAATTTATTGGACTATTGTTGTGTGAACCATCTTTACACATATTTGCAATGCAATTTCCCTAGGACCATATTCTAAAATTGTGATTGATTGTTGATTTTACTATCTGACAATGGTAAGGAGGTTTTTACCTGTTCCACAAAATGGATACTGAGAAGAAAACTTTGAAGATAGTTCTTCATCAATTTCGTGTCAAGTCACTGCTCTCAACACCAAACCTCCACCCTTTGGTACAGAATTGTCTGATTTATGATAAAGTAATAAAATTCTGACACTCTTGTGTAACAATCGTCATCTTTTTCGTGTTGTAGATGCTGGAGCATTACTCACATTTGGCTGGGGACTCTATGGACAGGTGGGTTCCTTAAGAATGAAAGAGCCGTCTTTTCACTCTCTGTTTTTGTCTGTATGCAAGTTGGCAACGTTCTTAAGAAGCTGATTCTCTCTTGCGCATTCTTGTGATGCAGTGTGGGCAAGGAAATACAAATGATCAGCTGAGGCCAACTTTTATATCTTCTTTGAAGGGGATTCAAGTGGAAAGGATTGCAGCTGGACTGTGGCATACTGTATGTGTAACTGTCGATGGCGACGTATATACATTTGGGGGTAACCAGTTTGGACAGCTGGGAACAGGAGCTGATCAACTTGAGGCACGTCATTTATTTTGTGGTCATGGAAATGCATTATTTTTCTCTCAGCTTGACAATTCTTTTAGATTTTTATGCTTGGCTTGTGATGTGGTGTGATGTTTAACTGAAAGAGACTTATACTTCAGACTCGACCGAGACTTCTAGATGCTCCTAGTCTGGAGAGTAAGCATGCGAGTAGGGTTTCCTGTGGAGCTCGACACAGCGCCGTTCTTACAGGTATCACCCGATAACTACTCTGGTCATTAAGCTTGTTTATCTGCGGCCTTACTCGGTACTAATTTTTTCCTTTTCTGTTCTTTTGTAGAGGAAGGAGAGGTGTTTAGCTGGGGTTGGAACAAGTATGGACAGGTACGATATTTTATTGGATTAACATCTCCTTTCTCATTGACAATCACTGATGTCAACCATAACTCGGCTTTATACGCTTGTTTAACAGCTTGGTCTAGGAGATGCTATCGACCGTAGCACCCCTTCTCAAGTTCCTATCGACGGATGTCAACCAAAATATGTCGCCTGCGGGTGGTGGCACACACTTCTGCTAGGGGAAGCACCAACCTGAGCCGCGCTTCATCTAAGATGAAGATTATGACAAAGCTGACAGTTTCTCTTGGGTAACGCCATGAGTTTTATGTAGGCTTAGTTTTGTCAAGACATTACAAGCTCGTGGCCCCTGTTGTTTTATTGCTTTATTTGTTCTTTCTTTGCTGGAAGAGTTTGATACTTTGATCATCTTTTCACGTTTCATTGCAAGAAAACATTCAGACAACTAGGTTATGTACAACATAGTAATTGTATTGAAATACTAGTGTTTGCAATAAAAGTTCAAGTTTGGTTTGCTTCAATTCCATGAAATTTCCAGGCTTTTTCAGCATGCTTGAATACTTCTGATAATAATCAAATCTTGCTAGAGATTGGTTGGGTTTTCCTCTGTAATAGCTGCATCAGCGGCCAGAAAATATCCAGTCGGTGAAAACCCTTGCAAGCCTGCGTTTATATGATGGTAAAACATGTTAGATGCGGGAAACTATCGCCTTATGAATGAAAAATTGTCTTAGTGGTTATTACCTCAACAATGAAATGCGCCCACGTGTTGTTCGATCTGCTTTCCATTACGCCCTTCAGGACTGTTAGTTGTAGATCACGAATCACTTGGGCTATCTCCAAGAATAGACCGTGATCGTTGCACAGCATCTGCATCCGATGTTACTTGAGCAAATTTATCCACGAAAATACAATGCAGAAAGTAAAAACTGAAAGCAGACAGAGTCAGACCTCAATAAGCATGTGTCCTGGATGCGCAAGATCCTCTACCACTATAGGACACAACTGGAGCTCACTTCCAAATTCAAAGGCCAAGCTCGTTCCAGCTTCACATGATCTCCGATCCTTCCGTGATGAGACCTATAAAATAGTCGAGCTTATAGTCTGTCCAATGGAATCTGATACCTTCATGTGTATTACAAATAGGGACAAAGAATCTGAAATGGAAACTATTCTAAAACTATGCTTTCGAAATCTCCACATTCCTTTCTCAAGACTGTTAGCACCTCCCATTGAACATAAGCCCACACTACTTCCAGAATCTAACAGTCAAGACTGAGAAGACAACAGACTGAATTTTTATTTTTTATTTTTAAAAGAAAACTTTATTCCATGCATGTGCCAACCCTAAATAAAAATTAATAAATAATCGGAAGGGAAAGTCCCACAGGTATATTAGCATGCATAGACAAATTGAGAGGGAATTGCGATAATACCTCGTCGTCCACCCAATCCCCCAATTTCTGAGCTTGTTCAGTAACACTTCTTAAATATAGCATGTGTTTTATGGTTTGGTCCAAGAGGCCATCAATGCTACACTGTATTTGTGAATCAATGAGAATGTAAACAACAAAATACAAATAGAAGAGTAGTAAGGTATGGCTAGTGGGACATTGAGAGAAGACTTACCTTTGTACCATTTGGAACAAGTTCCCTCAGCTCCTTGACACGATCCTGGATGAGCTGCCTATCCCTTGGTCTCGGCTTGTGATTGTTGCCAGGCTTAGCTCTCCTCCTGGTATTTGACATCTTCTGTCCCTTCCTAGAGTGAATATGATTGTGTTCTTGCCCATCATGTTCTTTGTCAAACATTGTGTGCATTATGTCCTTCATAAAAGCTGGAGTAGCATTAGAACTAGTGCCTCTAGAAACGACGAAAGCAGATGTGACCTGGCTCCCTGGTCCAGATTCATCCTCCACTAAAGCACTTGCATCAGTTGTGTTTGGTGGTTGAGATGAAGAAGTAGGGAATCTGGGTGAGCTAGTCGACTTGGAATTGTCACACATGTCAGAAGAGGTATCATCTGAACCACTATACAAATTGGTAACAATAGGTTCTAACAGATCTTTAGAATAACATCCTTTAGCAACCCAAGGAGACTCAGCTCTGTTACTGCGGTCACTGTGGTAAGGACGCTCGACGAAAGATGTATCCCACGGCTTTTCATGGGTCTGACTCCAGAAAGCTGATCCAAGTGCTTTATGCAACTCGCAATCCTGAGGAAAGCTAAGAACACTCGTCACATTGTTAGCATCCATGAATTCAGTTGGCTTCCATTCCACATCTCCTGAAGAATAAGCATTCATGATGCTGTTTAATGACTCTCCAAAAACCCCACCAGCATAATCATTATTATAGTCAGAATATGTTTGTAACTCTCCCATCAGACAAGATAGCTCAAACAGCTTACTCTCCACCATCTCCAGCTGCATGGAATCCATAGATCCTATGGGAGATACTTCAGGGAATATATCTGAGGGGGAGAAGCTTTTGCTTCCTCTTTCATCTTCAAAAGTTTCTGGGAAACTCTCACTATCTAACTTGTTGCAGTTAATATCCATGGATGGATACAAATCTTCAGATTTCACTAGGTTAATGGCAACAGTTGATGGCACATTGAAGGTATCAATGGGCTTAGACGCCAGTGAAGATGGCGATTGAGGTTTAAAATCCCTACTTGAGGAGATAGTATTTCCTCCAGTACGGTAAAGACTATTGAGTCTACATTTGATAAAAGCGACCATTTCAGTATCTTCGGGAACCTGAACACTCAATAGGAAAAGAAAGCCACATATTAGATGAGAAGTTTTACCCACACGAACGCATGCCTGCAGCACCAGCACCAACAAGCTAATATATTCACACAGAATCACATATCAGAAGTAATACCCAGCAAGTCAACAACCTTAGTCCTTTATATGGAAAAGGGTACATTACAAACAAGTAGATTACAGTGGTCAGAAATCACCACGCCTCCTAGTACTGCTTTATTCAAGACAACTGCATGATAAACTTTACCAAGTACAATTAAGGTGGATCCTAATGGGTACAGAGAAATTTGTCAATTTAAAAAGCAAAACCCCACCAGAATGGAAGATGCACTCAGTAAGGGACAAAAATGCACCTCTTCCAATGACCCAAGCTGCAAAACTCCATGGGGAAGTATAGGTACCAGCAAAATGGTCTGCACAAGAATGATAAAGCGCAAACATGTTATCCATTTGGAGGTTAACGTTTGATTTGAGCAGCTAAATCAAGCATGCTCAATCAGATCCAAGCAAACAAATACGGTGCCCACCTATCGTCTAGGAAAGATGCAAATGAGGTCCCAAATGGACTTAATTGATGGCTGACTATAACTCAAAAAAAAGTTAAACTAACCTTGATTCCTGATGCAAACTGAAGCAGCCATTCGTCTGGGCACTGCCCACAGAAAGAATTGTGTAATTGTGAGGCACTTGGTTTTTTTATGGAGAAAGGAAAAAAATCCATACTCATCAATGTTATTATTTAGAAAACGTACCTGTGGAACTAATTCGGGGTGGATCTCATCACCAAAAATATTGCTGAAGGAAACCCAACAGTGGTTCCCTGTAAACGCCACTTCACCAACAACCCTGAAATTTTTTAAATTCAACATCAAACATCAACTCCCATTAACAATAAGATATAAAATTGTGCAAAAATCTATCAAACAAGCCGTACCCTTCTCCGAACACATACTGAAGATGAGACATATCAACCGCCACATTTCCAATTTGAGTTTCCTCATAGCTACAATTTGATGAGCTCACTTCAAACTGTAACACATCAGTTGCCGTGTGGGAGGAAACCCCATCCAACATGTTCACCATGGGTTTTCTTGGTTTTGGATAATCAAAATACCCATCCTCCCAAGTCAAAATTCTGGAAAGGAAATGACATTAGATAGCATACTTGACAAAACTGATTGTGGTGTTCATTAAGGCTTAACATTAGCAAGAACAGACAAATTTATTCCCATAAAAATATATTACTAATGTCAAGTGATAAATAAGCAATATTTAGATAGCTTAATGTGCGGTATTCTTGTCCTCATATATATAGTCCGCTTACATCACAATCATCATCTCATACATGCTCAGAGCTCACACAATCAACAACAATAACTTATGCAAGCATCTCAATCACTAAATATCAATTCCATTTTCTGCTCAATGAAACTTCTTCAATCACACTACATATGTCAATTATTTGCTCTAAAATGATCTAACTCTGTAATAAGGTCATGCAGAAAAAAAACAGCAACCGAACCGAATGTACTGTAAGTTTCAACTGATTTGATCGGCATCTAATTTTGGGGGAAATAAAGGACTCCAGGTCAAATGAAGTATATGAAAGAACATGAGGGAAAATGGTTCCAACTTACATTGGGCTCCCATGTCTAAGCTTCCAAACCACTGCATAATTCCAACAAGAATCATGGCAAAGACTTTTCAACAACTGCTTCAATGCAGTAGTTCCCATTCGTTGATTTTCTTTTCTTCTCAACTAAAACACAAAAAATCTCTAGAATTACATACAACAAACTCTCGCCAGATTATGAATATCGGTAAAAACCTTTCACTAACTACCCCGATAAGACCCTCGCCCAGCTTGTTTTATCCGCAAACCTGCTCTCCGTTTTATTGGTGGATTAAGCAACAATAGCCCCATCTTAACTATCTAATAGTCTACCACTCCTTCAACAAAAACCACAAACTTATGAAAATATATCACAACACTTCAACTACGTAAAACAACACACTAATCTCAATCTCAACCTTTTCGTTTGAGCAATCCATGAAAACAACCGTAATTAGACTTATAAATGAAGAAGACTCCACAACAAACCCAAACTAGCTCGGTTTCGTAACTAAAGGGCAAGTCGTTTAAGACACTCCAACGAAGACGTAAAATGGAACGCTGAGCTCGATCAATCCTTGAAAACAAACTGCAAGCAAGCTTATACGAATACTCGCGAGCTCCGGAAACGGAAACCTCCACGAAGTTTCGCGCTACAGCTCCTGAAAAACACAACAGGAAGTAATTTGAGCTAACAACGCGCGATCCAAGAGAACGAGAAATGGAGAAAAAGCTAGAAAGTGCTGTAAAGAACCTGAGTTGGATGAGAGAGAGGATCAGAGATGCTCGAGATATTCAAATTCGTTGGATTCCATAACTTTTGATGATGAGTGTGCGCAGAGGCGGGCGGGATATTTGTAAACGGCGGGGAGTTTTCTGAGATGAGAAGAAATTGGAAAACCAATTGATTTTTTCAACTCTGAATTAAAAAAGAAAAGAAAGAAGAACTTGTTGTGATGTGAGTGGGTTTTTTTGTAGGCCCGTTTTATATAGGCCCTTCGCCACCGGTAACCGGTCAGTTGCTTCCTCTCCTCTCGCTTTCCGGATTTCAAATCTTCTCACAAAAGTCAGAAGAATTCATTAACTGGATTCCGTAGGATTCCAGCCAGCATCTCAGCCGGAAGCAAATTATGGAATATTAATTCCTGCAATTTGCTTTGACTTTGGTGTTAGGAAATGTATGATTGGACCGTCCATGCCGCATATGTATAAACAACAATTTTCGCAGTGAGATGCGTATAATTTTTGGACTAACTTGCACACTACTTTGGACTAAACATCAATAATCAATAAAATACTAATGAGAAATTCTGATATAGTTATAATGTTATTATTTGAATTGTAACGTCATTAAATAGATCTAATAGTTAGTTACTAATACGATATTAAAATTAAAATGACTGTTATATCACTGTAAAAAATACTAAAATATTATTATAGTAATAGATTAATTAAATAGCAATTCCTACAAAGTAAAATAATTAAATTTTCGAGTCTAAATCTCTTAATTTCTCATCCGTTACAAAAGGAAAAGAGAAAGCATGGAGGGAAAGAAAAAGAAAATTAAAGAAGGAAAGAGTGATAGCTACATTTAAACTGTTAATTAATTAATATGGAGTGCTACTTATCAGTTGAAGACGGGAACAGCTGTATTTGTGTCAGAAAACACCATACTTATCACATGCGCAGAAGATGATAACCTGTACTGCTTTTCATTGACTATAAGCAGTTCTAAAAATAAAACGTGATGTGATCTGTTGGAAGCCAAAGGTTAAGGAGGAAAATTATTTCATACTAGTAAAAAAAAGTTAGGTATAGGTATACTAACCAACCACATGCCCAATTTTTATGTTTGATTTATTCTCTTCTTTTTCTATCGGCGGGACGATATTTCTATATGAAATTAATATTTTATTTATTTATTATTTATTATTTTAGTTCATTTATCTAAATACGGATATAATTAATCATGACATGTTATTCAACATAAAATATTTTTTAAAAGTAGTTTAGTTGAATTGGTGCGATAATAAATTAAAAATTAGAGAACAACTGCTCGTAGCTGCCCAAACGTCGGCTTGAAAGTGACCCGATCTTGAAGGATACAATGGATTCACGAAGATGTTGTCATTAAATTAAAGACTATAAAATTAAAAAAGAGTTGAAATTCGTATAATTAACAGTTGATAACAACAATAACTATTATAGAAAGAGGAGAGAGTTTTTCTTTGATACTAAAAGGCCAACCTTACAGATTATATAAGGAGTCATATTTTTCATTTTCGTTCTTGTCTAATTGATAGAAGTGGAGCCACGTTTGACAACTTTAATTAAATTGATTAAAGTAATTAAAATTACTTAAAATTCGAATTAATTAAAACTTAAACAACTTTGCATTTACTTTTTTAAGTTAAAAATAACTTAATCATTAACGTATCAAAGTAAAATCAAAGTTACTGTTCACGACGCCCGACAGCAAGAAAAAAAGTGGGACCGAAAGCCAATCTCTAACCGTACGAACATGAACATGTGGGTGGGGCCCTGTAGATGCTACTCTAACCGTACACGTGTCCATTTTAGTAACCCAAATCAATTACTCTCTTGGGCAATCACATGACCAGGTCCCTACTTCAAAATCCAAACGCTTAAACTTTTTATAGAAATTAATCAATGGCGTGTAGATATATATTGATAATTTTGAAACGGGTATGAATTATTTGAGAATATAATACCTCGAGTCCTTAATAAATTTAGAACCGTGACGTAAACGATTCGAATGATTCTGCTCTATCTATGGATAATAAGTGGATCTTTTCCACTCCTTCTATGAATATTTGAAAAAGACGTCGGAAATTCTCGACGTATACGCTCTGATAATCAAGTCAATCAATTACAAGTATATAGTAAAATATATCGTCGACATGCATAGTGCATATAAATATATATACTTACTCTTTAAGTAATTAGCATCCTGCAATTATAATTAATTTGGCCGACTTACTGTGGTTTGCTTGCCATTTGCTTGTGCATGCCGCATGCCGTTAGGTTGTGCTGCAGGCTTTGTGCCGTCAGCATGCTTGCCGTTAGCTTGCATGCATAGGGAAGGTAGTATATTAAATGCGTTCATGATTAAAATATTTTTTCAATATATAATGTACTAAATCAATTTTGTTACTGATTCAGTTCGTTGTATATTCATTTTTTATATAAGTAAATCTCTTTAAAATCGATCAATATTTAAATAAAATTAATTTTAAGTAAAACATAGAAGAGTTAAAAATAAAATATCCATATCATATTATTTTCACCAATAAAAAGACGCGCCCACAACTTTTGTCCAGAAACAAATGATCCACTAACCATGTCCGTTTGCGGTTATTGGACCAACATTATAATAGTTTCCTATCACTATGTTGCATTCTCTTTATCCCTTTTTCTACTGTTTTCTAAAACCAGTTTTGGCAGCAGATCACCTTTTTTTGTTTTCCTCCATTTTCTTTTGGGACTGTATAGTCAAAAGGGAAATCATGATAGCAAAAATTAGAGCTTCCGCTTATCAATTTTTATCTTTTTTAACTCCTCGTTTTTTTATTTGATGAAGTTTTATGCATTATGAATGAGACGAGTGCTTTTCCGAATTGAGAAAGGCAAGCATGGAGCATGCGTGCATCCTCACGAGGAAAAAGTCATCATCCCATAGATCAAAACCACTATACTGTGAAAAAATTTAAAAATTAGGGTTTTTTTTTCTTTTTTTTTTCATGAGATTCGAATAGTTAAAGAGCTTTTGAAAATTTTATAAATCGTGACGCTGCACACTCATTTAGGTAAAAATATAATAGACAAAGACACCACACTCACACCTTTAACCATGTGAGTATTAATATGTTTTTTTCGTCTTAAGGTTTAACTATGGTTCATACTCACACTGTTTTGGTAAGAGTATAATGGTCAGTGACACCGTCTCAAACATTCATCATTTGCCACATGTATATTAATAAAAATGTTACCATTAGAAAGTTAATTTCTCTATTATTTCCTTTTCTTGAATTAGTATGCGATAGTTTTGTTTTTTTTTATATATAATAATATGGTGTTCCCAATCTCTTTTCGGGTCAGATTATTCTAGATCCAACCGTGTTAAATTCAAAAATCAGCCCAAGTGGTTCCTCATAATACCTCATAATAATTTTATCTTTGTTTTATATATATATCAAGACAAAGATAAAATTATTAGGAGGTATCACTTATGGTTGGGTCTTGAATAGTCTGACCCAACCGTGTACTATTTGCCATTTGGTGAAGTGCTTAGCTTTGTACAAGGGCCTGGAATTGACATCATCGTCAACGGAAGTGCTTTGGGCCAGAGGTCCAAAGTTGAGATAAGAAAAAGCCTTCTTCTGTTTATCAAATGGTACTAATAGAAATGAAAAATTGTAGTGAATGGAGAGCCGGAGAAAGGGCTTAGCCCACTTCTAATTCCGGCCCAGTTATAGGGGCCTGCCTCAGTATCTTACTAACAAATAATAATAATAATTAATGATAATAATGATATACTTTCTCCTCAAATATCATTTGCATTTTCCACAAAGGGGAAAGTCAATCACGTAACTTCTTGTTTAGCTATCACTTACGGTAACGGCATCCAATGGGATTTTAATTGCTATAAACCAACCATATACATAGTTGGACTATATACTATAGTGATATTTCAATTTTTCAACTCAATGATATAGTTTTTTTAGACTATAGTATAGTGATATTTCAATTTTTCAACTAAGCGATATAGTTTTTTTAAGACTGTAGTATAGTGATAATTTCATATTTTCAACTTAGTGATATAGTTGTTGTGGGTAGATATATAATTTTAATATCCAAGTGATGTTATCATTCCTTAGTTCCACTTGTTTATTGGTCAAAGTACACATGACTCGTGATTGATTAATTATATCCATCCATCATCAAGAATATTTATCACTTATCCATACATCAACACTAAAATACATTTCATATTCGACCAAAATATAAAATAAAAAAATACATTTCACAAAACGATAATTAAAGAACCCATGACTCTATAATTTATTTATTTAGAAATTAGGAGTTATTATATAATCTGATCTGATAATTTCTAAATTTTAAATAAATAAATAAATTGTATAGTCTTGACATGGGTTATATATATATAAATAATGAATGATTATGTGACACGGGTTGGATCAAAAAGTTTAAAATCGGAGAGCCTAGACCCGACCCTTTTACATTGGTGGGGTGAGCTGGGCTGGACCTAAAATTTGATGGCCTAAGCCCGTTCATTTAGAATAAACCCGAGCCGGTCCTACGAACAACCTATCTAATTAGCAGATCTATTTGTAGATACAATGACCAAAATTCAAGCTATAAGTTACCGATTCGATCGAAGATAGCATGATGGTCATCACACCCAGTAAGCAAGTTAGTATTATTATTATCTGAAACTTTGTTTTATTCTCTAGACTAAGAGATTTCTATAATTTTCTCCCACAAACCACTTTAACCTCTAAATTTTATTTAGTCTTCTTAGGGTTTCACCGTGGTTTAAGAGAAAAAGAGAGAGTCTAGAAGTGATCGTTGGACAGCTTGTTAATGTCACAAATTAGAGTGCTTGTAACTTGTTGTCTTGTGGTGCATTAATTTTAATTTTGATTACCAATCGGAGTAATTGTTAAGGTTTGAAACTAATTACACGTGGCAAGTTGCAATTAAGTTACGAGTTACAACTGACTGGGAACGGGTAGGTCCAAAGCATCATAGGCATGATAGTGCCACAAATTAAAGATTAATTAAATTAATAATGTAAATTTTTTTTTGTTATATCTATTTAATTTGTTAGGTGTTTTGCTTCCATTCAAAGAGGAAAATGAATACTAAGTTCGACACATTGACACAACCTTACCTCCTTTCTCGTCACCTACCTTCACACAGATTCAATCGCACGCAGTTTTCCATTATATCAACGGTGGTAATCAATCAATCTATTTCTTTGACGCTAAAAAAAAGTAAAGTTATTGGATATGGACAAAGACACCAAGATCAATTTGTAATCACACGATCATATTGTCACATGATGCAAACATAGACATTATGATGTAAGAATAATTATACAATATATTTGGAAAATGGAGTGGGTATGTATTTGGATGAGGCAAGCAAAAGATGACTTGTTTGCTAATGGCAATATTTTTTACTTTTCTTGGAGTAAAACCCAAAAAAGAACAAAGAGAAGTTCTTACAGTTCTAGTTACTAGTTACTACTAATTGTTTTTAAATATGATCTTATTCTGCTGCTTAGTAAGTTTAGAATCGACCTGTTATTTCCCTCGATTTGTTCTTTTAGAGTAGAAAAAAAAAGGTTGATGTAAGTTTAGAATCGACCTGTTATTTTTCTGGTGAGGAGAAATGGTCGACAAAGATTAATTAATTAGAGATTGATTAAGATTGGCATCAGAAAGTTGTTAAGATCGTCTTCCCGTTCTTAATTAATAAGTTGCTTCTAGAACAATAAACTCACAGCCTTGAGACCTAAGTTTGTCAACGGCTCTTGGTACAAAGATGGGTCCAAATTTGCAATAAGGAATCCAATTGGTGCAATCCGCTTCAAAGGGAAGCTTTGTGAACTTGTTTTCGGGATCAAATTAAACAAATTGTTATATTTTAGAGACCAAATTAAATAAATTTATACTTAGTATATCATGTTACTTGCACGCTAGGTGGTCAAAAATTATTACGCCATCAACCTCAGCTGGTTGCAAGTAATAGAAAAGTGTTATACTTCTGTGACCAAGTTAAACAAATTTATAGTTTAGGTACTAAATTAAATAAAATAATATATTTAAGGACCAAATTTATCATTTGACCAAAGTAAAACTATAAAGAGAAACACTAATCAAGAGGGGCGAAAAAAAATATTTCTGATTAAACAAAAAACAATTTAACTTCTTACTAACTTTATAAGAACTATAACGGTTATTAATACTTGAGCGTTGTATCGTTATAAATAAGAGGTAGTTGATTTGATCTGACTCATAAAGTAACTATTTGAATAAAATAAGAGCTTTCTAGAATCGAAAAACTCGGAGCATGACTGTAAATCTTATCATTTTGTCTCTTCTGGTGATAATCTTCGATCTGAGGTGAGGATAATTTAGTAATTTTGTAGGCTGATGGGGACTGTCTCGTCGCTCCTAAGCCACCTGCAAAGCGCCGGAGGGATCTCCGGCGTAAAAACTCCGACGATCAAGTCAGTATTCATATCGAGAGTAAGTATGTGGGGGAACTATCGGGAAAGAGATGATATTTTGGCAGAATTTCAGTATTTGTGTGTGTGTCTGTATGCCTACCTATGAAGAGGTGGTAGGGGGTATTTATAACCTCGCCCTATAGTCACCCTGGACACGTGTCGCTTGGATTCAGTAATTGGATACCGATACCTTTGCTACTGTTAAAGATATATACTGAGAGATGCATATATCAGGACCCCCTCGTTGAGGATGAAAAATCGTAGTTACTTTTTAGGTGCCTTATTTGTATTATCATCTGGTTTCTCTTCTTCCTTCGGTGTCTCTTCTTCCTTCGGTGTTGCTGTTTTTTGGGTTGGTTCATAAACCCTACTGGGTCTCTTGCTTAATAAATTGAAGGTTTATATAAAAAAATTTTTTTCTGATCTTTGGTAAGTTTTCTCGGAGGAAATATTATACTTAACCTTTAATAAATTAAGGTTTATTACGAAAGATCCTATGAATTTTTGGACAAAAATCACGAAAGATTTGGAAATCAGATTGTTCCCAATTCGTGCCATTTGCTTTCCTGCACGCAGCACGTTGATTACTGAAATTGCTTGATAGTTGGATGGAAATGGAGAAGAAACATAATACTTATTGATTGGGACAGGTATGATTTAGCTGTTTCCTGTTGCATCTGATTTAAAAATAAATAAAACTAGAGTATTTTCTCAATTGAGACTAATTTCATTCGAGTATTGTCGAATTTTTTCGTTCGTATATACAAACAAACTTTAAATATTAATTTTTTAAATATATTTTTACATCTCTATAATAAACATTTGCTGCCTGATGAACTCCTATGATCAAAATAATAATCAAATATAAAATTACCTTTTACTCTAAAACCACATCTAAACAAACTGACGACAAATAAATTAAAAAAAGCACACACCTAATTTATTTTAGACCAAAAAAAAACAAGCTGAGGAATTGATGTTTACGATGCCAATGGACACGGTCCACTTAAATAAAAAATGTATACAATAGTACACTATTAATAGTCACAAAACCGCCCAAACATTCTAAGAAGAAAAACTTCAATAACAGCTAAGGGTGTTTCGGTATACACTCTTATCACTTAATTAAGCATTTATCATTATGTTGGTACGAATATGGTTAATCCTGATTTGAAAAACGCAAATAAATCTATAGATGCCTTAAAAAGAAGGAGAGAAAAAGAAGCTACGATATGCTGAACAAAATTATTAAGGAATAGTAACATCGGTTGTCGTCGAGTGATATGAGATTTGTTCACCTCCACCTTTAACTTTTATCTCAACCGATTCAAGTATAGAAAATAGAGAAAAACATGACGCAGAGCTATCAAGTTTTGCCATCACTAATAGAACCAGACCGGACTGGATCGACAGTACCAGTGACCCAAACCTTAAGCCTATCCGTTCCAAAGCTTTGTACAAAAGAGTCCTTAAATCGAAAAAAGAACCAATCAAACTGGACAGTTAAACCTATCAACTTAGCCAATTGAATTGGTCCAACCCTGAATATTACAATTTTTTTCAACTTTTTAACCTTTTTATTGTATTTTTATGATATACATGTATTTTAATATTTTGTTGTTTTAGCAGTCAACTCTAGTTAGCCCATTCGAACGATTTCCTAAGAGCTTTAATAGTTCAATGTCTGGTCCAGTATTGATAATTATAATTTTTGAGTTCTCGATAATTAATATTTAAATGAGATTAATTTTTTGTTTGTTACTAATTTTTTGTTTGTAACAAACATAAATCATCAGGAAAGACTCGGATAATGGAGCTTATGGAAAAAACTTGTTATTATTTTTATTTTTTTAAATGTGGGAAGCATGGAATTAAACAAAAGAATAAAGTTCTATGATTTGGTGAGATGTAATGAGGATTTAAGATAGCTGTAAGTTCAAACAGAGCTTTCATTGAAGGTCTTCGTGTGGATTTGTATCAAGCAAATTGGCGTGGCTTGGCGTGAAGAGCTGGATTCCAATTTCTTATTACCACTCCACGTCACCCTCTTTCCCTCCTCTTTTTTAAGCACCAACCATCGCTACTAATCACACCCATCAACCCAAAAACCAGAAAAAAATTAGTCTTTCATTTCCTTTCAAAACAAGAACACCCAAAAAAAGAAAAAAAAATGGAGGGTCTAATTCCATTTGTGTACAAAGCGATCATGCAATACAAGAACGGGAGACAGGTTTGGTTCAATGACTCACCTTCACCGCCACCATACATGCGTCTCTCTACAGGCGATTCGGGTCGGTTCCAAGTATCCGATGTGAGCCTATTCGGGTCGGATTATGGGTTTCCTACCTCCACCACATCTTCTAATTCCATGAATTCTTCCTCCAATTCCCAACTTTCGGTATCAGCTGGTGGTCAATCTCCGCTCGTACGTTTGAATCCTCGCCGGATATAGAGAGTTATTAAAGATTATGTGATGTTATTATTAGTATTATTATTATGGTGTCACTTTTAAAATTCTAAGTTTGGGTGGTAAGTAATTCAAGTACTATAAAGTAATAAAAGCGTGTGGAAAAACCAAAGGGGGGACGCACGTTTTTTGTGGATGAGCATGATGTTGGAAAACCAAAGGGGAGAGACACTCATGCTTCTCTGTTGTTGCTTTGTCATAAGTATGTTGTTATGGTTAAACCAGAAGTAATTGATTACTTCTTCTTGCTTGATTTGTGTAAATATCCTGAAATGTTTGCTCTGTTATTGATGATATCTGGGCAATCTGTGAATTGAATTGTTTGCTCTGTTTCACTATTCAATTCGAATTCTGCATTTAGTACTCTGTCTGCTTCTTCTTCTTCTTTTCGGTCGACCGGCGTGTTCCACTTTTCCTTCGTTCGAGTATGTAGGATTCTTAAAAAAGTGACTATACCAATATACTGTAGTTTTTTTCATTTCCAGGCTCAAACTTGTGATAAGGAATAAGGATTAAGGGTGGACCAGTTCTCTATCATTCCACCATAACTAATGTTTTTTCTTTTCTAATTGATTACCAGTAGCTTGATTTGTGTAAATACAGAGAATCCTGAAATGTTTGAGAATAGTCATCAAGTGGCAGTCAATTGTTTGCTCTGTTTTTGTCTTCAATCCAAAACCAAAAGCTGTTTTCTCTGTGCTTTCCTCGTCAGGTGTTTACTTTTTATTACTCGGATGTAATTTCAGCCTGACTCCAAGTTTAGGCCCATCAATGTTTAGCCCACGACCGAGAACTATCGAACTTTGGGCTTTTGAGTTACACCCAAAGCCTATTTTTTAGCCCAGCTTCTTGAGAGAGAAGCTTCGCACCATATAACTCTTGTAGAATTGTAAAATCGTACTAAAAAAATGTTTGGACTTATTTTTAATGGTTTTTTTAATTAATTATTCCTATAACTGTAGTGGGAATTTGTAATGTAATTATCCTGGGGTGCTTTGCGCAATGAAGATAATAATCCTGAATCTGAGGTGAGGATGATTCTGTAATATGGTGTGTTGATATGGACTATTTCGCTGCTCCTACGCCACCTACAAAGCGCCAGAGAGGGTCCCGGCGTAGAGGCTCTGACGATCAATTCAGTATGCATGATGCTGAAAATAGGTGGTAAGGGAAACTATCGAGTGAAGGTAGGTAGTTGAGTAGTTGTGTGGACAGAGCTTCAGTACGCGTGTGCGTGTCACTGTGTCTGTTCATGAAGGGGTGATAGGGGGGTATTTATAGTCTCGCTCTATGGGTCACCCTCTGGACACGTGTCGTTTAGGCTTGGTCAACCATTACCGATACCTATCCCTTTACCTGATAGTTTCCCTAGTATTACTTGGTAGAGCCGGTATACATAGTCTTGGCTATTGGCGGTGATATTGATTACATTGCATTTCATCATATTTTTATTGTCCATTTACTTGTTATTTGGGTAGTAGAACTACTGATTTCCCTTTAATTTCTCATGCTTTTACCAGTTATGGCCTGGAGGTTTTTATTGGAGGATTATGGTTGCGGAGCGTTGAAGCTGAATTCCAGATCGTCTTGGCCGGGAGCTTGGCCAAGACCCATTCGCGAAAGACTATCTTGACCAGCAGCGTTTGCAACCTTTTGGGCCTTGGCTTTGTGGGCTTTGAGCGTGGATTTGTGAGCTGGAATTTGCAGCTGTCCAGCATATTTTAAGGGATGAGGACGACAACTATTAGAATCCTAATTAGGATTTTCCTCTTTAATATTTATTATATTCCAATTAGAAGACAATTGTCATTTAATTTTTATCTTTTTAGGAATTTGATTTGGAGGAGAATTCTGGGCTTGGCTTTAAATAGCCAACTTTGTGCCCTAATTAATACTATCTCCACTCTCTCCTCTCTTTCTTCTCCGCCTCTTTTTCTTTTCCCACCATTGAAAATAATTACTTTGCTCCGTGAATTTAATTCACGGATTTATTTTTATGCAATTAAATATTTTTATAATTTATTCATGAGTACATCTAACTAATCACCATTCTTGGTAAGAGCTCGAGGGCTATGTTTCTTATATTTCGTGAGATCTAATTACTCTTAATAATCTCTATTTTTGTAATTATTTATTTTCTGGCCTTTTACTTCCTTGTTAAAGTTTAGAACTGACAAATCAGATTTTAGCTTGGGAGACCCAGTTAAATGGAAAATATAATTCAGACCCGATTGACAACCGTGGGCCTCGATTGACAACCGAGGGTAAACTTGAGTTAGGCGTTGTCTTATCCACAGCGGCGCTGCAGATATAGAGATGAACACCATTGAATCAGTGATCGAATCATAATAACATAGCCCGTTCATGCTCTTACCGGGAACCTTCTTCTTACTATTTTCAATCTTGACCCCCTATCTTGGCCAAGCCTTTGACCAAGATTATTTTGAACTGTTTAATTGCTTTTGTTTTTGTTTTAACTTTCAGAATCAACCAACCAAATTCAGTGACGAGGAAGTCAACCAAGAACTACAAATCCCCCGAAGTCTCTGTGGACGATCCTCTTACCACCATCTACAAGTTCCTTGTGGACAAGTGATAAGTTGTATTTCTACCCCTTTTTCATATCTATTATACACTTATATTTGACGTGCTCGACACGCGAACAGATATATACCGGGAAGTACATGTATTAGGACTCTCTCGCTGGCGATGAAAGGTCGAAAATACCCTTGAGGTGCCTTGTTTGTATTATCAGACGTAATGATGTTTTAAATTTAATATCACATCACTAATTAATCATTAGATCTTTTAATAAAATAAATTTTATATTATTAATTAGTCATTAGATTATTACAACTCAAATAACGACATTATGGGCACGTCACTGTAAAAGTTTCCTTATCTTTTCTACTACCTCCCAGTTTTATTAATTGTCGCTTTTCTGCGTTTTTCTATGGATTTTCTGGTCCATCTCCTCTTGTCATTTTATCTTTTCCGAAGCATATATTTTGTGGAAATGACAAATTAACCCTTTTGCGTCAATCCAATTTGATGATGGTGTGGTAATCTGAGTAGAAATTAGGATGAAAATGAAATAATGTGGAATAAAATAAGATCAAATATCATTATTTTAAATTTTACTGCTATCCTAATTAATAAAACTGGGAGGGAGTACTATTTAGCGTTTATACTCCTATTAAGTAGCATATATTAGTGACCAATTAACGTATATATATTCTTCCCTACATTAATGACCAATTAGCGTGAATATTTAAATACAACTATTAGGAGGATCATTAATTAACATAGGTTATATGAGAAAATTTTAGGTAAATTGAGAGTATTTATTACTCGGTATCTTTCTACATAAAAAATTTCAATGATTGAGTAAAAAAGAAATATAATGTAATATAAAAAAGATAAACCCTATTTATTCTTATCATATCAGTTAAAAATTAACGTGTCGATTTTTTATATGGAAAGGTACCGAGTAATAAATATCCCGATATACTTTATTTTTTTCCTAGGTTATATTGATTAGGGGGAAAAAGTTAAATTGGATAGCAATACGTCTTTATATTCAAGATATGGAAAAAACCGTAGAACGTCAATATATACAAGATAGAGGGAGTACTTAGACGCATATAAATAATAAAATTCAAGAATTTAACACACATCTTTTATCTTGAAATATTTTGATTGTTATAATTGTTGGACTGTGGTCATGTTCTTGTTCTGCTACTGCCATGAGACCTTGTGCGAACTGTGGACGAACTTTGGTTCCGTACCCTCTGAGCACAGGACCTGATTGTGGTGACCAACTGTACAAGATCAGGTGCACTGCAGGCCAACTATGGTTTGAACCATTAAATGGATCATCCTACATGATCACTTCGATCAATCCACTTCTCCGAAGATTAATCATTCGCCCAGCAGGCCTAACGAGCACCACCGCTTGCATTTCTACTGATTTCAACACCGAAGGAATCAAACTGAGTGACAAATCTCCTTTTACAATAACCAGCAGTAACACCATTTTGTTGCTCAATTGTAAGGCTACAATGCCACTTTCAACACCACCGATAGATTGTTCGCCTACGAGCATTTGCCATAACTACATTAAAGAGAAAGTTCCTGCCTGTTTGAGTGCACCATTGTGCTGTACAACAAAGATTGCAGGGTTACAAACTCGAATCGGTAAGGTTGATGAAGGAGGGTGCTCGGCATATCAGAGTTTTGTGAACTTGAATGTGAAGAATGTAGTAGGATTGAAGAAATGGCCTGAGCCTGGGGTGGAGATTGATTGGTCAGTGCCAAAGGACCCAGTTTGTTTGACCCCATTGGACTGTAAGGGTTTGCTGTACTCGAATTGCTTGCCCGATCCGTTGAGCTTGGGTCAGAAAAGATGCTTCTGCTGTGCTGGATTTAAGTGGGATCCCATCAGCAATTTGTGTCAAGGTAAGTGTTTACTTTTTCTTCAAGGCAGTTCTTCTTTTTTCCATTTTCTGATAGAACCATACCAACACAACTAACAGATCAGTTAAAATTTATATGAAAGTCCAATGCTGTTATACTGTCACTTGTGGAAGTTTTATATAATTCCATTCATTCTGCTGTCTGTAGATTTCAAATGTCGCCTGGGGAAAGCTTGCAACAAGAAGAAGAAGAATACTGGAGTGTTTGCTGGTATGTGATGTTCTTGAAGCAAACGTACCTTTTAGTACTGTCACTATTCTTCTTAACCATTTTGTTGTTTGGATGATTTCCATGGTAAATTATTTCAGGCGCGGGGCTTGCTGGCTTTGCAATCCTCGCCATAGTCCTGGTTGGGATTCTGTTCTACAAGAAATATCACCAATCCAGGAGAGCACAACAGAATTTGATCAAGGAGAGGAAAGAGATGTTAAATGCCAAACATAGTGGGAAATCTGCCACAATTTTCTCAGGCAAAGAAATACTGAAGGCTACCAATAACTTCTCCAAAGACAATCTCTTGGCTGTGGTGGGTTTGGTGAGGTCTTCAAAGGCATTCTTGAAGATGGAACCGTAACAGCCATCAATCGCGTAAAGTTAGGAAACACCAAGGGCATCGATCAAGTTATTAATGAGGTTCGAATCCTTTGCCAGGTGAATCATAGGAGCCTTGCAAGACTCCTTGGCTGTTGTGTTGAGCTTGATCAGCCCATCATGATTTACGAGTACATTTCGAACGGAACCCTCTTCGAGCACCTTCACTGTCATCATTCAGGAAAATGGACACCTTTGGCTTGGCAACGTAGGCTACACGTCGCGCATCAAACTGCTGAAGGCCTCATCTATCTCCATTCTGCAGCTGTGCCACCCATTTATCACCGCGATGTGAAATCTAGCAACATATTGCCAAAGTTTCTGACTTTGGACTGTCTAGGCTTGTGGAGACAAGTGAAAACAATGATAGCCATATCTTCACTAGTGCTCAAGGGACCCTTGGCTATGATCCGGAATATTACCGCAACTTCCAGCTGACTGACCGGAGTGATGTTTATAGCTTTGGGGTTGTCTTGTTGGAGATCTTGACATCCAAGAGAGTTATTGATTTCAATAGAGAAGAAGAGAGTGTGAACTTGGTGGTTTATATGAAGAAGATAATGGAAGACGACAGATTAGTAGAAGCCATCGATCCGATGCTTAAGGAGGGTGCAAGAAAGTTAGAACTGGAGACAATGAAGGCATTAGGATCGCTAGCAACGGCGTGTTTGGACGAGAAAAGGAAGAACAGGCCTTCAATGAAAGAAGTTGCAGATGAGATTGAGTACATTATTAGTATTGCTACATCTAAGGTTTCTAAATCCTAGTGCAAGTGTCTGTTAAATGTAAAAGACCAATCACTTAAGCTATTACAACTTTTTGTTTAGATATGCATCATGCATGCATCCAATTGGAGACTTGAAAATTAGATAGATGTATTAATTTGGATTTAAGATATTACCTATTATCTCATATTTTTGTTTTTCCTTTCGCGTAACCCACGATTTATTACCGTATTTGCAATTTTTTCTTTATTTAGCGTAATATTGGGAGAATTTCTTACTCAAAGAAATAAATAAATTAAAATAAGATAAACAGCAATAAAAGAGAAAGAAATCCATCAGACGTGATGCTGGCGAGGAGGAAGGTGAACGCCTGAAAAACCAGTATAGTATACACATGTAGATGCGCTAAATTTTCCAAACCCCTTTGCTCCATGCGGACGCCATGCCATCTCTGTTATTGCATATAAAAGAAAAGTAAAGTAAACGCCTCAAAAAAATCATCATCTTTCTCTCCTCAAACTGCCCATCCATCATCATTCACTCTATATAACACCCTCTCTCTCTGTCCCAATTCTTTTATAAAGCGAATCCAAACAATCCCTCCACACCTGTAAGTTCCTCTCCCTTCTCATCAATTCATTATAATAAATGGGTTTTGTGCATTGTAATGTGTTTTATTTTTCTAGATGTCTTTGTTTTGGGTGATTTTCTGTCAAAGATTGAATTCTTGGGTAGAATTCAGCTCAATCCATGATGAAATCAGTGACTGTCTGGAGATTTTACCTTTGGATGGCTTATTTGAAAATTGTAAAATTTGTTGGGTTTGAAAGAAGCTGCTTGTTGAATTGTGTGGAAGTGACAAGATTAAAACTTTAAAGGCGTATTATAGACCATATTCAATGTTTTAGGGTGTGCAAGTTATGCTGTGATATATGAAGTTTGTTTATTTGTTCTCAATGCAAGTGTGCCTGAACTCCGTTCCATTCTTAAGCTAATCCTTCTTCCTCTGTGGCTGATTTGAAGTTTTATACTTTTGTTATGTGTATATTTTTATAACCTGATCACTGAGTTTAGAGTTCACCATGCAGGAGTAGAGGATTTGTCTCCCATTACTCGTCAGCATGAAGGCACTTATCCTTGTTGGTGGGTTCGGAACTCGTTTGAGGCCTTTGACCCTCAGTGTACCCAAGCCACTGGTTGATTTTGCAAACAAACCTATGATACTGCACCAGGTCTTGCTTCATAACTTGCCTTTCTCCATATGCGTATAACAATACTATGCTTTTTGTTCAAAATTTTCATGATAATCTTAACATCTTTTTTGTTGAATTTGATTGCATTGGATGCTTGTTTGCAATACCCTAGTGGGAGCAATGTTGGCATAACAGTTACAATAGTGTTTTTAACTTACCAAGTTCACTTTGCATGAAACCTAGCAGCTTCCCCGTCATTTATTATTCATTTGCTGATTAAAGTCTAAAATGTTGGTTATGGAGTTGATGCTTTATGGTTATTTTGTCTTTTGGAAAAAAAAAAAAACAGATTGAGGCTCTCAAAGCTGTTGGAGTGACTGAAGTTGTGCTGGCAATCAATTACCAACCTGAGGTAATAATGAAGGGGTCTCTGGTTCACTGACAGTCCTATTCCAATATCATATTTGCTATCTTAGTTTCATTTTAGGGTTGCGTTCAACTTATATTTGCTTCTTAATGTGCAGATTATGCTGAATTTCTTGAAAGAACATGAGAAAAAGCTTGAGATTAAGATCACCTGCTCACAGGAGACTGAGCCACTTGGCACTGCAGGTCCCTTAGCTCTAGCCAGGGATAAACTCATAGATAACTCGGGTGAGCCCTTCTTTGTTCTCAATAGCGACGTTATAAGTGAGTACCCATTAAAAGAAATGATTGAATTTCACAAACGCCATGGTGGGGAGGCTTCCATTATGGTAACCAAGGTAGATTGATTTGTAGTTTTGTACTCTCCTTGTTTTCTTTTCTCTTACATTTCTCTCTTTGCTCTAAGCCCATTTGTATGTTAAAGCATTTGCTTGTTTTGTGCCAAAGGTGGATGAACCTTCGAAGTATGGTGTGGTGGTTACGGAAGAAACTACAGAGAAGGTAGAGAAATTTGTAGAGAAACCAAAAATATTTGTTGGTAACAAGATCAATGCTGGTATCTACTTACTGAACCCAGCAGTTCTTGATAGGATTGAATTGAAGCCCACCTCAATTGAGAAAGAGGTTTTCCCAAAGATTGCATCGGAGAAAAAGCTGTATGCCATGGTTCTACCTGGGTTCTGGATGGACATTGGACAGCCGAAAGATTACATTACAGGTCTGAGACTGTACCTTGATTCCTTGCGGAAAAAGTCCTTGTCGAAGTTGGCGACTGGACTCAACATTATTGGAAACGTTCTGGTGGATGATAGTGCTGTAATAGAAGATGGATGTTTAATTGGACCAGATGTAGCTATCGGCCCGGGATGTGTCATAGAGTCAGGAGTAAGGCTCTCAAGATGCACAGTCATGCGGGGTGTTCGTATCAAGAAGCACGCGTGCATCTCGAGTAGTATAGTCGGATGGCATTCGACTGTTGGAAGGTGGGCTCGGGTTGAAAACATGACCATATTAGGTGAGGATGTTCATCTTGGTGATGAAGTTTACAGCAATGGAGGTGTTGTTCTGCCTCATAAAGAAATAAAGTCAAGCATTTTGAAGCCAGAGATTGTCATGTGATAGGTTGAAATGAGGTCAATTTGGTTGAGAGCCGTTTGTGACTGTTATTATGTACTTTTCCTTTTTAATAATTCATAGACATGCTGTTTACTAACACATCTTACACAGAATTACAATAACATTTGATCTCATTCAAGAATTAAAAATGGAGTTTATGACTGTTAAACAGATGCCAGATGCTTATGTTGCTTTGTTTTTTCACTAATTTTCCGCCCGTCAGGTCAGAACCGAAGACCTGAATCATAATGAGGTAAGAATCTAATTTTTCATTAGTCAAAATCCATAGCAAATCAACAGAAAATTGCACCCAAAATAAGGCATGTTAAAGATTTTGAGTTTACAATTACATATGCAACAAAAGACAATGGTGCGAGAATTCGCCCAACCCTAAAGCACGACTGGTATTCTATCATGTTAACCTGATAATAGATGTCTGCACAATCCCATCTTGAGCATAGGAGTCAAATGAACAGCGGCTGTGGTGTTGAGAGCCACAGTTAATTTGTAATGAAATCTTAACCAACTATTCAAATCAAATGGTTGAGTTTTCACAGAAGGCACGAACTCATCTACACTGAGGCTAGAATCCAAAGCATTACATGAGATGAGATGCCAATAAGAAGCGAGGTTGAGAAAGCCATAAGTATGGAAAGTTCATACTTGCGACATGGGATACTGTCGTCCCGCTTGCAAAAGTTCTGGTCCCTTGCATACAGAACAACAATGCCAGCTGATGAGCACGCAGCTCCAAGTGATAATGTAGCTGTTACCTGCACATTTCAAACTTGTCACGCCAGCTATTACAATTAACATAAAAATCAGCAAAGTTGCCAACATGAGTGCAGAGTAGAGCACCTCAGTGCTCAACATGGTTTATAGGTCCTTGTTGTTGCTGGCATACCGAGTCATCATGTCAATAGTTAAGCTGGTAATAGGAAGAAAGTCAATTGGTAGTTTCCACAACTGGTCAATAGAGACGTAGGTAAGCATACCGAGTAATGAGCCTGTTGCTTAGTGGTGGTCCTTAACGAGACAGGGAGGGTTAGATCTTGGGTGATTCTAAGTTTGCTATCCAAACTGCATCGAAAACTAATATGCTAGAACTACTTTTAGAATTTCATTTAATGTGGCACTCAAACATGACATTGCATGAGTTACTAAGTATTCTTTACTTCACTAAAAAAAACTAAACTAAAAAAGGTCACAACATCAGAAGCTGCATAGCATGAGCCATCCTCAAAAGAGGATGAGGGAAATACAATGATCTACAGATCAAATTTATCCATGCTCAAGTACGAGACTGTATAAATCTACCCACATTTTCTGAGAAAGGGGAAACAGTTAGCAAAGACTGAAGAGTGTAAGAGATAGTACAGTACCCAATCACCTACAACAAACAAGCTGACTAGGACAGGGTTACGAAGGTCTCTCTTTCTTTTCACGGCATAAACATCAAGACATGCCAGGCCAAAACTCCAGAGAAGTTGAAGCCCCATGGATGCAATCAAATAGCTGAAATGGATGGCATATACCACCACAAAAGAGTGTAAGTGATCATTTTGCACATAAGCATAAAGGAAGAACAAACAAAAAATAAGTTATTGCACTAACAACACATGTAAACATAAATGAGAGAAAACATGCACAGAACCTTTTCGTCTCCGGCAGCATGATCTCCTAGCTAACCTAAATGACCGTAATCTGTATGAGTATGATAAGAAGGTTTATATCGGCACTTCCATAAGAACTAAACCAACAGATCTAAACAAAATAAGTTAATAACTGTTGAATTCATGTGCAGGAGGGTTAAGCCACTAAAGACAGAAGTCTGGCATCTTTAAGTAATATATATTATCAATGATAAATTACATCGCTGTGATGCAATGAACACGGGTGAAGATTACCATGTTTCTAGCTCAAAAAGAAAGGTTTCAAAGAGGGTTCGAATTGCATCCCAAGTTCAGGAAGACCGTAAAATGCAAGACACTAAATCTGGAAGCCACTCAAGGCAGTACTTGGAATATCATCAAAACCCAACATAAGCATCCAACTCGATCCAAAAAACATACTAGAGGAAGAACATTAATGCTACCGATCCCTAACAATAGTTTAAATTCCAAAAACCTCCTAATAGGCCAATGTTCATCACTACAACTACCCACATTTTAGCAGATAAAGAAATAAACCCAATGATGAATTGAAAAATCACAAAATCCCCAACAGAAATATAGCTTCATAGCACCAATGCAAGAAGAAAGACAAGCTTTTTTTAAAAGAAGGATGAAATGACGCTTACCAGAAAGCAGTGAAGGTGGAGAATCCACGAGCAGAAGACATTACACCAATGGAAGCAGCAGAAAACAGGCATTGCCCTAGTCTCAACACCAATCCACTCACTGTCCCAGGACTTCCCATCAACTCCTTCATCCTTAAAACCCAAGAACTACAAAAAACCTAGCCTGCCCTTTTGCTTTCTTTCTTTAAAATATCCAAATTAAAGCCAGGAAATTGCAGTCCAGTTCCCAAGAAGAAAGAAACAGGAGGAGCAGTTTGCAGATGAGGGACTGAGGTTGTGTTCGGGTGATGAAATGATGATTTTCCTTTTCCAAATTCAGAATCTTTACTTGTTTATATTTTTCTTGGGTCTCTCTCTGTTTAGTTTTTTTAATGACTAATTAATTAATTAGTACTCCCTCCGTCATCTTAAGAGTGACGCGCGAAAGGTTAATTCCAAAGTCCGGAAAAGAGTGACGCCTTCGTGTGGCGTGCCGTCCTTGGGTACGGTTTGATAATTTTGCCCCTCGAACGACATGTCGTTCGTTAATAAAAGTACAGGTCGTTTGGGGGTTGGAGGGAGACGAAATTTTGAACCCAGTCCAAGCGCGCGACAATAATCTTTTTCATCCCTGTTGTAGAACAGACTCATCAGGCTTTTCATTTCCAACCTTCTCCCACTTCTCTCTCTCTCACTTCTTCTTCAACACCTTGTTAGATGAGATTAGTGTTAAATGGAGGGGATTTATTTTGATGATTCACAATATGACAGCTGTATCCAGTTTGATAAATCTGGAAATATGTTTGTGCCTGATTCTGTCGTTGTTGACGATGAACAAATGGTTGGTGACGATGAGAGGGCCATATCCGATGAAGTCGTTGAAGACACCTATGAGAAAGAGGAGAAAGAAAGCTTGATTGAGGATGTGGGTGGACAAGAAGAGAGCTCGCGGTTGAATTTGAGAGAGGAAGAGACGCTGGTTATTGACGTTTCACACAATGTCAACGAGGTAAGGAACGTAAAACCCCCTTTTGACTTTGATTTAAATGAAATCCCCTTGACGGAAAACACTCCCCCTCTTTCGCCGAGAGATAAGGAACATAGGTGTTTTGATTTGAATGAAATACCCCCTGGTGGGGGTCAGGAAGAAAATCATGAAATGGCCAAATCTGAGGTCCATGAAGAAAGAGATTTTGACTTGAATAAACTGCCAGCTGCTGGTCGCTGGAAATTTACAGATGGTGTTGACGAGAGGGAATTCATCCTCATGTTGCGGATCCTTCTTCCAGATTACCATTAGATAGCATTTTTTTCGCAGTATGTTGGATTATGAAATCCCGTTTTACAGGCAATGTTTTGTGACTTGTGGAAATTCTGGATTTATGTTGCCAGAATTTCCAATATTGGGATTTCTCTGTAAATGCGGAGTATGTAAATTGTGCAATATGAATATTAAAACGGCTAATATTTATTTAAAATCAACAAGAGTTACATAAGTTTTCAATCCGTCTTGGGAATTGCAGGAACCTTGTTGGCAAACTTGTTGGATGATCTCACCGCAACATGCATTTGGTTGAGGCACATCCTCAAACAGTCCCTCTTGGCCTCCAACCTGCAAATGGTTTTCGACACTGAAGTGAGGGCGTCGCCCATGGTCCTGATGAACTCCTCTGCATCCATGCCACCCTCATCATATTGGTAGAGCACAGAGGTCCTGATATCCTTGAGCCGTTGGCGGACCTCTTGCCAATGTTCAATTTGCTGCTCTGTGGAGAGCATCCACAGAAATGACATCCTTGTGTAGGGCAATTCCAGTAGGGCCTGCTATATCTAGTAAGTTTTGTGCAGCACGTGGATCCATGGTTTTGATCTTCGTTTTGATTGAAGATGGATGTTAGAAACAGAAGAAGTTAGAAAGTATTTTATGGTGTGGTTGGTTAGTGAATATGGTTGCTATTTATAGATGCGGATCTCAGTTGTTGATAAACATTGAGGGGATTCAATGAAGGGTCGTGGTTGGGTGTGGATGCGGTTGTGGAATCAGAATAGGTGGGAAGTTGTGTTCAACTGGTATTGTGTAGTCAATCGGTCTGTGTAAAGCTGATTGTATTCCTTCCCTATTTACGGGCCAGAGTGACAAAACAAGTCAAGAAGGATACGTTACCTTTTCTTTTTCCAGCATATTTATTTTGAAATCGAAATTAAATATGGCAGCTGATCTTGGTGAATGGTCTAATTGATTTTGATTCCACTTACAGGTGCACCGGTTGGGAGACACGTTTACCCTATTTATCTTTAAAACACATACACCATCCCCTGTATTTCTACATCACCTTCTCTCGTCTCCTTGCTTTAAACTGCTACTTTGATCTCATATTCAATTTTTCTTGTATTTAACAGATCTCTTTTCTAACCCAGTTACCATCATGAACCGCAACGAGAAGAGAGAGATGCTGACCCAAGTGACTGCAGTCAGTGACAACCTCACAAATGATGTTGGCCTCATCGAGCACAAGGTGCTACAGACAGATGCCGACATTGAGACTCTGGAGGAGATTCTGGACGACCTGCATATCCGAAAGGAAGCTGTGAATGCCGATGACTACCAGGCCTTCAATATCGTGTACCCCTTCAGTGATTTGATGTTTCACCTCACCGGTGCTGTTGCGAAGCTGGAGCATAAGGTTGCAGCCCTCAGGATGGCTTTGGAAGCTGTCAACGAGGCAGCGGCTGAGCTTAACTTCGTTGCTAATAGGATTCCCGGGATTCCAACGAATGAGTAGATTAATGTTGTATTCTAGTGTTCGGTTCCCAATTCCCATCTGTAGTTAGTTTATGTGTCTTCTTATAACCTTTAATGGTTGATGTTCTATGTGTTTGAATGGAAAGTGGTTTGTTAAGATGATGTTGTTCAAGAGGTTGTGAAGATGTTGATTCTGTCCTTAGTTTTTCTTGATCTTGTTTTTGATAAGTAGGTTGTTCACATGATTTGCATATTCTCTATTTTGATACACTAATCTTTTAAACAAAATGCTTCTGCAATACACACAGTTAATGCAAACAAGATGATATGCATATCCTCTGTTTTCATAAACTCCTCTATTTTCATACACCAAAGTCCCCAAACCTTCAATTCATTACTTCATCGAGAACTTTACATTGCAAACACATTTGCTGACAAAAGGTATAACTATTTACACAACAAAATGTACCATATCTAGCTTAGTTTACAAAAGGTGCAACGATGACCCAAAAACTTGCAAGCTGCACTGTCAACGCATTATCCACAAGCATGTACATCATCACCATTTCTGGTTGGCTGGACAGGGGTACCCAAAACACACAAAGAAGCACAAGCAACAGGATAAATGCCCTGCACATATGCAAATGTAGAGACCATTCAAAGGTTTATACAAAAAGACAGAGGATATGCAAACATAGAGACCATAGTAAGAGAACTCACCGTTTTTTGGATCTATGTATATACAAGTGCCACTGCGTTTCTGCACACCTCTGTACTGCACCGGATTGCAGTAGGTAACAGGTTTAATCTTTCAATTTTTCTCTTCTTAATGTGAGGTATCTTGTAGGTGTTTCTTCCATCACATTTTAACACTTCTTGCATACACGTCTGCAAGGTCAAGAAAATATAGTTGCTCTCCTTCACTGAGAATAACTGGTAAGCATTTTCCACAGCCGCCATCAAATCAACTATGGACTTAGCACACTCTTTGCTCTGGAGAGATTGAATCGCTCTAAAAAATCCTAAGTCCAACACATTCAAATCTGGAGAATTTGGAGGTTGATTGACAAGAGAGATATTTAGTCCACATCCCTCAACTGCCAAATGAAATTCAACATCATCAGGGTGTATATGAGTCTTGGCATTGTCTTGTTGAATGAGAATCCTCTCCATTATGCAATGAGCAGGCCATTTATTGGCAATGGCAGGCAGAACTTTCCCTATCATGAACTCCCTCATAACATCTCTAGTGATGTTAGTAATTGGTTTTATCTCTAAAGTACCCCGCGGCCTGTTTTGACTCGATCTAATGGCTGCTACACATTCAACTAATGGAAAAACACCAATTTTCCCATCAAAAATACAAACACCAGTCGGGTCATATCTAGGTCTGGCTACCGCAACTAAAAACATAACTTTAGGAATATAATTAGAGTTCTTGATTGATCTTACTGGTTCATCTTCGTCTTGGAGGAGGTAATATCTCTGTGATCGCTTGCTCAAGAAGAACCATTTCTCGTCAATATGGACTATGTTCTCCATCTTCTTGAAAGTTGGAGAGGAAGCTACTGTGGTTGGCTCCAGACTTTCCAGGCAATGCTTCAGTCTAGTGATTTGATTTTCCTGGGTGAGAGACGGTTTGATAGCATTCGTGTGGCGTCTGATTGATCCCTCTCTCAACTTTTGAAAAACCCAATGCCTGGACATACCGAGAGCATCCGCAAGGCTTCTAATGGAGGCCCTCTGTGATAGAGGAATGTATCTAATCCTGTCCAAATCAACTTCTATTCTTTTCCTCCCACAATTTCGATCTTTTAAATTGGCGACGTTGTGCTGACCAGAATCCCTTGCACGTTTCCACAACCTCTGAATTGTTCTAATTCCAACACCAAACCTCTCCGCCACCGCTCTGGTTGCTCCTTTCTTCAAATTGCCATTCTCCATTCTTTCCAGGAGGCTATGATATGCATCCAATCTTTGCGCACTGGTCAGATTTTTGTATCCAACCAATACTGAGAAAATTCAACAAAGACAAGAATTAATATAAACATTGACATTGCAAGTGATCAATGGAAGTGAGATGGAATTATTAACCTGGAGGAACCTCGGTGATGTCGATAGCTTCATCAACCTCCTCTTCACCATTCTGATGTGCGGGGTTTGTTCCGATAAAGGTATCGACATTTGATTCAAAATCGTCAAGACCAGGGGAGTTGATCGGCGGGGATTGAGGACTAAATGGCTCTGAATTAAGATCAAATATTGGAATAACCATTGCAGAGGGTCTAGTTTTGGTTGAAGGAGATCATCGATGATCAAATTGAGTTGACTGTTGTACGACGGGGACAGAAATTTGAAACCCATTTTCGAATTCAAAACACAGATTGAGATATGCGGATGGCGGGATGCAAACTTCCCCTAAAATTTTGGCTAAAATTTTGGGGGAAATTTTCGCGGGCTAGGGTTTGCTTCGATTTGATGAGAAATGGTGTTGGGGTACGCTTTGGAATGCTTCTCTGATTCATTACCGTCGTTGGATGGGCTGGGATATAAAGGGCCGCGATGAAGCGTGATGTGGAAACTGGGGGCTGGATTTGAATTTGGGCCAGCTTGGAGGCGAAATGTAGCCGTTGCCGAGTGCTGGCCCACAGGCAAGAACGCCACAAAGCTGGGCTGCACAGTCAAGAGTCAGGTTTCTTAATAAACGGGATGAGTGGGCCCGCGTCACTCTTAAGATGACGGAGGGAGTACTTTTCATTGCTGATACTCTGCGAAGAAGGGTGTTTGTTGACGGAATTGAAATGCTGGACTGGAGTTGTCTTCTTACACTACTCGGCACATCCAGGACACGACACCATCCTACGTGGATTTCTTTACTTTTTTTTATAGTTTTTTGCCCTGCAAGATTGATTAAATAATAAATATTATTGGGAAAAATAACAGATCTCCTCTCCCTCTCTCGTCCCATCCTATTCCTATTTAATTAAACCCAAGCAGCCAAACCTAAAATATACCATCTTTCAATAACAGATCGCCGGTCGGATTCTCCCCAATGGCAAGGACGAGGAGGAGGAGGTGCAGTTCGGAATCAGTTAACTACATTGAAAAACTTGACGACTGTTTGTTGATTGAAATCCTGCGGCGTCAAATTGGCTAACCAATGCAAACTAGTGTGCAAGCGTTGGAATTCTCTCATCTCTGATCCTTATTTCATTACCAGTTTTGTCGACTACCACTCTGCTTCTCGTAAGCAACAAAAACCCTATCTCTTTACCTTCAGTCAATCTACCAATATCGCCCAATACAAAATGTTTTCCCAACAACTCAATTTTTAATGGTTTTGATTATGACTATGCTGTTTCTTTACCCGAGCCTAGCTCCTCTCACAACACTGATCTGTCGCTAGACTCGCTACAGATTCCTGCAACTTACAACGAACTGCTGCTGTGTCAACATCGTTATCACTGCTTGGATGCAGTAGCCGATGAAACCAGATATTACATATGCAATCCACTCACCAAACACCATGTTGCTCTCCCTCCCTGTCCTCCCAGATGATGAGGATGTTGCCTACATTGTCCACGAGAAGCCTCGCCTCTTTTAATTTGAGAAGCAGGGAATTGAATAGGGGTCAAGACCATCTTCAAAGGAAGCATTAATCATCATAGTTACTTGAACTTCATGGATTTCTTCATGCTTGTCATGCCATGGTGGCCTACACCAGTTCCTACACCTGTTGCAGCACAAAATCCAAGGCCGCCTTCCTAATCAATTCGTACTAAGGTTATCAATTCGTGCTGTTTCTGTGGGCTGAAGAACGCACAGAATTTTGTATTGATTACTCTTGGGATTGAATCCAAGGGCAATTGATTTACACCGGAAATCTTTTGCAAGTGATTGTCTATTAGACGCAGGGTGTGGAGTGGGGATCCACTCTCTCAGAATTGGATTGCACACCCAAATAATCTCCTTCTGTCTTCTGCCAATATGGATATCCATTGCAAGAACTTTTGCAGGTAAGATTGGAATTCTTGTTGGGAAAGTCAATCTTTAAATCAAACTTCAATTTTTCAAATTGGAGACTGCCCTCTCCCACATCTTCAATCCACCCAAAACAGAGTTTTCCGTCTGAAACATGAAAATTCAATGCGGAAGTGGGCGATTTTGCGAGCTGGAGTCGGAGGAAGTCAGGATCGGAGAACAAAAGACGCCAACTCTTACAAACGCACCTGCAAATGAGCTGGGTCTTGATGGGCAGTGGCGCCAGGATATCAATAATCAAGAACTTGGGCAGGATATCGATACTTTTGGTCTGTGTTTCATCCATGGAGATCGGTAGTTTGATTTACACCCTACTCGATACACAACACAACCGGTTTAACCTAAAATGAGCCCTTTTGTTTATTGTGAGCCCAAAGTCCAGTTCTCGTGCCACACCTACCCTAGCGGCCCTAGCCCACCCTCGCCGGCCATTCATGTGAAATGGAAGAAACCAATTTATTCATGAAACTTTATAATTGTATTGTATGGTATCTCTTTCAAAATAAGTACATTAAGTTATAATTTTATTAGTCTCAGTTGAACTTATTCTTTTTTATACGTAAATGTGTAACTAAAATTCAAATTTTTATTAATATTTTGTCATTAACAGATAATCGATGAGTTACATATTTAGTTTATTCTAGTAATACTTTTTCTATATATATTTTTTAAATTTATTATATTACTATCATTATTATATTAGGGATTAAACTTTTGATTTTACGTCTTTATAACCTCATATCCATAATTTTTCTTATTTGATCACACACAAAATTGAATTATGTACTTTTGAGGAACGAAAAATTATTTTTTATGTCGGGGAGCCGATTCTTTTTGAAAGTCAATATAATAAGATTAGTCTCACTTGAGAGAATTAAGAAGAAAAAAAAAAAAACCTAACAATTTAGACCTATGAGACGGTGTGTCGTTTATGTATTTCTAGGATATCCCTATTTTGTGTTACTGACCGATTAAAACGAGCAGTCTGCTTTAGAGACGGAATACGTAGAGGAACTGACACTAGTCTTAGCATGTGTAACTGACAGTATATACACAATATAAGTACAGACTTGGTTTTTGTCAAGAATTGAAAATTTGTGGGTTGATGAGAATGGCAACATCAGTTCCAACTTTTGTGTTGAACACCGGAGCCAAAATGCCGGCCGTCGGGATCGGTACATGGCAAACTGACCCTGGTGTTGTTGGTGCAGCTGTCACTTCTGCTGTTAAGGTAAAAATGATGTCTTGAAATGAATCACACAGTTCCCTTTATAGCTTTTTGGATAAGAAGACTTCGAATATTGCTGGGTTCTGTTAGATTTAATTATTGGTTATTGCGACTTTGTCATTATTATTATTATTTGTTGATGCAGATCGGATACAGACACGTTGATTGTGCTCAATTTTACGACAATGAGAAAGAGGTGAGATGTGATGTTCTTCTAATGATGCATAACCTTCTTGGGTATTTTTCAATTACCTCATCTTTGTCGAAAAAAGAAGAAAACTTCTAATCTAAATGTCCTGGTTTGATTATGGGGAAATGGGTGAAAATCATGATGGGAGAGACACCCATTTCCGGGCCCAACCATGTTCGAACGGGATCGGTATCCTGCCCGGAAGAGGCAGAGAGGATATCCATAGGGATTCGAAAGAAAACTTTAGATCTAAGATGTCTGTACTGTTGTTTTTATAGGTGGGTTGTGCGTTGAAGAAACTGTTCGATGATGGGGTAGTGAAGCGTGAGGATCTATGGATCACCTCAAAACTCTGGTACAATTGTTGCAGATTTTTCCTAATCTGCAAAAAAGTTTCAATCTTTTTTGTTAGTAACAGAGTATTTATATAATGATCTGCAGGTGTAGAGATCATGCACCAGAAGATGTCCCAAAAGCATTAGAGAAGACTTTGAAGGATTTGCAAATCAATTACCTCGATCTTTATCTAGTATATATTTACATGCCTATCACAGATCACTTACCTTAAAAAAAAAATCTTTTTCTTCTTGTTAAGTACTTAGATGTTGGTCTGTTTCGATCTTTTGTTTGTGGTTTGAAGATTCACTGGCCAGTTAGGTTGAAGAAGAACTCTGTTGGCACAAAACCTGAAGATGTTATCCAGCATGACCTTCATAGTACCTGGAAGGCAATGGAGGCAGCTTATGATTCTGGCAAAACTCGGGCTATTGGGGTTAGCAATTACTCCATCAAGAAGCTTGACGATCTGCTGTCAGTTGCGCGCGTTCCTCCTGCGGTGAACCAAGTAGAAAGTCATCCTGTGTGGAAGCAGACAAAGCTCCATGAATTCTGCAAATCTAAAGGAGTTCACTTGACTGTGAGTATATGTATAAGTACAACGTATGCTGAATAGGAATAGGATAGTTGTTACTGTAAAAGGAACAATTTTTGTTTACCAGTAATGTTTTGGTGTTTCTTTCTGCAGGCTTATTCTCCGTTAGGTTCGCCAGGTACCGGATCGGTGAAGACTGAAGTTCTCAAGAATCCGAACCTAAAGATGGTTGCAGAGAATTTAGGCAAGTCTCCAGCACAGGTAGCATTAAGATGGGGATTGCAGATGGATCACAGTGTGATACCAAAGAGCACTAGTGAGACAAGAATCAAGGAAAACTTCGATTTATTTGGCTGGTCTATTCCTGATGACTTGATGTCCAAGATTTCTGATATGCCCCAGGCAATTACCTAACTAGCCTCTCTTGTTCTGTCTAGACACTCTAAGCATACATTTATTTGCATATATAGCTTCTTTCCAGCATTAACTTAGGAGTTTAATCATGCAGGAGAGGCTGCTTCGGGGCGATTGGGCTCTGCGCAAGGATGGCCCGTACAAGACCCTAGAAGAACTCTGGGATGGAGAAATATGAGCAGAAGCCAGATGTTGTTTATTTAGAACATGACAAGTAACCTTTTTCAGTTTCTACTGTTCTACGAATAAGCTGAGCAGAAGATAGTTTCTGCTGTTGTAATTTGACATAAATCACAACAGATCATCAATAAAGTACACGAGGTTTATTGCAACAGAAGAAATAGTCAATAAACTTCAATTTACATTATCAGTAGGAACTAAAATGAAAACCTTGAGGAAAAATAGCAGCCGGAATGATCTCATAAGTCATAAGTAACCACATGAACAGCCAGAGTTTGGGGACAACATACATTGTGATTTCAATCCTGCAGGAGAGGCTGTTTACAGGTAAATTTTTCACGCACGAGACTTATGGCGCGTACAGGACTGTGGAAGAACGCTGGGATGGTGAAGTGTGAGGCAATGCAGGCCAAAATCTGCTTGGAAGTAAGCTGTTGGATTCTAGGGGAAGGAGGCCTATGCTAGTTTTGTCTTCTGAGGTTTAAGGGACTTGTTGCTTCTGAGGTTTAATCTGCTCATTCATGAATTTAGAAAGATCGACCCGCTCCTGGACTGTTTTGAAGAAGTACACTCTCTTTTGGCTAGTTGGCTATTAATAATATTTGCTCATCAAAAAAAAAAAGAGGGACTTGTTGCTAAGGATCATGATGAAGGACAACTAAGGCCGGTTGGCTCTTGTTTACCCATGAAAGGACAAATTCACTAAACATTCGTCTCGCAATTAATAACGCGATTAATCTTAACCCACGAACTCAGATCTATAAAGTAATAATTTTGTCATCTTCTATACAATACAACTATCCATAAAAACTAATTGAATTTGACATCAAATTCATTATACTGAAACTCACATCATACCTGACAGTTCAACTATAATAATAGGTGACAAAATGCGCGCCATTTCTTTATAAATCTGTATCATATTCCAATGCAAAACAAAACAAAAAATATGGCAACGCCTAATACTAATTAACCTCCACTTACATTTTCATCTTTTTAATATTTAAAAAAAAATAGAATTAGAGTTCGAGTTTCGATGATACTTTATCATCCCCACATAATTATGTGTTTTCTTTGTTCAAATATGTTACGTGGGCAAGTCTTTACAACAGCAGCAACAAAAAATTGCAAGTCACAAGTGTTTTTTTATTATTAATCTTTTCTTTTTTAAAAGCTTTTAAGAATCGTGAAATTTCATAAAATTCAAAACAAAAACAAAAATTTGGAAAAGAAGACAAAATACTAGGAAACAACCAGAAGAAACGTTCCATAAAAGTGTGAAATAAATAGAAAGAGAAGAAATAAGAAGAAACCACCGAAGAAGAGACAAAAGATCTGACTTCTGAGTGTAATAGCCACCGCTCGATTGAAGTCCAACCATAAGTCAACCACGTGAACGCGTTTGATCATTATCACACCACGATCATCACTCAATGGAGTACACGTGGCTTATGACGTACCCCGCCGGTTTCCTCCTCCTCTAAATTCGCTCCCACACTTTGCGTTTTCTCGTAGACACTATCCGCTTAAAATCTTCAGCTGTAACATTCAAGCGCGTGAACCAGACGCACTGTTGATTGCTGAGCAGCCGGCGTGCAAGACAAGAATACTAATGGCAAACGAGATTCGATTCTTCGATCTCAACACTGGAGCTAAGATTCCGTCGGTGGGGCTTGGCACGTGGCAGGCTGAACCCGGTCTCGTCGCCGCCGCCGTTACCGCCGCCGTCAAGGTTTCCCTCCGGTTTAATTATCATCATTCAGTTTCATCTTTAACACTAAAACAGATAACATCTCATTTGTTTTCTGCGACGCAGATCGGATACCGTCACATTGATTGCGCTCAAGCGTATAACAACGAGAAGGAGGTAAAGTAATTGTGCAGAAATGATTAAATTGAGCTTGATTACATATTAATTCCGATATTTCTTTCAAATTAGAACTATTTACGAATAGTTAGGCTAGATTGGGTACTGCTAGCGAGTATTTCTCAGTGCTGTAGGTGATAAGGGTATTTAGTAATTTTTCTCATTCCATGTGTGAACTAGAAATGTATATGATTTTGTCATTGATCCTTATAGGTTGGGTCAGCTTTGAAGGCGCTCTTTGATGATGGGGTCGTGAAGCGGGAGGATCTATTTATTACCTCCAAACTCTGGTTTGTTTTGAGTTCATTTTGGGTTTCTATATGTTTGTTTTATTAGTTTTGTCCTAGTTATGTATGCAAAGCTTTGCTTAAAGAGTGAGATGATACACACAGGAGTACTAATCATGCCCCAGAAGACGTCCCAGTGGCCCTTGAAGGAACTCTGCGGGACCTTCAGCTTGATTATGTTGATCTCTACCTTGTAAGTTTTATCTGTTTGGACCTTGTTTTTCGTAGATTCAAATAACCTAGCAAATGAGTTGATGCTGCAACATGGCCAATAATTGAAATGTTGTAGTTCTAGTCAATTTGATAAAGGATATTGCGGAACCCAAATAATATTGCAAAATGTGATAGAATTTGGTAAGAGATGAGCATTATGTAGACACCCTTGTGTTCCATTAAGGAAACTCAATGATACTTGCTAAAAAATATAGGCCTTTGAGTACCTGTGTCGGCATGTCTAGCCTAGTGAATCATATCTAATGTTTAAGGATTGTTTAGCATTAAAGTCTTAGGTTGTAAGTACAGCATTGTTGAAGCTACATAATTGTAACTAAACAAGGATGTCCTATTTTGTAGATCCATTGGCCAGTTAAGATGAAGAAGGGTTCTGTTGGCTTCAGCCCTGAGAACCTTGACCAGCCAGATTTTCCTAGCACATGGAGAGCAATGGAATCACTTTACGATGCTGGGAAAGCTCGTGCTCTAGGTGTGAGTAACTTCTCTACAAAGAAACTTGGGGATTTGCTGGATGTGGCGCGTGTTCCTCCAGCTGTCAATCAGGTGGAATGCCATCCTTCATGGCAGCAGGCCAAGCTGCGTGCATTTTGTCAATCAAAGGGAGTTCACCTATCTGTGAGTGGCTAATTCTTCAATACTTCATTGTTTGCAATCTAGTTTGATAGAATAGATACATTCAAATTTTGATTTGCCTGAGGAGTTTTTATGCATTGACATTCCTTTTTTGCAAGTACATTGACGAAGAAAGAAAGGGTGGCATTCTCTAGCTAAAACTAATTAAGAGAGAATGTGTGACATTTTTCTTATATGGTATCCGTTTTTGGTGTCCATATTTTGTAAATTGAAGGGCATGCTACTTTTGAGGTTGCAGGTTAGTATAAGCATATATCAATTGTCAATCCTTGATAATTGAAAGCACCCTGATCATAAATAGTTGGGGAAGGAATAGGAGATGTCATTTGAAGATGATCTGCACAACTTTTTTTATGTAGATTGGATGTTGGTGACTCCCGACATATGCCATTTCCAATTGACCACATAGTCTTCCAGTATTTGTTAAAAATTTAACAAAAAAAATTCTTCTTATTTCCCATGCATTCATTTGATTCAGAAGCGCTTTTCTTTTGGTTTGGTAGTGTACTGTGTCTTTAAAAGTTTCTGTTTTGATTCTTTTCCCATTACTGAAATTTGACTTCACAATTCATATCTCGATTAAAAACTATGAATTGTGCTTTATTTCATGGTGTGTAATTCTCCAGGGTTATTCACCTTTGGGATCCCCTGGTACAACATGGCTCAAGAGTGATGTCCTTAAGCATCCAATTCTTATAGAGGTTGCAGTGAAATTGGACAAAACTCCTGCACAGGTTGCCCTTCGCTGGGGTCTGCAAATGGGTAACAGTGTGCTTCCTAAGAGTGTGCATGAGGCTAGGCTTAAGGAGAACTTTGATGTCTTTGCATGGTCTATTCCAGAGGATTTGTTTCCCAAGTTTTCAGAAATACAGCAGGTAACTAGCTTGTTGCCCCATGGTGCATTTACTGCTAGCCAGGCTATCACATGGATATCAAATGCTCTAGAGCAGAAAAGTTGCAAATTCAATAGACCCCTATGTTTCAGTTCCTATCTCATTACTTTAGCAGGTTAATTTTTTATCGGTGAGTATAGGGTTGGTCTAGAAAATGAACGTTGGAAACTGTCTAATGGTTAAAACACTGCTTCTATATATGCACGTTTGTTCAATAGACGAACCGAGTCTACAAAATGTGGGATGAGGTCTAGCAATTTTGTCTAGCAAAAATTGCTTTTGACAAATGCTTGATATTCAATTTTGCAGGCGAGACTAATAAAAGGGGCCTCATTTGTTCATGAGAAGTATGGCGCGTATAGAAGCTTGGAGGAACTATGGGACGGTGAGATCTGATCGGTTCGATGAATGATGGAGCTTCAGCTTCTGCACTCACTTTGGCGCCCGTTTTACATGATTTTATGTTAAGTTGCATATTTTAGCAACACTGATTTGGACCCAGCCCTATTCGGATCTTATCCGCTATGAACTCTTTGTATCAATTATTATAATTTAACATTTATGGTTCTTTATTTTATATTGGGTTAAATAAAAAATGGGTATTGTCTTATTTCAACCCTCTGTGTTATTTTTGATTTAAAACCTCCTTCCACTCAAGTCGAATGATTTATTTCATCCCTCCGCCTAACGTCATCCACTTTTTCCGTCTGTTTGCTTACGTGTTGTGCCACGTCAATGGCCACATCACCAATTGCTGACATGTCACAGAAACCAACCAGGTCGAGCTGAAAACGGGTCGCGAAATGGGCTGCCCCATTTCACGTGAAACGGTGCCGTTTCATTCTTTTCTTTTCTTCTATTTTTTTTCTTTATTCTATGATTCTACGACATCATCTTTTCTTTTTTCTTTCTACGACAACATTCTTTTTTTTCCCTCCTTTCATCTTTCCTTGTCAAACGAATAATGGGTTGTTTTGGGTGTGGCGGTGGTGTAGCGGGAGTGGGTTTTGGCTGGCGGTGATGGCGGATGGTGGTGGCTGAGTGTACGGTTGTCGGTTGTAGTGATCGGGTTTGGTTTGGCGGAGGAGAGGAGCGGTGGTGTGCGGTGATCTGTAGAGAGCAGATCGACAACAAGCGATGACGACGAACAATGGCAGCTACAACGGCTGGTGGTGGAGTTTAATTATTAGAGTATGAGTGAAATTGAATTTTGCAGTGGCTGTGATTGAGTTGCCGGATTGTGGAAGAGGGGATCGAGTGCGGGTGATGCCGGCGGTGTGGCTTGATTTTGCAGAGGGTAAGAGTGAATTGAGTGCAGAGAGGAGAAGAAGGTTTAATTGAAAAAGAAAAAGGGATTGTTATATTGAAGGGAATGGAAAGATGAAGCGATGTAGCAAGAAGGAAGAGAAGAAATTGATTTTTCGTGAAACGACATCGTTTCATGTGAAATGGGGTAGCCCATTTCGCGACCCATTTTCAGTTCGATCCGGTTGGTTTCTGCATACGTGGCGTGACACGTAAGCAAACAAACGAAAAAAGTGGATGGCGTTAGGCGGAGGAATGAAATAAATCATTCGACTTAAGTAGAGGGAGGTTTTAAATCAAAAATAACACAGAGGGCTGAAATAAGACAATCAATTGGACTGCAGGGACCCATTTTTGATTTAACCCATTTATATTATATATATATATAAATAATGTGGTGTTTCGAATTTTTTTAAATGATAGACTAAATATTTATGGTGCTTTAAAATTTAAAAGTTGAAGATCCTTTTAAAATTAGTACTCCATATCATTTATGGAGTAATTTGTTAAGGGATTCATGATTGGAGTTTACGCAAATAAATCACTCCACTGAAATTAGACAATTAACTAGGCAGATATTATAGATAAATAAAAGATATAGTTTGGTTGACTTCTGGCCTTAAAAGATAACACCAAGTGTAATTTAGGTTTAAATGCTACGCTCCTAGTTTTTTTTTTTTATATATATATATTGCATGTTAAAGTATGAGATTTTTTTTCCGTTATTGTATTAATTTTATATTAATGTCTATAAAAAATCAATAAAGAAAAAAACTTAAAATTTGCATAAAATTTTCAACTTACTTTTCTATTATGAGTGTAACTTTATGAAAGCTACATTATACTCCATCTGTATTCCAATACACATAGTTTTGAGTGTTGGCACATTTCTTAAAGCAAGAGATTGATTCGGAGAAACCAAAGTTGTTGGCGTACTCTTATATCCCTTGCGTGGTCTGTTATTTACGATCTACTATCTGCGTGAAACTGGGTTGGATTTTGGCCCGAAATTTCTACATGACTGGGCTTGGTACGTGCGAAAAATGAAAGCTCGAAAATTCTGCACCCAAATTCAGATGAAAATTCAAAGAACCAAAATTCAAACCCCAAAACCATCTTCCAAATCTATAAGAATTCCGCCATTTTATCTTTTAAAATTTTAAATTTCAGATGAAATATTTTGAATTCCCTCCTTCGGTAAGATTTGAACTCTTCAAACATTGATTAAACAAAATCTCCATTTCTTAATCCTCAAAACATTCTGCATCTTTGTTTTCTCTTAGAAATTCAAACCTCTATTTTTCATAACCCTTGTGTGAATGAATGTATCATAGGGATTTTGATCCTTTCCCTGATTTCAATCACAACTTTTCAATACCTCCACACTCGAATTTATGAGCCAACGCCACCATATTCCAAATGAAGAAGAGGAAGCGGAAGATGAGTTCGTGAAGAACCAAATTCCAGAAGTTGGAGACCATGATGAAATCACATACTTGAACATGAGCCCTCAGCCACAAAGTGGTAAACAAGATCATCCCTCTTTCAAACAATACCTAATTTTTTTAATTATCCTAACACTATCTCGTTTACTTTTAGTTTATTAATTTTTATTTTGGTGTTTTTAGGCCAACACCCGCCAAAACCCGAAAGGAAAGAGTTAAAGGAGGATAAAAGACTTGTTGCTTATGAGTTGTTGCTGCAAAAAAACGGGAATGAGAAGCTAAAAAAGAAGACAACAACTGAGGTTTCTCAAGCCTTTTTAATATTTCAATTCGATCGGTTCAAAGGTTGTGAAAATAGGGGCAAGAGTCTAGAAATCACAACATTTCTCTCAATAGAGTGAAAATTTGCTGAAGGAAAAGGGTTCAGTTTGATTTGGAGAGGATTAGAGAAATTCCTCTCAGGAGGAGAACCACTTTGAGGAATTTTGTTGTAGCTTTGGGAATGCCCAAAACATTTATGGTTTCCAAATTGAAGAGTGATGAGGTGAGACGGCATAGTAATGCCATAAAACTTATTTTGATAGAAGTTAATCGACTTTAAAGGATCGAGCACTGTTTCCCAATGATAGATCCAACTTCTATTCCTGCTAATCAGACTTTCCAGGAGATAGACAATGTGGTGCACATCGATGAGAAGTGGTTGCAAATGGCAAAGAAGATACAAACATACTATTTACTTCTATATGAAGATGAACCAATAAAAATAATTGAAGAAAGAAAGAAAAATCCTAATTTTGGAGAGTAAAGAGGAGAAAAGTGAGGAAAACGGGAGTGTCGGAATTGAAAAAGGGATTTGTGTTGGATATAATTGTCGAAAAAATTCATTCCCCCCCGAATTGATTTTCAAACGCCCTCCCAAAAATCAGTTTTGAAATCATCTTCATTTCTCTGCTGAAAGGAGCGATGGTGGAGCCAAACAAAGGAGGAGCTCGTTAAACAGTTTTGGCTAATAATGGTAAAATGGTAAACTCTCAACATCCTTCCATTGGAAGATGGAAAACGCCATCTAATTTAGCCCAAATTTTAGGCCCTAAAACGATATTCACCGGAATACAAAGAGATTACACATCAAACACATATTTTAGAGTCAGTCAAATAACTGTTAGGGTTATTTCCAATCCACAATCAATTTGCGCAGCAAACAATCTTATCCCAATAATCAATAACCCCTAACTATCAAACCAATCAAAAGCAATCAAGAAAAGAACACAAAGATTTTTAACGTGGAAACCTCATCAGGTAAAAAACCACGGGACCAAGCCAGTCAATCCACTATATGATGATCAATGTGTACAACCAAGCAAAATCCCTATCTCAACTATAGGAATAATCTAACATACACCACTATCACCAATAGTACCAATCAAACAATCCAATCAATCAATCAATCCGAGAAAAACAAGAGATATGAGAATAGAGAACCAAAACCAGATTTCCACTGCTTCAATCGGGACAGGATTTCTACCACACCAGATAACTTCTCACCGATCCAACCGTTCAGATTGAAGAACCAGAAGTCGTGCACCTGCTGTCCAAATTTCACCCAGATCCAACGGTGAACGAAGTCGCTGCGACGATTCTCCCGCAGCTGCACAGAGTTTGGCGAAATCTGTTTTCTCTCTTCTCTCTCACAAGATGCTCAATAGCAACCCTCTTTCACAATCTCTCGGGATGCTCAACAGCAACCCTAATATAATCTCTCAGGATGCTCAACAACAACCCTCTCACAATCTGTTAGGATGCTCAACAGCAACCCTAACACAATCTCTCACAGTTGCTACTGATTTTACAATCTTTCTCAACTCAATCTCACATCTAGATTGAGGAGACCACGCTAGAGAAATCTCCCCCTCACATTTTTCTCTCTCTCTGTGCTTCCTCTCACAACCTGAGCCACCATATATATATATTAGTGGGCAACCTAAACACAATCCTCCTCCAAGTCATACTCCAATCTTTTCTTTTTCTTTTTCTAATCAGACTTCTAATCAAACTAAAACAAACAGCTCCAATTGGGCTAGGCCCACAACAAATCTCTCCTTCAGCCAATATGAGCTAGACTCCAACAATAACTTCCAATGACGCATGCTATTTTAGACGATCATTAATTGCAAACAATTTTGAGTCCACTTGAATCACATAAAATTAATTTTAATTAAATTAATAAAATATTTTCAACACATAATTGATTTTTTCATATAAAAAAATGGAATGAAGAATTCTTGTTGAAGCACTGGCATGACCACCTAACTTACCAATCAGGCCGACACATTTGATGGATTTAGTAGAATCTTTTTTATGAAAAAAGTAAAGTAAAGAGTAGCCTTTTTAAGGCCCAAAATTGAATACAAAATAAGCCCAATGGCATAACACTAATTTTGATCAACTTTAGTCCCTCTAAAATTCCTTCCCATAAACCCTAAAACGGCACAAGAGGAAAAACCCTCTCACACTTTCTCCATTTGTTGAAAAAAATGGCTTTCAATGTCATGCTCCGTAGGGCTACCAAATCGCTCCTACCTCTAGCGACCCGCACCGTTGCTTCTCCTAAGACCTTCCAAGGAACGATCACCACCTTGATCGGAGTTCAAAAGCAGAGTCTCGGCGTCCGCAACTTCCTTCCGGCTGCTTCACGATTCTTCTCAGAAACTGCAAGAAACCAGAGCGCCGATGATAGTCTCCTTAGTGTCCTCGATTCTGAAATTGAGTGTGCTGAAGAACCTCAAGAGGTCAACTTACTTTACACTTTGTACAATATTTATCTGAGTCTGTATAATTCTCTGTTTAGGCTAGTTTTAGAGAAATCTTTTACTGTTTTAGCAAATAACATGGATTTAACATATTGTTTGATGAGCCTGTCGGGTTGTTTAGTGGTTCAAAGCCCACATAGCCGTGATTTATTGAAATTGATGTTGTTTGTGCTATTCGTCATGTTTGTATAATCCATTGTGGTGTATATCAGATAAAGAAAAAGGGTTTTATTCTGACAATGTTGTTTAAGCCTAATGAGTTGCACACATCGGAAATCATCATGCAATCTGTCGAAGTTCATTGAGTCTGGTGAAAATGTTTTTAGATTAATCAAATAAATGTTGTTGAACCAGTGAGTACTAATTTTGTAGCTGTTGCCTGATTTTTCTACTTGTAGTCCTGAATAATTCTATCTTAATTGAATGGTGCAGGTAGATGACATTCCAATTGGATTTCCATTTGAGATACTAGATAATGATGGAGAGAAAACAATCACCCTTACTAGGAAGTACAACGGTGAAGTTATCACTGTTGAGGTGGATATGCCCTCTGAAGTTGAGGAGAATGGTGATAAAGATGATGAAAACTCCGAGTCGTCTGGTATTCCACTGGTTGTGAGTATTGCGAAACAAAATGGTTCGCGTTTGGAGTTTGGTATCACGGCTTTCGATAGTGAGATAACAATTGATCACTTGACATTTAAGAGCCAAGAAAGTGTTGATGATCAACTTGCTTATGAAGGGCCTGACTTCAGGTAAGTTTGTCATGCATGTTACTTGATTGTTAATCCTCATCATGACATTTCGTTTATCATTGACTTTGTTTTCCTTTTTCTTCTGCCAGCGATTTGGATGAAAACTTGCAGGGTGCTTTCTATAAGTATCTTGAGGTGAGAGGTATCAAGCCTAGCATGACAAGCTTTTTGGTGAACTACATGGAGAACAAGGAGAATAAAGAGTACTTCTTGTGGTTGACAAATCTGAAGAGTTTTGTGGAGAAGTAACCGTAAGAAACAAAAAATGGTGTATATTTATTGTTTTTGGATTTGTGAACAGCTCGTAAGTGAAATATGAGATGCAAATTTGATCCCTATTTATGTTATTTTAGTTTAAGGCATGGAGGTCAGCATACTCGGTTGAAATTTGTGAAATTTTGTTTCTTAGATTAATTTGTGAAACCATGTGAGAATCCAGTATCTTAATTGGTTTTATGTTACAGAATAGTGGTAAAGACCTAGTATCAACTCGTTCTCTAGTAATCTGAGAATTCTAAAGCTTTTATGGACTTATCCTAGTGCCCTTTTTTTCATGATCTGCCTTGGTTTGCTTGCTTTTTTTTTTTCCTTTTTTTTCTGTGCATATATTTCTTTGTTGCTAATATTATTATTTATTATGCTATTATTTGTTAAATTAGCTTAAGGCTGAATTACTTTATATTTTTGACAGTTTTTTAAAAACCAGACCGACCTGGTGGTCGGACCGGTGAACTGGTAACCCAAAGTGGTTTCTGGTTTGATTCAGCGACCGGATACGCATGTGAATTGGAAAAAACCGATCGACTCGGTCGGTTTTTACACAATTGGCTACCCTGGTCGGTTCACTATCAACCTAGCTAGGTCAATGCCATCGTCAAAACGATGTCGTTTAAAGAAAAAGAAACGACGCCGATTAAGGAAAAAGAAAAGATGTCGTTTTGTGCTTCTTCTCCAAACGGCGTCGTAATGGTATTGATTTTTTTTTAATAAGAATATGAAAATTTTAATGGGTCGGTCGGCCCATCAAAATATGAAAATTTACCGGTTCAATCTAGTTCAATTATCTAAGACTGAACGGTTCGATGTGTGAACGGTTTAAAACGATCTAATGGATCAATTCAGTCAAATTCGGTTGAACCATTAAATTTTTATTTCCAATTCACTGTCCGGTTCAGTTTTTAAAACTATGATTTTTGACCTCAAAAGCATGATCCTCTTTGGGTAATTTGTTTTTGTCGTGGGCAAAAGTATCACATCTGAAAGAAATGGTCTAACAAGTGTGGTTTATAAGGCATTGGGTTGTCCAACCTCAAAGGCTAGCTTTTGGGGTAGGCTCTCCCAAGCCTTGTGGATCTCACTTGTTTGTTGCAGGTCTCTGGGTTCATAGCAGTATTGGTCAACATGAGCAATCCATATTTTTTGTGTTATGAAGTTTGGTGTGTAGAATGCAGAATTCTGCTAGCATGAAAGGAGGTAAATAAGAGAATTGTCATCGACTAGAATTCAGAATTTGGTAGAATGGAAGTTTGGAGCAAGTAATCCTATTACTTTTTGGACTTGTTTATTTTACTTGAAACTTACAAGAGCTATTGTTTTAGATAGGAAGTGATTAGGGTGGTCGAGTTTCTCAAAATCTAGCATGCTTTCATATGAGATTGAGAAATGTTACTTTGTTCTTTGGCTGGTGTGGATGGTTCGGCATAGACCTGTCAATCCGGGTCTGCGGGTGGGACCCGACTTGAGACCTGGCAGACCCGGGAAAAATTGGGCCGAGTTCAGTCCCGACCCGGAAAAAATACGGGACCAAAAATTGGTCCCGGTCCCGGCCCGGGAAAATGGCTCGGGTCCGGGACTAGACCCGACCCGGCCCGGGATTGTTTTTTCCTTCCCTTTTTTTTCTTCTTTTTATTCTCTGTTCTCTTTTTCTTTCCAGCAGCTTCCTCTCTTTCTTTCTTTCTTTCTTTTCTTTCCTTCTTTTCTTTCTTTCTTTTCTACGCAAGGCAATTTCGGTAAAGTGAAATTGGCCAAGAACATTGATTCCGGCCAAACTTTTGCTGTCAAGATCCTTGAAAAGAACACGATCATCCACCTCAAAATCACCGATCAGGTCTCTTCTTTCTTTTTCTTCAATTCACCTGCATAATTTTTCCTCATAATTAATAGAAAAATTATTTATGCCTTACTTGCTGTGGCTGTGTTTTCCAATTTGTCATGATTGTATTGTAAACGCCTAGTATATAATTCTATTTGTATTTGTTTTCCTTTCCGATCACCGGTTCATATTTTTTTTTTTTATGTTCTTTAAAAAAATGGCAGATAAAGAGGGAAATTGGGACTCTTGGATTTGGCACTTGGATTGTTGGGCAATGGGTGATGGATCGAGTTTTGGGTGATTTGGGTGTGGTAATTTGGCAATTGATGGTGGTTGATTGGGTGATGGCAGAGGAGGAAATGGCGATTTGGAGGTGGTGAATGGTGATAGATGATTGGTGGTGGCAATTGGTTGGTGATGGTGAGGAAGAAGAGAAAGATGCGGTGCGGGCTGCTGGGTTAGAAAATAGGATTAGAAATTAGGGTTTTTTTTTAGGGTGGGTCATGGTCGGGTCTCGGGTCTGACCCGACTGTTCCGAAAATTTTCGACCCGGTCCCGAAGATTTTCGGAACTGTTTTTTGGACCCGACCCGGCCCGATTTCCCCGGTCTCGGAACCGGGTCGCGGATCTCCGGGTCTAATTGACAGATCTAGTTCGGCACATGCTAAAGAAAATACGGTGATGCATGTATAAAAAATGTGAATAGTTTAATATTCAAATCGATTAAATAAAAAAATCAAAATAATTATCTAATAAGAATGCTTTATTCCGACCCGTTGTAAACAAAAAACTGATGGTTTAGATATGGTTGTTGTCGGGCCTAAAAAGATGTAGAGAAAATGAGAACACTTAAATGTAGGATTTCTTGCCTTAATCTATGCCTGATAACAGTTATCAGTAAAATTTAGGTAGATCATGATTTACCTACATCATGATGCACCCAAGTTTTTTTCCCTAAGTTATGGCTTAAGTAATTGCAATAACCGTACCAGAACACCTGTCTCATTACAATTTGTTTCTTTTACGTCAAAATGATCCGCTATTCGATCACATTAAATTATAATTATTTCAAACTCGTATCGGCTAAAATCTATTTAGTGGCGGGTTGCAGCAATATGGGTAAACGGAACAAGCATGGGCCTTGAAATTGACAAGCATTATCTTTTAACAGCCGAAAATGGTTTATCCTTTGAGAGCCCAAAATGAGCCCAATGGTAGAACAGTGATCAACTTTACTTCCTCTAAAACCCTTGAAAGGAAATGTATTTTTTCAAAAAGAAATGGCTTTCAGTTTAATTCTTCGCAGAGGCTCCAAATGGCTTCTACCTCTGTCAACCCGCGCCATTGTTTCTCCTAGAATGCTCGACGATAGACTGCCCACCGCGATCGGCGTCCAAAAGTGCGAGTTCAGCCCCCGCAACTTTTTTTCGGCTTCACGATTAGCAAGAAACGAAAGAGTAAAATGCGCCAATGATAACCTCCTCCGCGTCCTTGATTCTGAAATTGAGTGCGCCGAAGAACCTCAAGTTTGGCCTTTGTATTTTATTTGAATTGTATTTCTGTTGTTAAGCTATATGTATGTAGGCCGATCAAAACCTTCTCATAAACCCCACCAGCACAGAACTAAAATCCTTAGAAATCCTGATGGCCTTCAATTTAATGCTTGACAGAGCCTCCAAATCGCTTCTACCTCTGGCGACCCGCGTCGTTATGAAAGACTAATTTTGTTCGTAACGGATCCAACTACTCCCAATATTTCAATTTCTCGCTCAGCATTTGTCTCTACAGTCTTCGAATCACTGGTTTTGAACTCAGGAAAATTTACACATTGCGATCAGTTGTGTCATCTTTGTAAAACCTAGGTTGCCATAAACTAAAGCATTCACTCACTGATTAGAGAAGATATCTTCCTTTCTTCTTCTTTTTCTTATTGCTTAATAAGGTCATTGGATAGTTAAAAGATCAAGGACTTAATAAGTTCTCATCTGCTGATGTATTATATATGGCTACAAAATAATAATTCCATAAAAGTGACCAAAAGTTTTTGTAAAGCTATTGTTGCTGTGCATATCATAACACAGACATCAAAAACTAATAGTTGGCTTGTCTGGGTGTACAAGACAGGAAAAAATGAATCCATCGACGAATTAATTCCCCGCGGAACTGCTAGGACTGCACAGGGAGGTTCTTGTGGGTGTAAGCTACCCCTTTATCACCATTCACCACTTGTCCTTTCCCTCTCAGGATCCTGCATTTGTTACAGAGAGAAAAATCTGCCATCAGAATTCGAACACGACTCGAATGATGTAACATTTTCAACTAGTACAATATGAAAAGACAATGCAGAAGTTAACTACCATCGAGTTGTTAACAACCCTTCAACGCCTACGGGGCCTCTAGCATGAATCCTGCCCGTGCTTATGCCAACCTATTCAGCCACGAATCAGGACAAAGCCAAAAATACAAAAGTAAAACATCAGTTGTTCTGGTTTTATAGTTGATGAGTGAGGATCGTAGGAGGATCGAATACCTCTGCACCAAGTCCGAATCTGGCTCCATCACAAAATCGTGTACTTGCATTATGAAATACTGCAGCACTGTTGTCAAGGACAGTAAAAGCCTTACTGCAAAGTCACAGAAATTTCTGATTTGTTGTAAAAAACAAGCACAAATATAACTCTAACCTGTCAACTTGATTCAGAAAGATTTCTGCAACTTCCTGATCTTCTGTAACAATGCAATCGGTATGAGCACTAGAGGGGGGAAAAGATGCACACATCAGAAATCAGAGAAATATCCTAAATTTCAAGATACACCAAATAAATGCAGAAATATGAGAGAAGATAGCATGCCTTCCATGTTGATGAATGTGTTCGATGGCAGCATGCACATCCTCCACAATTTCAATTGTACATGACAGTGAATTGTACTCATGATGGAACGAATGTGCCTCTTCTATCTGTAACAAACTACTCGCTCTTGGTCCACCATATACAGTAACACCTGAATCAAATTAAGCATAAGGAATATAAGATTCTCAACTAATAACTCAACAAAGCCCGCAAGGCGCAAGCCCACATACCTTCACGCTCGAGTTCTGAAACAAGTTCGTTGATCCCACCGTTGCTTGAGAAATGTTCGTGAACTAGAAGTGTTTCCTAAAACACAAGTATGAAGAGATCATCACAAGTCAAAATTTTCAGACATGCAATTTTGTTAAATCAAGCTTGCGCAAAACATTAGGAGGAGCAATCTGAGGAATGTGAGTAAATTTACCATTGCATTACAGGCTGCAGGATAATCTATCTTTGCATCCCAAACAATTCGCTTTACCATATCCGTATTAGCCGATTTATCAACATAAACATGACAAACTCCATCTGTAACAATATTACGCTGTAATTTCAGTAAAAGCTCTAGATGGCAGATAATGATACAAGATTTCTGTTAGTGATCTTTACCAGAATGACCAAGGACTGGGATCTTTGTTGACCTTTTTATGTCAGAAACAAGCTTATTGCTGCCTCTAGGGATCACAAGATCTATGACATCATCAAGCTGTGGCAGAAAAACACTCACAATGTTCACTGAACCATAACGAACAATTCAGAAGAGTTCACCTATTCAATCTCACTTTTACCTGTAGCAAATCAGGAATATCGTCTCTGGAAGTAACAATCCCAATTAGCTTGTCACCGACAGCAGAAGGGATGGCAGAAGAAATTACCTAAACATCAATATAAAAATAGAAAGAAAGAACCAAACAGAGAAGAGAGAAATGGGAGTTAATAGAGGTTCTGGTATAATTAACATTTAATTCTACTGAAGACCGCGAAAATGAAAGAATCAACCCTGTGCAGAATTCCATTTGATCGCGTGGCTTCTTTGCCTCCTTTCAGCAGTAGACCGTTCCCAGTACGAATACCCAATGAAGCTATCTGTAGAACAATTTGAACAAAGGGAAAAAGTTATAAGAAGAAACTGACTTTCAAACAAAATTCAGAGGAGAAGCCATTAGTCCTTTACCTGAACTAGAGCATCAGGTCGGGCCTCAAATATAATCAGGAGCACACCCAAAGGAGAAGATGTTTTATCTAAAACGAGTCCGTCTGCAATCTGGATGCACGAGCAGTAATCAGAACGATCAACTAAATAATGAACGAAGCTAACCATAAAGGTTAATTTCTAGTTCAACTGCTTCTGATTAGAAGTTAGAACCATTAGCAGAATAGCCGCCATTATCAGACAGAATTCCTAGGTCTGTGGAGTTACATATTCATGAAAACTCTAGGTGGTGTCCTGACCTCTGTTTTCTCTAGAATACGGCCAATGGGTTCTTCCATGTCCGCAAGCTTGCGAATGGATCGTGCAAGGCTGAAGATCTGCAAAATGTAAATCATTTCCACATGAACAAGAACAAATTCTTACAAGTCATATAGAACATTATCCAACACTCTAGCAAGACATTTTGTGCATGATAAGCTCTTTAGCGCCAAAGAAGTACAGAAGTCAAGTGTTTACCTTTTCAGGACTCAAAGACAGACGGGATATTAATGATTCCGCGTATCCGGCTTCCTTTGCCTCTCTAATATCAGCTTCATTCGCAGACTTAATCTCACTTTCATTTGCCTCTAGAGCGTCAGCTATGTCCATCAGTATTTTCCTTCTTTCTTCAGATGATAAACCCTAATCAATATCATCGAGTTAACATACTTAAGAGACTTTGAACTTCACTTCTTTCCTACTTTCCTACCCTCATTTTTCTTAGATCAACCTCTGAAAAGGTAAGGAGTTGTTCTTTTAACAGAAAATCAATACGGTAGCCAACATGTAGTCACATAGTATCAAACCTGAAGCCTTCTGGAGCATTCGCGAGCTGCTTGTGCCATCTCACGTGCATCAAGCTGTTTAATCGCATTCCCTGAAAGTGTATCCCGATGGAAGAGAGTACCGATACACTTTGTTAGCCCAAAGGCAACTTACTCTTGTTTTGATGATTTTAGACACAAACTAATTAATAATACTAATGCAATTTGAAGTTAAAATGTGTGTAGTTTGCGATGGAACAAATAAGAGGCAACAAATCAAGATATCGCAAGCTAGAAGATCAAGTGTACATTAGGACTTTAAACGTGTAAGTATGATTCTAATTAGCACTTGATTTATGTTCGATAATACCTGAAGGAGAGTGTCAAAAGTTTTTTTACACGAAAAATAAATTTTGGAAAAAGAGTTTTTGATTTCACTGTAGCAACGGAGAGTTTCACTATAGCAACGGATGAACTCACTGCAGCAACGGGAAGTCTACTGTAGCAACGGGAACGAATAGTTTCACCGTAGCAACGGATAGGCTTACTGTAGCAACGGATAGGTTCACTATAGCAACGGATAGATTCGCTGTAGCAACGAATAGTTTTTCACTGTAGCAACGGATAGTTTTTCACTGTAGCAACGAATAGTTTTTCACTGTAGCAAACGGATAGTTTTTCACTGTAGCAAACGGATAGTTTTTGGCTCCAACGGCTATAAACGGTCACAAATCTTTTGACACTATAAATACTCATCTAAGATGAATTATATGAAAATAAGAAAGCATTTTACAAGTTACACATATACAAATTTCATTTACAAACTCTCTTAATCAAAGTTTTACAACGTAAGCTTCACATATCGGTTTTCAACCATTCTTGCGTCTTTCAATTCGAGTTTGGATCGCTTTCTTCTTGAGGTAATATTGTTCATTTATTGGTGTTGATTATTAAATCATACATAGTTTATTTGTACACCAATTTGTGTTGCCATTTCACAATTCTCTTGTCAAGTTTATTGATTGTGATAGGTTGTGATTGAGCCCGGAAAAATCACTTGTAAGGTTTATTGGTTGAGCCCGCAAAAACCAAGGTGTAAGGTTTATTGGTTGAGCCCGCAAAAACCAAGGTGTAAGGTTTGAGTTGAACCCGTAAAAACTCAAGGTAAATAACGAAGTGTTCGTTATTCAAAATCCTAAGGGTGAAGCTCTTAGGTAGTGGAGTACAATTCATTGAGGAATTGGAACCACTATAACTCCTTGTGTTTTTACTTTCTATTTCCGCACTCTTAATTCCTTACTCTTTGTGTTAAGATTTTATTTGCCTATTCACCCCCCCCCCCCCCCCCCTCTAGGCCGTTTATCAATTGGTAGCGGAGCAAGGTACTTATTTTGTAGGTTTAATCGCCTCAAGTGAAAGATCAAATGGCTCAAGAGGGACTATATGTTGCACTCAACCGTCCACCATTTCTTGATGGAAATAACTACTTGCAATGGAAGACAAAGATGATAGCCTTCCTAGGTGGACAAGATCAAATTATGCTAGATTGTGTTCTACATGGATTTGAAACTCCTATGGAACCAGCTGCTGAAGATGGATCAACAAAACCTCTTCCTTTTGATAAGTGGCCAGCTGGATCAGTTTCAAGAAAACAAAGTGAAGACAAGGCAAGGTATGCTTTATTTTGTTCAATTTCTCAAAACGAATTTAATCGTGTTAGTGCTTGTAAATTGTCCAAAGACGTTTGGGAAACCTTGGAGACGGCACATGAAGGTACTCCTCAAGTGAGAACCATTAGACTCAATACACTCAAACGTGAGTATGAACTACTAGGTATGAAGAGTGGTGAGACGATCTATGATTTGAGTACTAGAATTCAAAATATTTGCAATACTATGGGAACTCTTGGTTGGACTCCTAGTGATGAGGAGATGGTAAGAAAACTTCTTAGTATTTTACCTAACTCGTGGAATGCCAAGACTTCTATTTTTGATGAACTAGAAAAGAAACCCACATTCTCTCAACTTGTTGGCTCTCTTACGGCATTTGAGTACAAACTCAAAATGGGTGAACCGGAAGTGCAAAAAGTCAAGAGCAACAATGTAGCTTTTGTTAGCAAGGCTCAAGGAGATGGAGAAGACATTGAGTCCTTAGCTCTCTTTGCTAGAAAATTCAAGAAATTTTGGCAAAACGATGACAAGAAGCAAAGGTATCAAGGTGAGTACCCTAACACTTCTAAATCCAAGTTTAAAAATGATAGTGTTGTTTGTTTTGGATGTGAAAAGCCAGGGCATGTCAAGAGTGAATGTCCTAACCTTGAGAAGAAGAAAAAGTTTGAGAAAAGAGGTTCTAAGGATGGGAAGAATTCACGTAGATATCCTAAGAAGGCTCTAAAAGCCACAACTTGGGATGATGATGAGAGTGAAGAAGAAAGCAATCAATCCCAATCGGAAGAAGAAGAAGAGATATCCAACATATGCTTCTTTGCAAATGAATGTGACTCTTCCGATGAAGAAACCGAATTCTCCCTCATGGCTAAGGAAGATAGCGACAATGATTCGGTTAGTGAAAGTACCTACTCTTTTGATGAATTGCAAAATGCTTTTAATGATTTAGGTACACAATTTCAAGACATGTGTAGGAAAAATGCAAAACTTGTTAAAGAACTAGATAGCCTCAAAAATGATATTAGTGAGCTAGAAGAGCTAAACAAAGGGTTAACTAGTGAAAACAAATTACTTGAAGATGCATGCAATAAACTCAAAAATGAAAATGCTATTTGTAAAATGTGTGCAAATTCTAGTAAAGAAGTAGCCTTTTTAAATGAAAAGATTAAAGTTCTTGAAGCTACTTTAGCTAAAATCATTCAAAGTGCTAAAAGTCAAAAAGATTGCTTAAATGATCAAAAGACTAGTGGTGATAGAAGAGGTATTGGATTTAATAATTCTACTAGCATGAGTAATTCTAAAACTACGTTTGTTAAAGCTAAGAATTATAACAATGCTAGTTCCTCTAATCACTCACATGATAGACCTTTATACAAATGTAGCTATTGCAAGAGAAATGGTCATTTGGCATATTTTTGTTATATTCGTAAAGATGATGTTTATGCAAAACAAATGTGGGCACAAAGAAGTGCATTTGCTAAGAAAGGACCCAAACAAGTTTGGGTTCCTAGAACTAACTAATTTGTTTTGTAGATGTGCCGAAAACCCCATGCAAATAAATGGTACTTGGATAGCGGGTGTTCGAGGCACATGACGGGTGACAAGTCAAAATTCACCCATTTGAAGGAAGAAGATAGAGGAAATGTTCGATTTGGAGATAACCTTAAACGTAAAGTTTCGGGCATCGGTAAAGTTGGTCATTCTCCTTCTATTGAACATGTTTTATTTGTGCATGGTTTAAAATTTAATTTATTGAGCATTAGTCAATTGTGTGATAAAGATTTAATTGTCATTTTTACTTCTACTCATTGTGAAGTAAGAAATGTTTTCACACGTGAGTTAATTTTCATGGGTAATCGAGTTGGAAACATTTATATGATTGATTTAAATGATATTCCTAACGATGATCATACATGCTTAAGTGCTTTAGTTGATAATTCATCTATTTGGCATAGAAGACTTGTGCATGTAGGTATGGAAAACATTGCAAAGCTTTCTAGGAAAGAGCTTGTGAGAGGCTTACCTAAGTTGAAGTTTGAGAAGGAAGGTTTGTGTAATGCATGTCAATATGGGAAGCAAATTAAGAGCTCCTTCAAACCTATCAAATCCGTTTCAACTTCAAGGCCACTACAACTCCTACACCTTGACTTATTTGGTCCTATGAGAACGGTAAGTGTGGGAGGTAAGAGTTATGTTTTTGTTATTGTGGATGATTTTTCTAGATTTACTTGGGTTATCTTCTTGGCTCATAAGAATGATGCATGTGAAACATTCAAACAACTTTGCAAACGTATTCAAAATGAACAAGGTTCCAAAATTTTGAGAATTAGAAGTGATCATGGTGGTGAATTTGAAAATGGCATGTTTCAAGATTTTTGCAATGAAAATGGTATTTTTCATAATTTTTCATGTCCTCGCACTCCTCAACAAAATGGGGTAGTTGAGAGGAAAAATAGAACATTGCAAGAAACGGCTAGAACTCTTTTAAATGAGCATAATACACCAAAACGTTTTTGGGCCGAAGCCGTTGCAACCGCATGTCATGTTTTAAATCGTGTTCTAATTCGACCTTTACTTAATAAAACTCCTTTCGAATTATGGCATGATAAGAAACCCACCATTGCATACTTTAGAGTCTTTGGATGTAAATGTTTTATTCTTAACATCAAAGATAATTTGGGCAAATTTGATGCAAAGTCGGATGAAGGTATTTTTCTTGGTTATTCTACTACTAGCAAAGCATATAGAGTTTATAATAAAAGAACTCTAGTTGTAGAAGAATCCATGCATATTGCTTTTGATGAATCTAATCCTTTTGAAAGTGTGAAAGAGATAGATAGTGATGTAGAAGAAGATTTTGGAAGCCCTCAAGTCAATCCTCCTTCACTAGATACTCTAGAAATTCAAGAGGAGAAAGAGCTGGAGGAAGAGGTGCTTGAGAATACAAATGATGTAGAAAATCAAAATGATCAAGGCCCCTCAAGTTCCAAACCTTGGAAAATCATGGAAGCACATCCACAAGAGCAAATCATAGGTAATATCCATAGCAAAGGTATTGCTACTCGCTCTTCTCTTAGAAATTTGAATGATCATCATGCATTTGTTTCTCAATTTGAACCAAAGAAATTTGATGATGCCTCACATGATGAATATTGGATGATTGCCATGCAAGAGGAACTAAATCAATTTGAGCGTAATTGTGTTTGGAAATTAGTTCCTAGGCCTAGCAACCATACTATCATTGGCACCAAGTGGGTTTTTCGAAACAAACTTGATGAATCGGGAAATGTTATTAGGAATAAAGCTAGATTGGTAGCCCAAGGGTATAACCAACAAGAAGGTATTGATTTTGATGAAACATTTGCCCCCGTTGCTAGACTTGAATCCATTCGCATGTTATTAGCATTTGCATGTTTTAAAAACATTAGCTTATTTCAAATGGATGTTAAAAGTGCATTTTTGAATGGTTATATCATGGAAGAAGTGTATGTCAAACAACCTCCCGGTTTTGAAGATCCTAAATTTCCTAACCATGTTTTTAAATTGGAAAAGGCCTTATATGGTCTTAAACAAGCTCCTAGAGCTTGGTATGATCGTTTGAGTCAATTTTTATTGAAAAATGGTTTTACAATGGGAAAAATTGATTCTACACTCTTTACTAAACATGATGGTAATCATATGTTAATTGTGCAAATTTACGTTGATGATATCATTTTTGGTGCTACTAACGATTCTTTGTGCAAGGAATTTGAGAAATGTATACATAGTGAGTTCGAAATGAGTATGATGGGAGAATTGACATTCTTCCTTGGACTTCAAATTCGACAATCTAAAGAAGGTATCTTTCTCAATCAAGCTAAATACATCAAGGATCTCCTAAGCAAATATGGATACAAAGATGTCAAGGAGAGTCCTATTCCCCTTAGTCCAACCGTCAACCTCGACAAAGATGAAGATGGTAAAGATGTAGATATTACTCTATATCGAGGTATGATTGGAAGTCTCTTATATTTAACGGCAAGTAGACCGGATATAATGTTTAGTGTTTGTCTATTTGCTCGTTTTCAATCTTGTCCTAAAGAATCTCACTTGCTTGCTTTGAAAAGAATTTTCAAATATTTGAAAGGTACTTCTAAATTAGGTCTTTGGTACCCTAAAGGGTCTAGCATTGATTTAATTGGCTATACCGATTCAGATTTTGCTGGTTCTAAAACCGATAGGAAAAGCACTAGTGGTTCATGTCAATTTTTAGGACAATGCATGGTCTCTTGGTCAAGTAAGAAACAAAATTCAGTAGCTATTTCTACCACGGAAGCTGAATATATTGCTGCCGGATCTTGTGTTTCTCAAATTTTATGGATGAAACAAACCTTAGAAGATTTTGATCTTAAGTTTTGTAAAATTCCTATCTTTTGTGATAATCTAAGTGCTATTCAATTGACCAAGAATCCTATTTGCCACTCACGAACCAAGCATATTGATATAAAACATCATTTTATTCGTGATCATTTGGCTAAAGGGGACATTATGCTTGAATTTGTTGGTACTAACAAACAGCTTGCAGACATTTTCACCAAAGCTCTTGCCAAAGAACGTTTTGTGGAACTAAGACATGAAATTGGTATTTGCAATCCATTTGAGTAAGAATTCGAAATTTCTTGAACTCTTATTTATATGCCTATATTAAATTGATGAATATCTATGTTTTTACATGATTATTATTAGTAAATAATATTTATAATCATATGTGCTATAAATTGCCGTAAATTGTTTTGTTTGTTTGTGCATATACGTGTTTAATGAGAATCATTTTTTCTATGCATGTATGATTTTGTTCATGTGATTGATCATTGAGGAAATCAAATTGATGTGATATATTTGATTCTTCGTACGCATGCGTTGGGCACAAAAGTCAGCGACATTTCATATCCTCGAGTTGTAATTCTTAGACCTTAAGCTGTCATTTTTGTGTTTAAATAGCCTAAGATTACACCTCTCTAGATATCCAAAACGGAAAGCTTTACCTTCAATTCCTTCGAATCTTCAAAATGCTTTCGTTTGAGATGAGGATGATATTGGCCATTTTGGCATTGATGATTTCTTTCATTGCTTTTCCCCTTCTCATGCTCAAAAATTGTCCAAGAAATGTCGACTTGTTCATGTGTCCCAAGTGTCATTGCCCTCCATGTGATTGCCCTTCACCTCAATGTCATCTTTGATCACATCTTTGTATCGTGTATTTTATATTTTAAATGTATTTGTTCTTATACTTTGTAATGGTCTTTTAGGTTGAATAAGAGTTGTAATATTCCATTATGAAGGAATTTTAATTAGGTTTGGTTCTTGAGTATTTTCAATGTTCTAAATGTTCTCTACGTTTCGTGTAACGTGACATGTTTGTTGAATAAAAATTCTGTTTTAATTATGCATTTTTAGATTATCCATCTTTATAATCTTACTATTCATATTTGTATTTTGACTTTTGGATTGGATAATTGTTTGATCTTAATACTTGTTAAAGTATTTTTGGATTTGATCTTTGCTTGCTCCTTCATTACTCCTCATATGATCTTAATTGACTTTCCTTATTTTATTAACCCTTTTTGCTAATGACAAAGGGGGAGAATAAGTTAAGGGGGAGATTGGTAATGAAGCTTATAGAATGGGGAGAAAGGTAAGATTAAGGGGGAGCAAATCTTTGAAATCTTTGCTATGCTCTATGTGCACTAATGGTTTATGTAGGGGGAGCATTTATTTGGCAAAGATAGGAGATGTAAGTTTTCTCCATTTAACTTCAATTTCAAATTGCTAGTTTAAAAATGTTTTGATATTAGTTTGTGGTTGTCATCATCAAAAAGGGGGAGATTGTTAGCCCAAGGGCAACTTACTCTTGTTTTGATGATTTTAGACACACAAACTAATTAATAATACTAATGCAATTTGAAGTTAAAATGTGTGTAGTTTGCGATGGAACAAATAAGAGGCAACAAATCAAGATATCGCAAGCTAGAAGATCAAGTGTACATTAGGACTTTAAACGTGTAAGTATGATTCTAATTAGCACTTGATTTATGTTCGATAATACCTCAAGGAGAGTGTCAAAAGTTTTTTTACACGAAAAATAAATTTTGGAAAAAGAGTTTTTGATTTCACTGTAGCAACGGATGAACTCACTGCAGCAACGGGAAGTCTACTGTAGCAACGGGAACGAATAGTTTCACCGTAGCAACGGATAGGTTCACTGTAGCAACGGATAGATTCGCTGTAGCAACGAATAGTTTTTCACTGTAGCAACGGATAGTTTTTCACTGTAGCAACGAATAGTGTAGTTTTTCACTGTAGCAAACGGATAGTTTTTCACTGTAGCAAACGGATAGTTTTTTGCTCCAACGGCTATAAACGGTCACAAATCTTTTGACACTATAAATACTCATCTAAGATGAGTTATATGAAAATAAGAAAGCATTTTACAAGTTACACATATACAAATTTCATTTACAAACTCTCTTAATCAAAGTTTTACAACGTAAGCTTCACATATCGGTTTTCAACCATTCTTGCGTCTTTCAATTCGAGTTTGGATCGCTTTCTTCTTGAGGTAATATTGTTCATTTATTGGTGTTGATTATTAAATCATACATAGTTTATTTGTACACCAATTTGTGTTGCCATTTCACAATTCTCTTGTCAAGTTTATTGATTGTGATAGGTTGTGATTGAGCCCGGAAAAATCACTTGTAAGGTTTATTGGTTGAGCCCGCAAAAACCAAGGTGTAAGGTTTATTGGTTGAGCCCGCAAAAACCAAGGTGTAAGGTTTGAGTTGAACCCGTAAAAACTCAAGGTAAATAACGAAGTGTTCGTTATTCAAAATCCTAAGGGTGAAGCTCTTAGGTAGTGGAGTACAATTCATTGAGGAATTGGAACCACTATAACTCCTTGTGTTTTTACTTTCTATTTCCGCACTCTTAATTCCTTACTCTTTGTGTTAAGATTTTATTTGCCTATTCACCCCCCTCTAGGCCGTTTATCACACTTCCCTTCAAGTATATTGATCAGGTTGTCTATGGAGTGACCACTTCACAAGAGTTGGAAGCAGAATCAGAAAGAGAAATTGGGAAATAAACTACTTCTTGGCAAACAACTTAAATAAGGCATTATAGAGCTTTAACAGGTACAGCTACCTAGAATATACTTAGTTTCTATTTATATAGAAGCAAATGAAGCATTAGCTAACAAGAAACTATGAAAATTTTAGTGTGCAATAGAACCGCACCTAGTGATAACAACAGGGATACCGGATTCAGCTGAGGTGACAGATGCTTGGACTTTAGCAGTCATACCACCTCTTCCCACTCTAGACTTATCGCCAAATGTAACTTCTTGTTGATGTTTCTCTTTTCTGTATGTGTGGATGAGCTTTGAGCCTGGATCACTTGGAGGGCCGGTATAGAGTCCTTCTACATTGGTCATCATAATTAGAAGGTCCGCTTGCAGTTCCGATGCCAACAGACCTGCCAAACTATCATTATCCCAGAATATACCAGAAGAATCCTGCAATTACATTGGAAAGGAATTGGTACAAAAATAAAAAATTCAATGAGAAGCACACGATAAGCAAATGCAAGAGGTTCACATGTCTGATATGGTGCTTTCCTCGTACTGACTGCATCATTTTCATTTAAGATAGGAATAACTCTGAGAGATAACAATGATTGTACTGTTTCAGAGAGCTGCTTCCTAAAATCTGTATCCCTAAAATCGCTATCGGTGAGAAGAAGTTGAGAAGAAGTCACATCAAGCTGTGTACAGAAGATTGCAAATGTCAGCACTTCAACAAAAAGACGCAACTTTTGGGATTTTAGTTGAAAAGAAGCAGTTTCACCTGACTGAACATTGCATCATACAGGACCATGAGACAACTCTGACCCACAGATGCACAAGCCTTTCCGCACGGTTCAACTTGTGGATTTTGGAGGTCAGACAAACTGGAAAATTAAACAAAGTACTGATCTTTTTACACAACGACTCCTCCAATTATTAACAGCAATTATAGGGTTTCAGGAAAAACCTGCTGTTGCACAATCTTCTGTACAGAAGCCTTTGGCGGCCAAGACCGACAGCTCCTGAAGTAACCAAAACAACTTCATAGCCTTGAGAATTCAGTTGCTTAAGCTGCATTAAGAAACAAACATGAGAAAAATAAGATCAGACAGCATAGCGCTCGACCGACAGGAATTTCCAAATTCTCAGTTAAAAATCATAATAATCTAAAGCCCAGATAACCTGCTCACAAAGAGCTCCAAGCCTTCCCACTGCTAATCTTCCATCAGATTCTCGAGTAACAACAGCAGTTCCAATCTTTAATGATCAAAACAAGCAAAAGAAGTAAACGTTAGACAACCAGTTAATCTTTCCTGCTACTGGGTTCTTCTCATAACTATCCGATTCCCATAATTATCCAACCACATCATCAAGCAAAAAGAAGTGAACTTTAAGGTCGCAAGGACAATATTGAAATCAAATATTAACAGAAACAATGAGGATTAAAATAAAAATGTAACCTTTACAACAATGCGCTTGACATTGTTAACAAAAAGACGAGTAGGATCCATGGAGTCTGTCATCTTCAAAAATCCCTGAAAGATGTTGTGATATTAGTACATCGAGAGTCCTAACCTCGTTACACTTTTATGGGTTTATGAGATCATTTATTACTATTTTTAATTAATCTAGACATGGTCAGAATCCTAGAGATACTAAATATATAAAGTTACCTAGTAAACTTGTCAGGAATGATAATTGCTGCGGAAAAACGAAAACAAAAATAGATGCACTTCATGCTTATCCCCAACTAGCACCATCGGAAAGTTGAATTTACCTATGTATCCTAGTAGGTAAAATTATTATCCGTTAACCAATTTTTTTTTATCATTATTGTTGTTATTTTCTTTTTCTTTAGATTATAACTCATAAGAGATATTGGATACTTTTTATTTAAAATTGATGTCACTTTTATATATTAATTAATAACAAATTAGAAGTTACATATTCTTAAACATAATTCTTTTATATTGATACTTGGCAGCAAATTAAAACTATTAATAATATAAATCAAAAATTTTAAAAATAGTTTACACGTGTCAAATTATAAACAATTAAAAATCACTATATGGTACATGTTTATTTCTGAAGTATCTTAAACTATATTATTCTCAGTGATACCACTTAGCATCACATAAATAATTTACGAACGGCTTCATTTCTTGGATGGATACCATACTCACAACACATTAGTTAGACTAATCCTGATAAACTTAGGAGTAATTGTGGTTCAAATAAATGACTAGACATCTTTTTGTGCAACAAAATCATTAAAAAATGATTTTTAATTAATTATTAGAAAATGAGCCATTTTTTTAACATGGGCTTGGCCCAAACACCGGTACCATCCCAACACCACCGGCAAATCCATGGCAACCCAATCTAAAAATCTGCACTACTACAGTTCTCCTCCTTATCAGTCCTTATTCATTTCAGATTGAAAATCTTCCCTTCCCTTTCCTTTCCTTTCCTGGATATGAATGAATGAAATTAATGGCGTGCCTCTGCATAAATTCCCAAAATCTCTGGTTCCCGCCTTCTTCGCCGCTTTTCTCTCCAAAATGTCTCCTACGCAACCCTAATTCCCTCCCTCTCCTCCTCAACAACAACACCCATTTCACTTCTCCTCCTCAAAAGGTAACTCCTGCCTCCACCAACCCAGCTCAGCCAATTGTAAAACAAATGCATAAAAAACCAAAGCACCTCTTTTTCCTTTTGTACTCTCTTCCCAATAAAGAAAAATACTAACCATAACCGTCCCTTCTCTACCTTTTTATCTCCATTACTCTCTCTTACAATACCATTTTGGTCTGTAGATGATGTCTTGCTCCATCCCTTCTCGCCGCAGCAGCTTTGTTACTGTCAGCTCGCACATGGCCACCACCCAGGAAAAACCCATTTCTGAGAACAGGATGCTTGTAAGTTTCTATCATCTTTTCAGCTTTATTTGCACTCATTTTTGCTCAATCGTAGCTATCGAATTTTGCTTCATTACATCCTTCTTCTTATCTCAGGTCTTCGTGCCTCCTCATCCGTTGATTAAGCACTGGGTTTCCGTTTTGAGAAACGAGCAGACCCCATCTCCCGTCTTTAGTTAAGTGTTGTCCTTTTTATCACTTTTGAAGTTTGATAGGAAAATCTTTGTGGGAACACAAGATTAAGTGTATTTGTTTGTTTTTTTGCAGGAAGTGCTATGGCTGAGTTGGGGAGGTTGCTCATGTATGAAGCATCCAGGGATTGGTTGGTTAGTTAGCTAGCTACTCAACTACTATTATATTTGCAATTGCTTTTATTTTAATTAATTGACTGATTGTTTTGGATTGTAATTAACATTTGAGTGATTTTTCTTGCTGGTAGCCTATTGTTACAGGAGAGATACAGTCCCCGATGGGTCTTGCTTCAGTTGAATTTGTTGATCCAAGGCTGCCCGTGGCTGTTAGTAGTCAATACTTTGTCTAAGCTCGTTTTGTTTCATCTTAAGGCTGGGGAACTGTTGAATTGCTTGTTGAGGCCCATAGGAGTGTGTTTTTTATGGCTTTCTAGCGATAATAACGAGTCATTGGTTGATTTCTGTTTTGGTAGGTTATTCCAATACTGAGAGCAGGTCTTGCACTTTCAGAACATGCATCCTCAATTTTACCAGCAACCAAAACATACCATATAGGTGAGGATAAGTTTTAATCTGATGTGCTAATAGCAGAATGTGAATATGTGATGAATTGAAGTATGGTAAAGGTGATGTCTTGTAATTTCACAATGGACTTGGAATTGGATCCATTCTCCACTTTTATTTTGAGGTGGAGAATTTAGAATAAATAAATAAGCCACGCAGTCCTTATAAGTATTGTATGAAATTGGATTGCTGAGTCAGTTGGTTGGTTGATTTGGCTTCTGTTTTCTGTATGATTAATATGGATTAATGCTGCATACAGTTAGCAGTTTATGAATTCTAACTCTCTTTTTCCTTATCTTTTGCAAACATCTAGGGGTCAGCAGAGACGAGGAGACACTTTTGCCCACAGTATACCTGAACAAGTAAGAACTTTCAGTGAGGGAGGGATGAGAAAATGTGTGCCAACCCTGTTTATGAGTGCTTCTTACCTGGATATGTTTTCACATAGTTGAATTAGAATTTTTATGTATTCCTACTGAACCAAATGACATTTGTTCTTCTGTTCTCTTTTGTTTGTTCATCTACTTTTGTTTGCATTTTGCAAATCGTTTCTGGTCTCTTTAGCCTTTTATGCTTGTCTTCATATGACTGTTTTTAATTTGGTAATTCCTTGTGTAGGCTACCTGACAAATTCCCTGAAGGATCTCGAGTATTTGTGGTAGATCCTATATTAGCAACAGGTAATAAATCTGTTGTAATGACAGCACTAAGTCGCAAACTAGAATAATGAACGATCTGGAAGTAGGATGCCATGTTACACAACATAATTCGCCACATTAGGGGAAGATATATGATGACAAGAGTCCTAATCCCCTTAAAATTCCAGCATTTCTTTTGTTTCGTATGACCTTAAGTTAATGTCTTACTTCATACAACGTGGGATTGATTATGTGGCTTGATTTCAGGTGGCACGATAGTGGCTGCTCTTGACCTTGTAAAGGAACGAGGAGTTGAAAACAACCAAATTAAAGTGGTAAGGGAACTTGTTTTGTTGTTGGGTCCAAAATCTGACTTCCTTGATGCAAACATAGGATACTGTGAAATTTGGTTCTATAAGTTTTTGCTCCCATAATCTAGTTATAATAATAGTCATTAGTACTACATGGAGGTTTGCTTTCACTACTGAGGGGGGGAATAAACCAACTTATAAATCCCAATTGGCTGACCGAGCAGTTTAAGCTTTAGGATGTTGATAATTGATCATTGATAATTGTTTGTGTATACATCTGAATTTGAATTAGAATGACTAGACTGCTAACTAAGCTACTTTACAACAGATATCTGCTTTATCTGCTCCTCCAGCTCTTCAAAAGCTCAGTGAGAAATTCCCTGGGTAATTATATTATCACTGTCTCAAGTATATTTATAATCTAAATGTTCCTATATCGTTGATTATTACCTTGTTTTCCCATTTTCTAGGATCCATGTCTACACAGGAATCATCGACCCCGTTGTCAATGACAAAGGGTATGTACTTTTTCATCCTCATTATGCTAAATTTTAACCTAACGTAGAGGACACTCTAAACATTGAGAGCTGTAATAATTTATTTTACTGCTGTGCTGCTATCCAGGTGGATTATTCCTGGACTTGGAGATGCTGGCGATCGCAGCTTTGGTACATAAACTGGAAAAAGGGTGGCTCTTCCATGTATGGCGGGAAGCGACTTAATTGATATTCTGAGTTGTATTTTTGAAAATGTTGAGTCTATCATGACTTGGAAGGCCTCCTCCATGTTTCTGGTGCTCGGATTTATTCTAAGTTCATAGGAAATGAGCAGGAATGGAAGAATTTTTGTGTGAAATTAACATTTACTCATTAAGAAAACTCATTCTCATTCTTCAAAGTATGGATGGTTGAAAAATCAAACATTAGCGTTATTGTTAAAACATCACTGTTCGATCACCCCTTGGAACCCAACATGAATAAGATTAATTTTGATCCATAGGCAAAAATAATACAGGTGATTAAGGGTCTGTTTGGCGTTCCGGTTTGGTGGAAAAAAATTATGTGGGAAAAGTTATATGGAAAAATGACTTCCGGGAAACGAAATGTGCTGTTTGGTAAACATTTTTTAAAAGTGCGGTGGGAAATGAGAAATTATTTTTGGTGTTTGGTAAAACTATAAAAATGAAATAGTTTGAGTATAAAATCTATTTTTTAAAAATTAATAAAAATAGAAAAAGTGGATCTAGAATTACTTATCTTGAGATGAAGATTTTATTGAGGTAGTTTTTAATTTATTTTGTTCATTATATAAAGTAAAAAAATTGAATTAAATTGGAAAAAAAAGAAGAAGAGAAAAAGCAAATCAGCGTTGCTGCTGGAGCAAATTGCTCCAGCCCGTGCCAAACCATTTCCTTGCTTGGTGTACTGGGCTTCTTGAGAAGTCCAGTGTGTAATGGTGTTACTAAACACCCATTACACCCATTTCAGCCACTGAACTATATTTTTGTGGCAAAACATGAACGCCAAACACCCTCTAAGACATAAAAGCACTAGACATTAAGCACATTACTCAATGGAAATAGTTCTCTAGTTATCATTAGTAAGGAAAGACGAGAAAGAAAACAAAATAATGTTTAAGAAAGAACCACTTTAATGTATAAGAATTTTTTTTAAGCACAAATATATAAAAACAAATTTAGTAAAAATAATGTTTATTTTCTTTTCTTTTAAAATACTTCTACAAATTAGAAACAATGATCGTTAATAAACAGTATATTCTACTTTTAGTAATGAAAAACTATCGAATTCCGCCGCATCGTGCGAGTATTCTAACTAGGTAGCTCTAAAAAGACTGATATAAATACATTAGCAACCTCCGCCCATTCCTCCTCCACCACTACTGAAACCTCCTCCTCCATCTCCTCCACCACTGAAACCTCCTCCGCCATCTCCTCCACCACTGAAACCTCCTCCTCCATCTCCTCCACCACTGAAACCTCCTCCGCCGCCACCAAAGTCACCACCGCCACCAAAATCATGTCCACCGCTTCCCCCTCCGTTTCCAGTTTCTATGTCATCAGCGGCGTCGGCCTCATCCATAGCTGCGCCTCCGGCACCATTATCGGTGCCGTCACTAATATTAAATCCACCTCCATTGCCTCCCTTTTTAAACAGACAGGAAATGCACAATAGAAGAAATATTGACACCGAAGTTATGGCAAAAATTATAACAACCACCATTTTCACCCCTTGCATTTTTATTTTAAAAAAATTAGACAAGTGCTGTTTGATCTGTGTAATTAATCAAAAGAAAATGACAAACCGATAATATGATCAAAAATTTACAAATCTATGTAAATTGATCCTCCTTTTATAGTGTAGCTATAGAGACAAATCAAGTCTTGGTTTTAGACTAATCAACAAGTTTAATAAGTTACGAAACTATCTAATGACGATGATTAATTTGAGTTTGACTTTGCCAACGTCAGCTTTCAAAGTACTAGACTCGGAAATATTCTTTCACTTTTCTTAGAGTTCAAAGTTTGCATAAAAAGTAAATACAAATAAAAAAATCATTCATTTAATTCTTATATACGGAAAATTACGAAGCATAATTTATTCAACAAATTTTATAAAAATAAGATTAGTCAAAGTTACACGGTTTGGAGTTTGACTTGCTATCGACCATTTCTTCGGGTTTGGAATGTTCAGATTATTTTTAATTTGAAGTAGCCGAATTCTAATTTCTCCTTGCAAGTTGGAATTGGAAAATTATTGGACCTGTGACATAAACCATTACTTCATTAATCCGTTACAAAACCATGGGTTCAACAAATCATGGCTTGGCCTCAAAATCAGATCAAGACCAATTTCATTTTTTCCAGGTTTTTCCTTTTCTTTTCATTTAAAAGAGAGAACAAGACTTATAACGTTATATAACGAGAAGAATAATAGCATTTTCGATCATTGTTAATCAGTGGCGGATCCAGGAATTTTATTCAGGGGCGGATCTAGGAATTTTATCCAAGAAGAGTAGCCACCGCCGCTGCTGTGCTGATACCTCGCCGCTGTCGAGCTGCTGAGCTGCTGCCTTGCCTTGTTGCCGCTGCTGTGTGTATAAATTTTTGATTGGCCAGGGGGTGCGGTAGCCCACCCTAACCTAAGGCTAGATCCGTCCCTGGTGCTGCTATCTCCATGTTGGCGAGGGCTGTGTCACGGGCCAATCTTGAGCACAATGACAGGACCAGTAGTAGAAGAAGAAAAGACAGACCAGAAGAGAAGGTTCTACTGATCAACAATGGAGGAACAAGGAAAGAAGAAGAAGATGAAGTGCAGCGGAAGGGGTGGATGAGAGGTAGATAGGAAAAGTATGGATAGACTGGAATCTGCGGTTCATTGAACACCAAACAGATCCAGGGAATGTATTGTATTTGCTTATTCAGCCAAAATACAAACACATGAACAACAATTTGTTTTTCAGATTATCAATCCCCTTATCTGCTCCTAGCTGCTAGTATTTATACTTCTGATTCTAACTAAACTAGCTAACTGACATGATTAACTATTAACTGGAGTAGTTAATAACTAATCATAACTACTAACAGAATCACTAACAAACTCTAACTAACTCTCAAGCAAGTTGCAACAGTTACAACAAGTTTGCCACTTGAGCTTGTAACTGGTATGTGACAGGCTGGTGCTTATACAACAACACACGAGTCCTATCGATAACATTAAACCCCAAGCAGAAGCTGTTGCCTGTGCCCAACTCAGGTCCATTTTGCTCCTCCTTCTTCCCGTTTTGACTCATCATCTGTACATTTTTTGCGAACAAATTATAAGTGCAGTGGGTATTATTTTGGGTGTCGTGGTTGCATATTTTTTTCTTTTTTTGGAGAATGATGGAGAAGTATGCAAGCAATTAGTTAAATGGTCGAATTGTATTTAGGTAATATAAGCAAAGGTTGGGATTGCATTTAATTAGCTAGGGAGGGAAAGAGGGTGACGAGAGAGAAATTCTGTAACATTGGTTAGTGTACGCGTACGCGGTATAACGATAAAGTTAGATCCCGATAATTCATAATAAAATCAACTAAAGTGCACATGGGCTTAGTTTGATAGAAGCCGAAATAACATGGGCCAGCCTGTGAAATTTAACAGGGCATTTCATCTCATGATACCGGTTTGTGCATACGATTCATTGCCTTATATTTCCCTAATTTTTAATATCTATCCTACCTGATCAATTATGTCCGCACTGAATCAGTTTTTAACCCAAAAAAATACGCTTCTAGTAAAAAAATATCACAAAAATTGAATTAAAATATTTCTTATTTAAGGTGTAAGGGTATTGAACTGCGGCAATACTCATATTATTTTAAAAAGGAGAATATGATTCATCTATAATAAAGTGCGAGTAAGTGCTAATCGATGGTTTTTTGTTTTTGATTTACCAACTGGATTGGATGATGGAAGTGGCCGGGTTCCTTTTTAATAAGAGATTAAACAATTAATTACATGAAATACTGTTTTTTTTATATCAGTGATTATGCTTTTGTTGGTAATTAGGGAGTGAGATATTAGCGTATCTTTTGGATTTGGAGGGTGCTAATCCGCAGGATGTCCTAAATTAAACCACACCGAGCAGATTATTATCACAATTAAATTCCTATTCCTAGATCGTGTGTGGCTAAACCTCTGATTTGATTTTGTTCCTGTCGGTGGACGCACGTTTTGTTCTGCTAGCTTATATGGTGGTGTACTAAGATCAATTGAACTTTATGCTCATCCGACTTTAACATGGCTGGCAACCGAAAACTATAATCTTTTTAGCTGCTCTGGTTTTGAAAATTCTTATTCCTAACAATGTAACGAAATAAAGGAGAAAACACCAACTTTTAATCGGTGTGGGAGTAGCCTTAAATCATGCTTTTTTTCCCTTTCTCCTCTGCAACAACAACCACTGCCCGTCAGATTCTTCGAGCACAAAACTGACTTCAGCCGCCTGTCTCGGCCGCCGCCACTACCAACACCACAAAACTAACTAACCTTAAGGGTATTTGTGTCTCGTGGAAAAAAAAATCATTTAAGTAGAAAATCCTTCTCCAAAATGAAAACATCAACTCTCATGTGTAATATTTCAATTTTTTCTTTTCTATCTACAATTTCCCAAAAAACTGATTTTTTTCCAGAAAAATCTTTGTACCTAAACACGCCCTTAACCTCTTGATTCACCAACCTGTGATATAAACAACAGCGTACTTGGAACGTCTGTGGTGGCAAATAAAATAGCGGCTGTTGAGGCGTAAAGTACCTACTACAACGTGCATTGTGTAGGATAACACTTAATCCGTCTTATATTATTATTATTATTATTATTATTATTATTATTGTTTTCTATTTAGTGCCATCAAATCAAATCGCTTACACAATTATCGGTCTGGGGTTTTTTCTCCTAGGTGCAACGGTGCAATCGAAAAGACTAGCCACCAGCAAGAAAAACACCAATAATCGGCTCCATCTTCTAAAAACTACTAAAATGTCTGTTACAAACACAGACAAAATAGAAGTCCACTCTCCAAGTTAAATTTGCATAAACTTTCTTACATAATGTTAGAAACCTGAGCATCAAAAGACGTAATCCACTACCAAACATACAATTCGAAAGATCCAAGTATAAAAAATTATAGACTCACAAGCTAAACTAAACATAGCCTGCCTTGCAGGGACAGATACAACTGAATTGTCACAATACCACTAGTTGTGCGAACTCTTTTCAATAACTTTCCTCTGCAGTAAAAACAAAGATGATACTTCTCTCAAACTAATTTAGATCCTACGGATGCGTTGCAAATTTCCATTCATCGAAGAATTTAGATACAACTGAATTATCACAATACCACTAGTCTCATCTTTTTCTTTTCTATTCTGGGTTTCTTCAAGGATAGTTTGCTTTACAGAAAGACGTTCTGGCACTTTACATGTTGGAGAACTGCAACCATTGGCAGCCATCCCATGGTATTTCCAATCTACTCATAGAAAGTTACCTTAAGGAACAAAAGCATGAGCTAAAGCCAACTCGAGAACGACAAGAACTCTGCATGAAATCAAAAGGCACTGTTATGATCAGAATATGAGCACACGGTTCAAAAATGTAAATAAGTGCTGCTTTCTGTGCAAATAAACCTGATACTTTTACCACCAACATGCAATAAAGCTCATAATGGAGAAAGACAAACAAGAGTGGGATATCAAAAATGTGGAATGGTCAAATCACAAGCAAGATAACAGGAGAAGACTCCATAGCCACTGGCTAATTATATGAGAAAGTAGAGTATACATGTGCATACAGAGAAAATAGAAAATAGAAAACATAGCTACAACTAGAAAAGCAAAGGAGATCTACTTACATATGAAAAGCTACCTCAAAGCTACAGTTCACTGTAATTGCGCCAAACTGCACGAAATTCCTCCCGGAATGTGTTCAGACGAGCTTTCAGGTTAGGCGTTCTAAAACTTGCATGTAAGAGAGTGGCTACGCATTTAAGAGAAAAATAGTCAGTCAAATATCAAGTGAAATGCTCAGGGGAAATGTGTGGGAAAAAAAGGACAGAAACGAACCAAGAAGTCCAAAGGCAAGAGCCCAGAGAACAGTCAGAAGACCAGAGGAGATATACCAAAGGAGGATACTCACTGAAAAATAAAACAATCAATTAATATCAATTACTAACTGGTACAGAAAGTGGTTCATTCCACATTCCTTTAAAGAGAGTGCTTGAACATATTTTCATTTTGGTAATAATGCATGAACATATCAAGTACCAGCAGAAAATAACGACACGAAAACCCAACGAGGCCGGCCACATATATGAATTGCTTTTTTAGTTGAGGGACGCCCACGAATAACAGGCCTGCATATAATAAACAGTAAAATAAGCAAGCAACAATTCATACTCCAGAACATAGTAGCAACTGAGTAGGGCTTACGTGTGAGAAGGTCTCATCTTTGCTGCCAAGTGTGGAGAGAATTGCCTCACAGTTCTTGTAACCTTCTCGCTAAAACTAGCTGCAAAGCTGTAGATTGATATTCAAACCCATAAATGAGAAAAAAAAAGCAGCAGGAAAGGTAAAAAGCAGGATAAGAAATCCGAACCGGATTGCAACAAAGACAATTCACAGTTATTGCTACTATATTTTACTTATGCTGCATCTAAAGGTACATCCAACGAAAGTAGACAATAATTGAATCCCACTCGTTTAGTAACAGAGCACCAAATCAACTTATGCAATCACTTATATAGCAGTTCACTCACTTTTTTCTCCGAACTCACAACACCTAACTTTCCCTTTCATTGACCGCCTCTATATGCATCCACACAGGCAATTAAATGAATCCAAAGGCAATCCACCAACTGTAGAAAAGCATACCTGTCATTGAGGAATGCTATGCAGAGAGCTGACAAAAGAGCAGCCACAATAGACAACGGCCTCCTCAGAAACCCTAGTCCTGTAGCACCAACACCAAAACAACTCGTAAATTGAACAGACAAAACGCAAGTGAATCATCAAAAAACAGCAATTAAAGCAGCTATAAACAATATCTATTAACTCACCAAGAATCACGACAATCATAATGAAGTAGTTCGTGCGATAACTGGGAACCCAAAGAAGAAAAGTGGAAATCATTTAGCAAAGCGATCGCAGGGGTTTTGATGTGTTCTAATTAGAGATAAGAGAGAGTGGACATACTAGTACATGTTGCATTTGAGGCGGCTGTTCCATTTGGTGAAGGATTTCGGGACGGTGAATCGGGAGAAGAATTCGGAGATTGGACGAGGCGGCGATGACCAGTCCACTTCGCGGAGCGCGTCGATGAGATCCTCAGCAGTAACGTTTTCCCAATCCATGGTGATTTGGCTACGCGCGAAAACCTAGAGGAGAGAGATTTGGTGGGAAGAAGCAAAAACGGAGATTTGGTGCGAAGGAAGGAACAAGGATGTTTGATAGAGGAGAAACAGGCGTTCGTGATTTGAATCGATGCGATTGCTTAGTTAGGATGGTATTGTAATTTTCTCTCTGGAGTTAAGCTGACGAAGAAAACTATTGAAAATAAATGAAACGATCTTTGCGGTTGAAAATAAAAATCAAAGAAAAATGAAATGTCTGAGCCCAGGTTCGAACTGGGGACCTTTAGTGTGTGAGACTAACGTGATAACCAACTACACCACCCAGACTTATTGATCACCCGCTAAATTAATTAACTTTTCCCGCTTATTATCTCCAGAAAAAAAAGAAAACAAATGTAGTCATATTTTTCTTTCACGTTTTTTTCCCCTTTTTCTTGAAAGGGTGTAAAAAGTAAGAGCATACTTTCCTCAACAACAAAAAAAGAGAGTAAGAGCATACATTCTCAATTTCAGTAAACACCAGAAACTATATAAGAGTCTAACAGAGGTCAGAAGAAAAGAACTATTTCGCCTTTCACAGACAAAACAAAAACCCACCCTTCAAGCTAGATTTGCAAAAACTTTCTTACCAGACATACTCCACTGCCAAACATACCATCCGAAAGATCCATGTACCCAAAATTAGGCACTAATACAACTGAATAGTCACGATACCACCAATAATAGTACGGACTCTTTTCAATAACTTCCTCTCAAAGTAATACAACTGAATAGTCACGATACCACCAATAATAGTACGGACTCTTTTCAATAACTTCCTCTCAAAGTAATTTAGATCCTACAAATGCGTTACAAGTTAAAATTCATCGAAGAATTCTAAGAGTCTCAGTTTTTGCTTTTCTACTTCGGGTTTCTTCAAATAGGATTATGAATGGAATCAGTTTGCTTTACAGAAAGAAGTTCGGACACTTTACATGTTGGAGATCTGCAACCATTGGCAGCCATCTAATGGAGTTTCCAATCGAGTAAAAAAAAGTTATTTTAAATAACAAAAGCATGAGCTAAAGCCAACTCGAGAGCCACAAGAACTCTGCATGAAATCAAAAGGCACTGTTGTGATCAGATTTGAGCACAATAAGTTCAATAAATGTAAAGACAAGTGCAACTTTCTGCACAAAACTTTTACCACCAACATGCAATAAAACTCATAATGGAGAAACAAAAGTGAGACTGGTAGATCAAACATATGAGGAATGATCTAATCATAAGCAAGATTTCAGAAGACATTTCCAAAGATATGAGGAATGATCTATGAGGAAGTAGTATATGTATGCATACAAATAAACTAGAAAACGTAGCTTCAATTAGAAAAAAAGAAAAGAAGATCTGCTTACATAGGAAAGGCTACCCCAAAGCTACAGTTCACTGTAATTGCGCCAAACTGCACGAAATTCCTCCCGGAATGTGTTTAGACGAGCTTTCAGGTTAGGTGTTCTAAAACTTGCGTGTAAGAGAGTGGCTACACACGTAAGAGAGAAACAAACAGTCAAATATCAAGTGAAATGCCCAGCACAAATATGTGAAGAGAAAAAGGTAAGAAACAGACCAAGAAGTCCGAAGGCAAGAGCCCAGAGAACAGTAAGGAGACCAGAGGAGATATACCAAAGGAGGACACTCGCTGAAAATAAATAATAAATAGAGATCAAATAATATCAATTGCTAACTGGCTGAGAAAGTGGTTCATTTTACATTCCATTAAAGAAAGTGCTTGAACATTTTCAAGTACCAGCAGAGAATAACGCGACAAAAACCCAACGAGGCCGGCCACAAACATGAATTGCTCTTTTAGCTGAGGGGCGTGCACGAATAACAGGTCTGCAAATAATGAACAGTAAAATAAGCAAGCAACACTTCATACGGAACCCCACAGCATAGTAACAACCAAGGAGAGCTTACGTAAGAGGAGGTCTCATCTTTGCTGCCAGATGTGGAGAGAATTGCCTCACAGTTCTTGTAACCTTCTCGCTAAAACTAGCTGCAAAGCTGTGGATAGAAATTCAATACCCCATAAATGGAGTAAGTAACAACAGCAAAGGTGAAGAAGCAATGAGAAATCTGAGCCAGCTTGTAACAAAGACATTTCACAAGTTATTGATGCTATATTTTGCTAATGGAGTATTTGAAGGTACATCCAAGGCAAGCATCCATTTAGTGACACAGCACCAAATCTACTTCATGCAATTATTTATAACCATTCAGAAAAATATTCTCCAAACTCACAGCACTTAACTTTCCCTTTCGTCGAATACCTCTACATGCATACGCAAACAATTGAATGAATGTAAATGCAATAAGCCAATAACCTCACAGCAAAATGCCACAATGCACACAGACGTGGAAAACCTTACCTGTCATTGAGAAATGCAATGCTGAGTGCTGATAAAAGAGCAGCCACAATAGATAACGGCCTCCTCAGAAACCCCAGTCCTGTAACACCACCACAACAACTCGTAATTGAACAGACGACAAACGCAGATGAATCTCCAAATCAGAAATCAAAGGCAGCTATAACAATATCCATTAACTCACCAAGAATCACCATGATCAAAATGAAGTAGTTCGTGCGATAACTGCGAAACCAAAAAAACAAAATGGAAATCACCAATTTGTGACAGCGATCGCAGAGGGTGTCGTGTTCTAATTAGAGGAAAGAGAGTGTGGACGTACTAGTACAGGTTGCATTTGAGGCGGCTGTTCCATTTGGCGGAGGATTTCGGTACTGTGAATCGGGAGAAGAATTCGGAGATTGGACGCGGTGGCGATGACCAGTCCACTTCGCGAAGCGCGTCGATCAGATCCTCAGCAGTTACGTTTCCCCAATCCATGGTGGTTTTGTTGCGCGCGAAAACCTAGAGAAGAGAGATTTGGGGCGAAGAAGCAATGGAGATTTGAAGAGCCGAACACAGACGATGAAGAAAATTGTGTTTGTGATTTTGAGCCGATGCGAGGGATGGCTTAGGAAGATGGTTTTGTGATTTTAAGCTGGTGAAGAAAACATTATTTGAAAAACTTCAAAATTAATTTATGTGGTTGATACCTGATATTGGAATAAGAAATTACCAAAATAATTGTCTGAGCCCAGGTTCGAACTGGGGACCTTTAGTGTGTGAGACTAACGTGATAACCAACTACACCACCCAGACAACTTAATGAATATATTACAGATATTTTATATCACCAAATAAATGTTAGTGATTTTCAAAGCCAGCGATTTGCAGCACGTCCTTATCAACCAAGCATTATTGGGTCGTTTCGTTTTTTATTTATTTATTTCGGGTAGAATTGACAAACAACCAATTAATGATAAAAGTTATCACTCACCACTAAGTCACTAATTAGTAATTATGACTTGTACTTTCACCAAATAAAAAGTAAAATCGTAGCTTCAATAAAATTAAAACATTTTACCAACCCAAATCGTTCAAAAGTAAAAATTCAAACAAAATTTCTAGTAAGTCGAAGTTTTTTTTTCTCCCCGTCTCTTTAGTTGTTATTTCAATCCTTCTCAGATAGTAGACTAATTTTATTCAAATCACGTCTTATTTAAAATAAAAAAGTGTATATACACAGTAAATACTAAAAAATTAAGAACTTCTAAATACTAAAAAATTAAGAACCTCTAAATACTAAAAAATTAAAAACCTCTCTATCGAACTTCTTTTTACATTTTACGATCGAAGATTAATTTTTATCGAGCATTATCCGTCTCGAATAAATCACAACATGATTTACTATATTTTGCTATCACAAGCTTAGTAGCAAGAAAACATTGATCGTATGCACTTTAGCTTATCACGGACACAAGTACATTATTAATTCCGTGGAATAATCAAGAATGGGGAAATATGATTGTGTACGTCGGATTAATATCTTTAATTGTTGCCATTACGTTAAGTATATCGACTAGGATTTGACTTTTATGCCATAAACAAATATTATTAGTTAATATATTATTAGAGATATTATTCCATTATTACTCATGAGTATTATTTAAGAAAAAATTTGAGCAATTAATTATTAATTTATGCATTAAAATAGTTTTTTTTAAATTAGTTATATTATTAATTACTGGTACAATCTTAAAGATCGAATCTAAAATCTATTAACCGTTGAACTATAAAATTATCTGCACTTTTGTCCCTATTAAACCATGAATAAATAAACAAGATCTAAAATATTTTATAGAATGTCCAACTTGAATACAAGTAATATTTTACTACCATTCCCATTTGTACATTGCTTCTTTTTCCGTCATCACGAGCGGGGATCCCATGTCTCCTTTTCCCAGCCTAAAAACGTAGCAGCAAAACGATAATTCCTTGGTCAAATAGGATCCCAACACGTAAACAACTCCACTTTTATAATTTTAACTTTTTACCGTTGTAAAAACAACAATTCTGTTAACTCAAAGTCGCGAACGACGAGCCAAATCAAGGATATAATTAAAAATTTCCGTCCAAACCATGTGGAAATTCTGCAATTTCCCATAATTGTAAATACTCACCAAACGATCCAAAAAAGACCTTCTTCGTCAAATTAATCATCTTCCTCCCCTGTTTCTCTCAGTATCCACCTAACCCGATCCATGCAATTCGGGTCAAATTCCCTGTCCACCTAGCTTCCACCATCCATATCCAGAGCTCACTTTCGCATCTTACAACTTCAGTTTTTGGTATCATGGCACAGCAAGCGCCTGGCACTAATAGGGCGGCCGGCAGGGTCGTTGGAGACTACCTCATGGGCCGCCAAATCGGGTCGGGTTCATTCTCCGTCGTATGGCATGCCAGACACCGAGTTCATGGCACTGAGGTTGCAATAAAAGAAATCGTCACCGGCCGGTTAAATAAGAAGTTGCAAGACAGTCTTATGTCGGAGATTTTCATCTTGAAAAGAATTAATCATCCTAATATCATTCGCTTACACGACATAATTGAGGTTAGCTGAAGCTTTTAGTTTTGAGATTTTATTAGTTAAGCTTTGGTTTTTTAGTACTGAGGTTCTCTAACTTTTTTGAGTTTTTGTTACTTCATTTGGTCAGAAGAAATTCTGCTGTTAGACTGCACACACTAAGAAATGCTTATTGATTGCTAAAACGGGATTAGTCTCTGCCCGGAAGGAGATGACCGGATGAGAGAACAGCCGGGGAGACCGAATTCTTTTTTTTTTTTAGTATTTATTTTTTGAAGTTGATTTATTTAACTATAATGTGAAAATATCTAGGTACCAGGGAGGATACATATTGTGTTGGAGTATTGTAGAGGAGGTGATCTTTCTATGTATTTACAAAGACATGGGAAAGTACCTGAAACACTTGCCAAGCACTTCATGCAGCAACTAGGTATGCATGTTTTGTTAAAAACATTTTGTGATTTATGTTCTGTATTTTTGGTTAGTGATCAGTTGGACAACATGGTTTTTGCCTTTCCTGATTCGTTACTTGTTGTGATTTGTAGTGGCGGGTTTGCAAGTTTTACGAGATAATAATCTTATACATAGGGATTTAAAGCCACAGGTGCAGATAACTCTTTGTTCATTTTAGAACTTCAATATGCTTTTGAATTTGATGGCTCTGCTTGTAATGGTTCACAAAAATAATGAGAGAGTGCTGATTTTTTATGGCAGAATCTCCTCCTTTCCACGAATGGTTGTAACGCAGTTTTGAAGATTGCAGATTTTGGGTTTGCTAGGTAAATTATGATTATATTTTCCGCAACTATATTTTTATGTTATTTGCTTTTCAAAAGTTTGGACTTGATGCAGCAGAAGTCGTAATGCATGTTCCATACATTCATACTATAAGCCACTTGGGTTGAGCCAGTGGTGAGGGGTTACGGAGACTCACGTGTTCTTCAAATCCTTGTACCATCAAGAAAATGCATCCATGTTCTTCCAAAGAATGCTTTCCACTTTTATTATGACATTGATGACTGTTGTTCTTTATTTTCAGATCTCTGCCAGCTAGAGGTCTTGCAGAAACTTTATGTGGTTCACCCCTTTATATGGCTCCAGAGATAATGCAGCTTCAGAAGTATGATGCGAAGGTGACGTTCTCATTTGTGTGAAGCATTAATGATCCTTTAATTGATTACTTCCTGTTAACCTTGAACTGAACACGCAGGCAGATCTCTGGAGTGTCGGTGCCATTTTATTTCAGCTTGTGACTGGGAAAACACCATTCACCGGAAGCAACCAAATACAGGTCCGTGTAGGTTGCTTTTATCCACATTCCATAGTTTTAATAGTGATTTTTGATGTGACAATCCTTATCTATGTTGTCTGTCTTCTGTTATACAGTTGCTCCAGAATATTATCAAATCAACAGAATTGCAATTTCCTGCAGATGGTAACGATTTGAGTTCAGAGTGCAAGGATCTATGTCAGAAATTGTTGCGTCGAAATCCAGGTATGACATGCAATGTAGCCTGGAAATGGAAAGTTTTATGTCTCAACGAGGAAAGGTGCATGAAATTGAGAAAGGAAACATGGTCACATATTCATTAGAAACATAATTGTTATCTTAAAATACAAGTACGAGACTGCTTATATTTAGGTGATAATTGCTTGATCCTTTTGTTTGGTTCTGTGGGGTTGAGATCCTAGTACATGTTTAATATATGGAGCCAATAACTTGTTTTCTATGCATCTTTTTTGTGGAACTTGATGATGCAAAAGCTGGGTTGTAATATAGTTTTCAGCTTTCTAATTCTTGTTTGATTGCGCTCCCAACACCGATTAAGATACTGAGATGTGTGATAAAAACATCGTTAGCGTTATAGTCTTATATCTTCACTCTAACTGGGATCAAATAGCTGTGGATATGAGTACATTGGAGTTGGTACATATGAGGTGCTAATCTGCGATGATGCTTTATACTTTTATTAACCTTGAGGGGGTGTAAAAGTTTCTTAGTTGACCATTTCTGATAAACTACTCGCAGGAAAGCTATGCCAGTTTGTTTATCACTTAAGTTTCTGAAAGTGCTTATTTAGAATCTTATCCCTTGTTAATTGATCCTTCTGTTTGAATTTACAGTGGAACGGTTAACATTTGAGGAGTTTTTTAACCACCCATTTCTTTTTCAAAGGAAAACTGACGAGTTACCATGGTACAATACTAATTTTCATTCCTCATATCTTTAAATTTATTTGTTTTTAAGTTCTAAACTGATATATGGAATTCAGGAGCATAAGGCATTCGAGATCCACGGATGGTTTTTCTTCCTCTGAAAGCAATGCTATGAGGAACGCAGAGGACAGTTCTCAAGAGGATTGTCTGCCTTTCTTACTAGATGATGATTCTAGCGGTCCTGAAGGTAGCCCTTCCTTTTCTAAAAGGAAGCCCTCGATGAAATCCACTTATGGATTTTCTCTCGATACGAGGGTTGACGGAAGTGGCACAAGTCCTAATGCTATAAATAACACGGATTTTACTGCCAGATATAGCAGTGCGAGACGAAACTTGGATAATACCAATTTTCGGCCCGACATCAACAAATTCTCAGATGAAAGCGTGAATGCACCTCCGAAGTCCTTGGAGAAAAGGTCCATGAATGCTAGATCAAGAGGTACTGAGTTTTCCATGAAGTTTTGTCTTTCTTTAGAGATGCACTATAGAGATCCAGGATATTTGTTTATCTTACCTTTTGATTGGTTGTATAGTGGTGGATTCACTGGAGATGATAGATCAAGAATACGTTCTAGTTTCTGGCCCCCCTTTAGATGTGTCATCTTCTGCAGCAAGTACTTCCAGGCCAAATCATGTGCCTTACAAGTTAGGGAGCCTCCCTGTATCATCTGTTAATGCAAACAGTATGCCAAGTGCTCCCATGCCAATAACTGGTACTTTCAACAGTAATGCTTTGCACACTGGAAGTTTTGAAAGCCGAACCTCTGCGCCTGGAACTTCTCAAGGATCCATGGATATGGTAGATGCTTTGGAGAAGCCATCAACCCACTGCATGACTAGGATTAAGTCATTGCGGCGGTGTGCATCTGCCATCACAGAATTAGTCCAAGAGAAGGTGAACCATTACATAACCATGAGCTTGTTTTGCTGCTGCACTTTGTAAATGTTGTCCATGTTCTAACTTAATATCTCGTCATTATCCTTCTAACAGATTGAGGCAGGTAGGCAACTGGAAGCATTTTCCATCCAACTTGTTATTCTTGCAATTTGGAAGCAAGCACTGCATATTTGTCATACTCAGGCTGCATCAGCCATGGAAGGAAGTCCAAGCCCAGGGAGCTCAAGACTGAGGAGAAGCAGCAGCAAGAAGCATGGGACTCCTGATACAGAAGATTGCACAGATATTGGGCCAGAGAATATATCCAGTCAGATTGAGAGGGAATTTTTGCGAGAGATTGAACACGCCGAAGAACTGGCCAAGGCTATCGAACCCGGTACTGCTCACTTTACTGATTTCACCTGTAAAAGTGGAAAAGTATGCCATATGTTTTTAGAACCACTCATAAGTTTTATGTTCTCCAAACAAAATGATTCCTTTGCTTTCATACCTGGTCCTCCTAGCTTCGCATAATATCTTTCTGTATAAATTCTAGGAATAGGAAACCATGAGATCATGGAGATCAACTGATAGGATGGAATAGCTACTATATTGCTAGTAAACAAGAAGTAATCAACCTACGTATCTAGTGTTTCAGGTCCAGAGGGGCAGCCCATTATTTTCCCCGGGCTTAGAATGTTCTCAAGTGTATTCACCGGAAATAATTCACTCTTGGCTCTATATAATGTCTATGATTCTGAATACAGACTTTGCCATCTTCTTTTTCAGGAAGCATGGAGATGCCTGATGCAATGGAGATAATATTTCAATCTGCCCTTGCTTTAGGAAGACATGGAGCGGTGAGTGTTTCAACTTTTGCTTGATTGGATATAGGACCATCGCTTTCAGTCCTCCTCTTTTTTAATTAAAATATCAGAATCTTAGAAATTATTGTGGTGAATTGTTGAAACAAATTGAAGATTAGATGCCTCTACTTCAAAGGCTTGTAAACTGCCTAGCTGACGATAACTAGTTCATGTAAAAGCATATACGGCCTCTACTTCAAAGGTGCTAGAGTTTGCTTCAGAGTAATTATCAACTAATGCTGGTCGGTTGAAGCGTTTCATACATGGGAACGGTTCAAAGCATCTAAGGATTTGTCAAAACATGATGAAGTCTTAATTGAACTGGGGGAACTCTCTGAGATTGTTTTGTTCTGTCTTGGCAGGTTGATGAGCTCATCGGTAATATGGAGAGAGCCACATTACTGTATTCAAAAGCAGTACATTTGCTAGTTTTCCTTTTAGTTGAAGCACCATCGCTGATTCTCAACCCTCCATTTTCCCTCACAAACTCAGACCGCTATAGACTTGGCAATTACATAGAGAATCTTAACAATAGGCAGCAAGGCCATCAGCCGTCGCAACGGATGGCAGCTCTCCAAAGTGAGGATCAACAATGCCCACCCTAGGATGAAGTCTGACTATTTTTTTACAGTGCTGCCGGGGGTCTTGCTTGGTTAAAAAAAAAACTTGTAAAATTATTTGTTTGTACAGCTATTCTTTGAGTGAGTGGGAGTGGTAACTGAGTTGTTGTTAGGAGCTAATCTGTGTTGTTAGGAGTTGATGTTGTAACATTTTGTTTCGGAGTTTTATGAACGACGAACCACCAAAACCAAAAGAAAAGAAAAGGTGGTGAAAATGGAATTGATTTACATATATATATATACAGAATAACCCAAAACTTTATACTGATTAAGTGACAAATGTCAAAAAAGAAAAATTAGTATGATAATGACATTAAAATGCAAAATGCATAAAGTTTTATGATAACAATATATTTTATATCAGAAAAATGCATAAATTTTCAATAAATATTTTAATCAGTACAACAACTGCGGCGGGTATAAAATATAGCTAAAATACTAAGAAAAAAGAAAAATAGAGTTTTCTCAAAGGTGGCTGCTCACTACCTCTTGCTTAAGATGGCAAACCCTAACACTTCGACACACGCAAACCCAAATCACAAAAACCCAGCCCAGTCGCCACGGCGAGAGTCTCAGACCAGTACCGAAAAAGAAAAAAAGAATAATCAAAATCAGTAACGTCTCAAATCCCATCTCTCTCCTTCACGTCTCCTCGCGCTCTTCGCTCCTCCGCCTCCGACTTGCATTTCGTCTGATTCGGCCGTCATTTGTACTTTTCTCGGTGTTGTTATCGGAAAATTGATACAGTTCTTCTGTTTTCATTTGTCGACTTAAAATAGAGTGAAAATGGCGGGGTTGAGACTAAACTTGCAGAACGATGTCGTTTTGAGGGGGATGTGGAACGCTTCGAGCGCGAAAATAGCGAGGGACATTGCTACTTTCCATGTCTCCTTCAGCAAACGGAGACATGTGGTATTTCTGGCAAAGAGCTCGTCACAATCACAGTCACAGTCAAGCTCGTCAGCTGACTTCCAATCCACTGTGGCAGCAACTCCGGTAGCGAAGGAGGAGAAGGTTGATCTTGCCGGTTTTGGAAGCGAAAATGAATTGAATACTGATAGTGGCGGTGATGATGGAGGGAATGGGAAGACTCCGAGCGGCGGGGATGGCGGAAGTGGCGGCGCAGGAGGAGGAGATGGTGGCGGGGAGGAGGATTACGAAGAGAAGGAGTTTGGACCGGTAATGAAGTATGAGGAGGTGATGAAGGAGGTGGAGGAGAGAGGAGTTACTCTTCCTTCGGATATGATGGAGGCTGCAAAAAATGTGGGAATACGGAAACTGCTTCTTCTCAGGTATTTGGAGTTGCAGGTATGATGATGATTTTGATTATGTTAATTCAATTAATGTTAGTTTTTTGTGCTTTATGTTTGTTGTTGACAATCTATTTTATTTGTTATGCTTTGGATTGTTGCAGGGGTCCGGTGGTCTTCTTGGGTTTGCAATGAAGTCATGTTCTATGCTTAGGAACAGAATGTTGGCGGATCCAGCTTTTCTTTTCAAAATTGGAACTGAGGTCTGTTATATTTCTCTCCTTTCCTTGATGTAAGTTTTCTGTTTGCTAATTGCTGGAGGTAGAAGTGTTTATTGAAAATTGTATCAGTATGCACTATCATTTCTTGTGGAACTTGGTTCCATCTTTAAATGTATGATCGCTGAATTGTAAATGTCATGCTGTTGGTGTTACTCTTGGGAAAACCTTTTCACAAGAATTTACAAGCTCTATGCAGATGCTAGTATTCCCCTGTTTTATTAATGGCAGCAAATTAACATGTTAACCAATTTGTTTCTTTTCCTCTGTATGTACTTTTTTTAATCACTAGCTTTATGCAATACAGATAGTCATTGACTCCTGTTGTGCTACATTTGCGGAAATTAAAACGAGGGGAAAAGATTTCTGGGCAGAGTTTGAATTGTATGCTGCTGATCTTTTGGTTGGTGTAGTGGTGAATGTGGCCTTGGTTGGTATGTTGGCACCTTATGTACGTATTGGCCAGCCATCTGCGTCTAAAGGGTTCCTCGGAAGAATGCAACATGCTTATGGAGCTCTCCCTAGCAGGTTAGCAGTTAATTCCAGAGACTCTTTAATTATTCACCTTTTAATGAAACCTTGCATCATTTTTGATGTCTAGGTTATTTGTATACTATTGTGATATTGTTATTGTCTTTCATGTCAATATGGTGTATATAATACTTAGCCCTCTTCAACTTTAAATTGTGATGAGTAATTTAACTTAGTGTTTAACTTATGCAGTGTGTTTGAGGCTGAAAGGCCAGGATGTAGATTCTCTGTTAATCAGAGAATTGCTACGTACTTCTACAAGGTAGGCCTTTTACATGTAGGTTATCTATTATATAGTTTGTGTTTTTTCTTGTTTATATTGATAATCTAGTTTTCTGTTTCCAGGGTATCCTTTATGGAGCAGTTGGGTTTGGATGTGGTATCGTTGGCCAAGGCATTGCAAATCTCATCATGACTGCCAAGCGGTACACGGTTAACTTGATGATTATTATTGTCAATTAACTGCTAAGATATCAACTCATCCTTGCTGCTTAAAATTCATTCAAAACTAAATCATGTAGTATGTTTCCCCACTTTTCATACTCTATGTTGGATGTGTTTATGTAAATGCATTATGTATTTTACAGAATCTGAGTTGCTATAATGTCCTTCTAGAAGGTAACGTTTGTGCTTTCTTATAAGGGATCATAACTCATCATGTAATTTCTGCTGTCAGGAACATAAAGAAATCAGAAGATGACATACCAGTGCCACCTCTTATAAAGAGTGCAGTTCTTTGGGGTATGCTCTACACTTCTATTTAGATTAGTCTTATTTGCTGTCAAGTGCCTTGCTTTGTTATGAGTTTGGAAATTATGTGGAATCTTGCTGTCAGGTGCTCTATCTTATCTGCTTGACTACTGGCTTGGAAATTGAGATGTTGTGTTTGGCACTATAGTTTTAGTTTGCTATCAACCTTATAAGGGCAAAAATGTCCTCTGATGACCAAAATTGAATTCATAGTTCATCTATATTGGACGATATTTAGTACAAAAAATTGAGGCAGTGTAGCTGCGTGCTATGAAAGATTTAACATTTCCCTACATGATGCTGGGCATGCCCTTATGTTTTTTCTAACATGAAGTTTTGTAGGCTGTGTAGTGCATTCCTAAAAGTGAATGATAGAAAGAGTGCTTACTCTCTTTTACTTTACGAAATGTAGCTGTGTTTATGTTTGCATGTGACCTTACTTACTCAATGATTGGGTTTGCTTGTCCCCAAATCTACAGGTGTTTTCCTCGCGGTCTCATCCAACACAAGGTATCAAATTATTAATGGATTGGAACGCCTGGTAGAAGCTTCACCCTTGGCAAAACAGGTTCCACCGGTTGCAATGGCTTTCACAGTCGGTGTGCGATTTGCCAACAATGTTTATGGTGGGATGCAGTTTGTTGACTGGGCTAGATGGAGTGGGGTGCAATAATAGTTCCGTTCGCTTTGTATCAATTCTTACTTATAAAGACTAGGGTATCAACTTGAAGCTTGGAATTTATTGAATTTCTGGTATCAGGTTATGCTAGGGCAAGCGGAATCTAAATTTTCCATCAATAGGTAATTTGCATTCTCAATGTTCACATTATTTTTTGAGTGAATTCTCAATGTTCAGTAGGGTATATAAATTTACGTTTTAGTAATAAAACCAGTTCTCTCGATCAAGTTAGTAGCGGAAATTTAGCCTGTAACATTCATTACTCGACTCTTTGAAAATAATTATGGGTTTTACATGATTGTTTTGGTTACTAAATAGTTTGGAATGGGCAAACCATCACTCAGACCCATCACATGTTTGCTTCATTTTATATATGGAGACATATATCTTATCAAGCCTATGCTAGGATCTTCTCCCAACCCCGTTACTGTTTCGGTTTGTTCACTTGAATTATACATCATAGGCAGCGTCTACCCCTAGTCATTGTGTTCGATCCTGTTGCCACTATACAGGGACGGATCCAGCCCACCCTGGCCCAATCAAAAAAAAATATTAACTTAAAGATTTAAGTAAACTTTACCCCTTTATCAATCAATAGAATGCTTGGCCCAACGGTAGCGTGTCTCACTCCTGAACACAAGGTTGCGTGTTCGATTCTCGGAAACCCCCTTTTGTTTAAATTTTTGACATTATTTTTAATGTGCAAGCACAAAACCAACAAAATTATAATTGTCTAAGCCCTGGTTCGAACTTGTCACCTTCAGTGTGTGAGCATAAGTGATAACCAACTACACCGCCCAGATATGGTTGATATGCAATAACTTTTTATATAAATACCCATCCTCTTTCTCATCACAAGCATTTTTAAGGAATGATTATTTTCTTTTTTCTGATGAACCACAAATTATCTAAATCAGCCATGAATATTTAATTGATAAACAAAGAACTGATCTACGAACACAACATTACAAAAAAACATGAATTACTGATACAATATTTGAGACTTTATGGGTATTATTGCGTTGAAAGTACACATTTTACATATATAACCATGTACAAGTGGAAAAAAAACACAATACAGAAGAACGGAGGCCTAAATGAAATTGTCCTAACTTTTTATACTTATTTACTTTTGGGTTCATATTTATAAATAGACTAAACTTGGTAATTGTGATCGCATTAATTAACTTCAAATTATATTATGGTCTCGAGGTATTAGTGTTTTCCAAACCTAATTAACAATTGTAAAAAGTACGTATATTGTATGAATTCTAATGTATAATTAATTTTTATCTATATTGTCTTCTTATTTATCTTTTTGTTAAGTTTATTTAAATATTTGTTATTTAGTGACGAATACAAATACTTTTAAGCATTTTTTCAATTTTTCGTTCAGTTCGTTTACCTTCTCTTTAAAATACTCCCCAAAAAAAAAATCGGGGGCGCTGCCCCCGAACCCCCGCCCGCCCCCCCTGAAAATAATTTCTGGATCCGTCCCTGCCACTATACACAATTTTTGTGCACTAGATAGCAGGTTTATTCTTATTATTTTTGACAGTTTTGACAATCGATCAATCAACAACTTAGAAAATTTTTGGGGGGAGGGGAATATAGATTTTTTTGGACAAATTTGAAAAAACTAAAACTTTAGGGACTGTATTTATAGCTTTGAAAAAAATTAGGGATTTTATTTCTAGCATGTGTTCGATTCATGATGGTATGAAGAATAAGATTTTTAAGCTTTGTAATAATAATAAAAACTATAATCAACTTTTTTTTATTAAAAAATGACCTGTGTGCGCTCTGTTATTGGTTGAATAATTTGCTGGTTGGAAGAATTGAAGAAGTGCTGCTTGCAAGCTCGAAAATCTCTCTTTCGCCTCTCCTCTGTCTCCATTCTCATTGATTCGCTTCTTCCTTCGCGCTGGGTTCACCCCTTGTTGTCTTGCATTTTGTGATCCTTCCTTTCAATCTACTGTTTCGAATAGTAGGAATTCAATGTTGATTTCTAATTTAAATAAAATGTTAGCTCCAAGCAACCTTTGTAATTGTTCGGCTGGCTTAAATTTAAAGTAATCGACGTCCAATATAATAATTGGATTACTGAATTGTTTTAATAAAAAACCTTAATTTCCAGATATTAAGCTCTCCTTACCGAGAATTTTGCAATGCACAAGTGATATATATACATACCTCAATTACATTTGTACGTTTACCATCCTTTTCCCCATTCACTGATGCTGTTCGTATAAAAATGAGGAGATAAAACTAAATTTACAATTAATATCTCTATTGAAACAAAGAAGAAAACTTCAATTTAAAAGAAAATGAAATCAGCTCTTTCCATTTTCAACCTCTCCCTATGATATGTATTCCACAAATCCTTCTCTCTCTCTCTCTCTCTCACCAAAAAACATCCCTTTTCAGCTTTCTCTCACTAGAACATACATTACTTGTACAAATCTAAACAATACTATTAAAGAATTATTGGCACTAATTAGAAATCATCAATTAAAAGATTAATTAGCTAGGTAGCATATAATTAATGCAATTCTTATAAAATGAGATACTCCCTCCGGTCGCGTAAGAATGTCGTTTAAGACATTCTTCCGCGGTCGACAAAGGATGTCGTTCTCGAGATCCAAGAATTCTTTCTCCCATTTCTGACCGTTTTACCCTCGATCTCTCTCATCTCTCACTCACTCACCGTCTTCATCTTCATCAACATCAATTACCGATTGCAATTACCCAATCAATTTAAACTCATCTGCAATTGATTTCTGCGTTTTGGTTTCTGTGTTTTGGTTGCAATTGATTCCTTGATTGGGTAATTGATTGGGTAATTGCAATTGCTCTTTGATTTCTGCGTTTGATTTCTGCGATTGGTTGCAATTGATTTCTTGATTGGGTAATTGATTGGGTAATTGCAATTGCTCTTGTTTCTGCAATTGATTTCATCAATCATCTTCATCTGCAATTGATTTCTGCATTTTGGTTGCAATTGATTTCTTGATTGGGTAATTGATTGGGTAATTGCAATTGCTTGTTTCTGCAATTGATTTCTGCGTTTTGGTTGCAATTGATTTCTTGATTGGGTAATTGCAATTGCGCTTGTTTCTGTTGGTTTTGGCTGCAATTGATTTCTTGATTGGGTAATTAATTGGGTAATTGCAATTGCGCTTGTTTCTGTTGGTTTTGGCTGCAATTGATTTCTTGATTTAGGCTGCAATTGATTTCTTGATTTTGGTTAATTGATTTCTGCAATTGATTTCTGCAGATTGTTGTTTAACTGATGAAGATGGTTTGAAGGGCAAGAGCAAGGAAGGGCAGCTTGGTAATCACACACGGACGAACAGTGTGGCCTTAATCCGTGTGCCCGGTCGCGAAACGACATTGTTTCGCGACCGGAGGGAGTACTATATGTTGTCCTTTTTCCTAGAACACCTCCCTAGTGCTAGTAGTAGTAGCATTGACAATAAGGACACCAACCCTCGGTGTTATAGATTACGGAGGCACACGTGTGATTTTAATTCTTTATACCATGGATAACCCTTATAGATTACTATGTTAACTTTCTTTTAATAACATGTTAGTAAATGTAACATAATAGTTTTGTTGATCATGATTATTTGAGTTGATTATTTATAGGGATCGAGTAAATAGTTCGGTGGTGTAATTAATTAGAAGATATGTTAAGAGGTCGTCATATTATTAATTATTATTATAATACTAAAAATTGAACTCATAACCTACTTTATAAAAAAAATATACACCAACCAGTTGCTCTATTTTCTTAATATACAGTAAATAAAAGACGATCATATTCTTGATTAAATTATTAAAGTTAAACCATATGTATTTTTTAAATTATTACTAGATAAGACTAATTTTATTTATACTGTCCATTGAAAATAAATTACTTTTGGTGTGGAATAAATAAATAACTATACATACAAAATGATTAAACGTTCAATTCATACTCAAAGAATGAACTAGCGTGTCAAATTGCTCGTAGTTAATGTGGATTAAGATTAGAAATATTAATGATAAGTTGATGTGTTCAATAAATACATTTTGATCTCTAGCTACCAACGAACTTTGCTTGTTGTTAAGTTTTAAAAAACTTGTTCATTGTTATTTGACTCTGAAAAATAGAAAAAATTATGATTTAAGAGCTAACTTTTTAAAAAATTAATCATACTCGAACGAAATTAATCTCTCATCTAAAAAAGTAGTGGGGATAAAAAAAAACCGCAAAGAAAATTAAAAAAGAAAGTATTTGTTGCTACCATGTGGATGAATACCTAACCCGAAGGACCAAACCACATGGTTTGTAATTTATGGGTGTGACATAGAACTCAACTAATTAAAACTTGTATCACCAATGTACTAAATAACTAATTAAGGCTTCTACACGAAAGGGAAAAAGGAGCTTTGGTCTTTCCACTGTCTTAGGCACTTAGCAGCTTAGGCTAGCTGTCCTAATAGCTAAGTACAGCTTAGGCATTTTTTGCTTTCTTTTAACTGGATTGGCACGGTAATATTTTCTGATCAAATGAATAAATCGGGATCATTCTGTTAACGAGAATCTAGATTTGAAATTGGTTATGATTTTGAAATCCTCCGTTTCCCTTAGTAACCAATTCTTTCTCCCAGGCCGGTAATGCAACAAATCCAAAAGGTCAAACAATTACACTCGGTTACAAACAGGACTAAATCTAGAAATTTCATGCAACAATCGTCTGTCACAAAGTTCATACAAAAACAAGGTACAGCACTTGTCTAATACGAAACTCAGGGGGGAATCAAAGAAGAGAAATGGAAGGAGGGAGGAGACCAGAAACAGAGATCTCTTCTCTTCCAGGGAAAGAAAACAACACTTCTCCTCACAAAAAGGCTCGAGGAGGATGGAGAGCCGTAAAATACATCCTTGGTATGGTATTTTATTCTGACTTTCCATTATGTTTCAGTTTCATTTCTTGACTGCGTTCTTGTCATTATTAGATTGGCTTTGTTTCGTGTTCTGACATCAAATCCTGTCCATTATTCTTTTAAGGGAACGAATCATTCGAAAAGTTGGCTTCGATGGGTCTGATTGCCAATTTGACAGTTTATCTACAGACTAAATATAACTTGGATGGTATTCAAGTGGTCAATGTGTACAATATCTGGTCTGATTCCTGCAATGTCACACCATTACTTGGTGCTTTCTTATCAGATGCATACCTTGGCCGGTTCCTAACTCCTCTACGGCTCCACTTCATCTTTCCTGCTAAAACCCATCAGAAATCTCCTAACTTTTCATCACCAAAAAGATGTGAATTTCAAAAAGAATCCGATGATTAATAATCTGAATCAGGTTTTGTTTTGACAGGGCATGGCGGTAATGACTCTGACTGCAGGTATACCTGGATTTAGGCCTCCCACCTGCGATGGACATTCCAATTGCGAAGATCCATTAGGCTGGCAGCTCGCGATACTCTACGTAGGTCTTGGATTGCTCGCCATAGGAGCTGGAGGAGTTCGGCCTTGCAACATTGCATTTGGGGCGGATCAATTTGACACCAGAACGGAGAAGGGAAAGATTCAACTGGAGAGCTTCTTCAATTGGTGGTACTTTTCTTTCACAGTAGCCTTAGCGATTGCTCTAACTGTAGTGGTCTACATTCAAACTAATACGAGCTGGGTCATCGGTTACACGATCCCAGCAGCCTGCCTGTTGTCTTCTATTATCATTTTCTTGATCGGAAAACACACTTATATAATCACAAAGCCTGAAGGAAGTGTGTTTGTGGACATTGCAAAAGTGATCTCGGCTTCTCTTAAAAAGCGTAGACTAAATCCTCAACCGGCAGCTTCTACGTTGTATGATCCTCCTTTGGTTACATCAGGGCAACCGGTTTCAAAGCTTGCCCACACAGAAATGTTCAAATGCTTGGATAAAGCTGCTTTGGTAGTTGATCCGAGCGAATTGGACAAGCAAGGTGTGGCAAAGGATTGTTGGAGATTGTGTAGTGTGCATCAAGTGGAACAATTGAAGTTAGTAGTAGGACTTGTGCCTGTTTGGATTACAGGAATTGGTTGCTTCATTACTATGGACCAAATGAACACATTTGGTTTGATGCAAGCAATTCAAGCGAACAATGAGGTACGAAATTTCAAAATCCCTCCAGGTTGGATGGGTCTCATTGCCATGATTTGCCTTTCGATATGGATCTTTACCTACGAGCAAATTTACATACCCGCGGCGAAGAGAAGGTCAAAGAAGAAGTTGGCGAGCAGATTGACAATGAGGCAGAGAATCAACACAGGCATTGTAATGGCAATTCTATGCATGTTGGTGGCTGGAATTGTGGAGAAGAAGCGCCGGGACTCTGCTTTGGAACATGGAACATTTCAGTCAAGAATAAGCATTCTTGTGCTGTTACCGCAATTCGCGTTATCGGGTTTGAACGAAGCGTTTGCTGCAGTTGCCATCATGGAATACTTCACCAACCATTTGACAGAAAGCATGAGGACAATTGCAGGGGCACTTTTCTACCTCAGCTTCTCGGGCGCGGCGTATTTCAATACTATCCTAGTCAATGTAGTGCACAAGGTGACCAAAAGCCATGGGGAGCCATGGTTAGGGGGTAAAGATCTTAATCAAGTTAGGCTTGACAGATACTACTACTTTATTGGTGGCTTTGCGTTTTTGAATCTGCTGTATTTCAATCTCTTTTCGTACCAGTTTTTGGCAACAAAGATGGCTGGACAAGAACCTGATTCAGTAAATGGTGAGGAAATGGTAGAAGGGAATGATGGTGTTTAGCTAAAATATAAAATGTTGCAGCATTTTACTCATGAATTTGAGAACAGGATGTTTACCTTATAGTATGTTGTTAGTGTTCAAGGTTATTAAAGTCAGATACACTCGCTAATCTTTTTTTCTTTTTTTTTCTCAACAGTTCAGATTTCAGATTGCTAATCCTGTTATACTTTCACGTATCATTTCTTTCATATTCCATTTTTTTTAATAACCGGGCGACTTGTCTACAGTTTGTCTACACTTGCCTTCTATTTTCAAAAATTTTTTTAAAAAAAAAAAATTCTCTTCTAACATTCATAAACAACAACAATTTGTCAATCCCCGTGTAACTCATTAGTCGTCTAATAAATGACAAAAATAACAGTAAAAAATTAAAAACAGCAACAAAAAAAGAATTTACATAAAGTATCATATTTAAAGCCCAATAATATTCGAACAGACAGTGTTTCCTCTAAACAAAATTAAGAAAAATAACAATTGAGGAAAATGTAATGAAAAAATTATTTAGAACTCGAATGGATTATTATTATTATTATATGAAAAGAGAAAAGGTAGAGAAATGGGAGAAACAATTGAAAAAAAGATAGAGCATTGCAAATTTTGATACACAATTTCAAAACAGTCCAAATTCTTCTATCATTAACTGCCTGCCCCAGTTCCTAACCAGTAGGGCCCACACACCCATTAAGCTCAAACTTATCCCATTACGCCACGTGTCATCTCCTCCACTCCAATCCAATACACCAAAAACACCTAAATCTCCAACGGCTATTCCTCTGTTCCCTTTCTTCCCGCCATACTTCTCCATAAATACAACCACCTACCTCCTCTTCTCTTATCTGGAAAAAAGATCCCCTTCTAAAATCCCTCAAAAACCCTTCCTTTCTTTGTTTTTCCAAGGAAAACCCATGACCAAGATCGACTCCCTCCGTCGCCTCCTCCTCCCCTGCTTCACCCCTTCCTCCGCCGATTCTCCCACAATCACAACCACCAACTCCGCCGCCACCTCCACCAAGAAACGAATCAGCACCTCCTTGCGCAACGACCCAGAAATCACCCTCCTCACCACTGCCTACCAAGAACCCAAGATCGATTATTTACAAGAGACCCACCAAGACCCGACCTCCCCTGAATCCACCATCGCCGATTCCGACACCTCCGCCGCTCTTTCTTTAGCCCCGCCGCGCCTATCCAAGACCATGGTCATCGGAACCATCTTCGGCACCCGCCGCGGCCACGTTTGGTTCTGCTTCCAACACGACCGCCTCTCATCCAAGCCGCTCCTCCTTCTTGAACTCTCCATCCCCACTCACCAACTCGTCAAAGAAATGCAATTCGGGCTCGTCCGCATCGCACTCGAATCCACCCGACCCGAATTGACCTCTTGCCGGCTCCGATCCATCCCTTCCTGGACCACTTTCTGCAACGGGAAGAAACTTGGGTTTGCTTCCAAGAGAAAGGCGAATGAGAAGAACAAATTGATGTTGAAAACGCTGCAGTCGATGACAGTTGGGGCAGGTGTTATTCCTGCCGGGTTCGCGTCACCGGATTCGGAGGAGATTTTGTATATGAGGGCTAATTACGAGCATGTGGTGGGCAGTGCTGATTCGGAGTGGTTTCATATGATCAACCCGGATGAGTCATCGGGTCAAGAACTAAGTGTGTTCTTGATGAGGTCAAGGTGAATTAATTGGGATGTGGGGTTAATTAATTTATGATGCTTTTCAAAAAAAACTTCTGATTTTTGGATTTTAGAATTTCTTATTCTTTTTTTAATCAGGGAATTTTTGAAAACTAGGCGTTTTCTTGATTTTGGGCAAATTCTTTATCAAGAATTTTGGAGGGATCATTAGAAGGGTGGATCTTGATAAAGAAGCAACCTTTTTTTAATTTTATGACTTGGGTTTTTAGGTGTTCATTAGCAGCAATAGGTACATAATTAGGCAGTATTGATTTGGTGATTCTTCAACATTTGTTTGTTGTATAGTTTTTTAGAGTTTCATGCCAATGATGGGTCTTCAAGGTGGTTGTTTGTAACTGTGTAAATCTTTTCATTCATCAATACAAGAAGTTATGTTTTTCATTTTTTTCAATCTTGTGCCTTCTTTCCTTTTCAAATATGGAAAATGGATATAGGTTTCACTTTAACCATACTTGTGTTATGATCAATATTCAATATGATTTCTTGATTTAGTGAGTAATCAAGCACATAGTAGTTATATAATGATCAGATGCCATTGTGTACACTTGTACCAAAACATAGTTGGGCTTGACCACCAAATTAGCTTTAAGTAAGCATCAGCATGTACACCAACTAGGCCCTTTTCCGTACCTAAATGAATGGTGTTGGATTGAAGAACATACGAACCCTCCAAAATTATATCAGATTCGAATCTTCCTTTGGGGTAGAAGAAGACTGAAATAGACCTTTTGTCCAAAGTTTATTTTTTGTCATGCATTTCACATGCAACCATGGACCACTAGCAACTCTTCTTTTGGCTGTCTGGGTAGTTTCCCAGTCCCTGATGGGCATATGCACTATCGGATTTCGAAGAAAGATGACTCTTTCAATGCGGTTTTTCCCATGCTTCATGCTCGAACTTTAGAGCAGGGTTTCCGCTTGTTAGAGCAACTCTTTCGTACTAATAGTCTTTGATCAGTCACCAGCCACAAGAACAAAATTCCCTATTCTGCAAAATACTAGGTGGGGTTGAATTATGAAGTTATGTGTTTCTGCAAACAACCTATGCCACCAACATAAGTAGATATTTTTCTGCAGCAACTGTTCTGATTTTAACAGCTTTTAATGCTTAGACAGCAACAGGACAAATATCAGCTTTGTTCGTTTCCGATCTGGACCGCATGATTATTCTGCATTTCTGATATAATTAGACTGACTCAATGCTTCACATGAGAATGAACCGAATTCTACGAATAAATTCTCCTTTTTTTCTTGTTGGTCGGTTTGTGACTCTGTTCTGAAGTAAAGATGCTGGAGGGAAAAGCTGTACTGCACGAGACGGACATGCCGGAGATGATGCAGAAGTATGTCATGGAATTAGCTTACCAGGCTCTTGATCTCCATGAAGTCTCAGACTGTCAATCCATCTCTCGCTACATCAAGCAGGTCTACTAGACTGTCAATCCATCTCTCGCTACATCAAGCAGGTCTACTACCTTTTCTACAATTTTATCAGTTAAAGATCTTATCTTTACAAATGTACTTAAAATAGTTAAACTGTATCAGGATTTTTGTTTCTTGTTCTAATCTACCAATCAAGCACTAAGTCGTAGGAAAATGGTTATGGTTAAGATCTTTAAGCTCTAATGTAAATTATGTAATACTATATGGAAAAGTGTTTATGGTTTAGCTAATATGATCAAAATCAACTTTTCTGAACAGAAATTTGATGAAGCTTATGGGCCACCATGGCATTGTGTGGTTGGGAAAGACTTTGGCTCTTGCATTACACATTTATGTGGGAGTTTCATTTTCTTCCATGTTGGGATGATGGAGTTTTTGATCTTCAAGGATAGCAAGGATTTCGATGAAAGCAAGGAAGAAGCCGTCGGTGTTCTGCAGAAACCCAAGAGAAGTGTTTCATGACTTGATTCCTGATTCTTGCCATGTATTTTAGACAGAAAGAAAACCTTAAATCAGTTTGAAAAAGTGGTGTCCGGGTCAGCTGCATCTCTACGAGCGGCCTGATCGGTTAGAGCGCCGCAGTCAGACGCAAGGCCGGGCAACAATTCCTCAGGAAGGGATTGGTGTCAAGGCCGATCTTAGTCCGGATCAAGGGCGAAGAGCTTCAGACAAGAAAGCTATAAGGTAGATATCAGCAAGTGACTAAGTAGTCCTTAGGCACGCGCGGAATAGGCGATCCAGCGAACGGACTTATTAATAGGCATCCTGAAGTGACGTGACGGTTGAGTAGCGTAGATCCGATGTTTATCTCCAACTAGTCAGGAAGATGCACTAAACTAGCTCAATCTTTGAAGAATGATAATCAAGTTTGTCTTTTCAAGTATGATCATACCTAATGAGAAAGTTTGGTCCTTTTCAGGACTTCTGCTTGCCTGACACAGCTAGCTCTCATCAGAATTGCACCAACTGAAAGAAAGATCCGGAACACTAGCTTTAACTACAAACAACTACAAAATAAGTAGAACATACCTTACGATTGAATCTTCTTAAGCCTTGACAGAATGATCATGGTCACTCAAGTAGTTCTGCATTACCGGCCAGGACGAGGTAATCTGCACCCCAAGGACTGGATCAAACACACGGGATGATCCAAACCTTAGGATGCAGGTTACCCGATCCGAACCAAATATTAGGAAGTGTATTATCCGATCCAAACCCAATATCGGCAAAGGATGCAATAGGTTGATGATTGATGATGCTAAACTGAATGCATGATGGCAGGAAATTTATAAGGGGTGTCTAAACTGAGCAATGATTATTCTGTTAAGAAAGGTTTGCCTAAAGCAGCTGCATACAGCATAAAGCTATCATAGGGTGCCCTATGCCTTACCCAGAATCATTTATTGATTATGTTCTTCTTGAACCAATGTTTGTTACTTTCCTCAGGAAATGATACTCCATCTTGACTGCTTTTTCATCCGTGACTACAGATCTTCTTACTAATTATAAATGATTTTCTAATCATTGCAGGAGGTTAAACTCAGTGTTAAATTGGGCTTGAAGCTTACGATTATCATCGAAGAATCGCATCAAAGAATCGATCTCAAGCTTTACGAATACATCTGCAAGGGGGATTCAGGATTCTAACACTCTCATTTCAAAAGCAGTGGATGGAAAAAAGATGGAAAATTACGCTGCATTTTACACAGATGCAAATGTTATATAGTATCTGGTTTTGATGGTGTACATCAACCTTTAATACAGTAGCATATTCCATTCCCTTGGAGATATTATAATAATTTGCAAAACACATATCCTAAACCCTAATCATCATAATCTTGAACAAGTTTGCCAATGACATGGAATTTGTAAGAAAATAAAACCATATTTGATCCAAAAACAGACCAAGTACATCACTCACAACTGAACTTTCATTAATCAAATCCATCTTGGTTACATTTCTTGATTCTGTCCACACAAATCCGTACATTCCCTGTGACTGATACTGACATTGATAGGATGGCATTTGTATGAATTGTCACATCCTATCAACGCCACGCACATCTCATCGGTCAGTAGCAATCAACTTTATCAAAATATAATAATGAAAAGAATTCAGAAAGAACAAATTGCAACTAATAGAAAATGGAATGCAACTTAGTGCCCCTTTGGGAGTGAGGTTCTACTCCGAAAGTACTTTTCAAAAATCACTTTTACATTTTAAAGTGTTTGGTAATGGTAGCGTTGCGTTGCTTCTCAAGAATCCCAAACCCAACCTTAGGCATAAATTGCCTTGCCTCGCGCTGGAGCAAATTGCTCCAGTGGCTGCACAGTGGCTGCGTTTGGGCTTTCTTTCTTTCTTTTTTTTCTTTTTCATTTTAATTTTATTTTTTTACTTTATATAATAGAATAAAATAAATTAAAAACTACCATAATAAAATCTCCATCTCAAGATAAGTAATTCTAAATCCACTTTTCCTATTTTTATTAATTTTTTAAAAATGAGTTTTATATCTTTTATGGTCATTTTACATTCCAACCATAATTTTAACCGCAATTTTTACCAAACACCATAAAATAACTTCCGGTTTCTCACCGCACTTTTCTAGAAGTACTTTCCACACAACACTTTTCCAGAATCACTTTTCCAACTAGAACCGGAACGCCAAACCGGAAAAGTGTATGGATTCTTAAATCATTTTTTTAAAGAAACAAATCTTTTATATTACATTTATAATATAATCTTCCATCGCATAAAACCTTTTATAACAACAAAATTACAACGCTAAAAAATAGTCGTACTGACTAATGAGAAGATGCTGCTTGACAAGAAGCAAGCAAAAAAAAAAACGTGGTAAACTCAATGTTGGGACAGCTTTTGCGGCATCATCGCCATTGAATGAAAAAAACTGGAAGTTAACACCTAAAAATGTTGGCTAGAAGTCGATACATTAGTGTCAATCTCATAATAAACTCTCTAACTACAAAAATATGACCATTACCAAGCTGTCATCGCATGAGAACAGAGTCCAAGTGGAGAAATCTGCTGACATCCCCTTCGACAGGTTGCTTGAATCGGATAATGACAATAACTGAAACTTCAAATTGCATCTTGAAGTTGAATGCGCATTTTTTTTACTATTCCGCCAAGTAGTAGCCCCCTATACATACAAACTAACCATCCCATAGCAGCAACGACAAAATTTACTGCCAATCTTTTCTGATAGTACTATACCACAACTTAAATCAAACTACTCACGTCCAAACTCATGCTTCTCGGTTCTCCTTTCTCCACCTCATGTAATGAAGCCAAAGTTCTTCACGAAGTGAACTTATTGGAGGGATAGTTGCCGAAAACCTCATTCCACTAACTGGAAGAGAGGTTTGCAAAAAACATCTTCAGTGCCTCATAAGTCATAAAGACGATGCCTACACTTGGAACCACCTTGTAGTACTCAGGAAGAATCCCTCTGTACATGCCTCGCAAGCCTTCCGTCCGGATTATATGCCCAAATGTCCCAATCAAGCCACTTGTGTATACACGAGCTCTACCACCAGCCCCTTCTAACTGCATTCTTCTCCTCACAAGATCCAGTGGAAATGTTGCTGTAAATTGTCAGTGCATCATATCAGAAGTCTTATACAAGCAAAACTACAATAGATACTAAGAACATATCAGTATTAATTAAGGAAGATACACTCGGTTGTTGTACATTATCACAGAAGCTAAACAGAGTTATTCCCCCCATAGAAGTAATAAACGGATACACTACAATATCGAAGGTTGTCAAATAACATGGTACATCACTTTCTATACTACCTAGAACCTGGGTATGTTATAAGCAGCACTTTTCTCAATTCCAAAAATAGGGAGAAAAGTTTCAAGTTACCAAATGAATTCTAAAGACTGCAAAATGATAGAACTGAATGCCAATTTTAATGGGTGACGCACCTGTAGATGAAGCTATGCCTGAAAGACTTCCGCACGCAAGACTAACCATAATAGTTGAATCGTTGGGCCTGGAGTCAACATGGCAGAAATTTATTAATAATTTTACAACCAATACATACCAAGAAAGACGAGATAAAAATAACAAAGTTACACCAAACAAGAAATTAAATTTGTTATATCCATGGAGTTTTCACCTTCGAGTGTTCCAAAAAGATTTCATAGACTCATAAGCAGAAAAGCTTATTGCTATACTAGGTCCGACCCCCTGCAACCAAAGAAGCATCTTAGTTAGCGCATGAAATTAATAAGATAGAAGAGAATAGAGAGGTAATATAGAAACAAACCAATAATGTTGCTCCGAGACCTTTATACAAGCCAAACAACCCTTCTTCTCTGCATATGGTTTGAAATGCATGACAAATGCCTTTATAGTACATTGTGTTTGTCTGCAAAGTTCAAAACCCAAACAAATTAGACATGAAATGCATAACAAATTGGATGGGACAAGGTAGACCAGCAACCCAAAGCACTCATTAAAAAATCCCACAGTCCCTTCAGGAATGACCGTTTATGCCGCTAGCAACTACTCCCTCCGGGGGGAAATAAACGTCGTTTTAGGATTTGCTTTTACTGTTCATTTTACTTGTATTTTTAGTGTTAAACCTGCTGAATATTGAGATGCGAGGAAGTCATTTAATTTGCACCAGAAGGAGTAGCAAGTATGATGGGAGATACCTGTGCTGCAAGACGAGTCCTCACAAGATCCAAAGGATATGTGGCAGCAGCAGCTGTTATTCCTGCCAATCCACCACCTAGAAAGTGCACAGCAAGGTCTGCAGTCCCATACCCCCTGCGATTTTCTAAACCAAAAGCTGATTGCAGGAACTGCACGAAATCAAAGGAAAATATTGGATCTTAGCAAGCAGCAACAGCAAATTAAAATCAAATCTAACTCCACAAACAGATTTTAAGAAGCCTTACATTCTTATAACGTTCATAAGCATAGAAGTTCACAGCAGAGTAAGGAAGGCGATGAGCAATAGTGACCATATTGCCTTTCCAAAGTGCTCTAAACCCTTCTTCATTAATAACACGAGAAGCTTCACGCCATATGCACGGTTTGCTCAATGTTGCAGCATTAGAGTGCATACCTTGAACCTAATGTAGCAAGTAAAACAGGATATATTAGTCATCAGAACAGCCCCTGGCCTATCACTCTATGGTTATATAATTTTATAGAACATGGAAGACCTTAAACAGAGCATAATTCAACAAAATTAAGCATGATCTACAATTAACACGACATAAGTAAGATTATTTAAAAACCCCAAACAATAAGGTCGAATATCCTAACTTCAGTCCTCCATTAAACCTCAAATTGATAAAGACCCAGATAAATAGTCCCGCCCGAAATCTATAAAGACAAAACATTTCTCATTAAACACCCCTGAAAATGAAGACCCACAAGAGATTTTATGTTTTTTCTTTATTTTTCTTACCTGAAAGAGGATTGTGAGGCGAGCGAGAGGAGCAGTACATGTTTTACTGAATGCACCGGCAATACCACCAGCTAACAACTGTTGTAAAGTCCCGATTTGAGGTTGCTGGAACCTCAAAGAGTTGGGATGCTGCTGCTTATTTTGATTATGCTGTTGCAGCAATTTTCTAGCACCGGCATCCACAACACTGCCATGGGCGGCAGAAGCAGCAGAATTGAAAGCCCTTTGGCTACCTTCAACAACAACACCGACCCTTGCATCCATGTCGACGAAGTTCTATGTCGCTGTTGGGATTTATGTTTCTGTTATTGTCGGTGTTTGAGGTTTGCTGTGTTGCATAGGATGTAGTAATAATGTAAGTGATTCTGGATTGATTGGTGTGTTGGTGTGAACAGAGGAGTAGTACTAAAACCCCAAAAAGAAGAAGAAGTAAACCCTAATGAGAAGGTATGAATGGTGTGCGTGCCTCTTTTCGGCACCAAAGAGCCATTTTTGTGGTTTATGCTTCGGCATGTGGAATTTCTTTTATTTTTTTAATTTTTCCAGTGCGTGGTTTGAACGAAAGGGTTGGAAAAAGGTCCATTTTAATTACTTCTTTTTAATATTATAATCAAGGAATTTCAGTTTTTTTTTCCCTTTTTTCTACCGATACCAAAAAAGATAAATATCAGAGTAAAAATAAAGTTACCGGTCCACCACATTTGGCCTTTTCGCAAAAGAAAATCTTTGCAAGTTTGTTATGCCCACTGATTAAACCACAACTACTAAACCACTGATTAAGACATTCTTTGCAACTTGAGAAACAATTTAAGTGTAGAAAACATTTAGAGAAAAACTAGATTAGAAACAATTGACTTGTCCTACCAAAAAATGGATATTCTTTGCAACTTAAACCAGAACCCTCCCGGTACAATTTTACCGAATTTACATAAATAGCTTAATTAATAACAAAAAAATATATATATATGAAATTGAACGAAAATATATAGGGTACGAAAAAATAGAAAACCTTTTACAGGTCAATTAAAACATGAAAACCCAACCAATGAATTATCTAGATAATAATTAACGAATCGATACATACATATATAATTATTAAATAATTATAATTTATAAATTCTTACGATCTTACGTTTCCGATTTCATATAGGTATTTTATTTCTACTTAAAATTTCAATTTTAATAACAGTAGTTGTTACTCATTTATTTGTCAATTTGAAATTTTAATTTTTATTGGTTGGATTATGATTTTATGATTTCTTTCTAATTGGTACCACAAATTCTACGTGTAACCGACCTAATATTTATGAACTATACATATTATCCAATGGATTCCCCCTCAAGACTATATGGTTAAACTGGGTGTAGATGCGTCGTTTGGTGCACTTGGAGTTGGATTAGGTTGTGCGGTTAATGATTCTGGAGGTGGCTACTGGAGGGTTCAAGGGAGTTATGCACCTCTGGTTGGTGGAAAATTTGGCTATAAGGGCGGGTTTAAGGCTGGCTGCCGATCATGGGGTGCAGTGGATTGTGGTGGAACTCTTGTGCTTGCTCTTCAAACGGGTAGTTCCTGAATGTGCTGGGATTGATTACGGGAGAGGTTTTTTTCTTAGCTAGATTGTTTACCAGCTGCTCTTCCTTTAATATTAAAAGATTAAATAATCAGGTGGCACATGAGTTTAGCTAGGTAGGGTATGACCTAAGGTCATCAAATCTTCTTCAGAATGATATTATTCTTTAATTAAATTTCACACTTCTCCTTAAAAAAACAAAAAACCTAGTATATTGGATAAGAATTAAGAACACCACGCCCTCTTGGTAGGAAAACTACAAACAAAAAGCCCAACATATTGGCCCAATTAACTTAAAGTACAAGCCCAATATCAGAGATTGCTGCTCATCATAACGCAAAGGATCCACATTCCATAATTGGGCTTCCTCAAAGTAAGGCCCAAGAGGAGAACACAATAATGGTTTTTACGCACGAGTTTCACTCATGCAAGATCACACACCCCTACCAAGAAAACAATGTTATGAAACAGTGAAAACTTTGCCTACTTTGATCAAACACTTGTCATATATAGTGTGGGTGAGAGGAAAGTATAGACGTAAGTGGTTATCTCTTAGCAATAAATTGAGTAGAACTGGAGCTCAAGTCTCTGAGAGCTTTCATTCACACCGGAGTGGACAGCATAATCTAAGGCCAGTCTACCCTTTCATTCATTGACCTCCCAACATATCATTTCTTATCAGTTAATTATAGATTTACAGAAACATTGTACACCATTTTTTTTCCCAATAAAGATATCATATACCCTGCAATGTCATTTACCATCTGCGGTAAGAGCAGCAAGCATTGGACTATGATTTTTGCTTGTTGAGCTAGGGTTCTAAATACTCCGCCACATCCGGGTAAAATTTTAGTATGAATACCAGTTGTTTGATGACTTTTCAACCAACAAAATCATGCAAAAGTTGTCCTCCGATAACATCCCTTCCAAAGTGACGGTTTTGTGTTTCGAATGCACCCATAACATAGCCCTCATTCGTTGTTTCAAGGCCGACACCAAACCGCTGAGGGGCATTCATAGGGAAAGGATCTGATAACCCCATCCCATTATTCTGGTGAAGACCTAGAGTTAATGAAACGCCACTTCCACTCGCCATGTTTGCACCAACTCCAATGTGTGGATTGGCTGACAAGCTGTTGTAAGACAAATTCACGGGCTGCTGACTTCCCATCGGTAAATCAGGAAGTTCACTTCTAGTGCGCTTCGACGGGACTTCTTGAACTCTCTGTGCAGATGTAGATGGGTTATCTGATGCAACATTGTTTGACAAAGGTACATGATCACTGATCAACCTGTTGGCAGTTCCCTCATCCCGTTGCGACCCCCCCTTCTGCCCTTGCTTTGTTTCCAACATGTGTATTTCCTCCACCATTGGCTTCCAGAGCCTTACCCTTGCATTGATGAACCAATTTGAAACCTGGTTCAAGCATTAAATCCAGCTTTAAAATTACTGAAGAAAAGAAATGCTTTGATTTGTTTTTTCCCCAGTATTAACTGCATGCAGCCTGAAATGTCAGGCACTAAATTCTCTACGTTGCAAAGCAAAACGAAAGAATGGTGCCGCCGGAGTTGAGGAGAAACTGCATACCTGGCTTCTTGACAGACCAGTTTGTTTGGCCAACATCAGCTTGTCCGTATCAGTAGGATAACTGCAAGATATAGTTGAAACCACCGGTTTTTAATATTTAACTAGCAAGAGTTTATACAAAATTGGAGAAGAAACCTTCTTTTATTTTACACATCCGAGAAAGATATACTAATTTAGCTCATGAAATGAACACTCATCTCTAATCAAAAGTTTCAAGGTACAGTTATAATACTTACGGGTGTAAGAAGTGTTCAAATAACCATGCCCTAAGGACAGTCACAGCACGCTCAGGTAACCCCCTCTGGGGACGCCAAACAGGTTGGTGGTCAGCGAATCCCGAGTTCTGAACACGCCTCGGACTATAGACACCTCTATCTGCGTTCCCAAACCTTACATCTTCTTCTTTTCCATTGCTTATTACGCCTTGAGCTTTGTTCGTGAATTGTAGCTGATCGGTTATTGCATTCTTCAAGGACCTGAAATGTTTAGACATTGTCTTCAAGGCGAAGTTCGCATAAGGAGCTGCATTGCCGAGCCCAGCAACACATTCAAAAGATACTACCACTGCTTGCATCTGCTGATAGTATTGCTTGTACCTCCTGTAAACCTGATAATGATTCAAAAAAGTCGGGCTTTAGAACGTTGCACATATATATTCTTAGAGATGGAAAGAAAATGCTCTCAAAACTGAGTGAAACTTGCATCTTGTTGCACATTATTTTGTTCTCAAGGAGCAAAACTTCCTAAGGCTTTAGAGCAAGAATGACCAATGGGCACCACCAACTTGGATTATACACACGGAATTACAGCCTTACTAAGCTCTCCACTGGATTATTTCATGACTTCCATTTTCACATTTGAGTCCATAATTTATAATACCGAAGATAAAAAAAAGAAACCTAGTATCGAAGACAATACTAACTAGCTCTAGAACCAGATAAAACGTGTGGACAAAAACAATAGTATATTATTACATGCTCAACAAAGTATGATCACATGGATATTTTGGTTCATGGTAGTCTCATCTAGCACAGATAAATCAATAAGGAGACTAGACAATACAATCACATGACTCCTTCACACAGTCAAAAGTATTTACCTTTCATTTCTAGTCAATGGGGCAGATGACAAACATTTAACAGACAGAACTTCTTAGTTAAGACCTAGCACTTATTCCCTCTTCTACCCTTCAGTTTATTACCACCTTTCCTTAACTCATGTTAATATTAAAAAAAAAACTAAAAACAACAACAACAACAGGAGTACTAATTAAAGAGATACTACTAGCAAGTAGCTCAGCATTAAAATAAGGTTTGTGGCTGGTAAGTATAGATCCCTATAACATCAGAAGATCAGCACATCTTTTAAAGTGCAGCAGCATCAAAACATTATTTCAACCATGCACAATGCCATATATAAGAATAAGTAGTAAAATTAGCTAAATCCACGTGTTTACTTCCCATATTTCATAATTCTGACATCTTGGTCCAACAAATATGAGAATATTCAAAGCAAAAAAAAATTCTGAATCCTTGGAACTTTTATGCTACAGTTTGTGGCCAAATAGTCCTTGAAATACATTCAAACACCACAAAAATGAAAAATGGCAGTGAACGTTCACATCATGCTAACCACACCAAATGCACAATCATAACAGGCTAAAGATATGAACTTTGAGATCAAATTTTGCAATCAAAAGGAGAACAAAAATGCACATGCAGTGATTATTCCGATCTCAACAATTCTCTTTTCTTTCTTCAAAAGGGAAGAATCACATCCCAAACTGATAATTTGGGAGTGAGCACAAAACCCACTTCATTTAAGACCCTTCCTTTGAAAGTCCATACACCTTGTCATCTACTCTTCTCTTTTTCTTTTTAGGTTTGGAATACAATTATGCTTTCCTAAAAACACTTTTGTGGAGTATAAATCTTTTCAGATGGATTCCTTCAATTACTTTTTTAATTTTTATGCACATTAAGCCCCAAAAATGGTGACAATGTCACATAATAGAACTCTTTCTATATGGTTGTCAGACACTTTATAACAACAATCTTTGTGCATATATTCCCTCCTATCACCTTTTCCAAAAAGATTATTTGTGATCATCGAGACCATATATATCTCTTGATCAGTAACAAGAATCTTAGTGACACATTTCAGTTAAAGCTATAAATAACAAAGCAACATTTAAAAAAGAATCATTTATTCACGCAACAATTACAATACCACCGATTGCATGTTGGTTCAAGCAACGTCCTCTCCTCAAAAGAGAATCACTTGATTATTATTTACTACAATAATGGCAAGTGAATAAGTAAATGGCTCCAACAATGGTAATAATGCTAGATTGTTAGAAAAGCCATACCAGAAGGAATATGAAAAAGGAAAATTACACTGGTCCATCTACAAGGAACAATCAAACAACGAATCTAAGAAGGCAGCAAGAAAACAAAACATGAACTGTGCACATCAACATGATAGCTGAACTCAATAATTGACATATCAAATAAAGAAAACCCTTTTGCATAAAATCACTAAATAACAAAGAAAATCAAACTAGCAGGCAATGGAAGAAACATACCTCATCTAACAATGAAATCAGCCTAGACTTCTTTCTCCTGCCTTCACCTCCATCACCAGAGCTAAGCGGATCATCAGAACCATTAGTTGCATTAAAACACTCAATTGGAGGATCCATGATAGAAGCATCCACACCCATCTTTTGACTGGAAATTCCTCTACTACCCGCATCACAGAATTCTTCAAGTAACTGTTGGGCAGGCTTTAAAAATCTTGATCCTTTCAAAACTGTAGCATACCCAGTAAAGGGTCCAAGAGGGACAGAGCTTCTACAAACCTCATTAGAGGTGGAACCACCACCTCCTCCTCCAACGACGGAGGCAGGAACCATGTAACCACCACCAGCTGTAATTGCAGAGCTGTATCTTTGAAAATTGAGCTCTAAAGAGTGATTGCTTTGATTTTGATGGGTATGGTGAGAAGATAAAGACAAAGCCAAAGTCTGATCAGGCTTAAAGATTCCAACTTGATCACTATTACCATAAGGGTGATCAAAATCTCTAAGGGTTTGAAGACTATAAAATAGAGGATTGTTATTACTAGTGGTGATATCTTGAATTGAACAAGTAGGGTTCATAGGCAAAGCAGATTGAGGATCCAAGTTGTAAGGATTGTGATGATGATGTCTAGTTGTGGAAGGTGAAGAAGAAGAAGAAGGGAATCCCATCAAATTAGCACCTTCTTCCTTAATAACACAAATTGGGTTGTTTCTAGTGGTGTATGCTAGCAAATCTGAAGATGAGAGAAGAGAAGGATCATAAATTGGGAACAGAGGTTGATGAAAGTCAGGATTATGAGAGACAACTCTTAACTTATCTCTTCTACTTTGTTGTGGGACATGGTAAGGTTCATAATTCTCAGCCATGAAAACACAAAATACTAGACACTCAAACCTTTCACTACTGAAGACTCAATCTTTCACTTAAAGGAAGAGTCTTTCTTTAAAAAGGGAGAAGGATGTGGTAAGGAGAGAGAATTTGGGAGATGGGTATTAAAGGGTATGGATTGAAAAGAATTAAAAGGGAGGAGGAGGAGGGAGTACACAGTGAAAGAGATGTGGTGATGATGAAATGAAAGGTTATCATGATTCACTGTTAACTGCAAAAATGGCAGAGTTGGCAGGCAGGGCAAAAATAAAAATAAAAATAAAAAGAAAGAAAGAAAGAGGTAGTTTCAATTTGGGTATTCTTTTGTTTTGGTTTTAGCTTTGTTCACTTCACGCAAGTTCAGGCGGAGAGAGAGGTGACTCCACTCACACTCACTCGCATACTTCAAAATTAACAAAATCTTGGTTCCAATCAGACCTTCTTTTCTTTCCTTACCATCTTCTTACAATCAAGTGATGGAGAAAGGAGAGGGAGAGCATAGGGTTTTTGAGGAACCGGACGACCACCGGCTGTTGCCGGTAATAATTGATAGTTGAAAGTTGAAAGTTGAAAGTTGAAAGTTGAAAGTTGAAACTTAACTGTGTCGCAGATATTTCTGAAAAGGTTTTCGAGGGTGTTTGTCGTTTTATTACATACATACTTCCCAATAGCTGCTTTTATAATTAAAATGGAGTATTTTAAAATCCGAATTTTAAAAATAAAATAAACTTCGGAGGAAAGTAATCATTAAGAAATTTTATGCCCTCTATCATTTAAATAAAAGTAATTCGAATGTAACAACAAATTAATAAGACAATTAGCGCAAAAAAAGGATAACAAAATATATTAATGAGATCATCTTACTCTTTACCAGATTCAGGAGATATAAGTGTAGTTCATACTAAAAAAAATTACTTATATTGATTATAATGAAGTGTAGTTGCTTTTAATCGGTTTCTATAAGTATATTTCAGTTAGAAAAATAGAAGAAAAATTATACCAAGAGAACAAATTTTAGTCTCTTAATTGTCAAGGAATTAAAAGATACTCTAGGAGATCATAAAAATAGAAACAAACAAAATCTTTTTTTCCCGATCTCTAAAAGTATCGGCTCCACTCTTTTTTAAGAGATTAATGTTGTTTATGTATGATTGGACTTTAGAAGGGATGAATCTCACAATATAATTTTCTTTATTCCTCGTAATAAAACTCGAGATATAGATTCAGGATTAATAAGTCTTTTATCACTTAATTATAATTATAACAAATTATATCTAAAACATTTTTTATTTATATTGGAGTAGTATTTTTTTTGTTATTATTACTAAAAAAATTATTTCGGTGAGGGATGTGATGACGCACGTGAGAGAAAACATGGATGAACAGGATGATGAATGAAAGGCTGAGTTTGCCCTTCTCAACACTCATCCGCCAAAGCTTTCTTTGCTTTTCTTTTTTCAAAAGAAATATTTTTAACTAAAGAAGAAAAAAAGTTAAAGAAAAAGGTGACTGACTGAGCAGTGAAGGCAGGTCAGGCCACAGTTCTTATTGCCCAGATCACTGATTCAATACTATTACGTGCCGTATTACGTTGTTCTTGTTGGTATTAATCATTTATCATTGAATATTGCACTCCCGCTACTATGTAATGGTAGTGATTTTCACATCTTTTAACAAGTTGTCAGCTCACCTGTGGCATTTCTCAATTTAAAAAAAAATGAATGGCTCATAATGCCCATCTATGATTTGATCCGTTCTATCGACGGTATGAGCTGTTCGATACTTTGCGGATTCATAAAAAGTTGGTTAATAGTAGCTGATTATGAGTAGCGTGAATCGGGGGAGGGGTACTGTATTGTACAGTTACGTCAATGCATGCTACAATATTGGCAAACCATGTAAATTTTGTAGTAGTGATTATAATTTGGTAAATATAGGTTGCACGGAAGCAGCTACCTGGTAATAATTATCAATTCCAATGCTGGTGTCATGATTCGCAGGTGAAATCTCGCAAAAACAACGCTGACCTCATCATTGTTAAAGAATAGGTGGTTTTCTTGGGGCCAAAGATGCTTGGCCGCTTGGCCTTCAATGGTTTTGAAAGTTTACAACATCGACATCAATGACCCACTGACCCACACTGGTTCGTGGTTAAACCGCCGGGCCCCAAGTTTATTCGATTAAAACTTTTAATATGTGTTCCTTTTGTTTACAGTTTATCATTATGTGTATATCTGTTAGGCAATAGGCACTGACAAACGGATATACGGAGGCTAATGAAGAAGGATTTAGAGACCGGTGAGAGAGGTGATGATCAGGTGACAACGTCACCCAACGTACGTTCACCTTCTGTAATTTCTGTTGAATCTCTTCTGTTCTGTTCCTCTTTTCTATCAAAATTTATCTAACAAATCTTTTGCTTTCTTTTCCCCTTTTCTATTTCTTTTCTAATTGATACTTCTTGTGATAATTTCTCTTTCCCAAAACCATCCGTAATTCAATCAACATACATAGTATCGATTATTTCATATTCAAATATATAGAAATTTAAAATACGGTAAAATTTTCCTTTTCAAATTTTAAAATCATTGCATACTAAAAAAATCATACCTAAAATATTTAAGTATACTAGAAGTCTAGAACAGTTCGTATTGGTTGATCTACATGTTTGTGGATTTTTATAGGAAATCTCTTGCTTGAGTACCTGGTGAGAAAAATAAATCAAGTACAGACAGAGTCACACACTTCTCCCCCGTGTTTCCCGTCGCTTGAAGAAACGGAGTTTCATCCATACAGGGATTCACAGAAACTGTACTGTGCTCTCATAGCTCCACGCGCTTTTATGTGCCGGTGTGATTTACCTCCTCTTTGTTAAGTTTACATTTTATCTAATCTAATTATCTTAATTTTATTGGAAGAAAAATTAATCTCGCTTAAAAATATGGGATAGAAAATAATTACACACACAAACAATCATAAATAATTATAAAAAATAAAAAATACAAATTTTTTAATGTACATCAAATAATTAGTGTATGTAAAATAGTCGAAAAGAGTTTCACTATAAAAAGAAAAAAAAAGTATAATCATAATAATTAACCCGAATTCTACCGAAATTATTATTGAGATGTGTGAACTAAAATCTGACATCGAAAAAAAAAACCAAATATAAAAATAGTAGAATTCTTAATGAAATAAGATTTTTTTGTGAAAAGTGAAAACTGTACGGTTGAAACTTAAAAAAGACAATATCATTTTATTAAAAAAAACTTCGTTAATTTTTATTTCTCTCTAATAATTAAAACAGGTTTTGCATACATTGGAAGGCTTACAAGCTACAATCAATTTGATCCCTCGTATAGGTAGTGTACGAACTACCTGCATCATGCATCATCATCATTGTGGTTTAATTAATGAGAGCATTGAATCTTTTTTCTTTTCTTCTTCTGCACACGAGTGATCTGGAGTTGCGTATGGACCGTCTGATCTCTCCCTCGGTTGTCGTGATCAACCTCTGTTCAGCTTCCTGTTTCCATCAGGCTTGGCCCTTGGCGGCTTCTTCTTGCTAATAGTAGTTGTTCCAGGAGGAAACCTTGCCTGGCCCCCCTCCCCTCCTAATGGCCTAATGACTGTAATAAAGCAGTGTTAGTGCTTATTTACCAATTTACCATTACAGGGCCACCCAAAAAGCAAAAACAAAGTACGGAAAAAGATGTTTTAAAATGGGTTGAAAGCCCATGGCATTACGGCCCACTTAAAGATTTCAGCCGGACAAACGAAATCACAGTGTTGAAATCATCAATCACTAGGCGATGCTTGAGGACATTATAGAAAAATCTATATCTTCTACATATTTATGTCATTTCATACTAATCATTAAGGGTATTAAAATGAATCTGATCCGTTGGGTGGATTCGTACTTGACCATTTAAAACGAGTTTGGGTCAGTTTTTGACCCATCAATTAAACGAGTTGATCCGTTTTTTTTTTAGGATGAGAAATTTGAGTTGATATCCTATTGGTACCTTTGATCCGTTTATGAAGTAGATCACCGGTTCTATCTGTAATAATAATTAATAATATGACCTAGTGTTATCATAACTAAATTGAACTAAAACGAATTAGCATTCAATTAGTGATCCATAAATGTATAAAATTCAGTCTCTATAATATTCAAAATAATTTTTTTTTAAAACTCAAAAAATTATAGAAAATTCAAATTTTTTATAATAAAACAATTAAAATACAGAAAAAAATATGAAAAGATGTATGAAAATTTAGAAAATTTTACGAAATTATAAAATATTTAACTAAATCAAATAAATTATAAAAATAAGAAAGTTATAAATCAAAAACTTATAAAATAACAAACTAAAAAAGGTAAAAAAATCAGAAATATAATAAAAAATATTAAAAATCCGTATTTTTGATTTTTTTTATAATTTTCTGAATTTTTTATGTTTGCTTGGAATTTTATATAATTTCTGATTTATTTTTGTCTTTTTACTCTTTTTATTATATTTTTTCTTGATTTTTTATAATTTTAGATTTTTTTTTATTTCCGCATTTTTATTATTTTATTATAGTTTTTTAGGATTTTTTTCTATATATATAGAATTAAAACGACGTCGTTTTGATTAAATGGGTCAAACTAATCGGTTCGAATTAACCTTTTCACTTGATGGGTTAGGAGGTCGGGTCAACCCGTTTATTAAAAGGGTTACTTTTAAATGGATTGGGGGTTGACCCATTTTGACACCCTTAGTATTCAGTTAGTTACATGTACGATTGCATGACAAAAGAATGAAATGTAATTCAAATCCAAATTTTAAAGAAATTGACTAGTTAAATAATCACCTATCCAATCTAGCTAAAAGATTCAATATAAAATTTTAGATGTCATTTTTTATTGATTTGAATGACTCATTTGAACACGTTGAATGACTCATTTGAATACGTTGAATTGAATTATAATTTTAGATGAAAGTTTTTCTCCTCACACAAAAAGATATTATATACCTCTTACCAAAAAAGAAAGAAATATACTCCCTCTGGTGCAAAACAAATGACGTTTACTGCTCATGCACGCATCTCAAGGAAGTCGGATGACTCACTATTTGACCCCAAAAAATTACGGGATTTTTTGGGGTCAAATAGCGAGTCATCCGATCTCCTTAAGATGCGTGTCCAAATAATTAACGTCGTTTATTTTGCACCGAGGGAGTATAACATACCAAAAGGTAAACATTAGGCATCAAATCAAGTACAATGATAGAGATTTTGTTTGATAATTAGGCCATGAAAAGAAAGAGATCAACATGGATGGATGCAACCCATCCAGATTCAGAACGCAGAAATGCACAGTGGATGAAAGGTTAGAGCACGCTACATGTCTTGTTCAAAACAGGAACACGCTATGCATTCTATTAGTATTTAATGCGAAACACGAAATTGTGGTAAGAAAACAAAAAGGTAGATCCAACAAGAATCTTGATTGCTTGTTATGATAACTACTTCATACCCAACTTTGCAAATTTGCAACATGAGATGAGGATAGTAGCCCGATGATCAGAGTTTAACCGACTCGGTGGTTTGGGTCTCAAATTTTGTTCGGCCAAGGTATTCCGTTATATACAACGATGAAAAAGAGAAAATGAGTGACAACACTAAAGATATAATTATATGATTGTCTGCTGGTGATAAAATACTAACAGAAACATACGTAGAGTCCACCTCTACTTATATTTTTTTATAAAAAAAGCTGCCGACAAAGGAAATGAAGCAAGATTACGACCTATAGTTTGAGTTGATCAAAATTTGATTTGGGATTAAGCATGCAGATTATTAATTAATAAATAAGAAAGGTTGAGTTTGGTTTTTGGCATTGGGCCAGAGATTGATAGTTAGTGGGTAAAACAGAAGCCCGTATGGTGAGGTTTAAGGTCAGGCCCATCCGTGTAAGAGTTCAAAGCCAGCCTAGTTAGTGACCAAAATCTGCAACAAGATCAGCTGAAGTTTTAGGATTTATAGTTTGCGCACACAATATTATTACATTCACTTGTGTCAAGGATAAGACATGCCTATCAACATGAACACTAGCATCAGAGATTCAAAATCAACATCATTTGCTTCATCTCCTAGTAGTGGCTTTTCTTGCATTTTGTAGAAAGATCAAATCAAAGAAGGAATTAGTAAATCAATACGGCGCGTAACAAATGAAAATTTGCAAGAAAAAAAAATATAGTTATTTCAAAATAGAAATTTAGGACAGCTCACTTGCGGATCAAAAATTAAATGAGTTAATTTGTATAACTCGTATCTGATTCGAAACACTTTAGCTTCTACTAGTAAACTGAAAATATGAAAAAAATAATTTATTGACCATTTTAATCTGTTTTCCTTATCTTACGATTAAGGAATCCAATGTATAAGAAAGGTCTATCTATTGCACATGTTAGGTCTATAGCTTGTTTGTGGCAAACATGAATTGAGTTGGACATTTAAGGTCTGAATTTTTTCTAAAATTCGTATGTGGTACTTTAGTGGGACCCATCTCTTCCCTTCATGTTCTGCGTATTGATTGAAAAATCATACTGTAGATTAATTTCTAATAATTAAAGCAACGCCCACTCCAACCAATCACTGCTAAGAATATGATTCCAGCTCTTGATCACACTAAGCAAAGTAATGAAATTTCATGTTTCTGAGAAGAAAATACAGGGCTGGCTATCATTTCTTCAATTTTCTTTTTTGTCCCCACTCATTTTCGCTTTGATTCCACGATTGCGTAAAGCTCAACTTTTTCTGGACAGTGGAAAAGAATATTAAGTCGTTGAAAATCAATTTTTTTTCTCGCTTATCTTATCTTGCAAATAGTTTAGATCTTGATGTTAAGAATTAATAATTTTATTTTGAAAGGAATTGACAATATATTAATTCAAATCAGTGCGTATAAAAGACTCGATTGTCTCCAAATATTCTCTAATTTATATATTTTTTAAACCAAAAATTAAAATAAATTGAGTTAAGAATTAATATCGACAAATGTAAAACGTGGTTGCAAAGCTGCAGTTTCATTGCAAATACTGAAGCCAGGCCAGGAAAAGGAAGAGTCATTTTCCAAATGGAATTCTTCCTGCTCCTCTAAAATCCAAAGAAAAGCTGACGTGTACAAAAGCTAGTAAGATACCCCTGCACGTGGTGGCCCCTCCTACCTTTCCACTCTCCCCTCATTAACGAACCTTCTCCATCGCCGGCAGCCCCACTAAAACGACACTGCACTCTACGTACAACGCCAGTTTAATACTCCACCTCCCTCATCTTCTGTTTACTTGTTTACTGTCACTCACTCCTTCTCTCAAAAATCTCCATGGCTTCATTTCTCCTCCTTTTCCTTCCTCTCTTCATACTCCCCACACGTGCTGATCTACCCGGTACGTGGGAGCTTCTCCTCCCATCCGCCGGCATCGCGTCAATGCACACCGCCGTCACGCGCTTCAATACCGTCATCCTCCTCGACCGGACCAACATCGGCCCTTCTCGCCTCCTTCTCCCCAAACACCACTGTCGTCTCGACCAAAACGACGCTGTTTTGAAACGCGACTGCTACGCTCACTCCGCCCTCCTCGATCCCCAAACCAAGCAAATCCGTCCCTTGGCCATCCAAACCGACACGTGGTGCTCCTCCGGCGGGTTCCTCCCCGACGGCACTTTGCTGCAAACCGGCGGCGACTTAGATGGGTTTAAAAAGATCCGGAAGTTCGAACCGTGTGAATTGGGCGGGTCGTGTAATTGGATGGAGCTTGATGACGTGGAATTAACGGAAGGGAGGTGGTATGCTACGAATCAAATATTACCGGACGGATCGGTAATAATCATCGGAGGGAGAGGAGCTAACACCGTGGAGTATTTTCCGCCGAGGAAAAACGGCGCCGTTCCTTTCCCGTTTCTTGCTGACGTGGAAGATAAACAGATGGACAACTTGTACCCCTACGTCCATCTCCTGCCCAACGGTTTTCTCTTCGTCTTTGCGAATAATCGGGCGGTGATGTATGATCCGGTCACCAATAAAGTGATCAGGGAATACCCACCGTTGGAAGGGGGTCCACGGAATTATCCATCAGCGGGATCATCAGCCATGTTGGCATTAGATGGGGACCACTCGACGGCTGCGATTGTAGTTTGTGGTGGGGCCCAGTTTGGAGCTTTCATTATGAGGAGCACTGACACCCCGGCGCACGGTAGCTGCGGGCGGATAGTTGCCACGTCGGATAGCCCAGCTTGGGAAATGGAAGACATGCCGTTCGGTCGAATCATGGGCGATATGGTGATGCTGCCAACTGGCGAGGTGTTGATCATCAATGGGGCCCAAGCTGGGACCCAAGGGTTCGAGATGGGTTCAAACCCATGCTTCTTCCCGCTTCTGTATCGACCTAGTGAACCGGTTGGGTTACGATTCATGACACTGAACCCAGGAACTGTACCGCGAATGTACCACTCGACTGCTAATTTGTTACCCGATGGGCGGGTGTTGCTCGCAGGAAGTAATCCACACGTTTTTTACAAATTCAAAGCAGTTTACCCAACCGAATTACGAGTGGAAGCATTTTCGCCAGAGTATTTGTCCCCAGACCGGGCTAATCTTCGACCAGTGATTGTTGAAGTTCCTGAATTGGTTCGTTATGGAGAAGGTTTTGGGTTGATTGTAACGGTTGAGTTGCCTGTGGTGGGAGTTATTGAAGTCAACATGGCTAGCGCGCCATTTGCAACACATTCGTTTTCACAAGGGCAGCGGTTGGTAAAATTGACCGTTGCACCATCGACGCCGGCTGGTGTTGGTCGGTACAATGTGGCGTGTACAGCACCACAGAATGGGGCGGTGGCCCCGCCGGCTTATTATATGTTATTTGCAGTCAATCAAGGAGTGCCAAGTGTGGCTCGCTGGGTGCGTTTGGTGGCATGACGACATTATAAGTATAATTGTCTATTTCGATCATAATAGTGTTGTTTTTTTCTCATTATTTAAAGTTGATTCATTCTGTAATTGTTGATAAAAGAAATAGGTCAATTATGAAATTGAATTGATACGTTTTGATTTTAGTGAGAGCAGTGCACTGGAGTATTATTTATCGATTTGCAATGTGCATTGATTAGGGCCTAGGGTGGCTCTAGGTGTGTGTGGAGTGTTAGAGTTCATAGTGCAGAGAATTACTGGTCGTAGTGGAGTAAAATGTTCCTACCGCTGCTCCATTCTGTGTCTCCAGATTTCCTCAAAGTCTTTTTTAAGTGATTTCTCTCAATAAAAAAATTAATTTTCATTTTCAAATTAGAAAATAATGTCTCATATACACAAACTTCATTTTTTTTTCTATTTTCTATTTTTCTGGAAAAAGTAAATTGATCCATAATAATCAGATGGACTTGCATGTTACAGCACCCGGCCCATGCACCCAAAAAAACGGGGCCGACGCGTCTTTGCTGACGAGAGGCGATTCTCAAGTGGCTGTATACGGGTCGGGTCGGGTTTAATCCGAAACCACCACTGACCCGATACAAATTAAACAGTTGATTCGGGTCGGATTTCAAGCTATAACCACAGATTGACAGATAAATTGGGTCGGGTCGATTATCTATGGCTTAGCGGGTTAGGTGGGTCAATTTCATGACCCAAAATAAATAACACACTTTACCGATTAAAAGCCATAGCAGATCTTCCTCGTTACCTCCAAGGCTCCACCTTCCTCTCTACCTCCACCCACCACCACCACCTCTACCTTCCTCTTTATCTCCACCCACCACCACCGCCTCCCTCCTTCTCCTCCTCCACTTATTTCTTCTCCACCCACCTTCAACCCCACCTTTCTCTTCCACCACCACCTCCATCTCCGGCCACCATCACCACCACCACCAACAGATCTAGATTTGACAGGCTGATCTTTGATGGGTATTCTTCATTTGTTGAATAAAGTTTGAATTTTGAATTTTGTGGCTCTGTAGATCTAAATCTGCTGTTTTCTTTTTTAAAATTATGAAGCCCATTTTTTGGATGTGAATTGTGCCCGATCATACATTTGTTTCGGAGATAAAATTTATGCTTAGTATAGAGCAAGAGAAAGCCTGGTAAAAATGACGAGTCAATTTATTTTTATATCTAATTTATCAATATTAAAAAGATAAAATTTAAAATATTAAAATAGGAACACTTGAGTTAAAATGTTAATTTCCTTTCATTTCTTTCCTAAATTAAGCTCTAAAATTTCTCTTCCTTTTCACTCCTTTCTCTCATTTTCCACTACTCATTTTTATTCTTGTACAGAGAAATTTTAACAAAATTCAATTTCTTTTCTTTCCTTTCCCTCATCCTATACTAAGCATTAATAACTGTAAATTAGTAATCCCTTCTGCACAAGTATGAATTTTTAGCTTGTAAGCTATCTGGATATTGTTAAGAGAATTGCTAAACATCACACCCAAACTGCCTGTTTGGGTGTGATTGATTGAGTGCTAATATGCTGAATTAATCATCATCTTTTCCTGCTATTTTGGATGACGATGCCACTGATTTTATGCACTTTTCACTCCTTTTTGCAGAGAGTAGGTTACAAAGCCTAAATATTGAAAAGGAGCTGAAATTGGTATAAGCTTGAAGTAAAATGAAAGAAGAGGAAAGAAGGCAGTAGCAAACTCATCATATTGATTTTGTTCGTGTTGTTCAATTGTTGCAAGCCTAAATTAATCCAACAACAACCAAGAGATTGCCAATGGGCTTGGGCCCATGTTGAGAGAGAGACGCGTACTGGGATTGCAAAAGAAGATTTGTAATTAGTTTAAACCAAAATTTTAAATAATTATTTTATTAATTAGTTAAAATCCTATCTTTTAGGATTTTTAGTTGGACTAGGATTTGATTTAAAAGGAACCTAGCTCATAACAAAAACATCATCTCTTCTTCCTTGGAATTGGACGGCTACTGGTTCTAGAGTTTGCTATCAATATATTATTCTTTTCTTCTTCTTTCCTTGATATTTATTTATTAATTCATGCATAATAATTGTTTGAATTAATTATGTCTTGTTCTAGCTAAATTATTTATTCTTGGTAAAGACTCTAGGGTTATGATGAGATCAAATTAAGCTTCATAAAATCTAAGTTTGTATTTCTATTCTTTTTATTTAAATGTCAATTTGTTCATGTTTTGGTTAAGAGTAGCTAACTTGATTTTAAATATGAATGATTACATCTTTTCTTAGAAACGTTGGATTCTACATCGTTGATAGGAATCTGTAGGTAACTAATTAGTGTAAGAGCTAATTAGAAAAGGGTAGAATCCGATTTATAGGAGTAGAAGAAATTCTCTTCTAGATCGGGAAAGGTCTCTCCCCGTGTATAATCAACCCTTCAATTAAACTTTATTAGGAGTACCGCCTTAAAGTTATTGAACGGTTAGGGATCCTAGTAGGAGTACCGCCTTAGGAATCTTGAGTAGGAGGAGAGCAGGAGACTCAGAGTACCGCTGGTCTCTATAGCTTTTCTATTAAATTTGGTTTTGAAAACACTTGCATCAATGATCGACATTTATGAATCGTGACCCGAAAAGAGTCTTTATCGGGAATTTACCACCATTTGAGTTCATCTTATCATCATTTATTTACTGTTTTTATTCTCTCTGTTTATTAATTTAATTGCAACACAAAAATCTCACTCATTGGTTTTTACCACTGTTACAATTTTGGTCTTTTAACAGAAATTACTATTGTCCAGAAATCCCTGTGGTTCGATCCTTTTACCACTTGCTACAGTTTTAATTAATTGTGCATGGTGAATTGTATGATTTATTTTTGTTGGTTTCGGCACCCATCAGTGATGTTTAGTATTTTTCTATTGTTAATTACTGTCTTGGTTGAAGCCTGGTGGATCGGATCGGGATTTTGGAAATACGACTCGTGACGGATCCGAACCCGAACATACGAGTCGATTATGTATTTGCCTACCCACGTTTTTTGTTCTTTTTTTCTTTTGTCGAATCGGGTCGAGTGAGCGGGTCGGCAGGATCAAATGTACAGCCTTGAACGACTTGCACTTTTTTATAAGCAGCCGTCTGTTTCCGTTCCGCAAAACGCACCGTTTCGATCAATTCTGTCGAAAAATCCATGACCTGCGATTCTCCTCCTCAATGCCTATTTACCAAAAACCTGGAAAAAAGAAAGAAAGTGAAGAGGACTGATAATGTTAGGCAGTGGTTCTCGTATTTCACACCACTTGCGAGAATGTAACTACCACCGTTGCTCCATCAATTATCATCATTACCATCCCCATTTTACCCTCGGTCTAGGGTTTTGCTGTCCTCCACGTGTCCCATCTCGTGGGCACCGATTACATCATGCGATATCACCTTCCTTCTCCGTCCAATCTAAATCGGCCGGCGACGTTCTTCCCTATTGCTTCAGGTAGGTACCATACATGAATTTATAATTGGATGGGATTTTGTGGAGTAAGTAGTGTAGTGGTTTGTTTATGGTAGTTTACTTGGTTGTTTCTAGCGTATATACAAGAAATTCTGTTTGGTCAAGTAGCTGATTAGTTTAATTTGTGCTTTAAGCCGCCGAGAGAGTGAACACGAGCTTCATCCATCTGAAGGATTGCCAGCATCTGTAGCAGGTTCCAGTTCCTTTTCTTTCGTTCATTAATTACTCTGTTATATCCTACTGCATATTTTAGTCTAAATGCAACTTGTCTGTGATGATAGAATGTTTCATTAACTTAAATCAGGAATTTAAGTGGTTATGGTGGTGTCTATGTTAGGTATAGAGTCTTTTTTTCTGTATGCTTGTCTTGGGATTTTGTGGTAAATCTATGTTTCTGTTATTGTTTTAGGTAATGTTAGAAAACTTAATTATTGATTGATGGGTCATTATTCTCATAGGAGGAATAGTGGCTCTTGGGAAATTTGATGCTCTTCATATTGGTCATCGAGAACTTGCGATTCAAGCATCAAAACTTGGAGCCCCGTATCTTTTATCATTTGTGGGAATGGCAGAAGTGTTTGGTTGGGAGCCTAGGTATGGATATTATCCTTGTTATTATTGGTTGCTTCATAGTTTGATCCTTGGACCAATAACTTCATTTTTCCATTCATTTATCCCCATACTGGTTAGCATGGTTGTCTTTTTGGTGCTTAAGTATGTCTTTCTTTTTGTGTAGAACTAGGTATTTATTTATTATTATTATTTGGGAACTAAAGAAAATTCTTATTGAGACCTTGACATTTTAGTTGTGATATAGCAAAATGGTAACTGAGAAATTTGTGGGGCTTTTCTTGCATTTATTCCCTGTGCCAGCTCTTCAAGATCTTAAATCAATTCATGCATTACTGAACTGATCTCTGGTTGTGGTTTAAGAAAGACATACTGTTTATGATTTTTGATTTGAATGATGATGATTTCATCTAATATCTGACTTTCCACAAACAGGGCTCCCATCGTTGCTAAATGTGATCGTAGTAGAGTTCTGTCCTCTTGGTCCCCATATTGTGGTAATTTAGCCCCAACAGAGGTCCGAATTGAGTTTTCAAGTGTTCGACATCTCACCCCAAAACAATTTGTGGAGAAGTTATCTAAGGAGCTTGGAGTGGGTGGAGTTGTGGCAGGTAAACTAAAATAGCTTCCTTGACCGCCACCAGCAGTTTTTTCTTCTTATATAAACAATTTACTTGTTATATTGCTTGGTGAAGATCTTGATCCTTGATTAAAATGTGTAGGGGAAAATTACCGCTTTGGATATAAAGCTGCTGGTGATGCATTGGACCTAGTGAGGCTGTGTGAAGAGTATGGTATAGGGGCTTACATCATAAATTCTGTAATGGACAAGAATCAAGATCACAGAAGCCTGGACTCAAGTGATAAAAAAGACAAAGGCCAAGTCTCATCCACTCGTGTTCGGCATGCTTTAGACGTAGGTGATATGAGATATGTGTCAGAACTTCTAGGTCGACAACATCGTCTTATGTTGATTGTGAAAGACATGAAAGAATTGCCTAATACTAGTGGTAGATGCAGGATTTCAGCTCCAAAGTCTTGTCTGTTAAATCAGCCGCCAAAGGATGGTTTGTATGGCAATTGTTTTCTACTATTTGGTAGTGAGAACCAAGTACCGTGTAGAGCATTCATCGATGCATCACAAATCCATTTAGAAGTGGATGGGCTAGAACTCAGTAATTACAATGATTCCCATGAGGCTCGGCTCATGGGAATCGAATTTGGTGAATGTGGAAGTGATTCAGCTTAAGTTTATCCATTCTTTTTTTTTATATTCTTTTTTCATTAGCATTCGTGAATTAAAAGTTTGATCCGTCCCATTCCAAACGCAGTATTTTTACTTCTGCAGTTTATTCGAGATGATCTTACTTCTGTTCCCAAGCATTAACGAGAAGGCGAGATGGCGTTAAGGTGCAGTTACTTGGTGCTTTGGCGCGTTAAGGTGCAGTTACTTGGTGCTTTGGCGTGTTACACGGTTGAGTGGTACGGCGGTCGTACACCTTGATGCTTGTGTTTTGGGTGTAAGAAAAGAGGATAATTACAATATACTTGCTTAGTCTTGCACTAACAATTAGTACATTATACAGTTGCAACCTGATGACTAGAACATTACATTTTGAAGCTGACTGAAACATTACAGAGTACAGAGCGCTACCGTATTTAAGCAACAACTGTTTTTCGAAATCTGCTAATGCAGCTTCTATCTCAAGCCATTGAGCTTGCCCGATCACCGTCATAGCAATCAGCAACGGCAAGACTCCTCTGCACATTCTTGTAAGAATATCGGCGAGCCAGTAACACAAAGATGACCAAGTTCGCCGCGTTCATGCAAGCTAAAACCCAGTAAAAATTGTCCAAGCGGCTGCTATTCAAGTCCTTACCGAACCAGCTCTTCCCATGTTTCTCAGTAACATGATCAACAACTGTTATCAAGAGACTGCTGATGAAATTTGCAGCACCAAGAACACTTAGGTAAAAGGCAATGCCTAAACTTCTCATCGAATCAGGAACTTGTTCGTAGAAGTACTCCTGCAGGCCGACAAGAGTGAACCCATCTCCTACACCAATGATGATGAATTGTGGAGCCAACCAGAACACACTCATGGTAAGTGAACCCTTGACTGGATCCTTCTCCACAACATGTAGTCGTTTTCTCTCAACCAGGGCTGAAACTGCCATTGTCGCGATCGAGAAAACAAGTCCAATGCCTATCCTCTGGAGAATTTTGATACCTCTCTCACTTCCCGTCACTTTCCTCACTACCGGGACTAGGATTTTCTCATAAACAGTAACCGAGATGATCATTCCGACGGCAGCTAGAGCATAGATTGAGGCCGGAGGGATCAGAAAACCATTACCAATCTCTCGGTTCAATATGGCGCTTTGCTTGATGAAGAATGTGGTAGCTTGAGAGAGAGTAATCCCAAATGGTAGAGCAGTTAACCATATTGGGATAATGTTGAGGAGAAGCTTCATTTCCTCAACTTGGGTCACCGTGGCAAGTCGCCAAGAACTCTGTTTCTCAGGAGAATTCTCATTCTCTTCCACAATAGCTGCTCTGTCAAGAAACCTGAAATTCAACAAGGCGATTAGTCCAGGCCTAGTAAACTCAGAAATACTGGTAGTTTGGACCTAAAGAGCTGTATCCATACTTGAGGTTCGTGGTATGGCAAAGTCGCCTCCCGTGGCTGATTTGTGGTTTGGCTATTTCATACAGTTCAGCAGGATTGGCAGGATGAGACAGCTTTCTTTTCTTGATAGCAGCTACAAGAACCTGAATCATTGGAGTCAAAGGGCTGCCATTTGGGACGCGGTATCGGTAAAAAGGCCTTCCTAAAATGAAGATGATTAATGAAACAGCCATAACTGCTGTAAGAATAATATCAGCAACACCCCAGTTGACATGATCTTGTACATACACTACTACAGTGACACCAAGTAAAAGTCCGCAGCAAAGTGCGAAGTTCCACCAATTGAAATATGACATCTTTTTCTTCCTTTCTGATGTATGATCATCATCAAATTGGTCAGCTCCAAAGCTCTCAAGAGAAGGTTTATGCCCTCCGGTTCCTATGGAGATTAAGTAAATTGCAAGGAAGAAGACAATTTCATGAGCTTTTCTTGGTTCATGACACACAGCTCCACCACATGGCTTCAAACTTGGGGCAAACCAAGACAATGTCAACAGAACCAAACCCTGTTTTTTCACAGAAGTTTAACTTTATTTTTCATGGATAGAAATTGTAAATTAGAAGCTCGAACTCAACGCGAGAAGAGATTATTACCAGGAGATAGACAACGGAGGAGACAAAAACAGTTGAGAATCGGCCCAAGTAAGAATCGGCCAAGAGCCCACCAAGAAGTGGCATCAATGTGGTGACTCCAGCCCAATAGTTGACACTCTTGGCTGCTGTCTTGAGGTCATAATGGATCACTTTTGTCAGGTAAATGATCAAGCTAGTTGCTAACCCAAAGTAGCTCAACCTCTCACTAAATTCAATTGCTGCAAAATAGAATATAAATAAATCAAATAATCAATTACATTTATTTGTCGACAAATGTGAGATTCAAACTCGAATCAAGTTGTTATTTTACTCGACCAGTAAACAATTATTAAACGTAGACGGTAGAGCGACTACGTATTTAGTTGTGGATAGAGATAGAAAGTGGGATATCTCAAAGGTTGGACTTTGAATATTTTGTCTTTTCTCCTTTTTAGTCAAAATGAGACATAATAAACTAATCGAAAATGGACCTTAATAGAACCATTTATTAAAATCTACATTTTACGGGGACCTCATTGACCTCAAAAAGAAGGAGTAGGGACCTACAAATTAAGAATAAGTTCTTCATTTTTGTGATCGTCACTGAAGAACCAAAAGTGGGTTCTTTTTATGAACAAAAGAATAAATTGAAAATGACTTACTGTTTATTTTTGCAGCAGGAAAAGTTGGGTATCGAGTTTCATTTTTTGTTGTTATTTTCCTCCATAAATAGTGGATTTGAGGATATCTTTCAAGAAATTTTGTAAACAAATCAATGGACCACATTCAGCGCATCATTTGGTTCTAGTGAATTACTGATTTATATATTTATTTTTTAAACCAAAAACATATTTGTAAGGCTACATTATTAATTAATTATTAAATTAAAATTTTCTCAAAAATAAAACATTCAATAATACTCCTCTTTTCATCCACGAATAATTGTCATTTTTCTACTGAAAATTATTGTACATTTTACTTTGACTTTTTAGTGTTTGTTTTACTGAAAATTACTATTTTAGAAAAACAATTAAAAGTGTCAAGAGGAAGTACCATTGTTTGGGTTAGATTTTCGCTTGGTTTTAGTTGCATTGAAAACAAGTGAACATACAAACAATACAACATTCGTTCTAGTCGAGTAATATAGTTTCAAATCTAAAATTAAAGTCTATAAAATGAAAGAAAACCATGTTTGAAAAGTCGTTGTTTAAAATCCGACCATGTTTAAAAAAGATTATTTTCTAGCCGGAAGGATAAAGAGATCGGGAAAAAATAAAATGAAATGAAATTACATATTATCCTTACCGATGATGAAGAATGACGCTTTCCAAACACCAGTAGAAGATCGAAGAGGAACTCTTCCTTTATGATCCACAGAAGAATCATAGACCCATCTCTCCTCATCAATCCCTTTTGCTTTCCCTGATCCTTTCTCAACCTCCATACCTTCGAATTCGAGAGCTAATTTCTTCTATGAATTCGATCAAAATTAAGGTTTTCTTCTGATCAAAACAATGCCTTTTTTTTCTTTCTTTCAAGAAGAAGTGTGTTTTTGCTAGAGTAGTACTTTGCTAGCTTAGGATGTGGGGAGTTATAGAGATGGGCCTATTATATAGAGGAGCATTAGCTCACTTTGTTGACTCCATTTTCTATTTTTAATTATTAGTTTGAAAAGAAATATTCCTAAGTTTATTGATTTATATATTTGGACCAATGAAAAACAAGGAGTTGCTATTTTGGAAGAAGAAAATGGTAGTGAGACTACAAGGGCAGGTGTCTTTTTCCATCTTTAGATTGGAATCGCATCCATGCCAAACTATTTCTTAGTCCATTTTTACCCGTTTCATTCTTTTCTCGCACAGAATGTGCTGGCAGGATTTTATCAGTTATTGGCCTTCCAAATTAGGTGAGATTTAGTCTCGTAGCCAATAAAATATCACTAAGTTTTCACATACGAAGTCTTCATATAAGTGGTGACTCTATTAGTATAATTTTTATTGGGTTTTATACGATCCTAGAATTAAGCGATGATGTGGAGCCCAATAATTTTTTTAGTACTTAATTTCATTATTTATAAGAATGAGATATAAGATATGAATTAAATAAGTTGTTTGACGAAATTGGAATTGACAAATCGCCAATGATGCGAGTTCTTTCACGAAATTGTTTGATTTGGTGATGATAGCCAAAAACTTGAAGATTTCTTGGAGTGGAAATTTTTAGGCTTGTAGCTAAGTATGCTAGTTAGAGGACAGCATAAACAATGCCCCATGGCCATAAACATACAGATGTTTGTTGCTAATTATCCATTTATTCGTAATCAAGTAACTAAGTAATTGCATAAGTATTTTTTATTTTTTTATAAACGGAGGTGAGATATGCGTTCAAACTTGATAATATCAAGACATGCGTTTCCTGTGACTTTTGGTTATCAATCCTTAGAAATTACACCTTCTTCTTTGCTGCTAGCTGATGTAACGTACTAACACGTTTGTCTTGAAGCAAAACCACTTTGTATTTTTGTCTTACTACAAAGTAAGTTATGGCGTATCAACAAGCTCCATTCCATTTTTATGAAACCAAACTGAACCGGCAAGTTTGATCAGTGAACCGGTAATTCAAGGCTCAATTTAATTCATTTAGTGTTTTAATCATAAATGTATTTGAATCATAAAAGAAATAATATAGTGGTTAAATTTGATTGAATTTTTGAATTAATAAATTTATCAGAAGCGCGATTATCTCTAAATTGATTGAGTTATATTTGATTAATTGTGTTTGTATCGAGTATTTTAACCATAAATCCGATCTCGATGGATTTTTAAGTATGGTTTAAACAATCAATCACCGGTTGATAATGTTCACTTTGACTGCAAAACAGTGTCTGCAAATAGTAGGCGTTGATAAAAACACAATGTCGATACTCCATTTGAATAGACGGCGCTCGTTTTTTTGGGTCCGTGATCTTTGGTGCCACAATTGACACAACAACACTAGTACTCCTACTAATTACTACCACTCATCAACTTAGTCATAATGTTATAGATGAATTAATTAAATTTGCTAGGTGTGTATGATTACTATGGTTAATGGGCTGCTTTCCTTCTAAACATGTGATTAAATTAGCTCCTAATTAACTCGTAGACCACTTAAATATATATATTTGTGCTAATTAATCGGTCATCGAATAAGGGAAAAAAATCATACGGACTTCACTAATGAATCCAACTCTCTTTCACATCGCTCACACCAACCATACGTATACACAATTATGCATAATGATACACCACAAATTTTTTTTTAACAGAAAACTTATTTATTTTTTTAGGTTTTTGTAAAGAGTGCAGCACTAATTAATGTGGTACGACTCTCAGAGTCCAAAATTATGGTTGGCGATTGCCTTGGGCCATTTTTTAATAAGAAAAAGCAGATGTATATGTATGTGATTGTTATCAAGCCGACAAAAAAGAAAAAAATATTATTTTAGCGGATCGAATTTAGGACTTTAAATAAAAAAAATCAAATTATTGACATTAATCATGTAATAATTGACTTAATTTGAAATTATCTAAATTCAATATGATAGTAAAATCATTAATGGTCCAACGGTCCAACCACTCAGTGATAATTGTCAAATTCAAACCTTAAATTCAATATACGATCCAATTCAAACTAATTTTAAAAAGATTTAAATTATGCAAAGGGATTTTTACATGTGAAACAAATGTCAAGGGACGACGATGATCTCTAGAAGTCGAATCTGCCGTCTTTTTGATTGGAATCAACTTTTTATTATTTAAAAAAGTTGTAGTGAGGGCGTATTATTGACGAGTAACTGCATCTTGCAATAAAAATATGAAAATAGTGTTGGCAACACGTGATTTATATGAGATATCGGCACAGACTCAAATTCAAATTCCAGTTCCAGTTTACTAATTAAAATTTAAAATAAAAAGTTCGAACATTTAATATACAATTGCGTAAAAATTTGTAAGAAATAACTTTATCCTTCTTTATAGTTATGCTCCATTTATAACAAAAATGATCGATACTCAATATAATGACCGACTAACCGAATAACCCATAACTTTAATCTAGCAGTGGTGGAGTATTGAAGATAAACATGCAGACATACTTTCAAGTTTCAACTAAGACTATAATTAATTAATTGTTTAATTAGTAATTGAACAATTTTATAAACTCCATTTCAACCCACAAGCTTATATTAATGCCCATTGTCAACGCCTTCAAGTTCACAACATTCTGGAGTGGAGTGACTAGTTGAGGATGATGATGATCAATTGCGTCATTAGCTTTAATTAGCGTGGTGGATTGAGCACTCTTGTAGCATGCCCAAAACAGTAATTAATTAATATTACCAGGATTTGGTGATTAATTATTGTCATATAAATAGTGAATTGAACTCGAAATTTAACCTTATTTGTTTTTAGAAAAGTATTGTAAATTATTAATCTGTTTAGATTTTACCTTTCTCAATTTCTTCGGGTATCATCTCTACCCTATATTGATAAGAGATTAATTCTGTTTGAGCATGGTTGAGTCCCAAAAGATATAACTCCTCTAATATAATTTTCTTCATTCTTCAAACTCAAATCGAAACAAATCTCTTACGATTTGACCACAAACAGTACCGATAGATTTTGCGTTTTGGTACATGAAGATTGAATCTTTTGGTGGGTGTCATTGTTAATCGTAGCCTTTCGCCCAAATTTTTGCGTTTGGACCGCGCGCATGGAGAAGGAAGAGCCTTCGGAAGTCGTCAATTTGGGGGAGAATCATGATGCATCACAAATCACGTCAGAGATGCTATCTTCGTATCTTCTGTTCATACAAAAAAAAGGAAACTTGGAAAGAAAGATTGATCCTTTCGTCCTTGCTACAATAATTCGGGTATATATTCCAACATCTTCATCAGATTATGAAAATCATAGGCAAATGTACCACCAAATACCATGTGAAACTTTGAAATTTGGATATTTTGACTCCAACTTCAGAAACCACTTCCGTCCCACCAACTTTGTAATAAATACAAAGAAAATTTTCTTGATTGAATTATATTATTTGATAATTATATGTTTAAATAAGAAAAATAAATATAATATAATATGGAAAAAAATAAATTCCAATTATGTGTATTTTTATTAGTTAAAAATTAACATATGTCGATTTTTTGTGTGAAGAAGTACGAGTAATAGTTGATAATGAAAGTAAAGGTCTTGCTAGTTGCTCCCCTCAAGTTGAATGTGAAAGAGAGGATTGAGGACTGTAAAACGTGATAAAAATGAAATCGGTCAGGCGTGACGGAGATGGCTCTCTCTTCTTTTCACTCAAGTCCCTTCAAGCAAAGAAAGTGGAATCTTTTCTTTCCCTTTTTTCCTTTTAATGTCTACTCATCCAATGCTCTGCTCCAAATCCAGTTCATTTTTTCTATTCTCGAAAGAGAAATGTCATTCATCATAATCATGAAAATATTCATTCAACTTTCTCCTTTATAGCAAGGCATCTCTCTCGAGCAAAACATGGTAAATTTCGAGGCTGTAAGATTCGCCGACGATTTCCTTATCACTTTGCTAATAAATCTGTAATCTTGTCTAAACAAACAAAACAAGCAATTTTTGCCTTAAAAGTTATATCAATCACCCAAATTTATTCGGTTGCTGAGTCAGGTACGATTTCCTTTAAAGTTCAAATTCTGGAGATGGGACAAATCTACATTCATGTGGCTCTCTGCACATATTGCTGCCATGAGGTGGTCCCTTCCGCCTCTATAGTGCCGTTAATGGCTCCAACTGTTGCCGATGCAATATGAATACCCGTCATTTCATTTCTTTTCAAGTAGTTCCACATAAACACCAAAAAACAAGCATTAGAACCAATGATCCAATTCTGATCTGTGATCCACAGATCAGAACCCTTCCATGTATTATCCGTGGCTTAGAAGTGCGTGTCCAGCATGCATACATCTATTTCGCTGCATGCGAATCCCGCGAATCCCAGCCCTACAACCCAAGTTGGTTGAAAAAACAGCATCAACAATCATTATAATGCGTTGTAGCAGCATCACTAACGCAGCAGTATACCCAACACAACAGAAAACCTGTGTCATCAGAATTCACCAGTGATATGAAAACAGATCCACGCCGAGCTGTCCACTACAAATAAGGCACAAAGTAATCCATTGACATTGAGATTGGTAGTCACTCCTACGCTTCGATTCAACAAACTTTAATCTTTGGAGAAAAATTAAGCCAAAATTAAAATGATAAAGTTCAGTAATTACAGTAGCAATTGTTTGATCAATTCAACACCAGGGAAAAGAAACATACAGGGAATATACCATAGATCTTAGTGACAAGTAACAGGGTGACAGCGCACATGCTTCATATATAGGAAGTCAAATTTTAGAAAAGAGAAATTATCATAGCAATTTTGTAAAAGGGAAAAGGGAGTCCACCATAGGTTTTAGTGGATTAGAGAAGATAGGTGCACCACCCCACTAAACCACTTATCCATTAGGAGAGCAAGATATGGAGGGGAGAGCATTGATCACATTTGACTGCATTGACTATGGACAAAAAGAAAACGTCTACCACAGACCTCATAGGATTTCAGGTATGATTGCCTTACCCAAACAATCAAAACAGAAAAAAGCGTAATAGAGACATGAAAGAGATTGTTTTGACATTTTAAAGCAGACAGACACAGCTGACATCTTTACGAGAGGAGAGAGACCTTACATTCACACAGGAAAAGGATAGTGTTCTGGGTAGGAAATGTATCCCAGTAACTTCACCTGCAATGATTCTAGAGGGAAAATACAAGTATTCCTATGAGATCATTTTCAAATAGAGGTAATTTTTGCCAAACAATGCATAACATGTATGGAATACAACTGTATTCCTAACAAATATCGCCTAGTCTTTACAAGAAAAAAGTGATCTTCTATTCCATCCATTATGACTGTTTGTTTTTCAACGCAGAGAGTCATAAAAAAATCAGAGAAAATTCAATAGTAGCAGTATGTCCTAGAGGCCTCTGTGATGCTATTGTTACAGCATTTCTTCCAACTACAGAATGAGGAACTACATACAGTAAAGATGGGGATGTGATCATACATTTGTCATAGGTAAAAGGTGCAAACCGACCAGGCTGTGCATTTAAGCGTTGGCTACTGCCCAATTGATATGTTCTTTTATGTAAAGATTCATAGTAAACATCATACAACTGAATTGAAAACACTAATTAAGAAGACATGAAATCTGGTTATTTCATCTGCATATTGTTGACTAAATTTGTTCACAAGTTTATCCTTAACAATACCTTTGCCTCAAACTCATGCGTCAGCATTTAATTTTCATTCATTTGTCATGCGCATGGTATCCACGGACACCTCAAATCAGAGGAGCTACCTCAAAAACTTAAGGTCAAGCCAAACAGAGCTTCAGATGGAATGTTGGAACCAGATCAACGAAACCCCTATTGATTGTTCAAAAGATGTAAATAAAAAAAGCTCTAATTAGTTAATTTAGTCACACCATTGTCCATGGCAAGATTATCGGGAAGTTTCTGTTCCACTTTATGTTCATTGTGATTTGTTATGAAAGCAACTGTTTGTGTCACATAAGAAATGATTTGTTGGCAACTGCTCACGGTGAGGTTCTCACCCATTTATTTGCCATCTCCACCAATAACTGGAACGCTATCAGCCTGTAGACTGTGGGCAATCTTTTAACCTTCTTTCATAGCCCAGCTACTTAATTTGTACAACAATCATTAAACAAGCCAAGTGGCAAAAATCCAGGAAGGTATAAAACTGTACTGACATGTATTCCAGGGGTAGAGCTATGAGGTTCAAATGACATCACCGTTTCAGGCACACTTAGACCTTCAAACCTCTTCACTTTTCAATTCATAGAAAGGAAATACCTAATGATTTAGAACCCTCCCTTTCGATCATTTGAGAATCAGTTTATACATGACTAAACTGTTAGAGTAAAGAAAATACACCCGTTCTTCAACTATATAAGCTTCTCTAATTCAAGGAGCACAGATGAGAAAAGAAAACACAGGCAATCATTGAGACCAACAAACACCAAAATAACACTAAACCTTCATTTAAGCATTTATTGGAGAGTAAAACAATCAATTTACAATCAACAAGCATAAGTACACACGTACAGCTATCAAATTCTCCGAAAGCTAAGACTTACTAATACCTGATTATCTTCCATAGTTCCATTGGTTTCTTCTGAACTGCCTTTTTTCCATCCCAGATATGCAATTCACCCTGCTACACTACTAATGCTCATTCTTCTCTAGAAACTCATAACGCCCATCCGTTTGCAGACTCATATCATAAAATCCATCCCCAGAATCATTTGAATTATGTAACCCTCTGCTTCTACTAATCCTCCAATCACCCTTACTTCCACCGTGCTCAGAATCCCTCGAATTTCTCATCCCTCCAGTCCTACTAACCCTCCCATCGCTCCTACCGCGCCCAGAATCCCTCACATCCTGTAACCCTCTACCCCTACTAAAACTGCCACCATTCCCCTGAACCAATCCCCTCAGCTCTCTCCCTCCTCTTCGTTTCCTGTCCAAACCCACTTCCCCTGTAGCCAATGTGGCACGCATTCCTCTCCCCTGGCCTTTCCTTCCCCAATGATTGTTCCTATTCCTAGTTCCTCTGTTGTCACTTCCTTCACCCTCGCTGCCGTTTCCTATTCCTAGTTTTTCGTCGTCTTCGACACGTTCTAAACCATCTGGTAGAACCTTCCCATACGGTTTGATGCTATGAACCACTCCTTTAGGAAAAAACCTTGCGGAGGGGATTCCATTGTGCGTTTTAAAAATTTCCGGCCCATCCTGGTCCGACCACAAATCAAATCCGCCGGGTCGCTGAAACCGGTCGGCTAGAACTTTGAGCTGCTCATCCGCGTCAACGGAGAACAAATTTGGCGCTCTCTCAACCACTTCCCATGGCCGCTCCAGCTCCGAAACCGCCGCTTTGAGCTCGGCGCGCTTCCGCATCTCGTATATCTGGCGTTCGCGAGAGAGTCTGGCTTTCAAGAGCTGTTTGGCTTTTTTCGCCTGCATCCGCTTCCATTGCCATTTCGATACACCACCTGGAAAGGTTCGGGGCCCACCGCCCATTCGGATGACTGTGGTTTTGCGCGGGACGGCGAGGAAGGAGGGGTTGGTGGTGGAGGTGGAGAGGAAGAGAGGGGCGGTGGAGGAGATGGATTTGGAGAAGGACACGTGGAGTGGAGTGATTGAGAGGGACATTTTTTGTGCGTGGAAATTGAGGTTGAGTTGAGGATAGTAGAGTAGAGGAGGAAGAAACTGAGTAGGCGAGGGACAAGACCGTGAGACTGTGAAAGTAGTCGTCGTTGGATGGGAAATCCAAAACGACATGTTGTCTACTGTTAGTAAAATGCTAGTATAAGATTTTCTTTTGTTCCCTATTTAACAATCTAGCGCCAGTGGTCTAGATCAGCTTCTCGACTCCAAAAATCTTGAAAATATACCACTATATACAGCATCTGGATACAAAGAGCATTGAAATTAGACGCATACAAAGGGAATGAACTGAAAAAAACTCCATTATAAAATAAAAATCAGGCAAAAAAGCATCAAGTGATTACAAAAACAAGATCCAACAAAATTAAAAGAAAAGAAGAAAAACCATAACAATAAGAACTATGAATTGATCCAATCGAGAAGAGCACCAGAAACAGGATTAAGTAAAATTCCAAAATAAGCAAACATTGGTCAATCAAAGGAATAATCATACCTTACAGATATTTAAAATAAAAAACATAATTCCTAATAACAAACGAAATTAAGTTGCATACCTGTAGACGGAACTGGTGCGAGCATCCATCCAAACAATGGCATTATAGAGAGGAAGTCCAGTTGATTATAGAGAGGAATAATCATACCTTACGAAATTAAGTTAATTACAGATAATGCTTAGAGCACAACAAACAAAAATGAAAGAAAATAAGACTTACTTTTGGTTTTGGGGCCATTCTTCAAACGGAGATGAATATGAGGTATTTTGAGCATGAGACAAAGATAGAGAAAAGGGATGATTAGGGCTTGTGAGATATGAAAAATCAGAAGTGTTTATATAATTATAGATGGATAGAGACATAGAGATGATCAAGAGTTTGTACAGAAAAGAGGAGAAGATCAAGAGTTTGTCTTGGAGTAGGGAAGGCAATTGCTAGTTAGTAGATCCAATTTGTCTTGGGAATGAGTTTTATGAAGAGGCGTGTTCTGGTCCTTCTGGAAATAAAATGATACTCCCTCTGTCTTTTTTTAATTGACGCGAGAGAGTAAATCGCGAATATTAAGGTACTGTCAAAAAGCTCAGCTGCTGTCTGTGGGTCACACCACGCTTAAATATTTTAATATTTTTTCTTACAAAATTGCCCCTTCTTTTCTTCCTTCTCCCCTCCACAAAAGAACCCTAAAAATTACTTTTTCTTTTTCCTCCTCTCCTCTTCCACGCAGCCACTCCACTCCCTCTTCTCATCACACAACCACTCCCTCTTTCATTCTTCTTTCCACTATATCAATAACATCTCAAATTCTTTTACCAAAATCTTTAATTTCAGACTCAAATCAATTTGTTCTTTCGTTCTCTACCACTTTCTCGTGTCAATTTCATCATTTTTAAAAATTGGTTTGGTTTAGGCAGTGAGGAGGCCGAGAGAGGTTTGGTGGTTTAGGATTTGTGATGAGTTATTTGGTATGGTTGTGTGGTGAGGTTGTGTGGTGGTTTATGGTAGTGATAGATTTGGATTTGGCAGTGGTAGGATTTAGGTTTGGTATTTGGCAGTGAGGATGAAGATGAGTTTGGTTGATGATGGCGATGGTAGATATGGATTTGGCATTGATAGGATTTGGATTTAGTAGTGATAGGATTTGGGTTTGGTATTTGGCAGTGAGGATGAAGATGAGTTTGGTTGATGATGGGCGTGGTCGGCGGCAGAGATGAGGGATGAATGTTGTGGAAAATAGAGATGGTGTCTTGATTTAATTTGGCTCAGGGATTGATTTAATTTGGTAGAGGGTGCTTGAATTAATTTGGCAGAGAAATTGAATGAGGGAGAAGGTGATTTTGTTTGGTGCAGTGGAAATTGAATTTTGGTCGGCGGTGGTGAGCAGATCGGGAGTGTGGTGCTGGTTGGCGATGGTGGTACCGGCAGTGAGAGATGGTTTATATTTAGTTGGTATGGGTCTGATTTGGTCTTTGTGTTAGTTTGGGTGGCCGGAGTTGCAGAGGCGGCGACAGTGGTGGCCAGATGCGGCGCTGGAGGAAGAAGATGATTTGATTGGGTTTGACTAGCTGTGTGACATGTAGTTTATTCACCTAAATGGCGCATCGTTCGAGGGATAAAATTGTAAAAACACATAAAGAAACGGCACGACGTCCGAGGACGTCAATTAAAACCCAACTTTGGGTTTTACTCTCCTCGCGTCAATTAAAAGTTGACGGAGGGAATAACATATATTATAAAATAATAATATATATTATTATATAATATTTCGAGTAACCGGGTAAACTGATATATATAACCGGAACCGAACCATTTATTTATGAACAGTTCGGTTCGGTTCTGATTCCACTGTTTTTCAACTTAAAACCCAAACCAAACCGTCCTGGTTCGATCTGGTTCGGGAAATCGATTCTGGTTTTTGGTTTTTTCGCCTAGCCTTATTGGAGACCTTAACTACTTAACCGTTTTCTTCTAATTAGTGTTATCCAAATAAACTAAAATGTAATTACAACTCTAATTAGTGTAATTAAGATTACGTGACTTTGATCCAACTCCTGTTTGCATTCGTAATATTCTAATCGGGTTAATGCAAAAAATGACACTTGCACTCTATTTAATGAATTGATTTGGTACCCGTATTATTTTTTACTCTTAAAAGGTACTCATACTCAAAAAGTTGTTCACATTTGGTACCTCTCCCTAACGTCGTCCATCGAAAACCGTTAAGTGTCGGACGTGGCAAGACACGCCAGCAGCCACATATGTCCTTGCTGACATATCATGCCACACAAACAAAACGGGTCGTGTCAACGGGTCGGGTAAACGGACTTCGTGCGACGTCGTCTTGGTCCTCATCTTCCTCAACCAACCAATCTTCATCCCTACATCTGCTCTTCCTCATTCCTCACTTTCTCATCCAACCTATCTCCATCTCTAAGCTCCTCTTTCCTTATTCCTCCTCTTCTTCATCTATAACAAACTCATCTCTTCCCTCTCTTAAACCCACCAACCCTCCTTTTCCTCATGAATCCGTTTTCTTGTCTTGTTCATTTATAAAACGGAATCCTAGATTTATCCAGTTTTCGGAGATAATGAGGTTGCTCTAAAAAATATTTCGATCAGTAAAGACCCCAAATCTTCGCGTGTCAAAGCCATCAAACCCACCGCCGTCATCGCCGATTCCAAAAACACCAAAAGTAAGCTCCAGCTCAAAATCAAGATCATGGTCTGTGTATATGAGAGGATGATTGACGTCTATTTCCATGCATTTTTACCATCTTAAACCACCTTGTTTATGGTGAAAATGGTGCCTTTCACGTCAATCTATCTGCTTTTAAAGGAAATGAAGGAAATATTAGCTTTCAGCACAAACTAGCAATCTTAGGCGCAGTCTTGGCTAAGACTGCCGATCTAAAGACGTGCAAAGCTAGGAGTCTTGGAATGCTATTGCTGGAGTGTGGATGACAGCTGGATTTGTGCTGGAGGAAATAAAAAAGCTATCTTTGGAGCAAAAAATCAGACAAACGACCAATCTTAGCTAAGACAAAATAATCTTAGCTAAGATTGCCAAGAAACGTGATATACTAGGAGTCACGGGATTTTGAGCTAAAATAGTGGATTTGACAGCTGGAGACAGCTAGAGAAGATCAGACGTGATCTAAGATTGCATCCTTTGAAGGATTATCCTCTACTTGAACAGACAAATCTATTTCTAGTTGTATTTTATTTTATTTCGAATTTGAATAATGTTATCTTTATCTTTTGAAGTTTTGAATTTGGAAAGGAACGTAATTGGTGGGGACTCTAACCTTATTTAAGGTTAGGGAAGGCTGTCAATTACGGAATCTTCCATCTTCTTTTCTTCTGGTTCTTGTAAACACTTTGTCTTCTTAATTATTATGTCTAGTAGCTAAACACTTAATTCTAGGTAAGGGTTGAGTGAGCATACTTGTTATTCGTGAGACCGATCTGTTCTTATTATCCTCTCAATCGTAATTGATTCAAGTTCTGTTTTAACAAACCGGTTCCCGTCTAGGCTAAGACTCGATCAATCTTAGGCAAGACGACGAATTTGCAGCCAGTCACTGAGGGGACGAGCGAAACTGAAGTGACGAAGTAGGCAGCTAACCTCGCGGGGGTTAGTGAGTTTGAATCGATATAGGCCTAACCAGATTGACAACCTAAGGCTCCGAGTTGGGAGTAGCTTGGCCTAAACTCTGTCTTTCCCTACGCCATTGAGAAAACGCATGTGCCTCAAGCCAGCAGCCAATTGGATAAACCCTTTAACCAGCAAGGTGTCCACTGGCCATGATCACTAGGAAAGGGGGTACCCTCCAAGTGATTTGAATAGGAGGAAAGTAGGATTGGAAATGGGTTCCTCCCAATCTATAGCAGAGTTATGAGAGAGAAGGAGAAAATCTAAGGTCGATGATCGATTAAACAAGTAAAGCGCTCACGAATTTGCCCTAACCAGGAATCTACCCCACATCAGTCCACAACCAATCTCCGACGCCAATCTTAGCTAAGATTCATTTCTGCCTAAGATTATTTTTTTATTTAATTTTTGTCCTGTTCTTTTTAATTGCTTTGTTTATCTTAACTGCAGAACAAAACCCCTCAACTCCAGTGACGAGGAAGTCGAGTCAAGACTACAATATACCAACAAGATCTCTGTGGACGAACCTCTTATCACGATCTACAAGTCCATTGTGGACAGTGTTAAGTTGTATCCCCTACCCCATTTTTATATCATTTTATACAACTAAATTTGATGCCCTCGACACGCAATCAGAGGACCAGTGCACTCAAAAGCCATGACTAATGAGTGAGACCCAATGATATTAGTTATCTCAACACCCCCCTCAAGTGAAAGCCCTTTTTGGGCTTGAAATTTGCACAGACTCATCGGTGAGCCTACCTTGTGCTGATTTAATTTTGAGTTAAATATGGAGAGTGATAGGATTCGAACTCTTAACAATTTGGTCAGGAATGCTCCGCTACCATGTCAAAAGACCACTACACTCAGAAGTCATGACTAATGAGTGAGGGCAATGATATTAGTTATCTAATAGTGTATCTCATTCTCTCCACCAACACCCCAATCAAGACCTACGTCGGTTCCACCAACAATTTCTCTCGCCGATGCGTCAATTAATTTCTTCAATTCATTCAATCATTTCGTAAATTTGGAAACAAATCCTGATCTGGTTCATATTTATTTATTTACTCAAAAAAAGTTGTTGGGTCAATCAAAGTTTGCAACTTTTGGAATTTGTTTTACGTTTAGTAGCTGATTTGTTTCTTTAGGTGGGTTTTGCTTCCTGGGTCAAAAAGGTCTTTAATTTGGTGTGTTCATAAGTCAGTTGTTTGAGTTTGGTTTTCTGGGTTCTAGATGGCATGGGATCTGGCATGAGTGCCGGGAAACGTGCTAAATTTGGTAATGTTGTTTCTGTCGTTGATGATGATGATCTAGCTCATGTTCTTGAACAACTATTCCAATTGCCTAATGACGATGACGATGACGATGACGATGATGATGGAACAGTTGCGACGATGAACGGTGCGGAAGATGATGTGGGCTTCAACGATGGGAACGCGATAGAGTTGGAAGAGCTTCTGCTAATTTTTTGTACCGACAATGGGTATCCGAAAGGAAAGCTACAAAGTTTAAGACACCTGTACTTTTATTTCTGTTCGAATTGCATCATCTCAATGTAATTAGTTTAGATTAATATAACTTCATAAAATTCTTTGCTTCTATTTGGGTTTGTTAATTGTTTGTCTTTTTGATCTGTTTCTGTCTATTGGTTATTTAACAAAGATGGATGAAACTTGTGTTTGATTGATGTACTTGCCGACCCGACCCGTTTTAAATGGTTCGGGTTATTTTTGCTTGCGTGACATGACACGTTAACAAGAATATACGTGGCCGCTGATGTGTCATGCCACGTCAGACTATGTTAAAGTGAGGTACCAAATGTGAATAACTTTTTAAGTACGAGTACTTTTATAAAAAAAAACAGTATAGGTACCAAATCAATCTATTAAATAGAATGAATGTGTCATTTTTTTTTGCATTAACCCTATTCTAATCCCCAGCTCACATGTATATCGATTCCATTAATGCAGCAAACCAAAGAAAATCTAGTAAAATTATCATTGGATTCCATAATATCAAAGGGAAACTTCCTTCAAATCCAATTGCAGTACGCTTATGCCATATATAATCGTCATATATGCTAATTACACTTGCACATCAAAATCAATAAAAAAGATGGCTCAAACGATTCTCCTCTGGTTAATCTTAGCAAATGTCGTTCTGGGTCTGGCCAATCCTACTGAAAAGGTTCGAACTTTAGTCGAATCTCGTCCTCCGCTCGTTAGAAAACTTGGAAGGCACCATCATCACAAGATAGTACTCCAGCCTTCTTGTGCACCTGGGACAAACCCACCCATGCTTCCTCAACCTGACGACAGCCTGCATTCTGGTACCAAAACTGGTTTTTGGGACAAAACACCCATTTCTGTTATTATCGATACACCTCCTGGGTAGTTATGTTATGTAGCAGCGGATTTTGTAATGTAGTTTAAGTATTGGCATTTCCAATATCACTTATTACTATTATCTTTTTCTGTTATATTTTTTTTATTATGTTATGATATCATATTTTATCTTTAAGCTCGTAGTCTCGTAATCATAGAACTGCATAATATACATGGGTCAAGATTTTGGTAGTTATTCCAAGTTCTATTAATTTCCATATCCTCAACTTGTATGGAATAATCATGTATGTTTGATAAGTTTATAAATTAGATGAATTTCTATTATGTTACATGTAATCATCATTATTCAATACCTTCATTCAAGTAACTAATTATAAACCCACTTAGCAAGCTCGAGTTTTTAGAATTAGATGGGGCCACAACTTTTCCTTTGAATTAATTCCTTTTTTTGTTGGTAATGAACTTCTCCTCATCTTACTAATGGAATTCAAACTATGATTAAACATGAAGTGGGCTTGTGTTTGTGTATCGAGTAGTAGAATGGTACCGACCGAAGTTGGAAATCGAATGGAATTTAGAGAAACGGTGATTCAAAATCGAGATATAATTTTTTATAAAAAATATCATTGAGATATCATGATATGCGATTATAATTAATTAAAATCCAATAAACAAAAATTATTTATAATTCGGACCTCGACAAGAGTTCATTCGCTCACATTTACGAACCAATATCTCAAAAAAACTGCAACAACAGCAAAGCTTAGATCCAAACTCAGAGGTGCATTTATTTTAATTATTTAAAAATATTTAAAAAATAAAAGTTACATTATAATTTAAATATAACTTTTATTATCTATTTTCATAAGTAAGAATAGTGTAATAATAACCCTTGTGAGAAACTAATCCAATAATCTAAGGTTTCTTCTTACCTTTTCATTTTCATATTACTCTCTCCGGTCTCGAAAGAACGTCGTTTACTATTCCGCGCGCGCATTTCAAGGCAGCCGGAATAGTAGTTATATGACCCCGAAAAATTTCGTACTTCTTTTCGAACGTACGTTAATTATTTTCGGAGTCATATAGCTACTATTCCGGCCGCCTTAAATGGCACCGGAATAGTAAACGAACACCACCATATAATAAAAGATTCGTAACTTTATATCATTAGTTTACGTATATGCATCTACATTAGAAAAAAAAAAATTACGGGTGCAACAAAATGTAGGTCCGCCACCGAAAATAAAGAGTTCGACATTTTTATTTTTAAAAGAAAAAAATGTTCAGCTTGACGGGCCGTGGATCTAAAAATGAATAAACAAGAACAATCATCAAGTTATAAGTCTCTCTCATTACCATAATCCACAGACAAGAAACTGACACCTTAACCAAATAATTAAGATCCTACAATTTGGTCTCTGATTCCATTTCCATGGGTGTCCAGAACTTTCTTTGCTTCCTATACAACAACCCAAACAGCATTATAGTTTTTGTTTTCTGATTTCATGTCCCGTCAACTGGCAAGTGATTTAATTAAAAATATCATGTCTCAATTTTGCTCAACAATCACAGCAAGTATCGATTACAAGTTCCAATACTATAATTTCTCCTCCCCAAATGCTAATGATAGAATAAAAGATTAAAAAAAAGTGTGGTCGAACCTTTGATTTAATGATTATTTGCTGATAAAATATTGTTTGAAATTGAAATTCGAGTCTCACATCCTTCTCAAAAAGAAAACAGATAGCGGTCACACTCGCAAAAGATACAACGATAACATTCATGAACAATAATCTTAGCTATAGAGACAAGGAAGTAAAAAATCTTGGAGACATGGATTTCTGCAATTATATTTTCTTGCTGTGGCAATGCCACATTCAACAGCATTTGGTTATTTTAGAATGTTCAACCATTTCAATTCAAAGATTGAACCATAAAAGACAAAATGAGAGGATAGAAAAATTTGAGGTCACATGTTGAAGAAACCTCATACATTGTTCTTGTTCATTTATTTTTTTTCTGTTTCTTCCTAGGTTTAATTAGTTTATAGTAGAAACTATAGATCCTAATAAGATCTTTTCAACTAATGATCTTCATTTGTAAGACATGTTCCAGACGGTGCTTGAATTAGCCTACAAATTTGTTGTTGATTGGATTAAATCATCAAACATAACATGCTGCAGCCAATTGTGTTTCATAACCATGTCTAACTTAGTGTTTTGAAGCATTATCAAGCTCAACGGGTGAAAATTAACCACGTTCGTAGACTAATCCTCTTTCACTATAAAGTAAAATATTTTCAGTAGATAATTATTTTATATACACGAACTCTACAATTGAATATTTAATTCAGATCTTGTAAATTTGTGACGGCTTCATGTCCCAATGAGATTGTATTTTTTACCTTGTTATTTGCAACATTATTCACATAGTCCTACTAATAGAATTTAGCAAGTTCTTGCAACTTTCTTTCCTATTGTTAGAGTTGTTGTTGGGATTAGAGCTCTTAATTAACTACTAATTTTCTTCTAATTAGTGTACTAATAATTCAAATACACCAGATGTAATTAATGCAATTACAGCTCTTACAAATAAACATATTATAGATCACTGTCCCCTTGATTCAAATCCTGGTTGTCTTCCTCATATTCTAGTCCTTACACGTGCATATCCCTCTGTTTCCCCTGTTCTACAGACAACCCAAACACAGCAAATACTAAAGAAATTGACTTTAATATATCTTTCAAATCTATCAACAGGAAATTTCCTTCAAAGTTCAAAACCACACGCTTATTATGTCATCTCCTATATATTCCTCACACCCATCACTCCATTTCCACAGCTGAGCTCAACACAGTTCCCTTTTTCCAATTTTTCCGAGTATTCTCTTTGTCTCACTACGCAATCAATCAAAAATGGCTCAAAGAATTCTAATCTGCTTGATCTTAGCAAATGCTGTTCTTGGTCTGGCAAATCCGACAGAAAAGATTCAAACTTTGGCCGAATCTCCTGCTCCTCTGGCTAGAAAACTTGGTGGGCATCACCAAAATCACAAAATGGTTCAACCCAATTCTGCACCTGAGTCTAGTCCATCATCGTCATCATCCATAGCTCCTCCACCTGAAGAAGGTAAAGATCGATCTGGTTCTTTGGACGAATTAGCACCAGTTAGTGTTGAAGAGCAGGAGACGGAGAAGGCACATCATCGTCACCATTCGGTGGATAGATCTGTTGCAGGAGGAGGTGTGATTCTTGGAGGTCTAGCCACCACTTTCTTGGTGGTGGTTTTCTGCTACATTAGAGCTACTGGAAGACATAAAGGGGATATGGATACTACCGCTACTTCTCTTCCTATTACTAGTACATGAATTATTACTATGTTTGTTCTGCCTCTTCTGTAAAGTAACTATACTATGAGTTAAAAGATTGTGAAATGTACGTGAGTGATTAGTTTGTACGGAAAATGATTAATTCAAAGATAAAATGGAATTTTTAAGAATTTGATTAAGTGGAACTCACCATAAGAGCTTAAAAAAAAGTTAGATCAATATGATCAATTATATTTGGTTCAGTTAAGGTTTAAATAAACATCTAAATGCAAATATGATATTTATTTAGGTATAATCTATTACATTTTGCTATTTTGCTGACTTTTGTTTTCTTAAAAAAATCTAAGATAAATTACATAAAAAAACCATATACTTTATAAAATATTTCATTTCAACACCTATAGTTTCAAGTTTTAATAAAATTTTATAATTATCTAAAAGTTACAATTAGAACTCTTCTGCTAGTTAAAAAATGCAAATAAAATAGTAAAATATTATAAAATTTGGAGAAAACAATAAATATAGTAAAGCCTAGTTTATTTTTTTGTTGAGCTTTTCAGTTTTAAATAAAATTTAAACATTTTCATTAATTTATTCAATTTTTTCATTAGGGAGTAAAATACAATCTTTGTTGTATTTTTTCTCCAATTTACACTTTTATTTTTTTGCAAAATTTTACTATTTCATTAATTTGTTTAACTACTTAAAAGGTTTGAATTGCAACTTTTGAATATTATAATATTATATTTTAATTACTATAATTTATTTTATATTATGTTTAAAAAATTATATAGTTTATCCAAAAATCTAATGATAATTTTGTGTCCGTTTACAATTCCAAGTGGCGTTAGAAAACTAATGATTATAGATGAGCCCAGGCTAGGCCCAAAACAGATTTATCAAGCGATATATATGAATTAGCCACCATACTATCATAAAATTTCCAATTAAGCCACCAAACAGTTTAATCTTTTCAATTATGCCCTCGGATTATTGTCTTTTATAGATATTAACCACCAATGTTATCAAAATTAGCCAAATTGATCATTCCATATGTGAACCCCATATGTGCTTTGTTAAATGAAACGTATTGACTCTAAAAATAAGTCCACTTATACTTTTGGAAACCAATTTTTAACTCAATATTATTCATTTTAAATGTGACTAAATGAAATAATGGTTGTTTAAATTTGAAATTAAGGTTGAGTTTTTTAGTTTTAAGTTAGGCAAACCTTTATGTTTTATTGGTTAGATAGGTTAGTTTCTAATCGTAGTAATTATTAATTAATGATTAATTTGAAATATAAATAATTATTATTTAATTTAATTACATTTAAATTGAATAATACTCTTAGAGGTAAAATTTGGTTTATAAAAGTGCAAATGAATTTATTTTTAACTAATAAAGTACATGGGGCTCACAGATGTAATCAATTTAGCTAATATTGGCAATATTGGTGACTAATTTGTCCGAAAACAATAATTCAGTGGCATAATTGAAACTTTTAAATTATCTAGTGGCTAATTTGTTAAAAAATTATTTGGTGGCATAATTGGGAATTTTAAGATAGTTTGATGGCTCATTTGTCTTTTTCCTTATATATAATATAACCGACCGCCTAAATCCCCCTTCCTAGTCTTCTCTTCTTCTTCCTTCTCGAATCCAAAAGATCAAAACTAGTTTTCCTTACTCTCTCTGACAAATTCCCTAAATTTCTCGAAACAATGGAGAAATCAGTTCTTGCAGTGATTAGAGCCGCTAGACCTTCGTTCAAGAACAACCAAGACAAGGTCGCATTCGCCGTCCACGCATCCTTTCTGGCCTCCGGTTACGTCCCTGTCGCCGTCGGCCCCGCCGCATTCTCTCCCGACGCCCTTTCCACTACCTCTACCGGTACTTCCTCGCTCAATCTCTCATGACTGCGTGCTTTTAGCTGTTATCTATTTTAATTTTTATTCTGCGGTTTTTGGTGGTTTAGATGAGGTAGGGATCGACGGGTGGAACGAAGTAGCGGACGAGTACGCGTTCTTGTACTCGATCCCTGAAAAAGGAGGGAAGAAGGTGTTGGTCAAGTGTATGGCCATGAATGGTAGATTCTTTGTGAACGCTTTGCCTGATGGAGCTAAAGAGCAGGTCCAGACCGAGATCGAGTACGGGCTTTTACTCTTCCTCTTTCTGTCTTTTTTCCTTTTGTAATTAGATTAATGAACGTAGGTGATTTCTGTTTGCTATGTGGGTTCTGATTTCTTTTTGAATTTCTTTCTTTGCGCAGTGTTAAGGAATACGTTAACGAGGCTGGAAGCTCGAATTACGCCGAGCAATTTAAGAGTCTAGATAACTTTGTTAAGAAGCTGGATAACGAAGTTTTATCTAAACTGGATGTGTCGTCTTCAAAACCTAGCTCATCATCAGCTGCTAGTCCTGTGAGGTAATTGAGCTTTCGACTTTTTATCCCGCAGGGTTTTTGTGTGTGTGTAATATGGTGGGATTTGTGTTCCATGCTATAACTATGTGTCTAGAGAAAGATGCTAAAATTTCATTGATATACTTCCACTCACAATGTGTCAGACATCTGATAAACTGCATAGGGGTTCTAGGAGAGTATGAGTGTTAATTAAAAAGAGGCATGATACACCTGATTGTTTTATAACAGTTGTTTATGCTGATTGTTTTATTGTGCTGCAGTTCGGAGAGAGATTATAGGCCAAGGCATGATTCACCTGTTCCTGATGTTATATATGAACAAAATAGTCCTACTATTGATCCCAGTGGTGGGTATGTCTTTCTTTTAAACTTGTAGACCTTGAAATTTGGTTTGCTCATAATTACCTATTGCGATAGGTGTGCATGTGTGGTTTAGTGCCCATGGGCCGTGAGTAATTGGTAATATAGTAAGCGTGTTTAGGATTAGTTTGTATGAAGAATGGTTGCACCATTTTTTCAGCCACGTTGGAAGCCTAGGTTATTAGGTCCTCATGGCAGGTGTGGTCTATATTGATTCCTGAGCTTACTGATATCATGCTAATAATTGTATTTCTCGAAAAGGGAAAAAAAGGAGTATCAGTTGCATCAGTTCTGCCAAGAGTCTTAGGGGAGGGACTTCGTACATTCTAATCACATCCTTTATTGTACTATTTTGTCTGAGGGAGCCGTGTTCTTCCATTTTGGAAGGGCAAGATGGCCAATGATGCCATGTGATTTATGAAGCTTTAATGTGACTTTATTTGGTTCTCTAGCTTGTAACTGTAGAACTTTAATGTATGTGTTTCTGATGTGCTTTATATTTTTCACTTGGCTCTCATAATGCAAGATGCTAACATAGCATAATGAGGTCTGATTCAGTTCATTTAGATAATGATGAAGACTAATACTGCATTTTGACTTGTTTTTTAGAGTTGTAATTCCTCCTGTGCCTCCTTATGTTTTTAGTGACGTGTTTCCTGGTCCTGGTGCTGGAATGTACCCAGCGAGGTACTTACAGCTGCTTTAGTATAATAATTATTGTTATTTCACCTTGTCATTTCTTTTCTCAATTTGAACTGTGTGTATGTTTTGCTGTCTTTGTCTTTCAGGGGTGATTTTGGTGATGGTAGCATGCTCGTAGGTTTGTGCTCTTTATTTTGTTTTTAAATTTAGCATTTACTCATGTTTCCCATCTCTTTCATTTGAGAAGCCTACAAATTAAGCATTCCTTATTACCATGTGGATTTTTACAGGGCCCAATGATCCTCGTTGGTTCGGTGGTGTTGGTGGACAGCCTGGTTTCCCTGGAGGACTACCGTGAGTTTTCTATCTTTCTGTGTACACTTTAGTTTGTCTTGATGATATGGTAGGTATATACATTACAAATTAAAATGAAATGTGATTTGAGTTTTTATTTATTGGTGGTGAACAATGCACTGAGGGGTGCACTGCTTAACACATCAATCCATGTGAAAAAATTAGCAGAAGTTGTTACTACACAAGTAGCATTTTCCTTTCATGAATTGGCTAACTGGATTATTTGAAACAGGAATGCCCCTCCAGGTGCTCGCTTTGATCCTTACGGCCCGCCTGGTGTTCCTGGATTTGAGCCAAATCGGTTTCGCAGGTATGTAGATTTATTGTGGTTACAAATCAGGATTATGCTGCTAGTAGATCCAAACTTTTAACGGATTTTTAAAATTTTCTTTTGCAGAGACCTACCGAGACATGGCAGTGGTGCTCATCCTGACCTTGAGCATTTTGGGGGTGGATCTGATTTCATTTAGAACAATTTAGCACTTCAGCGCTGCATCTCTCTCTTTTCATTTTTTTGCCATGCTTAGAAGGACATAGAATACTGAGTAAGGGTGCCCCTTATTCTGACATTTTGTAGATATTATACTGAGTAGTGGTTTCCATCAAAGACGTTTTGTATGTGTATATTGAAGTTTCATTTTATTTATTGCAATTATTTTTCGGAGTGTTTCAAATTTTATTACTCTGGTGTGTTTAAAATCTGCTAGCTTTTAATAGCAGGAATGGATATCAAATTTTAATGGAAAAAGGGTAAAATACACCCCTACATTTGTATCATAGGTTAAGATAAGTCACTACATTTGTAATTGAGTCAAATAAGTCACTGCATTTGTATCACATGTCAGGATAAACCACTACATTTGTAATTGAGTCAAATAAGCCACTGCATTTGTCAATTTGATCTACATTAGCCACTCATCCCTAAAAATAGTTATACCTTGTTTGGATATATCATAAGAATATGCTTACATGGTATTCTTTTTTAAATGACATGACATAAAAACCATGACCAACACTCATTTTTACAATTGAAAAATAAAAAGTTGGATCCCAAAAATAAATAAAATTGAGTGCACAAAAATAGTGGTTTATTATTTTGATCTTACTCGATGTTTTATCGCTAAAAAAACGAATATTATTTTGATCTCGCTCGATTTTTTATTTTTGAATATTTTGATTCAACGTTTTATTTTTCTATTGCAAAAATGAATGTTGAGCATGATTTTTATGCCATGTCATTTAAAAAAAAATACTATGTAATCATAGTCTTATGATGTATCCAAACAAGGTATAAGGGATGAGTGGTTAATATAGATTAAAAGGATAAATGTAGTGGTTTATTTGGCTCAATTATAAATGTAGTGGCTTATCTTGACATATGATACAAATATAGTGGCTTATCCTGACATGTGATACAAATGCAGTGGCTTATTTGACTCAATTACAAATGTAGTGACTTATCTTGACCTATGATACAAATGCAGGGGTGTATCTTACCCTTTTTTCAATTTTAATTGACCAACTCATTTCGATTTTGTAATAGGGATAGCTTTGGAAGAAACTTGGGTTTTAGGTAGTTTTTTATTTACTACTAATATATCTATGCGCCTGATTGCAAATATCCAGTGGGCTCTGCCCGCGCAGGTTCGAATCCTGCCGCTCACGGATTTTGATTTTGCAATTAAGACTAAATTAAATTTGTTGAACTCTCAGTCTTGTTAGATATAAAATTAAAATCTCATTCGGTCTTGAAAAAAAATGGTTCTTAACATGACTTGTTCAATTTTGAAGATAAGAGCAGACGAGCATTTCTCTGGTATACCACAACTAACCTTGATAGATATAAATCTTAATTTATGCCACAAGGGTTCTCTTTTTTTTCTTAACATTTCTGCCTGCATGTCCACAAACTTGGCACAGAATTTCTGAATTTGAGAAATTATTTGGAATCGGGCCATAAACTAATGGGCTTAAATTAGTTGCACAAACCTATAGTCCAATTACACCTCCGGCTCTTCATTCAAGACGAAAGAAGCACAAAATCTGCGAACAGTCAAAAAAGGAAAAAATAAAAATAAAAATCAGTCCAGTCACATGTTTGAATCTACTTGAAAATTTAAACGTTTCAGACACGAGCATAATTGTCAGATCCAATCCAACTGTTCGTGACTTCATCCCCGTCATCAGAATTTCAAATGGAGAAATCTTCTTCTGTTTGCTGAAATCGGCGGCGAAAATGGAGTTCACTGAGGCTTATAAGCAGACCGGCCCCTGTTGTTTCTCCCCCAACTCCCGCTACATTGCGGTCGCCGTCGATTACCGCCTCGTCATCCGCGATACTCTATCGTTTAAGGTACCCTTTTGATTCAAATCTCATAATCTCTCCGTTGAACAAGTTTATGCTGAGGTTTAATTTTCTCTGTTGCCTCTTCTTGTCACTGTTGTAGCTGGAATTATGTAAAGACGCTCTAGATTTGATAGGATAATGATTTTTTTTTTATTACATAGACAATGCCAGGAAGCATTTGGAATAATTTTATTTTTTCTTTGTACATGTTATTCTCGAGGTACCTCTCACCTGAGACTAAGAAAGTTTATGTGCTTAGTGAGAATGTTGGTGCCAATCTTTCCTAAAACAAGATGGCGCAAATGTATTGATTTGTGATTTATTTTTGGTTTCTGTGGTGTAGGTTGTGCAGTTGTTTTCATGTCTAGACAAGATAAGCTACATAGAATGGGCATTAGACTCCGAGTACATTCTTTGTGGTCTTTACAAAAGACCCATGATACAAGTGTGGTCACTTTCCCAACCCGAATGGACATGTAAAATTGACGAAGGTCCGGCTGGTATTGCTTATGCGAGGTGGAGTCCAGACAGTCGTCACATTCTTACCACATCAGATTTCCAGTTGCGGTTGACAGTTTGGTCACTTGTGAACACAGCTTGTGTTCATCTTCAGTGGCCCAAACATGGATCTAGTAAAGGAGTTTCTTTCACTAAAGATGGGAAATTCGCTGCAATCTGTACAAGGAGGGATTGTAAAGATCTTGTGAATTTGGTATCTTGTCATTCATGGGAGATAATGGGCACTTTCGCAGTGGATACGTTGGATTTGGCTGATGTTGAATGGTCACCAGATGATAGTGCTATAGTGGTGTGGGATTCACCTCTTGAATATAAGGTAGTGAATTTGGTGCTCCTTTGATTGTGTTAACTGCTCATTCAAATTTATGACATAATGGAGTTTGAATTTTAACTTCGTTGTTAAAGTGCGGTTCAAAGTTCTATAGATTTCTTTTGTTCATAAATCCAAAGATCATAACTGATACTGTTTTTGCAGGTTCTAATTTACTCCCCAGATGGGAGGTGTCTGTTCAAGTACCAGGCATATGAAGGTGGATTAGGTGTGAAAAATGTGTCATGGTCTCCCTGTGGCCAGTTTTTAGCTGTTGGTAGTTATGATCAAATGTTACGGGTTCTGAATCACTTGACACGGAAAACGTTTGCTGAATTTATGCACTTATCTACCGTGCGTGGCCCTTGTTTTGCTGCTGTCTTCAAGGTGATTGTTTGTCTTTGAAACTTCTCATAGCTAGATGTTTTGATAAATGACTCACCTCTCACTAGTGTTCTTGATTCTTGATTCTTAAATTGCCAGGAGGTGGATGAGCCATTGCACCTTGATATGTCTGAACTATGCTTGAATGATGACTTTCTCCAAGGCAATTCTGGTAAGCATAGTAGTCCTCCTCAATGCGGTTGACAAGTGAAATGCTTCTCATGCACATTTACAACTCTCAATCTATGAAAGGAATGTGAAACTGTCTGGAGATAACCATTACTTTTTTTTTGGAGTTAATTTGTCTGCATAAACTTATACTAGCATTTTTTTCCTCCAAAAAAAGAGGTTTCAGATGGGCATTTCGGAGTTCGGTACGAGGTTATGGAAGTACCCATTAGCTTACCCTTCCAAAAGCCTCCTGCAGACAAGCCAAATCCTAAACAGGGAATAGGTATGCCCATGTTCTTCTATAAGCTTGAAATTCAACAAAAATCTTAATGTTTGCCTACGATGTGATAATATTCCCTTTCCAGTTTTACATAAAACCAAATTGACATTTTTTTAAGCTAGCATTTTAACCCTATTCACAGGTCTTATGTCATGGAGCAGTGATAGCCGATATATCTGTACTCGTAATGATAGCATGCCTACTGCTCTGTGGATATGGGACATTCGTCATCTTGAGCTAGCTGCCATTTTGGTGCAGAAGGATCCCATCCGTGCGGCAGCTTGGGACCCAATGTGCCCTCGTCTCATTCTTTGCACCGGCAGCCCTCACTTGTATATGTGGACCCCTTCTGGTGCTTATTGTGTGAGCAATCCGCTACCACAGTTTACGATGAATGATCTAAAATGGAATTCAGATGGAAGCTGCCTACTCCTCAAAGACAAAGAATCATTCTGCTGTGCAGTTGTGCCCTTGGTGCCAGAATCTAGTGAATATAGCTCAGATGATTGAGGCACAACTCCTCCTGGCTCCTTAACTCGGAAACTAGTGAATGTCGGTGCAGATGGATTGTAATTGGTTTTTATATGCATGTATAGTTAACAATTGTGCAACCACCACTTTGATTTTCCTTGTAATATAATTTAGATGGAAGCCAGGAAGGGTTGCTCTTTCTTGTATTTGAGACTAACTGATGACTTTTCTGTGTTGTAACTCGCAGCATTACTTAATGTCATCTTTCCACCATCGGTTTCCCATTACATGGAAGAATTTGAAAGAGTACCATGTTCAATTTCTCTGTTGATGAATGAGTTTTGTTTATTTGTTGGGAATAATAGAACTGATTTTTTTGGGAAGCCTCTGGTGTCCTCTTAGCCCCTTCAGGGCAGGAGACTAACGTGAGACTAACCCCGTTGGGGCTTCTTTGTTCGAATTTTCTTGCATTCATTCTTAAATTATTGTTACTTTGTCAGGATCCTTTGCTAGAGAAACGATAAAAGGCATGACAGCTTGATTCGAGCGACTTGATGAAGACTCGGAGCTCAAGTCGCCGTAGAAAATTCTGTCCGGTGCAGAAATATGCACCATTCCATTTAATAAATGGAGAAACAATAATGGAGATAGAATCACATTTAAAAATCACAGAAAAAGCCAATGAAAATATGAAATATGTGCCCACCACATCTCATTTTGATGACATGAACGACTTGACAGACGAAATTTCCACCCAATTGCATGGCTTTGGCCCTCCCGCAGAATGCGTATGCAACTTGGAAAACGTGTGGCACTGTCCTTGTCTTTACATGCTCTAGAGAGACTAGAAGCCTTAGCCTACCTGATTAAATTAATTAAGAATTTTAATAAAAAATAATTTAACCAATTTTATTTTTAATTTAAATTTGATATTCCGAGTTTTTTATTCCCTCCGATTTTTAATAAATGATGATTTTCTATTGAATATTACTGTACACTTTATTTAATTTTTTGGTATTTGTTTTACTAAATGTTACTGTTTCATAAAATTATTTATTAAAAATCGAAGGAAGTATCATTCTATTCCAACCAATGTCGGCATCACCTGGATTAATACATCACTTAAATACCATGTAACCAATTCTCAAAAACCAGTCACACCTTCTAGATATATGCTAATAATTTATGAAAGAACATGTTTTTTAAATTAAGTGTCATGTCGTTTTCAATGATAATAATAAACTAACCCATCATTTGTAATTGGGTCTATATATAAAGAGGGACACCAGAGATGCTGTTTTCTTGTTCTTTGCAGCCACCCACTTATCCATCTTAGGCTTCAAAAAACCCAGAAATTTGAAGATGGATTTGCATAATAACAAGCCTTCTTTTCTTCTGCTTCTTCTGCTTGTAATTGCTATTTTTGTTGCTCAACAACCAAGAATTACAGAGGCAAGGCCACTTTCACTCCTAACCCAACAAAACAGTGAGTATTTATATTAATTAATTGCAATCAAATCTTTAATTTTCTTGATTTAATCTTCAATTCTTTTCAATATTTAACTTGATTAATTACCTTTTGCTTCTGATTAATTTGTAGGGTACCCCAAGATATTTGCAACTTTAGGACTTGTTTGCAAGTGTTGTGATGGGAGTAAAGATGAAGAATGTTTAAGTACATGGACAGGTTCTTGTACTCATCTTCAATGCCTTCCTTGGAAGATGCATCAGTAGGATCACTTGGCCTTTTCTTTTTCTTTTTCTTTTAGTAGTTTTCGTACATACCAATTCTCTAATAAATGTTCTAATTATTTACTATTATAAGAATACTTTTTATCTATATTATAAACTTTAATTATATTTCATTTCAAGCATGATTAATCCTGATCCAATGCGCTTAAGAATATCGATAGTTTAGACTGATTTTTTTTTTTTTTAATGATTCAATATCTTACCAAGAAACTTGCATAACCAAAGAAATGGACAAATTGAACTAGTTAAGTACTTATTATTTAAACTAAATTGTTTTATACTTTGCAATTTTATAAGAAATTGTGGTTACCAGTTTGAGAGGACTGGTTTCTGAATGGTTTTTTTCTTTTTTATAGATAAAAAATATCAACTAAAAGTTTCTTAATCATAATAAAAGAAGTCTTCAATCCTAAGCTCATGATTCATCCAACAAAAACAGTTTCTCCTTGCCAAGAGAGCATGGGCCTTAAAAGTGTAAATTGTGACCAAGTCCATACCCCCACAAAAGCTCCAAACAAAGATAGTACATATCACACTATTGGGCTTGGGGCCCATAGATACACTGTAACAAATGCGAAGTGGAGAGCGGATGGGTGGAGCCCATATCCATTTGGGTTGGGTTTGTTTCAAAACCATTTCATACACAAAATTACGCTTTCAATCTCAAGCACATTTGTTGTGAAAAACACTTTCTCTCTGTTTTAAGGATATTTTTTAATTGTTTCTGCCATGAATCATTTTCTTATTTTTATTACCAGAATGAAGGTCGATTCGGAAATATGACAATAACATTCTTACGAATCTAACATTTGAAGATAAACCCAAAAGTTTCAAATACACTCGTATCAAGATATAACATATCTAATTCACTTCTTTTTAATATCTCGTGAATAAAATGTTACCTTACGTCTATTAAAAGCATTTAACATTTTAATTTACCTCCACAAATTGATATTATTATCTTACTCATTTAAAATATTTTGATTCAAACTTGTGAAAAAGAAAAGGTGGAGAAAAGAACGCAAGATAATGAGTGGCACGAGAGTCTTGCTTCTACTCTTGCTCAGTTGCTTCATCGTCATCATTTGTCGTTGCTTTTGCGCCTATTGATGCCATCGTTGTCATGTAGTTAACGTGCTCACTTTCTTTTTCTTTGTAGTTATCCGCAGGATTGGCTTGCCGTTTTGAGATTGTTCTCTCTTTTTTTCTTCTTCAATCCAATCTAATCCATGAATCAACCAATTAGGGTTTAGGTGTTGTGATCTCATTCACACCATTCTTTTTGTGTCACCAATTTCTGGCAAAATTCATAGGACCTTTACGTTTGGTATTTAATTGCTTGGATATAAAAGGAAATCAAATTCAACAAAATAGATGCATCCCCCATTGCCAATTCGTTGTCGTTTCAATCTTCTGCTAAAAATATATAAACTTGGTTTATCTGAATTTCCTAAATTGGAAATTAATTTTTTCTGCACGTAATATGGAGATTGCTTAGCTGTTCGGTTCTCATTGATTCAAGTCCTAAGTAATGTGCCTTGCATAATAAAACTTGTAATCCTTTTCTTTTCTTTTTTTACTTCAAACCGAAAGTGTATATAGATAAGGATTTTGTGGAAAATAAATAATCATCACATTGATTGGCTTGTATGAAATCTTGTTAAATTCGAACCATTAATGGTCCCAATTTTCCCGTATTATAGTGTTAGTGTCTATGTCATATCTAGACATATGACATAGACATATCTAGTATACACTAGATATGACATAGACACTAACACTATAATACAGGAAAATTAAAAATTACTATAAGACACTGACACGGCATATATATCTATGTATATATTATATAAAAATATCATTCACAACAATTAAAAAAATGAGTTTCAAATATATCTCTAAGTATAATGCAATAGAAACGTCATTTTCAAACTAAGTTTAATCTTATAAAAACTTTTAGCAACTACAATTTATACTAAATATTTCTTTGACACCAATAACTGCTTAGAATTATGACCAAAAAAATGGGAGATAGTGAATCGAATATGTGTCGTATGGGTGTCCGTCGAATTTGTCGAAAACGAGTTTAACACGAACATAATATAAAAAATAAAGTGTTCGTGGTACATAGTACCAACCTCTTATCAATTAAAAATACTTTTTTTCAGTAAGTTGATGAATATATTACGCCAGCTAGGCAAGATGTGCGCTGGACTAGATAAACCAAACTAAGACTCGCTAGGAGAAGCGAGTCTGTTTTGGCTTCAAAAACCAAACTGAAGCCATAAGGCGACCCCTTAGCTAAAATCAATTAGACCAAGTTACAATACAAGAATTCATGAGCTCCTGGATGGAGTACACAAAATTCGATATCCAAGTCCTAATCCAAACTCATAAACGAACATAAATCAAATGATGAACCTTGTTCACTTCAAACTCTACATGATCAAAAGTAACTCGATTCCTTTCCAGCTAAATAGACCAAGTAACCGCATAAAAAACCATACCCCATACTTTAGCTTGGAATTTTCCTGGATATCCACAAAGAGAATGCCACGAGACAAAAGCAGTGTGAAAGTCCGTAGGAGTTACATGCCCGATACCCCAACATCGAAAGATTAGGCTCTAAATGATCTAACTGGATCTACAATGAATGATTCTTCCACATCGCTACACAAGGGGCAACGAGCTTGATTGACATCTAAGATTCCACGTCTGATAAGGAAATCTTTAGTGCATAGCCGGTTTTGCAACATCCGCCAAAGGAATACCTGCACTTCGGCAGGAACCAAATTGAACTAGCTAGGTCTAATGTAAATAACCATCCACATCTGATTTGCCCGTAACAGCTGCTAAATCTTGCATCTGCCGCATCGATTTGACTGTGTATTAATTAGTATAAATTGGTTTACATGCAAATTTTACTTTTATTTTTTACAAGAGAAAAGGTTGAGAGGTTAGATGCCAAGGTTTTATTACATTTCCTGGAGCATCACATGGAATGTGTAGTTTAACTTCTAAAAAATTACACATGTATTAAGAAATGTTTACGATCTTTGCAAGTTCATAATTAATTTTTTAGTATTTTGTAAGGTAAAGTATTTGATGTTTTTCTTCCATAATAAATGTTTTTCCATATTAATATCAATAAATTTCCATGTACAAAATTTGACAAAAAAAACTTAATACTTACATAGATTGTAGGTCTTTCTTATTACATGCGTAACTTTTTGGAAGCTAAATAAATTCGAAGCATATGTGTAAGTTCTTAGTTAAAATAATTCGACATTTTACAAGTCAACTGTGCTTGATGTTTTCCATAAATTTCCATTTACATCAAAATCAGTAAAAAAACATACAACTTACACAAATAATAAGCATTTTTTATTACTTATGTAACCTTTTGGAAGCTAAATTACGTTCAAAATACTACGTGCATCATATTCTAAAAGTACCTAATAAAACCTCTCGACGAGGGGAAAGAAGAGTGGAATTTATCATTAGTCCCTCCATTCCATTGTAAATGTCGTTTTATACATGGGCATAAAAATTTAAGAAAATAAAATTACAAATCTAAGAGTATTTTTAATATTAAATAATTATATTTTTCTATTTTAAATAAATTAATATATACTATTCATCTCTCCTTTATATTAAATAAATTAATCATAAATTATTTAGAAAATTATAAAAAAACGTCTAATTTAGAACAGTTTTTTTTTATAGCTAAAATGATACTCCCTCCGTTCCTAATTACTTATCACTAGTCACTATTCCTATCATAAAACAGACAGAATAGTAACTATATGAGCTCGAAAGATTCTGAAATTTTTCGTCAACGTATATTAATCCTTCACGTATGTTGAAAAAAAAAATCAGATTTTTTCGAGATCATATAGTTGCTATTCCGACCGCTTTGAGATGCATACTGGAATAGTAAAGTGACAGGTAAAGTGGAACGGAGGGAGTACTATTTAAGATGGAATGGAGGGAGTAATTTGTACGAGGGTGACACTCCATGTGGCTAAAAGTTGGACACATGTCACATGTACACCATGCGGCGACCCACAGTGGCTAACCAACGACTTGACGGTCCGACCGACATGGACCCCTTCCTTTTTCTTGGCTCTTTCCACCGGTTTGTCGTGTCGCCACTGGGCCGCCCATTCAACCCTAACCACCATTCTTTTATCTCATCACCATTCACATCCTCTTTTCTTTTCATCTTGTAACTCCAACCTTATTTTCTCGCCACGTGTAAATTTCTTATTTTCCTTTTTCTCTTCAATATAAAACAGTTAATTAATTCCTCTATTTTTTTTTAATTTTTACTTTTTAATTTTCATAATAATTAAAATAATCATTAAATTATAATTATAATATAATTTTTATCTAATTCTTTTTATTAATTATGATTTTTTTTAATTTTCCTTTAAAATAGTTAATTTGAAATTATTTACGGTTAATTTTGTCATTAACTAAAAAAAATGATCTTAAAAATTAAAATATAACAACTAAATAAATAAAATTATATTTTGAAAAAACAACTATTAAAAAAAAATAGAGAGAATAGTTAACTCTTTTTCTAATCCGAAATGATCAAAAAATCTAAAGCCTCACACTACTCAAACAAGGATTATGATCTACCCAAGTTTTTTCCCTCAAACCAGTGTTTTAAAAACCGACCTGGCTGACCCGTTGAACCGGATTCAACCAGGTTCAACCGGGGTTCAACCGAGATTCGACCGGATTGACCCATCGGTACAGTGTGAACCGTTCATTCAGCGAACCGTTCGAGCTTAGATGATTGAACCGGATTGAACAAGTGTCTATAACGGGCCGGCCCATCAAATTTTTCATATTGAAAAAAATAAAAAATTAAAAAAAATTAAAAAAAATTTAAAAAAAATTTAAAAATTTAAAAAAAACACAAAACGGCGTCGTTTTGATTTTAGATCGACCCAGTCGGGTCGATAGCGGGTCGACCGGTCGCCGGTTTTGTAAAAACCGGCCGGGTCGACCGGTCGAACCCGGGTCACTTGCAGGTCCGGTCCAATGACTGAACCAGCCCGAAATCCTCATTTTGACGTCGACCCGGGCGGTTCAACCCCGGTTCAGTCCGGGTTTTAAAACACTGCCTCAAACAAGTTGTGAGTACTTGCTATCCACGTCTAATTAGCTGTGAACTATGAGAATGATGTGGAGTAAAAATAAACGAGTAGGGTTTTGCAATTTATTAAATAGGGTAAGTGTGATTCTTTTATTTGTTGGAAGCACATGATCCGTTAGTTATCATCCTTGAATGTTAAAAATCTAACTTATTAGACTCACAAAAAATGTATAATGTTTGATACCATATGTTGAGAATTTAGATTATTCGATTCTCATTATGCTCTACCTACTTCATTAGATTTCATAAATCTAACTATATAGTGATTTTTAAAATTAAATATTCCAATCTCATACGAGTAGAATCGTTGTGTCTATACCATTTTCTATAAATGAATCTCAATAGATCCGATTCATCTAATTTAAACTTGATTAAAAATTATGTGAACATTTTACTTAAATTGTGTATAATAATAAGTATATAAGGATGACAACAGTGCAAACATTACTGTGTCCTTGTCCATCCTCCAAAGAAGTTGCTAGCCTTTTTACAACTTCCAATATGTAACATTATCTGATCTTTTTTCAGAGGTCCGGCCCACCATGTTTGGCCCGACAGGATAAAAGGATAGGGTCATAAAAGCTCCAGGTCTTCTCTGTCCCTCTCTATTCAGTAACTCCCCCCTTTACTCTTTAGGATCTCTTCTTTTTTTCAGAAGCCAAAGACACCCATAATGCAACAAACCAAGTAAAATAAGAACTATGGGTTCAACCAAACAAAAATAGATTGTAATCAAGTGATAAGTAATTCGTTCATTTTTAATCTATATGTTAAATTCGAATGTGGATAATAAAATAGAAAATATTAGACCATCAATTTAGAGCTAAATAGTACCCAATGAAATTGATCTTATTGTTGAGTACAAATATTATACAAATAAAATGATTTTATTCATTCGATAATACTTACACGACAATAGTTTTCTATTTCGAAAAAGAAGCTCTTAAATGGCATCACATGTTTAGATAAGGTCGAGTACTTTTCATGACCTCATGAAAACTTTTATAAATCTATATTCGAAGTAAAAAAGAATATAAAATTTACAATTTTTGATAGGCGATAAAATTTTACAAAAATTTTACATTTATGTATTTTATTAGTGATAATCTAATTAATGAATCTCAGCAGCGATAAGATTTATAATTTATGTGTATAAAACGTAAAGTATGATATGAGATTACGATAATAGATCATCAATTAATTATTTTGACTAGAAGCACATGCCAGTCGATTCATAGAGTGCAGTTTTTTCCGTTTGCAGTTGCTTATTGTTATCCACTAATGTACTCGTGGCAACAAAAGGTTGGGACTTCCTTCGTGGGTCCCACACAAGACAAAGTGATTACACGTGGCACAAATCTGCCAATGTGTCTACAGGTTTAAGGACCTAGGAGGAAGAAACTGAAAACAGAGATGGAAAATATTTTTATTTTCTTCCAAATAAAATAAAAAGAAAAAAGAAAAATTAGAATTTCTTGTTACCTTATATATATTGGTGGTGACCGACCGTTTCGTTCCTCACCTGCGCTAAACCTCTCCATCTTCACGTGTCATTTTTGTTGAAAAAAACTAATCGTCATCGTTTTCGTTCTCTTTGTTTTTCTCTTTGGCGGTGCCATTTTTGTTATTGCCCGAGATTGAAGTAATTGTTTTGAGAGAGGTTTAAGGGAAGACATGGAGGGAAAGAAGGGAAATGGGTATTCGTCGTCTTCATCATTCACCTCTGAGTTATTTGGGTCAAAAGAGTCGTCATCCTCTTCTTCTTCAGGGATTTTCGGTTCCATATTTGCACCTACCTCTAAGGTATATTGGGGTTTGAGATATTATGGATGATAAAGTTTCAAACTTTACTCGATATTGGTTATGGGTACTTTATTTATTTATTTATTTTTTAGCTTTTAATTGATTTCTTGCGGAAAGGGTTTGTAAATTTGGCAATTCTAATTGAAATGAAATACCCATCTGTTGGTTTTTGTGATTGCAAGCTTCAAATACCTCAAAATGATTATGGGAATAGAGATTTTTTTGGGGTAAAGTGAGCTGCTTTAGCTCATTTTGTTGAGAAATAATATCGTTCTGATAATTTATTTTAAAATGGGGGGTCATCGTCTTTGTTGTTTTCCTGTCCAGTTATGATTCAGCCGCAATATTATCTTTAGATCCTGTTCTTTGTTTCTGATATCATATTTGCTTTAAATTTAGGTGATTGGGAGAGAATCATTGCGATCAGGAGTGGAAGGGAAAAAGCAGGATTATACTAATGAGGCTTGGAATGCAAAACCTGGACCTTCAGGTTTGAATAATGCATCTCTTTGGCTTTTTTAAAATACCGTCTTTGTATCTTTTACATGATTTTTTTTATATATTTTTTTTCTATTGAGATATATCTTCAATAATATCTTCACGTTTCAGTGTTTTGTATGTTATTCCATGCTCAAAGTGTTTGCGATGGCAGGATGATTACTTTGACATTATTAGAAGTTCAAACTGTTTCTTTGCTAGATCGTCGTTCATAACGTAACTAGCATCAGTATCATTATTATCATTAATTAGCCATTTTTCCTTGAGTTGCAAAAGATTGAGTTATTTCATGAGCAATTTAGTGTGTGAAATGGTTGCTGATTGTACTGTTGTGTTTCTTCAGGGGATGGTTCTAAATATAGTGGAAGTGGAAGTCAGGGCACACCTAATAGAGATATGAGTTCCATTTATCAGGAACAGAAAGTACAGCCATGCCACCTCAGCTCATCAATCTACTATGGCGGTCAAGATATTTATAATCATCCCCAGAATTCTCAGAGCACTAGCATGAACTCGGTGGTGAGTATAATCCGGCATAAGTAAACTATTCTAACTAGGTTCTACCTATGAGCTATTTCTTATCAGAAAGTTATCTGCATTATTAGCCAGAATATTGAGTTTCATAACTAATTTCTAGTTGGAAAATGATTCAAGGTGCTAATTTGTGGCTGTTTTGGGTTAGTTTAGTACGAGTTGAATTTTGAAGAGCTCGTATAAATTATTTTCGTTATGCTTGGCATTATGTTGCATAGTGACTCATAGTCAATCGATTTGAGGAATTCGCTAATAAGTCTCTTTTTTATAATCAGTTCAAGAAAGATGGAACAGATGATGATGCAGGGAGTGCTTCAAGAGGAAACTGGTGGCAGGGTATGATCTTGTAGTTAGTTTTCAGCCATATCAATAATGCATCATTATACTTGGACAGTTTACCTATATTTTTGTTTTCAACTTTGTGCCTGCAGGTTCTCTCTATTACTAAAGAACTCACCTACCATGACATATATTCACCTAGGTATTTTAAGGAATGGATATACTGCTAGTAATGCGTTTACTCTTCCTTTTCTACTTTGTATATATGCCTAGTATACGATTTGCTCCAGCTTCTTTTGTATCTAACTTAGCTTAACTTAACCTTGGTTAAGCTTAATATATTATCGTAATGTACCGTATTCTAACGAAATTTGAACGAGTTGGTTTGATTCTTCGCCCTACTATGTATATTCTATTAGATTCATAATTCATTTCCAATATGTAGCACAACTAGAGGAATGCCTTTGTGTTTTATAAATTTCCCCACCTGTGCTTTGCAGGCATAGGCAACAACATAGGCTAGCAATATCTACCTTTTGCTAAGTGGAAGATAGGAATAGCACTCAGAGAGTGCAGAAGAAGGCTGGTCATTGTTCGTCTCCTCCAGCCAAAGATGTATTATTTATAAGAAAAGCTATGTATGCTCTCTTTGTTCCTCTGTTTTAATGAAGAAATCTGTAAAGAATGGTGACTATGGTTTTTCGAGTATGTGGGTCGTATCGATATCGCCCATCTTTTTGTAGCGAGTTACTGAACTACAAGGTGATATTTTCTAGTGGTCAAACTCTTAGGTCCATGAAAGCTACAGCTTTCTCCTTTCATCATGTAGATATCACCTTCTTTTCTGGCCACGCACTAGCAAGTGTTAAAGAGTTCCTGCATGTGGTGGTGTGGTCCAAAATGCACGAACAATTATCTTGAAATCTGTCCAACTTCTTGTTTTTGTCTTTAAACTGTCTTTTCTATTTCTCATCGTTTTGTTAAAAGTTCTGGTCATTCAAGAATTGTGATCAGTGGTTGTCTGTTTGTTAATAGAGAGTCCGAGCAGGGACTCGATGATTCTGATTCATTCGAACCCAAGTCCCATCTCTACCTAAGAATTAATCTGCAAGATAAGGACAATGATCCTGCAGCCACGGGTTGGCTGCCTCGAATAGCCCACAGTTTTCAACCATCAGAAGTTTTTCTGACAGATATTCATGTTAGGGCCTGGAATTCTTGACATTCCTGGCACCTTATCTATATAATCACACTAGTTTTTAAAGGATAAACACAGCAATCAACACGTTGCAGACACAACCTGCAGATATTATGCACACATAGCTGCTAGCTTTTATTGAATTTATAGACAGACGGAGACTGAGCAACCAGGTTGCCGCTACACAAGTTTAGCTACCAGCTTTTCAAATACTTCAAATTCTGACATCATGATTCATAACCTATAGTCATCAAGAGGCCTTCATTTCTGCATAATTTCCCCAATTCTTCATGGAAGTGTATAAGCTGCAAAAATTGAAAACAAGGCATTTTATTGAGCTTAGTTGGTGACAAATGGAAAAAAACCAGAAACAACTTGCTAAAGAAGTACAGAAATTTACCTCCACATTTGTAACCGACGGGGCGATTCGCGAGATTGCAGCGTTTTGGGATGGAGATTGCGACTTCAGGTTTGATCCCAGATGCTTTTGCAGTGTTTGAAAGCATGACAGCGCAGAGACAACTCGGGTTCTGACCCAGTTTCTTGACCTGAACACAGCAGCTGCTAGAAGGGACAGAGTCCTCATCTTGTGCAGCAGCTGCACAAGGTGCCATCTTGAATGCTTCCATGTCTGGTGAGGATTTCCCACATTCCCCTGCCCCATCAGCAATGCTGACAACGAGAACAAGAAATCCTAAAAGGAAGATTGATTTCATTGCAGCCTGCATTTCTGTCAAATCTTGCAAATAAAAAATTACCAAAGAATCTAAGTTTTTGTTGTCTGAATGAAGAAACCCTATTCGAATAGGTGGGTTTTATACTGGAAGATGAGCTTGGTAGGTGATTCCACTAATGAAAATGGGGTTAGCACTTTGGTTTAGAAAAGTTGGTGCTTGAGTTGTTTATTTGGTTTTGGTCCAATGAAGATTTATGCTTTTGCTACCATTGTCATCATCCTATTCTAGAGCATTGTCCAGATGTTAGCATCCTAGCAATTTTGCAGCAAACAATATCAGAAAACTCCATCTCCACCCAGTAATCAGCCTCAGACATCGTCTAGAAGGCTAGGAAATCATTAAAGTTTCCATCTTTTGCTACATTAGGGTTTTGACAGCACGGAGAGGAAGAGAAAAAAGCAGTAGATAATGGCAAAAAAGAAAAAGAAACCACCGGTTCCTGGGATCGAACCCGGATCGCCTGGGTGACAAGTACGAATACTGCCATATTACAACGACTCAGTTAATGCTGTTTTTACTTTTCACTTTCAAAATTTAACCTTGGCTAAATAATCTTTTGTTGACAGAAATGATTACAAATAATTAATGTTTGAGGAGAAGGATAAGTGGGCATTTGGTCTAGTGGTATGATTCTCGCTTAGGGTGCGAGAGGTCCCGAGTTCAATTCTCGGAATGCCCCAATTTTTTTTTTAAATTTTCACAGCTTGTTGCAGAAAAAGATCTATGATGTGAATCTGGAGTTGCTCATGGAGAACATGAAGCACTCAGCTTATCTTTGGCATCACCGTTTCTAACTTGGAGAAAAAAAAGATAAAAAAAAAACAAGAGAAATTTAATAAGAAAAGAACATATATAAAGAAAAATATTCAGAAAAAAAAGAACAATGCTCATTCTTCCTTGGACAAATTCTGTGTTGGTGAACTTTTCAAGCTTACTCCTTGTTTCACATGTTCCATATCATCAATCCTACCAAAAGACCCTTTTCGGAATGAGCGATTTGTCCCCTCATTTCCATCACCACCTCTACTGTCCTTGGTTTTTGAATCAATGCTGAGATAATCTGTCAGGACTTTTTTCACTCCGAAGCCGCGGGGAGCAATCTTGGCACTCGTCATGAAAGGAGATCTTTCTCCCTTCATAGGACTAACAAGGTTGCTGGGTGAGAAGTTTGGTGTGGTGAAAGCTGTTTTGTATGGTGTGCTTGTTGCCGGAACTGAGTATGGGATTGTAACAGTTTTGTGAGCAATCACACTAACTTTCGAGATTGATGAGAAGTGATCTGAGTGTTTGGTAAGATCATCGACGTAGAGAAGATCATCAATTCTCGCGATAATGTTGAATGCCAAGCTCTCTAGGACTCTTGAGTAGCTCTCCAAAATGGACTTCCCTACATCCTAGATAAGAGAAGCAAACTTTATTGGTTAAGGCAATGGAATCAGACAACCTTATTAATGAACAAACTTTTGGAACTTGTGGTAAGAAAGGTATACCTTGTTATATTGTATTTTGCTCATATCTAAAGCTGTTTGAGGAAGGCCCGAGAACCATTGTTTTAAGCAAAGTAGGAGGCTTTCTGCTCGATCGACCAACAGTTCTCTTTTGTCAGCATCAATCATTAGCTCCTTTACAAAATCCCAAGAAGATTTTGAAGTGGACCGAGTTGCATTTCTGGTAGGTTTCGGGTTCGGTCTTTTCCGCCACACATAGATCGAGGCCTCAACCTGGTTGGCAAGCTCTATGGCTTGATGTTCAGAAGACAAATCAAGACATTCTAGCAAACAATCTGGGGAGAACTGATCCGATGAAATGTATCGATAAATGATGTCTCCTAAGCAAGCTTTTCCATTCTGAGAGAAAATTTGAGCTGACAACTTTTAGTAAACATAATTCAAACCATAGCTAGTTCATACACCAAGGAGGGTTATATTTATACCTTTGGAAGGGCATCCAGGTAGGATTCAGGGACTTCCATATCAGTTAAGGCAATGTTGTTTATGGCCATTGCAGCTTTTAGTATTTGGTTTGTGGAGTCACGTCTGTGCTGCAATTGCTTCCTTGAATTTTCATCCAGGCCACCAGGAGGGACACGAGGCACGGGTAGCCACCATTTCTCCTCTTGCCGCTGAAGAGCTCTTTGGAAAGAAGATGACCCATCAGTCTCTGGAGCTAAGATCCCTTGGTCAACATACCAAAAGTCTGTGTTCTCAAAACTGTCCAGTATCTCCTACAAAAAGGAAAGTGCTACATCGTTACCACAAAAGTAGGGTGTAATGTTATGAAATATGAACTAACCAATCCTTGGCTACACTTACAAGAAGCATGTTGTCTAATTTGCGCAGAGCTGGGAGATTTATGTAAAGATCTGATCGCGGTCTGCTGGTCATGACCTGAATCACAGAACCAAAACAGCATAACCAAAACATTATCAAGAAATAAATCATTCATCCATTTTAAGCCCAAAAAGAAAGTTTCCTGTTCCAACATTTTTGGTTTGCCAGTAGAAGAAACAAAGTTGTACCTCAAGCTTACTTCCATCTGGAAATGTCTGCCAAGAAGGTATCAATTCAACAATGTGATCACTGACAGAAAGAAGCCATTCCATTTCTCTTCTCCACATCACTTTCTTCTCATGAGGTACAGGCTCTAACCTCCATAGCTGCCCGAAAAGAGTTGCTGCAAAATTGTTCAAAGTAACAACCATCAAAACTAAAGCCAATACTTACACTAACACAAACATTTGATCAAACAATCCTGCTACGTACCACATAGATTAGTAATCGCATTCGAAATAGCCAATGCTGTGGAAACCCCATTCCCAGAACCTGACATATCTTCTCCAAGGAGCAATTTTGAAAACCTCTCTTTCATCATCTCAATTTCTATAAAACCCAAAAAACGGATTAAAAACCATTAATATAACACATTCAACCCATACTTCAAAGATGTTCAAGAACAGAAGAAAGGTTGAATCTTTAATACCTGAAAGTGAAGAATTTTGTTTCTCAAACTTCCTGTCATCCAAATTTGGCTTCTCCACTTCATCACTAACCCCATTACTGCTTCCGCAATCGGTTGCTTCATGAGAAAATGACTCCTCAAAGCTACTATGACTCTTATCCTCTTCCTCATGACCTGTAGTCTCAGATGTTAAGAAATCAGAACTTGAACTACTTTCTGTGCTTTTTTCTTCAATCAATTCCCCAAATGTCTGAACTTCACTTCCTTTTCCACAAAATTTCTCATCTACCTCTTCAATTTCTTCAACATTCTTCTCCAAAGAGCACACCTTTTCCACTTTTTCTTCTTCCATCCGTACTACCGCTGGCCAATCGCAAAACACAGAGTTGTTCGCTACCATGCCATTGAAATGTAGCCTTTTCAAGCAAACCCCATTAGAGAATATTGCTTTGCTGCACAAATTCTTAACAGATTTTGAGACCCAAAAACCAAAAAATGAAAAAAGACTCTGGCTTTTTATGGAGCTACTTCTATGACTCACAATAGGAACACAAAGCTTGAGCTTGCAATAATCTTGCTGCTGCTGTTGCTGGTTTTGGTGTGCTGTTTCTCTTTCTTCTTGGTATGTGAAAGCTCTATCCATAATTCCACGAAGTCTCAACCATGTCTAAGTCTTCCTTGTGACAAAAGGGAGATCAAGAAAGAGCATTTTTTGGGGTACTTTAAAAAAAATGCAGATTGGATTCATATATGCTTGTTAAGCTACAGTTATTGATGATTAATTAGTGTGGCTTGCTCAAACACATGACATGAAAGAGAGGAAAAGGCTCCTCTTTTCTTTTCTTATGGATGCGTGTGTTAATTATTTAAATTAAAAGTGCAAATTGATTAAGGAGACAATTAAAATAGGGATCTTGGCTCTAACTATGTTTTGGTTTGCTTAAACAACGGTTCTAAATGGTAAGGACATTAATAATTCCTATGTTAGTTTGAAATAAAATATTGGTATGACCTATGGGAATCGTGTAAAGAACGGATCAGTCAAATGATGTCTTTCTTTGGTTCTATTTCTTTTGTGATTTCAGAGGAAAATGCTACGTTTTTGGCCTTTGTGGGAGCTAGGAAAAAAGTTGCACTACCACTTTTTGTTGCATTCCACTAGACAAAATATTCCAAGTGATTGATCCTCCATAGCAACTGCCTATAAATTAGTGTCACTTTTCGATCGAATAAAAATGTTAATATATCAAATCAATAGAGATTCAGATTAATCAGTCTAATAAAATTAAAACGAAAGAAAGAAAATAGTATTTAATAATTCTGATATCTTCTTCTCGATTTGACAATATAAAAATATAATCAATTTTCTATTCAAAAGTAACATATGATTGTTCGTATACTATAAAATTAATAGTTACACGGCCAACTCTTGATTGCGACTTGCAAGTATTGCATGTTATACAAGAATGAAATATAAAGTTAGGCCATGCTTTCGCATTATTATGCTTCCGCTCCACTTTACTGTCTTAAGTTCTTAACGATCAAAAATAGTAAACAATTTCCATATAATGCAGTCTTGGAGTGGGTAAATTAAGAAATTTGGTGGCACAGTTTGCTATGAACAAGGGAAAAGGATGTTCTAATTTGACTTTTCCTCGTAGCATTCATTGTAAGGTTCCTTTGTTTTATAGGATAGCTACTGCTATCACTTAGTATCACTGTTACCAATAGTGCCCCTACACTATAGTAGCTTCTAGGGCTGTTCATCGGTTTGCAACAACCGAATTTCCGAAATTCCGAAACGGAAATTTCACTTGTTCAGTTTCGAAATTTCGATTTCGGTTTTTGAAAAACCGAAATTTAATTCGGTTTGGTTTTGAATAGGTTTGGGCAGAAATTCGGTTAACCGAACTAACTGAACTTATATAAATACACTAAACGACGTCGTTTTCTTTTTATTTCTTATACTCTTTCTCTTCTCCTCACCTCGCTCAAAATTAATTCTAACTCTCTCAAAATCGATTCTCTCCCAGTCTCCCTCTCCCTCGCTCAGTCAATCGATCTCTCTCTCCGACCTCCCACCGGCATCGCCTCTTTCTCCACCACCACCCACCGCTCTTTCCCTCTCCTTTCTTTGTTTGTTTGTTTTAATTTCAAGTTTGGCTCGGATCCAAGGAGGAGATGAGGATGTTTTCATGTAGATCGGGTCTAGTTTGGGCGGTGATGGCCGGATCTGTGGCGTTAGTGGCCGGATCTGTGACGGGTTTTCTTCTTTATTCATGATTTAATTCGGGTTTTCTTGGCCAGATCTGTGGCGGTGATGGCCGGATCTATGGCAGTGATGGCCGGATCTTGGTGGTGGTGGCCGGATCTTGGCGGTAGTGGCCGGATCTATGGTGGACGAGTTTTCTTCTTTTTTCATGATTTTTGTTTATATTTCGGTTTTTGGATTGTATAATTAATCGGCATGTTAGTTTAATTGTCCAGCAACCGAAGAACAATTGCTATGTTTATATTTTAATTATGGATTGTACTTTTAATGTGTTGTGTAACTTCTGTTTTACTTTTTTTCATGTTGGATTGTATAATTTGATAGTTTTGATTTACAGATTTTGATTATGGAGATTGGATGGCTTAATTATGGATTTCTCTTCTTTTTTGCATGAAATAAAAAAAAAACAGGTATGAAATTTTGGTTATTTCGAAAAAACCGAACTTCCGATCGGTTAAGAATTTTGGTTTCCGATTTCGGTTAGTAAAAGTTCGGTTCGGTTTCGGTTAGAACTTTTAGGTAGTTCGATTAACCGAACTTCGAAATTCAATTTTCAGTTAACCGAACGGAAAACCGATGAACATCCCTAGTAGCTTCTCAGGAATTAAGGGCCTTTATCGTAACTCAATGATCATTCATTACCTAGTGATTGTGTTGTTCTTTTGTCTTGTTGCAACAGTGAATATTTTTTAATTTTTTAATTCTTTTTTTCACAAAAAAAAGATTATTTTTTATGGAAGAGTAGAGAAAACGGGGAAAATTTTTTAAAAAGAAATCAAAAACCAATTAATCTAAGTTTTCCCTTTGTACATTAAAACCAAAAAAAAGAAGATAATGAATCCAAAACAAAGAACAAATTCAAGAAAAAAAAAAAAAAACAATTCCAACAAATCGGATCATTTCTTACAACTAACACAATAAATGATTATGAAAATGACACCTAGAGTTGCGGTTCAGATCTTATATACTCCTTAATTAATAATTTAGTGTTATTTCAATTACTAGAGCCGGCAAATGAGAGTATTTTTTATAAAATTATCCTCACATTTAAAATTATATATACACCAACTAAAATCCCAACTAAAATCCTAGTAAATAAAAGGAAAATAAATGGCAAATAATTTAGGTTTCTCAACCTCTCAAAATTGGCAGACAAATCTGAACGAAAGGAGTAATTTATATAAATATAAAAAGAACGTAGTGAAACTCTTTTGTATGTTTGAGAGGAAGCCACCTAAAATCCTTGAATCCTTCCCGAGATATTATTTGACATCCCTTGCATACCTTAAAAATTAACATGTCATATAATTAATAATTTTATATTATTTTCTATCAAACTTATTGATTAGATAAGTTTAAAATCTCTAGGTTGCACTATTAAATTTAATTAATTGAAAATTATGATATAAGTTATGAAATTTGAAAGGATTGAATTTCAATCATATGAAAATTCACACAACTATATATATAAATGTTCACAAGGGCTTCAATTTTTTCACAAGTATTTATTGGGTAGTGTTAGTAGATGTTACGGGAAGTTGAGGTTAGTTTCATTTTTTTATCTAATAAAATTATATAATTATTTACTTTATTTACCTTATAATTATGTTTAGCCGTGAGTAATTATTTATAATGTAATACATATTTTTATTATATATATGAAAATCAATGTCTTTTTTTATAATTTTATTAATAATTTATTATAGTCGCATAAAGCGCGGGTTAAGAATAGTTAATAACGGGGTTATACATATGCAAGCGTAATAGTATCCCCACTTAGCTTTTTAGTAACTTTCCTTGCAAGGCTTTCTAAGTTCTTGACATTTCTTAAAATTTTCGTGATCATTTTGCCGGTTGGTCCAACTGAAATGTGTTGAAGATAGGCTCCTCTTAACAGCTAGCCACCCAATTGTTCGGTTGATTTTGAATACATATTATTTGAAAACACCGTGGAGGGAAAGACAACGTTCGTCGCTATTATCTTTGCCGTTTGGATTGCTTTCTCGCTTTAGAGAGCTATGTTTGGCATGTTGCTTTTGTTTCAAAGCTTGATTTGTTTATCTATAATAGTGTTTGTTAATTAGGCACCGTAGTAAAATGATTGTCTACTGATAACGAAATATTATGATAGATTGATATTCGAATCTCACTTTTATCTATATAAAATAAGTAAACGACGTGATCCGACTAATAAACTTATAACTTAAGATGATAATATTTATGGAGGAAAAAATAAACTTAAGGTGGCTACTCCAAATTTGCATTAAAAATGTCAATGGCGGTTTCATTAATTGTCTGCTGATAACAAAGTACTGATAAAGTTTTCAGGTTTGAAATTTACCTTCTCCAATAAAAAAATCATGTCCATTGGGCTAGTTGCTGCTCCACTTTCCCTTTGGACCTCAAGCGAAGCCCATCCTATTCAACTAACGATGCTGAGGCACAGCGCACAGCTTGGGTCCATACAATACAACTATTATGCCTTTTTTTGTTGAAAGCCCATTATATTATACCTATTGCTCATTGCCATAGCAAATATCTTTTAACACAGCAGAATCCTTTGCCATTATTGAATACTTCAAAATTCCAATCGGTTCACCCATCGGTAAAAATTATACACTGATCCTGAATTTTTGTAAAGATCGCTCAACCAATAAGATAAGCGATCCTATCCTTATTCAACGTGTCCATCAATTGCCTGGAATCCATGACTCGATCCCAAGTGTGTGGCATAGACTCTTGAGGTTTCCTCATTCAACTAAATAATGTTTAAAAAAATCAACAAAAGGACAAGTTGAATAAGGATGCACTTTCCAGACAAAGACAACTGAACTATACAACTAAAAAATTATACACTGATCCTGACTTTTTATTTCAAGATCGCTCAACCAATAAGATTAGCGATCCTATCCTTATTCAACGTGTCCATCAATTGCCTCGAATCCATGACTCGATCCCAAGTATGTGGCATAGACTCTTAAGGTTTCCTCATTCAACTTGTCCTTTAGTATTTTAATATACCGCACTTTCCAGACAAAGACAACTGAACTATACAACTAAATAATGTTTTAAAAAATCAACAAAATGCATCATGCATGACTGAAGTGAGGAGTACCAGTGACAATTCCCACCTACTCTCATTGACTTCTCATCAAACATCATGGGGTTATTCAAAACAAGATATGCACACCGACTTGCTTGCTAAGAAATCTTCATCGCATTCTTCCTATAAATACGTAGCCAAACAAGACAAGAATTACAGCAAGCTACAATTAATTGCAAAAAAAAACACCTTAATTAGTTGCAAAAACGTTAGATTAATGTCTGAAGTGAAAGTTATAGGAGCATGGGGTAGCCCATTTAGCCGAAGAGTGGAGTTAGCTCTGAAATTGAAAGGTGTGGAGTATGAATACTTCGAAGAAGATCTGGCGAACAAGAGTCCTTTGCTGCTCAAATACAACCCTGTCCATAAAAAAATCCCAGTCCTCATCCACAACGGAAAACCAATAGCTGAATCCCAAGTCATTCTGGAATACATTGATGAAACCTGGAAGCAAAACCCATTCTTGCCCCAAGATCCTTATGACCGAGCCATCTCAAGATTCTGGGCCACGTTCATAGATGAGAAGGTAAACATTTTTTCGCTTTCTCGTTTTCACCGTTTCGATTTCGAACGAACTAAGTTTGACATGTAGATTTTAAAGATTAGTCCTGACCAGTAAGCTAAATCAAGAATTTGTTATACTTTCAGTGTCTTACGGCAGTTTGGAAAATTAGTTGGGCGAAAGATGGGGAAAAAGAGAAGGCCATAGAAGAAGCATGTCAGAATCTGAAAACATTAGAAGATGAGCTGAAGGGGAAGAAGTTCTTTGGAGGAGACAAGATTGGGTTTTTAGACATTGTAGCAAACACCGTAGCCTTCTGGGTTGGGGTCATAACAGAAGCTAACGGGATGGAATTGGTGACAAAAGAGAAATTTCCAGTTCTTTGCAGTTGGATTGATGAGTATCTTAGCTCCAATCTTGTTCAAGAATCTCTTCCTCCTAGAGAAAAATTGCTAGACTTCTTCAAGGCTCGATTCAGTGCTCCAACTTGGAAGTATTAGGCGCTGAGAAGTATCCTTATCTGCTATTTTCTTGTTCGTGTATTTTTGCAGTTTTTGCTCTTTCTTACGTTGTTGTCGTTGCAAAGAATAAAAAAAACTGACTTGGTCATATTTTCTGTTTTTTTTAACACTAGAAGCACAATCAATTAAGCCAAATCAGAACAAAAGAACACCTTAGTTAGTTGCGAATTATTAGCTAGATTATCATGGCTGAAGTGAAGCTGCCAGGATTGTGGGCAAGTCTGTTGAGCTGAAGAGTAGAGTTAGCTCTGAAATTGAAAGGTGTGGAGTATGAATACATTGAGCAAGATCTGGCCAACAAGAGTCCTCTGCTTCTCCAATACAACCCTGTCCACAAGAAAATCCCTGTCCCCATCCACAACGAAAAACCAATTGTTGAATCCCAAGTCATTCCGGACAGTGACGGATCCAGGATTTGTATGCAGGGGATGCGAGGTTTTGGGACAACGCTCTCGATTTTTTTTGTTGTTGAGTATTTTAAAGGGAAGGCAAGCGAGCTGAACGAAAAATACTTAAGAATATTTGTATCTGTCACTAAATAACAAACATTTAGATAAACTTAACAAAAAGATAAATAAGAAGACAATATAGAAAAAAATTAATTATACATTAGAACTCATACAATATACGTACTTTTTACAATTGTTCTCTATGAGTTTTCAATTTTTGATATCCTTGTATGATTCTTTCATTCTCTACACTGTCAAAAATTTCTTTTTCAACTTGATAATAATGTAGATTGGAAATTTGCTCACCTTTCTGTCTTGATGTAGATTGATTATTGAGCCCAAAATCCTTTTCTTCCTCCGCTTGGGCTTGGCAAGCCCAAGCCAAGCCCAGGACCAACATTTTATTTAAAACCAAAGTCCAAGCTCGTGGCTCTCCTTCCCTTTCATCACTATTCATCTTCTTCTTCCTCTAGTCGAACTAGAAGCAACGACAGCAGCAACACAATTTCACATCAACAATCAATTTTTTTTTATTAGACCCCTAGCCTAATGCTAGATCCGTCCCTGATTCTGGAATACATTAATGAAACGTGGAAACAAAACCCAATGTTTCATTATTATTTAAATGCTTTTATTAATTCAAGTAATTAAACTCTAAACTCTCCTACTCCTACTCCTACTCCTACCCCACACTCACATAGTATACCCTAACTACGATATCCACACCTAATAACTAAATGATTACATTGCATTTCATCATGTTTTTACTGTCCTTTTACCTGTTATTTGGGCAGTGAATCCACTGATTTTCCTGTAATTTCTCATGTTTTTCCAGTTCTGGTTTGGAGGAGTAATTCTGGAGCAGAACAGTTTTGGAGCACTGGAGTTGATTTTCGGAGTATCTTGGCCTAGGTCTTGGCTAAGACTCCCTTCGCGCAGCGAGAAGCGAGCACAGTTTCATCTTGGCCAAGCTTGCGGCCAAGACTCTTTCGCGATAGACCAATTTTGAGCAGAGGCTTTGCCAATCTTTTGGGCCGCGCTTCATCTGGGCCTTGCGTGCTGGCATTGCGAATATCCAGAGGGATCAGACGCCAATCTTTTGAAGAATCCTTTTGAGGATCTCCCTCTTTATTGTATTTTGGATTTTATTTCCAATTTAAAACATTGTTAGGATATTTTTAGATTTTGGAGGAAGTAGAGTTGGAGTAGGACAGAGGAGTTTTAGTTTATATTATTCCTCCTCTGTCCAGCATCTTCAATCTCCAATCTCCCGATTCTTTCTTCTTTTTCCGTCCGAGAACAATTAAGCACCGCTCCGAAATTTCCAGTTTTGGGAATTCTCGGATTTATTATTTTTATTCAATCAAAAGTATTTTTATTCTCCAATCATGAGTCATAGTAGCTAAACCCACATTCTTGGTAAGGGTAGATGATCTTAGTCCTTATGCTTCCATGAGATCAAATCGTCCTTAATAGCCTCTACAATTCGTATTCATTTATTCCTTGAAGTTTATTAAATCGCTAACTCACTAAGGATAAGATCTGATCATTCTTATATCTTAGTAGAGAAGAGTTGCAACCAGCCTAGAAGGAAAGGGAACACACGTCGGCTAGGCAAAGTAGGTGACTAGTCTCGCGCCAGACTAGAAGGAATAAAAGATCTAGACCAAGACCAGATTGACAACTTAGGGTTTTCATAGGGAAACAACTTGGCTAGGTACTGTCTTCCCCTGTGCTATTGAGGAACCGAACAACCATTCAAGACAGCAGTCAAACGGATAAACCCTTAAACCAGCAAGGTGTCCCTTGGCTAGGATTATCAAGAAAGGGAGCACCCGCTAGATAATTTGAAGAGGAAGGAAGTCAGGGGTGAACAGGAGCACCTCCACTCTATAGCAGTACTACGAATTTAGAGACAAATACCCTTGAATCAATGATCGGATCATAAGGACAGAAGCTCACACATCGCCCTTACCAGGAATTCCTTTTATATGATTTCCCACAATCTTGACCCCCTGTCTTGGCCTAACCTTCGACCAAGACTATTTTGAGCTATTTTATTCCTTTCTGTTTTGTCTTTATTTACAGATTCAACCAACCAAATTCAGTGACGAGGAAGTCAACCAGGAACCACAAGTCCTAGAAGTCTCTGTGGATCGATCCTCTTGCCACAATCTACAAACCCTTGTAGACAATGATAAGTTGTATTTCTACCCCCATTTCTATATTTATTTTACACTTATATTTGACGCGTTCGACGCGCGATCACTAAACCTGATCAAATCTCGTATAAAATTATAACTAATAACATACGAAATTAGTAATTAGTAAATTCATTAATTGTCTGCATATTTTCGTTTACAATTACATATTAATTAATTTGAAAATAAATAATTATTTAAACCTACACTCTATACCTACTCGAAAACTCATGCCCTAAACCTAAACTTCATATCCAAACCCTAAATTTCATACCTCAAACCTAATCATATATTGATTGCATGTCGAGGGCATCAAATTTAGTTGTATAAAATGATATAAAAATGGGGTAGGGGATACAACTTAACACTGTCCACAATGGACTTGTAGATCGTGATAAGAGGTTCGTCCACAGAGATCTTGTTGGAGTTTTGTAGTCTTGACTCGTCTTCCTCGTCACTGGAGTTGAAGGTTTTGTTCTACAGTTAAGATAAACAAAGCAATTAAAAAGAACAAGACAAAAATTAAATAAAGAAATAATCTTAGGCAGAAATGAATCTTAGCTAAGATTGGCGGCGGAGATTGGTTGTGGACTGATGTGGGGTAGATTCCTGGTAAGGGCAAATTCGTGAGCGCTTTACTTATTTAATCGATCATCGACCTTAGATTTTCTCCTTCTCTCTCATAACTCCGCTATAGATTGGGAGGAACCCCTTTCCAATCCTACTTTCCTCCTATTCAAATCACTTGGAGGGTACCCCCTTTCCTAGTGATCCTGGCCAGTGGACACCTTGCTGGTTAAAGGGTTTATCCAATTGGCTGCTGGCTTGAGGCACATGTGTTTTCTCAATGGCGTAGGGAAAGATAGAGTCTAGGCCAAGCTACTCCCAACTCGGAGCCCTAGGTTGTCAATCTGGTTAGGCCTATATCGATTCAAACTCACTAACCCCCGCGAGGTTAGCTGCCTACTTCGTCACTTCAGTTTCGCTCGTCCCCTCAGTGACTGGCTGCAAATTCGTCGTCTTGCCTAAGATTGATCGAGTCTTAGCCTAGACGGGAACCGGTTTGTTAAAACAGAACTTGAATCAATTACGATTGAGAGGATAATAAGAACAGATCGGTCTCACGAATAACAAGTATGCTCACTCAACCCTTACCAAGAATTAAGCGTTTAGCTACTAGACATAATAATTAAAGAAAGAAAGAAATAATTGAAGAACATGAAATATGATTAAAATATGATTAAAATGCAAAGTGTTTACAAGAACCAGAAGAAAAGAAGATGGAAGATCTCGTAATTGACAGCCTTCCCTAACCTTTAAATAAGGTTAGAGTCCCCACCAGTCATGTCTCTTTCCAAACTCCTCACTTCAAATTAACTAAAAGATAGGGATAAGAATCCCAATTGTTTAATTTCAAAAAGCAAAATAAATAACAAGATAATGACTAAGTGTTTTTGTTCAAATAAAATACATCCGAGCTTTCTTCAAACGGATGTAACAGCCAGTTGGCTTCCTGATCTGATCCGTCTTCCTAGAGTCCATGGTGAGCACGCCTCTATCCTGCAATCTTAGCTAAGACATGCGGCTAAGATTGCTATTTTGTCGCTCCAGCACCAGATTCTTCCAGAACCAGTCTTGCCCAAGATTCCTCCAAAAGAAGCCAAATTGACGTAAAAAGGATTGTTTCTGCCACAAACAAGGAGTTTTGAAGTGGTAAAAACACATGAAATAAAGCGTCAATCAATTTGTTTGTTCAAATAGAGGATAATCCTTCAAAGGATGCAATCTTGGATCACGTTTGATCTTCTCTAGCTGTCTCCAGCTGTCAAATCCACTCTTTTAGCTCAAAATCCTGTGACTCCTAGTATATCACGTTTCTTGGCAATCTTAGCTAAGATTATTTTGTCTTAGCTAAGATTGGTCGTTTGTCTGATTTTTACTCCAAAGATAGCTTTTCTCTATTTCCTCCAGCACAAATCCAGCTATCATCCACACTCCAACAATAGCATTCCAAGACTTCTAGCTTTGTACGTCTTTAGATCGGCAGTCTTAGGCAAGACTGCGCATGAGATTGCTAGTTTGTGCTGAAAGCTGATATTTCCTTCATTTCCTTTAAAAGTAGATAGATTGACGTGAAAGACACAATTTTCACCATAAACAAGATAGTTTAAGATGGTAAAAATGCATGGAAATAGACGTCAATCATATATATATATATATAATTAGTGATTTCATATATTAATTAATTTATTAATTAACTTGTGGAAATAAAAATCTGAAAATAGCGATGGGCTTTCTCACGTGTATTCCATGACGTGTATCAATAAGCGCGTGCAAAAAAAGCTAGATTTGGAGTTATCGTCGATAAATTACAAATTTAGTCGATAGTTATCGACGAAAATTGAATGCTCATCGAAGTTATAGACGAAAATTTAAAGCCCGCCGTTTTTTTAATGCTTAATGTCTTTTTATTTAAGAGAAGAAAACATAGAGTACCCGTTCTTGCATGAAAGATACCAAAAATTGAGAAATTATTGAATTTGAGAACCATTTCATTCATCTAGTGCTGTGATGACTACACTTTTGGATTGCTAGACTTTCTTGATAAATAGTACTCCCTCTGGCTCGTTACAATCGTCGTTTTAGCGATGAAAAACTGTCCCAAAATAAATGTCGTTCTGCGATCCCGAGGCTGGAGAAGACGAGGGTGCCCCTGCCTGCCTGCGCTGGTGACGACGACGGCGGCTTCGACTTCGGCTTCTACTGCCTTCCTCGATTCCCTCTTTCTGTGTTTGAAATGAAATTTGCGGGGGAACGAAGTTTTTCCCTATTTATACCCGAAGCACGAATGGGGTCTGAATCCCAAAATTCCATCTTCAATTTCTGTTTTAATTTCATTGCAAATCTGTACTTTGAATTTCTATTTTTTTCCAAATGGAGGGTGTTGATTTCTGGGATGATTCCCAGGATGATAGTTGCATGCAATTTGATCCGCTTATGGGTATGTTCGTACCGGATTCAATTGGAGTCCCTGGGGTTGGGGATGATGTCGCCGCGGTGGTCGAGGTAGAAGGTGATGCAGTCGCGGAGGCGGGGGTTGGAGATGATGTCAGCGCGGTGGCTGTTGCGGCGGATGCAATTTGTGATATGGATGTCATTGTTGCAGATACCTACGACTGTGAAGACAACGTCGTGTTTGAAGAGATGGTGGCTGTTACGGCGGATGCAATCTGTGATATGGATGTCATTGTGCTAGATACCTACGAAAGTGAAGACGACGTCGTGTTTGAAGAGAGCGTGGCTGTGTCGGAGGAAGAAATTGTGGCCCGTGTGACTGTTTTGGAAGCGAAGGAGGTTTCGTGCTCTCTTGCCAGTGAAGAAGATGGGCATCTCGGCCTGAATCATGGGCATCCAAAGAAGTATAAAATCCCTGATTTAAATCTACCTACCACTGAAGATATAATGCATAAATCAGAAGTGAAGGTGGATATGGATTTCGATCTCAATAAGTTGCCAATCCAAAATTTGTTCAGCCCTAAAGATGACCCACTCTACGAAGAGAGCTTCATCCAAATGTTACATATTCTTCTCCCTGATTACTACTGAATATATTAGGATGTTGGTTGTAGACATAATGGTGTTGACTTTTGGATGGCTAGTTTTTGCTATATTAGTCTTTCTGGTAGACTGAATGCTATTTTCTGTTTAGATGGCCACTTTGTTGAATGTAGATAGAAGGTGTATATGGTAGTAGTAGGATGGTGGATTTAGGATGGGCAGCTTATTCAATTTAGTCGGTTGTTTAGGGTGTTTAAAGTGTATGTTTTTTTTGAATGGTCCCTATTTTAACCTGTTTAATCCAGTTGCATTGATGCCCTGTTCTTTTTTTCTGTTCCACTTTGATGAGTTCTGCATTGTTGGTTTGGTTTTCATATGTAATTGCATGAGCAGAAGCAACTATATTGAGAACGGACTCTGTGTCATTTGCTCTGTGGTGCATCACTGGTTTGCAATACTTGCTATTCCTTGTTCATAAACCTGCATTTTATGTGCTTTGAATGCTTGGATGGTGCAAAGATAAGCACCTGGAATGATAATTATGAATGCCTATTGATGGATTACAAATTGGAAATAATTGTTGTGAATTAATGTATTTTCGATAACAGTCCCCCAAACCCTGTTGACGATTTGACCATTCAATGATCTATAACTGAGCTAGTATAGGGGCTTGCCCTAGATAACTCTGCACATGGTAGAGCTGTAGTTGGATTCCCATTTATATTCTAAAAGTGATGCAATGTTCAGAGTAATGGTATAGTGCAGTTTGTGTGTATCTTTGATAACTGGTTTGGTTTGGATCCAATGGTTTGGTTTGTGTGTTGTGTGACACTTTAGCCACATCAACTGTTTGGTTGACACCCTCCTTTCCTGCAATGCACCTTATCACATAACCTCAAGTAACCCAACTGACCCCCCTATAAATACCAGCCTCCTCTGACCTAATTTTCTTCATCCCCAAATTGCCTCTTCTCTTCTGTTGTTTGCTGCTTATCTCCTTTGCTCTTTTAAGCTTCCTCTGTGCAGGTAGAGAATAATGGATCATGAGAGGAAGGTAGAGATCCACAATGCTGCAGGCCGCTTCTCAGATCATCTGGACATGGACATCGTGTAGCTGGAGAATAGGATTCTTTAGACCAACGAGGACATGGAGGAGTTTAATGAATTGCTGGAGGACATGAAGGCTAGGAAGGATTAGGTGTACGAAGATGCTGAGCATGAGGGGCTGGCACTGACTACAATCAAGTCATACAACGAGGCTATCAACCAGCTTAACCTCTCCATTGCTCACATGAACCAAAAGAAAGAGGGGCTCAACCTGGCTCTTAATAGCCCTGGGCTTGCTTCTGCTGATTTGAATCTCTTTGCTAATGCCATTCCAGGCATCCCAACCATCGATGATGAATCTGGGTCTGACTAGTTAGGGTGCCTGTAATACACCCAAGTGGTATGTCCTTGGGGTGTTTAAAATAAATAAAATCACTCTGTTTCTTTTTCATGTCACATAATTCTTCACGTTGTTGTGTGTATATTTTCCAGTGCATTATCTGTCAAGCATTATAGGTGTTCAGTGCAACTAAAACACCAACTACAGATAATTACCAAAAATTGAAACTATGATCATTAAAACAGAGTAAACCTCATCTAAATTGGTCATTATCTAGAGAAGCATTCAACCAAACAATAGGGATGAAATGCAACATTCATCACAACAATCATCCACCAACCATCCACTGCCATCACAATTGATAATAATTTGTCTTCTGCCGAAGGATGTATGGCGGAGCAGCTCTTCTCAGATCAGAGTGCGCGGCGGTCCACAGTATCTGCAATGCGCCGGAGGGGGTCTCCGGCGGAAACACTCCGATGCTTAAGTCAGTAGGTTTACTGAAATTGGCAGAGTTTTGGCCAGTCCAGTCCGCTTACCTGCCTCCTTTGTGGGGGAGGTATTTATAGAAGAAAGGGGCGTTCCTGCCCGAGTAAACGGGTACGGAGCTATCGCTCGCGTTAGGGTCTGTGATTCGCCCTTATCGTGATACGCTACCTCGGCGGTAGGTGTTTAGGTAGATATTGTCACAGTAGGATAATGGCCGGAGCGTTAATCCTGACGCGTGGTTTCCTCTGGGGGTGAGATAACTTTTCGAGCCAAGCAGAAGGTCCGTGAGAGGAGCCGGTAGGTCCCCGTTAGCCTTTGCAGCGTTAGCCTTTGGGGAAGGTAGCGATCTTGTTCCTACCGTGGTGGTGTGAAACAGTAGCTATGCCTCTCCCCACCGGGTGATAGGCGAAAATACCCTTTCTTTTAGGTGGATTGTTATCATAAGCCCAACTGAAAATGAGCCCGAGTGTTTACCAAGGGCTAACGTTCCTTCTCTCATGGAGAGTCCCTTTATATACCGGGGCGGTTTTGCCTCAGAAAAATGGTCCTGACGGGTTTTTTGTCAGGATCTATAAATCAGAGGTTTCTCTGTGCCAGTTTCTTCGCATTTTTCACGTTCTTTCTTTTCGTATTCCACCATGGATGAACTGACTCGCAATTTCCTGATCTCCAAAACTCTGACCCTGAAGAATCTTACTGAGGGTGACATCGGCTTCCTGGAGAGGATGATCACCAAGACCTCCGAGGATGTCCTGGAGTTGCGGGGGGTGCTAACCCCTATTCTGTCTAGACAGCTGGGAATAACTCTGGAGCCCCTAGAGAGTTTGGCGAAACTGGCCACTGTCAGTGCTCACCTTGATGTGGTGGCCTCGATGCTGCAGCAGAGGAAAGATCTGCTGGCCTGCTGCCTAAAGGGCATGAGAGCTTGCTCTTCCGAACTGACCTCCGTCGCTGACGCCTTAAGGGAGGTTCCCGTTGTGCCAGGGGAAGATGATGCGGGGTCCAATGTCTGACCGCTGGCTCCGCTTCTTCTCGTTGCTTTTCTTATGTTTCTTGTACATATTTGAACGCTAAGGCCACCTGGCCATAAATAAATAACTGTCTCTGCTTTTTCCCAAGTCTTCTCTATTTCTTGCGTGGTTGCTTGCTTTATTGGTTGGAAATATTTGTCATGAGCCCAACTGAAAATGGGTCCTCCTCGGAGCATTGTATTGCAGTGGTCGTGTTCCGGGGATTAGCAATGAATGCTCTGTCTTGACTGTTACAGGGTCGTCTTTTTAGTAGTAGGTGGTTGGGCGGTTCTTTGGTGCCCTTTGATTGGTGCATTCGACGAGCAGACGCGCCTGTGACGGATCGGATTCTGCGATTGCAGTTATTTTTCCCAAGCGTCTTAATTGATTTTTCAGGGATCGAGATGGTCACTCGGCTATATAAGGGAGTTTGGTTTCCCTTTCCTGTTCACCTTCTTCCTTTTCCTTCTTTTTTGCTTTTGCAGGTGGCATGGCAGATTTTTATTTCTTAAGTTCCATGGATCGTGACTCCTTGCCGACTCCCCCAACTTCGCCGGACTCAGATCATCCCCCTCCTTCACCACCATGGAGGCCTCCGGTCCGCCGAAAGGGTCGTAAGAAGCAGGGGAAACGGACTTCCAAAATGCCCTTTGCGACGTTGGCTTCTTCTGGTTCTGCTACTCAAGAGGGTGGCAAACGTTTTCCTTCCCCTGACTGCTCGCTGAACGAGGATTTTCCCATCAGTGCTGGTGCGGGGTTGGCAGATTCGGGCGCCAAAGGAAAATCATGCCCGTCAGGGTCTTGCCCAGAAAGGGAGGCAGACCAGCCGGTCCCGAATGCTGACGGGAAGATGCCGTTCCTTGATGATGACGGGGTTTATCACCATGGCATTTATTGGCCTGATGAGGATTAGCCGTTTTGCATTGTACCCGCCTGTTGGCGTTTTATGAATAAAATAATACTTTCTATTTTTCCTTTTTTGTCGTTACTTCCGTTAGCCTGCTGGTTCTTGGTGATAGCTAACGCAAGCGGTTAGACTGACTGAGGCAATCGCTTCGCGGTTACTCTGACCGGGTCAATACTGTCTCGCCCCTTTGGGGAGTCTCGACGAATAACTTCTCTTTTTTCAAATTTCTTTAATGCGCTTCCACGTGGCCAACTTCTTTTACACGCGTCTTCGCCCGATTGGTGACTCAATTAATGCGGTGGCATTTTTATCCTTTAAGAGGGGCCGTTCTCCAATTTCTCAAAACTTTTGCCCTCACTTCGAATTTTCCTTCTTGTCTTCCTTCGTCTTCTTCTCCGAATACCTTTTCGGCCGCTCGTCACTGTTCGCCGATTTCTCTGCGATTCTTCTCCTTTAAGGTATCAATTCGTCCCCTCTCAGATTTCCTTTTTTGTTGGTTTGCTATGGCTAGGAATAGACCTCGCCAGATTATCTCTAGGCCCATGGATCCCGAGGTTGCCCAATCACCGAGTATTTTTACCTGCGATGTGGTTCTGAAAGCCGAATTGGAGGAACATGGTATTACCTTTCCTCCTAGGCATGAGCCTTCTATTCCCGGAAGTGATATGCAGCTTCATAATCCAGGGTGGGGCCACTGTAGGCTTCTTTATTTTAAAATGTTCCTTTATGGTTTCCGCTTTCCCGTTCATGAGTCGATATTAACTCTGCTGCGGGAGTATAGCCTTAATCCTGCCCAGATAACTCCTTCCTCTTGGTGTGCGGTTTATGCTTTTCTTCGCGCTTGCGAGTTGAAGAACATTTTTACCCCATCTATCAATTTGTTTCGCAAATTCTTTAGCATGATTTGCTACAATTGTTTAATCGAGATTATTCCCCGGTGGGATGATGCGCTCGTGCAGTCGTTTTGGCAACGTTTTCACGGCTTCAAGAAGGGTATAGCTGATTGGAAGATCAACTTCTTTGTTCTGGAGCTACCGTCACGTTTGTGGCGTATCAATTTTAATCAGGAACTGGCAGGTCCCGTTTGGACAAATCCCGCGATTTTGTCCAGAACTGAGTTGGACCAGGCTAACGCTTTGTTAGACGAGAATACCCACTATCGCATTCGCGCCTTTGCTCTGTTCAAGCCTCTGGAAGAGTGCGTTATGGGTGAGCCTATTTCTTTCCATATTTTCTTTACTTTGGTCCTCGCCTACTTTGTTTGCTATAAGGAGCTAACGGTTGATTTCCAGGTGACGCTAGTACTCCTCTGAACGTAATACCACTTCAAACTTTACCGGCCTCGCCTTCGGCTGAGGGCTCAAGTCGGGGTAGCGTTCCTCCTCCGAGGAAGAGAACTAAAACGGTTGCCCGGGGAGGGCGAAGGCCCGTTAGCTCTGTGCGAACTTCTCGTTTTGTGGAAAATTAGCTACCGGAGCGTCGCACGGGGACGGACTCCAGGCCTGTCGCAACGACAGTAATTACTAGCGATGATGAGGATGCGGATGCTAAGTCAGACCTTTGCCATGCTTCTTCCCTTGCTGCTTCCCAGCGTCGGAAAAAACTTCGAGTGGCCACTAGTGGGCAAGCTACCGGGACATCTCCTGTGGATGTGGCAACTGTTCCTACGCCTGCTGTTTTGTCTGAGGCGGGCGCTTCTCAGCCAACGGGAGCCGCTGAGGCGTTGGAAAAAAATTATTCTTCTGAGGGAGAGGGCCTACCGATGGAATGTCCTCCTCCCATATCTGATGCTCCCGATTCTTCGATTGCTCATTGTATTCCTGACGTAGTGGTCACACCTCCTGTGGTGGATTCGACTGCTGAGCTACCGCCTAAGGTTACTCCGCAGCTGTTTTTTACTCCTTTCAAGAGTATTTTTCCTCAGGGCTCTTCTCCGCCTCCCTCAATAAATCTTGGTCCTGACGGGGTCCCAGCCTACCGTATGAATCTTGCAGGGTTTTGCTTTGATGCCCTTCGCGCTGTCGGGGTTCCCCAACCTTTTTTCTCGAGATGAGTTTACTGCACCCTTGATAGGGGAGATGCTGGGTTCCAAAAAGGAGAAAGAGGAATTTCTTCAACTCCCTCCTCCGACACGCTTTCGCCATGTTCTGAATGATTCTCTGGACTTTTTCCGCCATCTGAATTATCAATTCGAAATTCACGATCGCGAGTCCCGTAATTTTTCCAACGTATTGTGTGTTGCAAGGGTGCAGCTAGAGAAGGCGGTGGAGCATTCTAGGTTGCTGACGCGCCTCTTTGAATCGTCCCAGAAGGAATTGGACAGAGAAAAGTCTATCGGGAAAGCCAAGGTAGAAGTTCTGGAGGCGGAATTGGACAGAGAAAAATCTGTCGGGAAAGCCAAGGTAGAAGTTCTGGAGGCGGAATTGGCTCTAGAAAGGGAAAAGAATCTCTTTCTCCGCGAAGAGGTACTTGCTCGAGATGAGGGGTCTGTTAGGGCGTCATTAAATGAAGAGTTATGGAGGAAGAGGGTTCTAGAGGCCTTCGTTTCTGGGTTTGCATCCCGTTTCAAAGGTAACCCTTCGGATCCGGCCCAGGTAGCTGATTACATGTCTATCGTGATGGGTGAGATTAGCAAAGGTGACAGCGGTTCTTCTGGCCCTTCGGGGGAGAAAGTCTGACGCTAGCGATGGTGCTGGGCTTTTCCTTATTTTTCTTGTTGTTGTCTTTTGTTTATTTCTTGAAAACCATTCGAACATTGTTTCTCATGTAATAATGCTGACGCTTTGTATCCTTTGTGGCACTGTATGATATTACCGTTTATTCCTTCTTTGTTTTTTTGTGCCATTGCGCCGTTTGGCAAGGCCAGCGCTGCTTTTTATGCTTTCTTAATCAATCCCTCTGTCCCTCATTTAATGCGACTTGAAGGGTAATGATGAAAGAAGAAACGTGTCCTTCCTCAGAGGGGCGTTTGGAGCAAGCGTCTCCTAGGGAGTTGCAAATGCAGAGGCGTTTCGTCCTTATTTCAAATTTGCACCTTATGGCGCGTGCCTTACTTTATGACGTGTTGCTTCGCCACGTGTCTGCTGCTGACTGGTCGCCCTTTCAGGGTTATATCTATTGTTTCTTCTACCCCTTTTTCTTTTTCCATCTTTCCCTTACACGCTATTTCGTCTTCGGATAAATACTTTGCGCCGCTCTCTCTTTCTGGTTCAAGACTCCTCGCATTCTCTTTCACGAAGGTACAAGGTACACATCCTTTTTCTTTTCTCTTTGTTTCTTCCTTGTTGGCCATGGCTAGAACTAAGAAATCCTCTGAAGAAGGAGATCCTCAAAGGTCCTCCGGGGAAGAAGTAATTGATACCACTCCCACTTCTTTGTACACACTGCCTTTAATTAACCATAGGCTTGCTGGGTTTTCTGCACGATTTCCCAAGGAATATCCCGTGCATCCTGCTTCTGAATCGCTCCGATTGAACAACATTTTGCCCGGAAATAGCAGAATGCTGTATGCTAAGCTCTTCGATCATGGGTTTTGTCTCCCTCTTGACCAGCTTGTAAAATTGTTGTTGGCTGATTCTGATTTGGCTCCGGCTCAGTTGAGTCCTAACGCGATTTGCGTTGTTAGTGTTTTTGCCGCACTGTGCCGTTTTAAGGGAATAGAATCTCCCACCTTAGCGTTGCTTCATGACATTTTCCAATTGTATTCCCGTAAAGGGGTGATATCGATATTGCCTCGCTACGAAGACGGTTCCTTAAAGCCCTTTACTTGGAAACTAATGGGCATTGAGTCTTCCATTCCTCACTGGAAAGAGGAATTTTTTATTGTTGATCTGCCTGAGCCGTTGTGAAGGGCTGGCTTCAACGAGACAATTAAAGATGGGGCTTGGGGTCATTGGAAACCCCTTTCCGACCCGGAGGATGGCTGGTTGAAGACGCTGCTTCAATTTGATTTTAGCGTTGATGCCCGAAAAGTGGCCAATGGGTTGCCCGTGGAACAGTGCAAGAAGGGTGAGCATTTGAACTTTTTTCTTTTGCGTTGTCAAGAAGTACTAACGCTAACGTTTTGTGATTGTGCAGTGCCTCCGCCTGGTTGGGAGCCTGAGTATTTCCGAAGGAGGAGGAAACAGGAGGCGAAAAAGAAAGCTGTCGCTGAAGCTAGGGCTGCTGCTAACGCTGAGGAAGGGGAAGCCACTGCTACCGCTAGCGTTACGGGCCCCTGGGTTGTAAGACAGAAACGGCCTAGGAAAGCACGTGCTTCCCCATCCGTTTCGTCCCAGACCGTTGTCTCTTCAGAGGCTACGGTTGAACCGATTCCTGTTGGGATTCCTCTTGCATCCTCCACCACTCAGGTGAACATTTTTTATTTTAAAACTTTAGTCTTTCTATTTTGCACCGTTTCCTTATCACGTTCTGCGTTATTTAGGAAGTCGTTGCTGCTTCTGTCCCTTCTACCTCCCAAGGAGATATGGGTATCGCTGATGTCCTTCGCGAGCGTCAGAAGAAGGCTCGTTATGATCTCCCGAATAGTCCTTCTTCCTCGGCCGCCAATCGTAGTTCGAGTGCCCTTGGGGGCGAGGGTGTATCTGCTGATCAATCGGAACCTGTTGATTTTGGCGGTCAACCCCATGTGCCTCCTGGTTCTCCTATCCATTCCGCGCACACCCCAACGGGCTATGATTCTGATGCCCTTAATCCTGAGGTGCCGGGAGGCAATGAGGTCTCGATGCCTAACGCGGAAGGCCTCTCTAGCCGGCCAGCTTCTCCTGGTGCGTTGTTCTTTGTTCCGATGCCTCATCCAGCTATTGTGAGGGGTGGGCCCGCTCCTGCCTTAATGGCTGGTATCTCTCCCTACGATCCTCCTCTCATGCCGACTCATCACGTTAGCTTGCGCTCCTTTAGGGACAGTATTCTGCAGTTTCCTGTCGATGCTGATCATGAGACCGTGATTTCCTCTACCGCTTATCTGGTAGCAGAGATTTTGTCTCTTCCTAGAGAGAGGGATGCCTTTGTGGCTCGGGGCGAGCAGGGGCGCATCAATTTCCTTCACTCTCAGACGTTTTCTATGCTTTGTCATCTTCACTATATGGATGAAGAGAATGCCAGAGCTGCAGCTGACGGGCGAGGAGAGATAAACAGGCTGTTGGAAGAGCGACAGCGTCTTGAAAATGCCCTTGCTGCTGCCAACGAAAGTATGGAGACTGCTCAGGGAGAGGCTATCGCGGTCAAACAAGAGTTGGAGGCCGCTAAGTTAGCTTTGGAGGAGGAGAAGAGACAACGTGCCGATCTGGCCCTACGCCTCTCTCAGGAGGAGGATAGCCTGCGTCTGGAGAGACAGAGAAACACCGAGCTATCTGCCGATTCCTCCTTTAACGCTGAGAAAAACCGTTGGTACTTTGAGCAGGGTGGGGGAATCATGTCAGAAGTCGTGATGCATCATTATGGAGTTGAGGAGCTCCGTATTGAAGATCTCTCCGCGTATTTTGACAAGAGAGCTTCCTCCATTACTGATAGCGGTTTCTATCAGTGGAAGGCTGCTCAGCAAGGAGGGGCCAACGCGCCGCCTAATCTGTAGACCTTTTGTTGTTTAGATGTTTTACATTTTTGTGGCTGACAGGCCCGTCTATATTTTGTACTTCAAACAATATGGGCCTTGACTTGGCTAATCCACTCTTTTTGGATAGAAGTTTTTTATCTGCTTTTCTTCATAATGCCGTTTGATCACTTGTACGCACGGGACGTTTGGCGTTAGGTTTCCACAGACGCATAGTTTCGCGTTGTATCCCGTTAGCTTTTCATCAGCTGCATTCAAGTAGCATGTCCATTATATCCTTCGATAGTCTCTCTGAGTGTAAATCAGCGTTGCTTCCGCATCTGCTGCACATATATTCCTGCCGTCCCTCGTTGTCAGAGGGGGCTTTGCATCTGTCTCAACGTTGTTGTTGCAGTATAGTCACCTTTCCGTCATCGTTTCACCGGGTATCAACCGCGCGGCTACTAGTTAGGATTTCTTTGTTTCTTTTCGCCACAGATAGGCTCCAATATCGCTTCGCCGGGTATCAACCGCGCGGCTACTAGTTAGGATTTCTTTATTTCCTTTCGCCACAGGTAGGCTCCAACATCGCTTCACTGGGTATCAACCGCGCGGCTACTAGTTAGGATTTCTTTTGTTTCTTTTCCACCACAGATAGGCTCCAACATCGCTTCACCGGGTATCAACCGCGCGGCTACTAGTTAGGATTTCTTTATTTCCTTTCGCCACAGGTAGGCTCCAACATCGCTTCACCGGGTATCAACCGCGCGGCTACTAGTTAGGATTTCTTTTGTTTCTTTTCCGCCATGGATAGGCTCCAACATCGCTTCACCGGGTATCAACCGCGCGGCTACTAGTTAGGACTTCTTTTGTTTCTTTTCCGCCACAGATAGGATCCAACATCGCTTCACCGGGTATCAACCGCGCGGCTACTAGTTGGGATGTCTTTGTTTCCTTTCGCCACAGATAGGCTTTGGGGAGTGCCTCGTCTTAGTGAGCTTTCTGATCAGGACCAGCCATCACAAGGATAGGACTTTTCACCCCCAAGCGTTGTACCTCGCGTCCGTGGAATCGTGCCTCGTCTCTATGGGCCGTCTATGTGAGCACGGTTACCACAAGGATAGGATTTTCACTTCCAGGACGGAGTTGGTCTCTCCTTGGGGCGTGCCTCTCCTTATGGGGTTACCATAAGAATAGGATTTCACTCCCAAGGATTCCGGGGCGTGCCTCATCTTAACGGGTCGTCTATGTGAGCACGGTTGCCGCAAGGATAAGATTTTCACTCCGGGGAGCCGTTTGGGGTCGTGCCTCGTCTTAATGGGCCGTCTATGTGAGCACGGTTACCACAAGGATAGGATTTTCACTCCCAAACGCCTTGTTATGCCAGGGCGTGCCTCGTCTTAATGAGCTGTCTGATCAGGACCAACCATCATAAGGATAGGATTTTCACCCCTGGCATTCTTCGCTACCTGCATATTACCAGTAGCAAATGCACGGTGAATATCTCAATATTCATTTATTAGAATAACTTTGATGTTACCCGATTAGCTCCTGGCGTGGTATAGCCTCAACCGAGCGATGTTCCAAGAGTTTTGCAGGGGCGTTCCCTCGAGCGTTTCCAGATGGTATGCTCCTTTTCCCACAATGCGGGTGACACGATACGGTCCATCCCAATTTGGACTGAGCTTTCCCATACGTTGTCCTGCTGCCCGTCTGTCTCTGAGCACTAAATCTCCGGTTTTGAGCAATCGCTCCCTCACTTGCCGGTTGTGATATTGTGCCATTTTCCTTTTGTAGTGCAGGGTTTTCAGGAGGGTTTCCTCGTGTGTTTCTGGCAGAGTATCGAGGTTAGCTCGTAACCTTTCTTCATTGTTTTCTTCTTTGAAGTGAGCCACCCGGAGGCTCATCATGCCAATCTCGACTGGTGTGACAGCTTCGGTTCCGAATGCTAACGCAAACGGGGTCTCTCCCGTGCTGGCCTTGACAGTCATGCGGTAGGCCCATAGTACATATGGCAATTCGTCTGGCCATTTCTTCTTGGACCCTTCCAAGTTTCTTTTGATGCCACTAAGGATGCTGCGGTTAGTTACTTCCACCTAGCCGTTGGTTTGGGGATGTGCCACAGAGGAGAATCTTTGCTCTATCTGGAACTCTGCACATTGATCCCTGAAGAACTAGCTCGTAAATTGTGTCCCGTTGTCGCTAACTAGCACGCGTGGTACTCCAAATCGCATGATGACTTGGTGTTTGAAGAAACGCCAAATTTTTTCGGTGGTAATGGTAGCTAACGCCTCAGCTTCGGCCCACTTTGTGAAGTAGTCTACCGCTACGACCATGAATTTTAACTGAGATCTAGCCTTTGGAAACGGGCCCAGGATGTCAATCCCCCATTTTGCAAACGGGCACGGTGCGACTATTTCTGAAATTGGCACAGCAGGTTTTCGAGGAATCTTAGCATATTCCTGGCATTTCTGACAGGTTCTCACAAAGTTATGACAGTCTCGTCGAATGGTGGGCCAGTAAAATCCCGACCGAAAGATTTGGGCTGCCAGGGTGCCGCTAGCAATGTGCATGCCACATATCCCTTCGTGAATTTCACGTAACACATGTAAGCCTTCTTGCTCCGTTATGCATTTAGCGGCCGGATGGGAGAAGCATCTTCGTATTAACTCTCCGTTATAATATTTGCATCGTGCTGCCCGTTTTAGGACTTTCTTCTTCTCTGTATGGTCTCCCGGTAGTTTATCATGTTTCAGATATTCTATCACTAGGATCCTCCAATCATTTTCCATTTCCTCCACACAGAGCGATGCCTGTTCTTCCATGAAAGAAGGTGTAGGCAGTTCTCCATAGCGCACGTCACTGGGTACTGAGGCTTCCGGATTGGCTGCCATCTTGGCGAGGCTATCGGCCTCTTCATTGTTTTCTCTAGGAATGTGCTCAAAGGTGACCAGGGTGCCTTTTTCCTGTATTTTTGACAGCTCATGCTTCACTTTGGCTAAGTATTGGGCCATGATGGGTTCTCTGGCTTGGGAGTTCCCCAGAACCTGATCCATTATTAGCTTGGAATCTCCTCGGATTTTTAAACGTGTTCTGTCTTCCTTCTCCCCACCGGGAGTGGCTCCGATAGAGAAACTGTTTCCAATTCTGAGTCCTGCCAGCAACGCTTCGTATTCAGCCGCATTGTTGGACAATGGCTGCAGGATTCTGATGGCGTATCGCATCTCCAGACCGTTTGGTCCAACTAAGAAAACTCCTGCGCCAGCTAATTCTTGATTTTTTGCTCCATCCACGTGGATGATCCACGTATCTGTATATGTCTCCGGAGACGGTAGGCATGGACTTTCTGCTTCTTCCTCCAATAGATCTGTCTTTATGTCCTTTGTGAATGTGCACTCAGCTATAAAGTCAGCTAACGCTTGGGCCTTAACGGCTGGTCTAGCTTTGTATTGCAGCCCGTATTGTTCGAGCTCGATAGCCCAAATTAGCATTCTTCCTGAAGATTCAGGTTTTCTGAAGATTCTTCTCAATGGCTGGTCCGTGAGTACAATGACGGGGTGGGCTTGGAAGTATCGATCCATCTTTCTCGTGGCTTGCACTAGAGCGAGTGCTATCTTCTCGATAGGAGCGTATCGCAGTTCGGCATCTTTCAATATGTGACTCACGAAGAATACAGGACGATGCACGTGCCCTTCACTTCGCACGAGGACGGCGCTGACTACCCGTCAGCTATTTCCAAATATAGATATAGTTCGTCGCCGGGCACAGGCCTCGTCAGCACTAAATCTGATGATAGGTAAGCTTTTAGTCCTGCGAACGCTTTCTCACATTCCTCTGTCCATCCGAAAGGAGCCTTGTTGCGGATGACTTTGAAGAAAGGCAAACATCTCTCGCCTTGCTTAGATATGAATCGCCCCAACGCAATGATGCGCCCGGTTAACTTCTGTATCTCTTTGACAGTTCGCGGGGATATCATATCCTGGATGACCTTTATCTTTGACGAGTTGGGTTTAATGCCCTTCTGGCTGACCACATAGCCCAGGAATTTTCCCGTTTGGAATGCGAACATGCACTTCCGCGGGTTTAACTTCATCTTGTGTTTTCTCATCACATTGAAAACTTCTTGCAAGTCAGCGAGGTGCTCTCTGAAACTCCGACTTTTGATCAGGATGTCGTCTACGTAGGCCTCTACATTTCTCCCGATTTGATTTTCAAAAACTTTGATTGCCATTCGCTGAAATGTTGCACCAGCATTCTTTAGCCCAAACGGCATTGCAGTATAGCAGTATGTAGCTCTAGGAGTAATGAAGGCAGTTTTTTCTTCGTCCTCTACGGCCATAGGGATTTGGTGATATCCAGAATTCGCATCTAGGGAGCTTAGATAAGCATACCCAGCGGTTTGATCGACTAACTGATCTATTCGCGGAAGGGGATAGCAGTCCTTGGGACAGGCATTATTTAGGTCAGTAAAGTCGATGCACATGCGCCAGTCCCCGTTAGGCTTTGGGACTAAGACAGGATTAGCTAGCCAGGTCGGGTACTGGACTTCTCGAATGAACCCCGCCTCTGTGAGCTTTAGCAACTCCTTTTCGATGGCTGCTATCTTTTCCGATGAAAAGGCACGTCGCCTTTGTTGAACAGGCTTGGCGTCAGGACTAACGTTCAGCCGATGTTCCGCGACTTCCCGAGAGATTCCGGGCATGTCCGCTGGTTTCCACGCAAACTCTCCCTTGCATTTCCTCAACAGCCGGATTAATTGCGCGTTTTCTTCAAGGCTTAGTTTCTCACTGGCTAAGAGATTCGTTTCACTATCCTTACCGATAGGGATTGATACCATCTGATCTAGCGGCTGAGTGCGCTTTTCTTCTTTATCATCGAAAGGATCGTCTGCCACGCAAACGTAGCGATCACAACTCCTTTGAGTCATAAGTAAGTAGCATTCGGCTGCCAACTTTTGGTCCCCTTTGATTGAGACCACGCCGTCCCATGAGGGATATTTCATCCACAGGTGTTTTTGAGATATGGCCACTCCAAAACGATTAAGGAATGGTCGCCCTAAAATGGCGTTATACGGTAACGTTAGGTCTACAACCAGAAATAGTAGCTCTTCGGAGCGTTTGGATGTGTCTTCTCGGAAGTACACCGGCAGGGATGTTATTCCGACTACCGGAATTGGTACTCCATCAATCCCAATAATTGGCCTTGTGCAAGGCGATAGCTCACCGTCAGGTCGTTTCATCAAGTTGTACGCTTCTAATGAAAATAGATTCACTGCACTCCCGTTATCGACAAGGGTCCTTCTTACCCCATGACTTCCAATGACGGGCGTCACGACCATCGCGTCATTATGCAGGAAAACGATGCCTTTTTCGTCCTCTTCTGGGAAAGACAATATCATTCTGTCTAAGGCGCTTATTGCCTTGATTTTTGTTTGCGCGTTCTCCCGTTTGCGCTTTTCTCCGGGGTTGGGAGTTTGCGGCGTAATTTCCTCGCAATAGGGTGCTCCCCCTGCAATGATATTTATCATGGGCATTTGATTGCTATCGATAGCGAGCGCTTCTCTATTTGGCCCGAGGGGAACTGGGTTAACCCCTGTAGCGTGCGAGGGCGCTTGCCTCTGCTCAGTTGTATTTCCAGTTGGGTTGTTTCTGGCTTCCTCCCTGGCCTTTGTGGCAAATTCCCCAAGGTAGCCCTCTTCGACCAATCGCTCTATGGCCGATTTTAACTCTCTGCATACATCCGTTGAGTGTCCCTTGACCTTATGGAATTTGCAGTATGCATTTTCTCTTCCTCCCATGATTACTCCTGGTTTCACGGGAGCTGGGTAACGGATAGGCAGATTTCTCTGTTGGACTATTGCTAAGATCTCCGCCCTTGGGAGTATGAGAGATGGGAGGTCAGGATCGTATATCCGGCCCTTTGGCGGGTCCGTTTGTTTCCGAGTGGGGGATCCTCCAGATCTTCCTTTTGAGAAATTGCCTCTCTGCCGGTTAGAAGTCTTGGTGTTATGTTCTTTCCGCTGCCCGAGATCCTCGGTGGGTTTAGCGTCAGGGGTATTGCTGTTCAAGACGTTAGGGGCCACATATGGGTCCGCCGGCATGCCTCGGATCCATTCTCTATTTTCTTCCTCTTCCATTCTCGCATAGTTATGCGCTTTCAACCTCAATGCATCCAGGGTCGTTGGGGGGTCCACCGTTAGCGTATCTTTCAGTTTACTGTATCGACAATTGCGTTTCAGGGCCTCAATCGCAAAATCGATAGTGACCCCCGGCGTTAGGGACATTTCAAGATCAAATCGTCCTAAGAAATCGTTCAGCGATTCTTGTGGTTTTTGATGGATATCGAACAGCGCAGCTGCTGACTTTCTGATAGGAATAGCCGTGCTAAACCGACTTTTGAATTTTTCTTCCAGCTGAGAAAAATTATCGATAGACCCGGCGGAGAGCCCCTCGAACCATAGACGTGCCACTCCTGACAGCGTCATTACGAAAATTTGACACAATGCTGCGTCACTGCGCGTTTGGAATTGCATGAAATCCTTCACCTTATTGAGGTGAGAAATGGGATCTTTTGTGCCGTCATAGGATTCTGCTGGGAGTTTCACATGTCGATGGACTCTGTGGTGCCTGACACGGTAGCTGAACGGATGACCCGCGTTAGCATCGGGGATCCTACGAGGCTGACGCTGATGTGGAATTTCAGCGTCGTATCTGGGATTTTGAGGGTCATATTCCTGATGTCTCCTAGGAGAACGACTACGGCTCCTTGGAGTTCGAGCTCGTCGACTTCTGCTGCTAGACCTCTCGCTGTATCTAGGAGATGGATCTCTCACTATATCTCCCCGTCGATCATCCCAAGGCTCCCTGTACTCGTCACGCTGGCGGACTGCTTCGGGGATAGAGATTCCTCCCCTGTATTGTCCAGAATAGTCGGCAGGTCCGCGCGTGAATGGTGGGACTTTTATGGGAGCCAAGGGGAAAGGTAAGGAGGACGGGAGTGCCCTAGACTGTTGGGGCGATAAGGGTCATTCGGTGACAAGGGACGGGGTGAAAATTACTTGGGAGGACACACCAGGTCTTGAGGCATGAGGAGTAAATCCAGCAGCCATCTCTGTCAGTTGATCCAGTTGAGCTTGGAGAGCTGCTATTGAATTCACGAAAGGTTTGTCCGCTTCTCCCATCATAGATCTTCCCGCTTGGGGGGTAGGATGGCTGGTTCCTGCTATGTGGGAGAAGGGAGAGCAAATCTGGAATGTAACTTCTTCTGCACTTCACCTAGGAGGAAGATCTAAGTCTCCTGCAGTGACGTCCTGCCCTGGGGTGGGGGCATCAGAGGTAGCGAAGGGAAACAAGCGTCTGCGGGTGTTGTATGGGATGTTGGAAGTTCGGGACAGCGCCGGATCTGACTCCGAGGCCATAATCCTTCTAGCTTCGGGGAGGAGGAGCTTGGTTATTAAGGATGCTCACTTAATAGAACCAAAGCTCTCAATGAAAGCACCAATTTGATAATAATTTGTCTTCTGCCGAAGGATGTATGGCGGAGCAGCTCTTCTCAGATCAGAGTGCGCGGCGGTCCACAGTACCTGTAATGCGCCGGAGGGGGTCTCCTGCGGAAACACTCCGATGCTTAAGTCAGTAGGTGTACTGAAATTGGCAGAGTTTTGGCTAGTCCAGTCCGCTTACCTGCCTCCTTTGTGGGGGAGGTATTTATAGAAGAAAGGGGCGTTCCTGCCCGAGTAAACGGGTACGGAGCTATCGCCCGCGTTAAGGTCTGTGATTCGCCCTTATCGTGATACGCTACCTCGGCGGTAGGTGTTTAGGTAGATATTGTCATGGTAGGATAATGGCCGGAGCGTTAATCCTGACGCGTGGTTTCCTCTGGGGTGAGATAACTCTTCGAGCCAAGCAGGAGGTCCGTGAGAGGAGCCGGTAGGTCCCCGTTAGCCTTTGCAGCGTTAGCCTTTGGGGAAGGTAGCGATCTTGTTCCTACTGTGGTGGTGTGAAACAGTAGCTATGCCTCTCCCCACCGGGTGATAGGAGAAAATACCCTTTCTTTTAGGTGGATTGTTATCAACAACATTTATGCGCTGCAATGTTAGAGTCTGTATGTGTGTGGGCAAGCATGTGTTAAGTGTGGGGGTGTTTATTCTGAAAGTGTCTAGGCCACGGGATAGGCCTAGCCAGATTTAGAGATTTCTTGTGAGATTTATAGGAAAATATTGGCATCTTGATAGGCCTACAGAATTTCATTATATCACATCTTCAAAAAAAAAAAGGGGGGACGAGGATTAAATCAGAAGCCATGATCCATACCACATTCTCACTAAAAACCCAATTTAGAGCGGAAAATAAATTACACATTAAAAAGTTCAAGTACACTGGATAAAAGATTAAGAAACAAAGGCACAATATAGGAAAATTAAAGCAACACCATCTACTCATTAGTGGGGATCCCAGGCACGACATTGGCAAACCTATTCATCTCAGTCCTGGCCTCGTTCACAGCTTCTCGTGCCATCCGCAGTGCAGAGACCTTCTGCTCCAGTTTTGTAGCAGCAAGAGAGAGATGAGTAATGCAGTCAGACATTGCATTCACAGTCTCGAACGCCATGTAGTCATCCGCGAAGATTTGATCCTTGCGATATTTGAGATCCTCAATCATGTCCTCAATCCGCTCAAGTTCGGTCTCAGTGAAGGTGATATTGGTGTCCAACAACCCAGTGTCACGTTGGAGGGTTCTGCTGGTGACGCCGTATGCTTCTAACATCGTTCTTTTGTCTTGACAATTCATTGTTGATAGGCGGCGACAAGAATCGTAATAGCCTGAAGAAAAGGAAAAATGAAGAAGAAAGGCAGAAAGATAATGAGAAATGCCGATACGATGGATGCAACGGTAAAGGAAAAGTATACGGTTTATATAACAAGGTAACCCAATTGCCTAGTGACCGTTACGGGTGAGACGACGTTCAATTGGTATCGGTTATAGCATGGGGGAAGAATTGATTCTCTGTGGTGTATTGGGAAGCAAAATCCTAAGTTTGAATTTGAAAGGGTTAGACGTGTCCACCGAGAATTGCTCCGTCAACCACCTCTGTGTGATGAAGATGAAATCCAGTCAACTTTTCATTAAAGATTATTTACTGAATCGATTGGGACCTTCAGTCTTGGCCAAGCCCTAGGCTAAGCTCGGGGTCAAACCCTGAATTAACGCTTAAGCGACACAGGTAGGCCAAGCTCATGACCTACCTCATGAAGATAACAATACATTACATAAGGTAAATAAATATTCAACCACAACATGGACAGATCTATTATACAGTCAGGAAACTCGGCAACAGGTTGTGCTGAGACACAACCTGGCCATAAAGCAGACGATCATTAGCATCTTGCCTCTCAGCTGGTTTTATTGGGGTGGACTCTAAAAGAAAAGGAAGCAAACAGTTAAAAAAATCTCAACCGTTGAGTCTTTTGGGAAAGCGAGAGAAAACACAACAGCATAATGGGGTTGATGTTAGAATGTAGCTGAGGTAAATCATTGTCGTGATACCTGCAGAAAACTTACGTAGAATTGAGCTATATGATCATCATCGTCATCATCAACATCATCATATAACAATAAATATTTCATATATTATCATCATATGCAACCAATCTCTGAAGAATTTGGGCTATATAATCATCATCATCATCATATAATGCATAAATTATCCATTAAACCACTGCCCAGAAAACGCATTGTAAACCCAAAAATTGCATTGTAGTGGTATATCCAATTCTCAAAATCCATGATACAGGAGGTCTAAACTATGACAGTGTTCACCTATACATCAACTACTGCCCAAGTAAATGATCTGTACTGATCATTGCATCATGGTATACGACCTGTACAACCCATCTCCAGCCCAAAAAGTAGCTATTTACTGCTGACTGCAAATGGAAACGCTTAGAGTTGATGGATACTATGATCATCATCATTAACCAAAATAGGGATCAATTATATAATAATTCTAATGCACAACCTAAAATCCCATTCCACTGTCTACCACAGTACTTTGCTGAAATCCTCATGTCTTCCTGCAAGCATGTAATAGAAAATTAATCACACCAGATCCATAACCACACAAAAAACAAAAAGAAAATGATTAAGTAAGATTACTTACAGGCTATGGGAATAGATGAGCCCTTGCATTTGCAATGATTAAGGAGTCACATGGCAGGACGAGAGGGAGCATCCCTTGCCTTTCCAAAGAATCCTTACTCATGTGCGGGATTTTATAAGTGTTATCCCCCAAAAGTTTCAGAATTTCAACAATACATGATTGAAGAGTGAGAAATATATAATTAGACTTCATTGCAGGAAACTCAATAAAACTCTTATGTACGGTTGCAACCAATTCAGCCACAGACATAGCACATTCCTATTCTTGGAGAGATTGTATAGCCCTAAAGAACCCAAGATCAAGGACATTAAGATCAGGAGAGTTAGGGGGTTGACATGACAGTATAACATTCAAGCCAAGAGAGGCAGCAGCTGAAAAGAATTCTTCATTATAAGGCAGGATATGAGTCTTGGCATTATCCTGTTAGATAATAATTGGATCTCCAATGTTTTCTACAGGCCACTTAGCCCTAATTGAAGGCAAAACCTTATCAATCATGAATTTCCTAATGACATCCCTATCTATCTTTTCAATTGCCTTCAATTCCATTGACCCTGCCGGTCTGTTTGCACTAGCCCTAACAGCACACACTTCATAAACCAAAGGAAATATACCTAATTTTCCATCAAAAGTGCATCTACCATCAGGCGCATACCTAGGCCTAGCTACAACTGCTAGAAACATACTTTTTGGAATGAAATTAGTGGATTTAAGTTTCCTTACTGGATCATCCTCGTCTGCCAACATGTAGTATGTTTGTGTCTTCTTTGTCATGTGAAACCACTTCTCGTCGATGTGCACGACATTGGTCATATCTTGGAAACTCTGGTCAGCAGGAGGTGAATGTGGATCCAGCATTGACAGACAGAACTCAATCCTTCTTTGTCGATTAACATTAGTCAAAATAGGCTTGATGGCATTAGAATGCCGCCTGATCTCTCCACTCTTCAAGGCATTTGACAAACGTGTCCTGGACACTTTTAGTGCTTTGGAGAGATTCCTGATAGTGGTCTTCTTCCTCAGAAGAATATCCCGGACTTGCTGCCAATCAAAGTCAACCCTTTTCCTCCCAGTATTCTTGACTCTGTTCAGGCAAACGTTGTGATTCATAGACTCTCGGCCCCATTTCCACAACCTCTGGACAGATCGAATTGAAATGTTGAAGGCGGCAGCGACCTCAGTTGTTGTCCGTCTCAGAAGCTTCCCGTTCTGACTCTTCCGCAACAGCATCTCATATGTCGCAACCCTCTCGTCGTGGCTTATTTCTCTGCATCGTTTGTTGCATGAATGTTGTCCTGCAACTGACACACACAAACATACTTACGAAAATGAAAACAAAATTTATCTTTCATCATACACAAAAACAGTATTCAACTTAAATATGGAGGACCTTCATCTTCACTTTCCGGCAGAGGCTCAATGTTTAAGTCTGGAATGTCCTCGGCATTTCCGCCCTCGTCATGTCGGAGCTCCACGAACTCCTCCTCACCATCATCTGAGTAACCTTGGTTGTCGCCTTGCTGGAGTAAGTTTTCAAGATAACCAGCTATGTTAGAGTCTCCGCGAATATCAGAGAAAGGGTTAAAATCACCAACCTCCATTGATTGATGCAAGTTTTTTTAAATAGAGGTTTTTTAGGGTTTGGGAGAGCAGCCAGAGGTAGGGATTGAGGACAAAAAAAATTTGAACATAAATTGTTTTCCCCACATACAATCCCAACACAATGGTAGGAAATTAAAATGATGCCGAAATTTCGTTCCCATTTATTGCGGGAATGGTTTAAACTTTCAAGCATTTGGGAATTTAGGGAAGATAGGAAATGGGGGGAGATTGGAAATTTGGAGCCGATGGCTTACCTTCCTTCATACCACTCGTACGTTTTTCCAAGACCAAACTCAGCCCAGCCGTTTGTAATACTTGGCCCAACTTGCCAAGCCCGGCTTCAAGCCAACAAATGTCAGAATTAAACTACGGTCCAGTTGTAAATAGCAAGGGAGGATGGGGGTAGTATGGTCAAAAAATGCCTCATTTTCTTCTCACCAATCATTTTTTTAATCCACGTGCAAAGAGCTAAAACGACGTTTATTATAAACCGGAGGGAGTAGTGAACTAAATAAAAGTTACATGTAAAATAACCTGATAAAACTCATTAAATTCTTCGATCATGATTTTTAAGTACAGTAATCATTCCACAATTATCATATTCACTTTTTATGCACGTAATATATTTGGGGGTCATATTCACTTTTTATGCACGTAATGGGGGGGGGGGGGATTTATAGTTTAGTTCGATCTGACAAGTTCTGTAAATTATGGGAGAAATCAACATCTCCTCTTGACTTCTCATTAGAAAATCATAGAAATAGAAATATGGAATTATTCAAAGTACAGATGCACAAGAGAAGGCTTTCTAAGTTCTTGACATTTCTTGCCGGTTGGTCGAAGATAGGCTCCTCTTAACAGCTAGCCACCCAATTGCCGTTTGGATTGCTTTCTCGCTTTAGAGAGCTATGCTTGGCATGTTGCTTTTGTTTCAAACCTTGATTTGCTTATCTATAATAGTGTTTGTTAATTAGGCATTGTAGTAAAATGATTGTCTACCGATAATGGAATATCATGATATATTGAGATTCGAATCTCACTTTTATCTATATAAAATAAGTAAACGATATGACCCGACTAATAAACTTATAACTTAATTCTAAATATAGAGGAAAAATAAACTTAAGGTGGCTGCTCCAAATTTGCATTAAAAATGTCAATGGCCGTTGGGACAATAAATTCATTAGTACTAATAAAACTTTCAGCTTTGAAATTTACCTTCTCCAATAAAAAAATCATGCCCATTGGGCAAGTTGCTGCTCCACTTTCCCTTTGGACCTCAAGCGAAACCCATCCTATTTCAACTAACGATGCTGAGGCACAGCGCACAGGTTGGGCCCATACAATACAACTATTATGCCTTTTTTTGTTGAAAAGCCCATTATATTATACCTACTGCTCATTGCCATAGCAAATATCTTTTAACACAGCAGAATCCTTTGCCATTATTGAATACTTCAAAATTCCAATCCGTTCACCCATCGGTAAAAATTATACACTGATCCTGACTTTTTATTTCACGATCGCTCAACCAATAAGATAAGCGATCCTATCCTTATTCAACGTGTCCATCAATTGACTCGAATCCATGACTCGATCCCAAGTATGTGGCATAGACTCTTAAGGTTTCCTCATTCAACTTCTCCTTTAGTATTTTAATATACCCCACTTTCCAGACAAAGTCAACTGAACTATACAACTAAATAATGTTTAAAAAAATCAACAAAATGCATCATGCATGACTGAAGTGAGGAGTACCAGTGACAATTCCCACCTAGTCTCATTGACTTCTCATCAAACATCATGGGGTTATTCAAAACAAGATATGCACACCGACTTGCTTGCTAAGAAATCTTCATCGCATTCTTCCTATAAATACGTAGCCAAACAAGACAAGAATTACAGCAAGCTACAATTAATTGCAAAAAAAAACACCTTAATTAGTTGCAAAAACGTTAGATTAATGTCTGAAGTGAAAGTTATAGGAACATGGTGTAGCCCATTTAGCCGAAGAGTGGAGTTAGCTCTAAAATTGAAAGGTGTGGAGTATGAATACTTCGAAGAAGATCTGGCGAACAAGAGTCCTTTGCTGCTCAAATACAACCCTGTCCATAAAAAAGTCCCAGTCCTCATCCACAACGGAAAACCAATAGCTGAATCCCAAGTCATTCTGGAATACATTGATGAAACCTGGAAGCAAAACCCATTCTTGCCCCAAGATCCTTATGACCGAGCCATCTCAAGATTCTGGGCCACGTTCATAGATGAGAAGGTAAACATTTTTTCGCTTTCTCGTTTTCACCGTTTCGATTTCGAACGAACTAAGTTTGACATGTAGATTTTAAAGATTAGTCCTGACCAGTAAGCTAAATCAAGAATTTGTTATACTTTCAGTGTCTTGCGGCAGTTTGGGAAATTAGTTGGGCGAAAGATGGGGAAAAAGAGAAGGCCATAGAAGAAGCATGTCAGAATCTGAAAATATTAGAAGATGAGCTGAAGGGGAAGAAGTTCTTTGGAGGAGACAAGATTGGGTTTTTAGACATTGTAGCAAACACCGTAGCCTTCTGGGTTGGGGTCATAACAGAAGCTAATGGGATGGAATTGGTGACAAAAGAGAAATTTCCAGTTCTTTGCAGTTGGATTGATGAGTATCTTAGCTCCAATCTTGTTCAAGAATCTCTTCCTCCTAGAGAAAAATTGCTAGACTTCTTCAAGGCTCTATTCAGTGCTCCAACTTGAAAGTATTAGGCGCTGAGAAGTATCCTTATCTGCTATTTTCTTGTTCGTGTATTTTTGCAGTTTTTGCTCTTGCTTACGTTGTTGTCGTTCCAAAGAAAAAATAAACTGACTTGGTCATAATTTTTTTTTTTATTTAACACTAGAAGCACAATCAATTAAGCCAAATCAGAACAAAAGAACACCTTAGTTAGTTGCGAATTATTAGCTAGATTATCATGGCTGAAGTGAAGCTGTCAGGATTGTGGGCAAGTCCATTGAGCTGAAGACTGGAGTTAGCTCTGAAATTGAAAGGTGTGGAGTATGAATACATTGAGCAAGATCTGTCCAACAAGAGTTGATGTGATCCTGCCTAGGGTTAGTAAGCCGGATTACAATGGAGCTATCGGAGGATCTAGCCGAACGAATTTATCTAGCGACAACAAGATCACAAGAAAGGGAAGATATGGAAAATTGTATATTTAGCGGAGAAATTACACAAAGAGCGATGGAAAGATGGGAGTTACCGGGATTTAGAAGATGGATGGAAGGGGCGGAGATGAGCACTCACGAAGTAGCGAAAATCACACGAACGATTGCTTGATCAAGATATACTCCGAGGGCCAAGATTGAGACTCGTTTCTATGGATGATCAACCAAGAAAATATATATTTTATTCACACAAATCGTCACAACCAATACAAACATGGATTTCCCGGAGAGAGATCGGGAGGAGTAATCTCAAACTCAAGCGATCCCTCTCAAGGAAATTAAAGTGTTGAGCTCATGGCTTAGTTGACAAGAGAAAGGAGTAATCTCACTTTACAAACATCAACCAAAATGTCTAAAGCTCCTCAAGAAAGAAAGACAAGAGCTATTTATAGTTCGTACAAAAGATGGGCTTGAAAAGCCCAAAAAGGCCATTTTCTCCCATGTCTGGCGGTATACCGCATGGAGGCTTGAAGTCCTGGCGGTATAGCGCTAGCTTCGCTCCCAAAATGCCAAAAATACTGATTCCTGGCGGTATGCCGCCCCAGACATGGCATTCCTAGCAGTATGCCGCTAGGCTCGTTCACACTGCGCGCTGAAATGTCGACGAGCATAACTTTTGATCCACCCGTCCGATTGGCCTAAAACTTGTCCCAAACAGAAGCTAACATCTTGAAGTTTCCATCAAGCCTCTGCTCTCTCAAATCGGACTCCATTTGCTTGTCCATCTGATCATGATGATTGGTCCTCTTGGATGGAGCATTTGTTGACGAGCCTTGTTGCGAGTTGAGGAAGTTCGGCTTTGCTGGAGGCCTTGGGGTGGTGTGCGTGTCCTTGAGACTTTCTAGGGCTAGATGTGCTTCGACTTCATGGCTTGCTCGGCCATCTTGGGAGTTCCGAGTGTCTAGGCCTAGGGATTGCGAAGAGTTAGCACTCGATCCTCGCCCTTGGGCATGATTTACGCACATTTGCAAGGTTCGACTGCCCGTGACCGATCCTCTTGGCAATGTGTCAAGTTGTTCTAATTCGAAAGGGGTCGTGATCACATCAACCTCTCCCTCTTCAGAAGGATTCGTCCTCGAATCCATAACCTCAATCGTCTCACCTACACACTTAAAAACACTTGAAAACAAATGTGAGATACACAAGAGGCGCAATCGCGCGTGCTTATGCATAGATTGGACCAAGGAAGAGTCAACAACATTAATAACACATTGATGCACATCATTTCCTAAAATGTCATGTAAAATACGGATGACATCACAAATCGTAGAACAACCGACAAGATGAATTAATTTCTCTATATGGCTCATAATAACCAACCAAACGAATTGAGCACTACACACAAGCACAATGCACTTAGGAATACCAAACAAATTCCGTAAGAGAGAATACAAATTTCCATAGGAATTAAACCAATTAATCCTCAACAAGTTCGGCCCATAAATTTGTGTTCTCCGATCACACAATACATCCATGGTATTGAAGTGCATATTATTCACAAATAGCTCATGTATGCTACAATTGGCAAGACATAATTCATCCCATTTAAAAACATGAACATCCCTTTCATATTTATGCACATTCGTCTCCAAGACAATGTTAAGGAGGCACATGATATCACAATTTATTAAACAACATAGACGGTGGTTTATTTTCTCAAAGCGGCCTATAAGGACCAGCCAAGAAAATTGGGCCACACGCCCATGCACAAAATGTTGTGGAATGCCTAATAATCGACACAAAAAGGAATACAATTCCTCGCGACAATTAGGCCAAGAAAATTGTACACTACAAGAAGGCACAGTACACTTGGAAATACCAAACAAGTTCAGCAAGAGATAACACAAATTTTCATAAGAATTGAACCAATTAGTCCTCGGCCAATCTAGTTCAAAAATTTGTTGTCTCTCAACATACAACATATTCATGGTATTCCAAGACATGTCACACATAAGCACTTCATGTAGGCTATACTCAAAGAAGCACAAATTTTCATGTCGGAACAAGGATGTGTTTTCCTTGTCAATTCGGCTAATGATAATTAGCCACGAGAATTGGGCTTCACACGCCCGCATACCACACATCGGAATCATAGACAATTGGCACAAAGGGAAAAGCAATTCATTGCAACATTTTGACCAAGAAAATTTCGACAAGTTGAAGCAAAAGAATTGTTTCCATGCTTTATGCAAATTAATCATAGATTCTAAGTCTAAACAACATACAAATAATTTATACATACTATCCAAAAAATTACAAAAATTAGCACGTTTGAGCAAGAAAGGGTCATACTTGATGAAATGCAAATTAGGATTCTTAACACATACCACAAAATTTTCGTTCAAGTAATTTTCATGCTCAAACCAAGAAGAATTATGCTTGACGAAGGGTACGGAATGATTTTTGGTGCATGCAATAAAATTCGTACCCCAGTGGTTTTCAAATACACGAACAAAGGGATCATGCTCAATGAAATGTAAGAATGATTCTTTATCACATAATAAATGTTTGTCATAAAAATTATCATCATGTGCATAAAGATGAGTGAAACGAGCAGCCTCAAACAATTGAGCATTCAAAGAAGGATTTGGTAAGCACCTTTGGGGCAAAGCGGGAAAATGGGAATGGTTTACCTCGAGACCTTGCCGTTGAGAGCACCAATGTTGAGCAATTACGCTTCCGATACCTCCTAGGATTGATGGTTTGAAACCACCTTTGTTCCTTGGGACATTCGGCCACGTATGGTCATGACAACCCATCGAAATTTCCTGTAAGAAAGACACACAAATAGTAGAAAAAGAAGTGTCAAGGTTAGAATGAGCTAATTGATCCTCATTGCACAAAGGCACACTCATTGGATCAATAGCTTCAACAATTTCCATTTGCTTCTTTTCCTCACTTTCTTCTCTCATTTTTTCTACTTTTTCCCTACTCTCATGTGTGTGTATCTTTCTCGCATGCTCATTTTTTTCATGCGGGCTGTTTTGCTCACAATCTCTCAACCCATGCTCACTTTTTTCATGGGGGCTGTTTTGCTCATTTTCTTTTTCTTCAATTTCAAGTTCAAACAATGGATTGTCAAAATATAATTCAAACAAAAGGTTGTCAAAAACTTGAAATTGATTTAGCTCAACAAGCTCACTCAACTCATTCTCACGGGTGCGGTTGCACTCACTCTCATTGGCATGCTTAATTTTTTCATGCCGTGTATTTTCCTCATCGCTTACTTTCTTCTCTCCACACTCTCTTCTCTCATTTACAACCTCACACTTTTCACTCTTGTTAGCTTCCATAGCTTGGAGCTCGGCCACATTCCATTCAATCGATTGACAAGGTAGTTCAAAAGATTGAAATGGTGTGGGTTGTCGTCGGGGAGTGACTTGTGTAGGTTGCACCACTTCCGGCTTGGACTCGAATACCATAGTGGGAGGAGGACTTTGTTGACTTGGTCGAGCTTGGGAGGAGCTACTGCCTTGCTTCACGGAAAGGGAAGAAGAAGACTTCTTGTTATGTTTAGGCTTGGCAATACTCTTCGCTAACCCGGACAATATTTCCCACCACGCATCATCCTTAACACCACTCGGAGATTCATCATTATTCTTTTTCTTTCCACTCTCTCCTTTCTTAACATGATCATTCTTCTCTTGTGGCTTGGTCATTGCACTCACTTGGCTCACTCTAGTGTTGGGGCAAATGTTACACAAATGGCCTCTACCCGTACATGTAGTGCAAAATACATCACTAGCTCGTTTGGAAGGAGCGGAAGGGAAGGATGTGGAACGGAAGTGTTGCTGAAATTCTTAGAGAATTCGGCCTTGGTGAGGTCGAATCCTTAGAGGAGGAGGTGGAGGCGTTTGGCCTTGGTGATGTAGAACCTTCGAAGGAGGAGAAGGAGGAACTCGGCTTGGCGTTCCACCTTGTTTAGTGCGGACTTGTACACTTGAGGAAAGGAGGTGTCTTGGTTCAGGGCCATGGCCAAGGCTTTGGTGTGCAATGGAACCAAGGTCATAGCTCGAGACTTGAAGACTTGGAGAATCTTCGTCGTCATCATCTTCGCTATAACTTGAAGTTGAATCACGGATTAAGATACGAGGACTTGAAGTCTCTTCTTGGTCTTCATCCTCACTACAAATTGAACTTGAGCCACGACTAAAGACATGAGGACTTGGAGGGTCTTCATTGTCTTCACTCTCGCTACAAGTTGCTTCACTTTCACCTTGGTACTCATCCTCACTACCAATGCTATATTCATCACCGATTTCATCACATGGTTCAAAATTCTCATCTCCATCAAATTGGCAACTAGCATCATCACATGATTCATCACCACTATCGTCGTTGCATTGAGAAGTATTATCATCATAGTACTCTCCTTGGTCACAAGATTCACAATCACTATCTTGCGACATTGTGCCTGAAAAATTGAACAAACTATATATATAGGCGTTAGTAAATAATCTCTCCCTCACGTGTTTAAACACTCGTGTTTAGGTGTTTAGGTCACTCGAAAAATACGTGCTCACAAACACTGAACCTCGTGTTCTCCATGTACCTACACACTTCAACAAGGGTTAGAAAATAAATCTCTCCCTTACGTGTTTTAACACTCGTGTTTAATCTCTCGCAAAAGATAGCCTCACAAACGCTCACTAATTCTTTCTTCTTTTTTTCACACACACAAGCTTGCTCACCACACAACTTGTTGCCGCAACAAACTTGTGACTTAGGCCAAGCGTTTCGTTCACACTACCTTCGCAAATGCTCAAGATTAGAACAAGAGGAGGAAAGATTAAACTCACAAAGGACTCAAGAAGACTTACAAAGAGTCAAGAGAAAGCTGAAAAAAATTTCAGATTTCCAAGGAAATTCAAAATTTTAATTTTGAAGGAAAACTTTGAATTTTCCGTTGGAAGGGAGGAAGGTTGGAAAACTTGGATTTAAAAGAGTAAGAGACTCAAAGGAATACTCAAATATTTAATGAAAAAGACTTGGAAGTTTAGGACTTAAGACAACTTAAGTTTAGGACTAAAAAGTTTAAAACTCAAGTTGAGGATTTTATGGTTTAGGACTTGAGTTTAGGACTTGTTTAAGACTCAAGAAATTTAAAAGGACAGCTGGACACCCAACAAGAAGAAGGGGACGGACTAGGCTTAGGAAAAAGGTGGGTTTATTTGGTTGGAAATGGGCAATTTGGTTGGGATGGTAGTATTTAGTTAGGAAAGTTTGCAACCTTGGTCAAATTGTCAAAAGGACTAGGGTGAGGTGGACTATTGCATTTAATGTAAAGGATGACTCTTGGATTGTGGAGGGGTGTTGGCCGGCCAAGTGTTCCAATTCCTTTCTTTTCTTTTTCTTTTCTTTTCTTTCTTCTTTTTTTTTTTTTTTTTTAAATTAGAAACACTTGGTTCAACTTTTGGGTAAAAATTTTTGGATCAAAAAGTGTCATGGCCAAGAACACCAAGAACAAATGATGAACATCAAGAACACACCCAAATGATTTTCGTAAATTTTCGATCTTTTGACCTAGCAAAAATGATCACCACAATCACTCAAATGCCCACTTGTAAAAGGTTTGGGAAGAAGATGCATAAAACTCAAGATTTCCAAGAAAGAAAGGTTTGAACTTTTGTAGGAAAACTAGAAAAAATCGTGAGGCGGCCAAAAGCTCCGCTACCACTTGATGTGATCCTGCCTAGGGTTAGTAAGCCGGATTACAATGGAGCTATCGGAGGATCTAGCCGAACGAATTTATCTAGCGACAACAAGATCACAAGAAAGGGAAGGCATGGAAAATTGTATATTTAGCGGAGAAATTACACAAAGAGCGATGGAAAGATGGGAGTTACCGGGATTTAGAAGATGGATGGAAGGGGCGGAGATGAGCACTCACGAAGTAGCGAAAATCACACGAACGATTGCTTGATCAAGATATACTCCGAGGGCCAAGATTGAGACTCGTTTCTATGGATGATCAACCAAGAAAATATATATTTTATTCACACAAATCGTCACAACCAATACAAACATGGATTTCCCGGAGAGAGATCGGGAGGAGTAATCTCAAACTCAAGCTATCCCTCTCAAGGAAATTAAAGTGTTGAGCTCATGGCTTAGTTGACAAGAGAAAGGAGTAATCTCACTTTACAAACATCAACCAAAATGTCTAAAGCTCCTTAAGAAAGAAAGACAAGAGCTATTTATAGTTCGTACAAAAGATGGGCTTGAAAAGCCCAAAAAGGCCATTTTCTCCCATGTCTGGCGGTATACCGCCTGGAGTCTTGAAGTCCTGGCGGTATAGAGCTAGCTTCGCTCCCAAAATGCCAAAAATACTGATTCCTGGCGGTATGCCGCCCCATACATGGCATTCCTGGCGGTATGCCGCTAGGCTCGTTCACACTGCGCGCTGAAATATCGACGAGCATAACTTTTGATCCACCCGTCCGATTGGCCTGAAACTTGTCCCAAACAGAATCTAACATCTTGAAGTTTCCATCAAGCCTCTGTTCTCTCAAATCGGACTCCATTTGCTTATCCATCTGATCATGATGAGTGGTCCTCTTGGATGGAGCATTTGTTGACGAGCCTTGTTGCGAGTTGAGGAAGTTCGGCTTTGCTGGAGGCCTTGGGGTGGTGTGCGTGTCCTTGAGACTTTCTAGGGCTAGATGTGCCTCGACTTCATGGCTTGCTCGGCCATCTTGGGAGTTCCGCGTGTCTAGGCCTAGGGATTGCGAAGAGTTAGCACTCGATCCTCGCCCTTGGGCATGATTTACGCACATTTGCAAGGTTCGGCTGCCCGTGACCGATCCTCTTGGCAATGTGTCAAGTTGTTCTAATTCGAAGGGGGTCGTGATCACATCAAGAGTCCTCTGCTTCTCCAATACAACCCTGTCCACAAGAAAACCCCTGTCCCCATTGATAGCATGCTTCACGACCTAGATTTTACCCTCTTTTGTAGCCTTTTCGGGGGCTTCATGTTGCCATTTGACCCTTATTATGATCTTATTTGCAGAATGGCATCAAAAGAGGGAAAAGAGCAAAAAGAAGCAATTTCGGAGCAATTCTGAGGAATTCCAGCTTCAAGACCTAGAAGAGAAGATGCTTTCAAGGCCCCGACGCGAACCAGACCAGTGCGCTGTCTCTAGGTCTCGACAGCTCCGCATCTTCCTCTAAAGAAAGCATCTTTAAAGATCCGCACGGAATCCCATGCGCTTCTAGAAGGCAGCAGCGTGGCAGGAATCCCAGAATATTCCTTTTGCAAGGACATGTGCTGTCACCTCCTCATTGCCCTTATCTATTTTGTCTCCTAGCTAGTATTAGGCTATAAAAGCATAGTGCTAGGGTTTTTGTAAGGACGGCTGGTCCTAAGGATATTTTCTTACATTAATTTCAGCACACATTCTCTTAGGATAATCTCCTCTCTTGAAGAACAGCCTTGATGATTCAGCTCTCCTTTGATTATTAATTAATCCATCGGTTCCTTCTAATCCTTTGCTATTTCCTTTTGTTATTTTATGACTACTTATATCTATTGTTTATATTATAGCATGAGTAGCTAAACACCACCCTTCTTAGTGAAGGGTGTTTAATGGGTTGAAAAGGTTTGGCTAAGAGGTCTAATGCATGCTTAATATATTCTCTTGTTCACATGACTATTTACCGATTTAATTCCATGCTTGCTTATGAAGATTAATGGCTTGATCATCTGTTAGTATGCCTACGTGAGTAACGTCATATTCCAGGGTTATACCTGACGCGAAGCCCTGGAATTGGAGCAGACACCTAGGGGAGGCAGCGCGAGAGGCCTCACCTAGGGGTAAACTGTCATCTAGGGTATGCAATACGAGTCTGACAAACTGAGCTATTGCGCCCTAGATCTGCCTTACCTCTCCTTCATGGGCGTTCAGAGTTTAGCCTCCCTACTTCGAGCCCTAGACAGGCCGGACGGTCAAGGCTGCTTCCTGATGACAAGGGAAGTAGCTGGGAGGATGGCTGAACGTCAAGGTCACCTCATATGTGGAAACGGGGGGTGACTTCTAACAACGAAGGTAAGTAGGGGATGCGGTGTGGAAACGCGGTCCCTATAGTAGGTCTGTACACGAGTCTGGAACATTTTTGCACCAATGACTAGCCAACCTAGAAAACAACCCAAAGGAACACCTTTCGCTAAGATATATTCTCATCTGATTAATATCTCTTTTACTACGTTTCTAGCCCTTGAAGTGTTTACATTTCTTGCCCTGGATTACATTTTGCTTTCATGCCCTAGATAAATACTTTACAATTCTGTTTTGTTAGCTCCCACACTCTGCGTTGGCTAATTTATTAGCCAACATTAAACCCCCCCCCCCCCCCAGTGTTATTACAATTCAGTCTGTTGCATATCACCTTGTCATACATCTTCATTAGCAAACCTGTCCTTCTATCTCTGTGGTTCGACCCTGTCTTGCCCCTATACACATTTACTTGTGCATCTAGGCACCAGGAAAATATTAGTATATTTGAGTGACGATCAAATTTTGGCGCCGTTGCCGGGGCAGTCAGTGTCTTGCCCCTATACACATTTACTTCTATCTCTAACACTACACGCAAGCAACTAGTTTCCATAGTTCAGAAGAAGGAGGAAACCCTGGCCCAGTACTACGAAAGATTTCAGAAGATGCAATCTAATTGCCCAGCCCACAACCTTACCGAACACGCTCTTGTTCAGTACTTTTGTGAAGGCCTCCAACCTCATGACAAGGCATTGCTAAATGCAGCTGCCAATGGTTCCCTGACTGCCTTGACCCCGAAAGCAGCTCGAGCTACAATAGAGCTCATGGCCAAGAATGCCTCTGATCACCTTTCCAACAATCCAGGCCAGGATGTCCAAGTAGCAGCCCTTCAGAAACAGATATCGTCCCTTACGGGAATGTTTCAGAATTTCATAACATCACAACCCGCACCCGTCAAAGCTTGCCAAATATGCAATTTCGTGGATCATGCCACTGATGCATGCCCCCACATTCCAGAAGAAATTCAAGTAAATGCTGCTGGCCAATTCATTCCAGTCCAATATGCTCAAAATTACAACCAAGGGTGGAAACAGCCGAACCCAGGGTGGGTACCAAACAATCAATTTTCGGGACCTAGCCACCAACCACACCAGAATCCTTATGGAAACCCCCCGCCTAACATGCCAAACTTCAGACCTCGACCCACATATCATCAACAGCAGTACCAACACCAACCTCCTCAAGATCAAACCTTTGTCCAACCTCCAGATCAGACTTTTACCCAGCCCCCGAAAGCTGAAATGCCCAGGAACCCCGAACAGCAAAAAGAAATCGATGATCTCAAAAAGCAGATGCGCAATCTGACTGCCCAACTCCAGGAAGTAACAAACCATGGCAGATTGCCACCTCAAACAGAAGTAAATCCAAAGCACAATGTCTGCGCATTGACTCTGCGTAGTGGAATGACCCTGAACTCACCCGAACTTCCAGCCCCCGATGCTGAAAATACACCCGAGGCCGAGATTCGGCCCAAACCCAGAACTAAACTTCCCAAAGTCCCTAGATTCGTGGAAGTCAAAGAGGATAGAATCCGTTCTCCGAGAGGTTCACCAAGAAATGACCCAAACCCACCAGAATTTACTCAAGAATACATCCATAAGATTCTCGAGCCCCCGTTCCCTCATAGATTGGTCAAGGGCAAGAAAGATAAGGAAGACCGAGATATCTTTGAAATGTTCAGTAAAGTGGTTGTCAATATTCCTCTCCTCCAAGCCGTGAAAAATGTCCCTCGCTATGCCAAATTCTTGAAGCAACTGTGCACTAACAAAAACAAGTTCGCTGAAGTCAACAAGATCAGCATAGGAGCCAGTGCCTCCGCGCACATCCAAAGCAGAATTCCTCCAAAATGCAAAGACCAGGGCATGTTTATTATCCCTTGTCGAATAGGCACAGTTGATATTGGAAAAGCCATGTGTGATCTCGGCGCAGGAATTAATGTGATGCCCTTGACAATCTACAACAGTCTAGGTCTCGAACCGCTAGTTCCCACAGCCCTGGCTATCCAGCTCGCGGATCGTTCCATCATTTACCCCGAAGGGATTATCAAAGATGTTCTAGTCCAAGTGGGAGAATTCTTGTTCCCTGCTGATTTCTACGTAATTGCAATGGAAAATGAGGACTCCACCAAGTCCACTGATGTTCTTCTAGGCCGTCCATTTTTGGCCACGGCCCGAGCCAAGATTGATGTTCATGATGCCATCATTTCCCTCGAATTTGATGGAGAGATCATCAAATTCAATATGCTAGAGGCCATGCGATACCCTTCTAAATTTTCTAGTGTGAATTATATAGATATTGTTGATCCCCTTGTAGGGGAAATTGATGAAATGTATTCTACTGACCCCTTGCATTTTGCCCTTGACAGGAGTCTGACACCCGCTCTTCTAGATGTCGTGGCCTCGACAATTTCCATTCCATCTGAGTTACACTCTGTCGTCCCTGACCTAGAAGAATGCCCTGTCACTCAGTATGAGCCACCAGCGCAGTCCCCTGACTACCAAGGCCATGTTAAATTAATTCCATCAGTTGATCAGGCTCCAGCCCTAGATCTTAAACCTTTGCCTTCCCATCTAAAGTATGCTTATCTGGGTCCCGATAACTCTCTACCTGTTATTATCTCCAACAAGCTTCGAGACCTCGAAGAGTCCCAACTGCTTTCTTTGCTGAAAAACTTCAGACAAGCCATAGGATGGACCATTGCAGACATCAAAGGTCTATCCCCAGCATTGTGCACTCATCACATCCACCTGGAAGATGCGAGCAAGACCATTCGCCAGCCCCAGAGACGCCTTAACCCGCCTATGATGGAAGTGGTGAAGAAAGAAATTCTTAAGTTGCTAGACGCAGGAGTTATCTACCCCATCTCAGATAGCCCTTGGGTCAGCCCCATCCAGGTCGTGCCCAAGAAAACAGGCCTCACAATCATCACCGGCCAAGATGGCGGATCCATTCCTACCCGGATCCAGAATGGGTGGAGAGTGTGCATCGATTACCGCCGACTGAATGCTGCCACCAGAAAAGACCATTTTCCCTTGCCCTTCATCGATCAGATGCTGGAACGTCTCGCAGGAAAGACCCACTATTGCTGCCTAGACGGTTACTCTGGTTTCCACCAGATCCCGGTTGCTCCTGAAGACCAGGAAAAGACTACCTTTACCTGCCCTTTCGGGACCTTCGCATATAGACGCATGCCCTTCGGCCTGTGCAACGCTCCTGCCACTTTCCAGCGCTGTATGGTTAGCATTTTCTCTGAGTTAGTCGAAGACGGAATCGAGGTCTTCATGGATGACTTCACCGTCTATGGAAATTCCTTTGACGAATGCATGAGCAATCTGAAGAAATGTTTAGAGCGCTGCATAGAGACAGACCTTGTCCTGAATTTTGAGAAATGCCACTTCATGGTGGATCGAGCCCTGGTGCTAGGCCATGTTATATCAGCCAAAGGGATTGAGGTCGACAAAGCAAAAATTGAAGTGATAGAGTCCCTGCCATATCCTTCTTGTGTCAGAGATGTGAGATCTTTTCTAGGCCACGCCGGATTCTACAGGCGATTTATCAAGGATTTTTCCAAAATCGCTCAACCAATGTGTCGCTTGCTCTAGAAAGACACGATCTTTGATTTTAATGAGGCGTGCAAAGACGCTTTTGAACTTCTCAAGAAAGAACTTATCTCGGCCCCGATCATTCGTGCTCCCGACTGGACATTACCTTTCGAGGTCATGTGTGACGCCAGCAACCAAGCCCTGGGCGCCGTCTTGGGTCAGAGGAAGGAGAAGGAGACCCATGTGATTTATTATGCTTCCAAACTACTAGACCCAGCCCAGCAGAATTACACAACCACAGAAAAGGAACTCTTGGTTGTTGTCTATGCCCTAGACAAGTTCAGGCAATATCTCCTAGGCACTCATGTCCTCATCTATTCGGATCATTCTGCCCTTCGGTGCTTGCTGACCAAAGCAGATGCCAAGCCACGACTTATTCGATGGATCTTGCTTTTGCAAGAGTTTGACATAGCTATCAAAGATAAAGCGGGAAAAGAAAATCTTGTGGCAGACCACTTGAGCAGACTTCCAGCCCAAGCAGATAATTCGCTTGAACCCATCCGAGATACTTTTCCAGACGAGCGACTATGTCTAGCCCAAGCTGTCTATTCCCCTTGGTTCTCAGATATTGCAAACTTTTGTGTCACAGAAACTTTTCCAGCTGATGCCTCCCCTTCCGAATGCAACAAAATCAGAAGGCGAGCCAAGTACTACATTTGGGACAGCCCCTATTTATGGAAACATTGCTCGGACCAAATAATTCGAAGATGTGTGACCATGGATGAGGTGCCCTCGATCCTTAAATTCTGTCATTCTGAAGGAGGACATTTCGCGGCCAAGAAAACTGCCCTGAAAGTCCTAGAAGCTGGCCTTTACTGGCCAACCATTTTCAAGGACAGTTACATGTATTGCGCTTCGTGCCCCCGATGTCAGGCCACTGGAAATATAGGGGCCAGAAATCAGATGCCCTTGACTAACATCATCACTTGCGAGATCTTCGATATATGGGGTATCGACTTCATGGGTCCCTTTCCCAACTCTTTTGGCAATATCTATATCCTTCTAGCAGTCGATTATGTTTCCAAATGGGTAGAAGCCAAAGCCACTCGGACGGATGATTCTAAGGTGGTTGCGAACTTTCTTCGTACCCACATCTTCAATCGATTTGGCACCCCTAGAGCCCTCATCAGTGATAGAGGCACCCACTTCTGCAACCGTGTCGTGACCTCGCTCTTAGCAAAATATGGAGTCCACCATAGAACTTCCACTGCCTATCACCCTCAGACCAACGGACAAGCCGAGGTCTCGAACCGTGAGATCAAATCCATCCTTGAGAAGACTGTCAGCCAGTCCCGAAAAGACTGGAGCTTGAAATTAGATGATGCCCTCTGGGCCTACCGAACAGCTTTCAAGACCCCGATAGGAATGACCCCATACAGACTTGTTTATGGCAAACCATGCCATCTTCCAGTAGAGATAGAGCATAAAGCATTCTGGGCCATTCGAAAGGTGAATACAGATCTAGGCCTCGCAAACCAGCACCGCCGTTTGCAGATCCAAGAGCTAGAAGAATTGCGCGACGATGCTTATGAAAATGCCCTACTCTACAAAGGCAAGACAAAAGCTTTCCATGACCGTCACCTTCGTCCCAAAAACTTTGTAGTTGGACAGCAAGTGTTGCTATATAACTCGCGCCTACGCCTCTTTGCTAGGAAATTAAAATCTAAATGGTCAGGACCTTTCGTGGTCACGACAGTCTACGACCATGGGGCGGTAGAGATCCAAAATCCAACAACAGGAATTATCTTTAAGGTCAATGGTCAACGCGTTAAACCCTTCTACGAAGGATTCCAGCCCTCGACAGTTGAAGAGGCCATGGTGGACGTACCACCTTCCCAGACCTAGATTCGTGTTGAACGTCGAGGTCCCGACGCATAAACAGACCACATTGGAGGCATTCTACATACCATCCGCACCCTTTCTCTCTCCCTTATCTTTTCTGATATCTTTTCAGATTCTCAGATTTTATTTGATTTTGTTTTATTTATTGTAATTATCCTTTACCTTTCCCTTTCCCTAGGATTTTATTCTTTTTAATTAACGTTAACTCACCTTTATTCTCTCTTTTTGTCCATATCTCTATTTGTACCAACTGCCTTTTTGAAATTTAAAAATTGGCTATTTTTTTTTGGCAGTTGAGGTACGCACGGATCAACGTGCTCCACCCCCAAGATGACGCGTGGCCTGCAAACCGCAGAAGGCGCATGCCTCATCAAGAGTAAAGCTGCACCATTTATTGCCAGCTGCGATTTTACTCTCTCTCCCACGCTCCCACCTTATTTGTCACTCATCACTTCCAAACCCATCACTTTCACCCTATCTCCCTCACCAAGCACGCAACCCTACCAGTCTCTCCACCACCATCTTCTTCACTTCACTGTCCTTCTTCCGCCTTCAATGGCACCTAAAACAAAAAAGCCAGCCCGCAAAAGCGCAAAGCCAGTGGACACCTCCAGTCCTGTTCCGTCCAGATCTAGGTCACAATCCGCTACCCCTAACTCAGCTTTATACAAAACCGCAACACCACCATCAACCTACCCACGCCCTCTTCCCTCTCCTCAGCCGGTCTCACCTGCAGCCGTTGAGCAGCCACGAGAGTTTACCCCGGTGGATGACGAGCTGGAAATCACAGGGTCCGTTCCTCTTACCACCACAACCACTAGAGGAGGCCGTGTGGTGAAGCTCCCTCCCGGATCATCCACTGCCAGATCTAAGCCCAAGAAGCAGTCACCTCTTGACGCGGCAGTTGACCGATTTTTGTCTCCCCAGCCTGTTTTGACAGCGGAGCAAGTCCTCAAGGACATCCTCATCTCCGATGAAGATGCCGAGGCCATGGATGAGCAAGTTGAGACTAATCTAGGCCAGGAGAACGAAGACCCCGAAGCTATGGAGGAAGGAACTGGAGAAAGTGGAGAAGCTGAGAGCAGCGGAGGGAACGAAGAGAGGAAGAAACAAGCAGCCGCAGCAGCATCAGCAGCCAAAAAGGGCAAATCCAAAGTTCCGGCCAAAGCGGAACGGCCAGCTGCAGCCGAGACACCAGTGGGGCAGAAGAGGAAACTTTCATCTTCCACTACCGTCAAGCCCTCGACCTCCAAGAAGTTTCGAGCCCTCGAAACGGATGACGATGTCGAGGCCGAGACTCCTGCACCTTCCTCAGTCCTCAAATCGAACGCCCAACAGGTGACTTCTGACCTTTCTTCACCCCATGAATGGATTGTGTTTAATGATAAGCCATCCCTAGATAAGTTGAGCATGCTGAATTCCAAAGGCGTTAGCTCTTGTGCGCGCCTGGATTTTGATTTTCTTGCTAAAATGGGCGTTGAGTCTAAGATCAGGGAGTATGTGGCCAACATCGGTTGGGAGTCTCTGTTCTATTTGGAACACCCGACCTTTGTTGAGCTTTCCCTTGAGTTTTTCACTACTTTTTGGGTAGAGGGCACATTTAGGCCCAAGGGCAAGGTCGATCCAAATTCTTCCACCCCTGGTCTTATCAACTTTAAGCTAGCTAACAAATGGGAGCACCTAACTCTAGGAGAATTTAATTGTTGGTTAGGTTTTGTTAATGATGATGAGTTGAATACCCCTCGTTATAAAAATGCCTTGACTGTTATACCTGCTGTTTTTGATGCTACTGCTGCTTTTCGTGAGCTCACTGGTAAAAATGATATTAAGTATGACACTAAAGGTAGTAAAGCCCATGAAATCCTTGATCCTGCTTTGCGTATCCTACACAGATATCTAGCCCTCACCTTTTCAGCACGATTTGGTTCGTCCGGGCAGCTATCTGTGCAGGAACTTTTCTTTCTATGGTGCATGAAGCACAAACGTAGGGTCAATCTTGGTTTTTGGGTAGCTTCGGGTATTTTGCATGTATTGAATGGTAGTCGTGGGCCTATTTTTGGATCCCTTATCTCCTTGCTTGCTGTAAAAAAGAGAAAGCTTAACCTGTATGATTGTAATCTTTCTGAGCCCCTAGCATTCAAGGATCTGGATATCCGGACCTTGGATGTCATGGGTCATTTATGCATCATAAGGGGTGTTTTGAGTTTTTATCCAGGTTGTGCCCCAGCTTCGGAGAAGGTTTTCGGGACCAAGAATGGTGGCATTTTTGACTACCCAGATCTTTCAGACCCCGCCGCCAATGCCGCGCATCGAGCCCCCGAAGATCAAATGCGCGATGCAGAAGCAGCTAGGCCAGGACAGAATGCAGCAAGTCAATCCTCGACTCCCCTCGTTGTCTATGACCCAACCCAAACGCGGCTGCTCCAACTAATTCTGCGAGAAGTTCAGGCTTTGACGGCTGAAGTTGCTCGCAGGAATTTGCCACCCTAGTAGCCCGCCCCCGAACACTTCAATTTTTCCAGCCCCCGAAAAGGGGCACTGAACAATTTACTACTTTTCGTTTAATTATTTTTATACTAAACTACTTTTTATGATCTCCCCGCATTGAGGACAATGCGCTGCCTAAGTGTGGGGAGGGATATTTGCTATGATTGCATGATTGCATGTTTAAATTCTCGTTTGTTGCATGACTGCATGATTTTTCGGATTTTTCATTTTAGCCATGCTAGGAAATTTTTTTTTCCACTGCCAGTTTTCAAACCCTTGTTCATAACATGCATCTTTTTGCTTTCGATGCACAGAAAAAGCATGACACCCATCGCATCTGCACCTAAGCATGCATTTTTATGGCCTGCTAGCCCTTATATCCATATCTAGACCACGTCGCCAGTAGTCATGATTTGAACCCGCGAGCATACTTGAGCTTCATGCCTGTTATTCTTTGAGCGAAAATGCTTAGCTAGGCACAGTCTAGGTTTGCACTATATCCCTGGGTATAGTCACTGTTAGGACATGGGAAAGCATAGATAGGACGAAAAGCTTCGCATCAATGTCTCTTTGTTTCTCTTCTCCCCCTCTCTCTTTTATTTTCGAGCCCCCAATATTCCCCTTCCTTTCATATTCTTTCCTGACCATTCGTACTTTCTTGATCTTTTTCCTTGGCAGGTGAGGTAGCAATTATTGAGGGTAACGTCGAGGGCTAGACACCCGAAGAGCGCGCAGACAAGTTCAAGTGTGGGGAAGCATGCAAAAGCAAAAAGGCTTCAGAGCAGAAAGCAGAGATCTAGGGCAAGAAGAAGCAGAAAGCCGAAAAAGAAATTCGACGCGTTTCGAGCCCTAGATCATTCCAAAGCTTCGAGCCCCAGGAAAGTTCAAGTGTGGGGAAGCGAAAAAGAAGTCACCATCGATGCAGGAAGCAGACCAAGGGCAAGCACCGAACGAAAAACTAAAAGTCCTATGCCCCAGAGGAAGCAGAGTTTTGTAACTGCTTCGTACCCCCCCCCCCCCCCCTCTTCGGTTCCTTCTATAAAAAAAAAAAAAAAAAAAAAAAAAAAAAAAGAAAAAGAAAAAGAAAAAGAAAAAAAGAGAATAAAAAAGGAGAGGGGTGTTAATCAAGCAGAAAGTGCATCCGCATCCGAAGCCTCCACAGCAAGCAAGTTTTCCTGCCCTCGAAAGGAGACCCCTGTCTAGCCCCCGAAACATCTCGTGCCCTCAGTGAAAGCTGCCTTGCCACTTCGCCTTTTTCCTATGCCAGGGAATCCATCCACGTTATATCTGGTCCTTTCTTTTCTTTCCTTCTTTTCTCCCCTCATTTCTCTTCTATTCATCTCCTACTTCTCTCATCCACATTTCTAGCTCTTCGCACCCTTTTCTTTCTCTTTGCTGATGCGTAGTCTTTACCGATCGTTGATTGCCCATGCATGTGTTCCACAGTACTCGGATTGACCTGCAAACCATATGCCTGTGTTGTGTTATTTGCATTCTTGAGTGATAGCCTAAACACGTATTATATTCTGAGTATGAGTGCAAATACACATCGTTGTGAGGACTGCTGGTGATTAGGTTAGGTATGGGAAAGCCTGGTTGGTAGGGTCGTTATTCTGCCAGCCGGATGCAGGTGCTTTTCTAGGTCTGGATTTGTTTTGTTTTGGGTGTTGCTCGTAGGATGGCGTGCCGATTCTGTGTATTGGGATTTGACTATGTATGTTAATGGATAAGGTGGTTTTCTAATTTTGTCTATGCTCGAGGGCGAGCATAGGGGCAGTGTGGGGATGTATGATAGCATGCTTCACGACCTAGATTTTACCCTCTTTTGTAGCCTTTTCGGGGGCTTCATGTTGCCATTTGACCCTTATTATGATCTTATTTGCAGAATGGCATCAAAAGAGGGAAAAGAGCAAAAAGAAGCAATTTCGGAGCAATTCTGAGGAATTCCAGCTTCAAGACCTAGAAGAGAAGATGCTTTCAAGGCCCCGACGCGAACCAGACCAGTGCGCTGTCTCTAGGTCTCGACAGCTCCGCATCTTCCTCTAAAGAAAGCATCTTTAAAGATCCGCACGGAATCCCATGCGCTTCTAGAAGGCAGCAGCGTGGCAGGAATCCCAGAATATTCCTTTTGCAAGGACATGTGCTGTCACCTCCTCATTGCCCTTATCTATTTTGTCTCCTAGCTAGTATTAGGCTATAAAAGCATAGTGCTAGGGTTTTTGTAAGGACGGCTGGTCCTAAGGATATTTTCTTACATTAATTTCAGCACACATTCTCTTAGGATAATCTCCTCTCTTGAAGAACAGCCTTGATGATTCAGCTCTCCTTTGATTATTAATTAATCCATCGGTTCCTTCTAATCCTTTGCTATTTCCTTTTGTTATTTTATGACTACTTATATCTATTGTTTATATTATAGCATGAGTAGCTAAACACCACCCTTCTTAGTGAAGGGTGTTTAATGGGTTGAAAAGGTTTGGCTAAGAGGTCTAATGCATGCTTAATATATTCTCTTGTTCACATGACTATTTACCGATTTAATTCCATGCTTGCTTATGAAGATTAATGGCTTGATCATCTGTTAGTATGCCTACGTGAGTAACGTCATATTCCAGGGTTATACCTGACGCGAAGCCCTGGAATTGGAGCAGACACCTAGGGGAGGCAGCGCGAGAGGCCTCACCTAGGGGTAAACTGTCATCTAGGGTATGCAATACGAGTCTGACAAACTGAGCTATTGCGCCCTAGATCTGCCTTACCTCTCCTTCATGGGCGTTCAGAGTTTAGCCTCCCTACTTCGAGCCCTAGACAGGCCGGACGGTCAAGGCTGCTTCCTGATGACAAGGGAAGTAGCTGGGAGGATGGCTGAACGTCAAGGTCACCTCATATGTGGAAACGGGGGGTGACTTCTAACAACGAAGGTAAGTAGGGGATGCGGTGTGGAAACGCGGTCCCTATAGCAGGTCTGTACACGAGTCTGGAACATTTTTGCACCAATGACTAGCCAACCTAGAAAACAACCCAAAGGAACACCTTTCGCTAAGATATATTCTCATCTGATTAATATCTCTTTTACTACGTTTCTAGCCCTTGAAGTGTTTACATTTCTTGCCCTGGATTACATTTTGCTTTCATGCCCTAGATAAATACTTTACAATTCTGTTTTGTTAGCTCCCACACTCTGCGTTGGCTAATTTATTAGCCAACATTAAAACCCCCCCCCCAGTGTTATTACAATTCAGTCTGTTGCATATCACCTTGTCATACATCTTCATTAGCAAACCTGTCCTTCTATCTCTGTGGTTCGACCCTGTCTTGCCCCTATACACATTTACTTGTGCATCTAGGCACCAGGAAAATATTAGTATATTTGAGTGACGATCACCCATCCACAATGGAAAACCAATTGTTGAATCCCAAGTCATTCTGGACAGTGACGGATCCAGCATTTGTATTCAGGGGATGTGGGGTTTTGGGACAACGCTCCTGATTTTTTATTGTTGTTGAGTATTTTAAAAGGAAAGCAAGCGAGCTGAACGAAAAATACTTAAGAGTATTTGTATCTGTCACTAAATAACAAATATTTAGATAAACTTAACAAAAAGATAAATAAGAAGACAATATAAAAAAAAAAAAATTATACATTAGAATTCATACAATATACGTACTTTTTACAATTGTTCTCTAGGAGTTTTCATTTTTTGATATCCTTGTATGATTCTCTCATTCTTTACACTATGAAAAAATTCTTTTTCAACTTGATAATGATGTAGATTGGAAATTTGCTCACCTTTCCGTCTTGATATAGATCGATTATTGAGCCCAAAATCCTTTTCTTCCTCCGTTTGGGCTTGGCAAGCCCAAGCCAAGCCCATGACCAACATTTTATTTAAAACCAAAGTCCTTCCCTCTCATCACTATTCATCTTCTTCTTCCTCTAGTCGAACCAGAAGCAACGACAGCGGTAGCACGACTTCACATCATCAATCAATTTTTTTTTTATTGGACCCCTGGCCTAATCTGTCCCTGATTCTGGAATACATTAATGAAACGTGGAAACAAAACCCAATCTTTCATTATTATTTAAATGTTTTTATTAATTCAAGTAATTAAACTCTAAACTCTCCTACTCCTACTCCTACCCCACACTCACATAGTATACCCTAACTACGATATCCACACCTAATAACTAAACTTGATCAAATCTCGTATAAAATTATAACTAATAACATATAGAATTAGTAATTAGTAAATTCATTAATTGTCTGCATATTTTCGTTTACAATTACATATTAATTAATTTGAAAATAAATAATTTTTTAAACCCACACTCTATACCTACTCGAAAACTCATACCCTAAACCTAAATTTCATATCCATACCCTAAATTTTATACCTCAAACATAATCGTGTATATATAACTCAATATATGAAATCACTAATTTTTTATAAAGTTATCTGAAAGAAAAGCCTTGGTATCCTGAAGAAGCTTTACATCGTTCGTAGCCAGCAAAATGTCATCCACATACAGCTATAGAAATACAAACCTACTCCCACTGAACTTATGGTACAGACAATCCTCCACAGTGTTTACTTCGAAACCGTATGAAGTAATAACGCGATGGAACTTTAAGTACCATTGACGAGAAGTTTGCTTAAGCCCATAGATAGATTTCTTTAATCTACAAACCAGTTGACTATCCTCGTTAGAGGATGAACCCTCTGGTTGCTTCATGTAGATTTATTCCTCAAGATCCCCATTGAGGAAGGCAGTCTTTACATCCATCTGATGTAGCTCAAGATCAAAATACGCCACCAAGGCCATCATAGTCCTAAAAGAGTCATTCGATGAAACTGGAGAGAAGGTCTCTTTATAGTATATTCCTTCCTTTTGGGTGAATCCTTTCACAACAAGACGTGCCTTGTACCTCTCTATATTGCCTTGAAAATCCCTTTTGATTTTGAAAACCCATTTACAACCTATCGGTTTCAGATTCTTAGGCAATGGTACAAGCTCCCAAACGTCATTGTCCTTCATGGATTGGAATTCATCCGACATGGCTTGTATCCACTTTTGAGCATCATAACAACCAATGGCTTCTTTGAAGGTGAGCGGGTCATCCTCCAAAGAGTCAATAGTCTCCTCATGTTCTTGCAGAAATGCGATATAATCATCTGAAATCGCATTTCTTCTCACTCTAGTGGACCTCCTGAGTGGCATATCTCCTTGGTTCTCAACCATCTGAGGGTGTTAAGTTTGATCCAGTTGTGGATCGTCATGGAATTCTTGATGATCCTCAAGTATAACCTGTGGATCGTGTCCTGTAGGAAGACTAATGATGTCGTTTCTTGCCTGCTGAGGGACAAAAATAGGAATATGAACAATGAGCTCATCCTGACCCTCAGGAACCGCATGAGGAAGTACAACTGAATCTTCCTCCAAACTGACATTTGACCTTCTATCTTCCCCTCCAAACTCAACATCCTCAAAGAACCGAGCATTTCCCGTCTCAAAAAATGTTCTAGTAGGGTTGTAAAACTTATACCCCCGTGGCCTCTCCGAATATCCAACAAAATAACAACTAACAGTTCTTAAGTCCAGTTTTCTTTCATCAGGCCTATAAGGCCTTGCCTCTGCTAGACATCCCCAAACCTTTAAATGCTTTAAGACAGGCTTTCGGCCAGTCCATAACTCATATGGGGTTCTGTTAGTCACTTTAGTTGGTACTCTATTGAGAATGTAAACTGTATTTTTCAAGGCATCTCCCCAGAGTGATATAGGTAAGGTGGTATTGGCAATCATACTCCTCACCATGTCCTTAAGGGTACGGTTCCTCCTTTCAGCTACACCATTCATGGTCAGAGACCCCGACATGGTGTACTGTGGAACTATCCCACACTCATCGAGAAACTGAGCAAATGACCCAGGACGTTGTTCACCTGATCCATCATCTCGACCGTAGTATTCACCACCACGATCTGATCTGACAACTTTAATAGTCTTTCTGAGTTGATTTTCAACTTCGGCCTTAAAAGACTTGAAAGCATCTAATGCCTCAGACTTTTCCTTTAAAAGGTATAGATATCTGTATCGAGAGAAATCATCTATAAAACTGATAAAGTATCATTGACCATTCCAGGATGTCGTAGGGAATGGACCACAAATGTCTGTATGTATCAGTTTTAGAGTTTCTGTACATCTCTCGGCCTCAAACCTCCTTTTGTCTGTAGTTTTGCCCTTTATGCACTCAATACAAACCTGTTGGTCTGTATGATCCAGTGCTTCGAGGATTCCATCTGACACAAGTCGGTATATTCTCCTTGCAGAGATATGACCTAACCGTCTGTGCCACAACCTGAATGAATCCTCAGTTGGCAATTTACGCTTAATCCCTCTAGACTCGCTAACATAACATTCATTATTGCTGTCAACCGTATGCAATAAATATAAGTTATCAGAATCAATCAATGCACCGGTTCCAACCAGAGTAGAGTTAAAATAAAGGAGACTTTTATGATTTCTGAATCTGATATCATAACCTTTCTTGTCCAACAAGGAAACAAAAATCAGATTCCGTCGAAAAGATGGTACATACAAAGTCTCTGTTAACTTTAATAGATAACCAGTACTGATTGCATTGCATTTCATCATATTTTATTGTCCATTTACTAGTTTATTTGGACAGTAAACCTACTGAATTACCCTTGATTTCCCCTATTCTTTGCAGTTCTGGTCTATTGGCAAAATATTGAAGTTTCCGATTTGGATAGCTGGAGCTGATTTTCCTGTCTTGGCCTAGACTTCGGCCAAGACACGTTCCCATCTCAAGCAGCGCACCAGTCAGATCGTCTTGGCCTAGACTTCGGCCAAGACTCTTTTCGCGGTACAAGACAGTTGGGAAGTTGCATTGGCACCCTTTTGGGCTTCGCTTCGCGTCGGCCTTGGCTGCTGGCAGGCCCCTTCTATTCACAAATCCAGAGGGATCTGAAGCCTATCTTTTGAAGAATCCTAAGGGATCTCCCTCTTTTGTATTTGCGATTTTATTTCCAATTTCAAACAATTTATTGTTACAATCTTTTTAGAGATTTTCTAGGAAGTTTAGTTGAAGTAGGACAGAGGAGTTTTAGGGCTATTTAGCCAAACATTGTTCCTCCTCTGTCCGCATCAGATCCCGACCTTCTTCTTCTCTTTTCTTCTTCTTTGACATTGTTGAACTTCGCTCCGGATTTTATTTAAATCTCGGATTTATTATTTATGCAAAAATATATATTGTCTTTTTTATTATGAGTATGATTAACTAAACACCTATTCTTGGTAAGGGCTGATGAGCTGAAGTTCTTATGCATTCGTGAGATTAAACCGTGCTTTATAATCTCTTACTTGTATTTATTTATTTCTTAAGCTTAATTCATCGCTTACTCACTAGAGACAAGGTTTGATCATCCTTGCACTCTAGTAGAGAAGAGTTGTAGCCAGTCTAGATGGAAAGGGAGCACCCGTCGGCTAGACAAAGTAGGCAACTAGTCTCGAGCTAGACTAGAAGAAATAAGCAATCTAGGTCAAGACCAGATTGACAACCTAGGATCTCCATAGGGAGATACCTTGGCCTAGGTACTGTCTTCCCCTATACCATTGAGGAAGCGAACAGCCATTCAAGACAGCAGTCAAACGGATAAACCCTTTAACCAGCAAGGTGTCCCTTGGCTAGGATTATCAGGAAAGAGAGCACCCGCCAGGTAATTTGAAGAGGAGGGAAGACAGGAGTGAACAGGAGCACCTCCACTCTATAGCAGTACTATAAGCAAAGAGATGAATACATTTGAATCCATGATCGAAGCAAAAGAACAAAGCTCTCACATCGCCCTTACCTAGAATTTCCTTTTATCGGATTTACAACAATCTTGACCCCAGTCTTGACCAAGACTTTGGCCAATACTATTTTAAACTGTTTTCACTTCTTTCCGTTTTGTCTTCAGTTTCAGATTCTACCCAACCAAAACTCAGTGACGAGGAAGTCAACCCAAGAATTACATTTCCTAGAGGTCTCTGTGGACGATCCTCTTACCATCATCTACAAACTCTTGTAGACAGTGATAAGTTGTATTTCTACCCCCAATTCCATACCTATTTCACTATTATATTTGACGTGTTCGACGCACGATCAAATTTTAGCGCCGTTGCCGGGGATCTCTAACGGTATTTGTAGTTTTTGTTTTATTTTTTATTTTATGACAGTTGATGACCAGGTCCTCAAGTAGAGAACAAGATTTGTTACCTTGCAATCCCAATCTCACCCGGACCGAAGCACAACTTAGGAGGCAAGCTCGACTAAGAGTAGCCCAAGAGGAAAGAGGATCAGAAGCCTCTAGTTCTGAAACAGATCGCAGTCCTGACCACGATCTTGGCCTAGATTCAGACCAAGACGAACTCTTTGGTCTAGACATGGCAGAAAATCAGCAAGAACCCACAATGAGGGAGCTGAACAAATCATCAGAGCAGGAAACCTTTTCCTGCATCGCTTTACCGCCAGTGGCAAATGATTGGTCGATCAAGACCAACATGGTGGCCAACCTTCCTAGGTTTTACGGTCATACAAACGAAAACCCATTCAAACACTTGAGGAATTTACACGTCCAGTGTGATATGATGAAGCCAGCAGGTGTGAGCATGGAGAGAGCGAAGCTAAAAGCCTTCCCTTGTTCTCTTGAGGGGGCTGCGCAGAATTGGTTCTACATCCTACCTCACAATACAGTCAACACCTGGGCCGAGATGTCCACCCTATTCCTCAATAAATACTGGAATGCAACAAAAGCAAGGTCGGCTAGAAAAAATATGGCTGCCATCCAGCAAAGGAACAATGAGGGAATGAGCGAATATCACCAGCGGTTCAAGGAATTGCAAGAAGTTTGTCCTACACATGCAGTTACGGATCAGACCATGATCCAATATTTCTATGATGGAATGCTCCTACCTATAAAAGAAAAGGTTGATTCAGCAGTGGGTGGAGCATTGCAAGACTTGACTGTAACGAGAGCCAAGCTTCTACTTCAGACCATGGCAGACAACTGCCAAAATAATACTTCTTCTGAAAGAAACTCTACCCCTTCTAGTCTTTGTTCTATAGATGTTGAACAAAAATTGGCTGAACTAACTGACATGGTAAAGAATATTTCTGTCAATATTTCAGGTGCAATGGCCACAGGGAATCCTAGCCAAGAGCAGGTAGCCTCTGTTTGTGGAATCTGCCAACAGCAGGATCATCAAACAAACAATTGCTACATGGTGCAACACCCTCCTGATGAAGTAACACAAGTAAATGCAGTCTATGGTCAAAACCAAGGAAGTATGCAAAACTTCCCACAAGGGAGTAATCAGTACTCATGGAGAGCACATCCAAACTTTAGGTGGAGAGATCCAATCCCTCCAAACCAGAACCCAAACCAAAATGCACCTCAGCAGCAACAACAACCTAACTTCCAAAACTTCATCCCTCGTCCTTCACACCTTAATCCTGGCCAACCTCCTGGGCAAGCCGCCATACCTCAACTGCCGCCAGCACCTCAGCCTTTGCAACTTACTGGGCCATCTATGGAGGACACCATCAAAAATTTGATGGAAATGCAGAAGAACCTGATGCAATCAACTCAATCTACTTTGGCTGAAATGTAAAAGCAGATTAATCAGATGGCAAATCAAGGGAAATTGCCTTCCACAACCGTAGATAATCCAAAACACAATGTTAGTGCCATTAGTTTGAGGAGTGGAGCTGTGTTACTAGAGAGGGAAGGAGCAAAAACAGACGAGGAGTTGCGAAAAATCCAGTCGGAGGGCCTGGATGAAGATGAGGAAGAGGAAGCTGAAGCAGAAGTAGTCTTGACCAAGACATAGGTCAATACTGAAGTTATCGCAGGACCAGAAAAAGCAGAACCTGTCTTGGCCAAGCCTCAGGCCAAGACTGACCAGAAGGAAGAAATTATAGAAATTCCTCCACCATTCCCTCCTAGATCTTCGAAGGAGAAGATGGAAGATGAAAAGAGAGACTTTATGGCAGTTTTCGGAAAAATAGCTGTGAATATTCCTATGTTGGACTTAATTGCAAAAGTCCCCTCTTATGCTAAATTTCTTAAGGAACTGTGCACCAATAAAAAGAAGATTGCAGGTGTAGAGAGGGTAAATTTAGCACACAATGTCTTGGCAGTACAACAGCTTCCAGAGAAGTGCAAGGATCAAGGGACCTTCACAATTCCGTGTCAAATAGGGAACAAAATCATTGAGAAAGCTCTTTGTGACTTAGGGGCTGACATCAATGTGATGTCCCTAAGTGAGTTTGAGACCTTGAAGATAGGGACAATGAAGGAGACCGACTTGGTAATTCAGCTAGCCGATCGAACTATCATCAGACCAAAAGGAGTGGTGACTGATGTCTTGGTAATGGTAAATGATTTTATTTATCCAGTGGATTTTTATATAGTTGAAATGAATGTTCAACTTCCCTCTTGTACCACTGATATTGTATTGGGAAGACCATTCCTAAGGACGTCTAAAGCAAAAATTGATTGCTATGAGGGAAGCATAATTCTAGAATTTTGTGGAAGGACAATTAAATTCAGCATTACTGAGGCTATAAAACATCCTAATGATTTACATTGTGTTAATTTTCTTGATGTTTTAGATCCGATTACTAAAGAAATCACTGACATTTATATTAACGACCCCCTTGAGTATGTTTTAAGCAGGGAAATTTCCACTCAAACACTGGAAGAATTAGAGGAAATGACTGGAGATCAGAAGGAACTCCAAGAAATTGTGGACAGTTTGGCCGATCAGGAAGATACAGATTTGATCTTGGCCTCGAGCTTGGTCAAGACGTCGGCCAAGACTGCCAACAAAAGAAGGAAAATAGTTAGTTGTCAATATGTGCAGCCATCGGTTCCTAAATTTCTGCCTTCTATTGTGCAGGCACCACTGTTGGAACTGAAAGCTCTGCCAGACCATTTGAAGTACGCCTATCTAGGCCTAGACAACACCCTACCCGTTATAATTTCAGCCAAATTAACGGAAGATGAAGAAGAAAAATTGGTGGCAGTCTTGAAGATGTACAAAGAAGCCATTGGTTGGACCATGGTAGACATCAAAGGGATATCGGCCAACATATGTACCCACAAAATACATGTGGAAGGGGATAAGAAACCTATTCGGCAACCCCAGAGGAGATTAAACCTTCCGATGATGGAAGTAGTTAAAAAAGAAATAATTAAGTTGCTTGATTCGGGTGTAATTTATCCTATTTCAGATAGTAATTGGGTGACCCATGTATAGGTAGTCCCAAAGAAAACAGGGATTACAGTCATCGAAGGAGAAGATGGAGCCCAAAGGACAACAAGGATCCAAAACGGATGGAGGGTATGCATTGACTACCGAAGACTGAATCAAGTCACTCGGAAGGATCATTTCCCATTACCGTTTATCGACCAAATGGTAGAGAGACTCACTGGGAAGTCTCACTACTGCTTCTTGGACGGATACTCGGGGTTTCATCAAATCCCCGTTGCACCCGAAGACCAAGAAAAGACGACGTTCACTTGTCCATTTGGGACGTTCGCCTACAAACGCATGCCATTTGGGCTGTGTAATGCGCCTGCCACCTTTCAAAGGTGCATGGTAAGTATATTTTCTGAATATGTAGAGAAGAGCATCGAGGTGTTCATGGATGATTTTACCGTTTACGGTAACAATTTCGAACAATGTCTACATAATTTAGAAAATATTTTAAAGAGATGTGTTGATACTTGTCTAGTCCTAAACTTTGAAAAATGTCATTTTATGGTAGACCAAGGAATTGTCCTTGGCCATGTGATTTCAAAGAAAGGCATTGAAGTAGATCAAGCGAAAATTGACATTATTAAGAACTTGCCTTACCCCTCATGCTTGCGTGAGGTTAGGAGCTTTCTTGGACATGCAGGTTTCTATCGCAGGTTCATAAAAGAATTCTCGAAGGTAGCTGAACCGATGTGTAAGTTGCTTCAAAAGGAGGTAGAGTTTGACTTCAATAAGGCATGTCAAAAGTCATTCGATGAGTTGAAGGAGCGACTAACCTCAGCTCCGATCATCCAAGCACCGGACTGGAGCTTGCCATTCGAGCTGATGTGTGACGCAAGTGACGCTGCTGTGGGAGCCGTTCTTGGGCAGAAGAAAGGGAAAGATCCGCATGTGATCTATTATGCATCAAAAATGCTAGATGATGCCCAACGAAATTATACCACTACTGAAAAAGAACTTTTTGCAATAGTTTTTGCCTTGGAGAAATTTAGTTCTTACTTATTGGGGATTAAAATTATTGTATTTTCAGACCATGCGGCATTAAAATACCTCTTGGTCAAGCATGAGGCCAAGCCTAGACTAATCCGATGGATTCTTCTCTTACAGGAACACAATCTGAAAATTAAGGACAAGAGCGGCAGGGAAAACCTTGTGGCAGACCACCTGAGCCGCTGCCTAGCAGAAGGAGATCTGGAGCCAGTAAGAGCAGAATTTCCTGATGAAAAACTCTTTTCAGTCTCACTGTCTAGCCCGGAGTCTAGGCCAAGACCTCCGCCAAGCCCTCGACCATGGTATGCTGAAATTGCGAACTACCTTGCAACAGGTAAACACTATGGATATATGACTACCTATGAGAGAGTAAAGGTCAAACATGACAGTAAGTATTATGTCTGGGATGACCCTTATTTATGGAAAATAGGTACTGATCAATTATTAAGGAGGTGTGTCCCTCAAAACGAGACTTCATCTATTTTGACTTTTTGTCATTCTCAAGCGTGTGGAGGCCATTTTGGAGCTAGAAGAACAGCTCTAAAGGTCTTAGAGGCCGGTTTTTATTGGCCTAATATTTTTCAGGACAGTTACTTGTTTTGTAAAACATGTCCTGCTTGTCAAAAAGTAGGGAATATTAGTTCCCGAAATGAAATGCCTATGAACTTTATTCTTTCTTGTGAAATTTTTGATTTATGGGGCATAGATTTTATGGGACCCTTCCCTACTTCTTTTGGAAATAGATATATTCTCTTGGCTGTAGATTATGTATCTAAATGGATAGAGGCGAAAGCTACCAAGAATGATGATGCTAGGACTGTTATTTCCTTCATTAAATCTAACATATTGAACAGATTTGGAATTCCTCGTGGGATCATTAGTGATCGAGGAACACACTTCTGCAACAAGATTTTGTCTTCCCTTTTCAGGAAATATGGCATCACACACAGGGTATCCACAGCCTATCATCCTCAATCGAACGGCCAAGCTGAAGTTTCGAATAGAGAGGTGAAATCTATCTTGGCCAAGACAGTAGGCCTAAACAGACGCGATTGGAGCCAGCGGTTAGATGACGCGTTGTGGGCCTGCAGAACGGCCTACAAAGGTCCAATTGGGATGAAACCTTACAAGTTAGTCTACGGGAAGGCGTGCCACTTGCTAGTGGGGTTGCAACACAAGGCGTATTGGGCCATACGAAAGTGCAATTTGAGTTATGACCAAGCTGGACAAGAGAGAAAGTTACAACTCCACGAGCTAGAGGAGTTGCGAGAGCAAGCCTATGACAATCAGCTGATTGTCAAGATCAGAATGAAAGCTTACCATGACAAGAGAATTGTTGGGAAACCTCTCCACACAGGGGAGAAGGTTCTCCTTTATAATTCCCGTTTTAAATTATTCCCTGGAAAACTAAAAACAAAATGGGAAGGCCCTTTTGTTATTACTAATATTTACCCACATGATGCAGTAGATATTAGAAATGAGAAAACAGGTGCCGAACTCAAAGTGAATGGACAAAGATTGAAGCCATTCTTCGAAAGTTTCCAGGAAGGAAAGATTTCTGAAAAGGTGGAGGTGCCACCTGTTGACACATGATGAAAATTCTGAGTCAAGCCTAGGACTTTAAATAAGGGCGCTACAAGGGAGGCAACCCTTGCTTCCTCAACTTATGAATACTTATTTATTTTCACCATTATTTTTATTTTTATTTTTTATTTTATTCCCTATACCCCTTTTTGTTATTATTATTATTTTTATTCTAATATTTAATTTCTTTTCATTTTATTTATTGAGAATTTTTGCTCCCTCTGATTTCTTTGGGTTTCTATTTTGTTTCTGGTTATTTGCAGAAAATTAAGTGTGGGGAATTTGAAGAAGGTTGGCCAAGAGCTTGGCCAAGCCTTTGGGCTAGATTGTTTTGCATCAGAGCCGAATTTTCCTAGTTAGTGGGACACGTGGCAGCGCAGTCTTTTTGAGGCTTTTAATTGCTTTTTGAACGGACAAATCCAAAAAGTAATTAAATGGAATTTATGGGAAACGTGGGAAAATCAAACCACCACCTCTGTGTATTCCCCTCCCACTCTGACACTACTTACCCACGTAAACCAACAAATCCGCCCTCTCACCTGAGCTAAAAAGCAACAACCCCTTCTCCTTCTTCTTCCCCAAATCGCACGCACATCTCAAAAGCCTAGAACTCAAAACCCACCATTCTCAATCCTCACAACTATGAGCCCGCCGAAGCAGAGCCTACCCTCTGACATTCCCGAGGCTAGCAACGATCTCCGTGGCACTCTGCCGCCTGCCTTCCCGATCGACGGCATCTCAACCGCGAGATGACTGCTGGAAACACTCGAGAACGATGATTCAATGTCCTCAGAGGATGATTTGCCTGAGGAATCGAATGAGAGTGTCAAGGGAGTCGACCGTGCCGTGGTCGTGAGCGATGAGGACTCCGATGAAGTCCCCCTTGCGAAAATGATGCGTCCCTCTGCTCCCGCGTCAACTGGAGAGAGGGACAGCCGGCGAGAGAGCAGGCTGTTGAAGAAGATGGCAGCCGCCGGAGCATCAAACCCAGCTCCGACTACCACTGCGGCCCCAAAACCTAAGCCCGCCGTCGCCGCTGTTGTACCCCCACCACCACCTCCGGCGAAGAAACCTACCACCACTGCACCACCAAAGAAATTCGGGCGCATCAAGCAGGTAGCCCACAAGAACACGCCGCCAAAGAAGCCGGCAAAGATCCCAGACCGATCACCACCACCCCCAAACCCTAAGAAAGGCAAAACCACAGCCGACCCATCCTCAGCCAAAAGCAAAGGCAAACAGCAGGTGATTGAGGAAGTTGCTAGTGAGGATGATGAAGACGTTTCAGTCTTGGCCAAGCCTCCGGCCAAGACTGCTAAGGTAACTTCTCTTCCTCCCCTGCACACACTCAGAGGCTGGTTGAAATTTGACACACCAGACCTCAAGGCCAAATTGCGTGATTTCCATTCCTGTGACATTCCTGCATATGCTAGATTAGAGTTTGATTTTCTTGATGCTATGGGACTATGAAATAGAATTAGGGAGTTTGTGTTTGCTATTGGTTGGGTCCCTTTTATGTCCATTGATTGCGATGCCTACACTGAATTGTGCTTAGAGTTTCACACATCTTTCTGGTTTGACGAGGAAACTTTGTATGTTAAGGGTAGAGACAAACCTGATTTAGCTGCTGAGGATGTGATTAACTTTCGGTTGTGTGATAAATGGAGTCACTTGTCTGTTAATGCTTTCAATTCTTTGTTAGGATTTGCATATAGTGATGAGGCCATTTTTTACTATCCCACTGATTGGGATAGTAATGTTGCATTTAGAGAGATCACTGGTGATCCGGGTGCAAAGTTTGATAGGAATTCTAAGGCACATGCTATTCTGAACCCTGCGCTTAGGATGCTCCATAGAGCCTTGTCTATTAACCTTTCGGGGAAGACAAAGGTTTCTGGGAATTTAGCCAAGTCTGAACTGTTTTTGCTTTGATGTATTTTGCACCAGAAAAAAGTCAACTTAGGCTTATATTTGGTTCAAGTGTTGCATGCCCGTGAGTCTAAAACTAAACTGATTTTTGGGTCCTTGATTACTTGGCTTGTTATTCAAACTGCTGGTCTTGATTTGTCTGCTGCTGATTTACATAAGTGTTGCTCCCCCAAAATTCTAGATTTTAGATCCTTCGACCAAATGGGACACTTCCATTTGGACGGAGAGTTTGTTGCTTGTAATACAGGTTTTACGCCAGTTTTGGAGCACATTTTCTCGAAGAAAAATGCAGGGAAATACAAGTTACGTCCAGTACAAATTCCAGGGGAGCCAGCAGAGGACAATGTTGCTCAGGATCTAGGCCAAGACGCAGGCCAAGACACTACCATTCCTGACGTTGCAGCTGATCTAGGCCAAGACGCTGGCCAAGAACCTCCTGCTAGTAACACCAATGAGCCTCCAACATGGGCCAGGGAATTTCAAGCTCGCCAGCTGCTCATCCTTGAGCAGCAGAAGATTATCCTGGATCGTCTTGGCCAAGACAAGCCCCAAGACAAAACACAAGACCCTTCATCCGCATCCACCAGTACAGAGGTGCCTCGTTGGGCCCAAATACTAAATGACCGACAAGATGTCCTCCTCGAGCAGATGAAACTCACCAGGACCAACGTTCTCCACGTCTATCAACATCTGCAGGGCCACATGACGATCCTCAAAGCTCTATACGACAATTTGAGCTTTGATAGCGAGTCCTCTGATGAAGAGGATGATCCCAAACCCCCAGCACCGCCAGCATGGACACCACATTCATCTGTGCCCCCGCCTGCTCCAAGAGATCCCAAGCCAAAAGACCTTCCAGACCAGAGTCTAGGCCAAGCTTCTGGCCAAGACACCCAGCCTCCAGCAGCTTAAGCTGCTTTTGCCCCTAGGTCGTTTCTTTCTTTTCTTTCTCATTTTCTGTCTTTTATTTTCTTTCTCTCCACACAATGAGGACATTGTGTCTTTTAAGTGTGGGGAGGGTGCTTTAATTTCTAGATTTAATATCTGTTTTGTGACTGTTGTGAATACTGTCTGATGTGTGTCATTTTGAGTCAATTTTTTGCGTTTTAAGTTTTCTTTCTACATTAGTTTGTCCAGTTTTGAGTCTGCTGTTTGCATGATTTTTATTTTTGTATTCTCCTTGCATGTTTGAGTCTGTTTTGTTGAGTGCTCACCAGGAAATCCAGATTTTTGCCTAGGCTGTTTAGTGTACAACCGAAACCACATTTAGACACTTGTTTAGGCGAAATAATGTTATAGTAACAGGGAAGCGAATGAGTGTAACTAGATCAATGCCTGAGTGTCATATACTCTAATGGTTCCCAAACATTTACTATCCACATGGTCGTAAGGACAATTAGCTAAAACTTCAACTCTCATTAGGGTAACTAGGTTAGCTGCCAAATGATTTGAGTGTGCTGTTCTATCCGAAGTAAGTGTGAGACAGTAAAAAGGTGTTGGAACGTCATAGGACAGACATAGCAAAGGTGGAAGTTCCAGCAGAAAAGAACAAGCTCTGTCTATGTGTTGTGTCTGTAAAAATACAAAGGACACTTAGTATGCCTAAATAAAATAAATAAAAGAAAGTTATCACAAGGGCATAGAAACATTTTGAGAGAAATCTTCCAAAGTGATTCAAATGACACCAGTCTTTAGGCACTTTGGGATAGATGTCACATGGTGGGACTCAAATCAGTGGTAAGCCTAGTTGCCCTATACTTTATCATAATATCTTGCGAGGTGTCTTGATACCATGTGGATGGGGTATGTTTAGGGTATTGAATTGTCCTTGTTAGTCTAGCATTAGGTCAGCTAGACAAGTGTCTTGGTGATTTCAGTTGTACAGTGAGCAGCCGAAGGAGGAAATCTGGAAACCCTGGTGTCGTTTGTTTATGTTTTTGATGTGTTTTTAATTTTCTTTTCGTTTGAGTCTGTATGCTTAGGGGCAAGCATAGTTTAAGTGTGGGGAATTTGATTGCATTGTATTTCATCATGTTTTATTGTCCATTTACTAGTTTATTTGGATAATAAACCTACTGAATTACCCTTGATTTCCCCTATTCTTTGCAGTTCTGGTCTGTTGGCAAAATATTGAAGTTTCCGATTTGGATAGCTGGAGCTGATTTTCCTGTCTTGGCTTAGACTTCGGCCAAGACACGTTCGCATCTCAAGCAGCACACCAGTCAGATAGTCTTGGCCTAGACTTCGGCCAAGACTCTTTTCGCGGTACAAGACAGTTGGGAAGTTGCGTTGGCACCCTTTTGGGCTTCGCTTCGCGTGGGCCTTGGCTGCTGGCAGGCCGCTTCTATTCGCAAATTCAGAGGGATCTGAAGCCTATCTTTTGAAGAATCCTAAGGGATCTCCCTCTTTTGTATTTGCGATTTTATTTCCAATTTCAAACAATTTATTGTTACAATCTTTTTAGAGATTTTCTAGGAAGTTTAGTTGAAGTAGGACAGAGGAGTTTTAGGGCTATTTAGCCAAACATTGTTCCTCCTCTGTCCGCATCAGATTCCGACCTTCTTCTTCTCTTTTCTTCTTCTTTGACATTGTTGAACTTCGCTCCGGATTTTATTTAAATCTCGGATTTATTATTTATGCAAAAATATATATTGTCTTTTTTATTATGAGTATGATTAACTAAACACCTATTCTTGGTAAGGGCTGATGAGCTGAAGTTCTTATGCATTCGTGAGATTAAACCGTGCTTTATAATCTCTTACTTGTATTTATTTATTTCTTAAGCTTAATTCATCGCTTACTCACTAGAGACAAGGTTTGATCATCCTTGCACACTAGTAGAGAAGAGTTGTAGCCAGTCTAGACGGAAAGGGAGCACCCGTCGGCTAGACAAAGTAGGCAACTAGTCTCGAGCTAGACTAGAAGAAATAAGCAATCTAGGTCAAGACCAGATTGACAACCTAGGATCTCCATAGGGAGATACCTTGGCTTAGGTACTGTCTTCCCCTATACCATTGAGGAAGCGAACAGCCATTCAAGACAGCAGTCAAACGGATAAACCCTTTAACCAGCAAGGTGTCCCTTGGCTAGGATTATCAGGAAAGGGAGCACCCGCCAGGTAATTTGAAGAGGAGGGAAGACAGGAGTGAACAGGAGCACCTCCACTCTATAGCAGTACTATAAGCAAAGAGATGAATACATTTGAATCCATGATCGAAGCAAAAGAACAAAGCTCTCACATCGCCCTTACCTGGAATTTCCTTTTATCAGATTTACAACAATCTTGACCCCAGTCTTGACCAAGACTTTGGCCAATACTATTTTAAACTGTTTTCACTTCTTTCCGTTTTGTCTTCAGTTTCAGATTCTACCCAACCAAAACTCAGTGACGAGGAAGTCAACCCAAGAATTACATTTCCTAGAGGTCTGATAACGCGCTTGTCGAGGGCACGATCAAACAAATTATTACAACTTATCACATGCAACAAAATAGATTGAAGACAGTGGCAAGAGGATCGATCCACAGAGATTGGTGAAGACTTACACTAGACAAGGCCAGATTATAAAATAAAACAATAAAAGAAACAAAACAGAATTCAAGGTCTTGAATGTATTCGGGGGACAAAGACACAAAAAGTAACAATCAGGGGGGGTTTTACTTGACCAAACGAGTTGGTCAAGAGAGATTTGGAGCTAACAAGTTTATCTAAGAAAGCAAGGTTCGGGGTCCCGAATGTCACGTTCGGGGTCCCGAATGGTAAAAAAGAACCAAGCAGTAAATCAGGTCAAGAACGATAAAACAGAAGGTAATAACCACAAATAATCAGATGAAGAAGGATTCTTAGCAAAGGCATTCTTGGGTTGCATTCGGGACCAGATCGTCATCAGCTCAAGGGTATTCTATTCAAGACGTCATAGAAATGACATGGGGACCAGATTCCTCGGATATCCCCTACTTTTCTCTTAAGAGAAACTACCCCCCGTTTCCACATATGAGGTAGTCTTGACGGTTTGCCATCCCTCCAGGCACGAATGCGGGAGGGTCATACTCAAACTGCCCATGAAGCTAAGAAAAGACAGATCTAGAGCTAAAAGTCCCTCAGTTTGTCAGGCTCATGACCTCGCTCTAATCAACTACCCACCCTATCTATTCGAGACCACTTCAGCGCAGTCAAGACTAAACAGATGCCTACTTGTTCCATGCAATTTTCCTTCCGTATTCATCACATAAATGGCAGCATTTACACAAGATAATAATCAATTGATCAGACCTCAAATTAAATCATGCAAAGATGTAATTAAAACGATGAATAATTGAATATAGCATCAAGAATGTATTAAGCACATTAAGGCCTCGAATCTGCCCTTGCAACCCTTGAATCAGCCTTGCTAAGAACTAAAGATTTAGCTACTCATGCTTGGAAATGGACGATTAATAATTAAAGAAAGCATAACAAAATAAATAAATAGATTAAGGGAAGAAAACTTGTTACTAAAAATCCGTTTGAAGCCCGGCGGCAAGGTTGAAGGTGCTAACAAGAACTAGAGAGAGAAACTAGAGAGAAGTCTAAGAAAACTAAAACTACATGATCATGGATAATCCAAGATATCCTAAACTACTCTTAGATGCCCTTTATATAGTAGAGCTCTTAGCACAAAATATCTTCAGCCTAAAACTAGGGACAAAATGCATTAATTGAAAGCCTAAGAAAGTGGATCCATGCTCCTTAAAGCACAAAGCTGAAAAAGCATAAAGCTGTCTGATTTTTCCAGCTTTGGGCAGGTCTGGACTGGGCTCAAGGGCTGACTTGGTCAGAGCAGTAGGTATTTGGTGGTCAGTGCAGACTGCAGGAACAGTGTCAAAGGAGGCACATGGAAGCTCTGGCGAGATGACACGTGGAAATGTCATTCTTCGTCCTTCGGGGTCCCGAATGGTGAATCCGATTCGGGACCTTGAACGCTGGTTCGGACTCGGGACCTCGACTCTGGGTCTTGAAGCTCAAAACTACACAAAATGCCCCAAAAATGCATCTTTTCGCATAAACTCCCATTTTAGGCCTAAATCTGCAAAAGTAATGAAAACAAGGGTAAATTAGCAGAATCATGCTTTAAATGGGTGAGAAAATGGGGAGAAAATCGTGCATAAAAACATGCTATCAAGGTCTCTGTGGACGATCCTCTTACCATCATCTACAAACTCTTGTAGACAGTGATAAGTTGTATTTCTACCCCCAATTCCATACCTATTTCACTATTATATTTGACGTCTTCGACGCGCGATCAAGTACATAGGATTAACTCATAAGTAGCGATGCCCTCAACCAGTACTGGATCACCTGTACCCATATAGAGAAACCTCTCACTTTCCATGGGCTTCCGGTACGTTCTGTACCCCTGAAAAGAAACACTTATATGTTTAGTGGTTCCTGTATCTAACCACCAAGTGTTCTTAGGCACAGAAACTAAAAGGGATTCTGTACTGACAAGAGACAAGGATATACCTTTTTTTTCACGCCAAGTTTTATACTTGATGCAGTCCTTCTTTAAGTGGCCTGCCTTATTACAGAAAAAACATTTTATTCCCTTATGCTCAGTATTTGAGCCTTTATGTTTCTTCTGAAAATCAGACCCTGCAGTCTCTTTACCTTTCCTCTTCTTAAAACTAGATGAAAAGGCAGTTGCCAGATGAGCACTGTCCAATGAAACGTGTCTCAATCTGTCCTGTTCCTGAACCAGATGAACAGTCAGCTGATCAATTGTCCATTTCTTTTCTTGACAATTGTAACTCACCTCAAATTGACTATACTGAAGTGGTAGAGAAGTAAGCACATGATGTACCAGATAATCATCCGGCAAACCAACTTTAAGTGCCTTCAACTTCTCAGCCAGATTGTTAATTTCTTGAACATGCTCCCGTATGTCCCTATCACCCCTGAACTTTATGGTCGAGAATTTGCGAATGGTATCGCTAATCTCAGCCTTCTCTGTATGGGTATAGCGACTAGCTAAGATCTCTAAGATCTTACTGGCACTCTGTTCCTTTTCCAATGTACTCTGAATGGACATAGGGACAGCACTGAGTATGACCAAACGGCAAGCTCTATTTGATTGTTGTCAGTCCTCAAAAGCCTGGAGTCCCTTATCAGAACTTTGAGGGTCTGGTACCTTAGGACAATCCTTACAGAGCGCCAGATCCTTATTCATACAACACAGTGTTGTCTCTACCTTTCTCTTCCATAACTTGAAGTTGCTGGAAGATAACAGTGGTACACTGTTTAGATTGGCAAATACCGAACTTGTTGAGTTCATGTCTGAAAGAACACAACATTTAATCAGCTCACTTTAATAAACCTTTATGAAAGCAATAAACTTAATGAATAATACATTGAATAAATCAAAAGATTAATTATATGACATTGTGCTTAGTCTTTGGACTAAAAACACAACTCACAGTTAATTAACCTGTCATAGTGTGAATTTTATAGCTTGATTTTGCAAATATTTAACCTTCCTTTTGGCCGATCAAATATTCGCAATAAATCTCTTGATAGCTATAAAACTTGAAATTCATCACTATCGTATTTATAATTTCTGCCAAACAGTCATCTTCCTTTGGGCCGACAACTATCCGCATGAAATTATGAATACTACACTTGAAATATCCAACCCGGTAATGTTCGCAGCAGAGGTCACTTTTGTGACTTTACTACTTCCATTAATCGAGTAAGACAAACAAGCCAAGCTTGAAAGCTTCCTTAGTGTTATTCTGCTTTCCTTTATAAATCAATTATTTGAACCCGACAAACATCTCAAACTTTATGATGTTCATGTTCAAAATAATTGAAGCAACTTTAAATCCGGCAATCCGAACCAGTACTGAGAATCACAAAAGTAATTAAACTCTGCAATTAAATTAATTTAGCAAATCCCAAATTAATTGTACAAATTCTGATCAATTAATTCATTGCCAAATTCAATTGCAGTCTGGAATCACCAATTTAAAACAAGCATAAGCACTAAATTACTTGAATTAAATTGCATATGCACTTTACAATAAACATGCATTAAAACTTGTAATTCATGCAGTAGGTAGGCAAAGGAGAAATGGCTAGAGTACAAATGGGCCAAAACAAACCCAACTCCTTCCTTCCCTTTATTTTCCTGGTGGGCCATGACATCAATTATAGTTTAGTTCGATCTGACAAGTTCTGTAAATTATGGGAGAAATCAACATCTCCTCTTGACTTCTCATTAGAAAATTATAGAAATAGAAACATGGGATTATTCAAAGTACAGATGCACAAGATAAGGACCCACGTACTCCTCATCCTCCTCTTCCTACAAATAGGAATCAAGACAAGAGAAAGATCATTATTCATTAACACTAGAAGCACAATCAATTAAGCTAAATCAGAACAAAAGAAAACCTTAGTTAGTTGCGAATTATTAGCTAGATTATCATGGCTGAAGTGAAGCTGTTAGGATTGTGGGCAAGTCCATATAGCCGAAGAGTGGAGTTAGCTCTGAAATTGAAAGGTGTGGAGTATGAATACATTGAGCAAGATCTGGCCAACAAGAGTCCTCTGCTTCTCCAATACAACCCTGTCCACAAGAAAATCCCTGTCCTCATCCACAACGGAAAACCAATTGTTGAATCCCAAGTCATTCTGGAATACATTGATGAAACGTGGAAACAAAACCCAATCTTGCCTCAAGATCCTCATGATCGAGCTATTGCAAGATTGTGGGCCAAGTTCGTAGATGAGAAGGTAATTCATTCAAAACCTATTTCTTGATTATTTAATACTTGCTCTTATCTTTCTCGTTTTCACCATTTTAATTTGACGAACTAAAATTGACTTGTAGATTCAAAATTAATTCTGACCCAGTAGGCACACGAATAAACTTACATAAGCATTGATTCTATATATGAGAGTTTGTATCATATTTGTTATTTTTTTTACGATTTTATGATGTTGAATTATGACTAAATTCTGACCGTCGAATGAGCAGTATAAAATTCTCAGCAAAAGAGTATGTTCCAACTTTTAACTATTGTCTTCTTGGGATTTTAGTGTGGTGCGTCAGTTTGGCAAATTACTTGGGCAAAAGATGGAGAAAAGGAGAAGGCCATAGAAGAAGCATCTCAGAACCTGAAAATATTCGAAAATGAGCTGAAGGAGAAGAAATTCTTTGGAGGAGATAATATTGGTTTTGTGGATATTGTGGCAAACACCATAGCTTTCTGGATTGGAGTGATTTTGGAGGCAAATGGGTTGGAATGGGTGACAAGAGAGAAATTTCCAGTTCTTTGCAATTGGATTGATGAATATCTTAGCTCCCATGTTGTTCAAGAAACTCTGCCTCCTCGAGACAAACTACTTGCCTTTTTCAAGACTCGTTTTAGTGCTCCTTCTTGGCAGTATTGAAAAGGATTGGTATGCTCTTGCTGCTGCTGGAAGGAATAATAATGTTCAGATTTGATATATCTGACGCTGTTGTTTGTTTTTTCTGTTTCTACGCAGCTGTGACGTCGTTTTATTTGCAGTTCATGCTCTGTGTGTCGTTTTTAGTTGAAATAACATTATCCAGATACTTCTTGGCATGTTTCTTTTCCTAATTTTCTTTTTATTTCTAGCTTATTTGTTGTCCGACCCCTGATGGGCCTTGGGCTTTGGCCTACTTTGGGCTGCAATTACCGAGGATTAGGAGTGAGCACAGATCAGAGATCCGAATTATGTCAGATGAAATTCGAATGGAGGGTTGAGATTCTTATAAATTTTGAAATGTGAGCCAACATTATACTACTTCCTCTGATCCGAAATGTATGACTTCCTCGCATCCCAATATTCAGTAGGGAACGCATATCGAGGAGGCCGGATGAGGCACTATTTGACCCCAAAAAATTCCGTACTTTTTTTCGAACGTACGTTAATCCTTAACGTACTTCCGAGAAAAAATTCGGGGTAAAATTGTCTCAAATAGTAACTGTTCCGGCCGTCTTAAGATACGTTCCGAAACAGTAAAAGTAAATGCTAAAACGTCATACATTTCGGACCGGAGGGAGTACAAAAATATTATATCTTCTAATTTAATTTCTACATCTTAGTTTTACTTCCATTTTCTTCTTTTTCTTGTTATGTTCTTATAACTGATTAGGTTTTAATATTGTTGCGTAGGTTATAAAAGGAAAAAAGTTATGTGTCTGATTTTAGCTTTTTAGTTTTTTTTGAATTCTGCAAACATTAAAATGATCAAAATTCAACATTCAAGAAACAAAATTGCAATTTCTAAAAATATAGAGCACGAATTAAATTTTTTTTACAAAAAATAGTTATTCCCTCCGTCCTTTTACAATTGACATTTTGACTTTGGACACGCATATTAAAGAGACCGGATGACTCACTATTTGAGATAATTTTGCTCCAAAATTTTTCTCGAACGTAGGTTAAAGATTAACTATTACCAACAAAATAAAATATAGTTAATAATTTTATTTTAATTAGCAACAAAATATAAATATCTTCATAATCACACTGCAGCGTAAAGAGGCCAAAATAACAAAAACACACGCATCCAGCCGGCACAACATTATTCTCCATCCCATTTCATATGATCTGTGTATCTGCTGGGAAAAAACTCTCAAGCTGGGTTTCTTTATTTTTAGTTTTCTCCCTTTTTTCCCTTTACAACATTAAAAACAAGCTCAAAATTCAAGCAACTAAGTGATGATGATAACTTAGAAACCAACAACATCAATCATACTTCTGCTCATGATTCTTCACAATTGTCACTGGGCAAGGCGCATGGACCATCACATAATTGCTCACACTCCCCATCAATATCCTGTTCATTTTTTTTCCACAATTAACTTTAATTAGTTCATATCAATAAAAAAATGCAATTCATTTTGCGAAAAAGTTTTTAAATTCAATTAATGTCATTTCATTACCTTTGGATCGTGCCAAGGCCTCGGCTACCCATGACGATAGAATCCAACTTCAGATCGTCAATGGCGTCAAGGAGCTGATCTCTCGGATCTGCTCCCCAATATAGTTTTGTAACCACTTTCACCTACACCATTCAATTCATCACATCCTTAATCCAACAATTAAATCAATCAAAACCATCCATTTCATTTCATAAATGGCAGTTAAAGCTAATATACTTACATTTTTCTGTCTTGAGATGGTGTCAAGCGCATCAAGAACATCAATATCTATCTTACAATCGTACTGCTTCAAAACCTCTGGCTCTCTGAACTCAGACAGAGGAATCAGAGCTAACCAATACCCAACAAAAAAACAACATCAGATCCGATCCGAAACCTTAATAATAACTAACATAAATCATAACGAAAGCTAATTAATTAAGATTTAGGACTTACGAGAACCGGATTTGACCCAGGCTAGGTGTTTGGTCTCATCAAGAGAGTTGGGATTGATATGGACGATGAAGAGAGTATCGCCATTGTCGATCAAGTTGTCGATTGCCCATTTCAGTGCATTCTTGCTGCTTGCAGAGAAATCCATCGCTACACCAATCTTCCTGTCGCCCATTTTTGCGCTCTCTGTTCTTTCTTTCTTTTCTTCTTTTTTGGTGTTTCTCTCTTTGATTTTTGCTTGCTCGCTTTCTTTCTCTCTCTTTGATATGGATGATGCTTTTTATTTGGGAAAAGACGGGAGGAATCAAAAGTTTACGTGCGACGGTGTGATGAATATCTTATTGTTTTTGGTTTGGTATTTACTTCTTGATTAATGACACGCTTAATAATTAAATTTAAGCATGTTCTTCCTACCCTCAATCCATAATTATCACGGTTTGAGTTGGAAATAATCCGTATTCAATATAATGATTGAATTATTTTCGATTTCAATCTAAGTGTGTTTAATTGGATTCATCAATCAATAAAATTAAAAATATATAACTTTTAATTTTCTATCTCAACATATCTACAAGAACGATCATTCAATTTATAATTTATATCACGTCATTATCTAAATTAATAGAATTTTCAAAATTCAAATGTTTTTCTACTTTATTATTTACAATCTACGGAAATAGTATATGACTTCTTCGACGAATAAAGCAACGTGACTAAACGTTATGTTTGCACCACTATGTACTCACTCTAGTCTCCATTAAATGTCGTTTTGAAATAGTAACAATTAGTAAAGCAAATATCAAAAAGTTAAATAATGTGTACATTAACATTTAGTAGTAAAACGACATATTTTGAAGATCGAAGTGAGTAATTACTTTTTCGTTTAGAGAAAATGAGGAATCAACTTGCCAAAATAGGCAGATGGGAACTCGCCGTTGTTTTGCTCATTTCAGTGGCAATCTGGACCCACCACGTGAAGTCTATCCGTTTGCTCTTAAAGTGATGCCTGGGAGTTCGCAAAGGTAAGTTTTATAATAAAGTAATACTTTCTCTCGAACTAATAAATGATGTTTTAAAATCTTCCACGAGTATTAATATAATAATTAAAAAGATCATTTAAATTTTTTTTATTACAATTCTACCCCTATTTAACTTTTGAATTTATCAACCAATATTAACTACACATTGTGTTCAATTCAAAGTTTAAAAACGTAGGGTTTCACAAATAAATGCATTATATTTCAATAAAAAACAAAACTCAAGACATCATATAATCATATCGGAAGAGAGTAACGGTGTAATTTTTGTGCCAAAAAGTTTAAAAATAAAAGATACATCGGCTCATCTTTAAGTTTTCTTTTTTATTTTATCGGGCGATAATTTTTGAACTTTAATTAAAAGTAGATAAATATCTTACTATTTGATCTAAATCAATACTTAATCCAAAAGTATTTTTGGAGTTCACTCATTCGAATAAATACCTTAAATGAAAAGAAAAATATTCAGCTTAACATATTTAATAATAGAAAAAGAATAATAAGAATAAGATGCAAGAAGTTGCCGTGCAATTTCCTTTATCCTTATCACATAACCAATAACGCGCCATGCCTCGTTATTCATATTCCTAATTGTATTTAAAGTAGGAAAAAGTCAGAAATTGGCACCTGTACTTGCATTGATTGACTAATTTAGCACCTCCTTCGTAAAAACGATTTAAAAGGCACCTCCACTTGACTAATATGACACTTTTGACTAGGGCTGTCAATACGGGCCTACGGGTCTAGACCCGGCCCGACCCGACTGGACCCGAAATATTCGGGACCGGGACTAGACCCGGTCCGACAAAATACGGGTCCAAATTCTCAGTCCCGGTCCCGGCCCGGTGGGTCTGCTGCGGGACCGGGTCCAGACCCGGGCCCGGGTATATATATTTATTTTTAAAAAAAATTGTTTATCATGTCCTCATTCATTTCTGCAGCTTCTGATGCTAAACAACAATCAATTAATTGCAAGAAATAGGGCACCAAAAATTAATAACCGAATCATTCATGGAATTGCAAATTCAAGATTGGCAGTGCCGCAAATTCAAAATTGGCAATGCCGCAAATACAATTCCAACAATTCCAAAATGACAAAATGAAAACTAATAGTCTAATACCATAATAATTCACAACCAGCCGCAACAATAATACCCAAAATCACAACAGTAACCGTTCCAAAACTCCACACAACACAACTCTCAAGAGAAGAGAAGAACAGACTTGGTCAACGGCGGCGAAGAGAAGAACAGACGCGGCGAAAAGAAGAACAGACCTGGTCAGCGGCGGCGAAGAGAAGAACAGACCTGGTCAGCGATGATGATGACGATGTCGGAATCTCGGATGTCACGGACAGGTGGTGGTGAGAACTGAGAAGGGAAGGGAAGGGAAGGGAGGGAGAGGGACTGATGCCGTGGAGGTGGACCTGTGGTGGTGGTGACTGGTCAGAGATGGGAGCGGCGCGCGATGGTGGAGATGAAGGGAGCTGGTCGGGACAGAAATGAAATGAAGAAAGAATGGCTGCTGTTAGCCTGTTTGTAAATTTTTAGGGTTATGTACTTATGTTACGGGTCTCGGGTCAGACCCGAGACCCGCCGGGTCTGACCCGGACAGACCCGGCCTTACACGGGTCGGGACCAGACCCGACCCGAACATAATTTGGGTCCAAAACCAGGACCCGATCCCGGGAAAAATCCCGGGTCTCGGACCGGGTTTTCGGGTCTGATTGACAGCCCTACTTTTGACACTCGTCATTGACGCCGTCCGTCCTCCACCGTTAACTGCTGACGTGTCATGCCACGTGGTATGACACGTCATCAACATGATGACGTGGCATGCCACGTTTGAAAAAAATATAATTAATTTAAAAAAAACATTAAAAAAATATAATTAATTTTAAAAATTCAAAAAAAATATATAATTAATTATAAAAATTCAGAAAAATAATATAATTAATTTTAAAAAGAGGTAATAGTATAAAGACCCCCTGTACTATTTTTTAAAACAGAAACCTCCCCTGTACTTCAAAAAGTCAAATTGACCTCCCCTGTACTATCGGTCAGAAGCATTTGCTTGGTCTCCGTCAGTCAAACTAACAGACCGTTAGTGTTGACCGTTGACTTTGAATAAAATATTCAGAAAATTGTAAAAAATCCAAAAAAAATGTAAAAAATTTATAAAAAATTGTAAAAAATCCCAAAAAAATGTAAAAAATCTATAAAAAAAATTTAAAAATTCCCAAAAAAATGTAAAAATTCAAAAAAAATTAATAAATCCAAAAAAATTGTAAAAATTTCCAAAAAAATGTAAAAAATCCAATTTTACAAATTTTTCTAAATTTTTAGATTAATTAACTTTTTTTGATTATTTTTTTAATTTTACATTTTTTTCTGGATTTTTAGGTTACATAATTTTTTTATAGAATTTATACATTTTTTGGGATTTTTTACAATTTTTTATAAATTTTTTACATTTTTTTTGGATTTTTTACATTTTTTTTGAATTTTTTATAATTTTTCTGAATTTTTTAATCAAAGTCAACGGTCAAAAAGTGAAGTCTGTTAGTTTGACTGGTACAGACCAACGGAATGCTTCTGACCGATAGTACAGGGGAGGTCAATTTGACTTTTTGAAGTATAGGGGAGGTTTCTGTTTTAAAAAATAGTACAGGGGGTCTTTATGCTATTACCTCTTTTAAAAATTAAGAAAAATTAATTTAATTAATTATAAAAAATACTTTAATTAATTTTAAAAATTCAGAAAAATAATATAATTAATTTTAAAAATTCATAAAAATAATATTATTAATTTTAAAAATTCAAAAAAATAATGTAATTAATTTTTAAAAAAATTAAAAATAACATAATTAATTCAAAAAATACTTTAATTAATTTTAAAAAATTAGAAATATGATTTAATTAATTTTTAAAATCTAGAAAAATACTGTGATTAATTTTAAAAACGCAGAAATGTAATTAGTTTTCATGACTAGTGGCTAGAAACGCCGGAATTGGAGTGGGAACACCATCCCCCACTGCCGATTCGGCAAACCCAAACATAAACTAAATATGAAAATCTACCCAGGAAATTAATAATTTTCATGACCAGCGGCTGGAAAACCAAACCCGCTGGAGTTTTACAGAGGTGATTTTGACCCTCCGAATCAGACAATCCTTAAGGAGAGGAAATGACAATTTATGGGAATAGAACTAGCATTCCACTAATTAGGCTACATACTAACATTGGGGATGGTGTTCCCACTCCGATTTTGGCGCCAAATCTATTGTGGCGGTGGTGTGGTGGTGGTGCGCTAGATCTGCGACAACGGGCTTGGTTTTCCAGCCGCTGGTCATGAAAATTATTAATTTCCTAGGTAGATCTTCATATTTAGTTTATGTTTGGGTTTGCCGAATCGGCAGTGGGGGATGGTGTTCCCACTCCAATTCCGGCGTTTCCAGCCACTAGTCATGAAAACTAATTATATTTCTGCGTTTTTAAAATTAATCACAGTATTTTTCTAGATTTTTAAAATTAATTAAATTATTTTTCTAATTTTTTAAAATTAATTAAAGTATTTTTTGAATTAATTATATTATTTTTAATTTTTTAAAAAATTAATTACATTATTTTTTTGAATTTTTAAAATTAATAATATTATTTTTCTGAATTTTTAAAATTAATTATATTATTTTTCGAAATTTTAAAATTAATTAAAGTATTTTTTATAATTTTTATAATTAATTAAATTAAATTTTCTTTATTTTTAAAATTAATTACATTATTTTTCTGAATTTTTATAATTAATTATATTTTTTTTTTGAATTTTTAAAATTAATTATATTTTTTTAATGAATTTTTTAAAATTAATTATATTTTTTCAGACGTGGCATGCCACGTCATCATGTTGATGACGTGTCATACCACGTGGCATGACACGTCAGCAGTTAAAGGTGGAGGACGGACGGCGTCAATGACGAGTGTCAAAAGTGTCATATTAATCAAATGGATGTGCCTTTTAAATCGTTTTTACGAAGGAGGTGCCAAATTAATCAATCAATACAAGTGCATGTGCCAATTTCTGACTTTTCCCTTTAAAGTATCAATGTTGACCTTCTTCTTAACAACCAGTCAACAATGGAAGTACGTCAACTACAAGTCTTCAACAATGAAACCGGGCCCAAAACATTTGAATTTTGAAGTAGACGATGGGCTCTGAATTTCCAAGTTTTACAAAGCCCATGAATAATTAAGAGCTCGTTTTTTCTGGGTTGGCTGAAATAACATGGGCTTGGCCCAATACATATTGTTGCCTCATTCAATGGGCTATTGTGACCGCTTAAGGTCCACCTGATTAAGCAGGCTAGATTGAGCCACGCAAAAAAATCTTTTCTTTTCCCGATAGTTGTTTCTCATTATAAATCAAGCTCAAATAATCATCCCTCACAATGTTAACAATGGCGGTGGATGCTTTTATTACTGTTTATTCATTTTAAATTAGGATTTTCTATCTTTATTCTTTAATGAGAGCTTTGGTGTATTTAATGAGCTTTTCGTATTGTTTTGTAATCTTCTATTAATCTTAACCCGATTATATCAATCAACTCATTAAAATATATACGGAAGGAAAAATGATTAGTTTCTTAATTAAAAGAAGTGACGAGAATACCTAATAAAGCTACAAGTAATAAATCCAAGTATGTTATTTAAAAATTAATGTATAGTGATTCAAAACTTATCTACAATCCTACATATACTACATGGATTTTACTTTTCTTTAAAAAAAATATGGTAGAAGATCTTAACCTACTACTATTATTTTCGCACGCCCATGCATCAAACTCAGTCTTAACAGATCTTAGTAGCTGCTACTTTTTCAAGATTTTTACTCTTTTTTTTTAAAGATTAATCGGTAAAATTCTCGCACAAATTTTAACACGGTTGCATACCTATAACTCGAACCTAAAACCTCTAATTAAGTTAAAACAACTTCCTATCATTAATCTACGTTCTTGTGGGTCAAGATTTTCGCTTTAGCAAACTTTATTTCGATCGAATTATCTTCTTCGTCCTCGTCATTTTTGTACTTATATTCGTTTTAATTTATATTAAGAGTTGTGCTAAAGATCCTTTGAAAGCAACAGCAAAAGATGTGTGTTAAAAAGAAAAATAACTAGTAGTAATACATATGCTTATTAACATTAATTTGTTCTTGGTGTTGTTGTTAACACAATCTAAATCTAATAATGATTGTACGATTGGTTTGGTAACAAATTTTGATATCCGACCCTACCCATGCTTAATCAAATCGTGACCCACCCCGCACTGGCTAGATCTTTATCTCCACCACAAATGAATGAATATCCATGTTTGCTTTTCTTACATTACAACATTCTTTATCCAATTTACGAATTAGATCTTGATTATTTTGTCTTTTTTCCACTACTAGATTTAAAATAAAAAATTAAAATGAGACTTGAATTTAAATTCTTATTATTAGTTAACCAATAAGTTACATGTTTATTGACTTCTCAATTTCTACCGTATTTTACTCAGGTTAAAGAAAACTTTAATTTAAATTATTATTAAACTCCCGGTGTAATTCTAACAAGAGATTAGTTTTCTAACAGTTAAATTTCACTATAAGAATGATGGAATTAATGTTGTGAAATTTAATTCTTTTTGAATCAACAAGGTAATTAACAAATATACTAAACAAAAGCAAAGAAAGGAAAAAGAGATGAATCTTATAATATAGTTTGCGGCTCAGGATTACAATAAGGTCAGTTGAGCACTAATTAAAGAGAGTGACAGTTAATGGGCATTGCAGAAATTTGTTGGGGGTTTGAGTCGGTTAGTCAAAGATGCAGCAGCTATGTTAGCTAACCAAAGCATAGAAAAGGGGACAGATGGTCAAAGGTTTTCTTCATCTAAAGAAGAATCTCCTAAATTCTTCCATCCATATGGAGTATGGAGCATGGACATTGGACCGTCAGATCAGACGACAGTCACACCACAAAAAAGAAACGACAATTTGGAGTTGGAGACAGACACTAAAACTAAGCCCCATCCCCATTCCTAGTCCGTTAATCAAGGTGACATGTTCCTCGATGTTCTCTTCTTTTTCCTGTTTTATGTTAATTAATTGTTTATGATTACGGATTAATAATAATAATAATTAGCAATAATTAATCAATACTATGCGCCACTCATTAGTCCCTCCCCACCACTAAAAAATGTCAAAGGAGTTGGGCAGTTTGAAGTTCTACGAACCACGAACACCATAAAGACTTATTTTAGGGCTTTTAATTAGTATTATGTTTCATTTTTTCACATTTTTAATTCAAATTTCGAGTTCGATAATATTCAGCGACCATACTTAATAAAGAAAAATCAATGAAAGAAGGAAAAAACGTGCCCATGACAAGGATGTAAGTATGTAAGTGAGCAGAAGACTGTTTAATCATTACAATCAAATTGAAGGTATAGTGTCTCTGTCTTCAACTTGAAGGTTTGCCATACTATATATTATACTCCATGTTTCTTTCTTTTTTTCTTTTTTGCGCGGTGCATTTATTATACTATCAATCTTGATTTTATTTGTCTTCCACACTACGTTTGGACAGCTGAACTACGAGAAACTGCTGGCATTGCCACGACAACCATGTTTTTGTTTCAGATATGTTTTCTCATGTAATAACTGATATATCATTATTGAGTTATAAGTTTAATAATTAATAAATTTGTGGATTGACCAAATTAGCGACTCAACCTAATTAGAGTGGTTATAGCAATAGGAGTGTGCTTAAACTGGCAGGGGATTAAGGTTAATTTTGAGTGATTAGATGAAGTGCATATTCCTGAAATGGGCAAAATGAAAGAAACACAGACCAACTCCATGTGCATGTCTCTCTACAACACCATGACTGCACCACAGACACTCTTAAGTCTTAACAACTCCAAAACAAATCTCTTGATTAAAAAAAACATCATTAAAGGAACAAAACAAAACAAAAAAGCATATCTAGGACCATGTTTTGAAAAAACTCAGATGGGATCTTCCATTTTTATTATTAATTCCCATGAATTATTATGCTTGTTCCTTAAGATTAATTTTTCCAATCTTTTTGTCTACCTAGTGCCTTTACTAGGATGATTTATTTTCCTTTTGATTACATCCACACCCAAAATATATATATATATATATTAATTAAATATTATGAATCAACGCTATTGCATGCTTACATTGATGATGGATCACGGGAATGTTACATTCAATTTTAATTTTACTAGTAGAAACGTTAGGATATATGACATTTATCTTATACATATAGCCATCGCATACTTGTGACACTTCCGTATGTGTGTTACGAATTTAATTAGCATCCTAACGATGTGCCCAACCGGGACCTACAAAATACACATACCTTTTAACCATTGTGAATCCAATCTTAAGAGTTGTGCTTAGTGCTGGTAAATTATGGCTCGATTTAATACAAAGTGTAATAGTTGATAATAGATTGTGTTTAGGGTTTATTTGAGATTGTTTTCTGTTTTTTCGCACTACATATCTATTGATTATAGTTTTGAATATTAGATTTGTGATACGAATCTAATATTCAAAACTGAAAGCAAGTAAATTAAAGTTCGGCTTATGACTAAATGAAATTATGCTTATCTTTATGTTAAATTCCACCACCTCCCCCCCCCCCCCCCCCCCCCAAATAAGATGTTATGTAATTGGAGAAGCTAAAGTATTTGAAAAAGAAAAGAAGAGAGGAGGAAATGCAGCCTTCAAAGAAAAGAACGCAGAGGTGAGGTGGTGTATATGGAAGCTGACCTACCTTTACGTGGCCAGCCTTAAAAGCTGGGAAGATAGGAATAATGCGAGCAATCTTAACGTTCACTCAAAAATACTACCCAACAATTATTGTTAAAAAAAATCATCATTTACTACCGAGTGATTATAGTGGTTAATAAGTCACTCTCATTTCTTTACCATAATTATATGTTTGATTATTGAATATCAAAAAATTAAATGTAGTTAGGGATAATTGTAGCTGGAATCTAAATAAATATTCATTTATTTATGGTGTATAGTTCGATACACTTAAAGTAGAGTCTCCTTAAAACTCGCCCCCACACTTTTTGGTTCCTCCGTATTCATCCTTAAAGTGCTAGTACTATTTTTTATTAGTCATTCATTTTTACCGTAAAGGTTTTAGTTCTTCGATAAAAGTTCTTAAAATTTTATTTTTTAATTTATTTTTCATATTCATTCTTCAAAATTTGAAATTATTTCTTAAAGTTCATTTTTTTCTTTTAATATGTCCTTTATTTTTAACTCCTAAACAACTTATCTTATTTCACCGTAACTATTTTATTTAGGCTCCGCCACATGGGATACACTTATTTGATTCGCCGTGAATCAAAGAAAAAGAATATTAGAATGAGTAATTATGTAGGGTTTAGTTTGACAAAATCTATAAATACACGAAAAAATATGAGATTTCATAAATGAAGGAATTTAATGGGTATTTTTTTTTTGTTGATCGGCTAATTAATGGTCCTTATCTATGAACTATGAAGGGCTAAGACCCACACCACCTGGAATCCACTCACTCTCCCGCCATTTCCCACTACTCACGGCTTCAATTATTATTATTCAAACTATAAAAACAGAAACACAACCCAAGTGATCACATATATTGCCTTCCGATCCACATCATGTTATATAGTTAGTTAGTAAAGTACTTATAAAAAATATCCAAGATTTTTTTTCGCCCTTATCATCGTTTTTGCTTCTTTTAGATGCAACCGATTTAATATTTACGTACTAATTATGCTTATCTATCGAGTGAGTTTATTATTATAACTAATTAGGCTCAGTAAAAAAACAATGAAACATGTTTCTTTTCTTGACGTCGTTTGCTACATGCTCTCGACGCATGGTCTTGATTGATCGCTAAGAATGCTCTGTCTAGAGTACCATGCACCGGCCCATTTTATTAAAAGTTAGCTATCCTGTAATGTTCAAATTTGACACTTTAGTGGAATAAGATGGGGGAATTATTTCATTTGTCATCATCATTTCCTACAAAAGTTGCATGTGCAAAATGCCTAAATAAGATAGTCTTCAGATACAATCAACCTTAAAATTATTACAAATTGATTAATTTAATTTAACGGGGTCATTTTAACTCTATGTATTGTTTGAGATATTATTATTATTATTATTTTAAATTAAACATATTGAGTCCCGCCGCAAAATATGAGAGGAATCGACTGATCTATCTGAATGCATAATTTTATTTTTTAAAGATGAGGTAAAACTTACATTTTATTTATACGTGAAGACAAGAAGCTTTTGATACAGCCGAAGCAAAGGAAAGCACAGCAGTCACGAGAATTCAATTAGTTTGTGTTTAGTGCCTTCACACAAGTCAAAATAATGGCATGAATGCGACATTACATTACACCCGACCCGGTTCAATCTCGGCTCTCTTTCGGCGCCAAAGTTCAAAATACTGTTAACCGAGTGTTCTCTTTTTACCACAGACAAATAGAGAAGGTTAAATCCTACAAATTGGGTTAGTGGGACGGAAAAGAATAAAAAATGAGTTGTTTTATTCTAAATGAATATATGTTGAAAGTGTCTTTGGAAACAAGTAAATTATTTTTAACTTATCTGGAAAAAGAAGGTAAATTATTTTTACCGTAATAGGAGTAATTGATAAAACAATAATAAGTGCATTTAATTATCCACTCTACTAGTCATGTAGTCCTGTGATGTCCCTGTCCGCAGGTAAGCACGTCCTTGTCATGTCCACCACCTTTTTTTGATTTTTCGAATTTCATGATTTTTACGTTTATAAAGCAAGTAATGCGATTTGTGGACTTTGAGGTTCTTATAAAATTGAGTTTAATGGCGCGAGTTGCGTCCACGAGGATATGTGAAAGACGAGCCGTTCAACGCCGGCAAAGATGTACGTGGAACAAGACGAGAGTAAAAGACACGCCGTAATGTTTTTTCCTTTTTTCCAAGTATATTAGTCCCTTATTAAGAATTTAATTCGACAGCTAATTCTCTTAAAAAAAGGAAAAAAAAATACGTAACTAATCGGTTAGTATAGATTCAGGTTTGAAATTCACTTTCTTTTATAAAATAAAATATTTTTATTGAATTTTTCTGTCGATTTTTCACATAAAATATAAAATTAAACTCCATGTTATTCGAATGAAATCAATATCCGAATAGATGGTACACCACATGATGATTGGGGAACATCTTTTTCCTTTGTATTTAATTTCTTTTTCGCAAAGAAGAGCATGTTATGATTTCAACTTCAAACACTGCTCCATGAAAAAAACCACAGGAAGACGTGAATAGTCTTAAATCACAAAGCACAAAACATGCTTGCAATTTCAACAATACCGACAAAGATGTGAACCCATGGGTCTTAAATACCTGCCCATCCTCTTTTTATCACAGAAATGGGCTATAGCATAAACCTTGCTAATCTCTTGGTTTCTTAAAATTGTATCCATTTTTGCAAATCTTTACCAGCTACTGCCACAGGCTTTTCTATGCTGGAAACAGGGAACGAAAGAGAACAGAGGGTAGTTTTGTAAATGAAGAAGGGAATGGCATTGGGGTAAATAAAGGGGGGATAGGAAGGGAGGGGTAGTGAGGAGAATTGACAGTAATATCTTACTGGCAAAGCATCCCGATGTGCCAAGTGGACTGGAGGGGAGGACAAGTGTCTGTGCTGTTTGTTACACGAAATGCGAAAAGGAAGAGAGAGAGTGGTGACGTCGTGCTGCTACCAATTTTTTGCTAGTGTTTTCGTACACGCTCCTCCAGTCTCCTCCTCCCATTAACCCTCTCCCACTCACTCGCCTCACCACCCCAACGCTCAACGCTCAACACTCAACGTTAAATTAAATACTCCACAACCCAATTCTTTACCAATCAAGAAAAACATTTTATTCATTCAAACTTGGATTTCTATTCATTCAAACTCAATCGGTACTTCCTACATTATATTTGCTCACAAATTAAATCAATTGGTTTTTTTCTAAGAAAGACTAGATTAGTCGAGTTGTATAATAATGATTGATGATTTAGCTTAAAATAGTTAAGGAAAGTAAAATAAATAGAGTATTTATAAGTAGATAGACTATATAATATTGATTTTTCAGTGAAACTAAATTGGTCTAATTGTTTAACTATGGTTGGTGATTTAGCTTAAAATATCACTATTTAGAACATGGATATAAAGTTGGTTGTTTGAGTTTGGTTATTTTTATTTTTTAGAAAAAATGGACCTTTTAACTAGCCATTTAATCTATACTCAAGTCAAATAAATCTATTAATCTTGTAAGTGAAGTTGGATAAGTGATTAAATATCTTAAATAATTTTTTTGAATGGGTTTAATTAAGGATAACAGGTGGAGTCAGCGCAACGTAAACGTTACTTATATTCTTTACATTTTTTACTTTTTTTTAAATATATAAGTGTTAAAAAAAAGAACATTACTTATTTCAAAACCCACTATCATTGCACCTAACATCGATTCACAATTTAAATAAATTTCTTTAAATATCCATCCATTAAATTGTTGTCCCAAAGTAATTTGTCAAGAAGAGAAAATTTAGCTCATCCTTAATCCCTAAAAACAAGCTCATCCCTAATCCCTAAAAACAACTAAGGAGTAATATTTTAAAATGTTAATTAGAGACCAAAGAATTTATTGAAAGCCAAGAAATTCAAAACCACCACCCTGCCCTGGCCCCGTCACATGCACACCCCCACCTCCCTCCCTCAAATCTCAACCCCCTCCATGGGCCCCACTCCCTCATTCACTATACCTTACCTGGCTGCAACTCCGCGCGTGGCTCCCAAGAAGGGGCGATTTGTTGTAGAAAAAGAAATTAAAAAAAAAAAAGAATTGCTAATTTACGTTTTCGTTTTTTCTTTTTCTTTTTCTTCTGGGCCTCGCCGCTTCTACATATACAAACTCCCTCCAGCCCAGCCCCCACCATAATTCACTCCCCTCTCTTCCCCCTCTCGTTCCCTCCCTTTTTTTCTTCCTCCACTCCTCTCTGTTCTGTTCTCTCCTTGTTCTTCGCTGTCATTCCTCTCCTAACCCTAAAAAGCACCTGTAATCTCACCATAAATTCCCATCTCCGCGTTTTAAATTCTCATCTAAAAAGCAGCAGCTAAACCCAAAAAAACCCAGTGGAGCAGAGCAGCTGTGCCACCCTTCCTCACTTCTGTTCCTTATGGCTGCTGAAAGTTTGGACGACGGCGAGTTTTGGCTTCCGCCGAAGTTCTTAACTGACAACGATGACATATTTATGGAGACGGCCAAGACCAAACCTCCGAGTGGGTTAAAGAACACTAAGGACTTGTTTGGCTTTGACGCTCCTCTGTTCCCTCTCGAGTTCCCTTACGGGTTTGACTCTTTCAGCAGCGGGGGTGTTGCTCTCGCCGGTGGCGGCGGGTTCTCTTCAGATCTCAGCTCTCCAGTTGAGTCCGTTGTGGGGTCCACCACTGAAACCGAGTCCTCCGACGAGGAAGATTACCTCTCTGGGTTAACTCGCCAAATGGCTCACTCCACTCTTGAAGACCTTGATTTCCTGCGCAACGACAGGTCGTTCGCCACCGAAAACACCAAGGTACTGTACTTATTTATTTATTTTTAACTAAATACGAGTCCTAGCAAATCTTTTTAATTTTAAATGGAGATTTATGGGTATTTTGCAGGGGAGGGTTGTTTCTGGGTCGCCGCAATCGACGCTTTGCTCGGTTGGGAGTGGTTGCGGTTGTGGGCAGGGGTCAAGCCATGGAAGCCCTAATGGAATCACCGCCGGCGGCGTTTCTTCACCGCCGGCGACTTGGGATCTGCTGTTTGCGGCTGCAGGGGAGGTAGCCAAGATGAGAAGAGACGACGAGGAGCTATACGGTGCGTTTAACAACAACAACAGAGTTGTGGCCCCGCCACCGAGGAAACCATCTCCGGTCACTGTTCCTCTGAAAAACAACCCTGATGTTGGACTCTACAATCAACAACAACAGCAACAATACCAGTCAGTCTCCTACCAAAAGTTGCAAGCATCTCAAGTAATTAACCAAATCCGTTTATATTAAAATTTATTCTTAACCTTACACCTAATTTGTTTCAAATTTATTAATTACTTTCTGTTGCTTACAGTTTCATCATATGAGGCAACAACAAATGATTAAGCAACATCAACAGCAGCAACAGCAGAGTTCTGGTGTTTGGGGTCAGGGTCAGGTTGCAGCAGGAGTCAACAGTAACAGAGGAAGGAGTACTAATAATACTAGGGCTCCTCTTGGTTTGTCTGCCTCTGCTTGGCCTTCCCTTCAAGCGGCTGCTAATCCTCCACCGCCTCCGCAACAGCAACAACAATCGCAAGGTGGGTCTGGTATGCGAGCTGTTTTCCTTGGAAACCCTGGGACTAAAAGGGAATGTGTTGGTACTGGAGTGTTTTTGCCTCGGCGAATCGGTACTCCTACTGAATCACGCAAGCCAGGTCAGTCAATAGTCCACTCTCCTCCCCTCCCCATTTCCATCTTTTTCCTATCACTCATGCGACTAGTGCTGCCTGCCTTTTCTTTATCTTTTCATTCGTTTCCCGTGTTTTTTTGTGTGAAATTTCATGATTTGGCCAGATCTGGTGTCTTTATTAGGATGTAACCGATGCTTGTTTTTTCTGCTGTTTGCTTTTAAGTGAATACTAATTTGAAATATTTCGTGGGTTTTTGTTTATTCAACAGTTTCTACAGTTCTACTTCCAGCAAGAGTAGTGCAGGCCTTGAATTTGAATTTGGAGGACATTCGTGCTCAGCCACAGTATCAGCCGCGTTTTAATGGAGCTTTCGTCCCTGACAGTGGTAATTAATTACATATAATTCAATTATTTTGGGCGGATCTGATTTGATGTAAACAATAGTTTATTAAAGATTTGAGTTTGACCAACTCGTGTAATTTTTTAATTGCCATCTACAGCTGCTGCATTAAGGGGTCGAAAGAGTAATGTCTCACAACAGAAGCATAATCTCAGGCAACAACAGGGGATGAATGTGGAGCTCCGGTTACCTCAAGAATGGACTTACTGATTTGTGTTTTCTGGGATTTTAACCTATAGTGAAGTTTTTAGGAATTTGAAAGGGGGGGAGGGGTGGGGGGGGTTAGTTCTTTATAGGGAAAGCAAAAGCAGCAGTAAGTAGTATACAGTGGAAAAAGATTGATGAAGAAGGAAAAGAGAGAAAAAGAGGGTGAAGAAAGATCTAAAAAGAAATAGGTATGAAATGTTTTTTTGGGTTAGAATTAGGAGAAAAATAAGAAAGGGTTTCTGGTTTTTCAAAGAAAAATGATGCAAGCAAGAAGCCTTGGCAGCAGCAGCAGCTTTTGTTCGTTTTGTTGGCCGAGAAAGTGGAGTTGGGTTTCGTTTGTGGTTTTGGGCTAAATAATTTAGAAGATTTGATTTAGGGAAGAAGAAGAAAAGGTAGAAAAACCATGTTTTGCTGGGGAGTTTTACAACCTTTCTTCTTTCACTTTTTTGTTTGTATTGGTTTTATGTATTACAGCCTCTGCCCATATCCATGGCCATCTATTAAATAATGAAATGAAATAGGTTTTTTCAATCCTGTCTTCTCTTTTTGTGTTTTGCCCAGCTGTTCTTTAGTTTAAAATTTCTGCCCAGAAGTGCTAAAGGATTGTTTTTTATTTTATTTTTATCATGTTCTAAGCTGTGTTTGCCTGGAGGGATGTGCTCTGCCTGCCCATGGTTTCAAGATTCAAAGTCGCTTGGAACATGATTTCTGGAAGAATAGATAGTGCTTCAATGCAAAATCAAATATTAAATCATGAGTGGCAGCTATGTTGCCAGTTCTAAACCAGTCTGGAAAGAACATGCTTAAGACCATAGGAGCATTCTCCCTTCCCCAGATCTGCTGCAAGACTAGATATGCTCATTTTGCAGGCAACATCAAAATTTATGGGTTTATAATACTCTACTAGTATTTCCTTGAGTTTACTTTTTATATGCACGTCACTTTTCACTCAAAATACGGCTAAGTAAAGTGAACTCAGTAAATTATTAATTTCTTTTTTTGTTAAGAGCATTTACTATTTAATTACCATATTGGGTGTGAAATAGTTTAAACTAAATCTGTAGAACCCCGGAAAACGACAAATGGTATGAAGAACTATTTAATCATTGTTTAGTGAATAATAATGGATTTTTAATGGCGTTTAAGGAAGAATGAGTACAGAGCAGTAATTAGCCGTAATTGCTTAGTAGTATTGAAGTATCTTCTCTGTTACTATTGAGCCGCCTGTCTAAAGTGGGCCCATACGCATGTTAGTTAATTACACGTGTCAAACATTCACACGCCGTCGTTTCTTTGGAGATCTTTTGGTATCCTCTCTCCTCCCCGCCTTTAATTAAAGGTTGATGCTTGTAGTTTGCAACTTGCAAGCACCGGCGATGTTACTTTCACCGTGTCGTGAAATCGAGCTAGTAGCATCGCCACCAATCACGCTCTTTTGCTGGCGATTGATGGGTGTGTGTGGCTTTGGTGTTGGCATTTTATCGATCACGTGGTGCGCACTACTTTGTGTTATAGAGGGGCGATTATTGGGGAAGACCAATTTTTGGTAAGAAAACGTCGGTTGATGTGTCGTTTTGTGAGTGCTTTTCATGTTCTGCTACATATGCGTTCCTTTTGACCTCCTCATGTTACCTTGCCGCCCCCAAACGTTCGTTCGTTCATTCTTTCAACTCTCCCATCACAATTTCTAACTTCTAATAAAAAAAAGGAAAATCATAATTTTCTAAAAATGTATGACGAATATATAAAAAATAGCATACATTGAGATTAATCTAAAAAATTATACTCCTTATACTCCGGAGTAAAAGAGAATTTTCTAAACCTATTAAAACAACTCATGAATAAGAGATTGCTAAAGTTGTAAGGCGTTATTTGAGACACGGAAAAAAATTATGCTTAGAAAGATCAAAAAAGAATAATTAAAAAAAGAATTTTCTGAGATTTAATTTGCATCTTGTTATTAATTAGTTTGAGTGAAAATTTAGTCAATTCACCTTGACCTTTGAGTAATTTCAATTTGAGGAAAATTGAAAAGTTTTTACCACAGTACACTTTCTTTCTACAAGGTTTGGTAATGATTGATGGCATTTAATAGAATCACACTCACTTCCATTTTTTATTCCAAGCAACACCGCCGCGGGAGGACCTAACGGCAAAGCTTGCCGATCTGACAGTCAAAAGCACACAAAAGGAAACCAGTGATTTCTCGTAATTAAATTACAAATCTTCCTCACCCCACTGCCGCTGCCGCTGTTTGGTGTCGGTCGTGTGCACCCAGAATTTTCCATTTTAGCAACCAGCAAGACGTGTCAATCTTTCTTTTATATGCAAAAGTATTGACTCAATTAATGGCTTGTGCTGAAATGAGTCAATTCACATCGACTCTCCTCCTTATAAGTAATTCATCTTTTATCAACCAACTGCTCACTCAAGAAATGCTCGCCTCTATTAATATTAATTTTGTCGCTGACTCTTATACTTTCAAAAAAAGAAAAAGAAAACAAAATAAAACTGCCGACTTCGTACAGCTGGCGGCAGCGCGAGTTATTGCATAGCTTTAGGGTGAATGGGACTCCTATTCGATTTTAAAAGGCCCTACCTGTTTCTATCCACCCAAAAAAAATATCCTTAAATTCTCCGGTTGCTCAACCAACAAACCAACCTATTCGATTGTAGTAGAAATATTAATTTCATTACTCCAACAATAAAAGTAAGTATAAAATCATATGACGATCTCCTAAAAAAATATCATATGAGTGTGACGATAATAGACGCATGTGGTGTAATGTTACCATAGATTATTCAATATACAAGATAGAGTAATTTTTTTATTGATTAATTTATTTAATATTAAAAATATTTATTTAATATTAAAAATATTTTTAGTAATTATTATTTTAATTCTCGTGTTTTGTTTAAAAATGTTATTTATTAAAATTCGACTTGATATATATTTCATATTTGTGGTGTCAACCTTCAAAACCTTATGAGCTTCTTTCTGATGCTACCGTACGGCTCTGTTTCCTAGCAGAGAACATGGCGATGTTGCGTTTTAAACTCCCCAACCGTTTTTGTCACGCGTGCATGTGAAAAAGACACTCTTCAAAATTTCAACTTGTTGTGGGTAAATTATGCAATTTGCATAATGAAAAATAATTGATACTTTACGATGGACAGTCAAAAAATAATATTAGGACTTCTACGATTTAATTGATTCGACGCTTTTATTCTTATATGAAAAATTGTTTAAATTACATTTAGTGAAGTGAATTTATTTACGCCGAAAAAATATTTGAACATTACACCTTGTAAAAGATTAAATTACTAGGAACTTCTAAAACCATTATGGAACATTTTTTACGTATGTAGGTAAAAAGGTAAAATTTTAATTTATTGTTTTTCATGGGAAAAAAATAAAGGGTAAATACCCCTAAAAATAAAAAATTGATTGGTGTTGACTTCATCAACTCAACTAATTAAAATCACCCAATCACGCACCACACTGTATGCCATATGATGACACATACAAAACCCATGTTATACATAAGTAGGTGAGCTGAACCATAATTGACAAACGTACTACTTTTATTTAATATCGACAAGAGTTACTTCTTTATTTTTTTTAATTAATTAGCTTCTAATTACTAAAATAAACTTATCATTTAATGATTTCTATTGCAATTTTTTTTCACCTGCGGTTAAAACTTTACAAAAACTGTGGGTAATTTTTTTCTAACTATGAAAAACAAAAGAAGAGTTTTTACTGGAGTATATAGTAATACTTTTGGAAATAGGAATCTTCATCTCTGGCAAACATTATGGTATTGTCCAATTAATTAATGGCGCCACAATATTTAATTTAATGGTCAAAGCTTGCAAGATCTATAGTCCAAAAAGCATGAGAACATGTCGCTTGCAAGTTGGCATCGCATGAATATACTTGTTTGGTTGAAAAATACTCCAAATATTAAGAGTTACCCAAGTTATAGATATAATTTAGTTAAGTACAATTTTAAGACCCCAATGATAATGACTTGCCTCTAAATATTCTCTTTAATTTTTTAATATAAAATTAATTTTATTCGAATATGATTAGATCTTATAAAAGTGATTCTCTTAATATAATTTTTAAAATTTTGTAGACTCGAACATGAAATTTGAATTAAAAATGAATAAATATTTTACCACTTACAAATAATGCTAACGGTTGTAAATATGTATAGCAATACAATTTTGTGATGAAATAGAAAAGTAACTAAATATTCTAGGCCAGAAAATTGAATTAACGATTTTTTAATTAGAGTGTCGTATTGCTTTATACTATTCACAACATTTACGAAAAAGTAAAAACCCACTAAGTAACGATAGTAATGGGCTTTCTTAATTGAAGCCCAACACTAAATCCGGATTGTCAGCCGCTGGCTTACGAGACAAACCGGCCTAGGCCTAACCATGATACACCTACTATAATCCCGTGTGCCACCAACCACCGTATCGTCGATGCAACCGATCGTCATCCCCTCTAATCAACGGTCGTAACTTCTCCCTACTTCATAATTTAAACTTTGGATTTCTCGACAATCAGCAGTCAACGACTGAGTGTCAATCAGTCAGGGAATCGTCTTCTTCTACCTCCAAACTTTTCACGTAATTCCCATTTCAGCCCTTTCTTGGGTTGCTGAGCTGACTAATCGAACTCGCACCTACATTTATTCTTAAGTTACTTTGTTATATTTTTAAATTCGACCTCTGCGGGCGCAATTCTTGTGGTTTTCCGGCACTCGATCGTCGACCATGACTGCTGATGATGACGCGGCGCCGGCCCCTGGGCACGCGCAGCAGAAGAAGAAAGAACCTACTGAGCTTGAGAAGAGGTTTGATTACTGTTTAGTATTTTTGGTTTTGTGTTGCGTTGTTTCTAGTTAAATTTTGTATTCCGGTGTTGAAAATTTAATTTGTTCATTAGGAGGAAGAACATCGTGCCTGGGAGTTTAATGAAAGCGGAGATGAGACCGGGAGGCGGTGATGCTAAACCAATAGAAGGTGATCAGGTTTGTGTTTGATCCAATTACTATATTTATTTACTTCTTCTGTGTTTCAGATGCTTAAATTTCGAATTGCTCGATTATTATTATTATTTTTAATCCGGTATTCTAGGCAAAGTGGAGTTAACAAATTACTGTCCTACATTTTGTAGGTGATTTACCATTGTACTGTTAGAACGTTGGATGGAGTTGTAGTTGAGTCTACTAGATCAGAAAATGGAGGTGAGTTCACTGTATGGTTGCATGTATGCAGTGAATTCTTAGAATTGCTGTTGAAGTTATAGGTTCTTTGGTTTTTGGTTTGTAAATTTATTTGATTTATGTGCCCCTTGTTTAATAGGGAAGGGTGCTCCAATAAGACAAGTTTTGGGCAAAAGTAAGATGTTGTTGGGATTGGTGGAAGGGCTTTTCACAATGTTGAAGGGTGAAGTAGCAATGGTACTGGCTTCTACATCTTGTAATACAAGTATACTTCTGCAAGAATTGATTCCTTTTCTATTTTTTTGGAAGGTCATCGAATATGGTTTCCAAATTACTGAGCCTGTGAATGAAAGCTGAACTCTGAATGCTGATGTCTAATTTTAGATGCTGGCTATCTCTGTTGTTTCAGCTCAAGATGAAACCTCAAATGCACTATGGTGAGGCGAACTGTCCGGTTTCTCCTCCGAGTAGCTTTCCGAAGGATGATGAACTTCATTTTGAGGTTGAGTTGATAGAGTTTTCTAAAGCCAAGGTGTGTACCTAACTTTGTTGATATCCTTTTGTTTGTAAAAGCTTACCTCCCGATACCTAATCATGCTGTGCTGCTATTCTTGGAATAAATTGAAGTCTACATTACTTTAGAAGCCAATCTATAATCCTAATATGTAATAATTTCTCGATCTTTTCAGGTTATCAGCGATGATTTAGGGGTTGTAAAGAAGGTATACACATTTAATTCATTGTTGCATTATCTATGATTTAGTACTGTTTACTTCCATGAAAGAAATGTCAATAACTGATACCACAACATGTTATAGAAGGAAAGTCTCATGTTATCTCACCTTGAGATGTATGGAAAATACTTTAAAATGTATATTGTATGAAGTGAATTATATGAATCTTGTCTACCTGTTGTCTGTTCAGATAATAAGTGACGGAGAAGGCTGGGAATCACCAAGGGAACCTTATGAAGTAAAAGCTTGGTAAAAAAAGCTTTATCCAAATTGCTTTCGTTTCTTATGTTCTTCTACTGAACTAAAAGATGAATTATCATCTCTTCAGGATATCTGCGAGGACAAGCGATGGGAAAGTAATTTTGTCACACACACAAGGGGAACCATTCTTCTTTACTTTTGGAAAGGCTGAGGTTGGTTGTGTATTCTCATTTCAGTTTATCTAATATCCCTCACATAATCAGTCTAGAGCTCAATGATTTTAGCAGTTAATGAAGATGTTTCAATTGTTCTTCTATGCAGACTGCATGTTTTAGTTATCATTATTCGTAACTTTTGCAGGTACCTAAAGGTCTTGAGATGGGATTGGGAACAATGACAAAAGAGGAGAAAGCTGTAATATATGTGACCAGTCAGTACTTAACTGAATCACCTTTCCTATCTGTAGAAGGTTTTGATGAACTTCATTTTGAAGTGGAGCTTGTCCGTGTCATTCAGGTACTTAAAATCTTTCTGCATTGCCAACATGGCTAATTGATTGTTTGATGATATTTGTGCCATACAAGAACTTTCAGTAAAATTCCTTTTCATGAATGCATTTCGTTCCTGTCAATCCATTGTCTGTTAAGTTGGTGGTGGTGTGATCTAATTTTCTCACTTAGCATTGACAGGTAAGGGACATGCTTGGAGATGGACGCTTGATAAAACGCCGGCTTCGTGATGGACAAGGTGTGGGTTCAGAACTTAATATGAATGTTCATATATATGTCTGTTTTTATTTTTCCTTTCTTCCCTGTGACTTTCTGCAATTTGATTCTTACCACGAAGAGCTCTTGTGCAACATCTGTTTGATTATTGTTAGCAACATGATGCATTGAGTTATTTCAGTCTTGCTTTATTCTTCTCATTATTACTTTTAACTCACTGCAGAATCTGTGACAAGTGGTAACTAGGCATATCTTATCCAGATTAGTTTTGTGTGTGGATGTGCTAAATTTATCTCTTGCAATTGGCATCACTTGAAAAGCATAGGGTAATGGTGGCACTATCTTTTCTGTTTTATTGGGAGATATCAAGGACCGTTGTATTTACGATGGTGCTTCTTCTATGTGTTTCATGCCCAATGAAATTATCCCTGAAATGTACTTTTTTATGTATTTCAGTTCTTTAATGTAGCTTCGATTTATAACTTTTGCTTGTGTGGGTGCAAGTTGATACACTTTTATGCATGACTGCACTTCTCTGTGATTATCATACGTGCATTGTACTACAGATTTTTTAAATTGCTCTGGAAAATAGGTGAGTTTCCTATGGATTGCCCTCTTCATGACAGTCTACTGCACATACATTATAAGGGCATGCTTCTTAACGAAGACAAGACAGTTTTCATTAACACGAGAGTTGATAGTGACGGGCAGCCTCTGGAGTTCAGTTCTGGAGAAGGCCGTGTGAGTTAAATTGTTACAATAACTTTCAGAAGTTTGTTTTTCACAGTTTGTTAGGGATTAGGATGTTTGAAACTAATTCCCTTTTGTATGCTCATATCGTTAAACAAATATAATGAGACTTCTTTTTGCAATGTAGGTGCCTGAAGGATTGGAAATGTGTGTTCGTTTAATGTTACCTGGTGAGCTAGCTCTCGTCACGTGTCCTCCAGATTATGCGTATGACAAGTTTCCAAGGTGCTTTTTTATGTCTGGCTTAAACTTTGCATAGGCACATTAGATTGTCTCCTGAAATGATGTCACTAAATTTTTTCGTCTGGCCTTACATCAGGCCAGATACTGTTCCTGAAGGTGCCCATGTTCAGTGGGAAATTGAGCTTCTTGGTTTTGAGATGCCAAAGGTATTGGCATGCAACTTACTTGTATCTTAACTCAGATTTTCAGTGGAAAATTGAGCTTCATATGATTCTTTTTGCAGGACTGGACTGGTCTGAACTTCCAGGAGATAATGGATGAAGCGGAAAAGATTAGAAGCACAGTATGTCTTTCTTTTTCTCTATTTCCTTTTTTCATAATTATAAAATTTCTGCTGCATATTTTAGGGGTCTTTTTCACATATTTACCTAGTTTAGTCTAAGCATAATGGGTTGTTTTGTGGGTATTGCCCATTTTCACTTAAGTTTGCATGTTAAAAACAAATGGAAACTATTTTAACTGTCGTCAATCTTCAGGGAAACACCCTCTTCAAAGAAGGAAAGTTTGAACTCGCCAAGGCGAAATATGAGAAGGTATTATTTTTTCCACAATTGGGTTTTACATTAAATCTTTTTTTCCCTCATGTGGATTTACATGAAATCTTCAGTTTTAGTTTGTCATTGATTTCATAAAACGCAAAAAGGTTTTGAGTTAGTTGTGCCCACTTATCTGCTGAATTGATGATTGATTAAACTGCCATGTAGGACGAGTTTAAGGAATGATTCATAGTTTAAGCATCTAGTATGAAGTGATTAATGAGTCCATATTTCCTTCTTCAATACGCTCTGAATCACATGTATTGTTCTTCTAATTCGTCATAAGACTATACATAACTGGTCCACAGGTACTCAGGGATTTTAACCATGTTAATCCACAAGACGATGAGGAAGGGAAAGTTTTTGTGAACACAAGAGTAAGGTTTTCCCATCTCCTCCAGCGACCAAAAGGAACTTTCCATTGAAATATTCTTGAGTTATTTTTTTCAGACAGCAATGTGTTGACTTTCTGTTTTCTTGAACTTTGAAAGAATTTGTTAAATCTTAATGTGGCTGCGTGCTACCTCAAAATGGGAGAGCCCAGGAAGTCCATTGAGGCTTGCAATAAGGTGTGCTTTGAGTTCACACGTTTCTTCCTGTTTCTTTTCCTGGGACTGCATCTCCATTTGAAGTTTCTCAATCTGGTTCGGCTATTGTTTAGCTTGATTCTTCTTAATGCAAGTACCTGATTAAATTGTTAGGTCTTGGATGCAAATCCTGCTCATGTCAAGGCCCTCTACCGTCGTGGAATGGCGTACATGGCTGCTGGAGATTTTGAGGAAGCCAAGGGTGACTTCGAAATGGTAACAATGTTAGCTGTTATTTAGTTGAATATTTTAATATGGTAGCAAATGTTCTAATATGCCTCTGGATCACTTTAGATGAAGAAGGTTGACAAATCATCTGAACCTGACGCAACTGCGGCCCTTGTAAAACTAAAGCAGACAGAGCAGGTTTGTTATTCAAAACAACATTCCATATGTTATGATAAGAGGAAGTGGAAGATGTTGTAAACCTGTTTATCTGATGCTGACGAGCAGGAAGCTAATAGGAAGGCGCGCAAGCAATTTAAGGGACTATTTGACAAGAAGCCAGGTGAAATTTCTGATCTCACAACAGAAGATAGAGGAGAAGAGCAGATAACAAATGAAAACCAGAACGATGATGCAAAGGAAGATTCTGATGGGACAGAGGGAGAAAATTTTGAAGATACAGCTGATGCACCTATAGAGGGATTGTTTTCTCGGTTGTGGCCTACTGGTAAAAGATTGTTCGATGCTCTTGGGATTCAAAGATGTACAATACTGTGACGAGATTCTCAGGTTAGGCAAAACATGCGAATGAGCCATTATTTGGCCGGATGGGAGTGTATATACAATGACCACAGTTTTTGAATAAGTGTTAAAAGAATTAATGTAGCATCGTTTTTTAGAAGAACAAGTGTTCTGTACATTTGTTCTTAGCCTTTGGGTCTTAAGAGCAGTTGTAGCCAGCGGCAAATTACAACATGAGCAATAAAAGCAATGTTAAGCACTACCAGTATCAGATTTCCAGGTGTGAAAGCCAAAATTAACTTTTGTCCGTCCTACTGTGCTACCAAGTAATTACTTTGATTTGTTATTTAAAATATGAAAATAGTGTGAAAATTCAAAATAGTAATGAGCAGACACTCATGGGGAGAGAGGATTACAATGTTAAATCCTAATTTATTACGGCAGCGAAACGCCATAGTAACCACAAGAGAAAAGGGTATAGTACAAGAGAGAGAGAACAGAGGCAGACAGGAATCATGGAAATCAAACTCTAGGAACGGTGTCGTATTGTTTGTCGGCGGTGGGAGAAGAACGGGCCCTGACCACGAAGAATCCGACGGTGTGACCAACCACGGCGGCGATGAAGATTCCGATATTATAAGACATGACCGAAAGCATGACCAAGTAAGCTAGACCCATTCGGACCCCATGAACCAGAGCTTGACCAATCGCACCAACCACATGATTACTATTACTACTATTAGTGTTGTGAGGATCCTCCGGTTTAGGTTTTGTAGAAATGGAGAGAACCTCAACCGCGGCGGCTAGAAAAAGCACAAACAACAAAGCCAAAAAGTACATCCCAAGACTGTCTTTTGGCCATCCAGAGAACAAAACGATGGCGTCTTTTCCCCAGTAGAAGCTCATGCGCATCATCATCATCATGATGCCACCCCCATCGGGCATCATCGATCCTGGCGGTGGGGGGGCCATCGGCATCGGCATGGTGCCCTCATCACCCATAGACATTTCTCCGGAAAAGAGAGAGAGAGAGAGATGAAGGCTGGCGCTCAAAACAAAAAAATGAACTTCTTTGGAGACTTTTATCGAACAGATAGTGAACTACCAAATGTACCCTCTAAGAGAGGGATGATGTCTGAAAATAACTTCCTCGGGTTTATCTAGTTATTTCATGGGATTTCTCGTAAGAAATGGTAAAATTAACAAGTTAACTCTTTTAGGATAAAACGAAGGAGGAGGTGATCATACCGAAGGATGAGACATTGTTTTGTAGTTTGTCATTTAATTTATTTATTTTCTTCACTACGATGGACGTTGTTGTCTGATGGAGATGTAATTTACAGAGCAGTTTTCTTTTTCTATATAGAAAATACGATTGCATTATAGGCAATAATGTCTGGAAATAAAAAGGGAAACAAATATGTAAAACTTACTAATTTATTTTTTCAAGTATAATATAATATTTATTTTCCAATTGATTTATAAATCGGAACAAGTTTAAAAATCAGCATTCATCTATAAAAAATCTCAAAAACATGACTAACTCAGAATTTAACGAGAGGAAGATCAGGCTCCTTTTCAGGCCCACTGGACTTTTTAAAAGCCCGGCTCCCAAAAAGACAGAAACCGACAGCGCGTCCAGCAACAGCAGTGAGAAACACTCCACCATTGAACGACATGACGGCCAGCATCACCATATAGGTAAGCCCGGTCCGAACCACGTGCATACCGGTCCGGAAAAACCCGGCCGCGACCCGGTTGGTCCCCGGTTTGATGATGCTGCAGTAGCTGAACCACTCCACCGCCACCGCAAGAGAGAAGACAAAGATCAAAGCCAGCGCGTACATTGGCGCGCTGTTTCCGGGCCAACCCGAGAAGAGGATATCGGTTCTGTGGCCCCAATAGAAAGTCATATGGGCCATGACTTTGTGGTGTACGTGGAGCCCACCACCGCCGCTACCGGTGGTGTTCCACGCCGATGTAATCATTTCGTCACCTTCCATTTTTTGAATTAGCTTCTTTTTTCTTTTTTTTTCCAACTGAGATGGAATTTGAACTCAAAATGTTGTTGGTAATTTGTCACTACCAAGCACAAACAAAGTTCGATATGGGTTTTAGTAGAATGGTTGGTTAGATTGACATATTTATATACATTTTTCTGCATTTTCGGTGCTGCCATTAGAAATTCTTTGCTTACTTCTTGTATGTTTCTGACACTTTTGCTGCTTTTTTTCGACGAACAAAATAATTTATAAATGGTAGACGAAGCAGAATTTAAATAAAAGGAGCGAATTGGCAATAATAATGAAGTGGTGGGGCAATTCTGATTTGTATTTTGTGATTCGGGCATTACTTTAGCACTGGGAAAATCAGAATGACTCAATTTGAAGCAACCAAAGGACGAAAAGAAACAAGATATTGTCCTGGAATTTGCCACGTAAAGTAAATACTCTGTACAGGAATTTTGCTCTTTTCTTTCTTGTTTTTAGTACAGAGGTTCCTCAGAACTGTTACTGTAAAACATGTGGCATTCCTATTTTTAGCAGGATCTCATGGATTACAAACGATACTTTCACATGCTCGGAATTAATCAGGTTCGTAGTCAGTTCATTAAAATTCTCGCGTTAATTTTTTCATACATAAGAATTGAACATACAATCGCTTACTTAAGATATACAAGTATCAAACTTTTCATGTCAACTATTTAATGATTATACGGTAATTTTTTTTAATGTACACTGATAGCACTCAGAAAATGTTAAAATGACTCAATACATTCATAAAATACAGCTTGTCAAGTTAATAAAAGAACTATATATTTGATAAATTCTATAGAAGTTCTAAACGTTATTTTTATTGAATGTAAATTATAGTTTGTTGGGTGGAACCTTATAAAATAAAGTTAATGCGTAGCTCACCTTCACAACTCTAAATTGAGGTCAAGTTGGGCCTGCAAATAGGCCCGACTCCTGAGCTCAAAACATTTGGACTCTGATGGGCTGATTTATAGTGTACCAGCAGCCCATGTTTTTGTGTTTAGCCGGACCATAAGCATTTTATTTATAAATGATAATCCTGCATGCAATCTTGCTGGTTGATGAAGATAATCTTCCCTATGCGAACTGCAAAGGGTCAGAAGAGCTTCCGGCATAAAAACTCTAACGATTAGGGGAGTATTTATACTCCTTCTCTCATAGGTGAGTCATGATGGATACGTGTCGTCAAACTCAACAAAATGTAGGCCGGGTGTTTCGGGTAAACAACCGTTATCGATACTTGCCCCTTTCTCTTGATAATTTACCCAATATACCATATAAATAATACACGTAACTGGCGGAGATATCCTTATAAATCATGGTTACGGGTGTGAATAATTACCGACTATGAATAGGTACCAGGACCCCCTCTTTAAGCTTGAAAAATCGAGAACGACCCTTATGCATTTATTTGTATTATCAATAAACAACTTTCACTCGTTTAATAATCACAACTCATTCATCAAAATTTGACTATTCTGTTCTTTTTACAATTCTTCACCTGCTTAATGATGATGATGAATTTGATTAAATTAATAATTACTTCACTCAATATATAATTAAATATATCTAATGATGTTTTACTCAAACATGTAGCTACTTTATTTTCAACACCCAAAATGATCAAACTTGAGTTAGTAAAAAAAAATACTGAAGCAAAATATCATAATTCAAAATATATTTTTGAATAATACAACACAACACTTATTTTATGTCTGCCATATTTATTTATAGTTCAATATTATAATTAATTTATCGATCAAACCAGTGATTTTTTTTATAATAAACGTAGACGAGATTATGAATATGGAATCGACTCTCTCTCCGTAAGTGTATACATCTTCAGAAAACACAGATGGATTTGCGGGTTTTCTTCATTTCGCATTTAGGGACAGTAATAAATAGCACCCCATTATCCAGACAGGCCTTCATTTCCTGCCCGTTTGCATTCTCGGGCAGCCTGATGGATCTAACAAACCTGCCTCCTCTCCTCTCCACGTGGTACCAATAACCGTTCCTCACTTCCTTCTCCACGATTTTCTCCCCACAAATCTTAACCGTGTTACCTTCCTCCAACTCCACCTTCACCTCCTCCCTCTTCAGCCCCGGCACCTCCATCTTGATCACGTGCGCCTCCGCCGTCTCCTTCATGTAGATCTTCCCGGTTGTAAGAGGTGCTGGCTCGGTGATGGCCGCGGCGGTTTCGGGGCAAGAGTACGGTGGTGGGTAGCTGTGGTGCGGCGGAGCCACCGCACTGCTGAAGTAGATATCGTTGTACGGGTACCGCAACATTTCTTCCTTCTTTAGTAGTTAGTAGCTAGTGTGGGTGTGTGTTTTAATTATGATGAGAGAGAAATGGAACTTGTATTTATAACAAAATTTGAAGTGGAGTGGAGAATATTTAAAATTGGGTGTGAGAACAATCCGAAACGGTGGTGATTTATTTTTTAGTCATTTGGGAATCGCATATATGGTCAGAAAAAGGAGTTTTGGATTGATAGGAATATTGAATCGGATTTTTGGGTGGAGGAATATATTGAATTTTGATTATGGAAAATTCTATAAGTTAGTCACTTTAAATAAATCTAATAGTTAATTAATTATTCTATAATTATAAAATTTTTACTATTAAATGATTAGTTAAGGATGCGATTATGCAAGGACTGATCTTTTTTTAGCGTAAACTATATAAAAAACTTATAGTTTATAAAATGTTTCATTTAATTTATATGATTTAAAAATTTGCAATGTAATTCTTATAATTCTTTAAAAGTTACAATTGTTAAATTTTTTATAAAAAAATTGATAAAAAAATTCAAAACACGGGAGAGTTAAGTCCACTAAATTGAAAAAAATAATGACAATTTTTTTTAAAAATATTTAAAAAGAGATTAATTATAAATAAATTTATTTCATTTTTTCATGGTATTAAGTTCTACTCCCTCTTGTCCGTTTATATTAGACGTTTTAGCTCAATTTTACTGTCTTTCTTTAATTGACGTCTCGTGGCACGAGTCTGTTTTAATTATTTTTTTTACACATTTGCCCCTTAAACGACGTAGTATTGGTAAATGAGGGCAAGGACACTGCAGGGCAAAAAAGGGAAATCAAAGGGCGGGTTTCAGTTGTCTCTAACACCGAACAGTAAGTTGTGCCAACATTAATGGCACTGGGGTATTTATATATTTACCATAGTGCCATTAATGTTGGCACAACTTACTATTCAGTGTCTTCTTACCTGCACCTCCTACTTACGCGTGGTGTGGTCCATGTGACCCACTGACTCACGCAGAACGTTTGGCCCACTTTCTTAATCCCCGAGAATGACTCCCTCGCGTCCATTAAAAAAGGACCGAGGGAGTACTATATTAGTTACATTTCTTTTTCAAATTTTTTATATATATTTTTAAATTTTTTACTATGTGTTTTGATTTTTTAAAATATTTAAAAGGTTAAAATTGCAACTTAGAAATCTATAAAGTTTATAGTGCTCACTTTTAAACTATAGAGGGTTAAGTAGATCATTTTATAAACTATAATTTTTTTTTATGTTCCTTATTTTTAACATTAATTTTTTTTAATTATAAATTTTTAGGAAGAGATTTTTTTTTGGTAAATTACGTTAAAAACTCCTATATTTTATAAAATGTATCATTTAATTTTATAATTTAAAATTTAAAATATCACCCTTTATTTTCTTAAAGTTATAATTTTAACTTTTGTAATAGTTAAAAAATACGGTAAAGTTTCTTTAAAAAAAAGATCGTTAAAAAAAGTGTTGCTAGTTACAGCCCATTCTGTTTTTAATTATTCGACCTGGACCTTGCTGTTGAAACTTTCATGGTGTTGGCCTGTTTTGTTTCAATGGGCCTATTAGGTTGGAAAGTGGCCCAAACTAACTCTCTGGATTGAAGAACTACATTCTCTGCAGAAATTACCACTTTGCCACGCAGGATTTTCAAGCCGTAGAATCTGATGGAAGGCTACAGAAAACAGGCCTCGATCATATCCTTAAACAGAAGAGAAGAGAAGATCCTGGAAACTTCAAAAATCCCGCCACAATTCCCCCATTTATATATCTCCATTTCCCCAATTCAAACCTCAGTCTAGTAAGTTTTGGCTCATCAGTGATTGGATAGTTTCTTACATACATAAACAAACAAAAGTTTCAATCTTTACTCTGAGCAGAAAAATTAAGAATGTCTCTGATTCGATCATTTTTTAGGGACCCAATCTCCGGAGACTTGTGGGCACCAAGTGGGCTGTCGTCTTCGAGCAGCGAGATCTCGACATTTGCGAATGCGCAGATTTATTGGAAGGAGACGGCGGAGGCGCACGTGTTCAAAGCGGATTTGCCAGGGGTGAAGAAGGAGGAAGTGAAAGTGGAGATTGAGGAAGGGAAGGTGCTTCAGATCAGTGGAGAAAGGAGTGTCGAGATGGAAGACGAAAACGACAAGTGGCATCGCGTGGAGAGAGGCAGAGGAAAATTCCAGAGGAGATTCCGGTTGCCAGAAAATGCGAAAGTCGATGAGGTGAAGGCGGCGATGGAGAATGGGGTTTTGACTGTTACTGTTCCTAAAACAGAGGAGAAGAAACCTGAGGTCAAATCCATTTATCCTCACAAAATGCTTCATTTATCCTGGCACAATCAAATCTCAGAATATTATGCCCCTATCCAGGAACAAGAAATTCAGAAAAAAGGGTATGCCGTCTTACTAACAAAATTGGGTAAAGAAAAAAGCAATTCACGAGAACTACCTACCATGAAGGATGTCGTAGACGGTGTCGGCAATGTCGGAGAAAGAAGGGGTGGAGACGAAGGAGTCAGGAGTGATGTCATTGCACCGAACAGATTAGGAACTGATGAGAGGCGGGTTTGCTGGTCGGACCAAAGTGGAGTGAGAGACGAATGAAACGGCTGAGTGAGAAGAATGAGATGAGGACGAGGATAGTTTTGGAAAAATAATTAATTATTGAATGTCCACGTCAGTCGGCCTCTCTATTCGGCCATTCTACTCGGCCAGTTTAGCATTACTACTCATTACTATATGATAACACGCGACATATATAATGTACCCTTTATATTTGGATATAGTTGTTTTTATTTTTTTTAAATGTTAAATTACAATTTCAAATGTAAAAATATGTTTAATTTTCACTATAAAATACATTACTGTACTAATCATTTCATTGGTTTTGTTCACTCACAACTATATTTCAATTGAAAGAGCAATTAACATGCTAATACATGTCAAGCTTTTCAATTTACTGCCTTTCTTTTAGATCCTCGATTAATTTCTCCAAATTTTTAGACGACAATCCACCCGCGCTGATCGCATCTCGAGCCAAGTCAGCATATCTCCCTGCACATTTCCTCATCTCTTCTTCTTGATCTTCCATCACCGTCCTCACCATCATCTCAACCGTTGATCTGTCCCAAGTGTCCTTGTTGTCACTACCAATCCTCCACACCTGATCCACCCACCTACTATTCAGCGTTTGATCAGCAAACTGGGGCCAGCAAATAAGCGGGAGCCCAGCCACAATTCCCTCCAAGATCGAGTTCCATCCGCCGTGCGTTAGAAAAGCACCCACCGCCGGATGACCCAAGACTTCCTCTTGTGGAACCCAGTTCAAAATCAACCCTCTATCTCGTGTCCCCACTGCCATTTCACCTGATAACGTGGCGGCCTCCCCTTCCAATAGCATGTTTGACCTTATGACCCATAAGAAATTCTTCCCACTGTTGACCAAGCCATGCCACAACTCGAGCAATTGGTCATGCGTCATCATTACCAAGCTGCCAAAGCTGACATAAACAACGGATCGTTTTGGCTGCGAATCCAACCATGCCATACTACTTGTGTCAGCATTCCACAGTCCAGTAATGGAAGATGAGGAGGAATTTGCAGAAAACCCAATTCGAGATTTGAAGAGGGAGTGGATTGGGCCAAGAGTGTAAATCTTGGGAAATTTAATGGCAATGTGGGAAAGAATTGGAGCTTCTAGATCATCAAATGTGTTGAGAATGAGAGCGGAAGCTCTGGTCATGGCTATAGTTTCATCTACAAAGAACTTTAGGTAATGTTCTTCTTTGCAGATTGATGGAAGATCTTTCCGTCGCAGAAGACCTTCCATCCCTGGCACGCGCGTTGTCTCCCGGTCCATATCATCATCACCTACACCCACGCCGGAAAGATTGATCAAAATCAATCATAAAAAAAAAATGTTAGGAAAACTCTGCAAACAGAACATCTCACAATCTCAAATAGCTAAGGCTTTAGTTTGTGTACTATTTCTCGAGTTCGAATTTTTAATTTGAAAGAATTTTATACTCTTGCGATCTGATCTGTTTTCTCTCAAAATCAGCTTATATTTTCAGGAAGGCTCTCGGCAGTGATCGCTTTCATGAATTACTAGAGGTGTATACGCGCCGGCCTAGAACCGGACCGAACCGAAAATTTTCGGATTTTGGTTGGGGTTAGAATCGGACCGAACCTAAAATTTTTGGTTCGGTTCCAATTTTTCCAGTTTGATCCGGGTCGGTTCCTGTTCAGAACCAGTTCTGTTCATTATTCTCACACCGACGCCGTTTTGGTGTTTTTCAAAACAAAGTGTTTGTTCAAAACGGCGTCGTTTTGGTGTTAAACACGCAGTTTTGATTTTTTTTTATAAATAATGTTTTGATTTATCAATTTATAAATAATAACCTAATATTATAAAGATATTTTAGTGTGATAAATTTTTAAATTTTATGATACAAAACTTATAAAAATTTAAAGTGACTAAATATTACTCTCTCTGTCCACAAATAACTGTCTTTCTAACACAGTAATTTTCAGTAAAACAAACACTAAAAAGTCAAGTAAAGTGTATAGTAACTTTCCGTAGAAAATCGTCACTTAATTGTGGACGGAGTGAGTAATAAATAATGAGTATTAATATATTTAAATGTAATGAATATATTTAACAAATATCTAGTCAAGAAGTATCGTGCTTCATATAGAGCCTAACATATACACATGAAGAATTTTCAAGTACAATCATGCTTCATATGAAGATAAGATTAGATCGCTTACATTTAAAGCTTAAAAAATATCCTTGAACAATACAATAGTTAATTGGTTATACTTATGTATTGCGTCACACATTAATACAATTTAAATTTAAATCCCAAACCTCTAAACAATTAACTCAAGTAAATATTGAAATATAGATACCATAAATCTAGATCATAAAAAAATGATGAATATTAATTAAGTTTAGAAGAAAGAAAAGATAGATATGGAGTTAAGTTTAGAAAACATCCGTAGTAAAATTTTATATTTAAAATAATAAATAAAAGAAAAAAATGAGGACTTTTAGACTTTTAGTTAAGTTTAAAAGTTTAAAAGAGACAATGTCTTTTACTCATAATAATTCTTATATAACTTTATTAAATAAAACATAAATAAAGAAAATGAAAGTATATCTTAATGTGTTTAGTATCCTACCACTACAAATGAGAATAAAAAAATTTTAATGACTCATTATTTGGTATGAATGGTAAAGATTGAGAAAATGAAAGTAAATTTCTATATGGAGTCATTATTACATATATTTAATAATAAAATTCATTGATTATATTATTTAATAATTTATATATAAATTTATTGAATAAAACATAAATATTAAATTTCACATAAAATGTCAATAAAATATTATTTAAAAAGTCATTAAATTAATTATAAATTTAAAAAAAATTATTAGCTAACTATTACGAACAAATAATAAAAAAATAAAACACAAAAATAAAGAAATAGGCCAGAGCCCACAGCCCACACAAAATGAAAAAAAAAAGAATTGAGAAAAGGGGAAGGGAAGGGGTTTCGAACCCTTCCCACAAGGGAGCGTACTTAGAGGGTGTTTGGCGTTCATGTTTTGCCACAAAAACATGGTTCAGTGGCTGAAATGGGAGAAGCCCAGTACACCAAGCAAGGAAATGGCTTGGCACGGGCTGGAGCAATTTGCTCCAGCAGCAAATCAGCGTTCCACGCTGGTTTGCTTTTTCTCTTTCTTTTTTTTTAATTTAATTCAATTTTTTTACTCTATATAATGAACAAAATAAATTAAAAACTACCCCAATAAAATCTCCATCTCAAGATAAGTAATTCTAGATCCACTTTTCCTATTTTTATTAATTTTAAAAAAATGGGTTTTATACTCCAACTATTTAATTTTTATAGTTTTACCAAACACCAAAAACAACTTCTCGTTTCCCACAACACTTTTAAAAATTGTTTACCAAACAGCACACTTCGTTTCCCATAAGTCATTTTCTTACAGAACTTTTCCCACAGAATTTTTTCCCACCGAATCGGAACGCCAAACAGACCCTTAATGCTTTTGTCACTGAAACAAAGCATCAATTTTATTTATGGATGCATATATATAAAAATTATGGTTCGGTTTACGGGTTTTAGATAAAGAGAACCGGACCGAACCAAAAATTTACGGTTCTAGTTGGGATAGAACCGGACTGAATTGAATAGTAACGGTTTAGTTCGATTCGGTTCAAAATCTTTCGGTTTTAGTTCGGTTTCCGGATCAGTCCGATTTTTATACACCACTATGAATTACTACACAAGTTGGACATTTCCAATCTCCATGCTCCAACTTGAGGGAGAGTATTGGAGGAAAGTTTGACCAGAATTATTTATGTAATATTTTGCCTATTCTGTCGTGATTATGTTTTCTCAATTAGTTGATTCGATTTATTAATAATTATATGCTTTACTATATAGTAAAATCAATAGAAAAAAAGCCTATGCATTTTTACAAAACAATTGGGTACTTATAAATTTCATAAAAATAGCAAAAGGATTCCAATTATGCATCTTAAGATTGTTCGTAGGCTATCCGAGGACATTATGCTCGAAAGTACTTCTGTAAAAAGTTTTTTTTTTAACTGGATAATAAATTGTAGACAGAACAGTTTGAATCCGAAATTTTATTAATATGGCTAATCCAGTTGTCGAAAACTTGAAATAAGCACAAGAGGGACCAAAAAATACATAGAAAATATATCATAATCTTCTAATTAAGAATTAATTATTATTCTAGTGCCTAATGTATGTATATACTAAGACTAAACCAATAAATTTCATCACATGAAAAAAGTAATTACAAAGGAAATATGATAATCAAATACCTGATATGGTCTTAAATAAAAAATAAAAATAAATTACTAAGACATCAAAATTAATTCTTACAAGTTACAACTACTTCAACATTAATTAGTGGCGTGTTTAGCTTCACATTCTTATTATTTGATGATAAAAAATAGTAAAATTGAAGAAAAAAAACGTAGTACTAATTACTTCATTAGAATTTGATTTCAGAAGTACTGACCTGTAAATGGGATCTCGCCTCCTTCGATGAGATTTGGTAAACAACAATATACCCAAAAGCTATATGCACTATAAGTCCGAAAAGTGATGACCCGAATCCCCAACTCCTCCGCAGCATCCATGGCAACAAAAGACATAATCCCATCTGCTATCACACAAGAAACGGGCTGTCGTTTAAGAAAATCCCGAAACGAGGGTTTGGTTACCTTTCGTAGCGATGACAAAAGTTTCGCAATTCCAGGAAGATCGCGCGAGTTGTCCTGAGGCAACCCATCGGAGATGGATTCGAAATGGAGGGAGGGGAACCGAGAGGAGAGGGAAGGGAGGTCGGAGATCACTCGACGGTGGTTGTGGTCTGTGTTGAGGAAGGTAACATGCAGGCCCGCGTCGGAGAGGAGCTGGGCTAGGTAGAGCATTGGTTTGATGTGTCCTTGTGCAGGAAATGGCAGTATCAGAATGCGTGGTTTTGGTTCCTGCGCCATCTCTGCTCTTCCTCCTCTAAAGTAAATTGATCTTTTTATTCTTACATTTATAACCACCAGAAGCCTTGGAAATGGAGCTGGGCTTTGTGATAGAAAATTCTATGGGCTGAACCTTGTTCGTCTAAGCCCAAATAAAAGCAATAGGCCTACTTTATCGCAGAAGGAACCGTTGCATGCATGATATATTAGGTGGTGGTCTCATACTTCCAGAGAGAACATGCATGTGCTGATCATGTAGCAAAACATGGGTCTTGTAAGTTGGTGGAATTATTAGGTTTTTTTGTTTTTTGTTTCATTTTATACTAATCTTTTATTTCTCACAAGTTAGGCATTCTTGTATATTAAAAAAATCGTCCTATCATTTTTTTTTATAAGTAAACCGTTCTATTTCTTAAAGTTGCACGTCTATGATTTGCCTAGTTGTCTCAACTCAAGCCCCACGGACTTAAGACCGTGTTTGGATCAAACCTTAAAATCAAACTCGATTCAGAAATCATTTAAAGTTCAAATCTAATTAATATAATACATTAATTTTTTTTAAGAATTAAATAAAATTATCATGCTATGATTAAAATATTCTATAATGGTTAGTAATTTAATGATTAGTGCTCACTTTTTTTATTCATGACTCGAGTTTAACACTCAACATCTCCCTTCCATCCCTTCATTATTGTTTAAACATAACAAAAAATAAAAAAAACAAAAACTTATAGGCTAGCCCAATCCAAGCCTAGCCGAACCGACCAGATTGGATAGGGCCTGTGCTCAGTGTTATTAGAACTGGACCAAATTGGCCGGTTCAACTGCAAAATTTTAAATTTTTAGTTCGATTCAGTTACCTGACCGGATATGCATGCGAACCGGGTTCAATCGTTCGAACCGGCTGATTTTTACACAACCGGTGACCCGGATTGAACCAGATTGAACCGGTTGGTTCAATACTTCTTCTCCAAAACGACGTCATTTTGATATTTTATTTTATTTTATTTTTTACTTTTTTTAAATTTTGATGGGCCGGTCCATTACAAACATTGACCCAGCCAGTTCAATCTGGTTCAATTATCTAAAATTAAACGGTTCAAAACAGTTCAATATCTACAATCCGGTCGAACCATAAAATTTTCATTTCCGGTTCTGATAACTATGCCTGTGCCTACTCTCCATTTTTTCAAGATTGACCTGAGAGGTAAAAACTCAATTTGGTTGGACCTTTAAACAAGTCTAACTTCACACCAAAGTTAGGCGTATGCTTTTTGAATGTAATAATATATTTAAATTTGAAATCTTATTAATATTTTATCACCTACAGATAATAACGAGCTATATAATTATTAATAAATAAATAAAAATATTATTTCCACACCATAATAATTTATTTCTAGATCCTAAATTTAATTTATTATTTTTTTATCATTTTTCTTCATAATTTTTCACTCATAAATTTGAATATTTATTTTTTTATCCCACATTTTTAAAGACAAAATACTATAATAAAATATTAATTTAAAAAAAAATAGAGATAAATTAAACTTTGTGGTGTGAAAATAAACAATTATGGTGCGAAAATAGTATCTCTCACAAATAAAATTGGTTAAGTGGTATATCTATCCAATTTAAAAATTAATTTTAAGATTTCACTTTAAGATCTTTACCTTTTCTTTTCTTCTTTAACAAAGATCACTAGATCAAAGGTCGCCCACAAATGCATTTACATTAAAGTTGGGAGAATAAGGGATGAATGTATGGCAAGTTTGGAATACGACAACCTTAAGAGAGGTGGAAATAGAATGATGGCAACCAAAGAAATTATACGTGTTCATAAGATTCTTTCAAATATGCGTCCAACAATTTCACATTTCTTTGTGGGGTTTTGCACCCAAAGCTCTTCTTTTTTCAATGTAGGCCACTCCTCCAACATGGCTTACCTCTTTGTCAAAGTCGGTGTACATCACGTCCAATCATAAAACCCATTTTTTTTTATTAGTATTTTTTTAAAATGGTTATACTATAAATTATCATTACGAAAAATGAAATCGAACTCATGATTGACATTAGTTAAACTGGAACCTCATGTGCAAGTGGTAAAGAATTTATCTATCTTATATCAAGATTTCGAGTTAGAGTTTTGAGAATATAGCAAATCATATTGGGAGAGTAATGCTCGAATGAAATTAGTATTATAAAAACAAAAGATTTAATTAAAAATTACGGAAAATAATAATTTGATCTAATATTTTTAATAAACGAACTTCTTACTATGTCATCAAATCCAAAAATATACTGATAATTAACATGAATTCCTAAATATTGAATACAATTTCTTTTTCCTACTCTGGCATTTGGAATATAATTCTAATGTCATATATACGACAGTGTAGATAAAACAAATCCGACTTTAACCGAGTAACATGAAATGCTAAACTGTTTATAGTATTGATGGATAACGAATTGCATCTGACCTATCTAGCTAATCACGTGCAATTTGTGCAATACATTCTGTAATTTTGGGGACAATGGAAGAGCTTAATCCTAATCACGTGATTATCAACCAGCCTTATTTTAAAGTGGTATTGTTAGAGCAATTAAATCATAATCATTAACCAGTAGTATTTTCTTTTACGGCTGATTTGATCATTAAACGTGAAATAAATATTTAGTAAAAATATATTATTTGTAAATGAGTCGAATCGGTACGAATATTATTAATTTTGGCCGATAACTTAAGTTGTTCTTATTTAGTTTTTTAAAGTTAGAAATAGAATTAAAAAGAAGAAGAAGAAGAGGAAAACAGAGGGAAAAAATCCACAACCAAAAGTGTTTTAAAACAAGAGGTTGTTATCATTTCCTAGTCAGCAGGAAATTCGTGGAGCCCGCCACGCAGGCGCGGGAATCGTGATGACGTAAGCAAGTGGTCCCACGCCGCAGCTTCGGGATTCGTTACAAGGACAAAGAAAGTCTCCCAAGGTGGGATCCCCTCCTTAGCCACCTAAACCTAATGCCTAATCCATCCATCCGCTTTTAACCGTCTGATTGAAAGAAAACGAAACGAAACGACACTGCTCACTCGCTCTCCACTCACTCACTTACCTCACTCTCACTCTCTCCATCTCCGTTTTTGTTTCTTCTTTAATCGACAGTTTCTCTCCTGCCGTTTTTCCGTTTCGAGGAAACCTGAAAAACCAGATGATTCTGTTACCGAGGAAGATCTTTTGATTTCTGCTGAATGTATGGTAAATGTGCTTACTTTGCTTCTAATCTACGTTGCTTTTGCTTGCTAGCTCCAATCATTTCACTGCTTCTTTACGTATCGGATCTTTATCGGGATCAATGATTCTTTCGTTTTGTCTTGTCGTTCCGTTTCAGCGTTTGAAGCTGCATTCTTCTCGGCTTAGTTCCGGTAAGTTCATTTCTGGCATTTCTTATCTGCGTCTTCTTCCCTAGGCTAGGCTCTGCTTTTTTGCTGCGATTTTAGATGAGTCAGTTGTGTTTTCAAGTTTTCTTTGGTTTTCTCACCAGCGAAACAGAAGTGATTTATCTGTTTTTTTTTTCATTTTTGTTTGGATTAGATTGGATCTGTGATGGTTTTTCTAACTGCTTTTGATCATCTATTAGATTCAGATTGGGAGCCACGGATTAAACTACAATGAGATGCTTTGTTACTCTGGCAAATTGATTTCTTTATTGTTATTATATAATTTTCATTTATCGGTTTCATGATCTTCATTTCTTTTTGGTACTGTCGTGATATTTTTAATTTATTGATTGTGACACTCTTTTGTGCTGGATTAGGATTTCTAGGTCAAATGTTGACTTTTGTGCCAAGGGAGAGAATTCCCTCTCTCTTGTGAAGAAAATGGATGCAAACTCTAACAAATTACTATTATTATTATTTTGTCTAAGATAGATCTTCAATACTTTGCCTTGGTGGAGAACTAATGTTGTGATGTATGTATGGTGTTATTGAGTGATAATCGGTTTTGGGTCATGTTCTTGCTTCTTTTCAGGTAAAATGTGTAGGTAAACGATAAAAATGTTAAATATGGCACCAGATGGACGACCTAGTGATAATTCAAACCCAGAATCTTCTGGGGAAATGAGATTCAGTTTGGACCTTAAGAGGAGTTCAACACGACAACACAATTCCAGGAAGTTGAAGGAGAAACCCATTGCAGCTCAAGGAAAGCAGAGCGTAAGGCGCCGTGATGAGTCAAGATCCAAAACTCGTGTTAGTCAGTCTTATGCTGATCGCTGTAGTGAGCTAATGCTGGGTGCAAATGATGGAATCTCTGTCCACCCAAAAACTTCAGGCACAGAAAATCACCTGCATAAGGCTGTAAGGATGAAGGGAGCAAAAGAAGATGAGCTTGTCAAGTATATGTTGGATTTGCCAGGTTATCTCCAGCAGATGGGGAGTGGGGAAAACAACCAAGGCAAGGCTTTGAATGTTGGAGTTTTGGATTGGTCACGATTAGAAAATTGGAGCGGAAACCAAAAGTGCACTGGAGCGGGAGGTAGTAACAAGGGATCATTGGCTAAGAGTAATCTGTTGGGTATGGTGAGTATGAGTATGCCTACCTCTTCTAATGCTGCTCACAGTGAGAGTCCTGCTCATCTGAGGGAGCAGCCCCTTTCTCTTTCTAGTCTGAACTCATCTCACAGGAGTCGCATTTCTCGAGATGCTAAGCCTCCTGTCAACAACTCTTCACGCTTTCATGATTTGGATACTACTACCAAGAATGGTGTCAGTGGGCATGAAAGAGGACCTTGGACCTACAAATCTTTTGGCAGAAATACTTCAGACGCAGTTCTCGAAAAGGGAAAGAGAAAGGAACTGGACCAGAAGACTAATTCAAAAGGTGGAAACTCTTACCCAAACACAAAATGTAATGACATCTCAATGAGGCCCAAGGAAAATTCTAGTGCTTGTAAGGGTGAAGCCAAAGTGAGAGTTCAGGAGAAGCTAGCATCAGACAGAAAGAGAACATCTTTGGATCAGAATACCCCTTCAGGCACTGGTGCTTCATCATCAAAGATGATCAATCACCATGTTTCACCTAATTCAAAGCAACGGGAGAATGTTGGTGATGATGAGAGGAAGGATGGAGTAGAGGAGTTGCAAGAATCAGGTGTATCCCTTTCTCCGCAACATCAAGCTGGCCAGCACGACAATATTGTTCTCCTTCTACCCAGAAAATTAAGCCAAAACATTTCCCCAGCGTCACTGAGAACATCATTGGAGAAGAATTTGACACGACCAGAGGAGAACAGTTGGTCGGGCACCTTTTCCCATGAGAAGGAGCACCCTTCTCAGGTCTTTTCTGAAATTCCACACTCATGCCCTCTTCCTAGTGGATCTGATGCTAGTTCAGAATCACACAAAACATCACGTGTTGTGATCAAGACAGAGGGAGCTGTGCAGTTGTCTGATGCATCTAAGACACAAGGGGTGTTAGACCAAGAAACAGCCAGGCAGGCTGCTGAAAAAAGCAGACACCCATCGCCAAACCACCGCTTTAGCTTCAGCTTAAGTCGCATGACTAGAAGTTTCAGCTCCAAGGAGAGTTCAGCTGTCTCAGAGCTGAGCTCCTCGCATTCTTCAGCGGTGTCCGGCCCAGTAATATCAAAACCTTCTTCCTATTTGGATGATTCATACAGAGAGAATACAAATTGTCATAAGAGATCTAGATCCAGTCCCTTCAGAAGGCTACTGGATCCACTACTGAAGTCCAGGGGTCCCACTCCACCCCAGTCTACTGAATCTGTTCAGCCAGTAACAGGAAGCTTGAGTTCCTTAAGCTTTCAGGCAGTTGGTTCCATTGAATCTGCTAAGAATGGTAAGAACGAGACATTCAGAAAACGTGCTCTTGTGCAGCTTACAGTAAAGAACGGACTTCCTTTGTTCCGACTTGCAGTTGACAACAACAGCAGCATTCTTGCAGCACAGATGAAGAATTTGTCATCACATGGGAAAAATGATTCAGGCTGCAATTATACATTTTATGCTGTGGATGAAATCAAGAAAAGGAGTGGCAGCTGGATGAATCAAGGTAGTAAAGGGAAAAATTGTGGATTCGCGTATAATGTGGTTGGCCAAATGAGGGTTAGTAGCTCGTCTTTCTTTGATATGACTGGAAAGAACTTTATCAGCCGGAGTAGGGTAACAGAGACTGTCCTATTTGGTGCTGAGCTAAGGCAGGGAGATCAGGCACCACCTAAGATCATGCCAAACAGGGAGCTTGCAGCTATTGTTGTCAAAACACCATGTGAAAACTTTAGCCTAGACACAAAGCAAAGTGATAAAGATGTGGGTTTGATGGAGAAGATTGGTTCCCAGCGTGTGTTAGAGAATGAACTCTCTAATAGTGTTACGGTCATACTCCCGGTTGGTATTCATGGCCTGCCAAGAGAAGGACTTCCATCACCACTGACTCACAGGTGGAAATCAGGTGGATCATGTGATTGTGGAGGTTGGGATGTTGGCTGCAAACTTCGTGTTCTTTCCATTGAAAGCCAATGCTCGGATATGCCAACAAAATCCAAATCTTCCCCAACATTGGATTGTCTCGAACTTTTTGTTCAGGTACTTCATACTTGAATATCTCTTCAGAATTATCTTGTTATGGCCTTCGAATAAACAACTAACTCCTTTGCTTTGTGTGTCAATATAGGGAGAACCTAAACAAGATAAGCCTGTCTTCTGCTTGGCACCACTCGAGAAGGAAGCGTTTTCCATTGAGTTCAGCCCGGAGATTTCCTTGTTGCAAGCATTTTTCACTAGTATCACACTTATAACCTGTAAGAAATCATCTGATCTTACTTCAAGTAACCTGACAGAGGACAAAAAATTCCAGGAGTCCAGGTTTTCAACCGACCGAACAAAGAACGAACCCATTTTCCCAAGAGGAGAAGCACATGCCAAGTGCACTTCAAACCCACCCCTTTCCCCTGTTGGAAGGGTGTAAGAGGTTGTTCATGCCAGGCAGTTACTTGTCCTTTTGTAGCTGCAAAAGATCTTCCTCGAGAATTGTCCAGTGACTCAGCACAGCACATTTGGAAGATGAGCTCTTGAAAAAGAAATTATGTTAAATCACCCTTTTTATGTAAAGAAAATAATGCCTATAGATGTACAGCCCTGAAATGTAAGGAAAAAAGAGTCTTTCCAGTTGGTCTGAAAGTAATCCTATTCAACAACTTGGTTCTGGCCAGCAATGAAATCTTGTTTCTGTTGCGGAGTAAACACAGTTTTTATTGCCAACTAAATCACGGTGAGGTTGTTGAACTTATACATAATTCCGACTAAAAGTCTCATTCCAATGGGCCGATATGTGCAGTATGCTACTAACTTCAGACTTCCAAAATCAGCAAGGTTTTACAAGCACATCAGATAAGAACAGGGATCGGTAACTGGGCAGCCTCATTGCATCATACATTCATCTTTTAAAGTTAATACAATTCCAATATCACTGGTTACAACGCAAACTGAAGGACACGCACACAACGCAGTCAAATTGACTGAATGTTTGACACAAACGAATCTAAACTGCAAAAAATGCATACACTATAAATGGAGTTTACAAGTCAACTGGCGAAGCATGGTGAATACACATAAACCAGCTATCATCAATCCTCTCAAAGACATTCGTCACGAATTGAGCTCCCCAACTGTTCCCTTTCGTCTTAACAAACTCTACACAAGTAACATAACCTAAATCTCCCCTAAAATGAACTTGGACATTCTTCAACTTAATCTCCAGTGGGAAATCATAATTCATCCAAACAACCTCCCAACTTTCTACAACATCATCATAACCAATAACACCACCGGCACCAGGATGCACACAACAAACATGATCCCCTTTCACCCAAATCTTCTGCATCGAACCCAAGTGCCCCATCCTAAATGCATGATAAAACCTTCCATTGGCCGCCAGCACCGAAGCCTTGCTATCCTCCTGAATCTCTCGAATCCTATCTCTGATTTTTGCAGCTTGCTCATAGTCCTCCTCTTCAATTGCAACATTTAGCTCCCGTGTCAGATTTTCTTCATCGTACATAGCCTTTTCACCACTTATCATCTCCTCCGAGTCCTCACTCAGTACTTTACACTCCCTTAACGACAACAAGCGGGAGGCTTGCCCGGAAGATGCTGCATTGTATAAATCTAAATATCAGAGCGGCTCAAATTCAAAATGGTATGAAACAGCTCTGAGCAATAGGAACGAAAACCGAAGTTAACTATAAACTTACAGGTTGTTCCAATTTGTAACTTAGCATGGCCGTACTGTGTTGAAGAATTAGAACCCAAAAACACATTGTACGGCTCAAGGGAAGTAGAAGACAAATGCTTAAACCTCTTCAACCTATTCTCTCCTATACCAAGAAAATCAACCTACAATAACATGCCAAACTAAGAATTCTGTAAAAAATGGTCAATAGCAATAAGGACATCACTCTAAAACTGGGTTCTTAAATTAAGATAAAACCCATTGAATCAATCAATCAATCTCGAATCATGGAGTGAAACAGAAAGAAAATTAGAATCCACCTTGCACGACAAGCTAGATCCATGGGCGGCCATAGATGAGGTGGTTATTCAAAAGCTTCAAAAACAGCGACTGGAGTTAATGTTATTGGCTCTTTTGTGTACTTGACAGAGATGGTGACAGAGGCAGATAAGGTTCAAATCATTGTTTTTGTAGTTGCAGACTTCGTAGTCATTTATGTTCACTTTGTCAATTTGAGTTGGACATGGTCTTGGGCCTTCGGCCTCATGGGCCAGCCATTTTTCTTGTTGTGTTGGGCCTTAGAATGTGGCAATTTTTTTATCGAGTCTTTGTGGGCTTTTTAGTTTGGGTCCACTGGAATTTCAACTCTTTCAACACCTACCGTTTCGACAACATCGTTTTCATTCTAGAATAAGCTGAAAAGACTGAAAAGTAGTCAGTTGACAAATGTACCAATTGCAACTTGCAAGGAACTTCCTTGGAAGAGACAAATCTAGCTTTGATTTCTTCTAATCACAGGACGACATTTATTCTTTTGTATTCAAGAAAATAGAACACGCAAAATAGTTTATTGTGAATAGATTGATTGATCTTTTATTCGTTTTGTCAAAAAACCAATTAAATACATATTGAAGGTAGGATTTGATAAAAAATCAATTTAACCCTATAACTGGAAGCGCTTTATCATTTAGGAGGGAAATTTATTCGAATAAAGTTAATCATTTTGTAAATTTTTCGAGTAAAAAATACACATCGATCATTAAAAAATAAATAATGTCGGGTATGCTAGGAAAATGAAAACTGTCAACGATTGGTGGCCTCTGATAGCAAAATATAAAATGCAAGAGGGTGGATTTGTCGGAGTTGAACCAATTTGGAATTGGAAGTCAAGTCAATTTTTCCTCGTGATATTTGACCAAATTCTGCAATTTAACCATGCTCATTTCTGAACTCTTTACAAAATGGAATCATTAAGGGGTAAATTATTGGTAGAATTAGTTGATTTTTTAATTCAATCTTTTCTAAAAGCTTCTCATTGAATTATTATAAACCGTCCGATTAGTTTTTTTTACTGAGGTATAAAATTTATCTCTACATTTATTCCTTTTTCTAGTTAAATCCTAGTACAATCTTAAAGGTCCATAACTTTGGACGTTGTTATATAGTCGTATTACCAATGTGTGGTTAGTAAATCAAGAACAAATGGCGGGAGCTCTTATGGGCTTCAATGATTTTTAATAATTCAAGGTTTAAAGTGCGCTTTGCAAGCCTGCCTTGAAGGATTTTAGACTCGTAAGTGATGTTTTGCTACCCTTAATTGTTGGATTCACAGGTTGTATATATAGACATCAATACTCGAATCAACGACTTTTTAAGACGGGTAAACCACTTCAACATCCGGTATGGATTCAAACATTAATTTAAAATATTTATCCATAGTGAAACATAGGAGTAGTAATTGATACTGACAACTGCAAAGAACATTTTATACATGCTTTGGCTAACAGTACCATGTTGTCATATGCATTAAGAATTCTATGTGTTTGGTCATGGTGTCCTCTTTTCATATGGAATTTTTATTAGCCAATTGGTACAAAGTACAACTTCTTTAGGCTGTCGTGGGGACTGGGGACCTTATTTCCAATCTGGAGAGCTTTTAATTTGCTGACTAGGCTTTGGATTTTCCTTTTATACGTGACTGCAAAATTGACAAGTCACTGGACCATTAGCTTATTTATTATTATATTTTTAAGTTCATTGAGTTTAAATTAATTTTATCATTTGAATTGAGTTAGATCACTAAAAAATTATTTGTTCAGTAATTGCACTATCTATATTGATCCAATTGCATCGTAAATATTATGTGGTTCGAGTTTAAATTGACTAAACTTAGAGTAAAAAATAAAAATAGCGATCCACTTTACATGTAATCACAACGTAATTTTATTAATTGAACGATTATCATATACACGTTAAAATAAAAAAATCGAAAATATTGCATAATTTCTCTACTGGTTGAAAATTTGAAAGGTGCTTGCTCGTATTCTTTCCTTTTGCCAATTCCACCGCAAAAAGGGCGGGAAGCCAACGCGACAAGTTAAATTAACTTCTTTAAAATTATTTAAAGCCAGTGGTCTAATGAGCTGTGGAATGGATTCGGGGACAGGCCCTAAGAAAAGGCAGTTGAGCTCTTTTCTCACAAATTAATGAAACAATAAAGTGCGTCGTATATCCATTATCCTCATTCTTCGTGCAAAAAGAATGTTCGTAGCCGGCGACAAAAGGAAAAGCAAACGATTCTCGAGTTCCACGTCACGTATAAAAATATGTTTTGGGTTTGGGCGGTAATTAGTTTGAGTAAAGCTGCGTGACACGTCGTAATCACGTTGTTGAAGCCGTCTTGACCGCGTCATGTCTCACGGCCAAAGGAAGGAACTGTGACAACTTCAAAAACTTTTGTTTGACATGTCAAAGCCCATTACGCCTCCTCCAATATCGTCACCTCAACTGACTCCTCGTTGCCAAGAACGACCGTTGACCTTGGACTATCGGTAATTTACTTTTACTGTTCTATAGACAAGCAGTTACTGTGTGTCAGAACGTCCACACTAACAGGTCGTTGAAAAAAATAATATTTCAACTATTTTTATGATTAATTAAATATTAATTTTTTGACGTAAAAGAAATTTTCGTGTTTCAACGAGAGTGAAAAAATGATTTATTTTAAATAACGAATAATCTCTCAATTTAATGAATTATCTCAAACTAATTGGTGTATAATTTTATATAGTCATAACTAATTAATGACACTCGTACTTTAAGAATTTCTTGATTTTACGAGACAAAAAATAAGTACTAATATTAATCTTAAAAGTTAATACTCAATTTAAAAAAAACAACTATTGACTGCGTAGGGTGGGACCGAAGTTGTACAAGTGTGCACTCGACGTTGAGAGGAATTTCTCTGCTTCATGTTCAAAAAAAAGTCTAGAATAATCCAAATCTCAATCAAAATTATAAAATAATTATTTATCAGCATTTAAAAAAAAGAATGACCTAAATAGCAGAAAATCACCCTCCAAGAGAGGTTAGAGGTAAAGGCAGTTGAGCATTAACCCAAATACTTGTGCCCCCAACGGTAATTGCCAGATGGAAGAAGCAAGTTTTTGCAATGATGAAGGACAACATTTGGTCCAATTAAACTGAAGAGCTGGAAAGAAGAACATTTTTTTTATGGCAGGGAAAGAAATAATGATCAAATGAGTCATCGTTTCATCTTACCGGGTTCCCTATGCAAGAGTATCTTGGCAGGCGTTGATATTCTAAAGAAAGGGAGTCTTTGGTGTATAGGTGATAACTGGATACCGGGACAGAATGGATATAGACCCCGGCCTACAGCAACGGAGGGAAATGGCGTGAAGACAATTATTAGAGACAACTTTGCAGAATTTGAAGCGCGGCAAAGAAGCTGGTATTGATCGCATCATATGGCCGCTGACCCCAAACGCAACTTCCTCAGTTAAAACCCCGTATCACCTCGCGTAGCAATCGAGAAACTAGATGAACCCCTCGAGTTCAGATCGTAGAAATTGATGGTTTATGTTCTGTCCAACTAAAAAAAGTGTTTCAAAATTTTAAAGTAACAAGGAGGCAACGTGGAGGAGGGGAGAGTCCGATATTCTGGTCTGCCGAGCCCATGACACCCGTGACTATCCCCACCTAATCTCACCTTTTTTTCCTTTTGTTCCCCCGTTGCCACTTGCCACCCAGCTTGCATCATGTTACATTTCTTTTCTACTCCGTATTATTATTTTAAGAAAAAGGAAAAAAAATCAGTCCTAAATTCTAAAAACATGTCTAAAATATACTTGTTAATTTTTAAAAACATGAAGCAATAATCTTACATCTTATCCATTCATTCCATCATCACTAAAACACAATCCACCAGGCGATGCAAGCTTTAAATAATAATAAAATGAATAAAAAGATGATGCAGGCTTAGGCCGGAGTATAACACTGGATTGATTCTTAACAAATGTAACTGAAATAACAGCTTGGTTTTGTTAACTAACTATGGTTTTATTTTTATTTCCATGGGAGGGAAATCGCTTATAATAGAAAATAAAATTAAAACTCCAACGAACGTCTGCATACATTAACTAACAACTAACAACTGACAACTGACAACTGACAACTGACAACTGTACCCTCCTTGTTTAGCCTCGGCGCTTAATAGGAGTAATTTGGTTAAATCACTGTAACAATTACTAACTGTTAAGCCCACGCGTATTGTCGTTTTAGGACTCACTTTCCTCTTTTCTCCTCCGCGTTAAGAAAAAACAGTAGTACTACTCTCCTTTTCTTTTTTTCTTTTTAATTTTTTTTTCATCATCAACCATAAAAGGCCCTTCTCTTCTCCGCTTTTCTCAACTGTCCCTCCGTGTCCATCTCGCGTTCTTCTTTCTGCATAAAGAAAAAAACAGCGAGGAACCAAGAATCATATAATACTTTCTCTCTCTCTCTTTTTCTTTGAACTTAGACAGAAACGTTAAACTCAAACTCGCTGTCTTGTTCTGTTCTGTTCCGTCCTGGGCGGCTCTGCATTTTCAAGTTCTATTCCTCTTCTTCATCTCTGATCTCTCCTTGTTGGGTAGATCTTTGAAATCTTATACGCGTTTCTGATCGGTGGATAAACGGCTGTGATTCAGTTGGAATTTCTTACTTTAAGGTTTTTCGGAATTGAGTAGTTTCTGAGGTTGTACGATGATGTTGGTCTTATCAACGACAGTTGGGTTGCTGTGAAGTACTATGGAAGTATTGGTTACACGAAAACAACATCAACGACAGCAAAAACTGAGACCTGAGACAACAATTACAACAACAACAACAACAGTAGCAAGAGCAATACGATGTCGCTTTACATTCGTCGCGAGTCTTCAAAGGTTTCTTATTATTTTCAATTGTCAATTTTTCTCAATACAGGTTACAGTTTGATGATATGGGTTAGGCTTTTTTTGGGGGTGTTTTACAGTTTGATGATATGGGTATGGCTTTTTTTTGGGGGTGTTTTGTGTAGCTTTGGAAGAGAATTTGTGCTGAGATAGCAACAGAAATCACCTTACTTGCAGAGAATTGGAAATACATTCTTGGTGGTTTAATTTGTCAGGTATGGGTGTTCTTTTCCAATTATTTATTTTGAGTGCTTTTGCTTTTTCTTAAGTTTGGAATTTGAAATGGTTCTATTTTTGTGGAATTTCGTAATCAAGTGGAAAATCTACTTAATTAGATTGTTGCTTGTGTTAAATTTCTCAACCATGAATGAAGTTATGCCTTTCTATTGGATGGGGGTTGGGGTCCGGATGTTTTGATAGAAAGTGTAAGATCTGGTAAAGGGTTGCAGCCTTTTTCTCCCAAAGTTTGTACGAGAAAGCTTATGCTTTTAGTATAACATAAAGTCCCTATCGGTCGATATAGGTAACCTTCAAAAAAAAAATTTTTTGTCTTGATTGATCATCTTTATCCTCTTGTGAGGAGATATTCTGTAATCTGTTTTCTTCAATGTCGTTCATGGGTTTTATCGAACTTCTACTTTTTGAATTTCATTTCTCTTGGTTGTGCTTTTAAGTCCAGTTTGATGTGGATATTATAATGCGGGCTGATATATGTTACTTGCCTACAGTACCTACATGGTTTGGCTGCTCGGGGAGTTCATTATCTACATCGACCAGGACCAATATTGCAGGATGTCGGGTTCATGTTTCTTCCGGTTTGTGCCAGTTTATTGCATTTTTCTTTTCCTTTTTTCCACTATCTTGAAAAAATTCCCTCCCGCCTAATTATGTTTAAAAATTCAGGAGCTTGGGAAAGATAAAGCATACGTCAGTGAAACACTGTTCAGCTGTCTCTTCTTTTCCTTTGTCTTGGTAAGGTCTTCCTTCCTCATTTCTCTTACTGTTCTGCTTCCATGTTCACTCATGCGTTTGCTTGTCATTTCTTGTGTTGTACTTATTTTTTCTTCATGTGAGGCAAAACTTGCTTCAGTTAAGTTTTTTTTGCCGTCTCTGTTATCTGGATGGGTAAAGAGGTCTAATACAGTTGGGTGCTTAACCAGCTTAATCAGGACAACTCTGCTATGGTATAGAGTCATTGTTATGCTTGTAGAAAAAGAGCGTGTCTTAATAAATCTGTTCAAGTCAAATTGAAGAGTTGGATGAGTCCATGTTTTACTGTCCATTGTTCTGTTGGCTTGCACTGGTCTACTTCTTGCTTCTTCTTATGTTATTGTTGATTTATTTTACTGATAGTTGGTTTGAAAATATTAGTGCGTGCTGAAAGTTTGATGTTGGGTTGTTTTCTGTTTCAGTGGACATTCCATCCTTTCGTCTTCAAGAGCAAGAAGATCTACACAGTTCTAATTTGGTGCAGGGTTCTAGCTTTTCTAGTTGTAAGTGCTCATGTCTGTATAAAACCTGGCTTCAATGCTTTGAGAAATTTTATTGTCCTGAAAGATTATTTTGAGAAGGAAAGGTTCTATGAGCTACGACAATATACTAAGTCTGTAAATAAAAGATACAGAATCCATGGTGGGTGTAGTATGTAACAGTGAAAAAAAATTCTTTTTCAAGCCCTTTAACTTTTCCATTAATCCAATCCTTGGCTTTATGAATTGCTAAACTACCATAGTTTATAGATCTTGTTGGGGCTTGGGACCATATGCAGTACGATTCACTTTTTGCTTTTCTGACAGTTTCACTAATTTCTTCTGGTCAGGCTAGTCAGTTTCTCCGGATCTTCACTTTCTATTCTACACAGCTTCCAGGTCCAAATTATCATTGCCGTGAGGTAGAATATCTTGCGTGTTTTTGTTTATTTTGAATACTTGCTACTTGGGGAAGCATCAACTGGTTTTACACTTGTCTTATTGATTGAAAGTATTATTTTTCCATTGGTTTTTAAAGTTTTAATTTCCTGCTCCCATCTGTAAGTAATATGCTTTAGCTTAAGAAGCAGATGTGTGATTGAGTGAGTATCTTGTTTGGCTTTCTTGCAGGGTTCAAAACTTGCTACATTGCCTCCTCCAGATAGTGTACTTGAAGTACTCTTAATTAATTGTAAGCGACCTTTGTTTACTTTGGTCCTTAGTTTGTTTGTCAAATATCTTCCGTGCTAAGTTTCTTTCTTGACTGCAGTTCCTAAGGGTATAGTCTATGGTTGTGGTGATTTGATTTTTTCATCACACATGATATTTACTCTGGTCTTTGTCCTCACATATCAGAAGTATGGCACAGAAAGGTATTATATGGCTTATAATCATGTTGTTTTGCTAGATGTTCCTCTGACTATTTACATGGTAAATAAAACACCTTCTTTCCAGATTTATCCAATCTAACTTGTCGTAATGAATGCTTGTAGATCTATAAAGCAGTTGGGCTGGTTGATTGCTGTGATTCAGAGCTTTTTAATTGTAGCTTCCCGTAAACATTACACTGTTGATGTTGTTGTTGCATGGTATGCAAATTTCTTTATTTTCTCCATTTATTTTGCACCATTATGTATTATTTTAATTTGGCCTTTTAATTTACTTCTGTACCTTATGATTCCGCAGGTATACTGTTAATCTAGTTGTATTCTTTCTTGACAAGAAATTACCAGGTTAGATTTCCTGGCCTTTGAGACCCAGAATCTTGTTTCCGAGTTCTTGTTGTGCACCATCAAGAGTACTAAATTTGCTTCTCTATTCACTGCAGAGCTTCCCGATCGGACTGGAGGTGCATCTCTCTTGTTACCATTGAGCACCAAAGACAAGGATAGCAAGGTTAAGGAAGAAAATCACAAGCTATTGAATGGGAACGGAGTGGACCCTGCAGACTGGGTACAGGAAACCTTACTTTTTTTATAAAACTGTTTTGCAGGGTTCCGTGAGATAGATTTTTTATTTACTATGGTTCTTGTTTTATCATGCAGAGACTGAGAGCCCAAGCTAATGGTAAAATTCTGGAAGATACCAACGGAGTCCATGTTGATAATACAGCAATGAATGGGGCATAGATGACGTGAAGCTCCTACCACTACCACGACTGCTCTGAGGACTGCTGTTTATATCTTTACGAGCCAGGGTTGAAAGGGTTTAGCTGCTAACGCGGGCTTCTATTCTCAATACTGCTGGTACATTTGACTTGTGTTCTAGAGAAAAATGGAAAGGCTATGAGATATGCATAGGTAGAATTTGCAATCTTGTCCCCTTTTGTCACGGTTGAAACGATCAAATCTTTAACATCATGTATCTTGGAAATCTTAGGTGTTCCTCCTAATGCTTCCTTGTTTTCCATTGTGGATAGTAACTCGATCTTGTGCTTCCTTTGGAACTTTCTATATCACTTTCGAATTTATCGCTACAAATGAGAATCGAAATTGTGGGTGCTCGAAGGAGCCGATCCCATTTTAAGTTTTCTGAAATCTTGTGGAATTGATTATGTTATAAGGATGAGGTGTGATGGTCAAAATAACAGCTAACATGTGAGAGCACATGATGTTGCATATGATGTTTCATTGTTTTGTTTATGTTAATGTTGTTGCATGTGACGTATGATTCAGGTAAAAGGACTTCCTCCTCGTACGTGCCAAACCCACATTCTTGTTGGGTTTGAGATGAAGAGTGGAGGAAACTATGCTGGGAGCCACTCTCCTCATGTTTAAACGAGATTAGTCTCTTGCTCGATAGAATACCCAATAATGAAAAATAAATAATGTCAATGATCTATGTGGTTCTTACTTTCCAATTTAAGTAAGACCAATACAGCTCTTTACCCTCACATGCAGATTGCAAAGACATACCAAAATCTTCCATTTTCGACCGATTTGGCACGACGACCATTTTTTTAAGTTGAAATCCAGGTAAGAAACTCAATATGGCATTAATCTGGCTAGAAAGGTAACATGCATTGCTGTTACATGCTGTACAACTTCCTTTATTGGATTATACATGTTATATCACAATCAAGTCCATGTGGATCAAACTTCCTCCTCAGATGTGGTGGGGCCTCTTTGCTGATTCCTTTATTGAATAGATTGTTGGACCCTCTTAGTGGTTGTTTGGGGTTTGGGGTTGGGTACCCAACTCAACATTTGCCAACCCAAAATGAAATTTTGAAATTTTGGTGTTTGTTAAACACCATTCCCGAAATGAAAAAGTGAGTTTTTGGGTGGAGAAATGAGAAAAGTAGGGGGTGAGGGAATGGAGCAAAATGCTCCATTCCGGAAATGAAACTCCATTTGGCCTTTTCTCTCTCCTTTTTTTTTTTCTTTTTCATTTCATTTTAATTTTTTTACGTTATATAACCAACAAAATAAATTAAAAACTACCCCAATAAAATCTCTATTTCAAGATAAGTAATTCTAGATCCATTTTTCCTATTTTTATTAATTTTTTGAAAATGGGTTTAAGTTGCCAATGTGATTCACGCTAGACACTTTTTCCTTGGCGTGATCACGCCAAGCCCTTAGCGTGATCACGCCAAGCCTTAGCGTGATCACGCCAAGCCTTAGCGTGATCACGCCAAGGATTTTTCTCTCCTCCAACAAAATTGTAAAAAATCTAAAAAAAATGTAAAAATTCACGAAAAAATGTAATTAACCTAAAAATCAAGAAACATTGTAAAAAATTCCAAGAATTCACAAAAAAATTGATTTAATTATGGACAGAAGGGGCTTTTTGCCCGAAAACAATAGTCTAGGGGGGTGAATTTCAAAAAATGAAGTTCATGGGAGGTTTTTGATTTTCGACGATAGTTCAGGGGTGGTAAAAACTATTTCCCCTATATAAAATCGTGATTTCCTTCTTCTTCTTCACTTTTTTCAGAAATTTCTCTCTCCTCCAACCCGACCCTTTCACCTCCAAAATCGATTTTCTTCTTCGAATCTCTCCCAAATCTTCTCCGAATCCTCTCAAATTTTGACCACACCTTCCCTACATCCATTCCAACAAAACCCATCAATTTATTTCGACATCCATCCGTAAAATCACTCTCAATTTATTTCGGCACAATGTCTTATTTATGGTATATAGATCAATTTTATTAGATGTTAGATTATAAATAAATTGATTAAAAATATATATAAAGATAAAAAAATAAAAAAAATTCAAACACTTAAAATGAATTATGCCCTTTATGGTCATTTTACATCCAAATCATAGTTTTGGAAAACTGGACTACCAAACAGCACCCTCCATTTTCCAGATATCGTTTTCCCACTGAATTTTTACAATTTTACCAAACAGCACCCTCCATTTCCCAGATGTTATTTTCCCACTGAACATTTCCTCACTGACCATTTCCCTACTAAACTGGACTGCCAAACAGAGCCTTAAACAAGTATCGAGCCGTGTTTACTCTAATTTATCGTCGCTGTCGAGCTGGGCTGACACCGTTTGGAGTCACATCTTACTAAGGTAGTAGGTTGTTAGACCCTCATAAGTCCAAACTATCCAATACATGCAGGCCTTGGTAGCCCATGTGGGCTCATGTGTTTTTTTTTGGTTGACATCAATGAATTGAGGACCCAGTTTGCTTTTTTGGTTGGTCTACGACCAGGTATTCATGTTGTTGGCGCAATTTCTGCTCTATAGGAAGATGGTCAATAAAGAGTGCGTGAGAGAAAGATCTGATGTTACATGCTCTTCCTTTTCACTGTAGTAAAGGGGTCCTCTTCACACCTAAATGGGTGATGCAAATAATTGCACCACCACCAACTGTCAATCTTTAATTTGTCTTAGCTTATCCTTATCGAATGATTTATCAAAATTCAATCTGCCATTCTTTCGGTTTTTGAGAGAATTTATAATCAATCCACTAATTCTAGTTCGTCGGATCTTATTTTAGTTTTGAGTTTGATTTGGAGCTCTAAGTATATAGTCATATTAAAGAGCTAAACAGTAATATATTGAAATAGTAAAAATATTTACTATGTCAAAGAAAAAAGTGAACGTTAAGGAACAGTAAAGAGAGTTAAACTCTCTCTCTCCTGCAGCTTTGCAATTGCCACCGCCGGCCGTCTTCCGGCCACCACCTCTTCTCACCGCCCACTCAGATAGGACCGGGAGGCCGAGGCGCACCTGGAGCAAGTGGAAGCGTCCCTTTCTGGAAACCGACGCGCCCTCTGCAGCCGCCGGATTCGTCCGGCTGCTCCTTCCCCTCATCTCACTCGCCGGCGCGTGGGGACCACGCGCCACCTTCCGACCACCGTTTGGCTCGCCGGGACCGGTGTTTTGCTCTTCGGGACATTCCGATCAGGTTGGTGGGGTTGGATTCCAGTTTCGACGACGTTCACTATTTATCAATTTTTTATCCGTATTTTTGCTGGAATTTTGATTTAATTCATCCGAGCGGCTTCTTGTTGCTTGTTGCTGGTTGCTGCGCCATGGCGCCGTCCGCGGATGCGGATCCTAGTCCTATTTCCCCTGTACCGGTCGTTCCTCCATCGTTGTCACATGTAGCCCAGTCAACGGATTTTTCACCGGTGTTTCAATTTGCAGCTCCTACTGAAAATCAAGAACATCATGGAGAAACCAAGGCTCATTTATCTGCACCCCTTGGTTCTTTCAAAGATGTCTTATTGGCTAGGAAGGGAGCGAATCTTCATATGGATTGTGATTCTGAGGAAGAGGTTGAGTCTGATGAGTCCGGTAAGGAAGATGATAATTTAGAACAAGTTGGGATTGCATTTATTGATAAAGATGATACGTTTGAGCTTCAAATTTCAGATCCGTTCGAACGAAAAATTTCTAAACCGTGGAAAAAAGCTGTTATCGCAAAACTCATGGGTCGACCAATTGGGTACAAGAGTTTTTGTGAGCGCATTAATTCTTTGTGGAGGCCAGAAGGGAGTCTCAAAGTGGTTGATTTAGAGCGCAATTACTTCCTTGTATCCTTCGACCTACAATCGGATGCGTCCCATGCTCTTTTGGATGGACCATGGATGTTGTTTGGCAGGTATCTGGTGGTGCAGCCTTGGTCCCCAGAGTTTACTCCCGAGAATGACCGCATTAATAAAGTTGCAGCATGGATCCGCTTCCCTGGTCTAGCCATGCACCTTTACCACAAGCAAGTCCTTCGTGCTATTGGTAACAAGATCGGGAAATTGATTCGCGTTGACTTCAATACCTCCAATTCGGACAGAGGCAAGTTCGCCAGAATAGCAGTAGAATTGGACTTGACTAGACCTTTACTCCCATACTTCTTCTTTCGAGGTAAGATGCAAACTATTGTGTATGAAGGGCTGCCAGCGATTTGCTATCACTGTGGCATGGCGGGGCATGCAGTTGAGTTATGTGGTCAGAAAGGGCCTACAGGGGGTTCAGAGCAAGCTCCTAAGCCGACACCAGTTTCAGTCCCCAACGACACTCAAAAGAATGGTCCTAGCATGGACCATAAGTATGGCCCTTGGATGGTCCCACAGAGACGAGGGAGGAAACCCGCTCCCAATGGATCTTCTCCTTCTACTCAAGCCACGAAAAGTATTCCTCAGGTCAGCACCAAGTCTAGATTTGCTACTCTAAGTACAGAGGTTGAGGAGTGTGAAGTGGACTTCCATGACAAGGCTCAACCGACCGCAGTTACTGTCCCGTTCGTTAAGGCTAAATTAAGGAATGTTCTAGCTGATAGTCCCAGTACTAGTAGTGGGTTTGTGGAATGTTTAACAGAGAAGTGTTTGGTCGTGCAGGAATCTAATAAAAGAAAGATCGACGATAGTCGTGTTCCTCCCGCAGCCAGTGGGGAAGAGCATGATCAGGGGGATGGAAAAATCGAGGACATGCATTTGGCTATGGTTGTTGTGGAAAAGCCTAAGGGAGTCCGCTTGATGCGGGGAGATGAGCCAAACCTAGTCTCAAAGGCTTTGGACAACACGCATCATAGGGCTGTCTACGCGCCCCGCCCAGCTGATAGGGGCAAGATGACAGGCCGTGGTAATGTGAAGGATAAGGGGGTCTCCATCGGTGTTAAGATTGGAAATATGCGTGGGAATGGGGGTCGTCCGCCAGATGGGAGGAATAAGAAAGCGAAAGGATACGCGATCTCTTCGGACAAGCTGATGATTGGGAGCTCAGAATCGCTCTCCACGGTTGTGCCCCTGTCTGGGACGAGTGCTCAGGATATGGTGGTGGATAACTCTTCTTGAGAGCTTGCTGGTGTCTTCTGACTTCAGGTTTGTTTCCTTATCCTCTTTATTTTTTATGGATTGTAAAATATTTTCTTGGAATTGTCAGGGTTGCAGGTCCGCTGATGTTATCAGGTATTTGAAGGATATGCGTCGTATTCATGATTATAAGATCCTCTGTCTGTTTGAAACTCGGATTAGCAAAGATACGGCTGACAGAACTGTGAAGAATCTGGGGTTTGATGGCTCATTTCGGGTTGAGGCAGAAGGGTTCTCCGGGGGAATTTGGGTGTTATGGCATTCTACGGTGAAAGTCAGCATTTCCTGCTTCTCTTACCAGATGGTTGGTATGACAGTATCAGGGGCGGGTTTCTCAGCCTTTACTCTTGCGGCGGTTTATGGTGACCCTATTGCTGGTTACCGGAAAGCCCTATGGGAGCAAATCTCTTACTTGGCTTCTGTCGCATCTACGCCCTTTTGTGCCATAGGGGATTTTAATGCTTTCTTATTCTCCTTTGAAAAGATTGGAGGGTCTATACAGGGTAGCCGCGCGTGTCCTTTATTTCAACAGTGCATTCAAGATAAAGGCTTAATCGATTTGGGGTTTCAAGGCCCTCGTTGGACTTGGCAGAGGGGGATGGTCCAGGAGAGACTTGATCGGGCCATTTGTTCTCTTGAGTGGAGGGTTCAGTTTTCTCGTGCCTCGGTCCTGCATCTTCCCAGATTGTTATCTGATCATCGTCCTATTTTGCTATGCTTGAATGATGGTCAACGTGTTCCGACTTCTGCTCCTTTCCGTATTCTTGCTCCTTGGTTAATTCATAAGGACTTTGGTACGTTTGTTCAAAACTCGTGGAATGGTGATGCGGGGGTGGAAGTTGCTATGAAGGAGTTCACTGTAAAGGCCAAGATTTGGAACAAGGAAGTGTTCGGTAATTTATTCCAACAAAAGCGCCACATCTTTGCCCGTCTTGCAGGGGTGGAAAGGAAATTGGATCGTTACCGTACGCCTTTCCTAACTGAACTTGAGATCAATCTGAGGAAGGAATATGAAGAGATCTTGAATCAGGAGGAACTGTATTGGAAACAAAAATCCAACGCGGATTGGATGCAACATGGGGATCGCAATACATCCTTTTTTCATGCTAAAGTTATGGTGAGATGTAAGAAGAATTTCATTTCTACTCTTCAGCTTGAGGATGGGTCCTGGTGTACTGATGGTACTAATCTTCGGAACAATGCAAGACAGTTCTACCGGAGGTTATTTTCAGCAGATACGACTAGTCTCCCTCCGTACCCTATTCGAGGATACTTCAATCGCTTACCCCAGGCTGGTGTTGAGGATCTTCCTAGACCTTCTACAGAGGAGGAGGTCAGGGCGGCCGTGTTTGATATGAAGCCTTTCAAGGCCCCTGGGGAGGATGGTTTCACACCCGCCTTCTTTCAGCAAAATTGGGCTATGGTGAAGCATTCTATTTGTACTTTTGTCAATGAGTCTCTTGCTGGCAAAGAGTTTGATCCCTCCATTTGTGCTGCTCTGATTACGTTGATCCCCAAGAAAGATAATCCTACTTGCATGGCAAACTTCCGTCCCATCAGCCTGCTTCCTGTGGTGTTTAAAATCTTAATGAAGGTTTGTGTTAATAGGTTGAAAGAGTGGATGCCTGGCTTGATTGGGGGTCACCAAGTGAGTTTTGTTCCTGGCAGGCAAATTATTGACAATATCGTTATTGTGCAAGAGGTGCTCCATTCTATGAGGCGTAAGCATGGAAATTGTGGGTGGATTATGATCAAGGTTGACCTCGAGAAAGCTTACGACCGCCTTCGGTGGGAGTTCATCCAAGATACTCTAGAAGATGCAGGCTTTCCTGATGCATTCATTCAGATGTTGGTTCGCTCTTGGCAGGCTAGTACGGCGAAGGTGGTGTGGAATGGGCAGGTGTCTGAGAGTTTTCATCCCACGAGAGGGGTTCGCCAGGGTGATCCCATGTCTCCATACCTCTTTGTCCTGTGCATGGAAAGGCTGGCCCATGGGATTCAGAAGGCGGTTTCGGAGGGGGTCTGGAGGCCAATTCGTATGGGCAGACAGGGCATTCCGATCTCCCATCTTTTCTTCGCAGATGACCTTGTCCTTTTTTGCGAGGCTTCAGTCGATCAAATTCAAATAGTTCTTAATGTTCTTGCTGATTTCTGTGCTTGCTCAGGAGGAAAAATTAATGTGGACAAAACTTCTTTCACAACTTCCAACAATGTCTCCCATCAGGTGATTTCTGACATTGAAAACCTGACTGGATTTCACTATACGAAAGATTTAGGGCACTATTTGGGCGTTCCCCTTCTGCATGGTCGCAATAAGAGCAAGTTTTATGACTATTTAGTGGATAAGGTTCGTAAGAGGCTGAGTGGTTGGAAGGCCAAAACCCTTTCCCTTGCTGGGAGGATTACTTTGGTTAACTCTACTGTGCTGTCTATTCCTACTTACGCACTCCAGGCGTGTGTGATCCCGGTTAGCATCTGTGAGAAGATCGAGCGGCTCAGTAGGGATTTCATTTGGGGGGGTGGTAATGGAGAGAGAAAGGTCCACCTCATCGACTGGGAGACAGCTTGCAAACCAAAAACAGAAGGGGGGCTAGGAATAAAACGCCTTAAAACGTTCAACAGGGCATTTATTGCAAAACTTGCTTGGCGTTTTATAACTGAACCGCACAGTCTTTGGGCTTCTGTGTTGGGCGGCAAGTACAGTGTTAACTTGGGGGAGATGCCGATCCACCTAAGGGCTTGCAACGGTTCAACTATTTGGCGCGAGATTTGCCAAATGTGGGATTTAGTTCGGAATTATTCAAGCTGGTCCATTGGAAATGGGCATGACATATCCTTTTGGTATGATAACTGGGCAGGAGACACTCCTCTGTGTGATTTGTTGAATGTTGAGATCCCGTTCAACATCAGAGACTGGCGTTTGTCTACAGTTGTTCTACCGGATGGTAGGTGGAACTTATCTCTGTTGCGCTTTCATCTTGATGAGGAGCTTGTTTCCCACATCTTCAGCTGTTGTCCCCCTGCTCAGTTCTTGGGTAACGATCAACGGTATTGGCGCCTATCGTCAAGTGGGGACTTCACCATAGCTTCGGCGTATACCCTTCTAGCTGGTGTTAAGGATGACCCGCTTGATCGTATGTGGATCATGCCATGGAAATGGGCTGGACCTCAGAGGGTTCGCTTGTTCTTATGGTTGGTGTGCCATAAACGTTTGATGACAAACCAAGAGCGTTGTCGGCGACATTTGAGTGATAATGCTTTGTGCCCATGTTGCGGGTTGGAGGAGGAGTCGGTTGAGCATATCCTTCGGGATTGCCCTTCTGCTAGGTCCTTCTGGCGCCAGTTGGGTACTCCGGTGGTTTGGGATAGGCTTCAACATGGGTCTCTGCGGGACTGGTTGGCGGATAATTTGAATGGGAGAAGATCGAGCGGTCCTTACAATAATTGGAGCCTTATCTTTGGACTTGCCTGCTGGTGGTTATGGAAGTGGCGTAACGAACTTGTGTTCAATGACATTCACGTGCCGGTTATGACTAAAGTTGCTACAGTCAAAGCTGCAGCCACTGCTGTTTTGGCTTCTTCAACGGTTGGGGCTAGCAATGGAGGAGGATGCATTGACAGGACCTCGTCGGGACGTTGGATTGCGGCTCAAGATGGTAAAATCACTATTAATACAGATGGTGCGTATCGTCAGTCTTCGCAACGTTCTGCGGGTGGAGGCTGCTTTAGGGACAAGGATGGCCTTTGGCTAGGCGGTTTTTCTGTTGATTTGGGCCAATGTTCTGCTCATCGAGCAGAACTATGGGCCATGGTTCATGGTGTTCAGATGGCGTTTCAGCGAGGATGGACCAACCTGGAAATCCAATGTGACAATGCTGGTGTTGTGCATGCGATCAATAGAGATCGTTCTTTTCCGATAGCGAACATGGATTTGGTTCGTCAGATCAAGGACCTTCTCCGCACTACTGGTTGTGCGTATCGAGTTATACATGTCTTCCGCGAAGCTAATTGGGTAGCGGATGGGCTAGCCAATTTAGTGTTTGCGCAAGATTTAGATTTTCAATGGTTTGATTTCGTTCCTCCGAGTTTAACCATGATGTACAATGGTGACAAAGGGGGTTCTATCCATGATGTAATATAAGGCTTTTTAGCCTTTTCTCTTTTATAAAAAAAAAAAAAAAAAAAAAAAAAAAAAAGAGCTAAACAGTCTATTGGGCTTTAAAATAATTGCTAATTAGTGCAGTTTGAAAATCAACTTTTGAGAATGGAATTTGAAAAATCAACAAACTGACCAAAGAAAAACGTTAAAACAGTTAACGACGAGGGCAACTGAATAGCGAGGATTTGGCTTCTATCCGCCGTCGTTTCTCTTTGACTTTGACCCTTTGTAGACGACCGTTAGTTCCATTGGTCTTTGCCGCCTAGGCATACCAAATACCAAACTTATTTATTTTAGAAAAAAAAAGATAAATAAAAGATCGGTACAAAAGTAGAAAAGTTGGAGAGAAAGAGGAATTGCTTTGCAAGACGAATTCAATTCAACCATATAATTACAAAACTTTTATTCCCTTTTCTTTTTTCTTTTTTACTGTTTCTCTTTTCTATCACATTTAATAGTGGAGGAAGAAGAACGCGCATTCCATAATCAGCATAAACACCATTTCTTTACCACCAGCATTGCCAACCGTCTGATCATTTGACCTCGCATTGTATCTCCACCGTCTGATCCATCTCCATCGATGGGAGCCCGCTGCTCCAAGTTCTCCCTCTGCTGGTTCCACTCTCCTCTAAAATCCTCCGTCCTCGAATCCGCCAATTCCGGTTAGTTCAAACAAACTCTCTGATCAGTGTCATTTTCGTAAATTTGAGGAAAAACTTGAATATTTATGTCATTTGCAATGCAGAGAACGAGGGCATAACTGACAGAAAATCGTCGCTGAGTTTTACCGAGTTTCGGTTAGAGCAGTTGAAATCCGCCACGAACGGCTTCTCCTCCGAAAACATAGTCTCGGAGCACGGCGAGAAAGCTCCTAACATCGTTTACAAAGGGAAGTTAGATAATGACAGATGGATCGCCGTTAAGCGGTTTAACAGACTGGCCTGGCCAGATTCTCGCCAATTCCTCGTCAGTTACTTTGAAAACCGAATTCCGTTTGGTTGAACTGTTTATTGAGTGTCCGTTAACGTTACTAACTGAATTTTGGTGCCGTGAATTAGGAGGAGGCGAGATCGGTTGGGAGTTTAAGAAGCGAATGGCTGGCGAATTTGATCGGATGCTGCTGTGAAGGCGACGATAGATTGCTCGTCGCCGAGTTTATGCCACATGAAACACTCGCCAAGCATCTTTTCCACTGTAAGTCGAAAAATAATTTAATTATTACTTTTCTTAATGACTTTTTAAGCAATGTTAAAGGGACTAATTTGCAGTTGGATTTGTTTTGTGTTGCAGGGGAGAGCCAGCCGATGAAATGGGCGATGAGGTTGAGGGTGGCGTTGTATCTGGCGCAGGCTTTGGAATATTGCGCAACTAAAGGGAGGTCGTTATACCATGATCTTAACGCGTACAGGATCTTATTCGATAAGGTGAATTTGGGAATTTTTTGTGGTTGGATTTTGTTGCGGTTCATTTTATGGGTTTTTCTAATCTTGGTTTTTTCTGGGTTTAATAGGATGGTAATCCGAGGTTATCTTGCTTTGGACTAATGAAGAACAGCAGAGATGGAAAAAGTTACAGTACCAATTTGGCTTTCACTCCTCCTGAGTACTTGAGAACTGGTAAGAATGGGATTTGGAAATTATTAGTTTTATGATCTGTAATGTGTGATTTGATTTTAAGTCGCCATTTTGATTATTGAGCATTTTTGTGATCCGCTTCCCACTCTCCGTTTCGATTGTTGAGCATTTGATTTTTCCTAAAATGACCGGGTGTGTTTGTGGATTTTGGCAGGTAGAGTGACACCAGAGAGTGTAATATACAGCTTTGGGACACTGCTGTTGGATCTTTTGAGTGGAAAACATATCCCTCCAAGTCATGTTAGTTTTTCCCCTTTGTTTCTCATGAGATGCTGGATTTATTGTTTTGAAGCGGTGCTAGTCTGTTAAAACCAGATTTTGAGTATTTTCTTGATCGAATGTCTTTATTAGGCACTTGACCTTATTCGTGGCAAGAATTTCCTTCTCATGTTGATGGATTCTGCACTGGAGGGTCACTTTTCAAAAGATGATGGAACTGAGTTAGTGCGGTTAGCTTCCCGTTGTTTACAGTATGAAGCTCGTGAGAGGCCAAATGCTAAGTCCATTGTCACTGCTCTCATGACTCTTCAGAAAGAAACAGAGGTATAGAAACAACAGTATCTTTAATTTGCATCTGATTCTCTGCACAAGTATAATAGTATGTTAATGGCTTGTTTTTCTTTTATTTGGATGTTTTATCAGGTCCCGTCGTATGTGTTGCTGGGTATCCCACATGAAACTGCATCTCCAACTCGACCTGCATCATTAACTCCATTTGGTGAGGCCTGCTTGAGAGTGGACCTTACTGCTATACATGAGATTCTAGACAAGGTTGGCTACAAGGATGACGAGGGCATTGCCAATGAGGTCTGCGTCTACTTGTCTATGTTAGATCTGATTTAATTCATCTGTGTGCAAAATGTAGCCATTTGATGCCTGATACAATGAAAACGGAAATCATACTAAATATGGAACTTGGAATGTTTTTCTCTGGCATTGGAACAAAAGATAAACTTCTGGCATCTTTTTCTTCTTCTATGATATTAGATGTTATGCAACCTTGCCACAACAGAGCTGCCAAAGTACTGTGCCAGCATTCATTTTGTAATCAAACAAGAACAATGCTTTGTGTTTGGATGCATCACACCTCTGCCATGTTATATTTGCTTCGCCTCTAATTCTTTTCTTGTGTTTCTAGATGTCTGTTTCTCTCGTGGCACTGATGGTTCCCTTCTTCACCCTTTTTTCAGCTATCTTTTCAGATGTGGACGAGTCAAATGCAGGACACCTTGAACTCCAAGAAACATGGAGACACTGCTTTTCGAGCCAAGGATTTCACAACTGCCATCGAATGCTATACACAAGTGAGTTCCCCTTTCTTACTTAGAACTGGAAGTTTTGCATTTCTTGATGTGATTATTTTCTAGAAAAAATAAAGAGTACTATAACTAGTGAGCGACAAATCACGAGAGGAGCTCTAAGATTGTTCATTCTGTCTTGTGTAGTTCATTGATGGAGGGACCATGGTGTCACCAACCGTGTATGCTCGACGCTGCTTATCTTACTTGATGAGTGACATGCCACAAGAAGCTCTTGGCGATGCAATGCAAGCTCAGGTGGTGTCTCCTGAGTGGCATACTGCTTCATACCTCCAAGCAGCTTGCCTCTTCTGTCTTAAAATGGAGAATGATGCTCAAGAAACACTCAAAGATGGCACAAACTTAGAAGCCAAAAGGAATAAAAACTCAAATGTATAGGTTTTCTGTTTTCTTTCCTTTTTTGCTTTTGATCATCGTCAAGTTTATCCATTTCTACAGTTTTTGTGTAGGCTCCTGTATCTAGTTACTATACTCATCTCTGGTTTTTCACCCGTAACATTAAGATTCTTATTGACTTCATAGGATTTCTTTAAAATGATGTCTTTTGGGGAAATTATACACACTCCCAAGTGTTCTTCTATCTTTGCGCATCTTACGATACACGAATCCTATGTGGCGGTAATGGTGGGCAAATTCCTGAGAAAATTTTAGGTTTTAACATTTGGACAAGTGTTTAAAAATTGACACATTATTTAAAATAGACCATATCACAAAACTTTTTATTTATTTTTGGTAATATTTTTATTTTTTTAAACTTAAAACCAATTTAGGTTTCTACCTCCATCTCCCCCATTCCAAGACCCTATATCCAGCACCTCCTTCCTCTCCATCACAACGGCTCCGCCTTCTGAATAACAACGCGCCACCACCTTCTCATTCTCTCACTCTAATTTAATTACTTTCTCATCAATTTATTCAATTAATTTCCTTCTCATAGATGCCTTGGATTAAAAACAATAGTTTTCTTTCGACGTGATGTGTGATTGGAGACGTATGATCTTGCTTAAGAAAATATCCATGGTGACCAGATCTTAATTATTTGTGTTGAATATGTGGGCACGATGGGATTCATTATGTGTAAGAAAGAGGTTGCAAGAAAGAGGTTGTATTTATAACTTATAAGGGCGGAGATTGTGGTGTTGGTGAGCCAAGGATGCCGTGAACGGAGAGATGATGGGACAATGAGAAAGAAGAAATGAAAACAATATATTGGACTCTTAAGTTTTTAACTCTTTTTTAGAAATTTAAAATTGTTATTTATATTTTATGATGCGGCATATTTTAAACAAGGTGTCAATTTTCAAAAAATTAGTCCACCATTTTACGCAGTGTATTAGATTCAACTAAAAATTTCTCCAGATTCTTTGTTTTATAGTATTGCACATTTACTAATTAAATCATACGAAAAAAAATTATTTCCCCTCCTTTTCTATCTTTTTCGAGTACCTTCTCTAACTTTTTAGAAATGTGAGTAATCTTGCATGATTGGGCTCGGAAGAAAATGAGTCTAGCAGTATGATCTTTTTCTTTCTACGGCCTGGAGTATGAGGCCAAATTCAATAGTGAAGGTAGACAATTTTTTTAGGAGCCAAAAATAACTGTACAGAAATGAAATATTTAAAAATTTTGATTTATTAACCTAAAATTTTAAATTATTCATAAAGTTTAATTAGAATTTGAGGGTCCAAAATATAATTTTTGTACACTTAAAAGTAGGATTGATTTAAGAAAAACTGAAACTTCAATGGAAGTCTGAAAAAAAATGCGGGGCATGGCTCATAATATTCTGAGATGAGTAGTAGCCATGTTACATTCGCTTTCCTACTAATTCTTTTCTTGCGTTTCTAGATGTCTGTTTCTGTTTTGGCACTGATGTTTCTCTTCTTGGCCCGTTTACCAGCTTTCTTTTCGGATGCGGACGAGTCAAATACGGGACACCTTGACCTCCAAGAAGCATGGAGATACTGCTTTTCGAGCCAAGGATTTCGCAATTGCCCTTGAATGGTACAGAGAAGTGAAATTTTGCATTTAACATTTCTTATTTTCTTGATGTTATTATTATCTCGATAAATTAGAACATTATAACTAGTCGAGCGGCAAATCACGTGAGGAGCTTTAAGGTTGTTCATTCGTCTTGGGTAGTTCATTGATGGAGGAGGGGCAATGGTGTCACCAACCGTATATGCTCGGCGCTGCTTATCTTACTTGATGTGCACCATGCAACAAGATGCTCTCACGGACCCTAAGCTACTGCTCCGTACCTTCAAGCAGCTTGCCTCTTCAGTGTTGGAATGGAGAATGATGCTCAAGAAACACTGAAGCATGCTACTAGCTTAGGTTTCCTGTTTTCTTTTTTCTTGATCTTTTGTTACTTAAGGTTTTTGTCGAATCCATCGGACTCCGTCTAAATGATTCTGAGTGTTGGTTAATCTGTTGAGTTTGTAGTTGAAAATGCAAGATTAGGTACTCGATTTCGCCCCGATTACTTTGGCTTGAATTTGGTGAATCCTAGTTATGGTATGGTCCAAAAGTTTTGCGGTCCAATTAAATCGTGACATCCACTGAAATCGTGACATTCACTGAGGTCTTTCATCAGTGAAAAACTCTCTCTATCTTGCCTTTTGGACGTAGAACATCTATTGCTATGTAAATTTTGTCAACTCCAATGGATCAATTCATGTTGAAGCACCTAAAATAATTTTTGATCTCAGATAAGTATGGGCGCATATGTATTGATTGATACACAGACGATCTATACCTGGAATTGCAACGCATACACAGAGAACCCTAAACTATTGAATCACTCATCACAATTACAACAACTACCTCTCGCAAGATAAATTTTTATATTCCCTCAAGATCTTTCAAATCAGTTTATGACGATGGCACATTGAAGTGAAAGAGCCATGATATGACAAATGCAAATACAACACAAGCAAGAAGAAAATTCAGGAAGCGGTGTCCGTGCCAGAAGCTCCGCGTATTTGAATGGGTAGCTGATGCCGAGACTGCAGCTGTTGTTGTGCTATTGCCCGTCTCAACTGACTGCTCTATCAGCTCCGTATCGTTAGGTCCAATAACATTCCGCGCAACAGAATGGCAAATCTCGCAAGTCCTGACATAAGCCAAAATGAATTTCATAAATATAGACGAAATAAAGATAAAACAAAATAATCGGAGCTCATATTGCATTTGCTATGGGTTCTCAGAGACATCAAGATTTTGCAGTGCTTTGCATGTTTATTTTACCCAACATAGCAGGTATAGCACATGTGGTGTGTGCAATAATGCAGCCGTAAATAGCTGGCATATAGATAGATTGGTAGTAAAAGACAAACAATTAGAGGCAGACAAAGTGAAAGGGAAAATGGACAACACCAAGAAAAAAGAAGCCTAAATAATCTATTCACTTATAAGTACAGTAAAGCAACAAAGAGCTTCTTCTGTGCAAAACACATAAGATTAGGAGCAACATAATTACCGCAAAATGTCAAAGAAATAGTAGGATGTAGTGATCAGGATAGAAGGCAAAAGAAATGCATAACTTGATGTGCCACAAAGACGAATCAACTTTTGGAAATTTAGCAATCAACCATGTTTTCGTGTATTATGTTACCTTGCTATCATATATAAATAACCAGCCTTGTGTATAAGCAAACAACAAGTCTTTCCAACAAAGTTTTGGTTATTTTACATGACGCAACACTTTTCATTTTGCATCAGAAAAACGATTAATATAAGTTCCTTGCTAGTTCTAATATTCACTAGCCAGCATCAACTCTTGAATTGAAGAAGTTTGAACATAAGGCATTTTCAGATGAAAATGAAATAAATAAGATCTATTTGGACAGGGTTGCGTAAACCTGTCCAATGGAAGCAAATAACGACCCTAAAAGCAGACAAATAATTGCCCACATCTTTCACGGATCAGGACAGTGTGCATTCAGCATTGGGATGCTCTATCGTAGTTTTGATCATGGTACTAACAATGGTACTACCCACCTTCCACAAGCAACACTGAGAGACATGTAAGGCAGGAGAACACAAATGCACATTGCAATTAAAAGTCCCTGGATTAGCTGAGCATAAATCTTACATCCATCACAAAGATTCTACCTCATCTATTCAGAATCTTATGATGCTGAATTTTTCTACTGTGCAATACACTAAACATGTTAGACAAACAGGAAGTTGGAATCTGGCTTAGAAATGTTATAAACGGTGCGAAACCTGTTAGCAATGATCTAATAAAAGCAACTATGTATAATAAGGCCTACAAAGTCAAATCTCCACTAACGCAAAGAATAAGAATCAGGAAAGAGCAAAGCTGAGATACCTAAACTTCTTAAAAGGCCAACTTGGGCCAGGAACCGTCATTGTATGTAGACATATCATCAGAGCAAATATCCTAACACTACTCTTTATAGTTTATCCTTGCTTTTTTGATCAACTTGATTAACAAACACAATCTACTTTCATTTTCCCTTTTGCTCATATCATTATGTGCATCCCTCATTATGATTTACATCTCACCAATTGCTTAACCTCTAATCAAACAAAAAAATCCAATTCTTTAGGGAGGGGGGGGGGGGGGGGGGGGGGGGTGGGGGGTGGGGGTGGGGGGAAGGAGACAGGCAAACTCTCAATTCATTAAGTGTTCTGTTTATAGAGAGTTCTCGGATGATGATAAAATTTTGATCCATGGACAGAAATCTAACACAAACACATCACTTGTGCTAAAAAAAACACATAACCTGAACAACGTCAAGAAGAACGGAATGACAATTTATCATTTGCAATGAACAAACGCAGTTAAACACACTGAGCAACCCAATCCAAAACAACACAGTTAAGTAAAGAGACAATTAGAGGAAACTTCAAAACTAGTAAGATTTCTGTAATCACTTGTTTCCTTTGATCTTGAACCAAGCCTCAGCGCATTGTTTATGAGCAGCAGCCAAATCATCCTTACAAGAACAACCCAATTCAATGGGTAGTCCTGATTCATGACTGTTACTATCCAAACCCAGATGGCAAATCCTACAATCCTTCTCCACTACACTCAAATGCAACTTTATTTCAGGCACCCCACTCTCCATCTCCACCTCTACTGAGCAATCCGACACAGAAGACACCCTCCTAGAATCTAAAGCAACACAACCTACAATCTCACCATCAGACACGCAAGAGAAGCTGTAATCATCGTATGACCCTCCTGTAGTTGAATAGAACTGAGAATAGCAAGACCCATCTTCTGCATCTGAAAAGCAACTAGCTTCACTTCCAGCAACTGAGTGGCGGTGGCTCCCTTGCTCCAGATCCAAATGGGACATTTCTAGAACTGACATTTTATGACCTTATTAAGCACATACAAGCTCAGCTCTCTTGGAGCTCAAATTACAGAACAGGAACACATAAAGATTGAAACTCTCAGCAGGTTTGAAGAATTAGCATAGGGTACATTGATTTTTAAGAAGTGGGTATTGGATTAGGTGACCCGTTTGCTACTCCATTAACGTTTTGGCTAGAAAAAATAGATGAATTTACAATATAATTTGAACCTGATTATGAGGATATATGCGAGAACAGGAGAAAAGGATGGCCTTTAATGGTGTTTGATTGGACTAGAGGGGAGAAAACTTGGACTGGAGCAAGCACACTGCAAAGTTACATAGAAAGGTGCAGTGGTTGCACAGAAAACTGCCAGGAGTTTTCATCCATTGATAAGGTTAATGACCTAACCACTCTTAAAAAAACACACGAAAACACAGACTTTGGAAGATTTGTTGGTGTATAAGAATCTGTGTCCCATTATAGATTCTGAACGTCGGATGGAATCAGCGCCCGTGATGAGCGAATCTTTGGTGATATCAGACGGTCCGTATTTCACAAAGACCCTCCTTTTAAGTTTTCTTCAGAGCAAATTTCAATTCAATAATTCTATCGAGTGTATATACTATAAAGAAATTAGGCAAAGATGTTGGAGATAATTTGGCGATCAATTTTGAAGATCGATTGAATTTGTATTCAATTTTTACACGGTTAGATATTTTATAGTACCAAATATTTTGTATCGTTAGATATTTTGGTACTTAAGGACCTACTTTCAATAAACACAGTTAATTTTATCTAATTTTTCGTTAATAATATTAAAAAATAATAAAAAATCTAAAAAATAATTATAAAAAATCAGAAAAAAATATTAAAATTTTAAATTAGTAGATTTAAGTATGTGATAAAAATAATTTTAAATAATATAATATAAAACAAAAAAAATGTGAAAATAGATAATTGTGGAAAAACTAAAAATTCATAAAATGTAAAAATAATTAATAAATACCAGTATTGCTAATATGGAAGCTTTTTTTATGAATAAATGTATTATAAATATTAAAATTATAAAAAATATTAAAATAGCACCCTATATTTCAGATTTGCTTAAATTGCACCCTAGGTTTGTATTAATGGTCCAAATACACCCAATTAAATATTTTTTCACAATTTTAATATTCCAAAAACCAAAAATTAATTTTCACCCATTAATTTTCAACTAGCTACACAATTTGTGAGCTGAAATTCCAATGAATTAAAATAATTATTTTATTATTTTATCGTCATGGATTTTAATTTTTCACAATTTTAAAATTTTCATCTTTTTTCATTTTTATATGACATTATTTAAAAATATTTTTATTACATATTAAAATTACTATTTTATAATTTTATTATTATTTTTGTGGTTTTTAAATTTGTTGTATTATTTTATAATTTCATAGTATATTTATGAGTTTTTTAATTTTTTTCTATTATTTTTTTAATTTAAATAATTTTTTATACATAGAACGGGAAAAAAATAAAAAATTACAGAATATATGAAAAGTTGGGTGTTTGGGTGCCAAAGTGTCTAATGGTGCAAAAATTGACTGGCAATTCAACTGATCTTCAAAGTTGAGTGCCAAAATATTTTTTGCCCAACAAATTATTCTAAACAAAAGTAAACTACATAAAAAAATTCTATAATTTACAAATTATTTCACTTAAATTTCTATAATTTAAAAGCGTGTAATATAAATCATATAGTTTTTTTAAAGTTACAATCTTAACATCTTAAGTGCTTAAAAAATTCAAAAAAAATTGTAAAGAATCGCAAAAAATTATGAACTTTGACAAAAATGTAATACGGTAGAATTTAATAAAATAAAAATATATATATTTACAACTTATTTTTTACTTTATTGCTTATTAAATATATTTTTGTAGAAAAGTGCTTATCATTTTTTTCAATATTAGTTGAGTGAATTTTTCCATATTTGTTACATTTTTTCTTAAATTTACATATTTTTTTGATTTATTTTATCATTTATTTTGAATTTTTTAATTACTAAAAATGTTAAGATTATAAATTTTAAAGAACTATAGTTTAAATTGTAAATTTATAAAGTACAGACGATTAAGCAGAATATTTTATAAACTATAAATCTTTTTACATAATTTATGAAAAAAATGATGTGTTTGAAAGTGAACAAATCTGTGTCCGATGGTTATAAAATGTTCCTACTATAAAAAAAAAAAATAATCAATTTAAGTTGAACCCTTTTTTGTTACAAAATATAAAATCTGTACTTTCTGTGAGGAAGGAAGGACAATGTGAAATTATGAAAGCAAGTTAAGGGTAAATTCGGGTTTTTACTATCCGGTGTATTTTCCAAAAAATTGCATTTTGTGAATTTACTATATTTTGTTAGTAATTTAAATTTTACAAATAATATGCAAATATCCGGGCCAAATAGGATGATCATTTTTTCCTCGATCCACTGTACCGATTTATGGTTTGAGTTATCAATTCTATAATTAGTCCCATTTTTATAACTATAATTTCAGCTAGTAACAAATTATTTTATTTTGGAAAAAAATGAGAATGAAAAATGACTCTGGAAGATGCATCTCAAATCGAGTATAATGAATGAGAATTAAAATTTTATTTCGAACTTTTTCCTCATATATAATTATATGAAAAACGATGCTGGAAAAAAAGTTAGAAAGCTCCGAACTAATTATTGCCTTAAAAAATGTGGCAACACTCAAAATTACGTTTAATAAAATACGGAGGGAAAGTATTACTTTGCGTAATGGCTGATGTGGAAACTAAACCCATGTGAGAAGTTGAACATGTCGACTGCTATGCTAGCATAGGAAATGGGCCACCAAAAAAGAGTGCCTTTGCGTGAACTACACAAAAGCTAATTACGGTAGTATTAATTTGAAGCAGAAAAGCGACTAATTGGAATATAATTTTGGCCAAAAGAGAGAAAAAGAAGAGGAAAATGATATGGACATAAATGAGAGAAGAAAACTCCAAATCTGTAGCGAATACTTTTTTTCTTTTTTACGAAGAAAACAAGGGGCAACAATCTGCCTTGATAATACTCTGACGATAAGAAAAAAATGAGTAGCTAATAAAACTCAAATATCAAAACGACAACCAATAAGCTATTAATGCGCATTAATATTCTTTATTTTATTTTTGTAGAAAAGAATGGAGAAACTCACGATAAGTAATTCACACCAGTAGTGTCATGCAAAGCAAGAAACGGAATATAAGGCATGATGCACTCTAGGTCCATAAGAGTACACGTATGATGAGAAAGAAAATCTTTAACAAAATTCGCTTTGATAACATGCACTACGTGCCGCGACTCATGTCGAGAGTTCACCTTAAATTTGATGGAACAAGTTTAAGACAGAAAATAAGTGACACCAAATAGTTAGTAATATTGTCTTCTAGGGTTATGTTTTGCTGTACCAAAAAGGAAATTCACGCTTTTTAAATTAGTCCTTGGCGGATCACATGTATTGTATTCCTTAGCTATAGGAACTTGAACTTGAACATCTCTTTTTAAAGAAAATTATTGAGTTTGATCTTGTTGAGCTTGTTGTTTCGTTTGATGCTTCTCAATTGATAGAAAGTAACACAACTTCTCTAGAATTCTAAAAACAAACTTATGATAAAAGGCCTGTGTTGTTACTACAAATGGGTGGTGGTATAAATGCTTCAACACTCTTACTCCGGAAAACATAAATAAAATTATATTTCATTGCGGGCAACCCAACGTAAGCCAACCTTGTTTTACTCAATAGATATACCTGTTCTGAATATGATTAGTTTCAAACATAGCAACCTCATAGATATGTGAGATTCAAAAAAATTATATATATATATATATATAAAACCCTCTCATTAACTGACCGTTCTCTAAAACCCTAAAAAACAGTTAATGGAAAATATCAGTGAATTTTCCAAATAAAAGGTCAGCTTAGTGGAACTAATGCACTTAATCAAGAATAATTAAGAAAGTGGAGAAGAGCAAGTAATCTTCAGTGCATTTTTGTCGTGGGGCAGGTGTTAGATGAGGAGCTAGTACAGTAGAATCTTCCATTTGGGGTTTCTAATAATTGCACTTTCAATTTTTGCACATGATGATCGGATCCACTAGATGTGTTTGTTTACCAAATAGTGATACCTACCAGATAACACCAATACCAAATCGGCTCTTAAGAAAAAACAATCTTAAAGCTCGAACCGACACGACTCAAAAGATCTACTAGCAGCTATATATCATCATTACGGTTCTAAAACCTCGCAAATGACCACATATTGTTAGGTAATTCTTGTCGCTATCTTCTGCTTGGGTTAATTTCACAGTTCAATTTACTCACCCTTTGCCATCCTATATGAAGGACTGAAACAGAAGTAAGAACCTGTGATAGGGCTAGATGGTCCAGTCAAAAAGCATCTACAGCTTTGACGGAGATGAGATTCTCGGTGTTTACTTGAAACAGCAAAATAAGTAAAACTACAGGAAATAAAGTACCAAATATCAAAAGTGAAATGGTAAGAATGAAATGTGCAATTACCTAAGATGTTGGTTTGGAAAAGATGATGCACAAGTATCTGGTCTTCTGATGTTACTCTTGCACCAAACTAACAAGTTTTAGGCAAAAAAAGGAGACAAGAAATAAGAAAAAGGTCCTACAAATTGATCGAAAATGGCTTACTAGTCTAATCCTTACCATGTGATATTACCATCTCAAGAAAGCTCCATGGTGCCTTGCTTTCACACTTCCACTAAGAATGCCTTTAAGAAATCCTCCACACGTGGCATCATTTCTGTTGTGCAATCACAACTCAAGAAAGATCAGAAACACCTTTTTATTGCAGTTATAGAAGTTAGATGTAAGCATCCTTCAACCTGAATCAGGAAAAAAAGAGCTCACAAGCTTCCGCACACAAAGAAAGGCACAGTGCATGCATCACAGGAGTGTGGTACCACTTACTAAACTATATTAAGCACTGAATGTTTATAATTGAAGACGGCTTTCCACCTATACCCCCAGCTCCACCCAGATTGATCTTCCATTGATGTATTTGATAACTTTTTTGTTTGATTAACAACAGAACAGTGTACCTCAGTAGAAGAGGTTATGAAACATGAATTCAGTTGCAGACAATAAATGGGGACATTCAACTGAGAACCCCAGAAAGGGCTATTTGACTTCAAACCTCCATCTATTCTCATTTGCCACTCTTTGAATAGGAAAATTACTATTTTAAAAGCACGCTAAACACCTGTTTGCTACTATCTTAAAGGCAACAGATTGCATCAATGCGAAATGACTGCCGCTGTAAGAGACCCATCATATCTTATTGCTGTGCTCGTCAGCCATTGACAGGTTAATGGCTTGAAAAGTGGTCAAAATTGTTCAAAGAAGGAGCAAATAAGACGAGAGTAAAGACCTCACGTTAACAAGCTGCTCTTGAAGTTGGTCAAGAAGCGGCCAAAGTGTCCAAGGTGAAGAAAATAATATAAAAGTGTAAGCCCTTCATCAACAGTAAGCTATTGATATTCAGTCCGTTTAAGTTTTGGTGTTAAATTGTTATCACCTCTCATTTCCAAAGGCACACAAACTGAATAGATTTTCAGTTTAATGAAAGTAAAATGGAGCATTGCATGTCACTGTGAACACAGACTAACCTAAATAGAATGTACAACTCTATTGAGCCAAACACATGCAACTATCATGCTGTATAAGCAATCATATAATGTGACAATATGGTCAAGCAGGCAATTTGGATGAACGGAACAGGTTTGAATAAAACTTAAGCAAAGAAAACATGTATACAAGTTACTAAGGCAGAAACTACATATGGCCTTGGAAGTAAAAGCTGGGCGTTGAAGCGTCATACCTGGACGACATATATGTTGTATTGCATCTAGAACAGTACATAAGGAAACATAAAAACCTTCAAACTAAAAATCTCCATGCATTTTGGAGCTCTAAGTGCAAAGAATCAAGATGCCCTAAGGAAGATCAATTTACTTGTTGTTTCCTCCATCAAGATGGAAATGGCAACTTGCCCTACTTTCTTCAAGACTTCCTGTTCATAGGCAATGCCCTGCCAGGTTGGGAGGTCTAAGTGTAAGTCATAGGATCTGCTATACGACACCCCCCCACCACCCCCCAACACCCAATCCAAGATGGAAAGGCCAATGTATCAGTGAACCAACTCACTTTTGAGCCAAGCCAGGTTACTAATATCTCTGGCAATTGCAGCCAACTCAAAACTTGGAAAAGTTGGGGGGGTCTTATGGTCCACGAATTCTGGGCCCAACAGAGAATTCCTAGGATTATCATTGGTTTGGGCTTCACAGCAGCCATGACCATATTGGTGAGGAACTGACCATTCATTATAAACCCCTTCAAGCAATTTACCAAATGCATAATCTGCTTTTGATGCTTGAATTAGAGGTCCTCGCATTGGTACTGGCCTAGGACATGATGTAGCAATTTGTGGCCCCTCCACAGAACTATAAGCATTGAATGCGCTAACACGAGCCATGGGACGACAAAGAGTTGTCGGAACCCTTACGTCATAAGCTGGTGTAATATCTGGATTCTCCTCACCACACTGGCAATCTCTAGTATCCACAGAACTGACATCTTTTCCTTCCATAGATTTAAGTGAACTAGCATCTCCACAGGAAAGAGTTTCCTCAGAAGATGCGTTGGTTCTGTACAGGCTCGTATACTGAGCTATGATTCCAGATGCCCTCCCCATCTTTGAAAGTTCTGTATTCCTGCGCCGTAATGTGACATTCCAATGGTTCTTGATAGCATTATCTGTTCTACCTGGTAGAAGCTTCCCATTTATTTCCATGAACTGCATGTGCTTCAGCAATGATTCGATCCTCGTCCACTGCAAAGAAATAGTTACATCATCCTTAGCGTCAAACTTGCATTGGTAACCACCATGGCGAAGAGTAGAAACCTTTACTCGCTAAGGTAGTTAAACCCATCAAATAGATCATACCAAGAACATACAAAATCTCTACATTATGAAATGGAGTAAGTTCGCAATCTTTCAACAGTCATTAATTTAAATAATCATCAAAATCCTCAAATGAAATTCATAAATCAAAACATGAACGCAAGACAACACATCCAAACAACCTATTGAGAGAAAAACATTAGCTAGCAAGGAAATGTGACCCAAAATGCAGTAGTGGCCCAAAATTCAAGGGAAATGGTAAAATAGCTCATCAATAAGAATTAAATAGAAATACCAGTAAAAGGCTTGCGTTTAACAGAGGGATCAAGTTGATTAAACCAGCGGAGATGGCAAGACTTGCCTGAACGGCCGGGGAGTCCTGGGGCGATCAAGCACCAATTCCTCGCCCCGAACTTGCTCACTAAGTCGCTAAGTACGGCATCCTCCTCAGACGACCACGGCCCTTTAACTCTGGTAGTTGGCTTGTCACTCGTTTCCACTTCCATTTAGGTGTCGAGGCGGTGGCCGGTGGGTACTACTACTGGGTATTGGTTTGGTGGGAACTGGGAAACGCCTGTTGTTTAGAAGACGGGCTACTCTGGTCGTTCTTCCTTTCACGGAGTTTACTAATGGGCCAAACATCTATAGCCCACAACCTCAATAATGGGTTTCTGCAATCTGCATCACCGAAGGACCAAATTGAATAAAAGGGACCACATAAACCAAATGTGAAACATGTGATTAAACCTTGAAATAAAATAAAAATAAAGAGTATGGCGGAACATATAATTCTAGATTCATATACATACTAGTCAATTGTAAAATATTATTTTTATCTCAATTCTTTTTTAAGTGATGTTTTATTCCCAAAATTAAATTTTTGTTTAATTGACGTCTTTTGAAAATCCGTATTAAAAGTTATTTTTTCTGCTACTTTCTTATTGCTCGGCTACTCTACTCGGTTGTTACTTTATTAAATATTTTATTAATTTTCTTAATCTGTGTGATTTATACGGTAATATCAGTTTAAAAAAATGAATAGAGTAATTAATACTTGTATCCAATAGTAGGGTTGACGTGTTAAAAATCAATAATTTTATGTAACGTACATCACTAAATGAGTACAAAGAAGAAAAAGGAGCAACAAGCGTGAACTATACGTGAACTTAAAAACTTAATTGTGTTGATCTCTTATGAGTCAGATGATTACCACATCAGCCATTGACCATGTTTACTTTAATTAATTATAGGAGATTAACATTTTGCTGTCTCATTAATGCTCTTTTTATTGGAGAAGTCATTAATGTATGTTGGAACACGAAAGCTGGATTTTTGGAATGTTCCACTCATATGCACATGTTTTTTTCTATATAAAAAAAGAAATTAGTTATATTAATATTTATAATGTGGAATCAAAATTTACGTCATAAAAATAATATGTAGTCGCATTATTACACTCTCTCTTTCCTAATATTGTTAACATTTATCCCAATTTAACATTAAAATATTAAATTATGGTCGAATTGTAATTAAGTAATTAGCTAAGTTGATAGAGGTACTTTCTTCTAAATCTTTTTTTTCTCTTTTAAGTACAATTTTTTTTTTTATAAAAAATACTCAAATGAGATTAATTAGATGAACGAGGAGAGGAAAAAATATGTGAATGACTGATGATGAGCTGAGGTGCATGATGCCACACGTTAATTAGTTTATTTCACCTAATTGGCCTTTGGAATTAGTAAACTCTAATTTAATTATCCCGGGGGATTATAATATTTGAATCAAATATTCATGGTATTAATAAAGTACTATAGCTTAAGATTTATCTATAGATCAACAAAAATAGTACTATAGCTTAAGATTTATCTAGGGCCGAAATGGATAAATGGTCCCTGCAGTTCAATTGATTGACTTTTTTCAGCCCTCTATTTTTTTTTTGAGTTATCTCCTCCCTCAACTTACTGGCAAAAAATTTATTTCATCCCTCCTCCTGACGCCATCCACATTTTCCGTCAGTTTGCTGACGTGGCACGCCACGTCAGCAAACAGTACCGGGCCGAACTCTAAACGGGTCGGAAAACGGGCTGAATGTTAAATGGTCCCTGCAGTCTAATTTATTGACTTATTTCAGCCCTCTGTTTTTAAAAAGTAGTATTACATCCTTCCACTATAGTTTTATGTTGGATTTCAGCCCTCACCCTAACGCCATCCAATTTTTCCGTCCGTTTGCGTACGTGTCGTGCTATCGATTGCTGACGTGTCACGCCACGTAGGCAAAAGCAAAAGCAAAAGCCAAACGGGTCGCAAAGATTTTTACTAACAAAATCTAACTATTACCTCCCATTTTAATAAATTTTAATGGAATAAATAATTTATGGGTGGGCTATTAGTACTTCTAATTATTAGTTATAATCAATTTGTCCATTAAAATTTAAATATATAAAACAAATGCGAATATATAAACATATATTTCTTATTTGAAAAATTAAATATTAATAATTTTATAATAAAATTTAAATATTTAACAACATAATAATTAATAATTTAAAACAACCTCGGGTCGAGAGATGATCATATTGTTGGTTTTATTGTTGAAAAAGATAGGAGATAATAGTCAGAGTTTATTAAAATGTTAACATAGAAGCTGTCCAGCTCAGAACCATGACGTCGTGGGTTCGAGCCCCACTTCTGCTCTTTTGCTGGTGTTCTTGTTGAAAAACATGGAAGGTAATAGTCAGATTTTATTAAAATGTTTTCAAACGGACGGAAAAATTGGATGGCGTTAGGGTGAGGGCTGAAATCCAGCATAAAACTATAGTGGAAGGATGTAATACTACTTTTTAAAAACAGAGGGATGAAATAAGTTAATAAATTAGACTGCAGGGACCATTTAACATTCAGCCCGTTTTCCGACCCGTTTAGAGTTCGACCCGGTACTGTTTGCTGACGTGGCGTGCCACATCAGCAACCGTTGACGTGGCATGCCACGTCAGCAAACTGACGGAAAATGTGGATGGCGTCAGGAGGAGGGATGAAATAAATTTTTTGCCAGTAAGTTGAGGGAGGAGATAACTCAAAAAAAAAATAGAGGGCTGAAAAAAGTCAATCAATTAGACTGCAGGGACCATTTATCCATTTCGGCCTTTATCTAGAGATAAAGTATCTTTTTATCTTTAATTTTATGATTTTTCAGTTTTATAAGTGCCCAAAATATTACTCTTTTCTTAAAAAAAGAAGAAAGAGATCGTAATATATTACTCTTGCTTATCTTTCCTAATTTTATGTGTTACTATTTCATCTAGTAGATAAAAATGAGTAAAAATGAAGAAAAAAAATTGATATAAAGTTTCACAAATATATAACAAATTTTTATTTGTTACTAGATCTATATTTGTCCCTAATTGTTTAAAAACTTTTAATATTATCCTTGTACTTTTAGATTTTATAATTAATCATAGTTTTATTTATGTGAAATTTATATATTAAGTCCGCAAAATCTAGTTGATCGAACTTGAATGATTTTATAATTTAAGTTAATTTTTTAATATTAATGATAAATAAATAAATAAAAATTTCCTAAATATGATTTATATATTAACTTTTATAATTTTTTAACACGGTTCCTAAATATTATATTATATATATACCATTTTTTTATATAAAATCAAGTGCATATTGAACTTCTTTTGTTTTCTGTATAAAAATGCCTATCTTTTTTAGTTAAGTTTATCTGTAAAACTAAATAAATATATATATATATATATATATATATATATATATATATATATATATATATATATTTTTAAATAGCACCTTTGATTGGGAAATCATTAGGAAGCAGGATACTTTATTTTTTATGCCGTGTCCATGTTGAAATCGTTTCCAATATCGGCACTCGTTAGACACTCACACGATAAGTATCCGACTCATTACCTCTCATATCCTACTTTTTTGTCATAATTCTAAGTAATTATTGGTGTCAAAAAAATATTTTAGTGTAAATTGTAGTTGCTAAAAGTATTTATAAAACTAAACTTTTAATTTGAAATTAACGTTCCAATTGCATTATCTTTAGAAATATCCTTAAATATCTATAGTTGAAATTCATTTTTTTATTATAATGAATAGTATTTTTATATAATATGTATTAATATATATATATATAATATGTTGTGTCGGTGTTTTATAATTTTTAATTTTTCCGTGTCGCAGTGTCAGTATTTATGTCAGTGTAAAGTCCGTATTTCATTGGGAAATCAACATTGTGTAATGTTTTTTTCTATTTTTATGGCCTAACTTTAGCGGTTAGATAACGAAGGTTCTTCTAAGTTCTAACTTACTAATCGGAGATGTGAAATTCAAATAGTAGATAATATATCTATAATACCAAACGAACATCATAATTCAGAATTAAACAAACTTAAATCAGCACGCAAACATGCCAAAGACTCCCTCAACTTATATTTTATTTCTACAGAAAGTTGATCGATCAGGACATTAAAACAAGCAACAAATATTTTTCAACCATATTATATTTAATTTATTTTTCATATGAACCTTAAGTATTCCTAAAGCCGTATTTAGTTGGGTCCATTAAAATTAAAGAGTTCACAAGCAAGTAATTTACTCTTCAAATAATGATTCTTAAATTGATATTTGGTTGAATCACCAACATCAACTATTTTTATTAATATTGTTTTTTAAAAAAAAAGAAAACATTCCGTAGAACCAATTAGTCAATTTAATTACTTGTAACCCAATCTTCTTCCTAGCCTATAAATAAGAGCTCTCTTCCCCATTATTACACCAGTTGCAGCTCTCCTCTCTCCTTTTCTTGAAACATGTCGCGACTTATGCTACTACTTGCATGTCCTTTAATAGCCCTTTTAAGTTTTTCATCGGTGGCCTCCGCTAACGTCGTGGAACACTCATTCCATGTAATAATTTAATTAAGCAAGAAATTATGGGTAATTAAATTAGTTAAACGCGTGCATGCTTCTATTAGTTTACTAATTAGTATTATTTCTTTCAGGTGAAAAATCTCACTGTGCAACGGCTATGCACCGACCGAGTGATAACGGCGGTTAACGGAAAGTTTCCAGGCCCGACGATCAAAGTTCACGAGGGTGACATCCTCGTCGTTCATGTTTATAACAAGTCACCCTACAACATGACTATTCACTGGTAAATCTCTTTTTGAAAAAATGAAACGTTTGAGCGATTCAATACAACCCTAAATAGAAAATTTGGATTATTATATAATTTTTCAAAAGGATGTATGAGTGAAGTTTTTTTATACTTAACTAATTAAATTTATGAGGGAGAATTTTAGCGTCATTAGGGTTTTATCTGAATCGAATTCAGAATAATTAGTACCAATACGATAATTAAATTATCGGATGATTTTGATAAAAAGATAATATAATTGGTGATATTAATAACATAATCATCTCTTTAGGTCAAATTATCATGGTTTGATCGGCTAAAAGATTATTTTTTCATGCGTTATTTATACTGTCGTCCTGTAAAATTAGAAATATGAAAATGTAAATTTCATCCCTTTAATTAATTATTTTATATAAGTTTTTTTCTTTGAGTTGACAATAAAATTTAAAAACAAAACCGGCATTATAAAGAAGAATTTTGGCCATTTTCTAACTCAAAAAAGTCTATATGAGGAGTTGGTAAAAGAAAAAATATACTGTATCACATATAGACGTTGCATACGATACGTTAAGAAATGACTTCCGGCTTTAGAAAATGATAGTCCAACCACTACATGCATGGACCGAGCAAAGTCAGATAGCACGATTGGGAAATAATTAGCTAACCATATTTACATGACTATCACTTGGTCAATTTTTTAATTATTCAGCATAACTAATTAAGATTAATTAAATATTGGATATTTATTGTTTAATTAATTATTAAATCAGGCATGGAGTGTTTCAAAGGCTGAGTGCATGGGCCGATGGGCCTGCTATGGTGACCCAATGCCCAATACGCCCAGGAAGCAAATTCACGTACCGATTCAGGATCGTCGACCAAGAGGGCACGCTATGGTGGCATGCACACGTTCAATGGCTCCGTGCAACCGTCTACGGTGCACTCGTTATCCGCCCGAGATTAGCACTGGGCCATTCACGTCCAACGTACCCATTTCCCAAACCCCACAAGCAAGTTTCCATTCTACTGGGTATGTTTGATTTTTTAAAAAAATTAACTTTGATAAATGATACACTCACCTTTAATTGAAGTTTCGAGTTCAAGCTATGTGAAAATGTTAAATTAAAAAGTATCTTTATATAAATGGCAAGAAAAATACTTGAATTAAGTACGTTTGTATCTTAATTAACGCTTGCAATCAATTAATTTATTTGTGCAACGATTCGTAGGGGAGTGGTGGAATGCTAATGTTGTTGATGTGGAGAATGAGGCCCTTGCCACGGGCGGTGCACCTAACAATTCAGATGCTTACACTATAAATGGATTGCCCGGCGATCTCTATTCTTGTTCACAAAATCGTAACTTCTCAAATTACATTTATTTTAAACATTTATCAACTAAGTTTCCTATTTGTGGTAAATTTGAATGTTGTGCATTTAATTTGAGATAATCTGGCGTGATTCTCATATATTCTTGCATTTTTTTTTTCTATTCAAATTCAGAGACTTACAAGTTAAAAGTGCGACAAGGAAAAAGATATTTGCTTCGCATAATCAACGCTGCTCTCAATAATCAATTCTTTTTCAAGATAGCCAATCACAATTTGACAGTTGTGGCCATCGACGCCTCCTACACCAACCCATATGTCACTGATGTGGTTGTTATTGCCCCCGGCCAGACAACCGACGTTATTCTCATTGCCGACCAACCGATGGCCTCCTATTACATGGCCGCGCAACCATACGCCAGCGCCAACCCACCCATACCTTTTGCTAACACTACCACCAGAGGCATCCTCGTCTACTCCAATGCCACGTCAGCGACACCGGTCATGCCAATCATGCCTGCATTCAACGACACCCCCACGGCCCACAAATTCTACTCCAACCTCACTGGCTTGGCTGGCGGGCCTCACTGGGACCCGGTGCCATGTCAGGTCGACGAAGAGATGTTCGTGACATTTGGTGTCAACCTCATTGCTTGCGCCACGTGTCAAGGTGGGGCCGCATTGGCTGCTAGCATGAACAACGCGTCGTTCCAGCTCCCTACAAATGTGTCAATGTTGCAAGCATTTTTTTTCAACAAGACCACTGGGGTCTACAGCACTGATTTCCCGGACAACCCTCCGACTGTCTTTGATTACACGAATCCAAGAGTCAACGTTGACAATGCGTCGCTGATATTTACTACCAAATCAACGAAGGCAAAGACGCTCAAGTACAACTCAACGGTCCAGATTGTGCTGCAGAACACGGCAATTCTTGCGGTGGAGAATCACCCAATACATATCCACGGGTTCGACTTCCACGTGTTGGCCCAAGATTTTGGGAACTATGATCCAGTCAACGATCCAAACAAATTCAATTTGGAGAATCCACAAATTCGCAACACAATTGCGGTTCCGGTTGGTGGTTGGGCCGTTATTAGATTCACCGCTAATAATCCAGGTCAGCTTTATAACATATCATTCATTTTAAAATCAATTTACACATATAGGTTAGTGGGTTGTTATAGATTAAGGAGAAATTTCGAGTTTGTATCCGAGATGCACTATTATGTTATCGCTTTTTAAAACTTTGATAAACTCAAGTTTGAAATAGTCAGCAATAAATATAGTAACAGGATACTGGAATGATCTTCACCACAAAATCTATCTATACTACTTAATTAAAGTTAGATTAGACTAATTCTTAGTTCAAGTCTCCTATGCTAAATTAATTTGAGTATTAATTAATCTTGAATAGGTGTGTGGTTCATGCACTGCCATCTGGATGTGCACTTGCCGTTGGGGCTTGCGGCGGCTTTTGTGGTTGAGAATGGACCGACGCCGGACACTATGCTGCCGCCTCCACCGCCTGATCTGCCTCGGTGTTAGAAGTATCGTCGTCAATATTTCACATTATTTCAGACGCAAACATTCTGGAATTATCTTGGCATATATTAATTCATTCATGTATGTCATTTGTTTTATTGTACAAATAAAGGCCTAAAGGAAGTAAAAATTGCTCGCCACTTATTGTAATTCATTATTATAGGCCCAAGTTTTTCTTACAAATATGGGCCCAAATTTAATAGCATAAAAGAATATGAGAAAATGGGCCCAATTCTGATGCAAAATTAAGAATTTAATACTATTAATTTTTTTGATAAGCAATTTAATATAATACTAGCATTGTAAACCTATAAAAAAAAATACTAATTAACACTAGTATTGTAAAATTAAATTTATATTTTTTTTATTTAGAGAAGGCACTTTATAAAAAAAAATAGATAAAAATTCTCCATAATAATAATAAAAATTCTCATGTTGTTAAGTTTTGATTACACTCACTCTTCAATATTATTAAACAGAACCATCCTCAAACAGTCCCTCCACACAAAACAAATTGTAGTATCGCTCCCAAATTCCCAATCTTACATTTTTTTCTCTCTCTAATTTAGCTAAATTTATTATGATTATTCCTCATTCACTTTACACTAATCTCGAATAAAAAGTTCTTATAAAAACCAACCAATCAATTGGTTTGATTTACATGGGAGCAGCAGCTGGTGCGCCAATAAAGGCGGTCGCTGATTCAACAGAAACCGGACCAGGGGCTGCACCATTGCTCATTAGCTGAATCATTGATCGGTGTGGATTGGTCCGTGCTGCGTCGCATAGATCAGGCAAAAATGCTCCTGTAACACACCAAATTTGTCAAAAATAAACATTAGTATAAGATACTCCATATTTAATTAAACCTTAATTATGGCTAATGATGTTTAATCGAATGTTATTAGAACATGTGGAGGTGGTCAAATAACATCGTGCTCATTGAATTTTAAACAATTTACCCTCTATTAGAATTTGATTGGAAGTCGCTAAAATAATCAACAAAGTTACTAGAATTTAAGCGAAATTTATCAAAACCTACATGTCTTTATTGGATTTTAAATGGTTGCCTCTATTCGAAGCAACCCGTATTCTTTCCAAGAAAATGGACAGGAATTCTTTGATTGTTGGTGAAGAAAGGAATGATATCATTAATTTTATATCAAATTCTAGTAATTAGTAACCCGTCTTTTTACGATCAGGATTTAACGGACGATCAAGATTTAAGGAAGATTAAGATTTACATACCTTCTCCGGCGGCAAGATTGAAGTAAAGATCCACAATGTTGGGGCATTTTTGGTAACAGGCCGGTGAGCAGAGTTTAGAAGTGAACTGAGGTTCGAGAAGTGCATCAGATGAGATTCCAACAGAGTTCCTATCCACACCACAAGCTTTTACACACTCATCTGTCTCGATATAATTTGCCATTCTTTCGACAACAACTTCTGATGTCCTGCATTGGTACTCCACGCGCCCTCCGTTCCCTGCATAGTTCTCCAACAAACACCTCTTCCCTGATGAAGCAATCGAAAATGCACAAGCATCCTCTGGCAATTCCTCACAGATAATCTCACCTACACCAAAAAAGAAAAAGAATAGTTTCCGTCACCATACTAATCTTGTTTGAATCAGGTAATCAAAAAGTCTAAAAGCTGACAAAAACTTTAGACACGAATCGAATCAAACATGACCCTGAATGCAATTTGATCACCATATTGGGTTTCGAATGTACTGGACACGAATCAAGAATGACCTTGAAAACCGACAAAGCTCTCGTTCGCAAGATCGAATGAGAACCATTAATCAAAAGAAATGGATGAAAGATTAGAATTACATACCTAGAGCTGCATTGAGGAAGAGGGATGATAGGAAAATAGCAAGAGATAATTTGAGAGGAGCCATTGATTGGAAAATGGAAATGTTTTGGTATAGGGTTCTTTTCTTCTTCTATTTGTTGTTGGAGGAGGGTCGTTGAATAAAATTGACTAAACAACAAAACGAGGAATTTGTTCTGTGAGAGGGAGAGAATGGAGGGATTGTATTTATACTGTTTAATTACTGATACTTCTCCCTAAATAATAAATATGGGGCGCGTTTGATTTGGACTCATGTTTATTTTTCTTGATTTATTAGTCAATTTCTTAATGTATTGTTTTTAATTTCCATTTATGAAAAATTGAAAATAACGAATTTCAGGCCTAATTTTGTACGTACGTGCTTCCATGTCGAGTTGAAAAAACTATTTAACGATTAGTCTTTCCGTGTTTGGGGTGTTAGCATATTAGGACTTTCAAGACCTGTAGAAATTTCCTGGTGCATACATATCAGCTACTCTGCACCCGACCTTACAATTACACCCATTTAAAATTTAATTTTTAACCTCTATCGGTCAAGTTTATTAAATTTCTTTTTTCGGTTCGAGTATTTTTGGATCTAAAAAAGATTGACTATTTAATGACATGAGTTAAGAATTGACAAACTTCTTACTATTTATCTACACCTAATGATTGATAATTTTTTAAGATTTATTGCTGTGGGTAATTAACCAATAGCCTTGATTTTATAACGTGTATGTAGATTTTGAAAATTCACGATAAATCAGGACAAGAATGAAGACATACTCATCCTCGAGTTTTTATTCTCCTTTATGGATGGGGTTTTTCACCTTTTCTACATAGAGAGGTCGCTCAACCGATTTTTAGGACCTAGTCATCCTTATTGACATTGACTTGCAAACGACAGCTTCTAATTAACCAAGAAGTTAAGACCAAGTCATCCAAGCAATGATTTTGATGGTTTATTTATATTTTATTTGTTCACTTCAACACGACTGCGCTACGGCCAAATGTCAACTACCCAAGTCAAGTGGGAAGGTGGAGAAACTAATTGCTAGGCGGCAAAGGCTGGCCAAGAAGGTTCCAGTCAATACCTTGGCCATGGAGTTTATGGTACGCCAAGTCCTTGTCCCTTCCTTTCCGCTCAAACAATTAAAATAAAAAATTAGAAATTTTAGGTTGAATCTCCTTTCTATCTATTAAAAGAATAAAAAGAAAAAAACGAGGAAAAAAGGAATTTCTTGGAAATGTGTTTTAATTCTAGAACATTGAACCCCCCTGTATGACATGTCGTTCAAACTCTCTACACATCCAGGCCCATGTATACTTTATTCGGAAAAATAGACCCATACATTCAATTTGTTTTCTTTAGGATAGAAGAGCCCATAAAATATTAATACTTTGGGCCTTAAGCTGATAAAGCCCAACGCATTGCAAATTGCCAAATCACATATTCTTTCCATCATTCTAAAGAAAACATGATTGGAGAATGTTTTCTCACCCATCTCCTTCTCACCCATAACTCTTTCTCACCCATCTCCTTCTCAATTGTCTGTTTTTGGGTCCAAAACACTCTTTTCATACAATACTAGTACTAGTACTAGTTACAAGAAGAAACATGTTTCCGGCGCTGGGTTTAAGTGTTTAGCCGCCGTGAGCACCGCCCAAGAGGCGGCGGCGACCAAGAGGAGTAAGTTAGAGATTCAAACTCTGACTGGGTGGTTGTTGAAGCAGGAACAAGCGGGTGTGATTGATGCAGAGCTCACTATTGTGCTCTCTAGCATTTCAATGGCGTGTAAGCAGATTGCTTCTTTGGTGCAGAGAGCTGGCATTTCTAACTTGACTGGAGTTCAAGGCGCTGTTAATATCCAAGGAGAGGACCAAAAAAAGCTTGATGTTGTCTCAAATGAGGTCAGTTTTTTTTATCTATCTGGGTATCATTTATGCCCTTCCAGCATGAAACTAATTTGGTTTGAGGCTAGTCCGGTCCTAAAGGATGACTCTACTCCTATCATTGTGTAAATTGATCGATTCTATGTTCATTTATTGATAACTTGTGATGGGACCTAACCCAAATTGGGTTTCTAGGTTTCGAAGTTTGGATTAGAAACTTGTTTTGAAGGAATAGGTAGTATTGATGAGGTTGGTTTTCTTTGTAATTATGGCAGGTGTTTTCAAATTGCTTGAGATCAAGTGGCAGGACAGGAATTATAGCGTCAGAGGAAGAGGATGTACCTGTTGCAGTGGAGGAGAGTTACTCAGGAAACTATATTGTTGTTTTTGACCCACTTGATGGATCTTCAAACATTGATGCTGCAGTTTCCACTGGCTCCATTTTCGGCATTTACAGCCCTAATGATGAGTGCCTAGCTGACATTGACATTAGTGCTGATTCCACTGTAATTCCAAAACCAAACTTCTAAAGATGCAATCTTTATACAATTTCATGACAAAATGTATTGGAATTTAGATATATGTCTGCTTGACAATTGATCAGTGGTACTTTTTGCAAAAGTAGAGAGGGTTTAGTTCTTGAATTCGAGTCCGCTAACTTGCAATTTCGATCTCTGACTGCTTGACAATGTGGTGAATTGCAGCTCGATCAGACGGAACAGAGGTGTGTAGTGAGTGTGTGTCAACCAGGGAGCAACCTTCTTGCAGCAGGATACTGCATGTACTCAAGTTCTGTGATCTTTGTGCTTACCATTGGAGATGGAGTGTATGGGTTACATTGGATCCAATGTATGGGGAATTCGTTCTAACTCATGAAAAGATTCAGATACCAGCATCAGGAAAGATTTACTCATTCAACGAAGGAAACTATCAGATGTGGGATGACAACTTGAAGAAGTACATTGATGACCTGAAAGATCCTGGCCCAAGTGGGAAGCCTTATTCTGCTAGATACATTGGTAGCTTAGTCGGTGACTTCCACCGGACGCTGCTGTACGGTGGCATTTACGGGTACCCTAGAGATCAGAAGAGCAAGAATGGGAAGCTGAGGCTTTTGTACGAGTGTGCACCGATGAGTTTTATAGCGGAACAAGCTGGTGGGAAAGGTTCAGATGGGCATCAAAGAGTACTAGACATTGTACCAGTTGAGGTCAGGATTGCTATTTATGTATATGATCCTTTCGGTTCTTGAATTCTTGATTTAACAACTAAGATTGTCTTTCTTTTTTCCATCAACAGATACACCAGCGTGTTCCACTCTATATTGGAAGCAAGGAGGAAGTGGAGAAAGTAGAGAAGTACTTGGCTTGATTGATTAAACTGTGCCGAGTATAAGAACATAATTTTGTTTGTGAAATATATTGTTTCCATGGAAATTGCTCAAGAAACAATATACTGGCACCAAGAAAGAATTTTTCATTTGTGTTTATGAACTCCAATGTTTTTGTGACGGTATTCGAGCAGAACTAATTGACACTCGATGGACTGACTCTTTAAGAGATAAAAGTGTCTCTCATACACAATATCGAGTCAAGGACCTCTTATTTGCAAATTGAGAGTGTCAAACGGTTCTTATCAACTACCCATGAATTGTTGTGGCCTCCTCCTGTATGAATCCTATAAAAAACTAGGAGTAAAACAGCCTACTTCCTGCAAGTTGCAACTAGCATACACTATACATAATGGTATCAGGTTGTTCAAACTTGAAACCTGCAACCTGAAACACTCAAAGACATGTCATTCGCTTCTAAATGAGCGACTTGTCATTTATTAGGATATCCATCTACATGCGAATGGTGGGCCCGTTGCAGCCCAGCTACTATAAAAATCAGAAATCTGCTCGGGAGTCAGGAGGCAAATCACAGTCCACACAAAATCAGGATTTTCTTAAGATAAAGTGTCCGCGGCGGTTGACAATTCAAAACTCACAAAGAAACCAAGAAATGTTTAAGGCAATTCCAACATGTTCTTCACAAATCACAATTTCTCGCCTCTTCCTGGTCAATCTGCCCTCCCAATTCGGACAAACATTCGGAAAAAAACATAATCCCGGAGTTCAATGTAAAGCAATTCCATCAACAGCAGCAACAGCAGCAACAACTGGGTCGTCAGCTAAACCAGAGATCAGGAAGAAGAAGAGCCAGTACCAGATCGAGAATCTCACAAATTGGCTGTTGAAGCAAGAACAAGAAGGCAATCTTGATGCTGAGCTGGCAGTTGTCCTCTCCAGCATTTCTTGGGCGTGTAAACAAATCGCTTCTCTTCTTCAAAGATCAAGCATTACCAATCTCACCGGAACTCAAGGAACCGTCAACATTCAAGGCGAAGATCAGAAGAAGCTCGACGTAATCTCGAATGAGGTTGGTTTGGTTGGTTGATTGGTGTCAGTTTTTTATTCCGTCTTTTGTGGAGTAATGGGTGCTGATCATTTTTCTTCATGTTGTCTAGTTGTTTTGTAATTGCTTAAGGTCGAGTGGCCGAACGGGGATTATAGCATCGGAGGAAGAAGACATACCTGTTGCGGTTGAGGAAACCTATTCGGGGAACTACATTGTTGTGTTTGATCCTCTTGATGGGTCTGCGAACATTGACACTTCGTTGACAACTGGATCCATCTTTGGAATATATTCTCCTGACAAGCAATGCCTCTTTGATATTGATGATGATTCTACTGTAATTCTTGTCATTCTTCCTTGTGCTTCATATCTGTATTGAAATCACCTGCTGCAAATGTTTACTGTTGAATGAAATTGCAGCTTGATGAAGCGAGACAGGAATGCATCATCAATGTTTGCCAGCCGGGGAGCAACTTATTGGCTGCTGGGTATTGTTTGTATTCGAGCGCGGTAGTCTTCACAATCTCGATTGGGAAAGGGGTGTATTCATTCACCTTGGATCCAACATTTGGGGAGTTTGTGCTAACGAATGAGGATATCAAGATACCGAAATCGGGGAGAATCTATTCGTTTAATGAAGGGAATTATGATCTATGGGATGATAAACTGAAGAACTACCTTACCCATCTTAGGCAACCAGGAGGACCGAACAACAAACCTTACTCTGCCCGTTACATCGGTTGCCTTGTCGGTGAAATCCATAGGATGCTTCTCTATGGTGGCATCTATGGAAACCCCAAGAATACGAACAGCAAAAATGGGAACTTAAGACTACTCTACGAGTGTGCACCGATGAGCTATCTTGTGGAACAAGCTGGTGGGAAAGCAACAGATGGTCACCAGAGAATACTTGATGTCAAACCAGTTGAGGTAAAGCAGTTAATTTCAAAACTCTTTCACTTCCAACTCATTCTCAATATATTAGAGAACTTTACGCAACCACAATGGTAACAACCACGAATCATGACAAACAAACATCAAATCTTGGAACCTTAAAAACTCGAAGCACAAGCAAAAATAAAATTTACCTCAACCACAGACATTTTCTAATTGCATGTTATCTTGGCAGGTACATCAACGGACACCAATTTTCGTTGGAAGCCCTGATGAAGTGGACAAACTTCAACAGTACCTGGCTTGAGCTTAGATATCTTTGATTCATATTTTTCATGACATCTTTGATTTGCCGTATTTTTCATGTCAATGCACTTTAACATGCTTAACAATTTGTTGCAAGGGAATAAAATTTTTTTTTTCAGAGTTTCAGCCTTCCTTTAAGGAGAAAGGAGCTAACTCCCTAAGAAACATTAGATCAATAAACTTTGAAATGCAGAACAGTAATAAGGAATGACATCATGAACTTATATTGGAGATAAAATGAAAAGGGAAGCATTTGTGATGCAGGGGGTAATAAGTCAGTTAGGAACTTGCATGTTTTCTGACAAACAAAAGATCACTCCTAGTTAATTTCTTGACAAATCCATACTGGATTCTGCAATCAAGATGGTCAAAAATCTTCTACAGTAAGTAACTGTACTAGCATCAGGTCAGCTGAAGTCATCTGAGCTTTAAAACAATCAGTTTCTTGCCACACTAGTCTCCTGGTCCGGGGAACTCCGGTGGTTTTTTACTGTAAATTAAAACACTGTATAAATACTCGAAGTTATGGAAAACGTAACCTGCTGGAATGTAGAGTGATAAATTTACCAGGGCTTAAAATTCTTATGCATTTTGTTATAGACTTCACTGCAGTGAGGGTATCCGCGCAGCCTGAAAACATCAAAGTCTAGTCAAGACTCGCAGTAACACAATTGGTCATTATCAAATTTATTTAGGAGTTCCATTCATTACCTTGCATATGCATGTCTTTTTCTGATATCATTTGTGTCATTGTTGAGGAAAATTCTGAAATGAGATGATCACCTCCAGTGTTACCATCCCTAGATTCATGTGATGATCTGTACATTATTGTATCATAAGAGATGAAATAAAAAATTCATACTTATAAAAGAAAAGAGTGTGGCAAAGATATAACCAATAGAAAGTAATACCCTGAAGTGGTGTCTCCAAAAGAAGCAACCAGGGTTGGCTGGCAGGGACAATCCATTCCTTGACAGCCAAGATCCAAATCAACTAACAACTCGGAGAAGTTAGCTCCAAATGCTTCTAAATTAGGCAAATCCATATTGAAAAAGTCGTCATCCTTATCAGACTCAGAAGTTGAGATCTCCTCGCCAACTGGTTTATCCAAGCTCATAGTTGCATCAGAATTATCAAAGTCAAGCCTTCCTTTTATGCAATCCCTCTTGCTCAACCTCTTCACAGTTGTCTTGATCGGTGAAGAAGAAATGCAGTGATTTCTCTCCATTGTATAGTATGTCATGTGTTTGCATGGACTCACTGTCACTCTCTCTGACGTAATCACAGTGCAGTTGGTTGGAGTTATCCCTTGAGGAGTGTTGTTGTTACTACCATGAGCATTGGAAGAAACACCAGTTGGAGATACTGATTTATCATTTGGTGAGGAAACTTCCTGCTGAGGTGTGTTTGGTCCAGATGGACTAGTTTGATTGGGTGGCAAAACCTGGTTGAACAAACTCTTAGCTAAACTGGACCCTTGAAGTAGTGGATCACTGGATGGCAATCCAAGTAAAGAAGATGGCTGAGCATTTTCTTCAGCAGTAGCTGCATTATCAGATTTCTCATGTGCATCTGAAAATGGAAAGAAAAAAGTGAGAAGACAGTTTGAAGTCTCGAGAATTATAATTTTTGTGAGGTGTAAACTAGGTAAATGGCCAATGTTCTTTCTGACCTTTGCTTGTCAGTTTCCTGTGAGGTAATTTGCTGCAGGACCTTTTAAGAGCTGGAGGTGCTCCACCCACAGTTGAATCGATTCTCTTCCTTTTTGATGAGCGATTTGTAGTTGATGGTACTTTCCCATGCTCCACAATTGTATTGGAGAGAATGGAGGTTGGCACAACTGTTGGTGATTTGTACGTAGCCGTAGGACATCCTAAAAAGAGAATACCAGTAAAGTACATCACGAACGATTCAAAATTACAAGTGTTCAGTTGTTGCTCTGTGCATATGTGAGTCTGCAGTGTGTGTGTCATTCCATTCACACAGGATTATAAGAAAGCTTCAGAACAAAATTCATAAGGAAACCTGAACTATTAACATGAAAGTCTCTATCTTTCCTTGTTTCGGTACTAAACACCATCATTATTTATAACGGTGGATGAAAATTAAGACTAAGAAGCATACTTCAAAGGCAATCACAACAACAACAACAACAAAAATCTAGAAACATGTTAAGTTTTCCTAAATGGCCTATTTACTTGCCTCAAAACCATAAACCTCATATACCCTTGTGGTGATAAGGCTTCTATGTGATATTTACAGGTTTATCTGTGCGAAACCACTAATGGAATTGAGCTGATCAATCATAATTTTAGAACTGTTCGCAGTTAATCAACCCTAACTTCCCACCAGACAACCACTAAGACCAAATTTAATAAAATCAGAAAAAAAGTTTACAAATTCACGACATGGGTTCAATCGATCTGCACTATTCAGCTCTAAAAATCAAGAAAAAGTGCTTAGGATTTTCACCTGGAAGAGATCCGGTGTATGTGGGTTGAAGAATGGTGGCACTAGAGTTGTAAACATTCATGACTTCTTGCATACCCTGCAAAAGATTCTGCACTCTAAACTTCTCTTGCTCTAATCGGAACCTCTCTTGATCCAATCCCACTTTCTGCTCCTTCAAACTTATATATTCGTCCAATATCGCCCCCAAACTCAACAAACTCTTCGGCGCCTAGCCAGAAAAAAAAAAACAAATAATCACCAAACACAAAATTAGCAAACAAAATTAATGTGATGTTTCGAGTTTAAGGTGTTGAGAGATTGGGGAACGTACCTCGCGGACCGGGGATTTGGAGATGAGAGACGAGGCTTCGTTTCGGAAGACGGATCGGGTTTCGGAGAAGTTGTTGTCGCAGAGATATCGGTCGACGATGAATGCGATTTGAACCGGAGTCACCTTTCCTTTGCCGATCGGCGTTGGTTTCTTGGATTTAGTTTGCTTGCCCATTTTCTTGAGAAGGAGAGAGAAGAATGAGATTGGAAACTTGGAGCGAAGAGGATTTGTTTTTGGGATGGAGAGAGAATGGAGGGAAGGGAACTTATGAGGAGGGCTGTTAATGGCGGGAGGTTTTGAAAGTTTTTGGAGGAAAAGGAAAATGGGAGCGGAGGGTTAATTTTGGGTTTTTGCTTTTTGTGTGTTTCGCGGGAAATGTACGGAGCTGTTCGCGCGGAGGTGACCGTGAGGTAATATTTCTAAAATAATAAAATGCGTTATTGTTTTCATTCTCTCATTTCATTACACTCACTCTCAATTTGATTAAAAAAGGAATAACAATCCAACCATTTTGGGTCAAGAAAAATGTGAAGTTAAGGATTAATTCACCTATAATACAAAAAATGAGAGAGGCGTAAAAAAATTTGTGAATTGGAAGAACCATATTTTCAAGGGCCCATATCCATAAAAGGCCCACACATTTTGGGCTATTCACATCACGCAGGCCCATAAATGAGTCCATACCCAATCAAACATCACAAAACAACGTTCACTTTCACTTATCACCATCATCATCGTCGTCAAAAAGATGGAGGGACTTCTCCTATGGAGTCCTTGCCACCATAGGCACACTCTCTTTCCATTCCCATCATCCATTCCCTTCACGCCCTCTCCAATTCTCTCCACCAAACACGTCCTTTCGCCGATTAAAGCAACTCTTGATTCCACAAGCACCGAGCTAACAGCCAGAGAAAGAAGGCAGTTACGGAACGAGAAGAGAGAAAGCAAAGCTGGGTCTAACTGGAGAGAAGAGTTGGAAGAAAAGTTTATCAAGAAGACCAAGAAGAAACAAACCTCGTGGATGGATGAACTCAACCTTGATACCCTTGCTGTCAATGGTCCACAATGGTGGATCGTTCGTGTCGGTCGTGCTAGAGGTCAAGAAACCGCCGACCTCATTGCTCGCCTGCTCGCTAGAAACTTCCCTGACTTGGAATTTAAGGTCGTGTGTATATATTTGATTGCTCAATTTTAGTTAGTTTTGTTGTTTGAAATGGTATTCCGCGTTGTTAAGATGAGAAAATTCGTTCGAATGGGAACTGATTCAATACAATCTATAGATAAGCAGATATGGTCCCTAGTGGTATAATTGCATGGTGTGTTACATGTTGGTGCTGTTTTGAATTACAATAGCATTTGAGTTCTAGGCTGGATTACAGTAACTCAAAACTAGTTAGTAAACGAATCTCGTTGAGCTGCAGATATCTTTCATTTTGATGTAAAGAGGAGTTTTTTGCATATTAGTATTGACCTGCCTCTGTGTATGCTTAGGAATCCAATTAACTTAATTGGACAGCACATTTTGATATTCACCTTGCTCAATTTGATTCGTAACTGAAACTTCCAATTTACCTCAACTTTACTTATTGGTTTCCCTAGTTACTTCGTGCTTTTCAAGTTTACTAAAAAAGTTCAAAAACTGATGTGATGAGATGTTATCATTGCACTCGATAATATCTTTGTTTGCCTGATTTGAGTATGGTATAAGCCTGTTGGATATAATCACTGAACTAGTTTTTTTGTTTTTTCAACTTTTGCACTGTGCTACATTTTTTTTGTGACGGGGGAAAGTAAAACAGTTAGATGGTTGATTGTTTAAGTAAGCTGTTGTTGCGAAGTTTGAGGTGTTGGGGCATGTTATGTTGACACGTTAGAAATGATCAGGGAGTTCTAATGGAGTTCTTTGTGTGTTCTCCAGGTCTATGCTCCAGCCATCAAAGAGAGGAGAAAACTTAAAAATGGTACTTATTCAGTTAAACAAAAACCTATATTTCCAGGTTGTGTTTTCCTCTGGTGTGTATTGAACAAAGATATACATGACTTCATAAGAGAGTGTGACGGAGTGGGTGGCTTTGTCGGTTCCAAGGTTGGAAATACGTGAGTCCTTCTTTTGCTCTTGTTTGTTAGATTGCTTGTTTCTATTATGTGAAAAATCTGTGTCGTAAAATCCTTTGCTAGTATAAGCTCCTCCTGATAAAATTTGCATGCAAAAGCATTGTGAAAGATATATAACAGGAATATGACAAGGGGATTTAGTAGAAACCTCTCAAAACGAGTAAACTGTGAGATCCTTTCTAGGTCCAGTTATTGTGCCTGATCTTACAACTTTGTTTTGGTGGGAAATGCATGATTTCAGAATTTATTTACAGCTGCTTTTAACCTTGTCGAAGGTGGAACTGGCAGTTGATGTACTTTTTACTGGATTTGTGGATGAATACTGTTGGATGGAGTGCCATATCTAACCAGAAATGAACGTGCAAATCAATGATTTAGAATATTTGCTAGCTTTCAGGATTCCTCACAGCCCATTTGGCATCGCAATTTCTTCTTACTCTTATTCGCTGTGAATTTTTTATATGCTTGCACAGTAAAAGACAAATCAATAAGCCTAGACCAGTTTCTGATGATGATATCCAACGAATCTTCCAACAAGCAAAAGAGGAACAAGAAAGATCTGACCAAGCTTTTGAGGAAGACCACCAAGGACAAGGAGCAATGGACATTATCAAATTAGGTTCGAATGGGGTCTCCAAACCTGTTCCAGATTCCAACCCAAAAAAAGGATCAAGAAAGAAGAACACCAAGCTCCCCACCCCAGGTTCAACTGTTCGGGTTGTATCTGGGACTTTTGCAGAATTTGAAGGCAGCCTTAAGAAACTAAATCGCAAGGCTAAAAAGGTATACTTTTTGGCAAAATGAATAAGTTTTCGTTGATCAGACCAAAAATAAAATAAAACAACTTTTTGTTTTGCCTAATCATGAAGGAGACCTCATTAGTTTCCACTATAATGTCTCAACTAGCACTTTAGAAAAAGAAGGGCTAAGTAGTGAAAAGATTCCTTCTAACATATGAAAATATTTTTATCCTTTTATCCATTGTTTCCGCAAGAAACTTAACATAGTTATTGATAAATTTCTTTTGCAGGCAACTGTTGGATTTACACTATTTGGTAAAGAGAGCTTAGTAGACCTAGATCTCCGTGAAATTGTGGCAGAGACATAATGATGTACATACATACTTTCTCCTGATGATCTTTATTGAATGGTAAGCATACCAATTCTGTGAGATCTTTTTCATTATTTTTCACAGAGGGTAGCTTTTTTCAGGCAGAAAGTGTAATGTCTTGAAACTCAGTATATTGTTGGAGCTTTCATGTTCCACTTAACAACCATGGCCTCAATTAATTCTTACTCAATTGCTTCCTTCCTGGATTTGCCTAAGCTGGATCTTGTCAAAGTTAAGGCGGGACAGTGGTGGTACCTTTTTATCAAATAGGGAAGAACTATTGAAAAGTCAGGAACATCAACGTATCAATAGAGGCATTTTTGAGCTTTGGCCAAACCAATGGTTTCTGCATTATATTATTCACATGTATCTGCAGCTCCCAAAATGAAGAGGTGCCTTGCCTCAAAATGGCTTGTACAAAATCAGTTATTCCTTGAAACTGTAATTCAATGTTCTACCGCAGTCACCGATAGAGAGAAAATGAGACTTGCAAGCATACTGAGTGTTTTTTCTTCATTTGATTTTGTTCCCGGAGATCAACTGTTTGTGACAGGGTAAGACTTAAATCGCCCTGTTGTTAAAAAAAGTGATTCTTACATTTTTATTCATGTACAGTTAGTTGTTGAATGAGTGATTTCAGGTAAGTCATCAGTTTCATGGTATTGCTTATCGGTGATTTCGTATTTGTCAGAATTTAGAATTATTTTGGTTTTATCATCATGTTTTTTAGGAGACGAAACCTAGTAGTAGAACTGTCATGTAAATAGAGCACTCCCATTATAGGGTATCAAGACTTGATATGGAGAAACCAAAGAACCAGTTTGAACCATTGCGACACTTGTTTCGCTGCTCTGGTTCTAGAATGGATTCGGTTGCAACAGTTTAGTTCTTGACTGAACTGATCGAGAGGCAGCTAACAATTGTTCTGATACGTGTGGGATAAAGTTAAACAAGTTGAAACTCAGTTCCAAACAACAAAAAATGATTCAGATCCCTTGCAGTGAATTAGGATCTGTGGTCACTTCCTTTGGCATACAATTTGGTTTAGTTACCATCTCCTCTCAATTATTGCTGTAACTGGATCTTAATTATGCATGAGATCTTAGGTCATTAAGAAGTTCTTTGTCACTTGGACATACATGCAGGGGTAGTATGCACATGATTCCAAGTTGGTAACTGGTAACTGTCCATGATGGAGAAGGACAAAATTCATAACCAGAGGTCCCTTATCTGATTACTCATTTTGCATACTGTTCATAGGTTTGTACTTGAGGACATGCTGCCTCTGATTTGCCTGAATGTTGACCAACAGCTGAGTATTAAACCTGTTTGCTCTTTGTTACAGCTGGTGTGCAAATTTCTATCCAAGAAATTGTCTTTGGTTGTCGTTGTGGAAAGATTTTCACGTGGTTTAAACCCTGGTGAGAATTACTTTTGACCTTTCATAATATTACCTACCTAGCTGTTTTGTTTTTTGTTTTTTGTTTTGGTCTCTCCGAGAGTGTCCTCTCTGCCCTTATGGTAGAAGAGTAATCTCGTTCAAGCATGGTTAAGTTCCAAAAGAGTGATTCTCCTAGCTTGGTTTTCTTTGCTCTCCATCCTCGAACTTGAGATACGAGTTAAGAGTGGCTGAGTGGTATGCAATATGCATCTTCTCCTAAAGCAGTAAAATGCCTCCCCTATAAGTGGAGATGGTCCAATCTCCAAGTTCAACTTTTTTCAGTTCTGTTTTCTTTTTCATGAACATGGTACTACTCTACATTCTTGTCTGGCTTTACTTATTTTCATCTTTGGTGGTCCTTCCATTCCATGTCCTGTCCGTGAAAGCCATTAAAGGGTCTAGGAAACTATAAATGTGAAAACGAACTACCATAAAAGTTGTCCTCAAAGTATTTAACCTCTGCCCTATAGCTTACATGTCATAGCAATGGCTACATGTTCTTTTATATTCTAGTTTGGTTCATGTGTAGCTATCCTCTTTCCCCGAATGACTTCTTGGTTGGGAAAGGTCAGTGCCAATAATTGCCTTACAAGAGTCAGAACTTGATTTTCCATATACTATGATTTTACAAATTTCTCATGGCATATTTTATTTACCATTTATATCTTTTCTACCTAAATCGGTTATAACACGTAATTATTTGATACAAATCAAATCATGGATGAACGATTTACACTAATCACCGATAAATGTAATATTTTTTTTAAAGTCTGAATCTTCCATCCCTAAACACATTGTCCTATAACCAATCTAGTTTCTACCGGTTGGCTCACCGAAAAATGCAGATTAAAAGACCACGTTCTAGCAAGTTGAGGGGCACTTTTAATGTGATTTCTTTTAAATATAATAATGTGGCAAAGCTTGGTGGTATTGGTATAGGGACTCCACTGGATAAAAAAATCCTGATAATAATAATAAATTTGGCAAAGCCACATGCGAGGGCTTGTAGGTGCGACCCCTTTGTAAAAGAGAAAAATGAAGAAAGGACATTTGAGTATTTAGTATTTGTTACAATAACACTTTTTATTGGTTCAAATGTTGGAAATAGGGTGTGAAAGTGCAAATAGTAGTAAGTTTTGGTATCATAACACAAATTTGAGTATTTAGAGGTAGGAAGAGCATGAGTATTAGTAACGGTTACGACTTAGGCGACAAGCACGCGCACATTAGTTTTTCTCTGAGAAGTTTGCTAAAGTGGGCAAAGCGTACAGCGCACAACTCCTTTTATTTTATGCGTATGTCGGAGGCGCAAGTTAGACAGTGTCCTCCTACTCTCTTTTTTGCCGCACCAACTTTTGAGACCTTAAACAATTAAAAGGAACAAAAGCAAAGGCCTCTTTATTTCTAAACCAAAAAAAAAAAGGTGAAAGAAACGCTCAATATTTCGGATTTGAACCGAACAGGATCTAAAAAATAATAAAATTTATGGTAATTTTTTCCTCTATATATGTAAATTGATAGGAACTCGAACTTAAAACTTCTCGTTAAGTTAATATTATCTTTATCAGTTTCTAATTTCCTTCATAGGATTATACTCACCATCTTATTGGTCCACGTCAACCATGTAGGAGAGAAAGGAACGCGCGTGGTGTTTACCTACCTGAGAGTACAGTTGGGTGCGTGTTCTATTAATTTAAAACAGGGTGGACAGCTGTATTACCTAGGTTTGATGAATTTATGAATTGCCACCCTTTCATTGAAAAATTGGACCACAACAATTTCTTTTTATCAATCAGTCAATAATTGACAACTTGAGATCAAATGCATTCATGATTAATTGGATTTTATGTTTCTCTTTTTTGGTTTTGTTATTGCCTTTTTGTACTGTATAGAGGTCATCCACTTCATTCATCCATTTATTTAAGGTTTAAATTAAGTTGGAATATAATTAGTTATATTCGTATTAAATTATTCCACTAAAAAATAAAATACTTAAAATATATAATTTTTTCAGGCTCTTAATAAAATATCAAATTAGTAGCTTTTTACTTAAAAAATAATGGTGCCTTAAACCTTCTATGCTGCTACAAAACTAGTTCTATAGAAATACAATCTATACATATTTGAGCGAAATTGGGTTAAATTTATATTTACATTTGTATCATATGTTATGATAAATTATTACATTTATAACTGAGTTAAATAGGCACATGCATTCGGACACCTGATCTACATTAAGCATTTCTTCCTAAAAATAATTATGCTTACACAGAAATTAGTATTTTTTTTTATAAAATGACATGGTATAAAAAAAGCAACGTCATATACTCATTTTGTAATTGAGAGAATAAAACATTGGATCAAAATGTCCAAAAATAAAAAAATGAAATGAGATCAAAATAATACCCTATTTTTCAATGATAAAACATCAAGCAAGATTAAAATAATAAACCATTATATTTATCTATTCAATTTTGTTTTTTTATTTTGTTTTTTTTGCAATGTCAACTTTTTTTTTAAAATAAATAATTTCTAACCTATTTTTTTAGATTACAAATGGGGTATAAATATTTTTAGAAAGTAGTGAATAATGCTGAGTGAGTGGTAAATTGAGTGGTTTATTTGATTCAATTATAAATATAATGATTTATCAAGCAAATATACGGGTAAAATTTACCAATTTTTCTATTAGAGCACGTACAAATTATCATCACATTAATTAATCATTATACACCATGTTTTAAATATAAAAATTGAAAGTTGATGTTGTTGATAAAAGATTGTTGTTTTGCTATATTAATGAAAATATTTTACATACGAGAACAAATTAAATTAGAAATGTCCACAATTAAATTAACAATCATGATTGTTTATTGTGAAAGAAATAATGGAAAATCCAGGGAGTTTGTTATAAATTTAGGTACTACAATGGACAAATTATTCAACAACAAAAAGTATTGCCTCAAAAAATAAATTATCATAATGAAAATGACTTCATCACAAGATCTTTGACTGCTTTTTGACTAGGCTGACTAAAATGTGAATAAGGAAAGACCAGAGTCAACTTGCAAATTCAAAAATACCACAAGGGCATTTCTGCAAAGTGTCCTATACAATTATATTCCCTCACTCAGCAACCACTCAAAGAAAAGGAGTGATTCAGAGTTTTTGCAGAAACGAGTAAACGTATTTAATTTTCACAACCTCCAACCCACCTTCCCTTCCTATATTCTTTACTTTCCTCTGCTTTCTACACTCTACAAAGCTCTTAAAATAACCCAAAACCCAACAAAGTTACCTACTTGTTGATGGGTTCTCTTCATTTCCCTTGTAAAACCTAGAATTTCTCTGCATTATCAACTACAAAAACCAGATTCAGCTGAGACCCAGTTGACCCATGGCCTTCCTTTCCATCTCTACCTACTTAAAGATGCTAACTTTATTGATTTTCCACTTCAAGATGCTCTCTGCTGACCGAAGTTTAGATTTCTCCCTTGAAAGGTTTGATACAGATCCAAGCTTTGAGCATAACTTTGCTCTCTATGGTGATGCAAAGGGTGTTGTTGATAATGGGACCAAGCTGCTTCAACTCACGGACTCAGTGAGTTCCAGTGTTGGCCGAGTCATATACAAGAAACCCATCAAGCTTGTTGAAGGTAATCCGAGAGATTTGGTTTCATTTTCAACTTCTTTCTCATTTATGATGTCAGCTGATAATGGAGATGGGTTGGCTTTTGTGATGGTCCCTAGTGTTTTTAATGTCAGTATGTTTGAGAGCTCTCCATTTGGGGTTTATTTGGGTTCTGATAGGAATGGTCATAATAAGATTGTTGCTGTTGAATTTGATACTGTTAAGGATGCTAAGTATGGTGATTTAGATGGAAATCATGTGGGAATTGATGTGGGTGGTTTTGTATCAGTTAAAACGAGGAATGTTTCTTCTATTGATATGGTATTGAATAGTGGAAAGAGATTGCATTCCTGGATTGATTATGAGGCAGGCTTAAAGAGGCTAGAAGTTAGATTGAGTCATTCTGGTGATAGAAAGCCTGCCGATCCATTGCTGTGGTACACAATCGATTTGCCAGAAATGTGGAGTGATGAGAATGTGTTTATAGGCTTGAGCTCTTCAAATAAGAATTCCTCTCAGACATGTTTCATCTACTCATGGAGCTTTAAGCTTAGACGTATCCCGCATTGGATGCATTCTCAGCCGCTGGACCCTCAGGCTTTTGCCAAGAATGCAAAACCTATCGCGCTTCAAAAGAAGAGCGATTGTTTTTGGAGAATGGTCGCGGGAATGGTATTTGGTGCTGCTTGTGGAGCACTTGGGGCAGTCAGTGTGTTGTATCTATGTACCATCTTTGGCAATAGGCGTCCGGTGGTGCCTGAGGATTTTTCTTCTGTGCATCCTGTGGATTTCGAATACAAGAAAGTGAAGGTAGTTGTAGATAAAGCTGTCGAAGATGGCAAGCAGTAGATGTTTCAGGTGGGTTTTATTGGATGATGCTCTGGTGTTGTAAATTAATGTTCTTTTTTTGCTCTTGTTCTATCCCTAGGTTTTGTTATGTTGTTGTATCTGATGATTAATTGTCCAAATGTGGGTTTTGTTAGTTGTTACATAAGTATTTGCCTAACGATGGGAAGAAGGACCCTTTACTTGTTTTCTAGAAACTGTATTGCTTTTTGTGGTTGAGGAAATTCCAATTATGAAGCCCTCTTTCTAACTCTGTCGAGACCAACATATAAATTCTTTTCCAACTCGCCGGCTATGTCCATGGCAACTAGCACAAAACTTCTTACTTCTATGCTGATAAGGAACTTGTTGCAGCAGTTCTTTCTAGGGTTTTCTTTTTGTCGATGGATTCTCCTATTTCCTATTACACTTACTGAAAGACGAGAACACCAACTATGTAAGCTTAGCATTCTCCTATTACACTTAACATCAACTGTGTAAGCATCTAATTAAAGTATTATTGTATACGATATTGCTCAACCAAAGCATGCAGAGGTTCCTGCGCATCTCCATATTTGGGTACCACTAGGTCTTTTTAAGAATTTGTCAAGCATTTTAAGAATATACATACAATACAAAAGTAATAACATCGGTTTAAACTGCAAAATGTTGATGAAATGATGCAGAATGCACATTTCCAGGTATAAAAATAAGCAATTGTTAATATAGAATAGCATGACAATTGTTTGGAATTTCCCCTTCTCTATTGCCCACAAAATTCAAGAAAAACCCTTTGCTCAAACTTCTCATGTAAAAAAACAAGCAATAACATGACCTACGTCTACCAGAATCACCACCCCTTCATGTTGCCATAGACTGGCAACGAGTTTTGCAGCCACTTTACATACTCAACCACAATCAATACCAGGTCATTTCATTACATTACAACAAGATTAACACCTCACATGTCGTGCTCCTCCTCTTCCTCCTCATAGTCTTCATCAATTGTGGCATCTTGGTACTGCTGATACTCTGCGACCAAATCATTCATGTTACTCTCTGCCTCAGTGAACTCCATCTCATCCATACCCTCTCCTGTGTACCAGTGAAGGAAAGCCTTCCTCCTGAACATGGCAGTGAACTGTTCACTCACACGGCGGAACATTTCTTGAATTGATGTTGAGTTTCCAATGAATGTTGACGCCATCTTCAGACCAGTAGGTGGGATATCACAAACAGTTGATTTCAGATTGTTTGGAATCCATTCTACAAAGTAAGAAGAATTCTTGTTCTGAACATTGATCATCTGCTCATCAACTTCCTTGGTACTCATTTTGCCTCTGAACATAGCTGAGGCCGTCAAATAACGGCCGTGGCGTGGATCAGCTGCACACATCATGTTCTTTGCATCCCACATTTGCTGGGTGAGCTCTGGCACAGTTAGTGCGCTGTATTGCTGTGAGCCGCGGGATGTGAGAGGAGCAAAACCCACCATGAAGAAATGAAGCCGAGGGAAGGGAATCAGGTTAACAGCAAGTTTCCTCAAGTCAGAGTTAAGCTGGCCTGGGAATCTCAAGCAGCATGTAACTCCAGACATAGTGGCAGAAATCAAATGGTTCAAATCACCAACTGCATAAGGCCAAAGCCACACAGACAGCAATCAATTAGGACCACAAAAGAAGACCGCAAATGCATTACGGTTGATATAATCATTAATCAATTAAGCCCAAAATGAAAGACTGCAACTGCATAAAGTAAATAACAACTAACCACAAAATCAGCAATCAGATAAGGCCAGAACCACAAGGCAGCAAATGCATTAAGATCAACAACCAGTAATTAATCAATTAAGGACAAAACCAAAGACTGCACACGAGAAATATATCAAGGTTGGCAATCGGCAATCAACTAAGCCAAAACCAAAGACTGCAATAAGCAATCAATTGAGGTCAAAATCTAAGACTGCAGATGCTTAAAGATTGACAGTCAGCAATCAATTAAGGGCAAAAGCAAAGACACCAAATGCATTACTAGGATTGACAATCAGCAATCAATTAACGCTAAATCCAAAGACAGCAAATGTATTAAAGATTGAGAATCTTACAACTTGGGTTGCTGAGCTTAAGGGTACGGAAGCAGATATCATAGAGAGCTTCATTATCAAGGACCATGCACTCATCAGCATTCTCAACAAGCTGATGCACAGAAAGAGTAGCATTATAAGGCTCAACAACTGTATCAGACACCTTAGGCGATGGAAACACCGAGAAAGTGAGCATCATCCGATCTGGGTATTCCTCTCTGATCTTAGAAATCAAAAGTGTCCCCATACCAGACCCAGTCCCTCCACCTAGAGAGTGGCATACCTGAAACCCTGCAAAATCAACACAACTCCCGAATGAGCAAGCAACCAAAAAACAAAACCCAAAAAGCATAACAGATTATTGATGAATAAAGAGACATACCCTGCAAACAATCGCAATTCTCAACCTCCTTGCGAACCACATCAAGCACAGAATCAATCAACTCTGCGCCTTCGGTGTAATGCCCCTTAGCCCAGTTGTTACCAGCACCAGATTGACCAAAAACAAAGTTGTCAGGTCTAAAGATCTGACCAAATGGACCTGACCTAATACTATCCATAGTACCAGGTTCAAGGTCCATCAGCACAGCCCTCGGAACAAACCTCCCACCACTGGCCTCATTGTAATAAACATTGAGCCGCTCGCACTGCTCATCGGAAACGCCATGGTACTTTCCGGTGGAATCAATGCCGTGCTCGGCACAAACCACCTCCCAGAACTTGGATCCGATTTGATTCCCGCATTGGCCACCTTGGATATGAAGGATTTCACGCATCTTGACTTGAGAACTGAAAACCTAAGGAAGAGCAAAAGGGTTTTTTTTCTCTTCTTTTTGGAGAGAGAGAAGGAGGGGTAGAGGAAGGGGCAAATGGGTTTGTGGGGAAGGAGGGATTTTTTATACAGACATTGATCTAACGGTTGGATTTAGGGGGGCGCGTCTGATTTGACGAATGGCGAAGCGAGATGTGAGTTGGGATATTTAACAAACAGGTTGTGGGCGTAACGCTGTACGGATGAGCTGGAATGGTATAAAAACGGCTTTTACTTTTTTAAAGATTTGAAATTTGAACTATTAGAGAGAAAATGGACGGGTTAGCGAGAATGATGGGGTGGGTTATTTGGGAGCTTGTGCGTCATTATGGAATATTACCTCTCTTTGTACACATCATTAGTTGGCATTTTACAAAAGGTGCCCTAAATCAAAGCAATTAATTAATGATTATGATTCATCATAATTTTCTGTACAATCTGGTAATTATAGTACTACTATTATTTTCCTATTTGTTTGGAGTAGTGGACTAATGATTATGCTTATCTTTCTTCCTTTGTTTTGATTCTGTTCTTTCCTTTTTTTCGCCGATCCTTTCCATTCTTTTCAATTGTGAATGTTTTTTGAATTGTTTATTTCATTTTTTTCTTTCTCGAGTACCTTTCATGAGAGCATCAGTTATGATCTAATTAAATCTGAAGCTTTTGTAATTGTTGTGATTTGCTTCTTTTTGGTTTTTGTGTTCTTTTAATTGGATCCATGATGTTAAGTATAAACTGCGTTATCTATCTGAAACTTCCTACTCGAAAACTTGAAGGTAAACCATATAATACTGAGATCCCATTAGCTTTTGTATCAAATTAGCAAATTCTTCCACATTTGAAAGCGTTTATGATTATGTTAAACATTGCAGATTTCCAGTTTCCTCTACTTTTTTGTTGTAACCCCTCCGGTGTAAAATAAACGACGTTTTCCTACGAATTTTTACTGTTCATAATACTTGTCATTTTATCTTTTTCGAAGTCAATATTTTGTGCAAATGATAAAAAAAAATTATGCATCAACCCAATTTGATGATAGTGTTTTAATTTTGAATGGAAATTAAGAGTAAAAATAAAACAATATGGAATAAAATAAGATCAAAGATCATGGTGAAATGAATTTTTATTATCCTAAAAAGTCATTTATTTTGCATCGGAGGAAGTATTAACGACCCGAACTGCACTAATCTTGAAAAAAGTAATCCACAATCCAATGAATAATTTATGAAACAATTAAACAATTGATTTCATCTTTTGTTGGACTTTTGAGTATCACTCTGTGAGATTACCAGTAGGGAAGTAAAGGGCAGTATGTTCTGTTTGTTAGTATTAGTCTAATATTGAAATCGGTAGAGATGATACTTGAAAAGATCGAAGAAAAAAAATCCAAAATAATTTAAGAGGTTGTTTGGTATCAAAATTTGAGAAGAGTTCAGTTCATTTAAACTGAATTCTTCCCAAATTTAGTGTTTGTTATACTTTTTTTTAAACGAATTCAATTCTTATAGAATTGAACCATCAAAATTAATACAAGATAGAATTCATGCCAAAATAGGTGTGATTGTTGGAGAATTCATTTAGTTTTTTAATAATTAATTAGTTAATTACTTAAAAGCCCCTCTAAAAGCTAAAACACAACATCAGCGCTGTCCCGCAACGGCGAGAGTGAAGAGAACGCAGCAGCGCGAGAGAGAAGAGAACGCCGCAGCGGCGAGAGCATAAACCTAGGGGTCTGTTGAAGATGAGTTCTCAGGACCGCCGATGAATGTGAGTTCGACTGTGATTTTCCTTTGTTGTTGATGGGTTTTTGGAGTTTTTGCACGAAAGGTCTTTAATGTTCATTTGTATTAATGCAGGTGGTGTTGGAGTTGGTGGTGGGCTTATTTTTGTGTATGTGGGCAGGCTTAGCTGTGCCTGGCAAATTCCTCTCTATACATCCTCATTCTGATGAGAATAGGTAAACATAATCTCTGTTTACTCCATTTATGGAGTCTGTGAATTGGTGTCCTAATTCTACGACCAAGGGTGAGGGTCTGTTAGTTGAAATTGAAATAATTACCTTAGTGGCGATGGAAACTGTAATTAGGTTGAGATAGGAAAAGGCTTATTCGTGTATCAAGACAGGGGGAACAGTTGCCTACTGTAGTTTCTACTTGAGGAATGGGATTAGGTGTTGATTTCTGGAATTGGTATCTGTTAAGCATGGTGGTCCCTGAGACTGAGTTCTTTCAGATAGGAAAAGTGGAGCTTCATTGATTTATGCTAAAACTGTGATATGCATTGAGAGGTTTATTCGGTTGGGAAAGTGTAATCTTGCATTGCTGACTTGCTTTGAAATCCATATCCAATCAGTTTATTCCCAGCTGATGTCTGAGTTCTTGATCTAAAACTGTGTTATGCATTGAGAGGTTTATTTGCTTTGACAAAGTGTAAGCTTGCATTGCCAATTTGCTTTGAAATCCATGTTCCAATCGGTTATGAAGTAGACTTACTGGCATTGTCTTATTTGCAGGCATTACAATATGAACCGCTTCAGATTAGTTTGGACCCGCATATGGAATGTTCTCTGATTTTTGTGTCAGTTGGTTTGTCAGAAAACCTCTCTGTTGCAATTTTTGCGATGGATTCGCTGCGGCAACTTGCTATGAAATTCCTAGAGCGTGAGGAGCTGGCAAATTATAACTTTCAGAATGAATTTCTGGTGATTGTCATGCAGAAAGTGGCTCTGCAGAGATTAGGGAACTAATTGTGCGGTGCGTTTCGCAGATGGTCCTTAGCCGTGTTAGTAACGTGAAATCTGGCTGGAAAAGTGTTTTCATGGTATGCTAGAGCATTGCTATTTATTGTTCTAATAAAAAATCTCTGTTGCTTCAGAATGCTTGATAAATGGGATTTCTAGGTTTAATTATTCCTGTCATCCCCTGCTTGCTATTTCCCCAGGTTTTTATGGCTGCTGCAACTAATGAGCAGAATATTTTCCTTACATAACTGAGACAGAAACGGCAACCTTTACTGATTGTGTTAGGTGCCTCACTGCCTTCACAAATAGCAGATTTAACACAGATGTCAGCCTCAATGCTATTGCCTTTCTCCGTTTCTGTGCTGTAAAACTTGCAGACGGGGGCCTTGTTTGCAATGAGAAGAGCAGGGTTAATTGTCCATCCAATCTAGTCGCTGATGAGAATGCTTCAGATGCACAAACATTTACCGACAAAGATGATCATGCATCCTTTTGGATTCCTTTGCTCACTGGTAAGTTTTCTTGCAATGGCATCGGTTTTAGCAATTATGCTATGCATTTTGGGTGCCTTTCTCACTATTAATTTGGTGCTGCCTACATGGTATTTCACCTCTTTTTTTGCATATTCACAATGTTTGGCATTTAAAATAGCAAGGAGTTTCTTACTTTGGCATAAAAGCAAATGACTGGTGTTGAAAAAATGTTTTGGGCCTCTTCTGTATTTCTTTTTTTCTCTAATAATCTTGTTGTTACTCTTCCAGGATTATCAAAACTAACATCTGATCCCTGATCATTTATTCGAAAGAGTGCTTTGGAAGTCCTATTTACATTCTGAAGGATCATGGACATCTCTTCTCACGTTCATTCTGGATGACCATTTTCAACTCTGTTATTCTTCCTATATTTTGTTGCATATCTGACAAGAAAGATGTTTGTATCAAAGATGACCAGCACTCTTCTACTACAGCTAGTATGTTTTTTAATGAATCAACTCATAATTTTATAAATTTTTTTCTTTTAATTTATGGGTAAATTTTAATTTAGGAGTATAATGGTCAAATAAGTCAAATGAAATCATTTCTTACTCATACCAAATAATGTGTTCATTTCAATTAAATTGAATTCTTTCAATTTTATATTATTATACCAATCACCAAGATTTATTCATTAATAGAATTCTAATTCAATTCATACATGATTTGATACCAAACACCCCGGGCAATTTGCCCAATGGGAAAAAACATCAACTAATACAGTGACATCTTTGAAAGTTTGCAACATAGTTTTTGAAATTAATTACTTGAAATCTATGAAGCACAGACATGATTGATGGGAGAGCTATTAGTGAGGCCGACACGTTGTATCAGTATCGGAAATGAGTTGTATCGGTCTCGGATAGCTTGAGATTTAAGGTATTTCTGGGCATTTTGTTTGCACATAGCTGGTATAGAGTCTATAGACGGTATTAGAGTGTTAAATATATGTCGTTGCATGATTTATCAAGGTATTTTGAATAGCTGTTATGTTATTTTCGATAACGGTCCTAATTCCCAAACCATGTCTGATTGCATCTGAATAGCAGCAGTTCTAAGCACCGGTAGTTCTATTGGCTCTAATCTATCTATACCGTTACGTAATACCGTTTTATATATACAAACTTTTCTATATATGTAAAAAAAAGAAATCCAATCTTTTCGAGTATTTTTTCTACCCTTTCGACTTGAAATTATTCTTATTTAAGCAAAAAGGGATACATGTAGATATGATTTTAATATTTTTATCGGATTTTTCATACTCGAACTTAAAATTTAAATTAAAAGTCAAGTGTCTAAATTATGCTATGTAAAATTGGGACTATAACTTGAAGATTTTTTTTTTTAATTTAAGTATAACATGTATGTATTAATAATTGTTTATAAATGTATTAGAAATAGCACATTCGTTTATTTTAAAAATATTGAAATAATGTAAATTAGAATTTTTTTTAAGATTTACGATGCAATTAAAGCCGCTACCACCGTGACTGTTATATACCGTGACCATTACCAATTTCCGTTGTACGCTAACTGGCAATTTGAATTTTCTTCCTAGTTTACCTTGGAATTCTTCCATTAAATTTGCTAAAATTTCTTTGTGCTCGGCGTGGATGAATGTAGGCCGTCTTTCCTTCACTTGTCTCCACAAATTCAAGCCACCAGTTCTCACCCCTCTTCCAAGAAACACAACAACTGGAACGTGGCTTGAATCTTCTGAAAACCCAGAGTAGGAAATGTCATACACCAGTCATCCCTTTAAATAGCAACTCATCTCACATGCTTTTAGCATAATCAAAATTCCAAAAGTTTTTTCTTTTTAAAAAATTCCAGTTTCTTCAAAATGGGTATGGTTTTTGGAAAGATTTGTGTGGAAACACCAAAGTATGAAGTGATCCATTCCTCCAAAGACTACGAAATCCGCAAATATCCAACCTCAGTGGTTGCTGAAGTGACATATGATCCATCCCAATTCAAAGGCGACGATTATGGTGGTTTCCAGATTCTTGCCGGTTACATTGGTGTTCTAGGCAAGCCACAGAACACAAAACCTGAAAAGATTGCCATGACAGCTCCTGTCTTAACCAAAACCGATGCTGGCGGCGAAAAGATTGCCATGACAGCTCCTGTCTTAACCAAAACTGGTGCTGGCGGCGAGAAGATTGCCATGACAGCTCCTGTCTTAACCAAAACCGATGCTGGTGGTGAGAAGATTGCCATGACAGCTCCTGTCATGACCAAGGAAGGGAACAAGATGGTGACGATGAAGTTTACGTTGCCCTCCATGTACAAGAAGGCAGAGGAGGCACCGAAGCCGGTGGACGAGAGGGTGGTGATAAGGGAAGAAGGGGAGAAGAAGTACGGTGTGGTCAAGTTTGGAGGTTTGACAACAGATAGTGTGGTGAAGGAAAAGGCGGAGAAGTTGAAGAAAAGCTTGGAGAAAGATGGGCATAAGGTGATAGGGGAATTCTTGCTGGCTAGGTATAATCCTCCTTTTACCTTGCCCCCTTTTAGGACCAATGAGGTCATGATCCCAGTTGAATAAGGTTTTGAACTTGAGCTACCAAGTATCTTGTACTACATTTTCTCCTTTTTTCTGTATGCAGAAGTGATCGGAACTTAACTTCTATTTGTTATAATTTTTGAGCTTTGAAATACTTCTACTCTTTATGATTGTGACCTTCTTTGTGTAGCCCTTTCCAGGCATATAACCTTAATGTATTATGATGTGGTTCTGTCTGCAATTTATATCAAATTACCGAATATGCAGAAAATCATGTCAACAAGCATATGTAGAAGACTATGTTGAACTTGTAATTAAGATTACTTGGGATTTAACTCACTCAATGTACAACAATATCACTCTGTTCTCAATAATGTACTTCTACACTTCTAAAACCAGAACTGCACTCATCTTGGATAAACAAAATCTGGAAACAAGTAATGGACAATCAAATGAATAATTTATGAAATAAATTAAACAATTGAACTATATATATATATATATAGCGATATAAGAAAACTTTGAAATATGATCGTTACAATAAGATTAGTTTCATGTTCGAAAGCAATAGATAGATCGACAAAATGTAAAATAACTTTCGATTTTTACTCAAAAGAAAATATACCAATTATTTCAGTGACAATCTTTAGAAGTTTATAACAAATATTTTTTTGGGAATTAATTGAAATTTTAGGAAATTCTAAACTGGGTTAGGATTTTTTTTTTTTGAAGGGGAACTGGGTTAGGATTTAGGAACCCTTACTGTGTTTGCATATAGTTTTTTACTCGCGAATATGCTATTTTTCTCCTAGTTCACCCTCTATAAAATTGAAATTCTTCCCTTTAAATTTGCATAAATTTCAAAGACATTTGCATAAATTTCTTTGTGTTTCTCGTGGATGAATATAGGCCGCATGTATTTCCTACACTTGTCTCCACCAATTCAAGCCAGCAGTTCGAATTATCTGAAAACCCACGACTCATCCCTTTAAAAAGCAACTGCATTTCATATACTTTTACCATAATCATCGAATTCCAAAACCCAAGTGTTTTACTCATTACAAATTCCAATTTCTTCAAGATGGGTATGGTTTTTGGTAAGATTTGTGTGGAAACACCAAAGTATGAAGTGATCCTTTCTTCCAAAGAATACGAAATCCGCAAATATCCATCATCAGTCGTTGCAGAAGTCACATACAATCCATCCGATCTCAAAGGAGACAAAGATGGGGGTTTCCAGATCCTTGCCAATTACATTGGTGTTCTAGGCAAGCCACAGAACACAAAACCTGAAAAGATTGCCATGACATCTCCTGTTATAACCAAAACTGCTGATGGTGGAGAAAAGATAGCCATGACAGCTCCTGTTGTGACCAAGGAAGGGAACAAGATGGTGACAATGCAGTTTGTGTTGCCCTCCATGTACAAGAAGGCAGAGGAGGCTCCGAAGCCGGTGGACGAGAGGGTGGTGATAAGGGAAGAAGGGGAGAAGAAGTATGGTGTGGTCAAGTTTAGTGGTGTGACATCTGATCATGTGGTGGAGGAGAAAGTGGAGAAGTTGAAGAAAAGCTTGGAAAAAGATGGGCATAAGGTGATTGGCGAATTCTTGCTGGCTAGGTATAATCCTCCTTGGACCTTGCCCCCTTTTAGGACTAATGAAGTCATGATCCCAGTTGAATGAGGTTTTGAATTTGAACTACCAAGTATTTTGTACTAGTCCGTAATAAGGATTACTCCATCTGGTAGCTTTGTTTTTTCCCCTTTTCTGTGTGTTTTGTGACAGATTACCTGTTAAGAACTGATCTTTTATCTGCAAAATTTGTTGTTAGGAATTTTGAGCTTGTGAAATATAACTTCTGCTGTTATAAATGTATGATTTGGTTCTGTTCTGCAATTTATATCAGATTACAGATCTGCAGAAAACAATGACAACAATGTGCAACGGGTCCAAAAAGAATATTGACTTTGTAATTAAGATTACTTTGTTTACAACAAAATCACTTTGTTCTGGAAACCAAGAAATATTTACATAAATCAAACAGCTTTGCAGTACTCGCATTGTCGCATTTATGTATCTCAGTGTCTCAACTGCAAAGTAAGCCTTGTGCATAGAGCTTAAGCTTGGATGCTAAACAACTCTACATACTTCATATACACAAATAAAATACAAGTGTCACAAGCAATGAACACTTCACCTCCTCTCGATCTCAACCGGAGACCAGCTTAACGACCATGTTCAGAAGTGTAAGAGGTAGTCTCATGAACTGGCATGCATGTATGAGCCCAATGATCTGGCATTTCGTTGAATTTCTTCTGCTTGCTTGCATTTCTGCAAGGGTCCATCCCCTAGGATCAAGGAACCTGTCTTCATTCAGTATTGCTAATGCATTTGCAAGCAGCAAAAAAACTTCCATGATAATCCAGAAACCCATTCTGTACAACAAAAAAGGTTCAATCTTTCAACTTATGGATAAGTAACTGCACAAAGTAATCCAGAAATCTAGAAGTCAGTCGAAAAATCATTGTTAAGATGGCATCAGATGTTAACAACTCTTGCAATAACCATAATCCAAAGCAAGTATACAAATCTTGCAATTGTTTGACAGAAAAAAGCTCAACAGCAATCAGCAGCACAACAAAACATCAAAATCCAAAATAACCCTAATCTAAAACCCTAGTTAGCATTAATCAGTAAAGACTTATCTCAGGCTTTTAGGCGATTCTCAAGATAAGAATGTTTTTGGGGCTGAAGCAAACAACCAAAGCTCCAATTAAGTAAAAAGACTGTTTTCGGATATGCCAAAAAACAAAACTTTATAGCTCCAGATCACTAACAGGACCTCAAATTTATCAACCAACTCCATCAATGCAAACTTTTACTCCAACATAACATAATCAATAAAAAAAAGAGAGTTACAGTATAACACAGCATAAACGGAGCTTTACGCTTAAAAGGGAATTCTCACCGGATAAAGAGAAACGATCAAGCTCAGATGAGGAATTGGTTGAATTGACGCCGTTGCGTCGCGCGCACCCTTTCTACTCATTACAGAATTGAATTTATAACTATTATTATAAAAACAATACACACTAATCATTTGAACTATAAAATCATATTCTCAAAATCTTGATTAAAAGCAAAGAAACCCTTTATTGATTAACCATAATCATTGTTGGTTGCTTAAAAAAAATTACTTAAAATATGGGATTAAGAATTTGATTAAAATCCCCCTTTTTTCCATAGAAGGATAGACTGGTCAATGAAAAAAGCAAATGAACAAAATGGATAAATCCTTTTAGCACATTGAGCTATAACCCAGACCCGAAAATGGCTACCGCATTTCTACTTCCTCACCTTCACTATCCCTTCCCCTCTCTCCTCTTAAACCCTACAAATCCCCTTAAACCTCAAAAACAACTAAATTTACTAAAAGCTTCCATCAATGAGGACGCAAACAGCTCTAACGGAGCAATTGAATCCCCAAAACAGTCTCGCCGTGGCCGGAAAAAGAAAACGCCATCACCTGCTTCCCCTTCTCCTTCTTCTTCTTCCACAAAAGTAGCTAATCGGAAGAAGAAATCTGAACAGGAAAACAATACACCACCAGCGGATCTAGACGACGACGAATTAGAAGACTACGACGACGGTGTTGATTCGTACGAGTACCCTCCTCTAGTCTGCTGCTTCGGCTCCGTAAAGAAGGAATTTGTGCCTACAGTGAGGGTACACGATAACCAGATGCACCCGGACATATATTCCGAGTGGAAGATGCTGCAATGGGATCCACCGGAGTTCGCGAGGACGCCAGGTGGGCCGCCGTCGAATGTGGCGATATCGCACGTGAGGCTAGGAGGGAGGGCGGCGTTTATGGGGAAAGTTGGGGACGATTATTTTGGGGAAGAGTTGGTGTTGAAGATGAATATGGAGAAGGTGCAAACGAGAGGTGTTCAGTTTGATGAGGATGTGAAAACGGCGTGTAGCCGTATGAAGGTTAAGTTTGATGAGGATGGGAAGATGAGGATGGAGATGGTGAAGGAAGCTGCTGAGGATTCCCTTCTCGGGTCCGAATTGAATCTTTCTGTGCTCAAAGAGGTAAATTCGAACTGCATTACGAATATATTGTTCATTTCACTCTGTTGTATGTAGCATTCTGTGGAATTTAAGATAGAGTGGATTGATGAAACATTACAGACTGACTATAGAAATGCTATGTTTTCTTTTTGTGCTGTTGTGGGATTTGTAGAGGGAATGCTGATTGTTTATACTATATATGTAATGTAGGCTAGGATGCTCCACTTCAATTCAGAGGTTTTAACATCTCCTTCCATGGAAACAGCCCTTTTTAGAGCTATCAAATGGTCTAGAAAGTTTGGAGGGCTTGTATTCTTTGACTTGAACTTGCCTCTGCCGTTCTGGAAATCACGCGGTGAGACAAAGGAAACGATAAAGAAAGCTTGCAATGAAGCAGACTTTATTGAGGTTTCAAGAACAGAGCTAGAGTTTCTGTTGGATGAAGATTATTATGAAAGGAGAAAGAATTACAAGCATCAATACATTTCTGAAACTTATGAGAAAACCAAGAAGAGGAGAGATTGCTATCATTATACCCGTGAGGAGATTGCGCCTTTGTGGCATGACAAACTTAAGCTTCTGTTTGTTACTGATGGAACAATCCGGATTCATTACTACGGCCCTTCATTTGATGGTGTTATTGTCGGGACAGAAGATGTGCTCATAACCCCTTTCACTTGTGATAGGACTGGTTCGGGTGATGCTATTGTAGCTGCCATTATGAGAAAGCTTACTACTTGTCCTGAGATGGTGGAAAATCAAGATACTTTGGAGAGGCAGCTTCGCTTTGCTGTTGCTGCTGGAATCATATCGCAATGGACAATTGGTGCAGTTAGAGGTTTTCCAACTGAGAGTGCAACACAAAATCTGAAAGAACAGGTTTACGTACCATCAATGTGGTAAGTTGTAGCCAAGATTGAAGCTTTTTCTTAAACACAGCAAAATCCCATTTCTTGGTTGAAGGTCTGCCACGGCCGTGATAGGTTTACTGATTCACTACGTTGATGTGGGTATTTGATGATGTGCAAGTTGTATATTTTGTGACAACTCTATGTATTCTTCCATTAGTATTAAGATTGCTGCAGTTTTTCCGATAGTTGATAAATTAAATAAAGCTAAGAGTCCCCTACCCTAGATAAGGAAGGCTAGAGGGCATTTTCTTGTGGTGTAACCCTGCTGTTTAGATCAAATAAAGTCTTATTTATTGTGGTGTGACCATTAATGAATAATGACTTAATTGAAGTAATGTTCCAATTTGCTTTCTTGGCAAATGTTGTAGTATTACATTTCCTTTAACTCTTTATCATCTTACATCCTTTGTCCTGAAACCCAATTTGGTAATTCATTTCGAAAGCCGAATTAAGAGAGAGAGAGAGGGGGGGACTAATAAACGTATACTATACACTATAATCAGTCTCCATATTCTCCCGGTATATTTGTAGTTAATCTGATTCGCCTAAGAATCGGTATTTTTGACCAAATTGTTGCTATGCTTCAAAAAACAAACTGGAACTCGCATTTTTCAGGCCACCTAAAACTTCTTGACCCTGCTTGCACCTCCTCCCACAATCTCCCGTGCCGGGGCAAAAGCTGTTCAATGCAGACATCTATAGATATATCTGCCACTTCCAAGCAATGGGGGTATCAAAATAGTCCACTGCATGAGCGATACACTCGAGGTATATCCCCTACCTATTCGACGCAGCCTTCAAACTCCGCCACTTTACCATCTGGTCGAGTTTTGGGCTGCGAAATTGTTCCTCTGATTTGTTACATAAACAACCAGGAAGAGGATTGGCATAGAAGTACTCTTCTAGCCTGGGGGACAGTCCTGTCTGTCTAAGGTATGGTGCTCCAAGTCTGTCGGAATGCAAATCCCTTACCTTTGAGGAGAATTCGTCCCAAGTGAGTATTCCCCCGTCGAGCTGGTCAATCAGTGTCACAAAATTTTGTCTGAAACAAAATGCATTCTGTCATTGGACTATGTTTAAGAAGATCCAACTTCAACCCAGAAACAAAATTCCACAATAATATGGTCTGGATATGTATCTAACCTGTGTGGATTTATAGTCTTTCGGAACCCTTCAAACCTCCGGTGCCCTTGAACTGCTTTCGCCATATTTCCATCATACGTATAAACGAAGACATCACTTTCGAGTGCGACGATGTAATCCAAGGCAGCAAGTCGATTCTGATAAGGCTTGAAGGGTTCTAGTTCTTCTGCAGTTGCTAGGGTATCATGAGAATACACATTTGGGAACTCTTCTTGGAAAGCTTTCATGCTATTCCTGCCATAAATCTGCCCAGCAACTATGTAGACAGTAGTTGAGGAAGGATAACCCATGGCCTTGAGAAACAAGGCTGCTTCTCTAGGCGACATCGGGCATCCTCCTTGAAGTCGTCGCTCGTGGCTATCGATCTCTTTCTCCTTCCAATGCTGGGTGTTATACCTCATTTCCCTAAGTTCTGAAGCCTCTTCCAAGGAAAGGTTGTGGCTGCAACCTGTGAATGCGAGCATGTCTTTCTCGTATCTGCAGTCACGGGCGCTGATTAGTTGGCTAGTTTTCATTCGGATAAAGTTCATTAGGTTAATTTCTGCATATAAGAAGACACCAATCTGATACCAAAAGCACAGTTACCTTAAGTGCAGGGCAATAAAAGGCTCATTATTGCTCCTGAGTCTGGCAACCAGTTTCTTGCCGAGATTATCGATCTCCTCTGTGAATCGAAGAGCGAGATAGTTTGCTCGGCACCTAAGGCTTTGAATGTAGGATGGGTGGCCATTGTTAGCCAGCCGAGCATCGGTGTGAGTAAACTTGATCACCTTCTGCTTCTTCAACAAAGATGCCATTTTATCCCTGTAGTACCTAGGCTGAAATGAAACATCGAAAACTGTAAACAACTAAAACAAACTCGAGTCTGATAAATTATACAAAATCCATAGATGCGTCATATCCCAGACCTTAGACCAGGAGATGGGAGCCTTCAGAAGTGGCTTTCGCGATGCGTACTGTGGTGGCAAATACTCAATAATGTCAATATCATCTTTCAACTCTTCCATAAAATGCCTCCAGTCAAAAATGTCTTTAAAAGTACTGCAAAATTATCATAGAAACAAATTCCCATCTAAACTTATTGAAAAACAGAAACCAGCGTATATATTTTCAGCAGCAAGAATTGCAGGAATCGATGAACGAACGATACCTGGGATCCGTCCAGAACGACTGGTGATCAAGGAAAGGAAGAACAAGAGTTGCATTCATCAGCTTAGCAATAGCAACCATATCACAGATCTACACAACAAAAAACAGACAAAATAAAGTCAGTTTCTGAATAATCATAAAATTAATTGTATAATGGCCAAAAAGCTTACCCCTGTTCTCATCTGATTCAATCCGCCATTGGCATGAACAAGAAGATACCCATTTGTATTCTTTGACTCTAATTAATTACAATTCAACAAAATTTTCAAAAAATCAGTCAAATTTTGATTGGAAAAAACGGATGAACAACAGAAACCGAACGAATATTACTTGGTTGTACGCACTTATAACTTTCTTTGGCCGTTGTATACATTGATGCATATGATCGCTGTTGGGTTTCCTCCAAATTTCTGCAGCCTGCAATCAAAAAATCAACAGAAAAAACAAATCTTATTATTATACACGAGAAAAAACATTCCCACTAAAAAATAAAATAAACTAAAATTCAGGGCACCGGTTACGACCCACTACTTGCAGCAATTCAGAAAGAAAAATCAAAAAATCCTCCATTCAAACTCCACCACTACACCACCAACCACTTTCTAAAATAAACAAACAAATAATTTAATTTCTAATTTCTAAAATTCCACAACTTTAATGAAAAAGGACATCATTAAAAAAAACAAAATACGAGGAATTATCTGGCGAATTTTTGCTTTTTTGTCTTTTCAACTTACGATTGATTTTTCTTCCACAACGCGTTTAGGCACGGAGATTTCGTGGTGTTCGTTTTCGTTACCGATTTCGCTGTTTACGGTGACAGCGCGTTGGGCCTGGGCCCACTCATGTTTAAAATTTCTTAATTTCAGGAACCGGTTGCCGTCTCCTCCCCCGCCGACGCCTCCTTTCTCCACCAAATAATGATCCTGACTCCACAGCGAAACCTTAACGAAAACCGAAAAAACCGCCATGAACATGAGCAAGTACAAAACCTTCCGCACGGCGATCTTCCCCTGCGGCCGGACGCGCTGCGACATCGCAGCCGTCCAATGGGACCACGTCTCTGGCACGGCGGGAAAACGCGTCAACAACTTCCTACTTCTCAGGAAGTGGCCCATGAAGGGATATTGGCTATTGTAGTGATGATGATGGCCGGCGCCGCTGACGACGTGGTGGTAATGGTGGAGATGGTGGGGGCCAGAGGACAGAGGAAAAGAGCCGTTGCTGTTGTTATTATTAGGAAGAATATTAATGTTGGTGGAAGTGACGTTGTTGTCCTCGTCGTCGGAAAAGGCGGGAGGGGTTCTGTCCAAGGAATTATCGAGACGTCGTCTGTTGGTGACGGTGGGGGCAGGGAGGGTGGTGGTGGTGGAGGCTGTGGCGGTGGCGCTTCTCGGGCTGGGGGTGGTGGAAGAAGAGGGGGGACCACCAGACGACATGTCGGTTCCGGGGGGGGAAATAGAATTAGGGAGAAACGGAAAGGAAATGGATTTTGTTTTTTCAGGAATTGAAAGGAAATAAAAAGCGAGGGAAAATGGTTAGGATATCTGTGGGCTCTTATGTTTTTGGTTTTTTTATTTTTTTTCTGAGAAAGGGGAGGGCGGGGAGTAATGCAAGGGTAAGCAGAGGTGTGATTTGTGTTTTCTGGCTTTTCTTTTCTTTTTGTATTCATAGAGGGTTAACTACGTAGAAACCCTAAAATTTTCAAAAAAAATCACTTTGATCCTTTTATTTTTAAAATGTGCAAAAAAAACTACAGTTTTTAAAATGATAAACTATATAAAAAACCATATAGTTTACAAAAAATTTCAATTAACTTTTGTTGTTGAGAGCCTCCAATGTCAACCCTATAGTTTCATGAAAGTTACAATTTTAACTTTTATAATAGTTAAAAAAGTGAATATAATAAAAATAGCAAAAGTTATGAAATTTTATAAAAAATATACTTTCTCCGTTTCATAAAAATGACATTTTAGCATATTGCACGTAGATTAAGAAAGTCAATTTTGGTTTTTTTTTATCTATGATACTCCCTTTAAACCATTTTCTTTTCGAAAAAGAGAAATTGTATGAGTATTAATTAGAAGTATGTTAGTCAAGTTAATAGAAAAATCCTAAATTAAACGACATTTAATTTGCTATTACCCCTAAAAAGTCATTTTTTTTAATGAAATAGAGATAGTAGTAAATATAGTACTCCCTCCGAATCCAAATAAATGTCATTTTGGATCCAGACACATTTTAAGAAAATGATTAGTTCAAAGAAAGTAAGGTAGTTTGTGACGTTTCTATTTCTTATTGACTCTTTTATTTACGAACAGTTTCTTTCACAATAAAAGTAGAAATGTAAGGATAAAAATATAAAGAGCCAACAAATTTGATATGAGCCATATTGGTTAGTTTTTTCTTTCTATTTTTCATATTTTTTACAAGTTTTTAACTATCAAAATGGTTGCAAACTAGATGAACAAGTGAACAAATTATTTTGTGGTAAAGAAAAGCTCTTATTTTTTTACTATTTTTATTATTATTTTCCTCGTGTCCTTTTAACTAAAAATAATCATATTCGTACATTATTTTATTTCATTTCTAGAACTGGAAATCAAAATTTAAACAAATTGAGCACAACTAAAAGTTTGAATTTGGATATTAGAAAAGCTACTAGAAACAAATTACTGTGTCTTCTGTCAACATGGGAGTGATGGTTTTTTTTATTATTATTGAAAGTGACTCGGTTGTTTTGATTAATCAAAAGATCTCTAATTTGAGTCGTGAAAAAAAGGAAAACTTCAATAGCTCTTTTTATTTATGATCTCTCTTATATAATTTTATTCAAAAAAATATTATTCAATACTTAAATTCTATACATTGTTGATAATTGATATACTATTCTAGCTACGTATTTGTAAGATGCTGTTAGCTTTTAAAATGACAAAGGAATGACTTAAATGAGCCCTTAAACAATATTTATACGGAGCAAAAGGAGTATTATATAACCACAACTTCATTAGTATAAATATAGAAATTAGGGTTTTTCAAACTCCATGCTTCATAGGGATGCAATTGAATGAGCCCGGTATAAATATTTTTTAATGAGTTTATAAAATTGGATATAAATGTATTTCATGATAATTAGTTATTTACCAGTACAAAATAGAAATTAGGTTTCTTCCGACTACTCCTTCCGGAGTTAGTTTTTTTACCCATTTTATATTTCCAATAATTATCATAAATAATTACCCTATAAGCTATATATTCCTTTTTTTGCCCTATAATTACCCTATAATTTTAAATTTTAAAGTAATCAACGTGGGTTTCTGTAAATAATGGTAAAAAAGAATTACCTTTGAATAAGGTCTGTGTAAACTGTAAAAAATAATTATGGATTTTTTTTATATACATGGAATTCATTGGTATTAACATGGGAAAACTTTTGTTATCAAATACTGCAAAATGATGGATTTTTTAGTACATATTTTATCCGTCACAAAAAAAATGACTCTCAAACATATTTGTAAAGATTAAAAAAGATATTAATTACTAAAAATAAGTCAATAAATATCTTTTTTTTCTATTAATTAGCATCTCAAATAAACTAATAAATACAAAATATTAAGTATTATTAATTACAATTTCATCTCTTAAAAATACAAATGCAACATTTTAAATGTGACAATTCGAATATGTTAAAAAGTAACGAGTCATTTTTTGTGTGACGGGAGAATATACAGCTTTTTGGAAGTTAAAAGACACTCGAAGTTTCGTACAAAAGTAGTTAATAAAACTTCTAAATAAAGCCCTTTTTTGCCTCCAAGAATAATCATTAGTCAAATGGGCAAGACAGCTTATTGCTGATATGGATTTATGTTCTGCTATTATTTTCAATTTTGTGGCTTAATTAAGCTAATCATAATTATATTAACACTTGAGCCAAGAAACTGGCATCAACCATTACATGAAAAATGAACCTCGCTATCACGTGTCAGCTTAATGCATCGATCGATGATGTGTTCCCAATGATTTTTTTTTTTTGGGTTTAATAAAAAGACTTTGTTAGATTCATTGAATCATCTTCATTTAATAATTAAAAATATTTTTCAATGATATTTCTAAGGGTCACATACAGTAGCAGAGAATTTACTAATTACTTTACTCGACTGTGTCAATAATTAGTGGAACGTTCCTAGGAATTTGTTTTTTTATTTTTTTTCCGATACTCCGAACTGTCACTTTAAACATGGACAGACCATCTGTGCTAAATCTGCTGATATACGCGTAGAACCGTACGTATCTGGTTTGACATTTCTAATTTAAGAGATGCCAACTAAACACGTGGCCTCGTATGCCGTCAGTATTGTCTCTTTTCATTATTTTATTTTCAATTCTCCAACCTCCATAATTTATAGCCGTTTGATTATATTTTCTTCATTAAAATTGTTATTTGGGGAAATAGTTTAAAATACCTCTGTATTATCATCAAAAAACAAGAACCTTTCATATCTTTCATTTCGTTCATTACGCCTTCCCTGGATTACTGTTTCCAAGCAAATTGTCCTCTTTCGTTAAAGTTAACCAGATTACCTGTTGCAACAAGTTTTTTTTCATTAAAATAATGTAATTAATTTAAAAAATTCATAAAAATTGAAAAATATTTTTCATTTCTTTCTTTTCTTGTTCCTTAAAAAAAAAAAAATCCATCATTTTCTTTTTTATTTTCTTATTCCTTAATTTCTTTCTTTTTCTTTTCTTTTCTTCCTCAAATCTCTTTATTGTTTAACAACTACTATGCTCTTCTTCCTCCCAGAAATCCAAAAGATTCCTAACATAAACGAATATAATTTTCACATTTGGAGTCGACCATTATGATATTTTGTTCGGATACGACATTGTGATTTTCAAACCTGTAGTGGCCAAATCTGACAGATGGTGGTGTGAGATTAGAAGAGGCAGCCATTGTGGTGTTTTGTTCGGATTATTTCATTATCCTTGGAAAGTCAATACAAAAATCAAACTTTTTACACTTCTCTTTACTCTTAAAATAAAAGTTTAAAAAAATGGGAATTATAAACCAATCACCCAACAAAAACTACCAAAATAAAAGAAAAAATTACAGTTAAAAACGACCATGTACTGGGTCCTACCCGGATCGATCTTTCCAGCGGGTATGAACATGAACCCAGTAGAGAAGAGAGAGAAACAGAGTGATGCGAATCCACGCATCCAACTACCGTTACCACCAGCTGGTCCAATGACTCGAGCCAGAGCTAGAAAGCTTCAAGACCGTTTGTCATCTCTCATTCACAAGGAGCTGGAATGTGAGAGGACAAGTGAGGAAGCTGCACTTAGAGAGAGGACACCAAGAGTTGTGAATCTCCTTACATTCACAATGCCCGAAGATGATTCTGCCAGAAACGGCACTTGACCGTTTGTCACCAAAACGGCTCTTGTCCGATTCGTTCAAAACGGCTCTTGTCCGTTTCGCTTAATCGGCACCTGACCGTTTCACTCAGCCATTGCCGTTTCACTCATCTGTCTCGCGTGCCGATTGCTCAAAACGGCTCCTGCCCGTTTCGCGTGTCCAGAAGCGCGCGTTGACTGAAGTTCAAGTTGTTGACTTTAATTATTTTAGCTTAATTAGTTAATTAGACAGTTTTAATTAGTTAAGTTATCTTCCTATTTTGGAAGTCCTACTTCTATTCCTATTTGGTTTACTATTAGGGTTTGTTTGTAACCTATATAAGGAACCACTTGGCTACTTTATTAAGTTGGCTGTTATTTGATAAATTGAGATATTCTCTTCAATCTCCGCCCCTTGTTCAAGTTGGTTGAACCTTGTTCTTCTTGAGTCCGCAATACTTGAGTCGTATACAAGTAAATCTTGGAATTGTATTATTGTGTCGTTTATCTTAGTGTGATTCTCACATTGTTGAGTCTAGTCCTAAGAACCCGATTCAAGACCCTTGACTTGAAATCGATTAGGGCTCTTAGCACAGGTTAGCTAAGTGGTCTAAGCTCGTACTTGTCGAGTTATCTATTTCCGCAGGAAATCCGTCTTTGAACAAAGATCAAAATTGGTGCTACGCATCCTAAGGAACCAGGATCGTATCAGTTGGTAGCGGAGCTTAAGGCGTTCAAAGATTGGTAAGTATCTTAATTGTTTTCAAGTTTTCATCGTTGAAATCGGTATTTCTTTCTACTCCATTCAAAACCGATTTCTTTGCTGTGCTTGGTTAGTTACTTGAATACAATTGGTTGTGTTTCGTTCCAGTTTGTTGTGTTGCAATTCGCTAAATTACTTGCGTTTTCTACCCACAAGAAGGTCACGAAATACAAGAGAAAATTCTGTTCAGTATCAGTTGTCAAATTTGTATTCATATATATAGCAACTGAAGTCCGATTTGGGTGATTTTTATCTCGTTGGAAAGCTGAATCTGTTGGGCTCCCGAATCAAAAAGAATCGGTCGATTCGGAGTTCAGAGTAAAAAGTTCTGATCAAAACACTGAATTGTGTTTTGCTGTCAAAAAAAAAAAAAAAAAAAAAACAACAGGAAATTTCCCAAAGAAAAGAAAGGGATTCGATCCTGCAAATATGAAAATATATAGAAGTATTCGCTCCATAAAAACCAGATTTATCAAGGAATTAAATTGCACTGCGATTGGGTATTACAATCATAACTGAAATTGAACTTGTTTGAGTCCTTTCGAGTCAATTTTGAGCTTTCTTTGATTCCTTGAAATTGCCTTCTACTCTACTTGCTATTTGTTTGATTGATTGTTCTTACAATTACTCAAATATCAAGTGTCACCTTTCTTTTCAGTGCTAGTTTTCTTTGAGAGTCTTCTTGGAAGCTTTTTTTTGGATTCTTGAGTCTCACTAACACTTGAACATTGCAGGGGATTTTGAGAGATTTTGTGAGATTATTAGAGTGATTAAACACGAGAGTAAACACGTGAGGGAGTGCTAGGTTAGTGCAATTTTACGTTTTCCTTTGGTGTTGTGAATTTCAGGAAAAGTAAAAGATGTCTCAAGAGGGAGTACAACAACCCGATCTATCGGCTATACTAGCCAACATGACGGAACAGCTCCGAACATTGAATGAACGGCAATTAACTGCTAATGAGCGGCAGCTAACTGCCGATGCAAGGCTGGCTAGGGTGGAAGCGTTAAATACCATTAATCCAGTTCCTATAGCCGCGAATAACCAACGTGATGGCCGTTTGACTGAGTTGTCCGAAGAAGATGACAACGCCCGTCGACCACGTGAGGTGAATCATCGGCGTAATCTTGCTTTGGTCCCTCCTAGGCGACTTGCCAGACGTGGTCCACAATTACCACATTTTGATATGGAAGGAGAACCTGATGGGGGAGAAGGATGGATAAATACAAGGGATGGACAGAGGAGAGAGAGACGAGACCGTCGTGATGGTAGGCGAGAACGGGATGATGACCGTTTGGATGCTAATCTCAACAGCATCAAAATGAAAATTCCTCCGTTTGAGGGTACTGACGACCCTGATGCATACTTAACTTAGGAAAGGAAAGTAGATGCTATCTTCTTATGTCACAATTATTCGGAAGGTAAAAAGGTTCAGATAGCAGCAGTCGAATTCAGTGGGTATGCTAGTCATTGGTGGGAGCAGCTCAACCTGCGACACACAGCTGTTTTTGCTGGCCCGATTGGTAATTGGGGTGAGATGAAACAGGCGATGCGACAACGGTTTGCCCCTACCCACTTTCACTGTGAGCTTCATCAACGGCTTCAAACCTTGAAGCAAGGCAGCAAAGGAGTTGGGGCATACTTTAATGAGATGGAAATTGCTTTGGCTCAAGCAAAGATTACTGAAGCAACTGAGGTAACGATGGCTCGGTTTCTTGCGGGTTTGAATGCAGACATTGCCGACGCCTTGGAGCTGACGCAATACAATACTCTAGAGGAGATGCTTCATATGGCTCAAAAGATTGAGAAGCATAGGAAAGCTAGGAGTTCCTATAAATCTACTGGGTCGACACCTTGGAAAAAGACGTCTTGGAATAAAGACGACAAAACGGTCCCTACCGTCTCAAAGGGATCTGCTAGTGCCGTTATCCCTTCCAAAACGGCTACTACCAAACCATACACTCCACCAGTGGATCGGCCAGCCACTAAGGAAATTATCTGTTTCAAGTGCAACGGCCGAGGGCATAAGAAATCAGAATGCCCGAATAAAAGAGTTTTCATCATCAGGCCGACTGGCGAGGAAGAATCGGATGATGAACAGGAGGAAACGGAACCTGAGGGAAACGGTCAGACCGATTCGGATATTGACCATCAGAGAGGTGACCATGTTCGGTTGCTTGTAATCCGACGGACCCTGAGCGTACAGTCCACAGAAGAAGTGTGTGATGAGGAGCAACGGACCAATCTGTTCCACACCCGCGGGGTGATTGATCACAAGGGCTGTTCCATTATCATAGACAACGGAAGCTGCACCAACTGTGCCAGTGCGCTGATGGTTCATAAGCTGGACTTGCCAACGGTAAAGCATCCGAAACCGTATCATCTACACTGGATGACGGATGACAACGGTATTAAGGTAACCAAACAGGTGCTTGTTAAGTTTCGTATCGGCAAATACCAAGATGAAGTTCTCTGTGATGTTGTGCCGATGCAAGCAAGCCATATCCTCCTTGGACGCCCATGGCAGTTTGATCGCGCAGCGAATCATGATGGGAAGAGGAACCTCTACAAGTTGGTTAAGGATGGTCAGAAGTTCACCTTGGCACCGTTAACACAAGCTGAAGTGTTTGAGGATCAGCAATGGCTTGCTAAGTCACATGCTGAATATGAAATTTCAAAACAGCTTGCGAGAGAAAAAGAAGGTTTGAGTGTGAAATATATAGAGGGAAACACTGAGAGTGTGAGCCTTAAACATTCGCATGAAAACAGTAAGCATGCAGAGGGAGAGTGTAAACAGTCGCATGAAAACAGCAAACATGCAGAGGGCGAGTGTAAACATTCGCACGAAAAGAGTAAGCGTGCTGAGAGTGGCATTGAGAGAAAAGGAGAGGTAAATAAAAAGAAATTGAGTGTATATGCCAAGGGGAGCGAAGTAAGGAGAGCCATGCTTTCTCATAACAATTGTTTTGACGCAAGCCGTCCTCTACTTCTTATCCGTTTTCGCTCTTATTGTTTAACCTCAAATGAAACGGAACGGCACCATACCGTTCCGATTGGTATATCTTCTCTCTTGCAGGAATTTGGAGATGTTCTACCCGAAGAAATGCCACCTGGCTTACCTCCGATTCGAGGCATAGAACATCAGATCGACTTTGTTCCTGGATCGGCAATTCCTCATCGGCCGGCTTACCGATCCAATCCAGAGGAGACAAAGGAACTGCAACGGCACGTTGACGATTTGCTTGCGCGTGGGTACGTTCGGGAGAGTCTGTCTCCCTGTGCCGTTCCAGTCATTCTGGTCCCAAAGAAGGACGGATCTTGGCGCATGTGTGTTGATTGTTGAGCAGTCAACAAAATCACTGTAAAGTATCGCCATCCTATTCCTCGATTGGATGATATGTTAGATGAATTAAGTGGTAGTATAGTATTTTCTAAAATTGATTTAATGAGTGGCTACCACCAAATTCGTATGAAAGAAGGGGATGAATGGAAAACTGCTTTTAAAACTAAGTATGGCTTATATGAATGGATGGTTATGCCGTTTGGCTTGACTAATGCTCCTAGCACCTTTATGAGGTTAATGAACCATGTACTTCGGCACTTAATTGGTAAATTTGTTGTAGTTTATTTTGATGACATCTTAATCTATAGCAAATCATTGGATGAGCATGCTTTACATCTTAGGGAAGTTTTTCTAACACTTCGTGAGCAGAAATTATATGCTAAACCTAGTAAGTGTTCTTTTGCATTGGAACAAGTTGGTTTTCTTGGTTTCATTGTCAGTGCATGAGGCGTTAAAGTGGATGAAGAGAAGATCCGCGCGATACGGGAATGGCCGACGCCGAAGGCCGCTACCGATGTGAGATCGTTCCATGGATTAGCGAGTTTCTATCGGCGTTTTGTAAAGGATTTTAGCACCATTGTCGTTCCGTTGAATGATTTAACAAAAAAGAATGTTGTTTTCAGGTGGGAGCAACAACAGGAGGAGGCGTTTGCTACCCTCAAGGAACGGCTCTGTGCCGCTCCCGTGCTAGCATTGCCCGACTTCAGCAAGGCGTTTGAGATCGAGTGCGACGCCAGCGGGTTAGGAATCGGCGCCGTTCTGATGCAAGAGAAACGACCGATTGCCTATTTCAGTGAAAAGCTCAAGGATGCCCAACTCCGATATCCTACCTATGACAAAGAGTTCTATGCTCTTGTCAGAGCGTTGGAAACATGGCAACACTACTTGATGCCGAGAGAGTTTATCATCCACACAGACCATTTGAGTTTGAAATACCTAAAGGGTCAAGGGAAGCTGAATCGGCGACATGCCGTTTGGATGGAATTCATTGAAGCCTTCCCTTACCACATTCAGTACAAGCAAGGTAAAGAGAATGTTGTTGCCGATGCACTATCTCGAAGGTACGTGCTCATTACTTCTCTAAATGCCAAATTGCTTGGATTTTCGCACATTATCGAACTCTATGCTACCGATTCTGATTTTGGTGATATTTATTCGCATGGCGTTTCTATTTCTGGTTCTAAATTCTACAAGCATGAGGGTTATTTGTTTAAAGGCAAACATTTATGTATTCCTCATTGCTCTCTTCGTGAATTACTGGTGCATGAAGCCCATAGTGGTGGTTTAATGGGTCACTTTGGCGTGACTAAAACTTTGGATGTGTTACATGATCACTTTTATTGGCCTCACATGAAGCGTGATGTCGTGCGCATTATTGCTAGATGTTTGACTTGTCGTAGAGCCAAATCTAAATCTGCTGGTCATGGAGAATACATGCCGTTACCTGTTCCTTCTCATCCTTGGACCGATTTGTCCATGGACTTTGTCGTCGGACTACCCAGGTCTAAGAACGGTAAGGATAGTGTCTTTGTTGTGGTGGACAGATTTTCAAAAATGTCCCATTTTATTGCATGTTCGACTACTTCTGATGCTACTCAGATTGCTGATTTGTTCTTTCGTGAAGTAGTCCGTTTTCATGGTATCCCTTTGACGATTGTGAGTGATAGAGATACTAAGTTTCTTAGTCATTTTTGGCGTGTCTTATGGAAGAAGCTTGGTACTAAGTTATTGTATTCTACATCTTTTCACCCACAAACGGATGGTCAAACAGAGGTGGTAAATCGGACTCTTGGCTCCCTTTTACGCACCCTAGTTCGTAAGCATGTTTCTACTTGGGTTGATCATTTACCGTTTATTGAATTTGCTTACAACCGTGCTGTTCATTCTACTACTCATTACTCGCCGTTTGAACTCGTGTATGGATTTAATCCTAGAACTGTTTTGGATTTAACTCCTTTTCCTTTGAGTGATGTTGTGAGTTTAGATAGTGCCCAGAAGGCTGATTTTGTCAAGCAATTACATGCTAAGGCGAAGCAGAACATTGAGCGCATAAATGAGAAGCTGATGCTGAAACGGAACGATGGCCGACGGCTAGTGACGTTCCAGGTTGGTGATTGGGTTTGGTTGCATATGCGCAAGGAGCGTTTTCCTGCCCAACGCCGCGGCAAGCTATCTCCTAGAGGCGACGGACCGTTCCAGATTGTCGAGAAGATCAACAACAATGCCTATAAACTGGCGTTGCCGAGTGAGTATGGTGTCGTTAGCTCTACCTTTAATGTTTCTGACTTAGAATTGTTTGATGCAGATGACGAGTATGGACTTTCAGCTGATGCCGATTCAGATTCGAGGGCGAATCCTTCTGAAGGGGGAGGGAATGATGCGAATCCACGCATCCAACTACCGTTACCACCAGCTGGTCCAATGACTCGAGCCAGAGCTAGAAAGCTTCAAGACCGTTTGTCATCTCTCATTCACAAGGAGCTGGAATGTGAGAGGACAAGTGAGGAAGCTGCACTTAGAGAGAGGACACCAAGAGTTGTGAATCTCCTTACATTCACAATGCCCGAAGATGATTCTGCCAGAAACGACACTTGACCGTTTGTCACCAAAACGGCTCTTGTCCGATTCGTTCAAAACGGCTCTTGTCCGTTTCGCTTAATCGGCACCTGACCGTTTCACTCAGCCATTGCCGTTTCACTCATCTGTCTCGCGTGCCGATTGCTCAAAACGGCTCCTGCCCGTTTCGCGTGTCCAAAAGCGCGCGTTGACTGAAGTTCAAGTTGTTGACTTTAATTATTTTAGCTTAATTAGTTAATTAGACAGTTTTAATTAGTTAAGTTATCTTCCTATTTTGGAAGTCCTACTTCTATTCCTATTTGGTTTACTATTAGGGTTTGTTTGTAACCTATATAAGGAACCACTTGGCTACTTTATTAAGTTGGCTGTTATTTGATAAATTGAGATATTCTCTTCAATCTCCGCCCCTTGTTCAAGTTGGTTGAACCTTGTTCTTCTTGAGTCCGCAATACTTGAGTCGTATACAAGTAAATCTTGGAATTGTATTATTGTGTCGTTTATCTTAGTGTGATTCTCACATTGTTGAGTCTAGTCCTAAGAACCCGATTCAAGACCCTTGACTTGAAATCGATTAGGGCTCTTAGCACAGGTTAGCTAAGTGGTCTAAGCTCGTACTTGTCGAGTTATCTATTTCCGCAGGAAATCCGTCTTTGAACAAGATCAAAATTGGTGCTACGCATCCTAAGGAACCAGGATCGTATCACAGAGGTAAGGGCACGCGAACCTTGTGGTTGTGGGAGGAGTGGAGCGAAGAGGGAGAAGATGAGGAACAGAGGACTAGTGGCAGCCGACAGTCATTGAGGAGATAGATGAACAAGATGGGTAGTTTTTAGAGCTTTTTCTTTCTTCTTTTAATTAAATAATGGGTTAGTAACGTTTTGGCAGATGAGTGGGTTACATTTTTTCTGAATTTTTTAAATTAATTAAATTATTTTTCTGGATTTTTAAATTAATTACATTATTTTTTTGATTTAATTACATTATTTTATTTTCTGGATTAATTAAATTAATTGCATTATATTTCTAGATTTTTACATTATATTAATTAAATTATTTTCTGGATTTTTTAATAAGTGGTTTTTTTTTTAGGGAAAATTTTATTTTTTTGGATTTTAAAAATTAATTATATTATTTAATACTATATAATTACTTGCTATAACAGGTTTAAAAAAAAAAACTTATTGTAGCAGGTAATTTGTTAGATTTAACAGTTAAATTTACCGGAATGAGGCAATTTGCTTAGAAAATGTAGTCTAGAGGAAGCGTAATGGACGAAATGAAAGATAGGTGAGGTTCTTATTTTTCGACGATAGTACATGGGTGTTTTAAACTATTTCTCTGACTACTGACTTTTTAAATAACGAGGCATAAAAGAAATTGTGTTCTCGCTGCGGTTGTCCATTCTTCAGGCTCGAAATAGGTGGATGCTGCGGAGTCAATGGTGATACGTGGTTATTAATTCAGGATATTTTGTATTTGACGGCCGGTTTGGTTCGCCATGCCTAGGTGTACTCAGACGTGGACTAGAGAGGAAGGTGTGTGCCTGTGCGATGAGTCGGTGACTATATCCAACAAAAAAGCGGCCAATAAATATAGTTCAACACGGAGAAGAAATTAATAGTATTTTACAGCTTTGCAAGCTTGCACGTTCTGTCGTTTTGCAAGTTTAAAAAATATGTAGTTAATAATTTAAAAATATATACACTCAACCTTAAGGTCTTGCACCATGCTTCTCTAGGACTAAATTGAGGTTTTGAACTAAGTGACGTGAAATTTAAGGAGTAATATATAATTTCTCTGTACTTTTTTAAAAAAAAATTAAGTTGAATTAGTAACATTTTACTAGCCACCTACGCAAAATTGGGAAAACCTGATGCAGATTTTTTGTTGTTATGATGGCGAACTCCACGTGGAGCTCAATCGAAACAACCCATGATAAAGCCACAGGCCAACCCTCTAACTAAAGAAGTGCGCTTGAGAAAGAAAAAAAGCTAAACAAATGACAAGTGCTGGATTAATTACTGAAAAGTTCACCACAACACAAATAATAATCGGCAACACCAAGATGTAGAATTAATTACGGAAGCTTTGTGTCAGGAATGACTATGGATTGATGAAGAGCAACTAAGACATTTTTCAGTATCAAAAGATGCAAAATCTCCGAATTGCAGCTTTAATTTGCGTAAACGGCTATTATTGTACAGAAATGGTTAGGCGTTTGAAACTTGTAAGAAGACTCTGTTGTCTTCCTGGCAACATCGTTTTCCCAAGAATTGGACAAATATAGCCAAGAAAGGAGCAGCAACCAGCCATTTGATTTGGCCTTTTCTACATGAAACTAATTTAGAGAAATTCTATAATTACTCGAACGGATAAGAAAATAAAATAATCAGTAAATACAGAAATTGGATTCGAAGGACCCATTGGCAAGACAGTGGGTCGGTGGGTCCAACTGATCACGGGGATATGGAGACTGACGGCACACAGCAGTCATCCGTCAACGGCTAAAAGTAAAATGATCATATTAAACGTCAACGGTTAAAAAAAGGTACGGCAATTGGTTGGTACTACACCCTCCTTTTTTCAAATATCTTGGGATACTCTACAACCGGGCCTTGAAAACACGGAAAAGGGAAAGAGCACATGGGCCCATAAGTGCTGCCCATATAAGCCCATTAGTTTTTTATAAGGATACAAAGTTTACAACACACTAATTACGATTTCAACCATCCCAAACAAGGACATAGTCCCCAGCAAAACCTGGAAGGATAGTAGTCTTTTAAATAAACCTCCCTGCTGTAACCAATGATGTAAAAACTGAAGGAGCGACCACGATCGGTCATGGTGACGCGTGTCACGGGAACAACCGATATAGTATGTCTCTCGCAGATGACCCTGGCTGCAATAACTTCCGAAGAAAACTATGAATCGGCGAAAAATGCTGGATGCACTGATATGCTTGGGTGTTGCACAACTGAATCCCTTTGGCTCTATGGAAAACATCACCCGGAACTGATGCTGCTCCAATTGTCGCACTGACTTTACGAGTTGAAAGCGTCTTCCTATTGAACACAACAACCAACAAAGGGTTTAGACTTATTCAAAAGTGCTACTTTAATCAAGAAACTCAAGATTTCTAATAAAAAATTGAGACGAAACAGGTGACTTAACCTGTTCAGTATGTAATTAAGGGACCACATCACTACCAAAACATCATTAATCAAAATCGTGTCAATTGAATTTGTGACTTAACTCAAGATTCCCAAAGCTCTCTAATCAAAATTTTGCAGCTACAACATATTTTGTAATATGAAGGGACCACATCAATTGACACGATTTTGAAGTGCTTAAAAAGGATGATCATACCTTTTCATATTTCACTACCAAAACACGGATCTATCATCAATTGACACGATTTTGAAGTGATTAAAAATGATGTTCATACCTTTTCATATTTCACTACCAAAACACGGATCCAACATCAACAACACAATCTAAAGGTTGCCCAACAAACATTGTATAGAGATGGAAGATCACACCTCCAGCTAACAGTCATATATTGTGTCCCTCTACCCAACAGTCATATATTGTCACAAATTTACCATCCACACCGAAGTTCAGACACCAGCTCACCGATGGGAAGGTACTAACTTCAGAGAAGTAGAGAGTTTCTAACAAGAAATTAAGAAACAAAGAGATTATGACTGTATAAGAAATACAATATGTTATCCAGGCACAAATCAGAATACGTACCATCTCACAATGGCAACATTTCGTGTCAAGAGGGAGCCGCTCGCATGACATTTCTCGCATTTTATCAGTCCACGAGATCCACAAATTGAACAAGGAATCTTCCCCTTCCCAGAACAGGTCGCACATCTGTTGTGAAGTTGTAATGAGTTAAATCGACTTCAAAGTAAAACAAGATGCATCGTTTAGAAATAACAATCAGCATTTTGTTAACCCTAATCAATTGCGCCATGTAGTTTTTGGTCTATGATGCAAAAAGGAAAATAAAAAACCATAAATAAGGAATCAACTTACATTGTGTCAGAACCATCTCTATGAGCAATCAAACCCCTCCCATGGCAGGCAGAGCACTGAGATATCTGCTTCTCCTTATAAAATCCTGGCTCCTGATTGGCATTGCAAGCGGGACACAATACATTTCCCCTACCAGCACAATCTGAAATTATATTCTCAAGCTATGTTAGAAGTCACTAATGGTCAATGGCCCAGGAAAACTGTATCTCTCTTTTACAGCATAGAACGAGACTGTAGGAGCTCAGGGAGTCCATTATTCAGTGTGGTTACCTGAGCATTTCTCTATAACTTCAGAATGTGGAACTTTGGTGCGTGTTTCTTTTTGGGGCGAAAACAGAACAGAGAATTGAGACCTTAGATCCAATTCCCAGATGCCAAGTTCTGGACCAGTATCTTTTCCGTCAATGTTGCCACCAAGATATGGCTCTATTTCTCTTATTGTTTCCCTCTCCTCCATGAAAGTTTCCAGTGTTCCCACATACACGTTACAGTCTTCAACTGCATGAATCCTCCAAGTCCTAGCTGGACGGCTGCCCCAACACGGTCAAACTTTGGGTAGGACTAAGGTGTCAAAAATCTACCCATACCCAATAAGTACCCATACCTAACTAATTTAAGTGGGTATGAGTGTTAAATGGGTCAGTGTAATTTTTAAATGGATAATATACCCATTTAAATTAAAATATGTGGGTTTTATTGGGTTGGGTAATGGGTATCCAATGGGTACCAATTAAACCAAAACCAACTCTATCCCTCCCATTCTCCTCTCTCTCTCATCTTTTTTATTTTTTATTTTTAAATAAATTCATTTTCTTAATTTATATAATGAACAAAATAAATTAAAAACTATAACAAGGTAATCTCTATCTCGAGATAAATAATTCTATATCCACTTTTCTTATTTTTAAAAAAAAATTTAAAAATAGGTTTTATACTTGCAGCATCTTAGTCACGTGCATGCATATAATTATGGCCATACTTATATATTAATCTATGTAACAGGTGTTTAATGTAAGTGGTTCAATATTTATTTTAAAGTTAATATAAATTTACCACATGTCATTTTAAATTAATAACTAGGATAAATAATTTATAAATTAATAACCAGTAGTACTATGTTAATTTAATCAATCAATTTATTTATACAATAAAAATAAAATAATTAAATTTTACTTTTATTATTATTCAATATTTATTCTATTTATTATATATATATATTTTTAAATTATTTATTTCAGTAAAATAAAATTTGAGCCTAAACGATAAAACTCGAGCCTAAACAGTTAAACCCGAGCCTAAATAATAAAACCCGAGCCTAAATGGTCAAACCCGAGTCTAAACGATCAAATCCGAACCTAAATGGTCAAACCCGAGTCTAAACAATCAAACCCGAACCTAAATAGTCAAACATAGTATTTTTAATCTTACTTAATAAAAAATTATATTTATTGAGTGAGTATGATTTAAATGGGTGTAAATGGGTATAAATGGGTGGGTATGATTAAATGGGTATAAATAGGTATGGGTACCCATTTAAAAAATTATATGGGTAATAAATGGGTATAATTAGGGGTGGCAATATGGACAATTGTCCATTTGTCCGTCCCGTCCGTCCATATGTCCGTCCCGTCCGTCCATGTCCATTTAATAAATGGGTTGGGTTAGACCCGTCCAACTACATATACGGACGGACGGGACAAACCCAACGGGTTCCCGTCCGTCCGTTTATTATTTAATTTTTTAAAAAATAATTAATTTCTCAAAAAAAAAATTCAAAAAAAATTATTTTAAAAAATAATATTTTTCAAAAAAAGTACTCTTATTTTTCGAAAATAATAGTTTTTTAATTTATTTTTTAAAAAAAAAATATTTTTCAAAAAAATTACTCTTATTTTTCGAAAATAATAATTTTTCAAAAAAAAAAATTTTCCAAAAATATTATTTTTCAAAAAAAAAATTTATTTTAAAAAAAAATTCAATTCCCATAAAGAATTATTATTGGACGGGAACCCGTCCCGTCCGTCCAAATTTAGATGGACGGGTTTTGTCCGTCCGTTTATTAAATGGACTTGGACAAGTCCGTTCATTTATTAAATGGACAAATGAGATTGCACCATGGACGTCCGTCCGTCCCATATTGCCACCCCTAGGTATAATACCTATACCCACCCATACCCATTTAATTATTACCCATACTTACCCATACCCACCCATTTGTCACTCCTAGAGATGAAAATTAAAATGCTTGCTCTGTTTTTTATTTCTTTCTGATTTCAGTTTGGCGTAGAAAACCACGTTGGATGTGTCAAAGGATAGAAAATTACCAAATATTGCTACGAATTGAAGTGGAGTATATGAGAAATTAATTGTGAATTATTTACCAAAATGGAAAGATATTAAGTTATTAACTACCCCCTTTAATCATTAGTACATTTTTTGGGTAAATTTTTAAATAAAATAAGTTTAAAACAAAACTCTATGTACTTAAGAATGAACATAACAAAAATATTTAAAGTATAAACTAAATGCACCGCAATAGATCGTTTCTTAAATTTAATTTTTTATACTTCTTTTTTCGTGGAAACACCAAATTAAGGTTGGATTCAATTACGAATGAATTTTTAATTGGATGATACTCCATCGAATTCAATTCTTTTATAAAATTAGTACTAGATCAATATTAATTTTAATTTTTTAATATATTAAAAATGATAAAAACAACAAAAAAAAAGTGGGTGGAAAGTTTTTTTATTTTAAAGAGAGTGCGTAAAAAGTAAATCTCACCATGTGTAATACTAATGCATGAAGGAAGTAAATGCAAGTAGGCTTTGACTATAGGCTTACTCTCGTGAAGCTGCTGTGATGAGAATTATAAAAAGGAGCAGAGCTGGATATCATTGAAAAGTAGAGAGCACGTGTCACATAGGGGGCAATTTAAAATAAGAAAATGGGAAACAATCCTGGGTTAAACATCTCACTTTATATAAAAAGCACGAAGGGCCTTATTTTTTTAAATTACTATTATACCTTTAAATTATTAAAAAATTTAAAAGTATAATAGACTTTTAAATAATAATTTAGTAAATATATTTTAATTAATTAAGTTATTCAATTAATTAACCTACCTATTAAGTTATTTGTTGATTTTGTCTCTGATTTTTAAAGTTGCTGCTGCATATAATCGAAAGTCGGCCCCTACGAGTGGAGAGGTGAGAAGCCACACAAATACAAACCTGGCATTGTTGCTCTTCGGTATGAATATATTTAATTAATTAAAAAATTAATCTTCTTAATTACTGTTTAATCATGCAACTTAACCTTAAGGTTAATTCCAGTACTGATGATCACAACAATGATCAATCTAATTTTGATATATTTCTTAATCTAGATGTACTGTATGTTTGTTTATTGATCATTGACCATAAAATTACTATCAATTGGTTTTTTTATTTACATTAATTAATTCCTCGATCATAAACCAAGATATATTTAACTTCTCCATTATATTTCTTAATGGTAATTAAATTTGGTATTGCTTAATTTTTAATTTGTCTCCATAACTAGCCTAACCTAATTAGCATATAGTCATATACAACGTTTTGTTCAATTTATTTTTAAAAGACAGAGCATGCGCAACTCCTTGAGGGAATCCATGTTCGGGTTAATTTTTATGAATTAATTTTGCATATCCGGATTGATTTTAAGGTTTTTTCCCCTATTCAAAACATATACAATTTTCTAGAGAAATCCATATATATGATACTCAATTGAGCCAAAATTGGGAATATAAACTTAACAATTTTATGTCCTAATTATTTTGTATACTCTTTCAATGGTACGTTAGTTTTTTTTTAAAGATATAAGGAGTAACGAATATCATAAACAGAAATGAAAAGTAAATAGCAATTTAAGTGAGACAATTAGAAAAGAAGACCCTGAGTTATTTCGTTACTTACGGCTCTGAATGTTGTACATGGATATCCAAGTTCTTATTTGCGAGAATTTGGAAGAAAGAACGAAATAACGAAATAACTCAAAGAGGTTGTGGGAGATCAATATATGTAATGTACTGGTGGAGCTACAATGTGAGAAATATCCTTAAAAGTATAGAAGTAAAAAACATTCACAATGAGTAAAATATAAGTTAATATATTTTTAAATGTAAATTATTTGTTACATATAAAAATGTAAATTATTTTAAGTATTATTATATTATTTTAAAAATAATATTCTTTATTCGAGTTAATATTTTATTTATTTATTTTATTATTTAATTTAGTAAAGGGATTGATTTTAAGAGAGTTAAAGAAACATAAACTAGATAAAAGTAAAAAATAAATGATAATATTTATACTTTTTCTAACATAAATTATATGGTAAAATAAAGAACAATATGTTTGAGAATAATTGAGAAGTTTATTTACAAGTATTGACAATATTATCCATATATTATCAAAATAATTTACATTAATTTTATTTTTATGAAAAAAATATTATATATTGTACATCAAATATTTTCTACATGGGTTTATAGTATTTATTTTATTTTAATTATTTAACTATAATTTGAAGGCAGTACATGGTTTATTTTTTCAGAAAAAATTATTTTTAAAGTTAAGAAAATCATAAAACAACTATAAGTGACAAATAAAAAGAGAATTTATAAGTTTTCCTAAAATTAATTCAGTGATAAAATTTGATTAATGAGTTTGAATAATATAAAAGGATTAAGTTAGATAATTAAAAAGAGATACTAAAAATTAATATTTTATAATCTAATCATCAAATAGTTATGGTTATACATTTTCCTCCAATATTTATAAATTTTTTTCAACTTTTTACCATTTATTTTTATTTTTTAACCACTTATAATGTTTATATTAAAACGTTTTAGGTTATTATAGGGTTTCTAATGTAAGTCTTAAAACTATAGTGTCCGAAGTGAAAAAAAATTGAAACTATAAAAAAAATTATGTAGTTTACCCTAAAATATGTGTTAGGTCAAGTAATAAGATATTTTAAAAAAAAAATTGGTTATATTATTAGTTATCATTATAATATCATGGTTCGAATCATCGAACACATGATCTATGTCATCAAGATAACATGCGATAGGTACATAAAATATACTAAATAAATATTTATTGTAAACTTAAAGTCGTTAGAACGTTAAAGCTAAATTAACTTTGAGATAAGATATTGTTACAATGAGTAACCTTTTGAATCTTTAATTTAAAAGACACAAGTCCAAATTCCACTTCTCCCTATAAAAAAAATGTGAAACTCAATATGCATGAGTCATATATAAAAAAAAAATAGATTAATAGGTAGTTACTAATTTATAAGTTATCATTATACCTAAAATAATTAAATAAATATTTATCGTAAACTTAAAGTCTTTAAAATCTTAAAGTTAAATTACTTTTTCAATTAATAACAAATGGATGAGAGTAAATTTGTGTAACCTAATAGACTGCTGTAAAAGTACACAGAAGATCTCACTCATGGATTCTTAATGCGAGTGATGAATGTCGATGAAGTTGATATAATTAAGAAAATTAAATAAGAAATCATGTTCTAAGCCATAAGTTATAGCAAAAAAAAATGTCAAAAGTTATGGATAAGATGAGATACATAAATATCCTAACGTTATTATCATCCTAATCTAATAAAAAATATTTTAAAATTAGAATAGTTTATTTATTTATAATAGTAATAATAGTTTCATGACTAATAACTATTACTACTATTATTATTCTAATCCAACGTATTAAGAAAATATATTTTTTCTTTCAAAAGATAATAAAATATGATATTATTACGGAAAGAAGAAAATAATAAAGGACAAATACAGTATCAAAATTCTCCCTTTTATTAAATTATAATCACAATTAATTTTAGACTATTTATTAATTATTATTATTGTTATTGTTATTTTCTATTTCATGCATTGCCATTGTTAGAATAAGAATTAGGAAGAAAGAAATATGAGAGAGAGAGAAAAAAAAGTGCAAACTGATAATTCTTTTAGTTAAAAATAAAAAATCTATAAAATAAATAAGAAATTATCTTGCCACAATAAACTATATTTTCAATAATAATAATAAAAAAATTATGAAATCCTTTTTATAACGTATTATTCTTAAAATATATATATACACAAATATTAAATTAAGTTTGATTTTGTAAATTTTGTAATGATAAGGAATTATTTTTCCTTAGCTAATTTCATGATTTTTTTCCATATATAAATATGAAGAAAAATAGTTTGTACATTTACTTAAATCTTAATTTTTAAATGGGTAGAAAATCAAGAGTGAAAATTATAGAAAATCAGAAATCAGTAATTAACAGAGATGGTTTTCCTCTCTTTTTTTGGTTTGGTTTGGTTTTTACCTTTGGAGTTTTTAGAATAGTGGAAAGAACACACATATATTGAGCATGAATCAATACATACAATGAAATTCTATTATATACAAGTTTACATATGTATTTATACTCTAACCATTTATTAATCGAGAGGTCGAATTTAGATGAGCACGTATTTCTTAGCTATCTAATATCTCCTCGTTTTAGATAAAAAATTGTAGGCGTGATCCTTGTAAATAAAATCCATTATCCCTTCGTTTAAGATAAGAAATATTTTTACCCATTGAATTAGTGCGAGCAAGAATAATCATGGCATAATGAACTCGGGAATAAATGTGGTTGAAAGGAAATAAATTGAGATTCATTGCCTCTCTTTTTCTAAAATTAGGTCCTTAAAGTGAAGGGTTTAAATCTTAACTGTACGTGGTCCTATTCCTAGCCATGTTCAATATAATGTAGTAGTTGGTTAAAATGCATAGGGGTAATGGCATTTCTACTGCATTTTTTTAAGGTCAAATTTTGGATAGGACTAGGGTGGCAAAAATCTACCCATATCCAATGGGTATCCATACCCAACTAATTTAAGTAGGTATGGGTGTTAAATAGGTAGTGTAATTTTTAAATGGGTAGAAATGGGTAATATACTCATTTAAATTAAAATATGTGGGTTTTATTGGGTTGGGTAATGGGTACCCAATGGGTACCAATTAAACCAAAACCAACTTTATCCCTCCCCTTCTCCTCTCTCTCTCATCTTTTTTATTTTTTATTTTTAAATAAATTCAATTTTCTTAATTTATATAATGAACAAAATAAATTAAAAACTATAACAACGTAACCTCTATCTCGAGATAAGTAATTCTATATCCACTTTTTTTATTTTTTTTTTAGTTTTTAAAAATGGGTTTTATACTAAATGTAGTACTTTAATTAATTTGAAAAAAAAGAATACTTTCCTTTCCTTGCAGCATCTTAGTCACGTGCATGCATATAATTATGGCCATACTTATATATTAATCTATGTAACAGGTGTTTAATGTAAGTGGTTCAATATTTATTTTAAAATTAATATAAATTTACCACATGTCATTTTAAATTAATAACTAGGATAAATAATTTATAAATTAATAACTAGGAGTACTATGTTAATTTAATCAGTCAATTTATTTATACAATAAAAATAAAATAATTAAATTTTATTTTTATTATTATTCAATATTTATTCTATTTATTATATATATATAATTTTAAATTATTTATTTCAGTAAAATAAAATTTGAACCTAAACGATAAAACTCGAGCCTAAACAGTTAAACCCGAGCCTAAATAATAAAACCCGAGCCTAAATGGTCAAACCCGAGTCTAAACGATCAAATCCGAACCTAAACGGTCAAACCCGAGTCTAAACGATCAAACCCGAACCTAAATGGTCAAACATAGTATTTTTAATCTTACTTAATAAAAAATTATATTTATTGAGTGAGTATGATTTAAATGGGTGTAAATGGGTATAAATGAGTGGGTATGATTAAATGAGTATAAATAGGTATGGGTACCCATTTAAAAAATTATATGGGTAATAAATGGGTATAATACCCATACCTACCCATACTCACCCATACCCACCCATTTGCCACCCCTACCCAACAGCAACGATGGCCAACATGATCAATTAGCAGCTCTCGTATCTCAATCTCATCCAATATTTGCCTGCATGTATATGATTTTGTTTAAACAAGCACACAAACACTGTCGAGAAAATCATGATATACATCATACAATTAACATGGATTCAAATCTCAACCCGCATAATTGATCCAATGCTGTGCCTTTTTATAAGATGGGCTTGCCCAGTTATGAAGCAAAGGTTAAAATATCCAAACAAAGGACGAATTAACAAAAAGGTAATGAAATAAGAGCACATTTCAGTGAAATAATGCTTCACCAAGGGAACATGAAACTAGCTGAAATCAAACAAAAGCAACGAGCTTGTGGCTCCTGCCACATTAGGCAGAAAACTTTACTGCGCTGCAAGCCAAAAACAAACCTTAACTGGGAGCATCATCGTCCACCTTTGCAACTAAGCTAAGACCTGAACCCCTTAAATTCAAGAAGGTTCTAACAAAGAAAAAAAAACCCATCCCACCACTAAATAAACCCAAATAAACAGCACCCATCCATCATTCCATAAACCATAGAATCAAACCGAATCGAATGCACACTTCACAACAAAATCAAGTCTAATTTTGCCATTCTCACCTCTGAAATTCATTGGAGGATCCGCCATATTCTCCTCCATATCCACCCTGATAAATAATTTCAAAACAATTTACTATTTTACTATGGATATCAAAACAAGTGTTGGAAAAATCTGCGCGAAAGTGAAAAATCGTGATGCAATAAAACGTTGTCTTAAAAAAAATTATTTCCCACACTATAACTGTTAGCCCAAGGGCAACTTACTCTTGTTTTGATGATTTTAGACACACAAACTAATTAGTATTACTAATGCAATTTAAAGTTAAAGTGTGTGTAGTTTGTGATCAAGCAAATAAGAAAAGAAGCAACAAATCAAGATATCACAAGCTAGAAGATCAAGTGTACATTAGAACTCTAATCATGTAAGTATGATTCAATTTAACACTTGATTAATGTTCATGAATACCTCAAGAGTTTTTGAGTCAAAAAGGTTTTTAGCGAAAATGTATTTCGGAAAGGTTTTTTTCATTTTCGTCAGGCTTAAAACGCCATAGCGTTTGTGAAAACGCTATAGCGTTTTGCCTCTGAAGTTACGAAATAACTTCAGTAGCAAAACGCTTTAGCGTTATTCAAAACGCCATAGCGTTTTGCCCAACGGCTAGTTTCTCAACAGTCATTTTGTCCACTAAAAACGGCTCCTTTTGACTCCATACTCTCTTGTCTGATCATCCATCCATCAAAGAGTATTTATACTCATCCTAGATGAGTTAGACAAGTAGGAGAACAAGTAGAACAACAAGAAAGCTCTCATACACAAATCATCATTTACAAACTCCCAAAATCTGAAATTCTCTTACACAAGCTATCTTCAAAGATTTCATTCTTCACTTGTGTCATTTTGTGAGTTCTTTCAAAGCTTTCTTCTTGAGGTAAATTGTTCATTTATTGGTGTTGAATTTATTCATACAAGTATTCATTTTGTACACCAATTGTTTGTTGCATAATTTATACAAAATTATTGTTAAGGTTTGAAAAGTGTACCTAACACTTTTGGGTTAAGGGTAGTGTTCTCATCCCATTGAAAGAGAACTTAGGTTTGTGGTTGAGCCCTTGAAAAACCATAGGTTATAGTTGTGCCTTGAAAAACTATAGGTTGTAGTTTAGCCCGTGAAAAACTACTTGTAAGGTTGTTGGTGAGCCCCGGAAAACCAATTGTAAGGTTGTGAGCTGAACCCGTAAAAGCTCAAGTGAATAGCAAAGGTTTGCATTCGAAAATCCTAAGAGGAGGACTCTTAGGTAGTGGAGTACAATTCGGTTGTGAATTGGAACCACTATACATCTTGTGTTTGCTATTCTCTCTTCTCTTGTGTGCAGAATTTTTGAAGTGTCTATTCACCCCACCCCCCCCATCTAGGCCTATTATTGTTTATCAATTGGTAGCGGAGCAAGGTCACTTGGAATAGGGTCTAACAACCTCAAGTGAAAGATTCAAATGGATAGAGGAGGAATTTCCAGCACTCAAGATAAAGGAGCATTCAATCATCCACCTTACCTTGATGGCAACAATTATCTTCATTGGAAGATCAAGATGAAGACCTTCCTTACTTCCCTCAATTGTGAGATGTGGGATTGTGTTGAGAAGGGTTTTGTGGCTCCAACTGAACCAGCCGGAACGGATGGATCTCTTAGAATTCTTGATTTTGAGAGGTGGACCAATGCTCAAAAGACAAGGAAAACCATGGAAGCTAAAGCCATGTATGCTCTTCAAGTCTCAATTTCTTTTGGTGAGTTCAATCGCATCTGCTCTTGCAAAACAGCAAAACATATTTGGGAAACTTTGGAGATGGCGCACGAGGGTACAACTCAAGTTCGTGATCTCCGTTTGGATCAACTCAAAACTGAATATGAGCTATTCAAGATGATGCAAGGAGAGTCTATCTATGATCTTAGCACAAGATTGCAGAATTTATGTAGTGCCATGGATAACCTCGGATTGACTCAAAGTGATTCGGAGATGGTGAGGAAACTCTTAAGCATTCTACCAAGCAAGTGGGTAGCAATCAAGACCACCATCAAGCAAAAGGAAGTGAAGCCTTCTTACACTCAACTTGTGAGTTCACTCACCGCTTTTGAGCATGAGTTGGGCTTATATAATTTAGAAGAGGCAAATACTAAGGAAAAGAAAAGCATTGCCCTCACAAGCAAGTTGACTGAAGAAGATGATGAGTCTCTTGCTCTCTTCACAAGAAGACTCCATAATCATTGGAAATCAAATTCCAAGAAGAATAAAGTTCGAGGTGAGTCTTCTAACCATTCTAAATTCAATTCTAATGCTGATGTTGTGTGCTTTGAGTGTGACAAACCAGGACATATTAAGAGTGAATGTCCTAGACTTGAAAAGAAAAAGAGATATGAGAAACACAGCTCAAAGAACAAGAAGGATGGGAAGAAACATCATAGGAGAGCATTCAAAGCTACCTCCACATGGAGTGATGAGGATGAAACTTCAAGTAGTGATTCTTTGGAGTCCTCATCCGGAGATGAAGCAGCAAACTTGTGCCTTATGGCTCAAAGTGATGATGAGGTAAGCTCTTGCAATTCTTCCATTGATGAACGTGACTATGATGAATTGCATGAACTCTTTAATGAATTAGCTGAACGCTTTGATGTTTCTATTAAGAAAAATGCTAAATTTGTTAAAGAGTTAGAAATCCTTAGAAAGGATATTAGTGAACTAGAAGAGCTTAACAAAAATTTGACCAATGAAAATAAATTGCTTGATATTGCTTGTGGTAAGCTCAAAGAGGAAAATGGCAAATGTGAGCTTTGTAAGAATTCTTCTAAAGAAATCTTATTTTTAGAAGAAAAGGTTAAAACTCTTGAGAACACATTAGCCAAGTATATGAAGAGTAGTCATAGCCATCATAAATGCATAGATGAGCAAAAGAGAATTGGTAATATGCATGGCATTGGTTTTAACTCCTCCACTAGCATGAACAAGGGTAAAAATGTTTTTGTTAAAGCTAATTCTTCAAATGATCATGCTAGTTCATCTAGAACTCAAAACAAATTTTCACATGCCAAGCCTATATATAAATGTAGCTATTGCAAGAAATTTGGTCACTTATCCTATTTTTGCTACATTCGTAAAGGATTTGTTAGTTGGAAATAAATTTGGGTACCAAAGGGTACACATGCATATGAGGAAGGACCCAAACATGTTTGGGTTCCTAGAACTAACTAATTTGTCTTTGTAGGAATGCCGGAAACCCAATGAAGGAAAATGGTATTTGGATAGCGGGTGTTCACGGCATATGACGGGTGACAAGTCAAAATTCACCCATTTGGAGAAGAAAGACAAAGGAGGTGTAACTTTTGGCGATAACAAAAAATGCAAGGTTTTGGGCATCGGTAAAGTTGGTCATTCTCCTTCTATTGAAAATGTGTTGTTTGTACAAGGTTTAAAATTCAACCTCTTGAGCATAAGTCAATTATGTGATAGAGATTTATATGTTATTTTCTATTCTACACATTGTGAAGTTAGAAATGTACACACACAAGCACTTGTTTTTATTGGTAATAGAGTTAGAAATATTTACATGATTGATTTGAATGATATTTCTAACAATGATCATACATGTTTAAGTGCTTTAGTAGATAATTCTTCAATATGGCATAGGAGACTTGTTCATGTAGGAATGGATCATATTGCGAAGCTATCTAGGAAGGAGCTTGTACGAGGACTACCTACTTTGAAGTATGAGATGGAAGGCTTGTGTGATGCGTGCCAATATGGAAAGCAAATCAAAAGCTCATTCAAGTCCATCAAATCCGTGTCTACTTCTAGGCCACTTGAACTTCTTCACCTTGACCTTTTTGGACCAATAAGGACAGCTAGCTTGGGTGGTAAGAAGTATTGTTTTGTAATTGTGGATGACTATTCTAGATTTACATGGGTTTTATTTTTGTCTCATAAACATGATGCATGTGATAACTTCAAAAGACTTTGCTATAAAATTCAAAATGAAAAAGGTTTCAAAATTTCCAAAATTAGAAGTGATCATGGTGGAGAATTTGAAAATGGTATATTTCAAGAGTTTTGCAATGAAAATGGTATTAATCATAATTTTTCATGTCCTCGCACTCCTCAACAAAATGGGGTAGTTGAGAGGAAAAATAGGTCATTGCAAGAAGCGGCCAGGACTTTTTTGAATGAACATAATTTGCCAAAATATTTTTGGGCCGAAGCCGTTAGTACCGCATGCTATGTTTTAAATCGTGTTTTAATTCGTCCTCTTTTAAACAAGACTTGTTACGAATTATGGTATGATAGAAAACCCACCATTGGTCATCTTAAAGTCTTTGGGTGTAAATGTTTTATTTTGATTATCAAAGACAATTTGGGAAAATTTGATGCGAAGTCGGATGAAGGTATTTTCCTTGGATACTCTACTTCTAGCAAAGCTTATAGAGTGTATAATAAAAGAACTCTAGTTGTAGAAGAATCCATGCACATTGCATTTGATGAGACTAATCCTTTTGAAAGTGTGCAAAAGACAGCTAGTGTTGATGATGTTGATATTTTTGGAAGCCTTCAAGAGTATCCTCCTATGGAGATTCTTGATGATTCAAAGGACAACACACCTTCTCTAGAAAATCCAAAAATTCAAGAGGAGAAGGAAACAGTAGAAGAGGTCCTTGATGATGCAAATGTTGAAGCAAATCAAAGTAATCAAGGCCCCTCCAATTCAAAACCTTGGAAGATTATGAATGCCCATCCACAAGAACAAATTATAGGTAATCGCCAAGGTAGAGTCACTCGTTCATCTCTTAGACATTTAAATGATCATCATGCTTTTGTCTCTCAATTTGAACCTAAGAAATTTGATGATGCCTCTCATGATGAATATTGGTTGATTGCCATGCAAGAGGAACTAAATCAATTTGAGAGAAATCGTGTTTGGAATTTAGTCCCTAGGCCTAGCAACCACACTATTATTGGAACCAAGTGGGTTTTTAGAAACAAACTTGATGAATCGGGAAATGTTATAAGGAACAAAGCTAGATTGGTAGCCCAAGGGTATAACCAACAAGAAGGCATTGATTTTGATGAAACATTTGCCCCGGTTGCTAGACTTGAAGCCATTCGCATGTTGTTAGCATTTGCATGTTTTAAAAATATAAGTTTATATCAAATGGATGTTAAAAGTGCATTTTTGAATGGTTACATCATGGAAGAAGTATATGTTAAGCAACCTCCCGGTTTTGAAGATCATAAATTTCCAAACCATGTTTTTAAATTGGAAAAGGCTTTATATGGTCTTAAACAAGCTCCAAGAGCTTGGTATGATCGTTTAAGCCAATTTTTATTGAAAAATGGTTTTAAGATGGGAAAGATTGATTCTACACTCTTTACTAAACATGATGGTAAGCATATGTTGATTGTGCAAATTTATGTTGATGACATTATCTTTGGTGCCACTAACGATTCTTTGTGCAAGGAGTTTGAAAAATGTATGCATAGTGAGTTCGAAATGAGCATGATGGGAGAATTGACATTTTTTCTTGGACTCCAAATTCGACAAACCAAAGAGGGTATTTTCATCAATCAAGCAAAATATATCAAGGATCTCCTCAACAAATATGGATACAAAGATGTCAAGGAGAGTCCTATTCCCCTCAGTCCAACCGTCAACCTCGACAAAGATGAAGATGGTAAAGATATAGATATTACTCTATATCGAGGTATGATTGGAAGTCTCTTATATTTAACGGCAAGTAGACCGGATATAATGTTTAGTGTTTGTCTATTTGCTCGTTTTCAATCTTGTCCTAAAGAGTCTCACTTGATTGCTTTGAAAAGAATTTTCAAATATTTGAAAGGTACATCTAAATTAGGTCTTTGGTATCCCAAAGGGTCTAGCATTGATTTAATTGGTTATACCGATTCAGATTTTGCCGGTTCTAAAACCGATAGGAAGAGCACAAGTGGTACATGTCAATTTTTAGGACAAGCTATGGTTTCTTGGTCAAGTAAGAAACAAAATTCGGTAGCTATTTCCACTACGGAAGCTGAATATATTGCTGCCGGATCTTGTGTATCTCAAATTTTATGGATGAAACAAACCTTAGAAGATTTTGATCTTAAGTTTTGTAAAATTCCTGTGTTTTGTGATAATCTAAGTGCTATCCAATTGACCAAGAATCCTATTTGCCACTCACGAACTAAGCACATTGATATAAAACATCATTTTATTCGTGATCATTTGGCTAAAAGAGATATTATGCTTGAATTTGTTGGTACTAACAATCAACTTGCAGATATTTTTACCAAAGCTCTGGCCAAAGAACGTTTTGTGGAGCTTAGACATGAAATCGGTATTTGCAATCCATTTGAGTAAGCTTTCGGTTATCATCTCTCTATTTCAATTTTTGATTGGATAATCGTTTTTTGGTGAGTTGCATTTGATCTTTGCTTGCTCCTTTATTACTCCTTGTATAATCTAGTTGGCCTTCTTTGATTTATTTAACCTTTTTGCTAATGACAAAGGGGGAGAATAAGTTGAGGGGGAGAATATGTTTAAGGGGAAATGTAAGTTTAAGGGGGAGCAAAACTTGAAAATCTTTTGCCATGCTCTATTTGTACTAATGCATTTTATTGGTAGCTCTTTGTGCACTAATGTTTTATGTAGGGGGAGCATTCCTTTGGCAAAGATAGGAGATGTAAGTTTTCTCCATTTTGACTTCAACTTCAATTGCTAGCTCAATTATGTTTTATAATTAGCTTGTGGTTGTCATCATCAAAAAGGGGGAGATTGTTAGCCCAAGGGCAACTTACTCTTGTTTTGATGATTTTAGACACACAAACTAATTAGTATTACTAATGCAATTTAAAGTTAAAGTGTGTGTAGTTTGTGATCAAGCAAATAAGAAAAGAAGCAACAAATCAAGATATCACAAGCTAGAAGATCAAGTGTACATTAGAACTCTAATCATGTAAGTATGATTCAATTTAACACTTGATTAATGTTCATGAATACCTCAAGAGTTTTTGAGTCAAAAAGGTTTTTAGCGAAAATGTATTTCGGAAAGGTTTTTTTCATTTTCGTCAGGCTTAAAACGCCATAGCGTTTGTGAAAACGCTATAGCGTTTTGCCTCTGAAGTTACGAAATAACTTCAGTAGCAAAACGCTATAGCGTTATTCAAAACGCTATAGCGTTATTCAAAACGCCATAGCGTTTTGCCCAACGGCTAGTTTCTCAACAGTCATTTTGTCCACTAAAAACGGCTCCTTTTGACTCCATACTCTCTTGTCTGATCATCCATCCATCAAAGAGTATTTATACTCATCCTAGATGAGTTAGACAAGTAGGAGAACAAGTAGAACAACAAGAAAGCTCTCATACACAAATCATCATTTACAAACTCCCAAAATCTGAAATTCTCTTACACAAGCTATCTTTAAAGATTTCATTCTTCACTTGTGTCATTTTGTTAGTTCTTTCAAAGCTTTCTTCTTGAGGTAAATTGTTCATTTATTGGTGTTGAATTTATTCATACAAGTATTCATTTTGTACACCAATTGTTTGTTGCATAATTTATACAAAATTATTGTTAAGGTTTGAAAAGTGTACCTAACACTTTTGGGTTAAGGGTAGTGTTCTCATCCCATTGAAAGAGAACTTAGGTTTGTGGTTGAGCCCTTGAAAAACCATAGGTTATAGTTGTGCCTTGAAAAACTATAGGTTGTAGTTTAGCCCGTGAAAAACTACTTGTAAGGTTGTTGGTGAGCCCCGGAAAACCAATTGTAAGGTTGTGAGCTGAACCCGTAAAAGCTCAAGTGAATAGCAAAGGTTTGCATTCGAAAATCCTAAGAGGAGGACTCTTAGGTAGTGGAGTACAATTCGGTTGTGAATTGGAACCACTATACATCTTGTGTTTGCTATTCTCTCTTCTCTTGTGTGCAGAATTTTTGAAGTGCCTATTCACCCCCCCCCTCTAGGCCTATTATTGTTTATCAATAACGATCTCTTCTAACTGCGATAGTTAGGTATCAGAACAACAACAATAAAATTAATAGTAATCCAGAAGTAGAACGATCACATTTGTGTATGAAAGTATCTCTTTGGTAAAATGACTACACATATTTATAGATTCAGAGATATAAAGTGATATTACCTTTTGGTCTCTAGGGTCTTATCTTAAATTTAAATGTTTATTTTGAATTTGAATGAGTCAAATTCAGTTTGTAACCGATCCTTAAGAACTAAAATGTAAAACCTTTGTAATATCACATTTTTACAACAATCCCCCACACATTACAAAAGTTCAAGGTAAGAACTTTCGGGTTAATATATAGAGTATAACTTTTCGAATCTAGTGTCTTTTGAACTATGAACCAAACCTAGATAAAATTTATCCTTACAGAGATAATGGTGAAGTTTAAAACTTCTACGAACCATTAACTCTTTTTTAAGGTAGGGAATTTATTTATCATGTTCTACGCCCACACTTCTTGCTGTTAACGCGATTGTGCGTGTTTTGGCCATGCACAAATGTTAATGAATGTTTTAAAGATTATGCCACAATCTCATAAAAGCGACCCCACTCCACATTCATATAGGTGATTTCATCAAGTGTACCCGCAATCAATACACCACCTATAAGATATATAAAATCATTAAGAGTTCAAAAACTTATCCTCTCAATCAATGCAGTCTAACACTTCTCACACCATAGAAGGGACAATCAATTTCGTGTGAGCAGAATTAACAAGTGACTTGTTATTACCCATATGAACTTTCTTCATGGGATCTCCAATCACAAAGGTTGAGTTTCTTAATATAACTTTAAGTCTCATTCCCCTTGATGTTTAGTCAGAGAATCAACCAAATACACTTCTGACATCTCATAGTTAACGAAAATAATATCATCGTTTAACAATAGCTTAACCACATATGCAAACCTTAGCTTGACGATCACAATGTATTGGTACATAGGTGTTACACCCAATAAAATTCCTATATGTTGTAGAATTTCATCCAAAAAATTATTAACATCACTAGTGACTCATCAAATTGCATTACTAGTGGATTTTACCTCATTTGAATGTAAAATTCAATTATCATCATTTTATTATCTAATACAGTGGAAACTCAAATTATATATGATATCACAATTCATGGTACCCCTCAAGTATGTCATTAAAAAGTAATGAAAATTTTTATATTAAAATGTTTAATCCTTGAGAAATTTATCAACACAAAGTTCTTGAATGCTATCACATCTTTTATCATTTATTTATTTATTTTTCTCCCATTATCACACTTATTGTGATATCGTTGCTGTCACAAACTCACAAAAATATTAGTATACTTCATGGCATTTAAAATATATATATATAAAAAAAAAATTATAATATTGGGACCTTCACATTTGCGAATATTATTCTACTTGTTTATGTTTAAAAATTAATTCTACAAACTAAATATATTTGGCACTTCCTTAGTTCCACATAATTCTACAAAAATTAAGAGTGAGAGTAAATACCTCTTTGTGTGTTCACATATATTCTATCATATATAATGATAATGTATCTCCTCAAGGAGTTATTCTCTCTTTAAATTATAAAAGTAATTCTCAATTTTTTTTCATAAACAATAACAATAGTATTACTCATAATGAGATAAAAAATTTAATACATTCGTACCTCCTGTAGTATCAAATATAATCAAATTACCCATTTAATTTGATTGCAAATTTTCTGATAGTTGAAATATATACTTTATATATTTGCCTCCATAAATAAGTTTTTAAAGACTTTGTACCCGCACTATTATTAAAAAAATACCCTCCACAATATTGGTATCATCAGGAGAGAAAAATTGTTAATTAATAAAATATTGAGCAATATCAAGACAACACCAACAGCTCAAGCTCTTAACACATTAGCTGAATTACGTCATCATGTAATTAAAATTTATGTGAAATTAACTTGTTAAACAAATACTCTCGTAAAATTGTAATTGACCACATACCATATATCACAACTGATCATATCGCTTACATCCATAAACCATTTCTTAATAATTATAATTTTTTTGTTTAGCCGTCATGACTTTCTTTATGGTAAAATCTTAATTTTCATTTTCAAAGGCCATAAAAAAAACTCATCAGGAAATTCAAATTTAAATAATTAATATATTTATTAATTATTTTGACATGACCGAAATGATAAAATTAGATAGAATACATATCTTGAGTTTGCATAATTATTGCATAATTTAATTCATAATCCACCTTAATTCTCTTGCTCAATCGAGTGCACCTATTATGGTTAGGTCGTCACAACACCTTCATAGAAGTTAGCTATATCCAATTGTATGTCAATCTTCAATACAAATTTTCTTCTTAAGTAAACGGAAATATATTCTTCTTTTTCTTTTGTTTCCTTTTCTCACGTATCGTTACTTAGAAAATATAAGAATAAATTTCTTTTTGGAATACAAAGTATTTAATTAATAACGTGAGAAAATTTAATAATTGAAACTCAAAAATAGACACTTGAGATTTTTCTACCCTTCACCAAAAGTCTCAAATAGTTGTAGAGTCACTTTTTACGATCTTAATATTATTCGAATAAAATTAATCTTAGTAAAAAAAAAAATAATAATTTCTATTTTATGTATATTTTTTTGGTTTTTATTCTTTTTCTCTCAAGAAAAAACAATAACCGACAGTGACACACAACTAAGTAAAGTACCAAATATCATGCGTGTGTTGCTTGCCAAACAAAGTTTAAGTATTGTTTAGTTTGCGGAATTAAAAGAAAAAGTGACTCGAGAAAATAATATTCATAATTTTATTGTGTTTGGTTGACGCATAGGAATTCAACTTTTCTTGATCCCTCTACTTTCCTTAATGAAGGAAAGATTGTATTTAATAAAATTATTTGTATATCCTTATAACTACTTTTTTTAAACTACATATCTTAATTATGCACATTTTAATCAATAAAAAGAGTTATTACTTATGCAACTTATTGTCTTATTCTTTGTTTAAAAAAATGTTCTTATTTAATTATATTCATTTTTAAAATTTATTTTAATTATTAATGTATCCAGACTAATAAAAAATTAATATGATTATTTTGTGCTATTTTATAATAGGTTAAATAATGTGATATGTTTTATTAGTAATTATTTAAAAGAGTAATTTGACATTGAGTACTAAGTAATAAGAGAATAAAAGAGACTTTTTACTAAAAAAACAATCTATCATCTTCAACCATACTAATATTTCGAAGTTATTATCTTTCACACTTATATTAGATAATCTTAACTAAATTTTATAAATATATTTGAATCAAATTGAATTATAATCCTTTCTAATGCTTCGACTTTTTTAGAACAGGTCTGAGTCAAATAGCAATAATTCGAAGGATTTCTTTTTACATTACACTATTTTGAAACCCAAGGACTCAATTGTATGGATATGTAAAATACAGGATTTCCAATCCTAGCAAATAAATAATAATTATTTAAAAATAAAATAGTATTTTTTTTACTTTCTCTTAGGATTCTCGGGTAAAAACAAATACAAAAATATTACTTTCCCAAAAACTTAAATATCATCTAAACACAGTAACCTAACTTTCCCATGAATCACTCTTCCAGAGAAATGATTCAATGGGGAAAATAAAATTCTGTCAACCAAACAATACCTTAAGCCTGTTTGTTTTGGGACAATAAACTATCAGGGGAAAACATTTTCCGTATAATTTGTTTTCCTGAAAAGTAGATTATTTTCTATTGTTTGGCTGTTTTGTTGGAAAATATTTTCTGATATTTAGATGTAGTGAAAATTGATTTTGTGAGAAGTTATTTTCCTCTGTTTTGTAGCAAATTATTTTTTGGTAATTTAGTAGATGAAAAATTTATGCACATTTTATACAAATAGTTAGAACGGGCATATTTATATATATGATAATATAAATAATTTAATTTTTTGATTATTTTAAAATAGTAAGTCAATTAGTGATTATAAAAATGATAATGAATCTTTTATTAACTAATTCAAAAGATGTATTTACATATTTTTCAATATCACTGAAATCACCGAAATCACCAAAATCACCCGATCACCCACACAACACATAAAGGTATTCACATGCATCCAAATAAACAATATAAGAAACATAATAAACAGTTTTTTTTTTTTGGGTTTGAAATACTTAAAAATTTAAATTCTGGTTTTTCTTTTATTTGGGCCTTAGGACTGGGCCATCAAACTCTACAATGCTTAAAACAGGTTAATCATCTAGCCCACCAGAATAGTCTAGCGCAAGCATCAGATAGACACTATATAAACCTTATTATCAGTTCCGTCTGCTTCCTAGAGCTGCTCCTAGGGTTTCCGCCACCAGTAAAGAGAACGAGCTAAGCTTCAAGTCTGCAACAATGGTGAAGGGACGCCAGGGAGAACGTGTCAGGTGCGAAATCGCCTCTTCTAAACCATTTTATGTCATTTTTCACGTTTTGTACTCTTAGAATCTAATCACTGCTTATTTTTCTCATTTTTTATTCTACAGACTCTACGTGCGAGGCACTGTTCTTGGATACAAGAGGTATAATGCGAGCTATTCTATCCTATTTCCTTTGATCTTACTGGAAAGTAGTTGTTTGTTTGTTATTTTGAATTGATTTGGTTATTGTGGTTTTTGTGGGATGTGGATTTTAGGTCGAAGTCGAACCAGTATCCAACCACTTCCTTGATTCAGATTGAAGGCGTGAACACTAAAGAGGATGTGGCTTGGTACCAGGGCAAACGTTTGGCGTATATCTACAAGGCTAAGGTGAAGAAGGATGATACTCACTATCGTTGCATTTGGGGAAAAGTCATTAGGCCACATGGTAACAGTGGTGTTGTCCGCGCTCAGTTCAAGTCTAACCTTCCTCCAAAATCCATGGTAAATGGGACATTCAGTGCTAATTTTGCTCCTCATTTTGGTATTTCTTATTTGATGAAAAACAGAAATTTATTTATTTGTTAATTCTTTTTTAACAGGGTGCTCGTGTTAGAGTCATGATGTTCCCCAGCAACATATGAGGTATATTGCAATCTAAGCTTGGTTTGAATGCGTTGAGGGTCTGTTTTTGTTTGTTTGTCTTTGATGCTTTTTGTGCAATGAACCAAGTATTGTCTGGTTTCTATGTGAATTTGTGTCTGGATACAACGCTTTAGGCTGTTGAAGATAACATGCTCTTCTTTGTTGTTATAGAATAGAACCTTAGTTTAAATTGTCTAATGTCCAATGCTTTCTTATGTGATGAGCATCACCACTACATGTCTCTAACTAACGCATTAGCACTGCCTTAAACTGGGAAGCTTTGCTAATTACGAGATAAAATTATCTGTTTGTTGGTAGTGTTAACAGTGATTTGGTTGATGCTACCCTAAGCCATCCATGAATATCTAAAATGGCCAAAATGCAAGTCAGATGATTGGAGTGATAGAATTTGTTTTGTTTTTAGCTCTTTTAAAGTACACCATTTTAGTTGCATCGATAAAATTATCTGTTTGTTGGTAGTGTTAACAGTGATTTGGTTGATGCTACCCTAAGCCATCCATGAATATCTAAAATGGCCAAAATGCAAGTCAGATGTTTGGAGTGATAGAATTTGTTTTGTTTTTAGCTCTTTTAAAGTACACCATTTTAGTTGCATCATCCAATACAAAACTGGGATTCACTTTCAATCAAGTAGCTTTCCTTCCTAATCTGATAAAAGGGTACTATTAGAATTCCTTGCTAATAAGCTATTGTTGTTTTTGTGAGGTTATTCATGATTCTGATTTCTCGTTTCTTGCTCATCTTTTTGCAGTAGTTTTGTTGGCCAATGGTAGGATTGAAGATGCAAAGTCAAGCTGATGGTTTTGATTTATCTGCATTAGTAGTTTATGATTTAGTTTTGCACTTGAGAGCAGTACTATCAACTTTCTTTTCCTGTATTCTGTTCAATATGTATGGATTTTGGATTCTTTGGTTAACAATGCCATGGGCTCTTCAAAGTTTGGATTGGTTTTTCATCTTCTAGCTTGCGCTTTGCTTTCTTTTATGCTTCGTCCTTAGAGCTTGTTACCCACCAAGGGGTTTCCATGCACTTGATATGTCGAAATGACCTTAATTTAAGAATTTGTGAGGCATATAGTTCGTGTCTGTTATGTTTAGATGTGTGATTTCTGTTTCATGTACGCGTGACCTTCCATGCTATAATAAGTACGTTTGCTGTACTACTCATGTTCTTCTAACCTGTTCAACGCTGTGAGTGCTTGGAACGTTTGTCTATCCTCCTCTTCAGGTCGTCTGTCCCTAATCCCTATCGCTATTACTCGCACCATCTTTAACTTGAACGCACGAACACAATCATGAGATTGATGTTGACTATATAGGAGCTCCTACAGTAGTTCATTGATTGATTGATGTCGGAAATAGCTAATAAGTATAGCGTGGTGAACCGTGGGGTCGGACGTCGGTGGTGGAACGGCGCCACTATAATAGAAGTGCTCTGGAGTGGTTATATCACAAGCTCCATTAACACCATAAGACCACCTCCACCAACCACAACAACATACGCTTACACACTATAACTCCCTTTCATGATTCTTGATTCATGATTCAGGACCACCAAGATACGGGTGGATAAATGTGGCGCACTCATCGCAGCAACCACGAGTAAGAAATGGGTGGATAATAAACAAATAATCATACACCAATACTTTAGTTTTATTAAATTTGATGGTTCAATCCTCAAGTAATGTCCGAAAGAGAAAAGAGCTCGAAAGAGAATTAAGCGGTAGCTTTGTGCACATTCAGTCTACTGATAATTACAAGTAAATTGGTTTTTATGTCAAATAATAGAATATTTGTATATATATTATAAATTCGTTTACATTATTACATCTTGCCCGTTTTTTAAAGTGTCCCTAATATGAGGGAATTATTGTATTTTCTTGCAATCAATTTCTCAACTGTTCTAATTATTTCTCTACATGATGTACTATATAATTTACTACTTTGCTATTTATTACCAGGACCGAACTCGCGTTATCTCGCGCTCATGTTCCCACGCTAGTTGATTTTTGTATTTTCGATTTATAAAAACAAAATAGAAAAAAGGGAAGTTCAACAAAGTGAACGCATTTGCTCCTTAAAGGCGGCTTCATTTCTCTAACATTGTCTCCATCTTCTTCTTCTTCTTGGTTGGAAGATGCAAAGTGATTAGCAGGGGAAGAGAAGAGAGGAGCGATGGATCTTCATTCACTTTGGCGCTTGCTTGTTCTTTTAGTATTTTTATTATTAAGAAGAGCTTCTTCAGCTTCAAATTACTTGATTGGTGTGGGGAGCTATGACATTACTGGACCAGCTGCTGATGTGAACATGATGGGCTATGCAAACTCTGATCAGATTGCTTCTGGGATTCACTTCAGGTTGCGAGCCAGAACTTTTATTGTAGCAGAACCTAAAGGAAACCGTCTAGTCTTTGTCAATCTTGATGCTTGTATGGCATCTCAGATCGTTACCATTAAAGTTCTTGAGAGATTGAAAGCCAGGTACCTAACATCCTCATTGCAAGATTTCTGTTGGTTTTTCTTGGATTTTGTTTTTGGTGTCTTTCTTTAGCTAATATTTTTTGAAAAGGGTCTTAGCATTTCAGTATCTTGTCTTGTTTAGATATGGAGAGCTATATACAGAGCAGAATGTTGCAATTAGTGGTATTCATACTCATTCCGGGCCTGGAGGCTATCTCCAGTATGTTGTTTATATCGTAACATCATTGGGTTTCGTTCGCCAATCGTTTGATGTTATCGTTGATGGCATTGAGAAAAGCATTGTGCAAGCTCATGAAAGCCTTAGTCCCGGATCGATTTTTGTAAACAAAGGTTAGGAGGATGATTCATACTAGTTCTTGTAGTCTGTGTTTTCTGCATCATAGGGTTACCATTAGGTATTTTTGTGGAGGATGCTTTATGTTGATGTATACAAATCTTTTTCATGGTTTTCAGGAGAGATATTGGATGCTGGTGTAAACCGCAGTCCTAGTGCTTATCTCAACAATCCTGCATCGGAGCGGAGTAAATACAAGTACGATGTTGATAAAGAAATGATACTCATAAAGTTTGTAGATGATGCGCGGAATCCAATTGGTAGTTTTAACTGGTTTGCTACTCATGGTACTTCTATGGGTCGTACGAACTCATTGATAAGTGGTGACAACAAAGGAGCTGCGGCGAGGTTTATGGAAGACTGGTTTCAACAAAATGGAAGAGTGAAAGACTTGGATGGCCTCGATGTGAATACATCTGCTACTGAGAGAACCACTAGGAGAGTCTCTGGCATAATTCCTAATCCTAGCCTTCATGGGAACAGTAAGTAAACTCCCTTGCTTCAAACAAATTAAATCCATATGCAATTATGTTTGAGAAGTTTGACGTTATTTCTTAAAGCTGCTGTTTTGTGTCAATTATCTTTTTACTTCTCAGATATCATGAGACTAACCCCATTAAGATTATGACTTTATCTTGAGATGAAATTGGTAAAATCATTCATGGGAAAATAATCGAATTACCTGAAGCACATGTTTGAAGTTTATACCATAGTAACTTCATATAGGTTGGTCTTCAAGAAAACACATTATATCCGCAGGCCATTTGTGCTTTGAGTTCCATATGTAACCTACAAACTTAGAAGTTTGATTAGGGCTGTATGAGGGCTTTATGCCGCCGCCGTTGTTGATAGAACTAGAAAGTGCCTTATTTTTGTAGTAATTATTCTACTTTGAACAGGTAAGGATTTGATGGAACTAGCTTCCTCCTTTAGATCCTCTGGTGGCCAACAAACAACAGGGTCTTTGAGTGCAGCAAATCGTGTAAGAAATGCTCTTGCACAGGCTAGAAGGCCCCGATTCGTATCTGCATTCTGTCAAACTAACTGCGGTGATGTTAGCCCGAATGTTCTTGGTGCATTCTGTACGGACACAGGATTACCTTGTGATTTCAACCACAGTACCTGCAATGGGAAGAATGAACTGTGCTATGGCCGGGGCCCTGGGTACTAGTGCTATGAACTTTCCTGCTCTTTTCATTTTATTTTTTTCAATTATATTGTGGTGGAATTAAACCTGTTTTCATTATATTTGGCAGGTATCCGGATGAATTTGATAGTACGCATATCATTGGGGAAAGGCAATTCAGAAAAGCTGTTGAATTGTTCACTACAGCAACCGAGCAACTGAAGGGGAAGATTGGGTATAGACAAGAGTATGTGGATTTCTCTAAGCTTGAAGTTTCCTTAGGCAATGAGGTGGTGAACACATGTCCCGCAGCCATGGGTTTCGCCTTTGCTGCCGGAACCACTGATGGGCCTGGAGCTTTCGATTTCAAGCAAGGAGATGACCAGGCAAGTGAGAAAATTCTGAAAGCTAATTTGACTCTTATATTTTTTGTGTACTGGAAATGCTTGAATGTGATTGTCTTTCCTTCTTTTGCACCAGGGAAATCCCTTCTGGAAGTTGGTGAGGGATGTACTCAAAACACCAGATCAGGAACAAATCAACTGTCAGCGTCCCAAGCCTATTCTGCTAGATACTGGTGAAATGAAGCAACCATATGACTGGGCGGTTAGTACCTAATTCGTTTTGCAACTAATATAGCAGTAAATAGACCTAGTTTAGACAATAACTAGAAAATTTCGGTATTAATGTATGAGAAAAGAATCCTTAAAAGCAACGGTTAAGGTTAATTATACTTCATACAAATCCCATGAATGATCAGAGTTGGCTTTAAAAGTTTTGATAGTTACTTTACTTATATACTCCAAGGAATTCTTACCATGACATAATTTAGGGGATAGTGCAAAAGGGTAGAGATTTTATTGATAGTTGTCTGAAACATTATTTTTATTCTTGAGAAGTATTTGGTGAGCATCAAAGTACAGATTTCTTGTTCTTACAGTCGTATTCTCATGCAGCCCTCGATACTTCCGGTCCAAATCTTCCAGATAGGGCAACTTGTAATTCTCAACGTACCTGCCGGTGAGAACATTCTCTCTTTATCCATACGTAATACAATTGCGATATGTTAGTTAAAGGCATAGAGAGCTGGAAATGAACATGCAGTGCTTACTTTATTGCTGTGAAGAGCACTTCACTTGATTGCAAATATCTACTTCAGTAACTAGCTAGTACTACTTCTTTATTTTTTATTCCTCATGGCATCTTCTAAAGCTATTATTTATTGCAGAGTTCACTACCATGGCTGGCAGGCGTCTCCGAGATGCTGTCAAGATGGTGCTCACATCCGGAGGCAGTAAAGAGTTCAACAGTAATGTCCATGTTGTTATTTCAGGGCTGACAAACACTTATTCCCAGTATGTCACCACCTTTGAGGAGTATGAGGTGCAGAGATACGAGGTAGTGTTACTTTTTCATCATCTCAATCCCCATGTTCAATGTTGGTTTTTAGTTCAAATCTCTTTTCCTACCCGAAGTTTTTCTTTTTGATTGGATGAAATTAGTCGAACTGTCATATTTGCTGAAGAATAAAATGTGTTTCCACATGCACTTCTGTGGTGCTTTTCTTGACAGGGAGCGTCCACTCTTTACGGTCCACACACCCTTAGTGCCTACATTCAAGAGTTCAAGAAACTTGCATCAGCTCTCATCAGTGGCAAAACTGTCGAACCAGGTCCACAGCCCCCGGAACTCTTAGACAAGCAAATCAGTTTATTAGCTCCAGTCGTTTTTGATGCAGCCCCTATTGGCTCAAAGTTTGGAGATGTTAAAACCGACGTCCCTTCAAATTCCAAATTCAAAAGGGGTGATATAGTTACTGCCACCTTCTACTCCGCTTGCCCGAGAAATGATCTTTTAACTGAGGGCACATTTGCATTGGTTGAGATCCTCCAAAACCAGAAAACTTGGACCCCAGCATATGACGACGATGACTTCTGCCTTCGGTTCAAGTGGTCAAGGCCTGCGAAACTTAGCCCTCAAAGCTACGCAACTATAGAATGGAGAATCCCACAATCAGCAGTTTCTGGAGTATACAGAATAAGGCATTTTGGTGCATCAAAACCGCTTATTGGATCGATCCAACATTTCACAGGTTCTTCAAGTGCATTTGTAGTGGCATAGGATAGGAACGCTCGATATTTAGCATAATTTTTTGGCTCATCGATCGAGCAGATCGGTAAACGAAACCAATAGAAATGAAGCATTATTGATCACCAGTTTTATGAATGATTTTAGTACACACACTTGAAGAAACAAAAGAAGATAGGTGCATCTGTTGGCCATTCACTTCCCACTGTCTCAAGAGAAGTGGTCCATGTGGAAATTCATACTCTTGCAAATAGATGAATATATTCCAGTCCAGCCACAGCAAAAAGGACTCTTATATCCTATGGAGATGTTAAGGGTTAAATTCTACTGTTGTAATAACAATATATTTTAAAAAATGAGTTTTATGATTGAAGTTAGTGGATCACACTTGGTAAGAGAATTTTTGTTTGTGCCGGAGAATTAAGATTCGATCCAACAAACGCACTTATTTTACGAGGACTTCAAACTTATGTTTTTTTGGACCGATTCGAACATGAGACATGAATTACAGCTTTCGTTCAACATTGAGTTTTAACTTTTATCCATCAATGTTCACGTTTGCCTAACTATACGGACAGAAATTTAAAAAAGAAATTGTTATATTCCATACTCCTTAGCCCATTTAATCCTCCTGCTAGGAATATAATTGATTTCTTTGGGTTCATATAATAAGAGTTCGAATTAGTCGAACTATACTGGTAATGTATAAAATAAAATAAAAAAATTGTTTGACATGAGATGGGGTATTGTTGTCGACATCCTTACACGACCCTGACTTGGCATTTCAATCCCTAATCCTTAATCAATACAGATTTAAAGCCTCCACCGATTAATTAAGTACATAATTTCAAGTTTAAGCTAACAATTCTTGACAAAACAGAAAAGGTCACTACATGATTTGCCCCGGCCATTTGCTTGTTTTCTAATTTTCGTGTATAATAATAATAAATGACCTATATTTAAAAACCGTTTTCTATTTTCCAATTTTGGCGTGGGCAGATATAAGGAAATTAGAAAACAAAAATGGAAGAAAATCAAAAGAAAATAAACTAAGGCGAAGAAGATGAGTCAGCACAGCAACCGAAATCGAGAAACCAACTTGGACAAACCGCACCAGATGATCGCAGAGCCTATAAAATGGGACAACTAACGCCCACCACCTCCTTCCCATTTCCCGAGATTCTCTTCTCGAATCCCATTCCCCTGTCCTCTTCTCTGATATAACGCTCTAACCCCTTTGGTTACTACTGCTTCTTCTTCACTTCTCTCCGATATGGTCGCCGATTCCAAAGGCAAATCCGATATCTCCTTCGCTGGCACTTTCGCCGCCAGCGCTTTCGCCGCTTGTTTCGCTGAGGTGCCACCTGATCACCACTCCTTCACCATTGATTCATTTCCTGTTCTTCTTTGCTAGTTCAAGTATTTATATGCATGTATGCGATCGTATAGTTATAGTGATAGGAACATCTTTGTTTTTTATGCGCTTACTGTGATCTTTTTTGGATGCTTTAGTCTCTTTAAACATAATAGTCTGGCTAAGTTTACTGTTGAAATTGACTGACGGATTGCTTGGATCTTTGGTTAGATATGTACAATTCCGCTGGATACTGCTAAAGTTAGGCTTCAGCTTCAAAAGAAAGCTCTTGCTGGCGATGTGGTGCTACCCAAATATAAGGGTTTGTTGGGCACAGTTGGTACCATTGCTAAGGAAGAGGGTTTAGCTGCTCTTTGGAAGGGGATTGTGCCTGGACTTCATCGGCAATGCCTGTATGGTGGTTTAAGAATTGGTTTATATGACCCTGTGAGTTTTGACTGAATTCTTCTCATATATGGATTGTGGATTGGTTTTTTGTTGATTGATGATTTCTCATGGGTGTTAGTAAAAATTATTTGGTTGTCAGGTTAAGAATTTTTATGTGGGGGGTGATTTTGTTGGGGATGTTCCTTTATCAAAGAAAATTCTTGCTGCTCTTACAACTGGTGAGCTTAATGACAGATGATTAGGCATCGTATTTTTATATTGCAACATTCGTTTTTTGTACTGGGACAATTATGAGTGTATCTTGCTTGATTTGGGATATTTTTGTCTTGACCTTAACTGCTCCTTTGATCAAATAGGTGCTGTTGGAATCACTATAGCGAATCCAACTGATCTTGTGAAAGTTAGGCTTCAGGCTGAAGGGAAGTTACCGCCAGGTGTGCCGAGGCGTTATACTGGAGCATTGAATGCTTATTCGACAATTATCAGACAGGTGGTCTATCTAAAACAGAATGAAGAAACATGGAATGAAAAATGGTTTTTTAAGTGTGGAGATATTGTCGGTTAGTAAGGCCTAACCTATTTTGACTTTGGTTTTTTAATCATATTAGGAAGGGGTCGGGAAACTGTGGACTGGCCTTGGACCCAATGTAGCACGAAATGCCATCATCAATGCTGCTGAGCTAGCCAGCTATGATCAAGTGAAGGAGGTGAACTAAATATATCATCAAGTCATCAACCCATAGTTCAATCATTTTACTAATTTCTTGCATTAAACCTTTTGTAGTATCTCTGATTCGATAATTTCATTGCAGACCATTCTGAAAATTCCAGGATTCAAAGATAATGTTGTCACTCATCTTATCTCTGGTCTGGGGGCTGGCTTTTTTGCTGTTTGTATTGGTTCACCAGTTGATGTGGTATGCTTTCTGGCTCCCTGCTCTCACATTTGAGCTCTTACAAATCAATTAATTACCATCATGCACATTTTCATTGTTGATATAATTAGTTTATGAACCATCTTTTAATCTTACGATGAACATCATGAGATAATGTAGCATGTGAAAGTGACATGAATTAATTTTCCCTTTTCCTAAATACCAGAGTGAATAACTAATTATATCAACAGTGATCGCATAGGGAATGTGTCTCTAGTAATAACTAACAATTGTTTTGTGAACTAATCACTTGATTGTTACCTTTTCACTGTTTGTATTGATTCTTCTGCCAGAGTAATGGAGGCTAATAGGATAATCCCTACCTTTTCCCCTGCAGGTTAAGTCCAGAATGATGGGAGATTCTTCTGCATATAAGAACACACTTGATTGTTTCATTAAGACCTTGAAGAATGATGTACGATTCTATCCTTATACCTCTGTTTTAGAACTGGAGAATGGCATTCTGGGTGCTAAGAGTTCCTAATCTATTAGTACAATTTAACTATACTTGTCAGCTTAACTAGTAATCGTTTGTTCATTGTTTCCCCTTAGGTGATGTTTCAAGGTTAGATAATTGAATTGATTTTGTGTTTCTTATTGTTGTATACTTTTACTGGACGTGGTGACTCATTCTTTTTCTTTTTTTAACCAATCTCATACTTATTTAGTATGAACAATAGTTTGCTTGCTGAAAATAAGAACACAAGTCAAATCCCAGAACCCTATAGCAAACCTATCCTTTTGACATAGAAAAGAAGCACATCTTTAGTAATTCTTGATACCCGTCAATCTTGCAAATAATTCCTTAATTCTTAATGCGTTCTAACTTGAGCATTGAACATCTTTTGCAGGGACCTTTGGCCTTCTATAAGGGCTTTATCCCAAATTTTGGCCGGCTTGGATCTTGGAATGTCATCATGTTTCTAACATTAGAGCAGGTACAGATTGCATAAGCTCTGTAATCTTTTCACATGAACTATTTTCCAGTAACTTGCTCATTTATTCCTCATCCTCTCACAGGCCAAGAAATTTGTCAAAAGTATCGAATCGTCTTGATAATAGCAGTAAACCCAAGAGAGCATGGATCTTGCATGGAGATGATGGAGGAAACCCCAAAGAATAAATGAGTTCCTCATCCCTTGTTCTGATGAGTTTTCCTGTTTTCGTAGAGGAAAGATCTTAGAAACTCACATAGCTCTGAAATTATAATCATTTTCCATTGTTTTTGGGAACAGTTTCTCATTTTGGATTCTAGTTACAAATACCAAACAAACCTGGTGATAATTTTATCTTCATCGCATCCCAGAGGGGGAAAACTGGAAATGGTAACCATTTTGGACCGAGTGATTGTCTCATGGGATGTACTTGTGATTTTTTATTATCATTATTTTTATATTTAGTAAAAGAAGAGGCTTACTGCCTTACAAACCTATGAAAATAATCTCATTGATCAGATGTTGTATTAGCTAAACTATCTTCCGCCAAATTGGTTTCATGAAACACACGTTTGACTTGAATCTCCCTTCCACAATTCTTTTGAAGGTAGAATTGTGACAAGAGTATTATTACAATTTTGTTGTTGTTGTAAATTACTAATAACTAAAGATAAAATTTAGAAAACTAAATTAAATTATAAGTAAATGTATTCAAAAAAAATAAATATATCAAGTTTAATTAGACTTAAGTAGTCGAGCTTCAATTAAATAAACATTAAATAAACATATCAAATTTATAAATTCTGTTTAGTTCTTGCCTTCACTAAACGAGACGACGCGTCGTCTCTCAACCGACTTCCATCAACAACCCCAGCGACCAGCGTTTTAAACCTTTTTCAATCAAACCTCAATCCTTCCATATATTCTACGCTGTCCTTTCCGATTCATCCATCCCCGCCTCTATTGATTTTGTCACTCTCTAATCTCAATTCCTATTCCAAAACAAAAATGCTTCAAATTCGGCTGAGAAAACCGTCGTCGGAGACTAGCGGCGGCGGCGGCGGAGTGGTGGTGAAACCCTCACCGATTGATTCGGTGACAGTTGCGTGCCCTGACCATCTTGTTCTTGCTGATCTTCCGGTAGCCAAAGGTATTGGTGCAGCTACTGCGGCAACTGTCGTGAAACCGGTGGGTCGCAAGTCCCGCCGCCAGCTCGGAGAACGGGTTCACTTTTGCGTCCGCTGTGATTTCCCAATCGCCATCTACGGTCGCCTGGTACTTACAATAATTTCCTCACTATAATTATTTACTATTTTCTTACTTTGTTTTGATCTTTTTTACTAATTGTTTATCATTGTTCTTTATGGCGGGTAGAGTCCTTGCGAGCATGCGTTTTGTCTGGATTGTGCGCGAAGTGATTCAATGTGTTACCTGTAAGTAGATGTTTGATGTTTTGGTTTGTAGCTTTTGATGTGGGTTAATGTTGTGTGCTTGATGGGTCCAGTTCAGAATTAATTTTTTAATATGAACATGGAGTTGGTGTTGAATTGATATAGGTGGCTTGAATCATGGCTTTCATCGTCTTCTGCTTTTGTTTGTTCATGCTGCCTTTTAAGTTTTCATGGTTCCTTAATCAAGCTCGCTATGATAGCTCCGTTAATTGTGACCTCATTGCATTTGTCACTGGACTTAAATGTTGGATGTATTCTGGAAACACGAGAGGAGAGCTAATGGTTTGCGTGGCTTGAGTGTCTATTGCCATGACATTAGCTGTTCTCTCCTGAATAGCTTTATTTTTTTGTTGCACAAATGTTTCTTACCTCTGCTTTAGTTAGTCTATTAATTAAAGTAGAATATAGATCTAGCAGGAAGCATTTTTGTCTTAGTATTTTGTAGATTTATGGATTGAAGATGAACCAGGTGATTATTTCTTATGGAATGCAGTTGTGATGAACGTATTCAGAAGATTCAGACAATAAAAATGATGGAAGGCATCTTTATCTGTGCTGCTCCTCATTGTCTCAAGTCTTTCCTGAAGAGGTCCGATTTCGAAGCTCACATCCACGAGTACCATTCAGACCTGCTACAGCCAATTGGAGAGAAAGAGGACGGTATGGAAACAGAGGTTCAAAGTGCTAAACAACCTACACCTTCAGATTCCAATACTTGGGCTACATCAAGGCTTGTTATATCACCTGGTTCAAACCCTCAGCTTCATGAGTATGAAGACAAAGCTCGTCGACAGCAGTCTAAAGAACTAGCCCTTCAAAGGCCAATGATGCAACAAAGGCCGCCATTTTACCTATCAGAGACCATACCTGAAAATAACCGACCCCCTGGCTTCGACCAGCCTATTCACCAGAATCATTTTCAACCGGGTATGCAAGGTCTCCAACGGCAAGAATCTGGGCAGTTTGGAGACAGACAGCAAGGAACTTTGTCTGACACTCCAATGCCTGAATACCCACCCATGCATTCAATTCAACCACCTAATTTTGCTATGCCAATGAACTCAAATCCAATGATGACACCTCAATTTGGTCTTCCTCCTTTCCAACCTGATGGAGCTCAGCCATTTTATGGTGCACCCTACGATATGAGCCAGATGGTTAGGCCAGATTCAGCTCCAGAGATTGGAGCGGAACAAGGGTCTCTATTGGGTTACCCACAGGCTCCTACGGGTGGCATGAATTTCATGGCAAATTATCCTCAACCTTGGATCTCTGGACCTGCACCAGGAGGTCAAGGAACGCCAGATGGTATGCAGAGCATGTCAGATTCTCAGGGGAATGTTGCATTGTATCAGGGAGATTATGGACGGAATCCCAGAGGTCCACCGATGATTCCTCCACCCCAACACTCTACGAATAAGGGTATGGAAGCTTTGCAGGGCAGTGGTAACACCATGGATCCAAGGGATGGCAAAGGTATACTGGCACAACAGCCCTTTCAGCATCTACCTCCGCCGCCACCTCTACCTCACGCATCACAGGGAAGACGTGGTAATTACTATTCTGGTGATATGGGTCACGACGGACAGAATTTTGGATGGCAACATGACAGCCGTGATAGCTTCGGAAGTGGCCAGGAGTAGGGAAACTGCTGGTTGTTGCTGCTGTACCATGTATTCTTTTGACTGGACAAGCTATATCAATCAGTTGTTTCCTTATTGGTTATGATGTCTATTTTTTTTCCTTCAGTCTTGTTTTTTCCCTCTCAATTATAGTTGAACTTTTTTTGGCCTCACAGTTAAGAATAGCAACTCTGTTCCTTCATTAGGTAAAGGGAAAAGAAACAAAAATGGACTGGTGAGGTAATTTTTTTTTGGGTAGTCTGTCTCCAAGAGCGAGAAAAAAAAGTGTGAACACACGCCCGCCTTATAAACTCTATTCAAGTCAGCGGTGCGGATTATAACTGAATTTTTTATTGGTTCGGTTTTTCAGATTTCGGTTTGTTTGGGTTTCTTGCAAGTGAAGGAGCGGCATTGTTCTGCAAATTAATGCCACTGGGCCTGGAAAACTGTTGAGCATAGTTTGGTTTGAATTTGAATTGGGCTCCAATGCAGGCCCACCTTGTGCATATGATCCGGGCCCATTAACATGCTGCCCCATAACCGTATTGTTATACTGCAGCCCCGAATGCAAAGAAGCATTCATATTGTTCATGGAATTAGGCAGCTGAGGATAGAGAATATAGCTGAGGATGGAGGATATGGTTTGAAATTTCGTTCAGTACCGGTTGTGCAGGTGAAAATGGATATTAGATGCTGCATGACCTGGTGGACCATTTTCGGGTTTGGATCCGGATTCCAATTTGTAATTGAATTTGAATTTGGATGTATGCTGCGGTCACAAAAGTTAGCCTACAAATTAGTTAAAATCCTCAATTATTATTTGAGCTTCAATCTTCACCCAATAAAATAAATATATAATTATAGTTAATTTTTACATAAATTCAAGGTTTTCCATGAATTGATTGGATTATGATTATGATTAATGCCGTATATACTAAAAACTCACTTAAATGTAAAACCTGTCTTTTCAATCTAATTCGAATATGATACTAATTTCATTTGAGCATTACCGGACTCACTGCTTACATGATCAACTATAGGAGAAGATAGTGTTGGTTTACAAATTTGGGTGATTGCTCATATATATACATTTCTCTACTCATGCCAGGCAGAGATGGATATAAAACCGAAGAAAAAATGTTTTCAACAGCACCAAAAATGCTATATTTGGTAGAAAGAAAAGAAAAGCAATCTCCCACAAGCTTAAGAATGCACTAAGCAGCCTGCAAAAACCAACCCAAACTGCAGAAGGAGGAAAAATACAGAAGTCAGCTTAGTTTTTGCTTTTCCAAAATCCATTTTCGAATTCTGCCGATGCACTCCACCTCAAGTTTAACATATAACTGCTGTGATTTCTTATGCACCAACCTAAGAGATTCATCAACAATATCCTCGCATCTATCGGCGGGAATTGTAAGAACAATGAGAAGGCCTGTGAACCGGGAAAATTAACAGTTTGATTATGAAAAGATGGAGAAAAAAGGTGAATGCGTTACACCGAACCCAGATATAATCAAAGATAGGTAAAACTTACTGATGTAGATCAAAGTGACAAGATCGGATAAGCCACCAATAATCGATATCAGCAATAGGTGTGCAGCTATCTTGAAGAACAACTTTGTGTCCTTACCCAATGCAACGTCCTGGGAAACCGAGAGCAAAGTATTCATACGAGTGCGGATGAAAACAGCAGCGTCGCTTACCATTTCCTCTGAGAGATGCAACACCGGCAAAGGCGGTGCAGGTCTGCTCACAACAAAGTTACGGTTCATAATATATCCGTTCATTGATCCTTACTGGTTATAATTTAATCATAAATTTTGTTTTTTTTTTCAAAACTCAACATTAATCGAAAGATGACATCTGAACTTAATCTCAACTATATTCTGCCAAGCTACAAACTAATGAATTCGCTGTCTCGCCTGACAATAAACCAGACAAATAAAATAGAAAGACCTATCGCAAAGTGCAGCATTAAGTTCATGATACAAATTCAACATTTCATCTTCGAGACGAATGAATTTGGACTCATTCCTTCGATTAATCGGATAGGCAACCAAATTACAACTCAACATCTAATCCAAAGAGGTGGGTCTGGGAATTAAAAGACCCACATTGCCAAAGAAGCTAGAAGAGGGGATCAAGTTAATTGTCTTATGATGATAAATGCTATATTAGAATCAGAACTTGTTTACGAAATACCGATTAAGAATTGATGCAGATTTGGCCCAGAGGAAGAGAGTGGCAAAAAGGAGGAGGAGAACATTAGAAACAAGTGACAGCAGAGTGTAACCTGATCTCTCAAACACCACCCAAGAAGCTACAGTCAACAACAGTATCCCAACACTAACATTCTTCTGCCTCCACAACATCACATCTGCAACTGTTAAAAAAAACATAAAACAAACTCATAAAGATCATCAACTTGACATTCATGAGCAGAGAAAAGTTCTTACAAAGCTGACAAAAATTGTCTTACCATACCCTCCTCCAAAGATTTCATGTAGACTTCTTTGTCTGTTAAACAATCGATCCGATGAGCCCATTTTGCAAGAAAGAAGCTAGCAGCCACTTTAGATCTCAAGAATCCCTAAGAAAAGAGCATCCAGTCTTGGATGGAGATGATTTCAAAGAAGAAAAAGAAAAAGAAAAAGAAAAAGAAAAATACTAATTGGTCTTCTTAGCCTCTTATACAATGATTTTTCTTTTTTATCTGGTCAACTTTCGCTCATGGTCCCGTTGTTGGTGGCTCAGCTTCCAGCCTAAAAGCGTCAAACCGCCCAACTTTTTCAACCTTTTCAACCCTTGGTTTTTTTCTCCCAACATAAAATAGTGATAATAACATACATGTATGGGGACAGACGGGGGACGGACAAAGCTAAGACATCCCCCTTCCATGCCTAGTGCCCTTTTCTTCACTTCTAGACTCCCATCTCTTATTCTTCAACGGAGTCGAACATAAGACTCAAAATTTTACAAAAAATACCGCTGAGTTATGAGCTCATTGGTGGTTGACCTAAACTGCGCGATTAAGATGAAAGAAGCAATCAAACAGCCATCCCCATGCCAAACAACAAAAAATGGAGGATTCCACGGACGAACACTGAGATGAAGATGAGCAATAAGTCAAACAAGAAAAAAGGTGATCTGTCTCATGGTAAAATCTGAAGGGTTCCTTATGAAAATATTGTTCACAATGTTTGTCGATGCTATATGGGGCAAAATATGGTATAACAAGTTCATGTAATGCACAATTCAACAAACAACCAAGAATAGTTTTTATGCAATTTTCCCCTAAACATGCCTTCTGGCATTGTTCATTATACCTCAACTAATGAAATATGAATAAAGAATAGTTTTTTATGCAATTTTTCCTTTGTTGCCTTCATTATCATCTCGAGACATACTGGATGCAACAGGAGCTGGTGCCTGGCAAGACTCCATCATGGTGGCTGGGGCTTCGGAAGACTCCATCAAGGTGGCTGGGGCTTCGGAAGACTCCATCAAGGTGGTTGGTGCTCCGGAAGACTCCATCAAGGTGGTTGGTGCTCCGGAAGACTCCATCAAGCTGGCTGGTGCACGGGAAGGCTCCATCAAGCTGGCTGGTGTTTGGGAAGACTCCATCAAGCTGGCTGGTGCTTGGGAAGACTCCATCAAGGTAACTGGTGCTCTGGAAGACTCCATCAAGCTGGCAGCTATTGCAGCATTCAAGTCCGACTCTTCCAAATCTGAAATTATTTCATCGTATGCATCTAAATCCTGCTGTTGAGTGGACTTGATTACCTGAGGAGCCTGTACCGTGGAGTTACAGGATTTAGTAATCCTCTCAGCATCATCAGGAGACAGCCACTGGCCATAACCATTAGAAGCTTCAGAAGATGCAATGGGAAACTCTTTAGGGAAGTTTCCTCTCACCAGGAAAATGCTCCAGCCAGAGCTTTTTAGAGAATCCAGATAGGCTGCAAGGTAAAACTTCGAAAGGTGCTGTGGAGCTGCATAGAGACTGTCAAAGTTGTACCACTCGTCATTCACTTTCCTGATACAGAACCAATGGTCATGCAGATGACATATGAACGCATTTTCCTGCTCAGGAGCAGTCTGTGCAGGTTCAGCAACTGGACTGTCGAGGGCAATAACTTGCAAGTCCCACACCTCTAAAGCCTTTTGTAAAACCTGCAACCGGAAATACATTACTGGGTGCTATTCCTCAGTAGTACCAAGCAATAGCCAACAATAAATTGGTATACACGTTACATGCATTATGATCAGTCAATATGAGATCAATATTTCAAGAACTTAGCAATGACATCACAGCATATGGTTCACAACACGATGTCAAAAATACAGATATTGACAAACAAATTTCTATTGGCCATTAGGTCATTTATGCAAATATGGCAACGATGTAGAATTTTATGAAAGTTAGATGGACTTAGTCTTCTTGTCTAAATTTGCATACATTGCTTTCAGATTCCTGCACCAACTTTCCCCAGATTCTAGTGTCAAAATTGCCTTTTCTGATTCGATGACACGTTATACCCTCATATCATTAGAGTTATATTTTTCCAAATGGGGTTCCTTATCAATTTCCAAATGTGAGTTTAAAGCAGTTATAACACCAGATCTATTGCCTATTAAAATTAATCAGATAATTAATGCTACTATGCAACAACATGCAACATTGCCACGCGTTACTCTGCAGGAAACTCCAGCTGAAGTTTGGTTCTAATAATCTCTGCATGGCCACGTATATACATATATATATCTATCTAGCCTGTATATATATATCTATACATGCAGCGAAACAATCTCTAAGCACCTCCAACACAATAGATACCTTGCCACAAAAGTCCTTCATGCCACACCACTTCATTGCAATGATAAACATAATCAAGATTGTATTCTATCCTGATATACTAACAAAGTTTGCACTTAATAGAACACTTTAAATATTCTATCTTCATATAGTAATACTAGGAACAATTGCAAAAAAATAATCCTTAACAAGTCATGTATTACTACCAACAGACAACTTCGGTACATTGGTTCCCCCCTCCTGTCTTCCTTACATGCTTCATAAAGGAGTTCAAGCCTCCAACACAACTCAATATCAAGGGTACCCCTACAAATAACTATCAGCCCCCATTAGTCAGCCCATAAATTACAAAAACTTGTCTCTTTTATCTTTCACCAACAATATAACTATCTTAAAACCTAAGCTTAAATAAAATTATATAATTTCCTAACCCTAAACGCTTTTCCACAGATCAATAATAAGTATGCCCTGTCACGTACTGCACAAGAATCACAATTCGCAACAACAACCTTTAAAAGTCCATCACCACTGATGAAAGAACGTAATTTAATATCGTCATCCTTTTCCAGAGCACTAAGCACAATAAGATTAACATCCTGATTATCAAGAAGATCACCACTTACCTACAACTAATAGTGTAAAAACCTCACCCTTACCTTTTAACTCACTTGCATTTATTTCAAACTGAAGCAACACAAACACACAACTGAATACTGCAGTTCCCTTTGCATCCAAGTTTCCTAAAGCATCAACACAAAGAATATATTCCCAATATAAACCAAATTCCAAACCTTTCAGCAACTTGACCTACTTGATAATTCAATACATCTTTCATTTCCACTTTTCTCCCATTTTATTTCCTACACACTGTAACCAACCAAAGCACCAAACTTTTATAATCTACAACAATATCACAATCACAGTAACCACACTTTTCATAAAGCCATTAGGCATAAGAACAGAAAAATGAAAATTGATAAAAAAGGTATTAAGAACTACGAAAAAAATGAAAGAGATATCATACCTGGATACTGAAATCCCCATCGAGAGAGACATTATGGGACTCAGCAGAGAGGAAATCGCCAGTGAAAGCGTTGCCTCCTTGAATCATCATCTGCCTTTCTCTACTGTCAAGATCCGAAGCCAAAGCAGCCAAATCGAATTCTGAAAAGAAAGGTCCTTGCAAGACTGTGTTTACACAATGTACCGCGCATAGCTTCGCCTCTTGTACCTCGTGGTACAACATCCCTCCGTTGCTAACTCCTTCCATACCCTTATCCCCTTATTTACTCAAAGAATACAAAACCAGAGAAAAACCCTAAATCTTTTTCCCCCGAATTTGATTAAATTATGTGCTTTTGTTCTTCCTGTTATTTCTGCTGCTAGAGCGGTTACGGTAAGCGTGGCATAGGAAGAAGACGAGAAAAGAAAAGAATGTGAAAGATTATTTAAAGTGCAAAGAAAGATGGTTTCGCACGTGCGACTGAAGGGATCCTCGTGTGAACCAACTTGGAATAACTGGTTTCTGCGTTGTTTTCACTTCAGCACGCTCACGTTTTCCTGCCACGTGCAACTGAAAACTATAGGAAAGCTAGAAGGGAAAAAAACACGATTTTGTTAGTCTATTGATGAAAGAGCAGAAAGAACACCCGGAAAATGGGGAAAAAAATAGTTAAATTTTTTCTTCTTCTTGTTAGTGGAAAAATTGCCCTATCTAAGCAACAGCAAATGTAGAAAGAGTATAAGATAGAAAGCGGAAAAAAACTCAAACGTTGAGAGTTAATTTTTTACTATGTCCGGAGTATTATTGATAGGGGTGTACATGGGTTGGTTTGGGCCGGGTTTTGAGCTAGGCTCGGACCGATCTGAAAATTTTGAGTTCTGTTTGGGACAGGCTCAGATCGGCTCGGATATTAACGGTCCGGATCTGGTCGGTTCTAGTTTTACCGGGTCTAGCCAGGCCGATTCCGGGCCTGACCTGGATTTATTTTTTTAATTAAAACTATGATAAAGAAAGGAAAAAGAAAGTAGGAGTCAAGAGGATTTGAACCTCTCGCTTTTAAGATGACATTTGAAGAGTTAACCATCAGACAAAATGGAAACTTTGATATTATAATACATATATATATATTTATATTTCTGATCCTCCGAGCCACCGGGCCGGTTCTCGGATTTGAGAAGCTAAAGAACCGGACCGGCCCAGAAAATTCTGGGCCGGATCTTAAAAAAACCAACCGATTCGATCCAAGTCAAAAAACAGCTAGTTCCGGTTCAATTTCCGGGCCAATCCGGTTCTTGTTCACTCCTAATTATTGCGCTATAAATTTATTATTACAAAAAGATTACGTTTGAAAGGGAGAAATGGGAACGGATTATTATGGTAAACAAAGATAGGAAATATTTTGAAATAAGGATATTTGGCAGCAATAACAAAAAAACAAAATTCCTTCCACTAGCCTCCCACCACAGTATGTACTCACCGCAAGCAAAAGATCGAATTATCCGAATAATGCTCGAACCAGATTAATTTCCTATCCATAACGGATAGAGAGGATATCTAGAGAGATAAGTCAAGAAAAGTCTAGTCTAGATTCTCTCATTACAAAAACAAAATTGGCATGATCCGATCTCCTTGTATAAAATGAGTAAAACCCTATAGCCTCATTGAATACAAAAGCAGAATGGCTGTCACTATTCCTTTCTTTGGCTAGAGTAATACTCCATCTCGGCCTTCTTTCCCCGTCGCGAAGTCTTAAACAAGCAGATCATAATGATTATTACCACTGTACAGTAACCTCACAATTTTCCTAGGTTTTCCCTTTTTTGAGCCCTTGCGAAACTCAGCTCCATACTCTGCTATGGGAATAAAGCCATGGCCCCGACCACTCCTTGCATGCTGCATTAAAATGCAAGAATCATGAGTTGCTACCAGGCCGAGCTTTTACGTTTGCATTGATTAAATGGTAAAATAGTAACCAATGCCAAATGCATAAAAAGACTGGTATTCAGATATCAGTTACTACTACTGAATGCCAAGATCATAAGGGCCTGATACTATATTCCAATAGGATAGCGATAGTCACACAACTTATGAGAGTGATTGACAAAAATAACAGAACAAAAATCAAACAAGTCCAACAATAGGAAACCAATTGCCAGATACATAAAGTTCACCCTCCAAGCAATATAAATTTACAAATAACAATGCACATAGCCCGTTTAAGGAAATAAAACACACCTCATGCTGCGGGATGTAAACAACGATTGGCTGACTACACAATTTTGACACAACCTGTCAAGGATTAATGATCACTGGTCATCATATACCATCTTATTAAGAATTGCTTAAAAATCTGTAGACAGTGCAATGGAAAAGCAAACAAAAACATACACACACAGAGCAAAGTGTCATCCACGTCGTATGCACCAATTGTAAGTTTTATGGTAAGAAAAGCTTCTCATGGCAGTTTTCTTCTGGCCCCTCCCTTAAAGAGTAAAAGCAATAGGGGATCATCATATTTTATTTGAATGTCAAAAGAAAAAAAAGAGGCACTTACACCTTCTAGTTACTTCATCATTTTAGCATAAGCTATAGGAAGGAAAACATCAACTCCACAAGTAAGAGCTCATATTTCAGCCTTAATCCAATCAACAACAAAATTAAAGAAATCGCGAGAAAGGAAGCATCTCAAAAAAAGGAAAAATTAACAAAAATAGAAATCCAATTCAACATGTACCAAAATGAGAACTATACCAGAAGCTCCGACTCTCCACCCCAAAAATCGGAATGCTTAATGCGCTGGCAGTACCTGTGTGGAACCATTATCAATGTACTGAATATATTCCTTCTAGAATATCAAAACACGCAAGAGAATAACACACCTTTTCAAAGACTCATCAACTGTAATCGCGATCAATGCTTCTTCATACTGCCGCTGTTCTTTCTGATCATCACATATAACCTCTTTCACTGCCATTCGTAGCTCATCTATAATTTATTTCAGCACGACCCACATCAAGTTATCAACATAATGTTATGAATCTATTCCATCAATCTAAAACCAAATCAAATAAAGCAACACATTGTTTGCCAATATAATAACTATAACGGTGAGTACCTGCATTCTCCCTCTCATCACTCGAATTTAGAGATATACCCTTGTTTAAAGCCATTCCTTTCACCTGATTTGAAAACTTTTTGTTAAAACCCATAAAACAGAGTTTCACATAGACAAGTAAATACATCCAATAGACAAAGACAACTTACCAGGGCACGGAATAAACAGCGCCCATCGCCAGTAACTTTCTGCATAGAGTAATGTTCTACTTTTTTCCCCGCAGGTGACCCATTACCTCTATTAAACCAAAAACAAAAAACAAAAAGAATTTAAACAAAACTGCGCAACTAAAAGAATAGTGATGAGTGAGTAATATTCTTACAGTGATGGTCCAATTCTGGCGAAGAACCGATGGTTGTTGCTCCTGAATACAGATTTTTGATGCATATGCAAATTTGGAGTTGAAATGGAAGGAAGCGGAGAAGAAACGAGCTCGAATTTTGCAAGACCTTGCTGTAGCTGCTGGAGGATGTTTCCTGTGTGTGATTTTCGTTCGTAGAGTAAACATTGTAGTGGCAATTACAGCCAGAAAAAAAAAAATTGATTAGACGAAGTTTACCTTGCAGTGGAGACTTCTCCGCCATGGAAGCTGAGGACGAGAGGGAAAGAGCAGACGGAGTAGCAAAAATGGAACGGAAGATAAGACAATGAGGATCAGCGCTTTAAATACAATAAATATATTTTCAATCAAATGCGATAGCAACAATCCGTTGTAGTCTAGTTGGTTAGGATACTCGGCTCTCACCCGAGAGACCCGGGTTCAAGTCCCGGCAACGGAATTTCTCTTTTTAAGTACGCAAAATATCACTTCTATGTCTTAAAAATAATCATTTGGTAAAAAATAATTTAATCGTTGAACTATTCTAAAAAATCCTTATTTATCCACCAAATATTTTTTTATCTCAATTATTCACTAGATTTTTCAAAGTTAAACAAATGGACTATCTGGAAAAAAAACATCAAACAGAAATAAACACCATCAATTCTAATTTTTATATACTTTTTTTAAGTGGGCCTCGTTTAACATTAAATATTTTAACTTATCGAAAAGAAACATTAAATTTATTCATAAAAGAATAAAAAAAATACCGAATTAGTTGAGAAAAAAATATTCTTAAACACTAGTAAAAATATTGCTAAGTTTTTAAAATCTATAAATATTTTTAACAATATATTAAAAAAATTAATTTAGTTTTCCTAATTAATCCAGTATTTTGATTCAATAAAAATATTAGAAGATAAGATATTAAACTTAAGTAAAAATATTATATTTAAATGATTTTTTATTCATTTAAAAAACTTAGCAATATTTTTACTAGTTTGTTCAAAAGAAAATTCAAATTAGTTAAGTATTTTGATTGAAGAAGAAGATTATAAAATAAAATATAAATAAATTATGATTCATTATAAAGACTTAGCCATATTTTTACTAACGAATTAAAGAATAAAATGTAATTTACCTAATTAATTTAGTATGCTTTACTCTTTTATGAATAAAAGAATTAAAGTTCAATGGAACCTAGTTAAATAAATAATTAAAAAAATCATCAAATAAAAGTGTTGCAAAAAAATCAATTGGAACCTATTAATTAAGAACTTACATTCCTAATAAAATTTCAAGTATAATTGCATAAAATCTAAGATGATAAAATATATAAGTTTTTATATACTTTGATGAAAAAATATACTCCTCTTTCAAATGTTTCAATTGAGCGTCATCCTTTTTTTTACTATTTGTAGAGGAGATTTTTTTTCTTTTTACCAAATATATGGGGATCCAATTACGATCTTATAACTTATAATAAATAAAGAGATTTTTCTTGATCAAACCTTTCGCTCCTCATTTTTCGAGAATCAGAAAGTTTTTTTTTTTCAAGTCCCAATTTATTTGGAATTTTGCCTTTTCTACTTCATTTTTCATTATTTTTCCCTCATCTTTTTTTATTTTCTTTTTAGAAAATTCCGATCATACTAATAAAAATAAATTTAAACCGGATTGAAACATAATCTTGAACAACCATGAACGTCTACCATCCTAGACAACAAAAATAGAGCAATCTTAAATTTTAAATTCCATCAAACGTTAGTTAGAGGACAATTTAGGATCAACACCACTTCAAGAACTTAAAAAGAAGTGGTGGAAAGAAAAAAAATAATACATTGATCATGCAAAACATAAAGGCCCAACAGGCCCAAATCAAACCTCCCGGCCTTGGGGACAGTGGAGTCTCGCCCTAGGCAAGCAACCATCGAAGGAATCGAACCAAAAAATCAACACACACATCCACGTGTCACTCACAAAACAAATCGATCAGGAAAAAAGATTCAACGGCAAACCGAAAAAAGCTGGCTCATTTATAGTAACTTATAAGCACATCTGCTTCTCCTCTTTCTTCTTGGCATAAGAAGTATCGAAAAAACTCATACACGCTAGCGCACAACTCCACCCACTCCAGTACCAAACAAAAGCCATTGACGATCTCAACGATGCTCTCTTCCCTTGCTTAAATAATTTCATCCAAACACGCCCTCCCCCTTCATTTCCTTTCCTACCTCCACAAATTTCTATTTCCTTGGTAATTTTCTCTTCCAATTTCTGTGTTTTGCTGTACAGGAAATGCTGAATCATGAAGTTAATGTGAAGAGTAGCTGCTAATTTGTTCTATTCTGTGCAGAGTTTGACTTGTTTGGAGGTTGAGATTGTAAATTATCATTGTCTGACGCGTGGATTCGTGTCGTGTGAGCATGGCGGCGATTTCTCAGGCTGCGGTGGCCTTTACCGGAACGTCAACTTCGGATCTTCTCCGGAGCAGCAACTCTTATAGCGGTATCCCGTTGAGGAGTTTGGGAAGAGCAAGATTAGGCTCGAAGAAGAGGGAGTTCTCTGTGGTTGCGAAGCTTAGGAAGGTGAAGAAGCATGAGTATCCATGGCCGGACAATCCAGATCCAAATGTTAAAGGGGGGGTTCTTATGCATCTCTCCCATTTCAAACCGTTGAAAGAGAAGCCCAAACCAGTTACTCTGGATTTCGAGAAGCCACTTGTGGCGCTGGAAAAGAAGATAATTGATGTAAATGACATTCATTGGTTTTACTTTTTTCGAGCTCTTCTCAGTATTAACTTTGTAGTTCTTTCCTCTTTGTTACTATTTTCTTTGTTTTAGTGTTTGTTTTCTTCTCCCTGGAATGTAGGTGCGTAGGATGGCTAATGAGACCGGTCTGGACTTCAGTGATCAGATTGTTTCGCTGGAGAATAAATATCAACAGGTTAATGAATCTGTGCATTAGACGATTTGTGATGTTGAATTTTTTGAATTTGATACAATGTGTTGAATTTCAGCTTCAAACAGTAAGAATGTATTCATTAAGAGTGCGATAGTATGCTTTTAGTGAAAGATGATCTTAGGTAGTGCCAAACTTCCTTGTCTGCAATTTTTTTCATAATTGTAGTTTCTGTTTCAAAATAAGCATTTGTACTGGCAGTCAAATCCTGAACTGGCTGTGTTTTGCTGTTCACCAATTGCTCTGGCATCTAGGTTTTCAAAATGTTCTGGGTTCTGGTTGCAGGTATTGAAATGCACGGGTACATTTCAAAACAAAGATAAAAATTGCTAGTTGACTGGATGTTTAGCTGGAAACTTATAGCTTTAGACTATGCAAACTAATTTGAAACAGAGGTCCTCCTTAGAGTTCTGCCAGAAAGATGTGAATAATATGGTCTTCTGAATAGTGTGTCATGCATATTTCTATTGGAATGCTTCCTTTGATAATTGCCTGGAAGGGTACTACAATTTTCCTTATTATATAACTTTCAGTCATGAGTTATGTTATGCTGGATATTTTCTGACACGCAACTTTTGGTTTTGTTTCATTGCTTCATGTCTCTGTCATGGGAGTTTTCTCATGATTTCTTTTTATTGAATTCAGGCTCTAAAGGATTTGTATACACATCTTACCCCTATTCAAAGAGTGAATATTGCACGACACCCTAATCGGCCGACTTTTCTTGATCATGTGTTCAGCATTACTGAGAAGGTCTGGTACTTACAAGCTCTCAATCTTTTAAATATTCCCTAACTTATTATTTTCACATTGAACTGTTGATGCATAATTTGGAGTTATCTTAATGAGTGACTCTGTATTCTACCATCAGTTTGTGGAGCTTCATGGTGATCGAGCTGGGTACGATGATCCTGCAATTGTTACAGGTATAGGAACCATAGATGGTAGAAGATACATGTTCATGGGTCACCAAAAGGGTAGAAACACGAAAGAAAACATTATGCGTAATTTTGGGATGCCTACTCCTCATGGGTATGTGCAATTGGTTATCATTTTTCATCATCTTTCAAATAAGATGCTCATCCTTGTTCAGCTCATTAGGCCATGATGACCTTCTCATTATGCCATGCTCAGTTCCTGCGCAAACTAACAAATGGATATTTTGAACAGTTACCGGAAGGCTCTGCGCATGATGTATTATGCAGATCACCATGGCTTCCCCATAGTTACTTTTATTGATACCCCTGGGGCATTTGCTGACCTGAAATCTGAGGAACTAGGCCAAGTATGTGGTCAATTTCTCGCGAGCATCCGTGGTTTGTTTAAATGTCTGATCAACTGATTGGTTTGTTATTCATGCAGGGTGAAGCCATTGCCCATAACTTGAGGACCATGTTTGGTCTAAAGGTACCAATTATTTCCATTGTTATTGGCGAAGGAGGGTCTGGAGGAGCTCTAGCCATTGGTTGTGCCAATAAATTGCTTATGCTTGAAAATGCAGTTTTCTATGTGGCGAGGTAATGCAAGTTCTTCCTTTTGCATTTCTTCAAGGGCTAGATGCTTTTGCAAGTTTACTAGGATCCTTTGAGAGGGGCACCTGAAAAGTAGAAAGGATCATTGGGTACATGCTTTACTCCCACACATTCTAATAAGGGCTTGTCTGGTATCCCTCAATTTTTAAAGTTTTCTTATAGTATATTGTTAAGAATATAGACTTATCGTGGTAACATACATTAACAACCACTCAGAAGGTCCGCTGACTGTATTTAAATTGGTCTATTATTACGCAATATCCTAAATACATAGTTATTTTAGCCATGCAATGTTCAACTGGTTGCCGAGTGATTTCCTTTTATTTATTCCTTCTCACTGTTGTGAAATCACGTTTATATCTCTGTTGATTGATTTTTCACGACTTTTCTTTTTTCTTTTTTCCTGTGGTATAGTCCGGAAGCATGTGCAGCAATTTTATGGAAGACTGCCAAAGCTTCTCCAAAGGTTAATGATGCAGCTTTTGTTTTTTTTTTTTTGTTTTTTCACTAGCTGAGATAATCAATTAAAGCCAATTTTTCCTGTGATGCAGGCAGCCGAGAAGCTGAAGATCACCGCTCCTGAGTTGTGCAAGCTGCAAATTGCAGATGGGATCATCCCTGTAATGATCTACTCCACTTTCATTTGCTTAATCTTCTTCTTCACAAACTTATACTGAAATTTCTGTTGAACCTTAATTCAAATTCATATTCCTGGAACAGTTCTTTCCTAAATATCCTTGTCCCACCTTCACGAATGAGTGTTTCTTCATTTCATTCTCCAATATAGTTTCAAGGCCATATGAAGGATTTTCTTTTTCCTGTAAATTTTAATAGGAGCCACTTGGTGGAGCACATGCAGATCCCTCATGGACCTCACAGCAAATCAAGAATGCAATTAATGAAACTATGAATGTGAGCGCTGGTTAACAAGTTCTTCATGGTGAATAAATTTATATAATAATATGCTGATATTGGTCTTGTATATACAGGAGCTGTCAGCAATGGATATTGAAACTCTACTTAAACATCGCATGCTGAAGTTCCGAAAAATTGGCGGCTTTCAAGAAGGAGTCCCAGTTGATCCTAAAAAGAAAGTCAACATGAAAAAGAAAGAAGAACCTATTACAGGAAAGACTCCAGTGATGGACTTGGAGGGTGAGGTCGAAAAACTAAAGCAGCAAATCTCAAAAGCCCATAAAACTTCTAGTAAGCCTTCAGATTTGGCTTTAGATGAGATGATTGAAAAACTGAGAAGGGAAATTGATCTTGAATACTCTGAAGCTGTTAAGTCCATGGGCCTAACTGACAGATTCTCGATGTTGCGGGAAGAGGTCTTAAAATCACAGGACCAGCTCATACACCCTGGCCTTATGGATAAGATTGATAAACTTAAAGATGAATTTAACCGGGGATTGCCATCAGCTTCTAATTATTCTAGCCTGAAGTATAAGATCGACACGCTGAAGGAGCTCTCCATGGCCAAGCAAGTCTCCGAGAAGAGTAGTAAGGGTGAGAAACTGAAGCAGGAACTAAATAAGAAGTTCAAGGAGATTATGGATCGGCCAGATATGAAGGAAAAAATGGAAGCAATAAAGGCAGCTGCCACTGCTGGAGATTCAGATGAGAGCATTTTGAGAATGAAGCAAGAGTTTGATTTGGAAATAAAAAACATCCTTAAATCTATGGGTTTGGATGTTGTGATTGGAAAACGAAAAGCAAAGGAACTCAGTGAGCAGATTTCATACCAAGGCTTCCAGGCTAAGGTTGATGTTTTGAAGGAAGAAACCAACCAGAAACTTGAAGAGATAGTAAACTCGTCAGATCTTAAAGCCAAGATTGAGCTTCTGAAGTTGGAAGTAGCAAAAGCAGGAGACACACCTGATGCCTCAACAAAAAGTAAAATTGAGGCTTTGGAACAACAAATAAGGCAGAAACTTTCAGCAGCTGTTAACTCATCAGACTTGAAGGAAAAACGTGATAAGCTGAACGCTGAGATTTCGGAAGTCATTGAGTCTAATGGAGGATTAGATGGAAGCTTGCAAAATGGTAGTTTGAAGGAGAGTTCTGAGCGGGATGAATCTGAAGTGGAGATTAATCTGGGTGCAAATCGCTTTGCTTAGTTGGTGAGTTTTTGATTCTAACAAATAAATTAGATATGATTCAACACAAGCATTGTTCAAAATCTATAGCATATATTATCGGGCAATGGTCTTGATTAGGTAATATCATCCATCTGCAGTATATAGAACAGAAAAAATATCCGTAAAGTTCATTATTAACGGATGCTTACAATGCAATAAACTTAAAAATTCAGCCATACTTTTTCATGACATCCAATATTGATTCGTTTTTATATTGGTTTGTCATTGTGTAGAATACTAGTGGTGAAGATGGCAAAGCAGCAGATGGTCTTCTGTCAACGCAGTTAGAAGAACATCAAGCTGTTCGAGTCGGAGCATTTTTCAACCTTTGTCATTTGCTGCATCCAAGTACCCATTTTCAGAGTGCACAAAGCTTTTTTCTGCAATGTTGAACATTGGAGTCTCACAGCATTGGTGTTTCTATAAGCTGAAACATTTTTGTTTTGAAATAGGCCTTTTTTTTTAGTACTACCTAGCTATCAGCTCGCGTGCAGGTACTGTTATACTAATTTATTTCTGTGTAACTTTTGGTGTTTATGTGTTTCTATTTTTAGATGTTGACACAACTTTTTGTATAAATTGAGTGCCAGCGAAGCAGATGGCTTGCTTCCCATATTCCAGGTATCAGGAATAATAACACCTTGTTTGTAATGACAATGCTTGGCATGCATCATGAGTCATCAGGCTTTCTTTAGTTCTCTTAAAAGTTATTCTTATTATAAGATCTGATTCACTATTTCATAGAAAAAGATCGTACCATTTTTTATTTATTTAAATCAATTATATCGCAAACACTCGATATCGTTCATGTCTTAGTAAGCGTTTGGCGTTCCGGTTCTACTCCGGAAAGTCATTTCCCGAGTAGAAAATCGGAGAATGACTTTTTGAAAAGTCATTTTCAAGGCAAACGAAAGGGATTAAGAATTTTCTTCCATTAGGATAATCCGATCCTAAACTTCTCATTGTACCACTTACGGTATGACTTTCCCTTTCGCGCCAAGTTGGCACAAGTGAAGAGAAAAACCCGAAACAAACCGTTAGAATATTGATGACATGCGCAAAGAGCACAAAGCTAACAAGCACCTCTTTACCTGTTTTTGGTTTGAGATTTTTGTGTAGGCGGAGAGGGTAAATTATGGTGCGCTGAAAATAGTGGATTAGGTACGGTGAAAATAGTGGATTGCTTTTGGATTAGTGGAGAGTTGACCATAACAGTAGAGGAAGAGGATTAGAAATAGCGGCGGATAAATTGTTAGGCCCCGACCTGGGCTGGTGAGCTTTCCATATGGGACGTTTATGAATTTTAGAGAAATGGGCAAAACAATTGGTATGAAGTAGAATGCAAGAACAGAGGAATGGAAGAACTTCTCATCTGAGAAATGGGATGATGAGGATGACCACAAGGATGATGATTTCTGAATATCAACTGCTTTAGCTCATGATGCAAAATATTTTCGTTGCTATTTTTTGACATAACTCCACTTCGGATGGCTATTTTTTTTTTTTTAAAGGAAAATAAAATAAACATATGATAAAAATAAAAGAAATGTACTATCATTATTTATAGTCAAGTAATAATAACCATAATTAAAATTTTGAGTTCAAATTTTGAGAATGGAGAAAAACATACTGAAAAAAAAGTCGTCATTTTTAATAGCCTTCCGGTTGAGCTTAAATTGTATAATCTATTTTTTAGTGCTAGTATTTACCATATATTGTAATAAGCCTTAAATAATATCACAGTAGCAATCATGTTATGCAAGAAACAACACGGAGTTACTCTCAATTTCAGATAAAAAGAAAAAGAAACACCAAGCATTACAATTCCACATTTATCAAACAACGCGCAATTAACTTATAATTTAATGGTTATTTCCCCGAAGCAGAAAAATATTAGATTTTGAGTTCGAGACTTCTAATTTATTATTTTTTTCTATTGAAAATCATTGTCATTCGATTAAAAAAACAAAATAAAAATTAACAATGATGTTCAATACAATAAAGGGATCACAACTTTTCTTCCCTTAGGATAATCCTCTCCAAATTTCTCCAAATACCATTTATGATAGGCACTTGCTCTAGGTACCAAATTGGCAAACGTGAAGATGAAAAATCCAAGCCCAGCCCAGGACCACGTCATCACGGCCCATCCGGCCCACTCTACAAGCTCTCCGAAATAGTTAGGACAGCTCACCAATTCAAACCATCCACCTCTTGGCACTTGATACCCACGGCCCATCTTCTTCAACCCAACCAAAACCCCATCCGCCCATATATTAATCCACATCCCCAGCCCAAATACAAAAAGCCCAACAACAAATTTCCCCCAAAAACGCCCATCGGGCTCATCATCATAATTCTTATAATGAGAGACCCACCTGGCTTGTATGTAAGCATTGAGGATATTGTACCCAAACGCCATGAGAGCGACGGTGGCCGGCACACCGACGGCGGTGGTGGGTTTGATGGTGAAATTGCGGTGGAGGCGGAGGGGGTAGAGGATGGTGCGTTGGAAGTAGTGGAGCAGGAAGGGGGAGATTAGGATTAGGGATTTGGGATTGGAGGAGTGTTGGCCGGAGGGGAAGAGGAGGAGAGTGAGCCATAAAGTGGGACTTTCCATGAGAAACCAAGCTAATGGTGGGTAAATGGTGGGACCCCAACCTGGACGGTTGTATTTGCCATATGGAGCTTGGAGGAATTTGAGGGAAATGAAGGTCGGCGGTCCGATTAGGTAGAAGATGAAGAGGGAATAGTGGAAAATTTTATGATCTGAGAAAATCATTCTTTTTTCCCTTTTGTTTAGGTATTCAATTGGAAAAAGTAGTGTTGTTATATAGAGTGGGAATGTTCTCTTGTTTGTTGGGTTTTGGGTTTTTTTTTGCAAATCCTAATTGATATTTGTCTTTTTTTGGGTAAGAATATATTGTTATTATCATCAAAGTTTGCACCTTTTCTTTTAACCTTACTCCTAATATTATTATTTGTTTTCATCACGGGAACTATTTTTTAAAATTATAATTCTTTTAAATGATGTTTTATCTTAAAAAATTTAGTTTAAAATAAATAACGTTTTATAAAATTTTAATGTATTTTATGATTAATTTATTTAATATAAAAGAGAAAGAAGAATATTTATTGATTAATTTATTTAATATAGAAAAGAGAGATGTATTTTTACCAATTATTACTTTAATTCTTACGTCGGTTTAAAACATCATTTATTAGAGTCCGAAAAAGTATTAACATTTTATCAAAAGATGAGAGATGATACTGAGAAAGATTGAGATTTGTTTTTAACTGTCAGTATACAGTTCATAGATCTTTCTTTATCAAGGGCATATTCTAAACGAGATATTAATATACACGTAAAAGAAATTAAGATCATACTCGAATAGAATTATTATTAATTTTTTAAGACACTCTGACCATGTATTCCAAAATCAAAATAAAGAAAAATTATATTTTGAAAAGAAAAAAAAAATTCACATGGAGTTAGGTCGCCAGTGTGCACACGTGGATTTTTGTTTTTAGCTTCCTTTTTTACCAAAGGGTTCTTTGTTTTTATTTTCCAGGTATCAAAGCCAAAGGATTCGTTGGATTTGGGTCTTTGCTCCACTGTCACCTTTTTGTCCTTTACCAGTTTTCATCGAGTAAAGTTTTCGTAGGACGGAACTCACTCAGCTCCGAAACAGAAACAGGACACCATCTGCTTTTTCCTTCGAAGTTCGAATCTCTGAATCCATAACCCGTGAAGCATTAGACATATTCGAATATTTTCTTTACTATTATTTCAGCCCATTTGTAGAAAGCCCAATTTGTTCAGCCCAATATATATTTCTCTTCGGTCCACCACCCCTGGCCCCAAAAATATATTTCATTTTTTCTAATATAAATCTCACTATTATCGTTTTGTCCCTAAAATATAAATTGACGTTTATTTCATTTCCATTTCCTAACCCCTGATTCGCGAATTTCCTCTCTTCCGTGCCCTTCTTTCTCTCCCTCACTTCATTCTCCTCTCTCCCTTGACATGGATTGATCTTCAAAAACCAAAGAAAAGAAAAAGAAAAGAAAAGAGCCTTCGTCCTTTCTCTCTTCCTCGTCTCTCTCTCTCTCTCTCTCTCTCTCTAGGGTTTCGAAACTAGGCCGTACCTTTCACCTCACGATAACCGTACGGTTCTTAACTGCTCGCACCGTACTATCACGACCTCGCGTGCACGTTGTGCTGTCCTTCTTCTCGTTATTTTGTCGTCGATTGCTTGATAATGGTGAGCTACCAGTTCCTCTCCACTGCTTTCTCTTTGCTCGACGTGCTTGCACTGTGCAATTTACTATTTTAGGTTCTAGGGTTCGTATTGTTGAATAACTGTTATGTAGCTGTTGAAATGTGAGAAGGTACCGGGATAATTTCTGGTTTTTGAATCTAATACGCTTGCGCTAAATAAGTGACTTGTCCAGATTTTTTGGAGAAAAACTTTGCTCAAAATTAGCTCGTGAAATTCTTTAGTTCCATTAGATGCCACAGCAGTTAGCATTGGTGTAATTAACTGCTTTCATTTCGTTGCAGTAAATGGTGCTACTAGGTTGAACTAGTTACTATGTGAGAGTTTGATGTTGGTAAAAGATTGCTTTGTGGTTGAATGGTTGTTACAATGGATTTGAATGTTTCACCGGTGCCTGAAGAGGAGGAGGAAAATTTTGACGGGCACGTGGAAGACTACAGTGCTCCAGAAGAACGTTTTGAATCTGGTGCAGAACTTGCTCGCCGGGTATGTCAACTTTTCTTATATATTGAGTATGCTCTGTGAACAGGTGCTCTAAATTCTGTTCCTCAGTGAAGTCATTGGTTACTTATTGCACGAAATGAGTATGAGCGTGAGCTGCATCATCTTTTAACTGCAGTCTACAAACTCATTATCTGTAGTCTACAAACACATTATCCTCGTCTACGTAGCTGTAAAATAGTACTCCTAAAGCTTTGGAGTGAAATGTCAGTGGCAGCAATAGGTTGATTGAGACTTAATATCCAGGGTGCCTGCAGATATGTAGGCTGTGGATATAATGAAAAGAAATATAGCTGCATCTTTTTTAACATGTCACAAACATTTTTGTACTGTTTACTGCACACACAGATATAGTTGTGTAATATGATCCTTACCTCTTCCCTTCCACTGGCTGTCACACCTGGTTATATCTATTTATCACAACTAGTATGTTATTTGTGCCTTTTTGTCCCGGCATGGTGCTTTATCTTATCTGTGTCTTGTTTAGGAGCGTGAAGAAAGACGTAAGCGTTTGAAAACTGAACGTTCAGATGATAGACCTGTGCATGTCTCTCGGCAGCCAGTCAATGACCAATTCTTTCAATCTAGTCACTACAAGTCCTATGATAAATCTAAGCTTCCTCCTGGTAAGCTTCTTCTCTATTTGATTTTCTTTGTTGTGGATGTACTTTGGTGGTTGTCCAGCTAATTTAGTTCTTTGCAACCCCAGGTTGGTTGGATTGCCCGTCAGCTGGTCAAGAAATTGCTTTTATAATTCCTTCTAAGGTACCACTAGGTGAAGCTTACAATGACTGTATTCCACCTGGGAAAAGATACTCGTTTAAACAAGTTGTTCATCAGCAGAGAGTTTTGGGAAGAACAGTAAGCTCCTTGAATTATTTTTTGTCTCTCCTCTAATTCCTACTAAATCTCTTGCATTATTAGATGAAATAGCAGTGTCTTGAGCGTGTTGGCAATGTTATATTTTCTCACTGATAGTGCAAAATTCACGCAAGTTCAACTGGCAAAGCTAATTCTGTTTCCAAACATTCTCAAAGAAAAATGTTTATTTTTGATGCACATGAAGCTGTGCTTGTGCTTATATGTTACGAGACAGAAAGCATTGCCTGTCTGCATTGATTCTGCATAAAGAAAGGGATGGAACATTTCCTTCCTCTGCAGCAAACTGTATTGATGAAATGATGTTTTAATTTTTATTTGCTGGTTTTTCAGCTTGGTTTGGTGATTGATTTGACGAACACTACACGCTATTATTCAACAGGAGATTTAAAAAAGGAAGGTATTAAGCATGTAAAGGTAAGACATCGGACACAATACCATGTTTGTTGCTGGGACTTCAAATTTTTTACTTCCATATGCTGCTTACTTATGTTAATTTGATTTGTTTATCCAGATTTCCTGCAGAGGGCGTGATGCTGCCCCGGAGAATGCAGCTGTGAATAACTTTGTTTATGAGGTATGGTTTTTTTCACGATACTTCCTCTGAATTATTTTCTCCTGATGTCTTTTGTGTCTCCTTGGAATATCTTGCTCCTTTCCCACCTTTTTGCATCTTGTGGTCTTGTATAATGTCTCATCTCTACTCAGTTCTTAATTTCTGAGCTGAGCCATGAGTCAGTTTGAATAATGGTAGTGTAGAGTGCCACTGATAAAACTCATCTCAGAACTATGAACATGCGTGTGCTACCTGATGGCTGTGTGTTTGTATGCCCGCTCTTTATTGCCTTCTGCAGAGCAACTGTTGTTGATTACCATCTCCCATCCTGGGTGCAAAAAACTTTCCTTTTCATACTTGATATGTATTTTTCTTTTTCCAGGTAATACAATTCCTAATGCGCCAGAAACATTCAAAGAAGTACATTCTTGTTCATTGCACTCATGGGCATAATCGCACAGGATATATGATAGTTCATTATCTTATGCGTACACGATCAATGTCTGTCACAGAGGTATTTTTCAGTCTCATTTTCTGTTCATCTTAGTTGTCTTTTATTACTGACTATTTATTATGGTAACTTTTTGCTCACTTTTGCAGGCAATAAAATCTTTCGCTGATGCTCGGCCTCCAGGAATCTATAAACCAGACTATATTGATGCGTTGTACACATTCTATCATGAAAGAAAGCCGGAAATGGTTATTTACCCATCAACTCCTGATTGGAAAAAGTCTTCTGAATTCGATCTCAATGGTGAAGCAGTTCCAGATGACGACGACGATGGAGGTTCAGCTGCTACTTCTCAGGTATGTGCAGTTTGGTGGAAAATCAACTGCATGTTTGATGGGAGAAGCTTTGACATTGTTCGAATTCCATTCTATGATCTTGTTTCACATCACTTTTGTACAGGGTAATCAGGAAGTGGAGGTTAGAATGACAAATGATGATGTTCTGGGAGATGAAATACCTCTTGATCAGCTGGCTGCATTGAGGCAATTCTGCTATCAAACGCTGAAGCTTAATGCTCCGGTAAGGATGCTTTTACACCATTTCTTAACACCTCACTGTTTGTTACCAGTTTTAATTTGGTTTGTTTTGGAGCTCTCAAATTTTAGCAGCAATCGTGTTTCACTGGAGATAGTTTATTGTATGTACTGTCTTGGTCGTGCTGATTAGTTTTTACTTATGTTTCGCATCTCATACCCTAAGTTAGTGTCGGTCATTTGACATTCTATTTAGTACTGCTTAATGCAAGACGTATAGAACTTGATTGTTGGGGCCTAAAATATGGCGTCTGAGTTGTTAATTTTTTTACTCCATTTGCAATTGCGCTAACTTCGTATTCATTCATTCTATTGTGGTCATGATTTTCTGACATTGTGTTTGGAATTCAGATGAGAGGAAACCCACATTTTCCAGGGTCGCACCCGGTTTCTCTCAACAGGTATTGTCTGCATTTTCTGCATTTTCTTTGATAATAGCTTGTCTGTGTTTGTTCTCAAAGTGTTAGCTTCTCGACCTTACTTTGTTGAACTAGACCACCTCTTGTTGTGATGGAGTAGAATGTAATATTTGTTGATATGTCATGGCTGCAACAAGGAGAATAATGTGCAATGGTGTGAATTTTGCACGCAAAATGAATATGGAACTTATCCCTGTATTTTTTTTCCATCATAATATGCACAATTTTAATGCACCTGACTTCTTGGTCTTGCTTCATGGGAATGGAGCATCATTCCCCCCCTGAATTTCTTTTTGTGGTATGCAGGGATAATTTGCAGCTGCTGAGGCAGCGTTACTATTATGCAACGTGGAAAGCTGATGGGACGCGATATATGCTGCTAATCACAATGGATGGGTGTTATTTGATTGATCGCAGTTTCAATTTTCGTAGGGTTCAGTTGAGATTTCCCTGCAGGAGCACAAATGAAGTATGTATCTTTTGTTTCTCATTGGATGCTTTCTGGAACTTGAGAACCATGATAATATGGTTTCTTATAGAGTTGATTTGCAATATGACTCCATTTCTCTTTTCCTTTAAGGAGACACTTGACAAGACTCACCACTTCACATTACTTGATGGAGAGATGGTCATCGATAATGTGCCAGACTCACAGAAGCAAGAGAGAAGATACCTAATCTACGATATGATGGCGATTAACCAAGTATCTATTACAGAGGTAGGCTTTACTGCAGAAGTTACACAAGTCATGTTGTGCTTTGTCCAGCTACTGCCTATCTATGACATGGTTACACTATTTGGATGCTTGAAGCATTGTTTATGCATTTGGTTGTAGTTGTGCAAGATCAAGCACATAGATGGAATGCTTTAACCATCTAATTTGACTACAAAGAACTTCTGTAGTTATTATTTCCCCCTTAACTTATGTTGGATCTCTGCAGATGCACTACCTTACAGTACTGAACATGAGTTGTTATAAAGACACGCTTTGCGTAGTTAGAAGTGCAAATTGTAGGAAATTGTAAAATCGTGCAATTAGATGAACATCTCAGATCTATTTCCAAAATAGACACTAGAAAGTGTGCACTTTCATTATCAAAAGTCAGCAATATATGTTGTCAACCACTTTTCACCTCTGTACTGTACTGTCTGTTTTCCATCCACTCAATAAAAGTTTTGGTGATATCAATTATTTTGCAGCGGCCTTTCCATGAACGATGGAAGATGCTAGAGAAAGAAGTCATTGAACCTCGGAACTTTGAACGCCAGCATATTTATCAGAGTAGGAATTCCTATTATAGATATGAGCTGGAGCCATTCAGGGTATGCATTGAAGCACGGTCTGTTAAGTCATGCAATACCCTTATTGGATTTTAGTTTATTGACGAATGATTGCCCGTGTCATTCACCAGGTGAGGAGAAAGGATTTCTGGTTGCTGTCTACTGTCACCAAGCTTTTAAAGGAATTCATTCCAAGGCTTTCCCATGATGCAGATGGTCTTATTTTCCAGGTATTCAAAGTCACAACTCACAACTAGTAAATAGAATGCTGAATTGTAATCGTTGTACCTTTTGCGCAAGTCATGTGAACATGTGCATTGGTATTCATGTATATGTGCTCCCACCTGCAAACAAACATGACTTTTTTGTGTTACAACTAGTTGGACCCACAACTTAATAAATCCCTGTCCTGTAACCTAACCCTAGTAGCTTATTATTTGAATTTGTCTGGTGTAATAGTTACTGATTGGTCTCATTCACAGGGTTGGGATGACCCTTACGTTCCTCGCACTCATGAAGGGCTTTTGAAGTGGAAGTATCCTGAAATGAACTCAGTTGACTTTCTATTTGAGGTGCTTGTTTTAACTTGACTCCCTTTTAGCTGTTACATTGAGTTTTTAATACTTTCCATTACAACGTACATTATTTGGTGTTGACAGGTGGGCTCTGATGATCGCCAGTTACTTTCTCTTTATGAAAAAGGGAAGAAGAAAGCGATGGACGGCAACCGGGTTGCATTTAGAGGTCGATGCGCCATTGAAATTCTGAATTTTATTTTCCAATTTTATGGAACTTTAATGCCAGCACATAGTAATGGCATGCTTTTTGCTAGTCACGTGAATATATTTTGGTGAAGTTTTTTACTTCACATCTGCTGGGATCTTACCATCTTCTGACTTTGAGGGTGCTGTTTTCTTTGCACATTTTGTTTGAGGTTAAACATAACATCTTGATTCTGATTCCACGATTAAAACTCTGCAGATGGTTCAGATCCGTCTTCATACTCCGGAAAAATTGTCGAGTGTTCTTTTGATTCGGATGAAAATGTTTGGGTGTGCATGCGGATCCGGCATGACAGGTCTACTCCAAATGATATCAATACCTACAGGAAGGTCTGTGCTGTCACTGTTACTTAACAGACTGAGCATATTTCCTGCCTAACCTTATCAAAATATGAACTGATGATTCTACTTGTCAACTTTCAACAGGTGATGCGTAGCATCAAAGACAACATAACAGAGGACATCTTGTTGAATGATATTTATGAGATCATTCTCCTGCCCATGTATGCCGATAGGATAAAGCAAGACAGTAAGCCTGCAAACGCAGCACGACGAAGGTGAACATGTTTCAGTGGTCGTCCGAATTTCAGGAACCTGATATCATGCCTTTGGTACTTTTACCTGCACAGTTGTTGCCTGGTTTACTTAGGTGAAGCTCGGTATGACGAACCTAACAAATCACTATTATGTAATTAGCTTTCAGGTTTGTTGTAAACTCATTCGTGTACTATGCTGGGTCAGTTGTACGATCAGTTGGTACACTTTGAGTCGTTCTCCTCTCTGCACCAGACCCCAAAATTGTCGTTTTATGATAGTCCCGAGTGAAGAGGATTAGGAATAGGATCCCAGCAGCCTGTATATCCGTTATTCCCCCCCTCTTTATGTAGTGATTTAGAAGTTTGTTTAATTAATTTAAAAGGTAGCCATTTTTTAGAACTAGATTAGTGCTTCTGGACTTGTTGGTTTTAGTACAATTTTTCAATGTGAATATCAATTTGGAAATCAGCCTCTGCTACGCCCGCCTTTTGTTCATCAAAACCGGACCAGATTTCCCTTACAGCGCAACAAATTTATTAAGGTCGCCACAATATATTTGGTGTTGGTTGAGCGAGTAGTTGGGCTACTCTATTTCTTGTGGTGTAGTGTTATAGGTGCAATCCTCTGTGGTGTGTCCTTTTGTATGTTAAATGAATTGTCAATCGGTTTATCTAAAAAACAACCACATCTGTCAGGTAATAAATTAGTAAACCAAAGCAAAACACTGTAATTTTTTTTAGATAACTCAATTTCTTATAAATAGGTATAAAACAGGGTGTAACTTATGAAAAAAATAGCCAGAAAATATATTAATCATTTGCTCTTTTTGTAAGATGATAAAAACTCAAATCTCTTTCTTTCCAATCGAAAAAGAAAATAATTTCCTCTATCCCACTAACAATTAATTTTACAATTTGTGGGCTGGAAAATACATTATTAGCATAACTTCCATATATTTTTCTAACCGGCCCTTTTAACTTTTGCAGGTAATTTGTCTGGTTAACTGTAGACTTGTAGTGCCTGAGTCCAACTCCAGCAAATTCTTCGTCATTATCAGACGACGAAAGTCGAAAAGGGGGGCCAAAACTACTTGCATAATCCATTACCATTTTCAGAAAAAAAGAAAAGAAAGAATGAATACTCTTCAACTCTCTTCAGCTTAAGCTCATCGTCTTCAGATCCACTGAACCCAAGCTAGGGTTTATCTTCTCTTCGTTGCCTTCAATTTATTCTTATTTTTCAGCAACCCAAATAACTCCTTCGAGCCAATTCTAACAAACGATCAAATGAAATACCGTGCCTACAAAGTGATCTTCCTTTGTTTCCTTTTATGCTCTCGCTTCAATTCCATCAATGGCGAGGAACCGAAGAAGAGCAAATTCCTAGAACGAGAAGCCACTGACGATGCCCTGGGTTATCCTGACATGTGAGTTAATTTGTCCAATTTCTGTAAATTTAAGTGGAAGATAAGGTCATTCTGGTCAGTTACGTTTTTTCTATTCTTCTGTAGGGATGAGGATGCGTTGCTGAACACACAGTGCCCTAGAAATTTGGAGCTGAGATGGCAAACAGAAGTTAGCTCCAGCATTTATGCAACGCCTCTAATTGCTGATATTAACAAGTAATCAACCATCTATCGCCTGTTTTTTAGTGAGGATGAGTGTTGACTCTTAATTGCTAATGCCACTGAATTTCATTTTTCAGTGATGGGAAACTTGATGTTGTGGTTCCTTCTTTTGTACACTACCTGGAAGTTCTAGAAGGTTCAGATGGCGATAAAATGCCTGGTAAATAGTTCTTCTGCATCAGATTATCTTATTTGTGGTGTTTGGGTCTGCTGCAGTGACCAGTGGCATTGCTTGTGTGTGTTATGCCAGTCACTCAAACTGGTCTGGTCTTATCTAGCTGGGATATACCATGCTAAGTCCTGATAATCTTTCTGTTTGGTGAATAGGTTGGCCGGCATTCCACCAGTCAACCGTGCATGCTAGTCCTCTTCTATATGATATTGATAAGGATGGTGTGAGAGAAATTGCACTAGCTACCTACAATGGGGAGGTCCTGTTTTTCAGGTATTTCTTGTGGGGGTCTTTTGCTCGATTGGGATTTAGTTGTTAGGTTGTCATTAATTAATAGGTAAGAACTTACTTGTAGTTGATTTATGATGTAAAATTTCAGAGCATCGGGATATATGATGACGGATAAATTGGAGGTTCCTCGTAGAAGTGTTAAGAAAAATTGGTATGTGGGCTTGGATCCTGACCCCGTGGATCGTTCCCATCCGGATGTTCATGACGACCAACTTGTCACAGAGGCTGCTGAGAGGAAAGCAGCATCTCGTAAGTTAATTCATCTTTAGCTTTTTGGTTATGTTCATCGTTTTTTGCTTTTTAATTTTTCATCTTTAGCTTGTTTACTGAGTGAGAAAATTGTTGCCGATTTATCTTTTGAGGGATATTACAAACAGCTGTTAGTTTGTCTGGCTTTCTGGTTAGTGCAAGCCAGGTACTCAGGTCTCCTTTAAGAAGAATCTTTGTGGTTAACATTAGCTATTAATTTGCAGAAATGAATGGAAATATGCATCAAGATACCCCTGAAAGAAATACTACAGCTTCAAAACCAACAGAAACAAATGGAAGTATGCATCAAGATACCCCTGTAAACAATACTACAGCTTCGGATTCAACTGAAGCAGATGGAAGGATGCATCAAAATACCCCAAAGAAGGATACTACAGTTTTGAACTCAACAGAAAATCACTATTCCATTCCAGAGACTGAAAAGAAAATGAATGAGAATCAAACGGAAACAGTGATCAAACTGCCTAGCAATACAAATAGTTCTTCTATAAAAGCTGGGTCAGATGGAACCACCAATGCTGATAACATAACAAACAGTGGGAGGCGGCTTCTGGAAGATTCAAAGCATGAGCAGGAAGGAAATTCAGAATCCGTGGAGAATAACCATGAAAATGATCATGCAGCAACTGTGGAAAATGATGAAGGGTTGGAGGCAGAGGCAGATTCATCATTTGAATTATTTCGTGATACAGATGAGCTAGCTGATGAGTATAGCTATGACTATGATGATTATGTTGATGAATCAATGTGGGGAGATGAGGAGTGGACAGAAGGGCAACATGAGAAATTGGAGGAGTATGTGAATATTGACTCACATATTTTGTGTACTCCTGTAAGTGTGAACCTTAACTACGACTACAGTTACTGGCAGTTGAACTTTCCTAAGAGTGTGAGATGCTGTTGTGGAACTAATTAAACTTGTTCTCTTATTTTTGTCAGGTCATTGCAGACATTGATAATGATGGAGTATCTGAAATGATTGTTGCGGTTTCATATTTCTTTGATCATGAGTAAGTTTTCTTTAGTGGCACAAATAATGTAACTCTTCTGTAGATATTGAGAGTAATTGAACCCTTTGATTAAGTGTTTAATGCTTTAACACTATTGTCAGCTACTACGAAAAGCAAGAGCATAGGAAGGAACTGGGCGATATTGATATTGGGAAATATGTTGCCTCTTCTATTGTTGTTTTCAACCTTGATACAAAGCAAGTAAAGTGGACTAGAGATCTAGACCAAAGTACTGAGACTTCAAACTTCCGTGCATATATATATTCTTCTCCCACAGTGGTTGATTTGGATGGTGATGGGAATTTGGACATTCTTGTTGGCACTTCCTTTGGATTGTTTTATGTCTTGGATCATCATGGTAAGCTTGCTCTTTTTGACCTTTCTTTCTTCATAGTGTTGCTTTCAGTTGCGTAATTTTCATACCAAAAGTGAATCAAGTTTTAAAGGTGCTAGTGTTTTAACTCTTTATATGTTGATATTCAAGGTAAATCCATGGTGCTTGAAATTCTTTCCACCCATATGAATGTTTCTTTCAACTGTCACATTTGGACTGACATACTTTCTGTTCATCATACCTCTTGTTCCCTGTTGTTACTGGGAACGGAAACAAACATATGTTAAAGTTTTATATCATGCTTTATAGCCATAATAAAAGGAGGGGACTGAGGGGTTAGGGAGGTGTTGTTGGTAGATGACTCAAGTCACCATTTCTGTTCCTGTTGTTTGCTCAGTTATTTTCTTTGATCATTGTTTTTTTCTGAGGCTTATTGCTCAACCTATGTTCTTTTAACCTTATTAATATCCAGAATACTTTATGCAGCATTTAACTCCTTGTCTTTTGTTGCTTCCACCTTTTACTGTTTCTTATTTGATGCTGTACTATTTTCAATTTATTGGGAGCTAAGATACATTTTTGTTCAGGGAATACAAGAGAGAATTTCCCTCTTGAAATGGCTGAAATTCAAGGCTCTGCAGTTGCAGCTGATATCAATGATGACGGAAAAATTGAACTTGTGACTACTGATACTCATGGAAATGTTGCTGCATGGACATCACAAGGAAAAGAAATTTGGGAGAAACATCTTAAAAGTCTTATTTCTCAGGTCAGGTGCATTTTTAGTTTCTTAAACATTACAGCTTCAATAGGGGATGGTGGATTGTGGCTTCAAGCAATGTAGGTATCCATTAGACTAACCTGAACCTAATTGTATGGGGATTCATTAGCGTACGTACAAAAGCCAATGTTCGTATTTCAATGAGAGCTTATTCAAAGTACTCGATGATGAAGTGATCTAACATACTTTTCCACATTTCTCAGGGTCCAACTGTTGGTGATGTTGATGGGGATGGGCGTACTGATGTTGTAGTTTCAACACTATCAGGGAACATTTATGTTCTGAGTGGCAAGGATGGTTCATTTGTTCGGCCATACCCGTATAGGACTCATGGAAGAGTGATGAATCAGGTTCTTCTTGTTGATTTAAGTAAACGTGGAGAGAAACAAAAGGGCCTTACTCTTGTTACAACATCGTTTGACGGTTATTTGTACCTAATAGATGGACCCACATCTTGTGCTGATGTTGTTGACATTGGTGAAACATCGTAAGATTCTCACATACTATGTTTGTTTCACTCTTGCTATAATTTCTCATTTTATGTAAATCATCTTAATGTGGACAACTTCATTTCAGATATAGCATGGTCGTGGCAGACAATGTTGATGGTGGGGATGATCTTGACCTTATCATCACGACGATGAATGGAAATGTCTTTTGCTTCTCAACCCCTTCTCCACACCATCCCCTCAAGGCAAGATAGCTTTCATCCTTAGTCTTATATATTTCTTACACACACTCTTCATGTTTTTAATATTACCCGTGAAATTTCAGGCTTGGAGATCAACTAATCAGGGAAGAAACAATGTTGCTGTCCGCTCCAACCGCGAAGGGATCTATGTCACTCCTTCATCAAGAAATTTTCGTGATGAGGAGGGGAAGAACTTCTGGGTGGAGATTGAGATTGTAGATGGATATAGAGTCCCATCTGGAACTCAAGCACCTTATAATGTTACTGTAAGTTGCTTTACCTTTTTTCATGCAAATTACTCCATAACCAACTCAGCAGATAGACAATACAATTTCTCATTTATCAATTGGAATAATGCAGACAACATTGTTAGTTCCTGGAAATTACCAAGGTGATAAAAGGATCAAGCAGAGCCAAATATTTGACCGCCCAGGAAAATATCGGATAAAACTCCCAACAGTTGGAGTAAGGACTACAGGGACTGTCGTGGTGGAGATGGTCGACAAGAATGGACTCCATTTCTCAGATGACTTCTCTCTTACGTTCCATATGCATTACTATAAATTGCTGAAGTGGCTTCTTGTTCTCCCAATGCTCGGGATGTTTGCTGTGCTCGTCATCCTTCACCCTCAAGAAGCCATGCCTTTGCCATCATTTTCGCGGAACACTGACTGATAATCATCTTGGATCGAACCAGTTAGTATATGGCTAAAGACAGGTAGTTTCAGCTGACGCTAGGTTACAAATTTCCAGTGGAAAAAGAACTCGGATGCAATCTCTTCTGCGACCCAACACCTAAGTGGATCGTTAACTCTCTTGAAGATCGAAAGAATTTGAGTTTTGGATTGTGTAAAGACAGAATTGTAACATACTTGAATTTTGAGTTTGTGGATTAAATTCCTTGTGCCGAACATTTGGAAAAGAAAATTGAGGCAGTAGATTGAAGAAATAGAAATTTATTTCACGCTGGAAACATGTATCTCTGAATCCATGATAGTTACAAGCTGAATTTGAGGATTCAAGCACACAGAAATCAATACTATAATAAACTTTCTAATTCGCATAAACGAAACAAGAAATTATACACTACTCCTGATATTACAGGTGTAACACAGGTTTCTTTCCAAGCCGCTTGATTTCTTTATCCATTTGGCCAACAAGCATTAAACCAAACATCTTGTAATCACACAATAAAGACCAAACTGGATGCCCAAAAGTTGCAGGAACATTCCCTTCCACAAAGAAATGGCTATACCAAGCACAACCATACCCAACACATGGCACAAGAAACAAACACCATAGATTGAAGATAACTGAGTATACCAAACAGAGAATACTGGCTAGTGTCCCCAAAAAATGCCAACGCCTCGTCGCCGGCTTTGAGTGTTGTGTCACGTAGAAAGGCCAGAACTCGTCAAAGCTCCTGAAACTCATGTCAAAAAGAAACAAGAAAAAGGAAGCTCAAGAATCTTTACTTTTCTTCTTCTGTTGCAATCTTGAGAGAGAGCTGATTTGAGGTCTATCACGATTTGGGTCTTCTTCAAATTTGAGGGAAAAACAGGTTTTTGTTGGTGGTGGGCTTGACTGATTTGGTTTCTTGATCCAGTAGTTTGATGAAAAATCTTTTGCTGTTGGAAGCAAGAAATTAAAGTTTTCAAGATGGGATTTTTTGGTTGGTGGTGGTGGTGGTAGTCTTATGGAACTCACACATAGCTAAAATCAGAAGGTCACTGTCTGTTTTCGAAACATATAGTGTGAGAGGTGAAAGACTTTGATGGTGATGGCTATTTATAAAAGTAGGTCCGGCATTTAGAAAATAAGAAATACCAAACATTTTACATTTTAACAAGTTTGATTTAATGGTAGTATTTTTTAATATATTGGCTTTGTGCCTAAATTAATCCTAATGAGTTTAGGAATAATTATGGATATATGAATCTTCTTTTCAAAAAAATAAAAACCTATATGTTTTTCACAAAATCTCATCGAAATGGATTTTGAATTTCTCCATTATAATGTATCTACGTATAAGAATTGAATTTGTTAATTTTTCACAAAGTGCGACAAATTATCGGTTACACTGTATGGGCATATCCTCTTTTGTAGGACATAGGTAAAGTCTAGGAGCTTTTGTCTTTTTTTTGTAAAATATAATAAAAAAGAAGTACATTGTTGTTGTCGGTAGACTATAGGTTTCTTGATGATAGTTTATGGTCGATAATGGTAGGCACAAAACAAGACAATCGGCAAAAACACAACATAAAAAAACATGAAGAGGCAGCAGTACTACTCTTGCATGTAACGCATGATAACCGAGCCACACTTTCCCGGCCGTAAATTCTTCTTGGCGTATATGGCCAGCCAATGATTCCCATTCCATAGGCTTAGTTGCAAAGCAGAACACTGAGTTCTCGTCAGCGTTTACGAGACGGTTCTGAAGTTGTGGCTTACAAAATCTGAAGATGGGCACGCATTCTTCTTGCGCTCCGAAAAGGTCACCACAGGACGAAAGCCTTCTGAAGGAACCTCATCATGAGCCTCAAGTCGTCTTCGACTGTAGTAATGAAACTTAAGCCCGTTAAGAGTCGAGATCTCACCATAAACTTTGCAGCTAGCACTACTCGCGGTCTCACCATCACAATCACGTTTCCTTTTCCTGTTGCTTGTCACGTGCTTGCAGGGGATCAAGCAACGCAACACAAACAAGAAGGAAAATAGAAAACAGGACAGAGAAGGAAAAAGAACAGAGGCTTACAGAGTAAGCAAGCTTCAACAGCGGCGGATGATTGATGAAGAAGAGAGGGCAGCGGAAAGGATGGAATGAAGGTAGTTAGGAATTGGTGTGTGGCTGCATTGCAGTTGAAGGAGATTCATTGAATCTATCTTTCTATTGACTTAAGCAATTACAATTCAAATTGATTATAAAATGCAGAAGTCGTTTTTCTGTTCCTAGCTGCTAGTATTTATACTAGTAATTCTTGACTACGGAATTGAAATGATTATTAAAACAACAACAATAGCTAATCTAACTGCTGCTAACAAGCTGTTGACAGCTACAAAACAGCTGCCAATCTTCCTTCCCGCTCTTCTCGCTCTTCTCCTTTGTTGACTAAACCTTTGACTCTTTTATTCTTATTTAGGCATGTGACATTGCTCTTGATTTCAATGCCCAACACCTCCATATCTATAAGCCCTGGAATATATAATAATAGCTAATTAGTGAACTGATCTCTAGGTGATTGCAAGCAATTGAGCATATATACTCTACGGCTATGGCTTCTGCCAAACAGAATAACATAAAACCAACAAGAAGAAGTCTGATCCGAGAGTAACAAACAAGAGCGAATTAAAAAATGAATTAAAAATTATTAATTTTACTAATTGGCAGGCAAACTTCACTTCTTCCTTTAACTAACAGAAGGAATCAAAACGAAGAACAGAGAGAATTGTTATTATTATTATTATTAAAAGAATAAATCATTCTCTTTTTTCCGTTAAAAAAGAAGATGACCACCATTTGTCTGTCATTCCCAAGTCCAAAAATGCTTGACAAGATAATTTGATTCAGGTGCACAGAAAGGTTGGGAAATTCTGAACATTCCATAACCAAATTCAAGAATGCAACTGGACAAAATCAACTCTTCCAATATTCTAAGCTTTTTAATGCCTACCTAAACTAGAAAACTCGTTCTGCTGTTGCATATAGGTTCCAAAAGATTGCTGAAACAAAATAAAGCCCTGCTGTGAGAGTCAGGAATGCCTGAAAAGATCCCAGCCATTGCACAAAATAACCCGTTCCAATCGTGCTGATTATCGCTGCGAATGTCCCTGCTGAATTCGCAATTCCTGTATCACACGTTGTTCTTTTAGCGAACCTCAATATTAAAAATACATCTCATGGAAAAATAGGGACCAACAACGCTACATACCATGAAGTAATCCAGCATACTGTGGTGCTATATCCTGATAAAAGTAAACAGTATTAGGAAACAATCAACTTAATTTGGTGATTGGAATGTGCAAAAGAAAGCATATAAAATCAATCGCTAGTAAGTGTTACAAACTTACTTGCATATTGAGAAGAAAACCGGCTTGGCTGAAAGCACTTAGGCTGAGGGCTATTGTGATGAATACAGCAGCAGTCACCGGTGTTTTCGCGAAATTTAAGCACAACAATGCCACTCCAGGTCCGATGAAACCAATGGACTGTACATTTTTTGTGGGTGTATCATAAAAAAATCAGTCTAGTTATGAAAGAATTCCAACTTATAACCTCAAGAATATATAATCGTACGTAAGGAAGCTCGAAAAACATACAAGGGTTTCGACAAGAACAGTGGTCTTGTTCCTTAAAACATCAAACTCGGAGCAACAGATGACAGATTAAAGGAATTACCTGCATAATCTTTCGGACTAATGTCAGAGAGTAACCGGATTCGATTAACGAATCTGAAACCGCACCAGCAACATATCCAGAGATTGCCATGGTTCCCCATGGAACAGCACTAAACCAAGCCGCTTGCTTCAAATTCACATTAAATACCTGAAATTACCAAACCAATTACATTGTTTCTTGTCGAAAAGTGGCCATTTCAAGGATGACAGAGAAAAATAAACAAACAAAAGATGGAACATATGTAGTATAACAACTTACAGTCTTGAAATAAACAGGCATCCATGACAGAAGAACAAAGTACCCCTGCAATCAATGCTGATAAACATCAGCAACTGCTTCGAAAAGTTTGCGGAAAAAGATGTTACAAAGCTAGTAAATTTCACTCACCCAATTGTTAGTTGCATTAGCGAAAATGATTGCCCATGTTGGCAGTTTTGATAACAGAAGGCGTAGCGGTGGAAACTGTCCATTACTAACAGAAGAATGATTGGCTTTACCAGCTTCGATTAACCGCAACTCTGATTTGCCAATAAAAGGACTATCTCGCGGATCATTCGTAACACTGTGTGCCCATCTTGTTAACCATAGTAGTCCAAGAGATGAGAAGAGAATAAAAGGACCAGAAAGTCCTACTGTTGACAACATAATTGGAGTCAACACAAATCCAATGACATTGCCAAGATGAAATCCAGCCATCGACAACCCAACCGCACTCGCTCGTTCATTGCTCGGAAACCACCTAATCAGAGAACAAAATAATGAGTTCAACTTTCTTAGTAGTAACTTTAAACCATTGGCATGACAAAAACAGGCAATACCTTGATAAGAGGGTGGTCATGGAAGGCATGGCGACGCCCTCCGCGAGGCCGAAGAAGGCACGAACTGCGAGGAGAGCGGCGGTGGAGTGGTTAGCAGCCCAAGGGGTGAGGAGGGTGGCTAAAGACCACATTGCAACACCCCATGCCAAAACTTTTTTACCTCCATATTTATCAACTAAAGCTCCTCCTATGATTGATGAAAATATATATCCCCATAGAAAGGATGACTACTTTCAAACAAGTAAAATTATATGGTTTTAGTCACAATAGATAAAAGTTTGATATTGTTGCTAATTTAACTTCTTGAACTGAAATTGGAATTTGGTCAAAATGATCATCCATACACAAAAGTGGGAGAAAAATGGAAACGTTGAAGCAAATTTTATTATGATGATAAAGGCCCATTAGGTTTTTGTGGGCCCATTATATTTTCCTCCGACTGGATGCAAAGTGTCACGGCCCATAACAATTAATAAGGCAATTTCACGATGACGCTATAATTACGAGTTGCACCACCAACCTCCTAAGTTAGGAAGCTTTGACTCGCCCGCCAACTATCTTACCTAATTTCTGTTTTTCTTGCCGCATCATAAGCATACTTTTTATTTTTATTTTTTAAATCTAATAATAAAAGAGTTTGTTTTTAAAAACAAACAAACTAATTTTTAAGAAACAGTAACATTTAGTAAAATAAACATAAAAAAAGTGAAGTAATGTGTACAGTAACATTCAGGAAACCGGAACCAATCATACTGCATTAGCCATGATTCCCTAATAACAGCTCAATAATTTCTATTAAATAAAAGATATTTGCATAGATTATGAATGAGATTATAACTTAAAATTAAAATAATCTGGATTGCAATTTGTATCCACGGTAAGAAAAAATTACCTGGACGATGCCTAGGAAAGCATTGGACCAGCCAAATTTGGCAGCAAGAGGAACAACAGCAACAGACATGACAACTCTGTCAGCATTACATAGGCACATAACACACGCTGTTAAACCCACAACTTTAAACCTTTCTGGAATACTTATTATTCTTCCTTCTTCCATCGCCATTTTTGCCTCTATTCCCTCTGTTGTGCACCTGGCCACCCCACTCTCCTTCTCCTCCTTGGAGTGATTTGTCCCAAATACCCCTCTGCAGGTTACTGAACCTTTGTCCAATTTAATGGGCTTTGATCGGATCTGGATTCTTTTGAAATTGACCAAATTTGGTTTTTGATGATAATGATGATGATGAGGGTTTAAGGAACAAGTGCTGTTTGATGGGAGATGACAGGGGAGAGATTTAGCCATGTTGAGAAAGGAGGAGGAGAAGAAAAATACAAAAATTCTATATATGAATACACACACAACTAATACCACTATATATACCGTATGAATAATTAAAGACTTCCAAAAATAAATAATGGAATTATAATTATTACTATATCATATATTCCCTCATTCCCTGAATAAATGTCGTTTTAAGATAGTAAAAATCCATAGAACAATCTTTTATCTTATTTTATTCCACATTATTTCATTTTTACTCCTAATTTCTACTCAAATTATCACATCATCATCAAATTGGGTTGATGCATAATTTTTTTTTGTTATTTGCACAAAATATATGTTTCGAAAAAGATAAAATGACAAGTATTATAAACAGTAAAAATTCGCAGAAAAACGATATTTTTTCAAGAAAGGAGGGAGTACAAAATTAAAATTTGTCGGTATGTATATATTCTTGAATTTAGAAAAACGGAAGAAAGGTTGGTGGCGGAAATTATGCTGGTGGTACCGGGTTGGTGAGAAAGAAAAGGCCCCTTAAAAAATAAATATTTAATATTAAAATATTTTTCTCCAGTTATTACCTTAATTAAAATATCATTTATTAGAATTTGAAGGGAATATTATATTAATATAATCATCAATAAAGAAATGATTTCTTGGGTGATACATTATGTCGCTGGCATTATTATTTTATTCTTTTATGTAAAATAAACTACTCCCTCTGGACACAAATAATTGTCACTTTTCTACGGATTCTTACTGTTCATAATACTTGTCATTTTATGCATTCCGAAACATATATTTTGTACAGATGACTATTTTTTTTTATGAATCAACCCAATTTGATGATGGTGTGGTAATTTGAGTGGAAATTAGGAGTAAAAATGAAATACTATAGAATAAAATAAGATCAAACATCATTGCCCTACGAATTTTTACTATTTTAAAACGTCATTTAATTGTGTCCGGAGGGAGTATTAAATTTAAGGAGATCTCAAAATTCGCTGGGATATTTATTTTGGAGATTGGTGACAGATGAGGCCAAAATAAGTGATGTTGAAGTCTCCAACGTGGCAACGCGTGCACGACTCTCGTGGTGCAAAATTCACTGTTCTGCTTGAAAAGTGGGCTCTAACTTTCAAGCCCATTTATGAAGACTGTGACAGTTTCGGGCCAACTTAACTAAATCCCTAACGCACGTTTCACATCTTTTTTGTCCCGAAAGGTCGAAATGGTTCGCGGGTAGGGCTGGATCAAAAAATCGAAAATTCGAACCGATTTCTAGAACCAGACCGAACCGGGATGGTTTAGTTTGAGTTTTAAGTTGAAAAACAGTAGAATCAGAATCGAACCGAACCGTTCATAAATAAATGGTTCGGTTTCAGTTCTATATATCAGTTTACCCAATTACCCGAAATATTATATAATAATATATATTATTATTTTATAATATATGTTTTGTTTCCAGAAGGAGCAGAACACACCTCTTCTCTTCATAAACCTCATTTCCAAGACAAATTGGAATTTGGATCTACTAACTAGCAATTGCCTTCCCGAAGGACCATAGTTGCTGCTGCTGCTACTTAATTTCCTAACAATGAAAATTCTGACCTTGCTCCTTCTTACTTTGCTTCTGCTCATTAATGAGTCTGCATCCAAATCCATAATCAACACACTTCCAGGCTTTGCTGACCTCCCATTTGTTCTTGAAACTGGGTAAGTTTCAATTTTGTTTCATGATACTTTTATATTGTAATTTATTATGTATTGATAAAGATTACGTTTTTTTTTAATGTTTTGGCGCTTTAATTTCACCGAAACAACCCGAATCGAACCGTAACCAAATGGTTCTGGTGCGGTTTGATTCTAGCTTTAAAAATACATTACCCAGAATCGAACCGAGCCGATTTTAAACTTTGGTTCTGGTTCTGATTCTGTCTAAACTCGAACCGAACCGAACCGTGCCCAGCCCTATTCGCGGGAATGAAACAAATTGCAAGCACAAAAATCCTAGTTTGAATCACAAATATTTTCAATAACAGAAACAAATCGCAAGCACTTCTTCAAAGCTACTTCTATAATCTTCCCCATTCTAACCCTAATCTGCTTCAAAAGTAATTTCTTCTTATTTTGTTTAATTTTACCATCAGATATGCTCCGAATATAAACTCACATTTTATATTTTGCTCAGTCTACTATTATGAACTATAGTGATATTATTTATAAAGTTAGGTGTTGAGTTCGCGCAGCGAAGTTGCAAGCAACTGAAGGAAGGAAGCCCATGTCCAACAAAGAATATTTTTGTTTGTTGATGCAAGCACTTGTAAGCCCGGGAAATGTCATGGGGTTGTGCCTATTTTTATTGCATGGGCCCTTTAGCTGCTACCCACAGCCCACGAGGAATACATAAAAAGGGTTGGGCTTTTAAGTCATGTCAATCTCATACCACTAAACATCTCGATTTTATTATTAGTATAGGGTATATCAATATCGGTCAAAATATCGGTACCGTTTGGTATCTCGTATTTTATATTTTCTATCTATAATATATATATATATATATTTACCATTATAAAATAAAATAAATAAATCATTGTAACGGTATAGGTCTCTCCCTCTTGCAAAAATAAAGCTTTTTTATTCTAAATTAGGAGGATGACGAGAACTGTATTTAGAAAAAAAATTGTATACGCATCTCAAACTAATGTGGGCTTTCCAGCTCATATCCACTAAATATTTACTAAAACCACGCTAATTAATCATTGCATACTTCATTATCAAGCATAACTAATCACTTAACCGAACACAAACAAAAAAAAAAAGTGCCTTGATTGGTGGTGATGGTTGTGGTGGATGGAGAAAGAAATGGGGAAGAAAGTTGTCGATGCTGCAAGAAAGGAAGTGAAATTGATTTTATGGTAATTGATTTTGTTAAGAATGGAGGTGGTGAAGATAGTTGTGAAAGTGAGAAAGTAAAAAAATCTAAATATTATATATATTGAATTGGTACCAAACAAGACCGGTATGAGCGAGATAAATCGTCTGGTATTTAACCGGTATAACTAATATACATCGAGATAAAAATAGAAACGATACATCATATTTTGTATCTCATTTTTAGTATTGGGATGAAACGTACCGATTATATCGACTGAGACGAGATGAGATTGATAACATTACCTGCTCAAAAACTGTTGTTTTATTCTTTTCTAAAGATTTAAACCTGTAACTTTTTATTTTTAGGTAAAATTATCCGACTACATTAGGTATTTATTATTTTGGATTCGAACCAGATAAGATTTCAAATTCTCGGCTAACAAGTATTTGTCCGACCCCTTGCCATGACACTAATTTTTGACTTTGATATGAACTCAAACAGGAGGAGAGTAGAAGAGTTAGTACTTCAAATTTACCACACTAAAAATAAAAAATAAAAAATAAAATAAATGCCACTCCATTAGAGGCTGTGTGGTAAATTTGTTACGATCTCACTCACATTCCAATCAAACTTTAACATATAAGAAAGTAAAGAAAAATATTTACTCATCCCTAGTTAAATTCAAATACCCCTCAAATTATTTAGATATTTCAAATCAATCCATCAGTTAATTTTTCCATCGTAACCAATAAAATGATTTGAAGTATCTAAATAATTCAAAAAATATTTGAATTTTTTTTTAATTTGAGGAAAATAATTGAGTTTGATCGAACATTTAAAAAAAATAATCAGATATTCCCGGAAATGAAAGGAGAGGGAAAGGAAAAGCATCCGCCATTCTTTTCCTTTTCCCCACACCTTCTTCCACCGTCGAAAGCTAATTCTACTTATGATTTTCATGCAAATTTCTTTTCGATAAAGAAACTGTAGACGGACCTAACCTCCTTTTTAACCGTAAATTTCAAGGCATGTCAGTGAGCAATATGGTAGCTCCACTCTCCTACCACTTAGTATAATTCAATTATAACAATAGATATATTGGAATATCTTGAGAGTTGTGGTGAAATTGATTTAGAATTCACCTTCATACTCTAAAAAAAATTTCCCCAGTTTTAAAATAGTACATATTTTAAAATTCTTGTAATACTACTTAAATCAGCTCATGAGATTCTAATACGATGAGGTACGTGAATTAGTCTGATTTAAAAAAAAATCGAGAAAGACATGTATAAAAAAAGAAGATATGATGGAATATTGTAAATCCCTAAGAAGGTTTGCCCCTCAAAATTATTCTCTTGTTGTATTGTAATGCCTTTGTCTTGCTTTAGTAACATGCCAAACTCTACATTCTTTCTTGGGATTCCTTCACCCTCCACATGAATTATTACAATTAGGGTTTTCTTTTGAAAAAAATCTATTTTTTAAGGATTATTACATACGTCATAATGACTCGCAAATGAACAAAAGCTAATATATTGATGAGAATTATTCAATAATCTTATTTTTTAAATAAGAAAATCCTTGGTCCAACTCTTATATGCTCCTGTGACTATAGTTGATACCTTAGAAAAGGGAAGTAAGTAATCATATCCCTAATTTAGGCTTTATGGGAAATAGGCCCATAGGAAGCTGCCGAGATGAGATCGTCATATGGGTGTAAGGCCCATTGAATTCAACAGATCAAAGAACCTTAAAACATGTAGGATTGATGATCCAATGAAAGTGTGATTTAATAGGAATAGTGATTGATATCGACGGTAAGAGAGACATCCACATCATTCTATTATAGTCTCGGGTATTTAATTGCATTCGGATCGGACACCTAATATTAAAAGAAAAATGATAACTTTGGGGCGAAATGTGAATGAAAGTACCGCGGGGTGGCATGCTGGGGTCCAAAATTGAGGCTTTGTTTAAAGCGGACTGTGGATCATTTGATACAATATCGATTTTAAATTGGGAAAATAAAAAGCCTCTGATTACGATGTGTTGTATGTGCGTGTGGGGTAAAGAAAATCGATTGCGTTGTGCTTTTGCATACATATTTCTTTTGTAATCATGATCCTACTTTTGCCCTTTTGAATATATTTGCACACTAATCTTTCTCTTAGTCTTATAATCACTAGTATTACTATTTTTGGATTTAAGGATGATAATGCTCAAACCGACTATTCATTCCCTTAGAAAATAGGAGGAAGGATATTTGAGATGATCCAAAAATGATATTCGATTTAAGTAACCTTGAAATGGAACTTCGGCAGAAAAAAGTGCTAAAAATGAACTCCGAACGTGTAATTCAAACCTAAATTTAAATTCTCGTACGATGAAATTTTTTCTTCTTGTGACAATGGTTTGTGTAATGATAGTGGAAAATAATGGTTTAGGCTTATAATAAAGACAACATTATTGAATATAATTGCCTCACCACTGGTGTGTGCGCATGTTTATGTTCCATTATTTGCTTAGGACAATCCATGTTAGATTCGCCAACCTACTTGGTATATCATCTTTCATAATTTAAGCTCGGGTGAATTTTTTTTAACTCTCCATTTTTTTTCAGTTCTAGTCTTCATTAACCTATCATTTTTATAAACTAGGCTTTATATATGATGAAAGAAAAAATATGGCGTGTGGTTGAATGGAGAAAATCTACAGTGAAAGAGCTAGCATCTTTTAAGGGCACCACACAAAAGGGTGCTTGTACCGGCTGCATAACTAGACGGGCACTTATTTTAGCTGCTCACAATACGCGTATTAGTATTACGGAGATAAATTGCACTCATTATAATGTTCGATCGAGATTAATTTTCTTTTGAAATAAAGCAGAAGAAACAGTGAAAGAGAGTACTGTATTTATGTATATTTTTGTTGTTGTGTGGTTTATTTTAGATGTATTAAATAGGAGATGGACAGAAATTGGTCTTCTTTTAATTGAGAAGATGACAAGATATTAAAGGTAAAGCGCAGCCTCCAGTAGTTATAATTATAATAAACAGCAGAGGCAGCGAGACAAGAAACTACAAGTCTGAACACCGAATCTTCAGTTCTTCACAAAAGAACACAAAGGCTCAATGATCTAATCTTTTCTTTGCATGCTTTGCTTTCAACAGTACTAGTACTAAATTACTAATACTAATCTGCCCCCTTTCCATGTCAGCACCGCACAACAAATCTATAACTTAATTCAACGTTGCATCTGAGCAAGATTGGGGCAATTCAACTTATGGCTAATTTTAATTGATATGTAAGATTTTATGCTGGACAACTGAGTCATTGGTTGTCTGGATCGATTCACATTAATATTAATATTGGTGAAAAGGGGCCACACACCACACACCGACTTGGAGAGAATTTTTGTCTCATATTTTCTCACTTAATAACTTTTGTTTGGTCACTCAAAAAAATTACTGTCGCCCACTATAGGAATTAGGAAGTCATGTATAAAGACAAAACATTAACATCTTCGTTTCTAATTTAATCCATTAATATTATATTTTTTTCTTTTTATAAGTTAAATTAACTTTTAAAAAAATCTCCCAAACGACAGAGCTTCACTTTACGACTCCTCCCATGCACAACACACACTTGTCGTCCCCACCAAGACCGACAACCAAAGGAGTAATACTATGTCGTTTGAGAATATACATAACTCAATCTATTAATCCCCATTAACATAATCAATCAAGGGTTGATCATATGTTTGAGAAAATTGATTCTGTACAAATTAAAATATGTTTATTTTTTAATTTGATTAATTCGGTGTATATAAAATATGAATAAGCTACACCTAACTTAAGTTCGTGCAGCTTAGCAATTAGTTTGGATGGGTTGATATTATATGGGCCCGTGATGAGCAAATAAAAAGAGTGTGGTGGTGGTGGTGGAGGGCCGGTGGACCCATTTGGAGACAAGTCGTCGAATAGCAAAGCTCTTTTCTTCGACTAAAGCCGTCCGGTTTGTCCCCGTGACCCAGCGGCGCGTCACATCAGTCCATCCATTAATACAACTCCCTTTCTTGCTTTAATTTTCCTTTTTCTCAACCCATTTTCAGACAAATCCAGACTCGAGCGGAGTAAAACTTTGAAAAAGGATAATTTTTTTCATTATAAATAAAATTTATCCTTTGAGATAATACAGTTATATTTTTAGAGTTCGAATTAGAAATATTTGGTTAAGTTTAAACAACTCTTTAGGAGTTGTTTTAATACTTTAGTACCCACGTATCAATATTACAATATACTCTATCTTGTGTTTTTTTTTTAATTAAAAAAACTAGGAAGATCAATTATTCATTATTCACACACGTACATGTCTCGCGTCGGCTAGGATCTTGAATCTTGGAGACTTCATTACATTTACTATTTACACTTTTGAGTTCTGTTCTGGCAGCAATTTATTTATGAAAGTTGTAACTTTCTTGTACATGTTCTTGTCCAGTAAGAAGTTGTAAATGTCCAGCTTAAATAAGCTGTCATTCAAATACTCTAATAAAAATATTTCAAGTTCGAGTTTAAAAATTATATTCACGTTAGTGAAAAAATACATATTGAAGTTTCCTAATTATTTTTAATGTCATTGATGCAAGTAAATAATGAATGTTGTTCGCGTTGAATTAATATTTTTAACAAATAATTATTTCATATACAACGATGAAATCACAACTTTTTATTTAAAAGATAAAAATATATCAATTCATTTACAGTCTAATAGAAGTACTCCCTTCGTTTTCAAATAACTGTCGCGCACGCATACCAATATTGGCCGGATGACTCATTATTTGATCCCAAAAAAATTCGTACTTTTTTTGTGGAAGTACATTAAGGATTAACGTACTTCCACAAAAAAAGTACGAATTTTTTTGGATCAAATAGTGAGTCATCCGGTCAATATTGGTATACGCGCGCGACAGTTATTTAAAAACGGAGGGAGTACTTTTTAAGAAATTATTATAAGTATAACAAATTTTAGTTCCTTCAGTACCAAAAAAGAAGAAGAAGGAATTAACATGTCAATTTTGTTCCAACTGGAGTCACAATCACACGAGATTAAGAAAAAATAAGAAACAAAAAAAATGGAAAAGGTGATAGCTCGTGAGAACCGAGGAGCGTAACAATGGCGGGCATTGTCCACACGTGGGAATACTGAGTCAGCTTTAAGTCACAGCCAGGCAGTCTATCTTTGTGTATGTTGTGTGTACAATAATACCATATTATACATTACATTGTACAACGCTACTAGAATAGACCACACGGGCTGGGCTGCGGCCTACCGGAAAAGTGTATTCGGTGGGCCCTTTGCAATTTTCTGGTGCTGTTAGTTTGGATACTGGAACAGAAGTGTTCTCAGGACGAGCTCCGTTAATTTGAGTAGTTGAGTTGAGGATTTGTACATGGGAGCATTATTCTGTACCCTTTGCCTGGTACTCCGTGCATGTTTTATTAATTAATGCCCGCACTATAGATACGTATATCAAGGAAGTCAGATGACGCATTATTTGAACTCAAAAAATTCTGAATTTTCTCGTAACGTACGTCAGAAAAAAAAGTACGAAATATTTTGAGTTCAAATAGTAAATCATCCGCCCTCCTCAATATGCGTATCTACAATGCGAGCATCAATTAATAAAACATGGAGGGAGTATAAGTGAGCACCCTTTCAATCAAAGGACATAACTAAAAAGAGAAAAAGGCTTCTCAATTATACTATCGGGATATGACATCACTGTTTTCATTTTCTTACTTAAGGCTGTACAAGAACCGGCCCGGACAGGGAACCGACCCGAAATCGGCCTTCTTTTGACCCGGACCGGACCGGAACTTCCGGTTCGGTCCGGTTCTCCATCCCTCTAAATCCGGGAACCGACCCGGAGAACCGGTAGAACCGGAAGTATATATATAAAAAAATATATAAATATATAAATATAAATATAAATAAATATATATATATATATATATATATACAATAATATCAAAGTTTCCTTTTGGTTCAATGGTTAACTCATCACCTTTTATATTAAAGGGGAGAGGTTCAAATCCTCTTGGCTCCCACTTTTTTTTTTCTTTCTAAACCTAACTCATTCTCTTTCTTTTTTCCTTCTAAATTATATTAAAATTTCTCATGTATGTATATATTTTTTCTAGTAATATAATTGTAAACTCAATTAAAAATCCTCATTTTTTTCTTTTTATTTGTTATTTTAAATACAAAATTGTATTAAGGATGTTATATGAACTAAGAAATAAATTTTTAATAGCCATTTATATAGTTAAGATGACACATACTAGTAATATATTATTGTAAATTGTAATAGCCATTTATATAGTTAATGTGTATAAAGTAAGACCATTAATTATTAATAATATAGTTTAGGGATTATTATCAATTGTCATAAAATTAAAATTGACTAATTGTTTAGAGTTTTATGCTTTTAATTTAAATTGTATTAATGTTTAAATTACTAATGTATTATGCATTTTTTATTTTTTTCTTTTAAACTCAATTAAAAGTCCTCATTTTTTTCTTTTTATTTGTTACTTTAAATACAGAATTTTATTAAGGATGTTATATTACCTAAGAAAAAAAAATTTAATAGCCATTTATATAGTTAAGATGACACATACTAGTAATATATAGTTGTAAATTGTAATAGTCATTTATATAGTTAATATGTATAAAATAAGACCATTAATTATTAATAATATAGCTATTAATTATTATCAATAAATAATTAAGGTTTCAGTTCTCCAACCTTTAAAATCCGGGAATCGGTAGAACCGGAAATATATATATATATATATATATATATATATATATATATATATATATATGCACAATGATATCAAAATTTCCATTTGGTTTAATGGTTAACACCTCACCTACCATATTAAAGGGTAGAGGTTCAAATCCTCTTGGCTCCCACTTTCTTTTTTCCTTTTAAACTTAACTCCTCCTCATAAATACCAAAAAAAAATAAAAAAATAAAAAAATATCCGGGTCAGAACCGAAACCGGCCCGGTCCGACCCGAAAAATTCAGAACCGGCCCGGACTGGACCGGAAGTGTCCGGTCCGGTCCGGTTCTGTCCTGGCCCAGAACCGGTAATTCCGGTCCGGTCCGGTTCTAGCCCAAGAACCGGCCCGAACCGGACCGTGTACACTGTTACATTTTTTTTCCTTCTAATTCATTTACATCATTTTAATTATTAAAAAAAAAGATTAAATAGATAATTATAATAATAAGTTATTAATAAATGACAATTAATTTTTTATCATTAAATTGAATAACTCATTCGTGGATTATATCTACTAGCACTACAGTGCTACTCACTAGAGTAACTTTTGATCTTACATGCTGAGGACTGAGAAGTCGGTTTTATTTTGAGAGTACTCTCACAGTACATGTGTCACAATCAGTGACGAGCATTGATAGGGAGTGTACAGAATTTGTGCACCCAGCGGTGAGACATGTATGGGTTGGTCACGCTCACTCAGTCACTCTAAATAAAATAAAATCTAATAAATAAATCCAAATACAAACTCACTGATTATTTTCAAGCGATAAAAAATTTATTTATTTCAATTCTGGTTTTAATTTTATGTTTGAACTGGAAGAATGAATAAAATCATATAATGTAAAGGTGGACTTTTATAGAATGATGAATCTATTTATTATTCTCAGTTTCTGTTTTTTTGACTAATACACTCTTTGTGTTCTTTATTAATATTCAACTTATAAAAAGAAAGAGTCATAGCATTTTTTACCTGACCATATTCGAACGATTTTAATTTTACGGTGCGGAGGATATGAAAAGAAAATAAATAAATTCAAATGAGAGAAAACCATAAAAGAGATCCGACCCATGTTTGGGAGAAAAAGAAAGCCCGGAAAAACAAAAAGAGACACCAAAACAAGAAAGAAAAGAAAAGAAAAGAGAGCGAAATGTGAGTACAAGAAAAGAAAAAGAAAACAAAAAAGGACACCACCTCACCTCCCTCTAGTGATGGCGTGGTTAACTTTTGCTTTTTCTCTCGACAGGAATCTTTGAAAATCGAAAGCATCCCAACACAATAAAAAAATTAATTTTAAAAAACAAATATCGTAGGAAAAAAATACTTATAAATATAAAGAGTTTTATCGCTCTTTATAATTCTGTCCGATTTGAGTCTAAAATAGTCGGCACTTAATAATTTTTTTTATATTTTACTAAGTAATTTAATTCGAGTATTGTCTACCATCTAGAAGGAAATAACTCTCCGAAAATGGTTCTTAAAATAGTAAAAAGAAATAATAAAGATATTCAAACAAAAGCACTATAAGTTGTGTTTGGGTTCGAGTTTATGATTACTTTAATACCATATTTTCAAATTCAACTTGTCTATTTTTACATACAATTTTTTAATTTTATTTTGATTTAATATACAAAATGTATGAGTTGATTTTACCATTTTTCCTTTTTATATTAAGCTAGTCTTTGTAGAATGAAAAGAGAAAAAAATTGGAAAATTCCATTAAATGAAAAATTATGTGGGGCATTCTAAATTCAACACAGGAGATTTTCTTTTTCTTTAGTTTTTCCCGTTACTTCTTTTCTTCCATCATATTTTGATTTTCTTTTTCTCTCGCTGTCCGTTGGAACCAAACAGTCCCTAATTCCTCTCTCTCTAAACCCCCACACATTTCAGATGTTCTTCTTCTTCCTAAGCTCCCAGTCTCTCGCTCACTTTGATTTCCCCAAACTAATATGAGCAGAGTGGGCATTACACACCACCACCGGTTATGAATCCCACCACCGACCCTCCACAGCTTCAGCCTCCTCAGCCACCGCAACCCAACCGTCTTTCCACCTCCTGCGACCGCCATCCCGACGAGCATTTCACCGGTTTCTGCCCCTCATGCCTCTGCGAACGCCTCTCCGTCCTCGAACCCACCTCCAACAACGCTCCTTCCTCCTCTTCTTCTCGCAAACCCCCCCTCGCCTCCGCCGCCATTAGAGCCCTCTTCAAGCCCTCCACCGCCACCGCAGCCGCCGGCCCCTCCTCCTTTTTCCCCGAGCTCCGCCGCACGAAATCGTTCTCCGCTTCCAAGAACGAGGGGTTCTCCGGTGTGTTCGAGCCTCAACGAAGATCTTGTGACGTTAGGGTACGGAGCACACTCTGGACGCTTTTCAGCCAAGACGACAAGAAAGAGCCACCGCCTCCGCCTCCGCCTCCGCCTCAGCAAGAAAACGACGCCGTTGTAGAGCCCAGAGTCTCAATTTCTTCGTCGAGCGTCCGCGCCGGGCTGGTGGAGGAAACAGAAAGGGAAAGGGAAAATGGAATTGAAGAATCGCAGAATGGAGATTCTCTAATTTACAATTATAACAGATTTCTCGAAGAGAATAACAACAATAGCAGAAACCTAACGGCGAGGAATTCGAACGCGAAGCCGATAGAAGAAATAATTGAAGAGGACGAAGACTACGAGGACGACGACGACGGGATTGTGATAGAGCCAGACCGAGAAGAGGTAGCTCCGGTGGTGGAAGAGGAAGAGCTAGTGAAGACAATGAAGGACCATATAGATCTTGATTCTTCAGCCCAAAACAACAAGAAGTTTGTTGGGAGTTTCTGGTCGGCGGCGTCAGTGTTTAGTAAGAAGTTGCAGAAATGGAGGCAAAAGCAGAAGATGAAGAAACAGAGGAATGGGTGTAATGGGCCCGGGTCCGGGTTGGGTACATTGCCGGTGGAGAAACCGATTGGGAGGCAGTATAGGGAGACCCAATCAGAAATTGCAGATTATGGGTTTGGTAGGAGGTCTTGTGATACGGATCCAAGGTTCTCACTTGATGCTGGTAGGATGTCTTTTGATGATCCTAGGTATTCATTTGATGAGCCTCGGGCGAGCTGGGATGGGTACTTGATCGGGGGGAGGACATTTCCAAGGATGCCTACTATGCTTTCTGTGGTGGAGGATGCTCCGGTGAGTATTGTTACGCGGCCGGATGCTCAAATTCCAGTGGAAGAACCACCCAGGGCATCGATGAGTTCGATTAATGAGGATGAGGGTGTTGTTCCTGGTGGTTCTAGTCAAACTAGGGATTATTATTCTGATTCTTCCTCGAGGAGGAGGAAGAGTCTTGATAGGTCTAATTCTATCAGGAAGACAGCCGCAGCTGTGGTAGCAGAGATTGATGAGTTAAAGTCTGTTTCCAACAATGCTAAGGTCACTCCTGCTACTGTTGATTATTTCCAAGGGCCTAAGTTGGTAGTTCCTGATAGGGATTTTAGGGATTCGAACTCAAATTCATTGAGGGATGATTGTTCAGAGAGTTTCGATATGGGGTTTAGAGATCATGCCTCTGTTGTGGGGAATGGTGGGGAGAGGAAGGAGGTTAAGAAGTCGCGGAGATGGGGTAAGTCTTGGAACATTTGGGGGTTAGTACACCGGCGAAGTGTTAACAAGGATGAGGATGATGATAGGTATAGCCGGGCGAATGGGGTTCAGAGGTCATTTTCAGAGTCTTGGCCAGAGTTAAGAAGGGAACATAATGGAGAAGCGAGAGGGGGGTTTAATCCAAAGATTTTGAGGAGTAATAGCAGTGTTAGTTGGAGGAATTCACAGAATTTTGGTGGTGGTGTTAGTGGTGGTGGGTCATTTGGTAGTGCAAGGAAGAGTAATGTTGAGACTAATGGGAATGGGAGGAAGAAGAGAGATGAGTTTGTGTTGGAGAGGAACCGGAGCGCTAGGTATTCGCCGAACAACATCGAGAATGGAATGTTAAGGTTCTACTTGACACCTTTGAGGGGCAGCCGGAGAGGCGGGTGGGGGAAGAGTAAGGCCACTCACGCACAATCCATCGCGAGGAGCGTATTGCGATTGTATTGAAAGTGGAGAGGTGCATAAGGTGTTTTTCCTTTTGGTTTAAATGTTGTTAATTATGCTGCATTTGTTGTGTAAGCACACATGCCTAATGTAATTGGTTGGGTTGGTTGGATGGATAGACGCAGGGTCCTAAATTTGTTACCTTTCCTGTGAAAAATTGCATTTTGCTTCTGCTGAATCATTCAAATAACAAGAGATTTCAGTGTTTTTTACTGTCCAAAATCATAATGCTAGCATCCTTCATGTTATTTTGTCTACTTATTACCAGAACAGGCTAGGACAAGATGAATAAATGTATGAATTTTGCAGATGTGCACGCCTATCTTCTTCCTTGTCCTTATTATTAACTGATATAAACCTGTATTGAAGGCTGCAATGTTGTTGTTTCAGACATCTTACCTCAATCATTTGGCATATTTTTCATATTCTTGGACACAAATAAAGGATGATGACGTGAGCTTATGCCCCCTTCTGTCTTTCCTGCCATTGGTCCCAAAATTAAAGAACAGAAGACAGCAACATACTGCCAAATCCTAAAGACATGAATATTAAACACTTTTTTTCTTTTCTTTTCTGCATTGATGATTAGTCTCTTTCTGTAATTGCATGAGTAGTTCCATTAATTCTGATTAATAATCAATCAGGTGAGAAAATCGTTCATCCTTTTCGATCTTTGAGTATCCTATCTATCTTTTCAAATTTCGTTGCACACTCGCGAGTTTTTAATTTTCGTGGGGGCGCGACACTACGTCCTGTAAATATTTGGGTAAGAAACTGTCAGTATGAGTTACCCTTCTTGATAACTTGAAGTTGAAAAAAAGATGTAGATGGGGGGAAAATATTCACTTTGTTTACAGTAGATAGGTTCTACTGATGTAGGAGATGAATTGCATTTATTCCTAGGAAATATATAGTTCATAAAGATCAGTTTCCTTCTTTTTACCTCTACTGTTGTTCTCTTTGTGGTAAAGACTAAAGTCATCATGTTCTTTTTCTTTCGACCAAAAAAATAGAAGTAATACAATGGAACTCATGAGCACTGAATTGTATCAAATGCCAGTAATTTCTTTTGGTTTTACTGCTGCTGGTTTTAACTTTTACAATCCATACCTTGCAGTTACAGAAAATGGATGGAGGATAACTGTTCTCCGTCTTGGTTTGCTTCTCTATCAGTTCTTCATATTCGTGTCGAAAAAGTTGAGAGGATACTCGGAGAAACTGAAAAAACTAAGTATAGCCAGTTGAAGGCACTGATTAAGTGAAAACTCTTTTGTAAAAAAAAAAAGGAGTAAAAGGTTACCAAATCCAGCCAAGAATTTGACCGGGCAACAACAAAGGAGGTGTAGGGCTCAAATCCCATTAGCAAGACACAGATCAATCTAGGAAATGATTATGGCAAATGTAATTAAGATCTTTGGATATCAAAACGAATCTAAGCCAATCAAACATTCTTTTTTCAACCTAATGAGTTTCTGAGATCAAAATACTTTATGCTTTTTTTTCTCTCTATATGTGTAAAAGCTCCATGATCAGCCAAATTTTTTTGCCACTAAAGTCAAAAAGTGAGCAGGAAAAACATCCCAACATGCTCCTTCGCGGTGGATATAAAGAGAAAAAGAGATAAAGAAGGCTCGGTATCCAATGGATGATGCATAGTTACTCAGTCACGCATTAGGATTAGGGTTCTTCCATGTGAAATGGCCTTGTGATCAATTTGTTTAAGGTATTTATAGTGCCTTGCTTGTCAAAGTTTGTATACAATGTCAAGTGTTGTATCTCGTTGGTTGTAGTGGAGTGCTCAGGAACTCATTTACGAACTAAATTCAATTGTAAAGAATAAAACTAAATTACAATGTAAAATGCATCTAATTCCCAATGATTCTTAAAGCCTGTTTCAGTTTTTTTTGTCTCTTAACTTACATTCTTATCTACAATAATAATAAAAAAAATCTGAGTATGATAACGTTTCGATAGGTGTGCAGCTGGAGCCTGTTCGTACCAGCCCAAAATAAATTCCCAGAGCCTGTCATGCATGGGCTTTCTGGATGAAATTTCAAACCTTCATATAGCAAGAATCAAGAATCAGAGGAAATGGGCTCTGTTTAAGTACTTCAAAGTACAAACTACCAAGTCCGGAATGAATAGAAATTCGAGTTTCTTGCAGAAATTAGACTTGCACTTCTTTTTCTTACGGGCAGAAATGAGACTATAAGACAGTCCTGCTGTCGTAGCATATAAACTTCAAATAAATTGCAAGCCTTGAGTATATGAATTGGGGAAAATGATGAAAGTTGACTAGCCAATTTGCTACCATCTCTAAGCAAGATTTCATATTTTACCGATCTAATATAGTATACATCAGCAAAATATTACAACACAAGGTACCAATTTGTGTTGCGCAGGAGCTACATTTTCAAGGCTAGGTGTTGAACAAAATATCTATGGGGCATAGATTCTCAAACACCAGCCATCTAGATTTGGACATCACCACGGGACAATTGGAAACATCCCACCGAAACTCGAAAGGGCAGGAAGCATGAGCAAGAGCAGCACGAGTAGCAAGTTCTTAGATCATTCAGCTAGATCTTCACCAGTAACTTGATCTTCATCACTGTCAATTTCCTCATAGGAAAGTCTAATCGACTGGCTCATGCGCTTCGGGATGTAGACGTTGTAGTAATAACTAAGTATGTTCTTCTGGGTCTTGGATGGAAAATATTTCAAGCAAAGATCCCAAAAGCTGGTTTGGTTCGAGAATGGATTGTGTTTCATTAGCGATTCAAACGTTTTTTCATGTTTCGCTGTCCATGACTCTGTAACAACCTCCCCAATCTTATCGAAGTCCCAGCTAAAGTAAGCAGGGCCAAGATAAGATCGCATTCGTTGATTTTCTTCACGAACATGGCGTTTGATGCATGTAGCAGATCCTCTAGAGACACAAGAGCAAGAGTTAGATCTCCCTTTCCTGATGGGCAAAATGTTGGTTCGTGTGCTTTGGCCTTCCACTGGCCAAATTCGGGTGCCCAACCACTTCAAAGTTTCCGAATCACCATGGTAACTTCCTTGGCTAGGTGGCCCCGTCCATTCGGGAACTTCAGCCTGGAAACCAGGTCCGATAGGTATAGCAGCTCGTGACTGATACCCAGCCTTCAAGAACCTGGCTGCATATTGAACTTTCTGCTTTTTTGAACTTGATGAATATGAACTGTGAACCAGGTCATCAGAATCCACCATACATGAATCCTTAACTATCATCTCCGAATTTCCTGATTGTCCTCCCCCGTAAATTCTTTGGTTAACTGGCTCATTCCCCTCTGGGATTTCAGCCTGGAAACTGGACCCAATAGGTATAACTAGTCGTGCATTATTCTCAGCCTTCTGAAACCTGCCTGCCTGTCGAACTTTCCGCCTAGAAACTGATGAATCTGAGCAGTGAACCAGGTCACCAGGATCCATCATAGAAGCATCCTCAACAATCGCCTTTCCCGGACTCCAGGGGTTTGACATGTTGATCGATTCATCCGTGTCAGCTAAAGGAGAAACATCCTGATCAGATGGATCCCAGCTTGCTGCATCATCTAGAGAGGTAACAATGGAACAGTCCTTGGATTGCGATCTATCCTCAAACATGAACAAACTACCTGAACTGCATGAGCTCCAGACAGCTTGCATAGTAGAGCATTTGGGTGAGTCAAGTGAATCGCGAACTGAATGGGAATTCGTATTACCCAATTGCTTAACATTTTGATTATTAAATCGGGCCGAACTAAACCTTGAAGCAGCTGCAAATTTGCCACTCCTTAGAAATTGCTGAAGTTTCCGCTTTCTCTAGAAAAAACGAGCAAGTGAAAAGGTTGTGACTTACAGTTAAGAATCAAAGAATGGTAGCTATGTAAAGGGAAAAAGATTACAACCCAAAAGCATACAGGGGTACATAGGATTGAAAGAATAACCAAAAAGCTCAGAACTGAAAAAGAGTATAGAGTGGAGAAGACTTGTTTTTAGGTAACACACTCTATTCTACTCTTTTGAACTTTCGGGGCTTGAAGAGCTCCTTTTTGAAAAACCATACGGGAAGATAATAACATGAACCTAAACTAGTCTAGTTATTCTTAAAGCCTTCCTGAAGGATCTCCTGCCAAAAAGAACTGGGATCTTTTGGTTATTCTTTCAGCTCTCCTTCTCCGCTATCCTCATTACTCCTGCGTTATCACACTCCCATAAAGCTTGCAGTTTAATGATACTCCTTGCATATGAAGGAGTAGATCTTGGATTCAAGTCTCACCCTTACAAATTGCATCTCATAAAATTGAAAGTACAACAACCCCAAATAACACAGACTTCCACAGTGCTTATAGATCTCTCTCCTTTTCTCTCTCTTTTGAATTGGGGAAAGCACTTCTTCCTTTTATAGAAGGGAACTCAATTTAACTCAATTAAATTGATCCACTTAGGAGTGGCATATCTCACCAATCAAGTCACCTGGGTTAGCATATCATACTTCTCCAGTAAGGTACTACATTAGCTGAACATCAATAGTCTACTTTGGAGTGGTATACCATACATCTCATGTAAGATATCTTGCAGCCTGCCAACCAGTGCCCCAAAACTCCATAAAATGTAATGGATCAATCACTTTGAAAGTTGAAATTTTAAATCAAACCCCAACCTGCATGTTCTCCAACATACCTTAACTAAATGCTCAAATATTCATGGCAAAATGCTTTCTACTACGGGTACACATTGAAAGGCAAGCAACAACTGTCGATTAATAATTCACCTGATCCTATAGTACCCATTACCTTAAGGAAATCTTATGACTCTCTTTTTCCTATGGGAAAAAAAAGTGTGGAGAAAGCACTTGAATTGTTGCTTAATCAAACTGCAGGCCAATACATACCCAAATTTGGATTTTGGTAACGAATGTACACACGCCTACTCAAAACTCATCCCTAGCACACTATCTATCATGCAAGATACTTAAATAGCATCCTCAAGCAATAATCATTTCACAAGTTATAACAACAAAGACAATAGCTCAGTCAGAGCATACCTGAGGGCATTCCGAGCTGCAAAGGTTCAAAACTGTCCTCAACATAAGGGTCCGATTCCATAACTTCTTAGCTGAATCCCGTGATGCCGGATGAGGAACACAGGGATTCAATGCTAATCTTTTCAACCATACAATCACATCTGAATCATCAAATGACCCGAACATAGATTTCCTCACACTAACTTGTTCACTACAATCACCACCGCCTTTCGGCAATGTAACCATTTTAAACCAAATTCGAGCTGTCTAACCTCAAGTTAACTCCCTGAAAATAAAATAACCAAAAGTAAAGCGCTAAACATACAATTACTACATAACTAAAGTCTAAAGAATGACTAACGAACATGCAATGCCAGTGCCTAGTTTACCATGAAAACCCTAAAACAACTAAAATCTTCTTGAGCTGCGTTAACAGAGAAATTAACTGTTCATTAACTGTATTTGCTGAGAATTATCACCTTAAGAGAAGAGATTGGGCACGAAGATGGTTGCAGCGGCGACGGGAAGCGGGAGTCACTAAATCGGTGTGGAGAGAGCAAACTAGAATGGTCCTCTCTCTTCTCCAAGCTGCGAGGAGAACAAAACGACACGTCGTTTATTCCCGCTGCAGAAAGCTATTGACGCGTGGTTTAAATTTGCAGGAAAGAGGAGAGACCACATGGATAGAAGACTCTAACTTTCAGTTATGAAATTAAAAGGAACTATAACTCTGTAATTATTAAATTACATGTCAGCCAGAAAATTAGATCTATTTTGGATTGATAAAAAGAAGTAAAAGAATTAAGATACATGAAGTTAGAATACTCACATAAATAATAAATTAGCAGCTTGTTAATTTGAAAAAAATATTAATGAAATCTATATGGTTTATTGCTAAGAGATGCGATAAGATTAATTTTCTATCCAAAAAAACTAAGAAATCAGCGAGGTTTGTTTGAAACAAAAAAGATAATAATGGTAGGTAGATTATATATTAAAAAATTATAGGCACAATATTAACCATTTGGGTTGAATAGAGAAGGCAAAATGTTTAAGGTCTAAAGGTTCAATTGAGGTTGAATTAGGATGGAATCGGATTTAACCTAATTAATAATATTTTATATTTCTAACCAGTTCAATCCAAATCTAAACTGAAAGTTTGACCGTCCTTCGATTTTAATAGTTAGACCAACCACTCTAGTTTTCAAAACGTTGATAACTTGTGCATAATATTAAAAAAAGTACAATACGTGTTTATAAAGTAAATAATATTATTTTATATATGATTATTCTCCACTTAATACATACTATTAAAGTAAATAAATAAATAAAATATACTAATACAGAACTAACATTGACTTGGCAAAACAATGATTACAATGTGGTTTAACACTAACCACACGTATCATCATAGTTTCTGAACTGCAACAGTAAAGCACCACCATTAACCAGATAAACTAATTATAAACAAAACAATTAATAGATCCTACTGTATATTATCTTTAATAATTCTTCATTAATCTCCTTCTGCATCCTTAATTTCTTAGAGAAGAAAATCATGCCATGCCCAACCCAACGAAACGGAGGAATAGAACAGAACAACCTGCTGTTGCTCCTTCTTCAAATAATGCAGCAGAAGATATTCTTGATTCTTCAGCTTCTCCCTCCGCTCGTAGTAGTTCTTTCCAAGATACAATCAGAGCTGATTTCTTATCGATACTATCCGTATTATCGATAATATTTATATGCTACAAGCTTTTTCACCTGCAGATGATAAATCATGGTTCAAAGATCCTATTTTCCTGCTCCAAAAGCTATCTGTTTCGGAACTGCAGCAGAAGATCGATTCATAACAGGGAAATGGGATGCTGAATTTCACATCATAAACCCAAATGATCATAACGTCACCATTCCTTAGGCTAATACTATAAGGTGACATTGGTAGTAGGATTAAGGATGTTGATCTGGGTATTCCAGTTTGCTGTCAGGAATGGTGTGTTTGATTTTATTGTTAAAAAAAGACAACTCACTAATTACAAATTAAATAAAATATTGCAATTACTAAGTTCTCAGAAATCAAGCTTTTAAGCTTTCATCTGAGCATCGAACACGATTCCGCTGGGGCCAAATAAACCCTATCATGGCATAGGATTTTATTATTTTTAATTATTTTTATTCGTCGTATGCGTTCGAGAAAGAAAAATACATGAGAGGTTAAATTCGACGGACTATTATAACCGGACTAGCCGCACAAGTACTTCCTTTGCCACTGTCATGGCGGAGCTACCTAAATCTCTTTCTCCACACCGACTCCTCCAGCTTCTCAAATCCGAGAAAACCCCGCAATCCGCACTCGCCATCTTCGATTCAGCGACGCGCCATCCGGGCTACTCGCTTCACTCGCCTCACGTATTTCACCACATTCTCCGTCGACTCGCCGATCCGAAGTTTGTCCCTCAAATGACTCGGATCGTCGAACTCATCAAAACCCAGAAATGCGAGTGCAGTGAAGACGTGGCCTTGACGGTGATGAAACTTTACTCCAAAAACAAGCTGCCAAACAAAGCCGTAGAATCTTTCGAGCAAATGGAGGAGATTTTCGGGTGCAAGCCAGGGATTAGGTCGTACAACACGTTGTTGAATGCTTTTGTAGAGTGTGGCCAGTGGGAAAGAGCAGAGGCGTTTTATGGGTATTTCCAAACGGCTGTTGTTTCGCCCAACTTACAAACGTATAATATTTTACTCAAGATTGCTTGCAAGAAGGGAAAGTTGAGTGAAGCGGTAAATTTGTTGAATTGGATGATGGGTAGTGAAGGTATTGTTCCTAATGTTTATAGTTATAGTACAGTGATAAGTGGGATGCTGAGAAGTGGTGATTTTTCAGGTGCGATGAAAATGTTTGACGAAATGCCTGAGAGAGGTGTTGTGCCTGATGTTATGTGTTATAATATTATGATTGATGGGTTTTTTAAGAGAAAGGAGTATGGTAAGGCTATGGAAATTTGGGAGAGGTTAGTGAAGGCGGATTGTATTTATCCTAATGTGGTTACCTATAATGTGATGATTAATGGGTTATGCAAGTGTGGGAGGTTTAATGAGGGGTTAGAAATGTGGGAAAGGATGAGGAAGAATGAACGTCAGAAAGATGTGTATACATATAGTAGCTTGATTCATGGTTTATGTCAGGGAGGGAATGTTGATGGTGCTGTGAGAGTGTATATGGAAATGGTGGAGAGTAGGATGGTGATTGATGTGGTTACTTATAATGCCATGCTTAATGGACTTCTTCGAGCGGGAAGGATTGAGGAGGGGTTTCAGCTGTGGGTGGTTATGGGTAGGAATGGTTGCAAGAATGTGGTTAGTTATAATGTGATGATCAAAGGATTGTTTGAAAATGGCAAGGTGGAGGAAGCACTTTCCATTTGGGAACTTTCAAGAAAGCAAGGTTGTGGTGGTGATTCCACTACGTTTGGAGTTTTGGTTCATGGATTGTGCAAGAATGGGCGATTGAATAAGGCATTAAGGGTGCTGAAAGAAGCAGAAGATCAGGAAAATGCATTGGATAATTTTGCGTATTCTTCCATGGTTGATGGGTTATGCAAAGAAGGGAGAGTAGATGAAGCAATAAGTTTACTAAAGGACATGAATAAACAATGTCATAAGTGGAATCCTCATGTTTGCAATCCAGTGATCAATGCATTTATTCGCTCTTCTAAACCTGAGGAAGCTGTACAGTTTGTTAGGGAAATGGAAGCTAATAATTGCTCTCCAAATAATGTCTCTTTTAACACTATTATAAATGGTCTGTGCAAAGCAGAAAGATTTAGTGAGGCATATTCTTTTCTAAAGGAGATGCTGGAGAAAAAGTTGAAGCCGGACGTGATTACATATAGCGTGTTGATGGATGGCCTTTGCCAAGGAAGGAAGGTTGATATGGCCCTTGATTTGTGGAGTCAAGTTCATGCAAATGGTTTTGAACCTGATATAACCATGCACAACATTTTGATACATGGACTTTGCTCTGCTGGAAAGATTGAAGATGCTTTGCAAATGTATTCTAATATGAAGCAGTCAAAGTGTGCTCCTAATCTTGTAACTCATAACACCCTCATGGAGGGGCTTTATAAAGCCAGAGACTGTGATCATGGATCGGGCATTTGGGCTAGTATATTAAAATATGGAGTACAGCCAGATATCATTTCGTATAATATTATTCTTAAGGGACTTTGTTCTTGCAATCGATTGTCAGATGCCATTGGGTTCTTGGATGATGCCTTAAATCATGGAGTACTTCCAACAGTGGTTACATGGAACATACTTGTTAGAGCTGTGTTGAATCTTGGGATCTCCGTATGACTGGTGAAGCAAAGTTTCAGAGTGTAATTTATGCTTGAAATGGTGCTTTGGTATTGTGCAATTTTATGCCAACACATCCACAGCAGCTAGCCTTTTAGCTAACGTAAGGTGAAGTGAAGATCCCTGTCATTCCTGGATTTAGGTGAAAGATTTTCTGTATCCATTTTTATTACATTTCCCTACGTTTACTTAGAGTTTCTTTGGCAAACACATCTTTTCTGTGATTTAAAATGTAGTGCCTTTTTGGTGCAGATTCACTGCTTATTTTTGGTTGCGGAAGGAACTCCCTTATATTGGCAAAATTTGCAGGTGAGATTGAATGGTCTCTTCAACGCCCTGAATGTCTCAGTTCTGTACCAGTAAAATGTGATGCCAAAATTTTGATTGCGGTTGTAGACGGCAAGAAGTGTCTTTGGAGTAACAGGTATACAGGTGCATTTATTTACATGTACAAGTATGTTACAAATTGATCATATGAACTTCGTGAATAAGATGGTTTTTGCTGCTTTACTTGAACATATTAGTCTACCAACTCTGCAATTGGTCCAAAGTTTATTGTCAAACATTTTGAGCTCTGGAGGTATGTTGATCTCATATTTCAACCTCTCATCTTTTGCTTGCTGCATAATGGCATGCCAAGGCATCTACATGCATTAGACAAGCAATGTAACAAAATAATATGGGTATTTATAACTATCAAAAACTGGCCAGTGTAAAACTATAACTTATATGTCTATAGTGACATAAGAGTTCATAAAATGCATCAACTTTTGTAATTCTGTTACGTAGATCTTGGTGATGCAGTGATGACATCAAGATCAAAAGTAGATGATGCAAAAGAAAACAGCTTGATATATCAACTTCGAGTTGGTGAGAACTGACTCGGGGCTATGAATCAAGCTATATTCATTGGAAATGGTTATATGACTGTTGTTTGCACAGTAAGTCATTAGATTACACTTTTCTTTTGCTTGCTGCATAAGGGCATGCCAAGTCATCTACATGCATTAGACAAGCAATGTAACAAAATAATATGGGTATTTATAACTATCAGAAACTGGCCAGCGTAAAACTGTAACTTATATGTCTATAGTGACATACGAGTTCATACAAGCATCAAGTGTTGTAATTCTGTTACATAGATCTCGGTGATGCAGTGATGACACCAAGATCAAAAGTAGATGATGCAAAATAAAAAAGCTTGATGTATCAACTTCGAGTTAGTGAGAACTCACTTGGGGCTATGAATCATGCTACATTCATTGGAAATTGCTATATGGCGATTTTTGCACCACAATTCATTAGATTAGTGGGGAAAAGGGTTTTAACTTCACTTATTTTCTTCTACGTCTGATGATATTCTTTGTTCATAGCTGAACTGAGTGATCAAACCCACTAAAATTGCTCCAAGAACTGCCACTTTTCGCCAATCCAGGGATGGAGAAATGAAAGAATCAGCAATTGTGATGGCTACCACGGCAATTAATGCAAGGTATATATTCTTCCTGGTTCTTGATCCTGCTTTTGCTTTAGCCAGATTTTCAATATTTTCTGTTTCTTCCTTAGCTTTAGCTTTATCAACAACTGGTGCTTTCTGGCCCAGATTCTTAAAGAACAACCCTTCATTCCGGTCCTCCTCTATCTGGCCTTCAAAATTTGCCAACTCACTCTCACTCTTCTCAATTTCTGTTCTGCTCATTTCTGCAGATTCCTCAAAAGCCTGCATTTGACTCTCTATGTTCTCCATAATCTGCTCACCATAAACAATGCCAATAAGTGGTTTTATCAACAGAATAGCCAAGAAATATGCAAACATGTGGACACAATGAAAGAGTTGAACAGACCCGGGAACCTGCTTCGTCAAGTCCTTTGAGGGCGTCTTCTCCAATTTTGTCAAACTCCGCGTTGGCTTCCTCAGCAAATTGAGTTAGATACTCAGATCTCTCATCTAAGTAATCGGTGAGACGGACTTTCTGAGTTTGAAGCATTGCTATTCTGGCAAGTAGGTCTTGTTTACGAGTATCGCCTTCAGGTGGGGAGGCTTTAGGATCAGAATCCGAGTCGGAAACATTGGACTTGCTAAGGCAGAGAACTGAAATCTTTGTGTTGGTAGATCTTCTAGTGTGGAAAATGGCATGGTTTGTTGGGGTGAAAGAGGCGTGGATGACCTTAAGGGCTATCATTTTTCTTCGGAGTCGAGAGAGAAAAAAGTGTGAGGAGGGAGGCTAGACGGATATTTCACGTGTTTTGAACCGTCCGTTTGGTGACCATTATCCCTTGTGAGTTGTGAGCTTAATGGTTTTTATTTATTTATTTATATAAAAGAGTTCTTGAATTATTAATTTTGTCCATGCTCTTAATCGAGATCGTTTGTTTCCCATTGTTGATATGGACTTGGTTGGTCGAATGAAGGATCTTTTAGGGACCGCCGATTGTGAGTTTTGTGTTATTCACATTTATCGCGAAGCCAATTGTGTAGTCGATGATCTTACCAATTTAGTTTTCATGCAGTTAAATGATTATCGGTGATTTAGTTCCGGTTCTTCGCAGTTAAGTGTGAATTGTGACATTTGGGGTTATTTTTCTATGGCTTTAAGCCTCCTGTTCTTCAAAAAGATTTTTTGTCCAAACTGTGAATTATTTATTCATTTTTGAGTATTTGTGGATTTAGTAAAAGAAAAGGAAGGTGGGACTGCCACACAGGTGCTTGCTTTTTGTTTCGATCTGCCATCCCCTTCATGATCCGGTTATGTCGGAGCGGGTTATTCTCGTATGGAGAACTAGGCAGAGAGAAAAAAATTACTTGGGTCATCTAGTATATCCCGAAAAATTACTTGGGTCATCTAGAAAAAACATCAACACTGAAATTACTAATTTCACTACACCTGTTCCAACCCTTAAAAGTTCTCCATCTCTCAGTGAGAGTGAGATTGACCAGTTGTAGTCTTCTTGTACTTGAACCATTTTGCAATGAACAGGTAGACAATGAAGTTTAGCAAACTGAGGATAGCCAGTAGCCAGTAGAAGTAATCAAGATGGCCTCTGTTCAAGTTATCAGGAATCCAACCGAGCTGACCATTTTTCGTAGTAGCCTTAGCAACAATGGTAACAAGCAGAGTGCTCAAGTAATTCCCTAATGCATTTGTTGTTAGTGCAAGTGCAGAGCATAAACTCCTCATAGCATCAGGTGCCTGGTCATAGAAGAACTCCATCTGTCCGACGAAAGTAAAGACTTCGGCGCATCCTATGATGAAGTACTGCGGGACTTGCCAGAAGATGGACATCGGGATGGTCTCGAGGTCATAGTAGTTGTTCTTGTGAACATAGTTAAGCCGAACAACCTCCAATCCTCCAGCAACTAACATTGCGACAATGGACAGGACAAGGCCAATTCCCATACGTTGGAGCTGAGTGAAGCCTCGTTGGTGACCTGTGAACTTCCTTGCGTATGGAACAATGACTTTGTCGTAAAGAGGAGCCCAGAATATGACACTAAGGGTGTCAAAGAGGGAGAGGGATGCTGATGGAATTAAAAAATGTGGACCCATGTGCTGATCCATGGTATTTCCTTGTAGAACAAACATGGTGTTCATCTGGCTGTAGACAGTTGAAAAGACAATTCCTGATGCCCATATAGGGAGTAACCTGATAATGGCCTTGAGCTCTTCAACCTGAGTTACTGTACAGAGTTTCCATGGATTCGGCACGTCTTTCTCCTTGTCACTCAGCGTCTCAACAGCAGCTTTGTCAAAAAACCTGAAATTGGAAGTTTCAAATCAAGTTTTGCATTTGTTCTAGACACGGTTTCTTGTAAACAATCAGACAATTACGAACACAACAATTAAAATCATTACCCTACTTTCAGGTTTTCATCTGATGTCTCAGTACAAGTATTGCAAGATGTGTATACACCAAACCAATTTACAAAAATCTGCTGACAAATGGATTCATTTAATAAGAAGAGAATCCATACTTTCCTATCAAAACTCTGGCTAGCAATGGAACTTGAACTAATGGTGAAGTTTAAGTTTGGTGTCTGTGTACTTACTTGAATTTGTCTGTATGCTCCAGCTTGCGGCTTCCTTGGATTGCACTTTCTGCATCTGTAGTCTCATAGAGTAGAGACTTGTCATCAGGAACTTCAACACTCGATTTCCTGAACGAAGCAACTATAACCTGGACAATCCTTGTAAGAGCACTCCCTCCCGGTTTTTGCATTCGGTAGAACTTGCTTCCGCCGAAGAAAAACACGATTGCAATGGCCATTGCAACTGTTGGAACTCCAAATCCCCAACCCCAGCCAACATTCATTTGTATCCAAACCAAGACAGAAGAAGCAATAAGCGCGCCAATGTTGATTGAGAAGTAAAACCAATTGAAGAAAGAGCTCTTCTTTTCCTTCTCAGCCTCATCATTTTCATCAAACTGATCCGCACCGAAGGAAGAAACACAAGGCTTGATCCCACCAGTCCCAAGAGCAATCAAGTAAAGTGCTATAAAGCATGCTGCAGCTTGCGCAGTTGTTGGGTGGCACTCCTTAGCATCACAAGATGGATTTAGTCCAGGGACAGTAGAAGTCAATGTTAAGAGTGTCATTCCCTATAACAACAAAAAAACAAGAATCATAATCTCCACCTGTTACATGCATCCTAAGTTGACTATAACATGATCTTAAGAAAGAAATTACTGGGATATATCATGATCCAGGTGACAAATGGATTAGAATTTCTCTCAAAGCAAAACACAAGCGTACACGTACTCAACATTTTTCTTGCAAAAGATCTACAAATGAGTGCAAAGAACAGAATCTATGCAAAAACATTAAGATTCACAAGTAAATGTCAATCAAAAACTTACAATGATGTAGATGATAACAAAACTAGCGATTGTCCAAAATCTCCCGAGATATGAATCAGCAATGAAGGCTCCAATAAGTGGTGTGATGTAGCAGGTTCCTGACCAGTTGGTGACGTTGTTTGCTGCAGTAACATTCCCTTGGTTGAGGCGGAGCTGAAGATAGTTCACTAGATTAGTACTCATCCCATAGTACGCCAATCTTTCGCAGCATTCAGTTCCTGCAATTAATTAACGTTGAAATTAACCCTCAACAATAAGGATGGTGAGCTGAAAGAAAAAAACAAAATTTGAGATAAAATCATACCAAGAATGAAGCTACAAGCCTTCCAATTTCCAGTTTTCTTTTTGTTTGCAGGTTCTCCCTTGATATCCACCGTCCCATCGTTGGTATAATGGTTTTGGTCTGCCATAATCTTTTCAAAGAAAAACTGCTCTTGCCTACAAAATTAGAGCCATCAGTGACAGAAAATTCCAAAATTGAAAAAAGAAAACTCTGGAATTTCAATACAAGATCACACAACAGACAACACCTTACAATTAGAGAAATTAGCCAAAAAATTAATCCCTTACGACACGTTATTAGGCAGACCATGCCCTCGAACTTCTATCCAAGACACACCAAAACAAAAAGAGTTGGTAAAAATTTTCTAATCCTTAGAAAGGAAATAAAATCACAGGCCGAAAGATTTTTTTTCCGGATTTTTTCGAGTATTTTCTTCACATTTTTAAAGCATGAGACTAATATTATTCAAGCATTCATGCTCTAACTGGAAAACTCTGCTAAGGATGGAAAAACAGTCAAGGTGTGTCAAGAGAAAGTGAAACCCGTGACGTTGAAATTGCTAAAAAAATAAGCAAAACGACATGATAAAGGTCAAAATAGGAAAAAGATTCGATCTTTGTGGGCATAGCAGCATTAAGAGAACGATTTTGACATTAGTAGAGCTACACCAAACTAATCATGCATGTGAAAAAGAAGATCTTACCAAGAGAGACAGAGAGTGGAGAGAATAGAGAGGAAAGGGAGTCTTAGAGGTTTGTTTGGGTGGGGGTGTTGGTATAAAATGTGGCAACCAAATGGAGGCAAAATTGGAAACAAACACTGATTCCTCCTACTCAGTTTACAGACTGGCGGACTGATATGGGAGTTCTTTTTCTTTACCGATTTGCTATTGAACTTAGCAATTTAATCCCTCAAACTTTTTACTATTTCACTATTACCACTCTTAGGAATTACTGTAAATATTAAGCAAAACATTAAATTGGTAAGTTGGCGGACGGTTACTTTCTTTCTTTCTCTCTTTGCCAAATATGGATTTGGACTTTATTTCGGGCTCAAATGTGAACAGATTTGTAATTTGATAAAATAAAACTATTTTATCCTTTATCTATTATTACTCTTCATTTTTATTATATAAATTTATAAACAAACATGGGAATGTGATTTCGAGTGCTCCAATCAAATACTACTACTAAACTATTTGGCTGGTGTCGTGCACGCGCTGATAATGGCGATTATTCATTTACCTCAAACTTGCAATTTAAAACGAATTTGGTAAATTATGATTCTTGATTCAGATGCGTAGAATCTGTCTTCCGTCGTTGGAAACAAATCAAGAGCCGCGATCCAAATTTTACAAACACCTAATTATAACATTTTTCTTGGTGGCAAATTTTAAGCCAAGTTTGAGTCAAAAATCTGCTTAAAAAAATAAAAACTAATAAAAATGAATTTATAATTTTAAAAAAAAATAATTATAGAGAAAAATTAGAGGAGTTCAATCTCATTCTTTCACACTATAATACCACTGAAGCCCACCCCATCATGGTAATGATACCCTCTTCAACTTCTCTCACTATAAATCCCACTCTCTCCTCCTTTTATCAATCCGAATTACATCAATCATGAATTGAACTAGAATTAGAAATCTATTCTTCTTATTGGTCGTTTGATAGTAAGCAGTGTAAGTACTAGTAGAAGCAGCATTGTCTCACGTTCGAATCCCCTAATTGCCTTGTTATAAAAGAATAATTCCAAAGAAAAGACACAATCCATATTTTTGTAAAACCTATCAATCGTTTGACACCACAGATTTCTTGTAAGTATACCAACTAGCAACCAAGAGATAGAATCCTAAGTTCAGCACACTCAACATAGCCAACAGCCAGAAGAAATAATGAAGATGACCATAGTTCAAATTGTCCGGTATCCAACCCGGTCTGCCGTGCCGAGTGCTCAAATCTGTAACAATGTTGACAAGGAATGTGCTCAGGTAGTTCCCAAGTGCGGTAGTTGTAAGTGAAAGAGCCGAGCACAGACTCCTCATTGCATCAGGAGCTTGCTCATAGAAAAACTCCAATTGCCCAATAAAAGTAAACACTTCTGCACATCCTATGATGAAATACTGAGGAACCTGCCAGAATACAGACATCGGGATGTGCTTCGCCTCATAGTAGTTATGTTTCCTTACTTCACGCAGCCTGATGAGCTCCAGAGTCCCTGCAGATAACATGGCGAAGATTGATATCACGAGTCCGATTGCGATTCTTTGAAGCTGGGTGAACCCATTCTTGTGTCCTGTGATCTTCCTAGCGAATGGCACGATGAGACGGTCATAAATTGGGACCCAGAAGATTACGCTGATAGTATCGAAGAGGGAGAGCGAAGCAGAAGGGATCTCGAAGGATTTTCCCATGTGAAGATCCATTGTATTGCCTTGCAGGACAAATAAAGTCCCCATTTGGCTATACACCGCGGAAAAGATAATTCCTGTAGCCCATATAGGAAGTAACCTTGTTGATTTTTCCCCCCACGTGATGATACTGTCCGCTTTGGGCATCTTTCATGTGCCCTCACGGTTTTTTCGGCCTCCTTAAAGATCAACGAGAATTGGAGCAACACACCACTCCGAGCAACGAGATTGGAGCAACACACCACTCCGAGCAACACACCAAGATGACGAGGCCCATGGCTTTTCATGGCCCAAAAGGCCTCATCACTTTCAAGGGGTTCCATCACATTTATATTCACATTCCACACCACTTTCCTTTCCGATGTGGTATTAGTTTGCCTTTCACCAACACTCCCGCTGCAAACTAAGTACCACATCCATTCATTTTTCCTTTTCAAACCATCGGCTCTTGTTGGTTTTGATCATCTGCTCCACTAACCAATTGTTGGTTTTGAAGGTTGATGATTCTGGAATTATTTGATGTTTATCAGCAAAGATGTTTTTCTCATTGATTTCCCAAAAAGTCTTCTTAATTGATTTTCACAAAAAGATTACACGTGCAAATTTTACATAAGAATTTATAGGAAGTAGAAAATTCTAGATCCTACAAGAAGAAGTATATGTGGCAGTTCTAGATCCTACTAGCAAAAGAAGCTAACGCTAAGGTAGCATTAACGTTGTTAACATGGCAGCGATAACATGGCTGCGCTAACATACAAAACAACATTAACAAGCTAAGGATTTAACAAGTAAAAAAGGTGGCAGCGTTAGCATGTCCTAACGCCAAGGATAGGTGGCTAACGCCTCGGTAGGGTTAAGATAAGTGGCTAACGCCACGTCAGGGTCAACATCCAGAAGAGAAACATTAACAAGCTATCACAGCGGCAGCGTCAACAGCAGAAAGGACAAGAGGCGTTATCATCCAAACAGAGCGTTAGCACACAAAAGGGGCATACTTCAACACTCCTCCTTGACCCTTTTGTGTGATAGATTCTTCTTCAGATTCCTTTCATCTTTTTTCTCTTCCTCGTCTTCTTCTTCCTCGATAACTTGAATGCGACATTAGGAATATCTTTCAGTGGAATAACACGCCCCTCTGCAATCTGAAATTCCTTTCTAGCATCTTCCTCAATAGATGCCACAAGCTTTTCAACAGACTTCATTTCTTTGACTAATTTTTCCTTCTTTTCAACTTTTTCACCAGCATTCTTCTGGTTCCCACTTTTCTTTAACTGTTTCTGCACCTTAGTTTTTTTCACCATATCTTTTTCACCCTTGGACCCATCAACCTTCCTGTTTACCTCTTCTTTGATTTCCTCTTTTTCTTCAGTCTTGTCATTCCCTTCTAAACCAGTTTCTTCTTCCATTACTTCATCATTACTAGCAAAATTACAGTCACATGTACCAGCAAAATCACATTCAATTTGGAAACTATTGTGAATCATAGGAATCTTAGTGACTCCTTTACCTTCAGCATCATAAATTCTACAATGATCATCTTTAAAAATCAGAGAATAACCTCTCCTCATCATTTGACCAACACTTAGCAAATTATTCCTTAAATTTGGAACTAAAAGAACATCTCTGATTAATTTTATACCTTTGCTGGTCTGCATGGTTGCTATTCCTTTCCCTTCTGAATAGACAACTTCACCATTTGCTAGCTTCACGCGAACTTTGATTGTTGGGTCTATCTCCCTGAACAAGCTTGAATCATTAGTCATGTGGTTAGAGCAACCACTGTCCAAATACCAAGATTTTTTGCAATCAAAATTTGTAGGAGTTTCAACTGTGAATGCGAATTCTTCTTTTTCTTCTTCTATGAAATTTGCTTGCTGGTTCTGATTCTGGTTCTGATTCTGATTCTGAGCTGCGAGTCTTGGTTGTTGTGCACAAGGTTGTTGTCGTTCTTGATTTTGTTTAAATTGGCATAACCTTTCTGGGTGGCCAAATCCCTTGCAGCCCCAACATTGCATCTTGCTCCAGCAATATTTCTCTAGATGATTGGTTCTTTTACACAGAGCACGAGGAGGAAATCTTTCTCTCTGTACGTCATTCACAGCAACTCTTGTATTTTCTTCACCTTTTTCGCAACCACTGCTACTTTCTTCACCCTTTTTCTTCTCATCTTGCTTGAATCTGAAAGTGTGCCTAGCTTGAAACGCACCTTCAGTTGTGCTTTCTGACCTGTGCAGAAGCCTTTGTTCATGAGCTTGCAGAGAGCCTATCAACTCAGTAACAGTTAGTGCTGATAAATCCCTTGATTGTTCAATCGCGGCTGCAACTGAATCAAATTTTTCAAGAAGTGTAATTAACATTTTCTCAACAATTCTTCTTTCTTCAAACTTCTCACCAAGCAACTTCATTTGATTCACAACTTCAATTACTCTTGACGAATAATCTTTGATTTTCTCTGTCTCTTTCATGTTGAGACCTTCAAATTGTCTTCTCAAAGTTTGTAACTTAATTGAGCGTACCTTTTCTGAGCCTTGATATTCTTCCTCCAAGATCTTCCACGCTTGATGAGTTGTTGATGCGCCAACAAGCCTTGGAAAAATAGATTCAGACACACATGAATGCATAAAGGTGAGAGCTTTCATGTTCTTGGTTGACTCCTCCTTTTCCTTCTTGATTTGAGCCACTGTCATCTCTCTTGTATCTGCTGGTTGATATTCTTGTTCAACTGATCCCCAAAGATCTTGAGCCATGAGAAAAGCTTTCATCCTTATGGACCAAAAATCATAATTTTCTCCATTGAAAATTGTTGGTGCTGGCAAACTTGCATTGGTTGACATCTTGATTTTCTTGATTTCAAAACAAATCTGATCTTCTTGATTTCACAGCAAATCTGATCTTCTTGATTTCTTGATTTCTTGATTTTTGATTTCAACACAGTCCCTTAAGATCAATAGCGCTCCGCTACCACTTGTTGGTTTTGATCATCTGCTCCACTAACCAATTGTTGGTTTTGAAGGTTGATGATTCTGGAATTATTTGATGTTTATCAGCAAAGATGTTTTTCTCATTGATTTCCCAAAAAGTCTTCTTAATTGATTTTCACAAAAAGATTACACGTGCAAATTTTACATAAGAATTTATAGGAAGTAGAAAATTCTAGATCCTACAAGAAGAAGTACAGGTGGCAGTTCTAGATCCTACTAGCAAAAGAAGTTAACGCTAAGGTAGCATTAACGTTGTTAACATGGCAGCGATAACATGGCTGCGCTAACATACAAAACAACATTAACAAGCTAAGGATTTAACAAGTAAAAAAGGTGGCAGCGTTAGCATGTCCTAACGCCAAGGATAGGTGGCTAACGCCTCGGTAGGGTTAAGATAAGTGGCTAACGCCACGTCAGGGTCAACATCCAGAAGAGAAACATTAACAAGCTATCACAGCGGCAGCGTCAACAGCAGAAAGGACAAGAGGCGTTATCATCCAAACAGAGCGTTAGCACACAAAAGGGGCATACTTCAACAAACCTGACAATGGATTTCAGCTCTTCAACCTGAGTCACTGTGCATAGTCTCCACCCATTTACCGATCCTTTCACTTGATCTGATGCAGTCTCCACAGCTGCCTTGTCAAAAAAACTGAGATATACAGAAACACATCAGAAAAGTACAACTCTGTTTAAGTTTGTTGCTAAACAGAATCGAAAAGTTAACGAGACAAAAAAAAAATGCCTTAACACCCTTACCTTAATTCGTTAGTGTGGTCTAGTTTTCGGCTTCCTACAACTGCAGATTCCTGGTCTGCTGTCTCAAACAGGAGTGACTTGTCATCAGGAACATCTACTTTGAATTTCTTGAAAGATGCTACGAATACCTGACAGATTCGTGTCAGGGGACTTCCACCAGGCTTCTGGTTTCGATACAGCCGAGTACCTGAGAAGAAAGTCACAACAGCAATCGCCATTGCAACTGCAGGGATCCCAAATCCCCAACCCCACCCCACATTTGTTTGTACCCAAACAAGCACCGAAGCCGCAACAAATGCTCCAATGTTGATAGAGAAATAGAACCAATTAAAAAAAGAGCTTTTCTTTTTCTTCTCTGCCTCATCAGAATCATCGAATTGATCTGCGCCGAAGGAAGACACACAAGGTTTTATTCCACCTGTTCCAAGAGCTATAAGGTATAGACCTATGTAGAAAACTCCTGTATTCATTCCTGTTGAATGACAAACATTGTTTTGGCCACAAGATGGTCTTAGTCCATGGACAGATGCAGACAACGTCAAAATGGTCATCCCCTGCAACAAAATACCCTCCTTTAGGTAACCATTCCAGAAACAAAAGACCCTTATAAACAAAAAAACAAGATTGAACAACAATGCTCGAACGAGACTGAAAAGTAAAAAAGGAAAAATCTTGATTTTGAATGAACTTACAAGGACATAAATCATGGAGAAGCTAGCAATTGTCCAGTATCTGCCCAAATACGCATCTGCTAGAAAAGCTCCAAGCAATGGCATGACATAACATGTTCCAGACCAATTTGTGACATTATTGACAGCTACAACACTGCTCTGGTTTAGCTCAAATTTCAGATAATTAACTAGATTTGTGTTGATACCATAATATGCTAATCTTTCACAACATTCATTACCTGCAGAAAGATCAAGATCAAGATCAGACCGAATCGACTTCCTGAAATGATAAAATCAGTAGTAACACAATAGCTAGAAGAAAGGGCCTAGAAGAGTTACCTAGAATATAAGGACAAGCTTTCCATGTTCCTGTTTTCTGCTTAATGGCAGGATTTCCATGGAAATCAGTAGTCCCATCTTTGGAATACAAGTCTTCATCTGCCATTTGCATCCTACTTTCTTCTTCTATTTCTTTGCTCTTATTTCATAAACTAGATATCTCATGAATTCATTAGATTGATAGAGGCAAGGAAGCTATATATAGCGAATTAGTGAATAACTTATTAGTTGTCTATTCGTGCTATGAGTAAGATCTCGCGTTGCAAAATTCAGAAGACGTCAAATGGGTAATACGGAATCAGTCATTTTCAATAAAAAATTGCTACTGGATGTATGTTTGTACATATTTGGGTACTGAAAAATTAGTAAAGTTTCAAGTTGAAATAACTTTTGCCTACGCTTTTTTTAGCTTTGGCACACAGTTCGATCCAAAGCATTGTCTATGTCAAGATCACTGAATCAATGAGTGAGATGATGAGCACTACTACTGACTACAGAACCATTTAATTCCAGTAGCACAATTAATAAAAATCCTGAAAAAAACTGAAACCCATTGCCTTAATTTGTCATGTGTCTGGCACACTTTCATAGGCGCAGGAGGAGTAGTTTTTTTTAAAGACAAATCATTTTATGTTTGTTATGACTGAAATAATGGCAGGAGGGAAGGGATACAATGAAGAAGGAGGGGGTTTAAGACGTGGAGGGTTTTAGAATGTTTTAGAAATTCAATTTAAAAAATCTTAAAATTATTTCTTTGAATTTTCCGAAATTTTAAATATTTTTTTTAGAATTTTTTAATTTATTTTTCTAGTTTTTCTTATTTTCTATACGTTAACAAAACAATATTAAAAAACATCACTTTTTTATATTTTTGAGTTATTTGTTTATTTTTTATAATTTTTAAACAAAATTTTGGAATTTTTCCAAAGATATTAATGGGGCATATACGTAATTATTTCTAAGAAAACAATTAATTGAAGGACTAGAATATTTTTTAAAGAAAAATTAGGACTAAAAATGATGTTGACTAACGGTATTAGACAAAATTAAATGAAAATTTTGGGGTTTGGGTGTTAAAGTGAATAATAGAGGAAAAAAAATCTCTATTTTTTTATAAACGGATGTAGAGACTCAAATCTAAAACCATATATTAGGACTTCATCTGCTTCATTAGATATAAGTTATAACCACTCAATGGCTTATATTAGGGGTGTCAAATGGGTGGGTATGGGTGGGTATGGGTAATGACTAAATGGGTATGGGTGGGTATGGGTATTATACCCATTTATTACCCATATAATTTTTTAAATGGGTACCCATACCTATTTATACCCATTTAATCATACCCACCCATTTATACCCATTTACACTCATTTAAATCATACTCACTCAATAAATATAATTTTTTATTAAGTAAGATTAAAAATACTATGTTTGACCATTTAGGTTCGGGTTTGATCGTTTAGACTCGGGTTTGACCATTTAGGTTCGGATTTGATCGTTTAGACTCGGGTTTGACCATTTAGGCTCGGGTTTTATTATTTAGGCTCGGGTTTAACTGTTTAGGCTCGAGTTTTATCGTTTAGGCTCAAAATTTATTTTACTGAAATAAATAATTTAAAATTATATATATAATAAATAGAATAAATATTGAATAATAATAAAAGTTAAATTTAATTATTTTATTTTTATTGTATAAATAAATTGATTGATTAAATTAACATAGTACTCCTAGTTATTAATTTATAAATTATTTATCCTAGTTATTAATTTAAAATGACATGTGGTAAATTTATATTAATTTTAAAATAAATATTGAACCACTTACATTAAACACCTCTTACATAGATTAATATATAAGTATGGCCATAATTATATGCATGCACGTGACTAAGATGCTGCAAGGAAAGGAAAGTATTCTTTTTTTTCAAATTAATTAAAGTACTACATTTAATATAAAACCCATTTTTAAAAACTTAAAAAAAAATAAGAAAAGTGGATATAGAATTACTTATCTCAAGATAGAGGTTACGTTGTTATAGTTTTTAATTTATTTTGTTCATTATATAAATTAAGAAAATTGAATTTATTTAAAAATAAAAAATAAAAAAGATGAGAGAGAGAGGAGAAGGGGAGGGATAGAGTTGGTTTTGGTTTAATTGGTACTCATTGGGTACCCATTACCCAACCCAATAAAACCCACATATTTTAATTTAAATGGGTATATTACCCATTTCTACCCATTTAAAAATTGTACTGACCCATTTAACACTCATACCCACTTAAATTAGTTGAGTATGGGTACCCATTGGGTATGAGTAGATTTTTGACACCCCTCCTACCCAAAGTTTTGTTGGGGTTATTTCCAATCGACAATCAATTTGCGCAGCAAACAATCTTATCCCAAGAATCAATAACCCCTACCAATCAAAAGCAATAAAAAATAACACAGAGATTTTTAACGTGGAAAACCTCAACAGGTAAAAAACCACGGGCACAAGCCAGTCAATCCACTATATGATGATCAATGTGTACAACCAAGCAAAATCCCTATCTCAATTATAGGAATAATTTGAAATACACCACTATCACCAATAGTACCAATCAAACAATCCAATCAATCAATCAATCTGAGAAAAACAAGAGATATGAGAATAGAGAACCAAAACCAGATTGCCACTGCTTCAATCGGGACAGAATTTCTACCACCTCGGACAACTTCTCACCGATCCAACCGTTCAGATTGAAGAACTAGAAGTCGTGCACCTGCTGTCCAAATTTCACCCAGATCCAACGGTGAACGAAGTCGCTGCGACGATTCTCCCGCAGCTGCACAGAGTTTGGCGAAATCTGTTTTCTCTCTTCTCTCTCACAGGATGCTCAAATCCTCTCACAATCTCTCAGGATGTTCAACAACAACCCTTTTACAATCTCTCTTGTCTCTCTCTATTCTCCCAACCTAAGCCACCATATATATATTAGTGGACAACCTAATTAATTAGGTTACACAATCCTACTTCAAGTCATACTCCAATCTTTTCTTTTTCTAATCAAACTAAAACAAATAGCCCCAATTGGGCTAGGCCCACAACAAATCTCTCTTTCAGCCAATATGAGCTGGACTCCAACAATCTCCCCCTCCAGCTCATATCATGGGGGAATCACCAATCTTCATGCAATCTGAGTAGGAGTCAAGTTCGCTTTCTCACCGGTCAACACCGCAAAGCTAACTCTTCTCCTAGGTAACTCTATCTGGCCATCAGCATCATTCAATATTTTGTAAGTACCTTGTACTTTACTCTTAACCGCGGTTCCAATCAATCGGTAAACATTGTTGGAAGCAAGCTCCCCCTTCATGATTACAGCTGCTCCTTTGCTTACCCTCATCAATCTGTCTCTCGCTGTGTATCTATACCCGCGAGAATCCAATCTTCCAAGAGAGATTAAATTTCTTTTCAACTTCGGCACATATCTCACATTGCCGAGAGTTCTCACCAATCCATCATGCATCTTGATCTTCACATTGCCAATACCTTCAACCTCTAGTTTTTCGTTATTGACCAATGTGACAGATTTATCATCACAATCACCAAATGTACTAAACAATTCTTTGTTAGCACAAATATGAAAAGAACATGCAGAATCTAAAATCCAGGAATCTCTTACCTGTTCCTCACTTTTTTGCACTACCAACAATTCAGCATCACCATCCTGAATAGTTGCAGCATCACCAATCTTTTCTTTACTCTTCTGCAGTTCTTTCAAATCAGTCATTAACTTCTGACAGTATGCTTTGATGTGACCCTTCTGGTGGCAATAGTAGCACTCTTTCTCACTGTAGTCTACTTTTGGTCTTGAACTAGATCTGTTTCTTCCATTGCCGGAAGAAACTCCTCTTCCTCTGTTTCTACCACGATGATCCCGTCCACTCGATGACCCTTCTGTAGCTAACAGTCTCTCACCACTATTCTTGCTCTCCACTCCTAACAGCTTCTCATTATCTATTAGGAAAGTCGTCACATCCTCCTTCTTCAAACTTGTCTTCCCTGCTGTAAGGGACTGCACCAGTGACTTGTATGACACAGGCAATGAAGAAAGAAGAAGTATCGCTTGCTCCTCATCTTCTACTTTCTCCCCTGTATTGAGCACTTTCGTCAACATCCGATTGAAATCCGACAAGTGCTTATGGATGCTCATACCTTCATCCATCTTCAACGAATACAAGTCCAACTTCAGACTAAGTTTGTTTGTCACAGACTTGGAAGCATAAATACATTCTAGCTTCTCCCACATTCTTTTTGGTGTCTGCTCCCCCATCACAGCATACTTTATTGATGGAGCTAATGCTAGCCTGATCTGACTGGTCGCCTTTTTTAGGGCAGTTGCCCAATCACCAGCTTTCATTCCTTCTGGCATCTTATCACCAAGAGCGACGTCAAGATCCTTCATAGTCAACAAATCCATCACAGTTGTCTGCCACACTGCGAAATCATTCTGTCCATCAAAAAGCTCAATCTTTGCGTTGTCAGTCATCTTTCAAACCTTAAGCTCCGCTACCAGTTGTTGGGGTTATTTCCAATCGACAATCAATTTGCGCAGCAAACAATCTTATCCCAAGAATCAATAACCCCTACCAATCAAAAGCAATCAAAAATAACACAGAGATTTTTAACGTGGAAAACCTCAACAGGTAAAAAACCACGGGCACAAGCCAGTCAATCCACTATATGATGATCAATGTGTACAACCAAGCAAAATCCCTATCTCAACTATAGGAATAATCTGAAATACACCACTATCACCAATAGTACCAATTAAACAATCCAATCAATCAATCAATCTGAGAAAAACAAGAGATATGAGAATAGAGAACCAAAACCAGATTGCCACTGCTTCAATCGGGACAGAATTTATACCACCTCGGACAACTTCTCACCGATCCAACCGTTCAGATTGAAGAACTAGAAGTCGTGCACCTGCTGTCCAAATTTCACCCAGATCCAACGGTGAACGAAGTCGCTGCGACGATTCTCCCGCAGCTGCACAGAGTTTGGCGAAATCTGTTTTCTCTCTTCTCTCTCACAGGATGCTCAAATCCTCTTGAGCATCCTCTCACAATCTCTCAGGATGTTCAACAACAACCCTTTTACAATCTCTCTTGTCTCTCTCTATTCTCCCAACCTAAGCCACCATATATATATTAGTGGACAACCTAATTAATTAGGTTACACAATCCTACTTCAAGTCATACTCCAATCTTTTCTTTTTCTAATCAAACTAAAACAAATAGCCCCAATTGGGCTAGACCCACAACAAATCTCTCTTTTAGCCAATATGAGCTGGACTCCAACAAGTTTGACCTTAAAAGTTTGAACTTAAAAAAATGTAGTAGAAATGCCATTACCCCTATGCATTTTAACCAACTACTACATTATATTGAACATGGCATATAGGAATAGGACCACGTACAGTTAAGATTTAAACCCTTCACTTTAAGGACCCAATTTTAGAAAAAGGGAGGCAATGAATCTCAATTTATTTCTTTTCAACCACATTTATTCCCGAGTTCATTATGCCATGATTATTCTTGCTCGCACTAATTCAATGGGTAAAAATATTTCTTATCTAAAACGAAGGGATAATGGATTTTATTTACAAGGATCACGCCTACAATTTTTTATCTAAAACGAGGAGATATTAGATAGCTAAGAAATACGTGCTCATCTAAATTCGATCTCTCGATTAATAAATGGCTAGAGTATAAATACATATTTAAACTTGTATATAATAGAATTTCATTGTATGTATTGATTCATGCTCAATACATGTGTGTTCTTTCCACTATTCTAAAAACCCGAAAGGTAAAAACCAAACCAAACCAAAAAAAGAGAGGAAAACCATCTCTGTTAATTACTGATTTCTTGTTTTCTATAATTTTCACTCTTGATTTTCTACCCATTTAAAAATTAAGATTTAAATAAATGTACAAACTATTTTTCTTCATGTTTATATATGAAAAAAAATCATGAAATTAGCTAAGGAAAAATAATTCCTTATCATTACAAAATTTACAAAATCAAACTTAATTTAATATTTGTGTATATATATATTTTAAGAATAATACGTTATAAAAAGGATTTCATAGTTTTTTTTATTATTATTATTGAAAAAATAGTTTATTGTGGCAAGATAATTTCTTATTTATTTTATAGATTTTTTATTTTTAACTAAAAAAAATTATCAGTTTGCACTTTTTTTTCTCTCTCTCTCATATTTCTTTCTTCCTAATTTTTATTCTAACAATGGCAATGCAAACAATAATAATAATTAATAAATAGTCTAAAATGAATTGTGATTATAATTTAATAAAAGGGAGAATTTTGATACTGTATTTGTCCTTTATTGTTTTCTTCTTTTTGTAATAATATCATATTTTATTATCTTTTGAAAGAAAAAATATATTTTCTTAATATGTTGGATTAGAATAATAATAGTAGTAATAGTTATTAGTCATGAAACTATTATTACTATTATAAATAAATAAACTATTCTAATTTTAAAATATTTTTTATTAGATTAGGATGATAATAACGTTAGGATATTTATGTATCTCATCTAATCCATAACTTTTGATATTTTTTTTTGCTATAACTTATGGCTTAGAACATGATTTCTTATTTAATTTTCTTAATTATATCAACTTCATCGACATTCATCACTCGCATTAAGAATCCATGAGTGAGATCAGCAGTCTATTAGGCTACACAAATTTACTCTCATCCATTTGTTATTAATTGAAAAAGTAATTTAACTTTAAGGTTTTAAAGACTTTAAGTTTACGATAAATATTTATTTAATTATTTTAGGTATAATGATAACTTATAAATTAGTAACTACCTATTAATCAATTTTTTTATATATATGACTCATGCATATTGAATTTCACGTTTTTTTTTATAGGGAGAAGTGGAATTTGGACTTGTGTCATTTAATTTTAATTTTTAATTTAAAGATTCAAAAGGTTACTCATTGTAACAATATCTTATCTCAAAGTTAATTTAGCTTTAACGTTCTAACGACTTTAAGTTTACAATAAATATTTATTTAATATATTTTATGTACCTATCGCATGTTATCTTGATGACATAGATCATGTGTTCAATGATTCGAACCATGATATTATAATGATAACTAATAATATAACCAATTTTTAAAAAAAAATATCTTATTATTTGACCTAACACATATTTTAGAGTAAACTACATAATTATTTTTATAGTTTCAAAAAAATTTCACTTCGGACACTATAGTTTTAAGACTTACATTAGAAACCCTATAATAACCTAAAACGTTTTAATATAAACATTATAAGTGGTTAAAAAATAAAAATAAAAGGTAAAAAGTTGAAAAAAACAATACATTTACATTATCATTAAAAATTTACTCAAAATATTTATTTTTTAACATTTTATTTATTTATTATATAATAATAATAAATTTAACTTTATTGATTAAAAAATTAAATATATTTTTAGGTAAACCATATAAGAAACCCAAAAGTTTACAAAATCTCCCATTTGAACCCAATACTCTTGAATTTTTTAATATAAGTTTGCAATAAAGTTGCAATTTTGGTCACTCTAATAGTTAGAAAATTTTAAAAAATGGTAAAAAATATTATTAAGTTATTTAATTATTTTATCAATCACTAATTATTTTAATTTGGTAAAATATACTAATTAATTTATTAAGGGTGATGTTGATTCGAACCAATTAAAAATATAGGGAATTTACTATGATATTTATGATTCAAATTCAGAACATTTAATTACAAATTAGATTAATTCCTCTCTATTCTTCCTCCAATTTTTAGCATAAATATGATCTCAATTTTTTCTTAGAATTTTAGTCTCCTATTCTAACAAAATTGTTCATTTCATCAAATAAACTAAAGTTTTCTTTGTTGTCAATAACGTGAGCTTAAATTATTCTAAAATAAATTTAATTTTATTAATAGATTTATTAATAAATGACATTTTTTTTAAATTAATAAATGACTTTATTGATTATGTATTATCCTCTTATTTTTAAGAAATAATAAATACAAGTCAAAATAATTTAATACCACATTATAAACATGCAAATGAACTTCAAATTATTTTCGATAATTGTAACTTATTTTGTCTATGTAAATAAATATAGTGGTTGATTTGAGCTAATTAAAAATACATGAACTTATTTGATATTAGTTGGAAATACATAGGCAAGTGCAAAATATTAATTATAAAGATTGATTGTTCCTTCTTCCAAATTCTCACAAATAAGAACTTGGATATCCATGTACAACATTCAGAGCCGTAAATAACGAAATAACTCAGGGTCTTCTTTTCTAATTGTCTCACTTAAATTGCTATTTACTTTTCATTTCTGTTTATAATATTCGTTACTCCTTATATCTTTAAAAAAAAACTAACGTACCATTGAAACATTATACAAAATAATTAGGACATAAAATTGTTAAGTTTATATTCCCAATTTTGGCTCAATTGAGTATCATATATATGGATTTTTCTAGAAAATTGCATATGTTTTGAATAGGGGAAAAAACCTTAAAATCAATCCGGATATGCAAAATTAATTCATAAAAATTAACCCGAACATGGATTCCCTCAAGGAGTTGTGCATGCTCTGTCTTTTAAAAATAAATTGAACAAAACGTTGTATATGACTATATGCTAATTAGGTTAGGCTAGTTATGGAGACAAATTAAAAATTAAGCAATACCAAATTTAATTACCATTAAGAAATATAATGGAGAAGTTGAATATATCTTGGTTTATGATCGAGGAATTAATTAATGTAAATAAAAAAACCAATTGATAGTAATTTCATGGTCAATGATCAATAAACAAACAAACAGTACATCTAGATTAAAAAATATATCAAAATTAGATTGATCATTGTTGTGATCATCAGTACTGGAATTAACCTTAAGGTTAAGTTGCATGATTAAACAGTAATTAAGAAGATTAATTTTTTAATTAATTAAATATATTCATACCGAAGAGCAACAGTGCCAGGTTTGTATTTGTGTGGCTTCTCACCCCTCCACTCGTAAGGGCCGATTTTCGATTATATGCAGCAGCAACCTTAAAAATCAGAGACAAAATCAACAAATAACTTAATAGGTAGGTTAATTAATTGAATAACTTAATTAATTAAAATATATTTACTAAATTATTATTTAAAAGTCTATTACACCTTTAAGTTTTTTAATAATTTAAGGGTATAATAGTAATTTAAAGAAATAAGGTCCTTCGTGTTTTTTATATAGTATAGATAGATTAAAAAAGTGAGATGTTTAACCCAGGATTGTTTCCCATTTTTTTATTTTAAATTGCCCCCTATGTGACACGTGCTCTCTACTTTTCAAGGATATCCAGCTCTGCTCCTTTTTATAATCTCATCACAGCAGCTTCACGAGAGTAAGCCTATAGTCAAAGCCTACTTGCATTTACTTCCTTCATGCATTAGTATTACACATGGTGAGATTTACTTTTTACGCACTCTCTTTAAAAGAAAAAAAAAACTTTCCACCCACTTTTTTTTGTTGTTTTTATCATTTTTAATATATTAAAAAATTAAAATTAATATTGATCCAGTACTAATTTTATAAAAGAATTGAATTCGATGGAGTATCATCCAATTAAAAATTCATTCGTAATTGAATCCAAACTTAATTTGGTGTTTCCACGAAAAAAGAAGTATAAAAAATTAAATTTAAGAAGCGATCTATTGCGTTGCATTCAGTTTATACTTCAAATATTTTTGTTATGTTCATTCTTAAGTACATAGAGTTTTGTTTTAAACTTATTTTATTTAAAAATTTACCCAAAAAAATTTACTAATGATTAAAGGGGGTAGTTAATAACTTAATATCTTTCCATTTTGGTAAATAATTCACAATTAATTTCTCATATACTCCACTTCAATTCGTAGCAATATTTGGTAATTTTCTATCCTTTGACACATCCAACGTGGTTTTCTACGCCAAACTGAAATCAGAAAGAAAAAAAAAACAGAGCAAGCATTTTAATTTCCATCTCTATATGTACTACCTAGGGTGGTAAATGGGTAGGTATGAGTAATGACTAAATAGGTATGGGTGGGTATGGGTATTATACCCATTTATTACCCATATAATTTTTTAAATGGGTACTCATACCTATTTATATCCATTTAATCATACCCACCCATTTATACTCATTTACACCCATTTAAATCATACTCACTCAATAAATATAATTTTTTATTAAGTAAGATTAAAAATACTATGTTTGATCATTTAGGTTCGGGTTTGATCGTTTAGACTCGGGTTTGACCATTTAGGTTCGGATTTGATCGTTTAGACTCGGGTTTGACCATTTAGGCTCGGGTTTTATTATTTAGGCTCGGGTTTAACTGTTTAGGCTCGAATTTTATCGTTTAGGCTCAAATTTTATTTTACTGAAATAAATAATTTAAAATTATATATATATATAATAAATATAATAAATATTGAATAATAATAAAAGTTAAATTTAATTATTTTATTTTTATTGTATAAATAAATTGATTGATTAAATTAACATAGTACTCATAGTTATTAATTTATAAATTATTTATCCTAGTTATTAATTTAAAATGAAATGTGGTAATTTATATTAACTTTAAAATAAATATTGAACCACTTACATTAAACACCTGTTACATAGATTAATATATAAGTATGGCCATAATTATATGCATGCACGTGACTAAGATGCTGCAAGGAAAGGAAAGTATTCTTGTTTTCAAAATTAATTAAAGTACTACATTTAGTATAAAACCCATTTTTAAAAACTTAAAAAAAATAAGAAAAGTGGATATAGAATTACTTATCTCGAGATAGAGGTTACGTTGTTATAATTTTTAATTTATTTTGTTCATTATATAAATTAAGAAAATTGAATTTATTTAAAAATAAAAAATAAAAAAGATGAGAGAGAGAGGAGAAGGGGAGGGATAGAGTTGGTTTTGGTTTAATTGGTACCCATTACCCAACCCAATAAAACCCACATATTTTAATTTAAATGGATATATTACCCATTTCTACCTATTTAAAAATTACATTGACCCATTTAACACTCATACCCACTTAAATTACTTGGGTATGAGTACCCATTGAGTATGGGTAGATTTTTGCTACCCCTACTTACATATAACAGCCCAAGCCCATGAAGGAAATAGGCGAAGAGTCGTATATGGCCCACCTAAATAGCTACAGCTTTGACTTGGGCTTCAACCGTATGCCAAACGATTAGGCCCATTATCACTTTTCAATAGGAAAAAATAAAAGTTGTCCTTCTGGATCCTTTTTTAAAACAGATTAATTTATACCCTATCGTCATAGTGATACATTAAGAACAAATCTATAAAAAAAGTAAGCTGGAAGCTTGGATGGTTACATGTCATCGTCCAATTGATCTCAATTATCCAAGATTTACTTAAGGGATATGAACTTGATTAGTAGTGCTGAAGCCTGAAGGATATCTAATTATACCCTAATGATGTTTAATTAATCTTAACGGTTAACAATGTTGTTTGGACTTATCTAGTCGTCCTTACATGCGATTTGTTTTCTAGTAAGTGCGAACTGGAATTTTTTTCTCTTTTCCTAGTTGAAATGAAAGTGATATGAAATCTTACCGACTTCACTTTAAGATTAGAGTTGCTTCATCCTCCAACAATATATTTATTTTTCAAAAAAACATAATTTTAATTTTAGACTATTTTTTTCTCTGTCAGTACAATATTAGAGAATCGCTAATGTAAACTAAGTCCGCAAATATCTAGGATAATAATCTCGCATTGATGACTAGACTTACTTCAAAAGTGATAAATCAACATTTCAACAACTATTACTTCTTTTCTTTTTTTGGTTTTTTATTTGTGAAGGTTCTAAGGTACGTTTGGTTTAAGGTTAAATTATAAAGAGATTAAATGATGAGAGGTTAAGTATTAAGGAGGTTTACCCCTCCCTTGTGGGGTAATTAATATATAACCCCACCCCTTAACATAAACCACTACACCTAAAAATCTAAGTTAAGGGGTTATCTTATAGCCCTATAAACTGAAACCAAACAAACCCTGAGGAGTATGAATATAAAATGGATAAATGAAATTAATGGGTTTTGGAGACTTTTAAGAATATTCTATGGAGAAGGGAGTTTTTGATTGGTTGTTACTTACCCACCGTTGGTTTAGTGTTTGCTTTCAAATTGACCATGATTTCTAAATATTGGGTTGCCATCGGATGCATGACATGAAAAGCATTTCTCAACCATTGCTACTCTTTGTGTTTAAGCTTCCCACAACCATAACAGAGAGAAAATTAGTTAATTTTAAAAAATAGTGTAAACTTAAAATTAGTAAAATGCAAAATGCAAGCTTAACCCCAATCTGAACATTATTAGTTTTAAAGTTTTCCAGAGTATTCTCTTTCAAAAAAAAAAAATTCGGAGTATTCTCTCAAAAATCATTTTTAAATAAAAGAGATTTTTTTCAAGCATTATTGGGTTTTAAGGAAAAAAGATTCTTCTAGGAATATTTATTCCATTTTCTAGAAATCAAACTCAAAATTTAATAAGAGTGAAGGAACCCTTAAGTGTTCGATCACGACTAAAATCGACATTGGAGCATTATTAAACCAAGAATTGCGTATGAGATTGTAATTCAGTTAGTTAGTGCATGTCGTTTATAACATAAGTTATAAATTCGTTCCCTAGTTTTATAAATTTGTTCCCTAGTATAAAATAAAAAAATTAAACCAAGGTTAGCATACCCAGCACTACAAAAACAATGAGCTATCGCGACCAAGCATAGCTGCAGCTTGCCATTAGTAGTGTTAACCATACCTATCAGAATTGTATTGAGCCGGCCGGCTGGTCGGTGATCAGGACATCTAATTAGTTTGATCCGATATTCTGGTAAAAACTGCAGTTGAACCATACCATCGAATTGATCAACCCATCTAGTAGATCGGTTCAGCCAAGAATTTCCTTTACTTTATGATATAAATTTATATTTTTTTATCTTTAGTTATTGACTCAATGATCAAATATAATAAAATAATCTATTCTTAATTAAGGTTTCGAGTTCGAGTTTTGGAAATGAAAAAAATCATGTTGGGAGAGTATTTGGAGACCCGACAGTACTCGAACGGGATGACCTAAATTAGAAAAAAATGGTAAAACTATGTTTAACTATTAACTTATTGACTCGAGAACTCAAGTGAAATCAATGTATAATTTCTCTACATGAAATGAAATGATATTGTCCGCTTCGAGCTTGAGCCCTCGCGGTTTTTCCAAAATGTCACGTTTTATTAGAAGATTAACTCTTCTAAATAAATTAAAAGTTCGCTCTTTTCAATGAAAAATCAGAAATATCATGTGATTTTTTAAGACCCTTTTCCTAGATACTAAGCAATTTCTGGGCATTTTCGCAGCAACAAACAAACATAACGGATTTATAGAAAAGAAAAGAAACTTAATTACTACAAATTATACTTTGGTTCGTGTTTTTTTTTTATTACTAGAAAAAAGAACATGTGGGACAGGATTAGAATTTAGAAATGAAGCAGCTGGCTGATACAAAAGAATAAGTCACGGAGAACTTGCCAGCCAACGATTCACGGACAGTTTCCCAAACCAATGAATGCCATCCAAGCCACTTGAATCATTGGAAATTACTTTCAAAATGTGTGGTTCAAAAGTAAAAAAGATGAGCTTATAAATTCAGTGATACTTTTTACGAAGCAGAAATGATTATGTCTGATCAAAACTAGTTCGAGTTCTTAACTTACGTTGGTATATATTTATTACAAAAATAATATATATAATCAATTAAAGCCAGACTATGAAGTGAGTTACTATTAAATCGATGTAATATTTATTTATTTCTTTGATTAAATAAATATCTTTTCTATTACCTACCATTTTTTAACCTATACACAAACCAATTTTAATCATTGGACACAGTTATTCATAGATTTTTATATAAAATTATCCTTATTAACATTTTTTAATTACGCGATTGTCACTCTCTTTCTTGGATATAATTATTACGCATGCTTTTGTAAATACATATATATAAAAAAAATAGAGGATAATCAAATAAAAGAATCAAATTTTTACCTATAGAATGTAAAACAGTTAAGTAAAACCGAATTTTTTTATAAATATAAAAGAGGCAGATAATTAGACACACAGGAGTATTATTTATAGGATTTCCCAATTAATTAAGCATAGGAAGAGGACAAATTAAGGCTGCTTTGAAGATTGATAGCAATAGAGCACTTCTACCACAAATTTCGACCAACCAAGAAACTGATTTCTGATTAAGGTAAACGAAAGGGAAATTAAGGAGACCATTAGCAGTTTTTAGTTCCAAAGACATGTTAATCTTTGATAAGACGAGAAAGTACTTTATGTAGTATGTAAGAAATGTGCAGAAGATAGAGAGTATGGTTTTCTAAATTAAGAAAACCTTGTTTTGCAAGAATGCGTTAACCCACCTAACCAGCAAAAATGACGTGGCAGCTATTGTCCTAAACCTCTTTATATAAGTAGCGCGATAGGTGGGCAGTCATAAATGAGCAACGGGAAGTTGAAATAAAAATTTAAGAAATTAACTAGCTGAAAAAAGAGAGGAAGAAGAAGGAGAGCAAAAATGGAGTTTTTGCTTCGATTTGGTTTGCTTCTTGTGGTGTGTTTCTCTCCTGCTTTGGTCGAGTGCAGAATTCGGCATTACAAGTTTAATGTAAGTTTAATTACACATTAATTAATTATGGTCATCAAATTAAATATCTTTTTTATAAACAAATCTCCCCTTTTCATATGCATGATTAATTTGTATTGATTCGAAATAAAGATTTATAATTAAGTTTCTTTTTTGCGGATTTTACTTGATTTATGCGAGAATTCAATTCATATGAATTTAAATTTAAATTTCTTTCGGTTACTCTCACTTGATTACTATTATTTTCTTTTACGGACAGATATGAAACCCCAATTATATCATGAGAAAAATCGGCTTCGAGCCCTCAAATAATCCAGTATTATTAGTTTCACCTCAAATAGTTTCTAGTATTTTTCTTTTTCACATGCATATAGAGGTATTTCTATAATTCTATAGTTGATTTTTTTTATTAAAAAAAATCTATATTTAAGTACTGCACTAATGCACGTCAAGACCTGACAGTCTTAAACTTCACAGCTTAACAAGTTAATATACATTAATTCAAGATTGCCAACAAGAAGAATGGTAAAACCTCAAATCACCACCAAATTGCGGTCCAATATATATTCTTTAGTTGCAAGTTGCAAGTTGCAACAGCTAGCATGTGAAAACTACATTTCCCAATTTATTTTCTAAACTTATTATATACGTTTAATACTAAAAATTGATATTAATTTGGTTTAATTAATTAATTCATTATTTTTTTATTTTTGTATATTTTTTGGTTATAATGATAACAGGTGGTGATGAGAAATACATCCAGACTATGCTCATCCAAGCCCATTGTTACCGTCAATGGGAAGTTCCCAGGCCCAACTCTTTATGCCAGGGAAGACGACACCGTTCTTGTAAAAGTTGTCAATCATGTCAAATACAACGTTTCCATCCACTGGTACAATATAATTAAGTTTTTTTTTTTTCAAGATCATGCACCTACCATTTCAGGCATGAACCGAAGAGAACCCCCAAACGCAGCTGGTATCTAATTTTTTTTACTTTTTTTCTCTTTGGACCAGGCATGGAATTAGGCAAATAAGAACTGGTTGGGCTGATGGGCCTGCATATATTACTCAATGTCCAATTCAACCGGGACAAAACTATATTTACAATTTCACCATCACAGGCCAGAGAGGAACACTTCTTTGGCATGCACATATCCTCTGGCTTAGGGCCACTGTCCATGGTGCCATAGTCATCTTACCCAAACTTGGCGTCCCGTATCCTTTTCCAGCCCCACATAAAGAAGTTGTGGTCGTATTAGGTGAACTAAAAATCTCTCAAAGTGTTAATGAAAATTGAAAATTTCTGATGTGAATTTCTCCTCTTTTTTCCAGCTGAATGGTGGAAATCTGATACTGAAGCTGTCATTAATGAAGCTCAGAAATCTGGTCTAGCACCAAATGTATCAGATGCTCACACCATCAATGGACACCCGGGCGCAGTCTCAAATTGTGCATTACGAGGTAGGTATATATATATTTACGAATGTAGCTGGTCAAGTCATGACTTTTGAATAAGGCTGAGGAAATAGTAATTTTGCGCAGGTGGCTACACATTACCGGTCCAAAGCGGCAAGACATACCTGTTGCGGGTGATCAATGCTGCACTCAATGAGGAGCTATTCTTCAAAATTGCAGGCCACAAGTTGACAGTTGTTGAAGTCGATGCGACTTATGTAAAACCGTTCAAAACGGACACAATTGTGGTAGCCCCAGGACAGACTACTAATGTTCTTGTCACGGCGGATAAAAATTCCGGCAAATATTTGGTTGCAGCTTCCCCATTCATGGATTCCCCGATAGCGGTCGATAACATGACCGCAACCGCAACTTTGCACTACTCAGGCACCCTTTCTAGCGCTGCTACAACTCTAACATCCCCACCTCCTAAAAATGCGACATCCGTCGCGAACAGTTTTGCCAATTCGCTCCGTAGCCTCAACTCCAAAAAGTTCCCTGCCAATGTTCCGTTAACGGTTGATCACAACCTTTTCTTTACAATTGGGCTAGGGGTTAACCCGTGCCCGAGTTGCAAAGCCGCGAATGGAAGCAGAGTAGTTGCCAGTATTAACAATGTTACATTTGTCATGCCAACATTTGCAATGCTTCAAGCACATTACTTCAATAAAAGTGGGGTGTTCACCACTGATTTTCCTGCTAACCCACCTCATGTTTTCAACTACACCGGGTCTGGGCCAGCGAATTTACAGACAACATCAGGAACTAAGGCATTCAGGTTGAAATACAACTCCACTGTTCAACTTGTACTGCAGGATACAGGAATCATCGCACCCGAAAACCATCCTATCCATCTACACGGGTTCAATTTCTTCGTCGTGGGGAAAGGATTAGGGAGTTACAATCCAAAGAAAGATCAAAAGAATTTTAATCTTGTCGACCCTGTCGAAAGGAATACTGTTGGAGTACCATCCGGTGGATGGGTGGCAATCCGATTCCGCGCAGATAATCCAGGTAAAATGCGTAATCTTTTTCCATTCTTATGTCAAATTTTTTTTCCCGAATCTTTGTAGATACTTTACCACCAATAGACAACTGTTGCTTATAACTTTAATCTTTTCTTTCCTCGTAGGAGTTTGGTTTTTGCATTGTCATCTAGAAGTGCACACGACATGGGGGCTAAAGATGGCGTTCGTGGTAGACAATGGTAAAGGAGCAAGTCAATCACTTTTACCACCTCCAAGGGATCTTCCAAAATGCTGAAAAGTGAATGTAGAGAATATAATGAAGATAAATTACTGTTTCGTGAAAGAGAGAAATAGCAGACAGAGTAGAAATGAATATACTATAGGGAAAAAGAGAGTGAACAAATAAAATTAGAGAACAGGAAGAAAAAAAAGAGTACAACTGATCAAAGATCATATTTGTTACTTGAGCAGTCTTGAAAGAATTTGCCCGAGTGAGTTTGAATAAAATGTTTGCAAGTGCGGTGTAGTTATTGAAATTAATTTTTTTGTGAATTTATAAGAGAACTGGGGAGAAATTTGTTGGCTGAGCCATATCTTGCACTTTCTTCTTCATTTTCCTTCTATAAAAAAAAGAAAAAAATAAATAAACAATCAGTGTGTATTCTAAACTCGATTCGAGCAAAACTTCATCGAACGACGAAGTTATTCTTCACGAGTTTGCAGTATACTTTCGGCAAGCAAAGGAAATGAAATAACGTTGAATGGGTCACACTTGTAATAAATGGGCCAGAAAACAACCCATGGAAAGGAGTACTATGGGCTTATGAAGCTACATAGCTATTTGGGCCTCTAGTCACATATTTCTAGTTTTCTTTTTTTGTTGGTTGCCACTTCATAATAGAGTTGAGTGGATACATATGCAATGCAACTACTCTACCATTGCCGGTATAAGGCTCTCATCTCATGGTCGTAGTTTTTATTTTCAGAGGAAATAATAAATGCCATGTAATACAATTGCTAGTTTGGCTGGAAGTGGTGGTGGTGACTGGTGGTGATTGGTGGAAATGGTACGTGCAGTGACATCACATCAACTAATTATTTGCATTAGTCAAATATAAAAAAATTGAAAAAAAACAATTTAGGTTGTTTTCTTTTTATTTTTTAACTATTCTAATCCCTTTAATTATTTTAACAGCTTGAAGAAATTTCATCTGAAAATAAAATCAGATAATAATTTTTTTAATCGGACTCAGAAAATAACATCAACATCTACCAACCCTTGGATTTTTTTAATTAAAATGTCACTCATTTAAAGGAGATCCACGCCCTCTAATTATCTTTTTTTTTCAAGAAGTTAAATATTTTCAGGTCCGAGTGGTAGTAACTAGTAAGGGCACCTTCCCTAGAGTTGTGAGGGATTTCTTCACTGTCCTTACATCGAAAGACATGTCAAATGTCAAACAACTCCATATTTTATTGCTTTACGGCTTTTCTTTTCTAATTTTATAATGTTAATTAAATCAAAATCCTCCATTTTCTCATTTAATTAATCCCCAAAAGTGCTTCGAGAATTGTGCTTTTCCAACACGAGCTAACCCCACGCCACCAACAACAACATAATTAAGAAAAAAGAAAAAAGAAATAACAATTTTTATTTTTATTTTCCAGAAAGAAATAATTAAATACAGTAGTCCAGTATTAATATTCCGATTTCCTAATCTAAACTTTCCTATGCTTTGAACCGAAACAAGAATCTTTCTATTTTTAGAAACCTCCACTTTGTTTGAAAGAGTCATTGTCATTCCCAATACCAACTTACACTAATCCCCCTTTATTTTATTTCATAATTCATGGGGTTAACACTAATTAATTCAACATCAATGCTTGGGTTTTGTTGTCCTCATATGGTATGCATTCGAGCTTGATTAAAAGAATCAAGAGCAATTATTATTCAACATTTCTTTATTGTTTCTGTCGTGGTTTTCAATTCTTACAATGTACATACGTATCCAGTTCTGATAGACTGAAAGTACAGTGAAATAAAGGAGAGGCTATAAGAACGTGACAACACATAACGATCCGGCGTTGAATAATCAATTGGTTTGGACAACCTTAACAAAGACAGCAACTTGATTGGAGCTCTGCGGTTTCTATCCTATTAAAGAAACTAATATTCAAATTATAAGCAAGTCCTTTTGTACTACTCCCTCCGGACACAATTACTTGTCGTTTTACTGTTTATGCACGCGTTTCGAGGAAGTCGAATGGCTCACTATTTGACCCAAAAAACTTCCGAATTTTTTCTCGAACGTACGTGTACGTTCGAAAAAAAGTACGAAATTGAGATATTTTTGTTTATTAAAAATATATTTTTAAGTAGAGAATAGAGATAGAGATATTTTTGTTTAAAAATTGAGAGATATTTGTCTTATTATTAAAAAAATATTTAAAAGATGTCGTACTTTTCTTTTACATAAAAATACCATAAAAAAAGTAATTATACATAGTAACTTTGTTTCCGCAGTAAGTTATTCATTTCTTGTTTATTATTATGTGATTAATTTGATCTCTAGACTTACCAACATAACTTAATCATCTCGTAAAAATGAAAATCAGTTTTACTTTTGGTTTATAATCGCATCGGTTTGTCGGTAATTAACAAATGGTTATGGAAAGTAATATTTCCTTTGATTATGACATCGGCCAGATGATCAAGCCTATACGAGTAATCAAGTCCTATTAACTACTCCCTCCGTTTCCTTTTAATTGTCATTTTTCTAGTCATTGTATACTTTATTTGACTTTTTAGTGTTTGCTTTACTGAATATTACTGTTTCAAAAAGTCATTTAAAAGGAAACTGAAAGAATATTAAGTACAACTGACTTGAATTACATAGTCAAATTTTGTTTTTTTTATCTACATTTCTTTCTGAATGGATAAAATCTTGAAAAGATTTTTTCAGTTTACAGTTACGTTTTTTATTTTAAATAGATTTCCTTTCATTCTGGCAGTAAAAAGTAAAAATGCCACCGTCAACCTATTATTATGACCAATTATCTACTCTTATATTTTTTAATTACTTTTAATTATTTGTTATTAGTCTTATATTTTTAGCTTGATTGTGTTTTTTCTTTCTTTGATCATCACACGTGGGAAGATATTGGGGTAAAATGGGCCGAGATGATGCAAGCAGCAAGCCCACGAATGTGAAAGGAGAAAAGAAATCGGTAGCAGAAAGCATTATTGCCGTGTCTGTGTCTGGTACGAAATATTAGTTGAATTTCATAACATAAATGATTAAATGACGAAATAATCAATGGGGTGCAGTGCAGCGCAGTTGCAGTTACTGGTACTTTTGCATATAGCAGCTCGATCTTGATTGTACGAAACAATAATAATGTAATCTCTTTTCTTTTTCTTCACCATTAATATTTATTTATAATAATCTATTCTACATAAATGGATTACGCAATAATCTTTATTGTTCTTTTCCTTAATAATAGCCACATTTCCCGAGAATATTGTTTTTTTTTTAAATTATATACTCGGTACGTTCATCCAATAATAACAAGTAAATAAAAAAAATATGTTATACTATCTCAATGTTTATACCGGTCAAATAATATTCAATTATATAAAAAGTACATATCATCTAAATATTTTAATCCAGACCGTTACATCCTGTACTAATGGCGAAACCGAGGCATTCTACTAATTCTACCTGAAAATTTGAATTAGTTAAGATATGGCCTGTACAAAATATTTTGAAATCAAAACAAAAAGCTAGTTTTCAGTTTCCCTATAATTACTATAGCATCTTATCCAAAACTAGATATGTTGAGGAAAGATAAATAAATAATGAATTATTATCAAAGTTTTATTTTATTTTTGTTCGTCAAAATAAATTAAAATTCGAGATTTTATCTTTACAAGTAATTTCACTCCACTTTATTAACAATATTAATTTTTTTATATATATTTTAATGGTTTGTAATAAAATACTCCCTCCGGACACAATTAAATGACGTTTTAGAATAGTAAAAATTCGTAGGACAATGATCTTTGATCTTATTTTATTCTACATTGTTTCATTTTTACTCCTAATTTCCACTCAAATTACCACACCATCATCAAATTAGGTTGATTCATAATAAAAAAATAGTCATTTGCACAAAATATATGCTTCGAAATGCATAAAATGACAAGTATTATGAACAGTATGAATCCGTAGAAAAGTGACAATTATTTGTGTCCAGAGGGAGTACTACTTCAACATAATACTTACTTTTCTTTATTATTATTATTATTATTATTATGCCTTATAAAAAAAGGTTGTTTCTTTTTTTCGGACTCCTAAAATTACCAAAATGCCTATGACCATTATCCTTCGCCACCTAGCCAATCACAGGTTGTGCTTTCAATTTTAACCTTTGATAGGGCCACACTTTCTCTTTTTTTCTCTCATATAATTAGGGAACTTTTTCTCTACTTGCAGCGCCCACAAGCACCATATCAACCAATCACAACTCACCACTTTGGACCTCTTTTCTAATTTTCTATTTTTTTCACCATTTTTTCTTGCTCCTCATCTGTTCATTGTTTCTGTTCCATAGATCCCCTCTCCCTCTCTTGCCACTAGTAGTAACGAAGGAGAAGAGCTGTCATGTTCTTATTCGCTTCTTTCATCCACTGCTCTGCTTTTTTGCCTCTCGTCCATTAGGAAAAAAACAAACCTATCAAAGCACAATTCTTTGCTACTTCGCTACTTTCACCTCTCCATTGCTCAATAAAAGATCACTCCTTTTCTCCAATTTAGCCCCTCTCCTTTTTCTTAAAGCCTTTTGGCATTTTAATTATCTGCAAAACCCAGTCTTTAATTTTGATTTTGTACCAAAGTTTTAGATTTTTTGAATTGGGTGTGTTTGATTTTTGAAGTTTCATATTGGGTTTCTTTCACTTGCTTGAATTGTTGTGACTAATGTTGGTTTTGGGTGAATCATGGAAGCAATTTAAATAGGGTTTTGTTTTGTCAATTTGATTAGTAAAAATTGATTAAGATCTGCTTTTGGTTATTATTGGTTCCGGAAATTTCCTTGGGGTTTGGAAAGTTTGGAACTTTTAAAGATTCCTCAATTTGTGCTTGTGCACAAAAGTTAGCCCAGATTCTAAACGAATGCTCTTCTGGATTTGATGCCTCCTTTGAAATAAAATTCCTCCACTTCTCTGCATTTCCTATCTGGGTTTTCTCTCTCTTTGAATAATTCATAGAGAGGAAGAGGAGAGGGTATTTTAGTGTGTGTACAAAAATATTTGGTATGCTAGTTTTTTTAGCTCTGGATTGTACAGTGTAACTTATCTGAAAATATGAATAGAAGTGTTGGAATCCTGTCTCCAGCCTCATATCTGCAGAATTCAAACTGGTTGTTCCAAGAGAGTAAGGCTACCAAATGGACTCATGAAGAGAACAAGTTGTTTGAGAATGCTTTGGCCTTCTACGACAAGGATACTCCTGATCGATGGGAGCGAGTGGCTGCTATGATCCCAGGAAAGACTGTAGGAGATGTGATGAAACAATATAGAGAATTGGAGGAAGATGTTAGTGATATTGAGGCTGGTTTGATCCCAATTCCTGGCTACAGTAGGGATTCTTTCACCTTGGAGTGGGTTAGCAATCAAGGGTATGACGGATTGAACCAATTTTACAGTCCTGGAGGTAAGAGAGGGCCAGGAACTCGTCCGTCGGAGCACGAAAGGAAGAAAGGAGTACCATGGACAGAGGAGGAGCACAGGTAAATTACATTACATTCATCTCATTTTAGTTTGTTCACATTTTTATTTGGCAAGTGTTTTGTGTTGAATTCATAGCGCGGCGCATCTCATGTTTGTGCTTTATATGAGAATAGCTAATAAACGTGGTCTTTTGTGCTTGTCCATATGAAACACCATACTGGAATTGAAATTCCTCTGAGAAGTCTCTTAGTCTGAAATGTAACAATTTCCCAATTGTCAATGTGTTCTTATTACTCGTTTAAAGTTTGATTTCCATTTGATGTGTCCTCTGTACTCTCAACTATTTGAGGTGCTTTTTTCATGTTGTGGTGCCTTTAAGTTTATGTTAAGGTATTTGGTAAATTTTGCAGGCAGTTCCTTTTGGGGCTGCAGAAGTATGGTAAGGGAGACTGGAGAAACATCTCGCGCAATTATGTGACTACTAGGACACCAACACAGGTAGCTAGCCATGCTCAGAAATACTTTATCAGGCAGAGCACAGGAGGGAAGGATAAGAGGAGATCAAGCATTCATGATATCACTACTGTCAATCTTCGCGATACGAGGCCAACTTCACCTGACAATAATAGGCCCTCATCACCGGATAATACATCCTTAATAATGCATTCACAACCAAAAATGGGTGACGTGGTTAAAGGAATATTTGATTGGGAATCACAAAATGAAGATGCAGGTGCAAGTGCAGTTTCCATCCCAACAAATGGCAATTTATTGATGGCACAATTATGTGGTATATCTTCCTATGGACCGAAGCTGCAAGAACAAAATCTGCTCATGGGAACTTTTCCTGGTTATCAATTTGCTCCGAATTTGATCTTTCAAATGCAATCTACGCAGCATCAATAAGCTGATCATTTGGTGAAGTGAAGGACTAAATAGTTTTGAAGGTATCTAGCATCCTGCTATATTTCTAAATCATGGTTTAGTGTGAATATAATCTTTGAGGGTTCAAGTTAGTCCATGTTTAGTAGACTTTTACAGAATGATTTTGTCCATGCTGGGATTCCGTATTCAAAACTTCAAATTATTGAACCAGAAGCAGGAAGCTCACTCATGTCGGCCTTGACTTTTAATTACTTGTGTGAATCGTCCTAGTTGTGTTTTGGCTTGTATGTTTGTTTTGATTCTTGCCACTCATGAATTGTCCCGAAATCGATCCAAGAACAAACGGATCGAGGAATTCGATGTCAGATTCTATATTATTGAGTTACTAGTCTCAAGTAGAAGCATCTTATGAGCTCATATGGCTGATGAAATGCAAAATTCTGTAAAATGAAGAAGGAGTTGAATAATTTTCTGCTGTATTTGAGTGAATTAGTTGCTTGTACTCATTTAGCAGAACCTTCTATGGTACTTTTTGTAAATTTTCCAACTTACAAAGTGCATTCTTCCCCTTCAAGACATTGATCTATTCTTCTGATGCTTTTTCAAAACAGGGTTTGTGTTTCTGCATTCAATTCCATTAGTTGACTGAATTTGGCAATAGAATCTTGACCAAAGTGCCACTAATTCAAGCATCTCATGCTAAATTCTATCTTTTTCTTTTTTCATCTTTGTTCTGCTTCATGAGCATGACTGCTCTTCTTTCCACTTTGCTTTCTCTTTCAAGATTTATAAAGTAATTAAATTAATCAAAACCAATTATGCAGTTTGAATCACTAATCATGGTTTTATGATTCTTAAGGCCTACTGTCCCTTTTCATCAGAAGAGAATCTAATGTTTACAAAGTGGGATTAAGGCTCCATTTCCTTAATTAATTGTAATTAAGACATTAATCTAACTTTTGATTGCTCAAAAAAGGTCTTAAAAAAATACATGGGTCATGTTTAAACTTTCCTAAACAATTTTGGACAGTTCTATCCACCAACTAGTTGGCTTTGCTTTCAACAACAGCCATCTCCATTCACTGAATTTCTCATATTTTTCTGCCAGCTTGTAATTTGTATTGTTTTTTTTTTTAAATTACGATTATTCTTTTTAATAAAAGAAAGTTGGTTATATTATTAATTAATATTATAATATTAAAGATCGAACTCATGACTTATGTTATAAAAACAGCATACACTAACGAATTGAAATATAACATCGTAAATTATTAGTATTATTAAGCACCACGTAATGAATTAGTATTATTTTTTTCTGGTTTTATTTCCTTCTTGCCTTTCTATTTGTCTTTTCTCTTGCTTTTGTTGTTTCTGCAGATCCTTGGCACTAACATTGTTGTTGCCTTTTGCAATTTTCATGAGAAAGGCCAGTTAGTGCCTCGTCATATTGCTTTGCTACCACATTTTTTGTTCATGACCTGGCCCCTCCACCTCCCAACTAGGCAAACAATGGAGAAATGATATTTGATCCCTCAACTTTTGGATTGAATTAAAATTGATAATTTTGTATCTTTCTAGCTAAAATTGACCCTTTTTTTTATTACCATGAGTGTTTTTTTTCTCTTCTGACAAGATTAATCACGTATAAGTATGATTTTTCATTGTCGTTTTTTGTTGATATTAGTTAATACTTCATAATAGTAATTGTTTACAGAAACTAATAAAAGCCAACTCATGATTTCACTTTCCTACCTCGTCGAGACTACCTTAATATGAAAGGGCACCTCTAGAAAAATGGGACGCAAAAAACAGTATGAGAGACTTGGAGAGTCAATCTTATTTGGAATTTTAAATTAAAAGACCTAAAAGTATCATTATTTGGCAGAAAATGTTTCTTTTTAATTTTTTTTTAGTATACTCTCCGATTTTTTCGAATATAAAACTGAGTAATATAAGCAATATAAAAAGAAGAGTGTGTGTGACACTTTTTCCTCTCCTAAATGACAAATTTGTCCTACTTTTTTTTATTTTCCAAAAGGAGAAGCTTTTCTGCAAGTTGCATAGGAGAGCACTTTGGATATTCTATGATGGTTACTGGTTAGATATCAAACCATCTCTAATTTGATTTCAGACCACATGAATACACCTAACCATCATTAACTCCTCTGTTTCTTCAACAAAAACCTAATTCTTCCATTAAATTTTCTTTCTTTTTTGCAAATTCTCTTCATAGTAATTGCTTTTATTAAACTATTGCTTCTCATTCCTTGGTTTAAAATAGAAAAAAAAACTAATATTTTCTTTTTAACGTGCATTTCCGGTCAATCTCTTTCAAAATTCGAATAAGAATAAACTGTGACTCGATGAAACATAAAGAAAGGAATAAGAAGAAAGAAATTATAGAATATGACAGAGGACGAAAGAGATTGTGCAACATTAAATGATAGGAGCTGTTGCATCACTTGGATTGCATTATTTGTTGAAGAAAAGTGGTTGAATGGGAAATGAAATGCCAATAATATGAATTTTGACCTGTTTGATTTGAGTAAGCAATCCTAGCGGGAGGAAGATTCCTTGTCGTACCATAGAGTTTCCCTTCATATGAATTTAAGAAATTAATGATCGATAAATCAACTCGATACGAACAAAAATAATTTTGATGGATTTTAATATAGATTGTTTGTAATCGAAGTGTACATCACAGTATCACACAGCAAAACTTGCGGCATTTTCATAACCACACTAGCTAATAGGTATCGGGTCCTAAGTCTCGTTATTAATACAACCATGATAGCTTATAAAAGCATGCCACGAATTATAAAACGACAACGTACAGTATTAACCTACAAATAAATTGACAAATTACATAAACAAAATCTTTTTAAGGTACTTTGGCCAGCAAATCATCATGAACATAAACGTAAACATAAAGTTGATTTGTGAAAAAGGGAAAGAAGGCTACTACCATTGTCATTCCCTTTTCCAGCAATCAATTATGTCTTAAAAAGAAGCGGCCTAATGCGAAATGACCTCGCAACCAACCAAAAATGAAAATGAAAATGGCATTTGATTGGTTCGTTTTGGTAAAAAAGAAATTGAGATGATTAATCATGTTTGACCTCGCAAGCATGCGAATCAATTGATAAGAAGTTGTTCTAGTTTAATTAGATGTCTCATGTTCGAGTCATGTAGTTGTGTTAAAATTTGTGAGAGAGAACTTTACCGCCCTTCTAAATTCTACCCGGCTCGAATCCAAAGTAGTCAACACTCAATATAATGTCCGAATTATTAAATGGTTTCGACGCACCGTACATTTACTGAATGATGAAATATTTTGATTAAATAATAATCTAATGTATAATAATGGAAAGAATAAATTGTGGGAGTATCAAACTACATAAATTAAATATTTGTTAGAGAAGATATGTTTTGCTCAAAAAGGATATTCTTTTTTATTTCTTCCAAATGAAGTTATAACTTAATGCTCTGTATGAGATGAGGGAAAGGAAGGGAAAGGGATGGAACTTTATTAAAGTTCCTCCGTATGAGAATAAAAATGAATGATGGAAAAAGAGAGAAAAGAGAGTAAAGGAGGGGAAATGAAGGTAAATTTTAGAGCTTAACTTCCCTCTTAACTTAAAAAATAGTTACTCCCATAAGTGGGAGGAAATTGAGGGAAATTAAAATTTTAACTCATGTATTCCTATTTTAACCTTTTAGATTCATCTTTTTAATGGTAATCAATTAGATATAAAAGTAAATTCACTCATTATTTCTTCTCTCATTTTCTCTCTCCCTAAAATGGCACCCATACAAAGGAAATAAAAAATTATTTCCCTTCCTCTCCTCTCCTTTCCCTCGTTAAATTTTCCCTCTTTTCCCTCGTGCACTTTAGTTCCCATACTAAGCATAAAAGATTCTGGTATGAAAGATTATATTTTGTTATATTGAAGTAAAAAATAATAATAGGACCTTTTCAAGAACTTTAATATAGACGGAAGTTAAACTTAAGTCCAAATGAGAGTGGCCATGGGCCTTCAATTCGGTTTTGTTAGGCCCAGAAGAAAACTTCGCAATGAGGAATGCACCGTTTTGGTGTCGTTTTACCTTTTTCGTTTATTCAAAAACCCTAGCTATTAGACGAAGCAAAACACTACTAGAAGGAAACAGAGCAGAGTAAGAGTGTGAGAAGAGGAGCGATGGTGTCGTTGAAGCTGCAGAAACGGCTCGCAGCCAGCGTACTCAGCTGCGGGAAAGGCAAAGTTTGGCTTGACCCTAATGAAGTCAGCGAAATCTCCATGGCCAATTCCAGTAATATCTCTTCTCGACTCGTCTCGTGTATCAGTATCTGATTTTAGTATGAATTTTTGGAGATTTTGATCGTTGTTTTTATTATTATCTTGTTATTTTGTTTGCAAAACAGGGCAGAATATCAGGAAGCTGGTGAAAGATGGATTCATCATCAGGAAGCCGACGAAGATACATTCGCGCTCTCGCGCGCGTCGGATGAAGGAGGCTAAGAGGAAAGGAAGACACTCTGGATATGGTATGCTGCCGTTTGTCTCTTATATGCCTGTGATTTATTAGATTTTAGTGTCAAGGTGATATGGAAGCACATCTTTGATCAGGGCTTGCGATTCTAGACATTAGAGCAATAGTGTTAACCCAGAAATGCATGATTAATCCTTCTGATAGTCACGTAAATTTCAGAATGTTGAGTCATCGAAAATAATCTTTAGCTGTTACACAGGACAGTTCGAGTCAGTTAAACCGAGCATGAATCTGTGTTCAGTTGCCTAGGTGATTGAGTGAGTAAATGTAGAATTCTCTTGAACCTTGCTGACCCCATGAATCACTGAATTGTTGCTTCAATACCTATATGCAACTATGAACTGAAGTTTACTTCTCTGTTTGATTTTGGTTTGCGCTTTTGTGATGGATACAACTGTTCAATTGTTAGATGGTTATACCAGGTGTTACAGTTGCAAGTATGTTTTGGTGTTTCTATAAATTCCCATCTTGATTCTTAATAACTCTCGCTTGCTTGTAGGTAAGAGAAAGGGTACTAGGGAGGCTAGGCTTCCCACCAAGATTCTGTGGATGAGGAGGATGAGAGTCCTGAGACGCTTGCTGCGCAAATACAGGGAGGCAAAGAAGATTGACAAGCACATGTACCATGACATGTACATGAAAGTGAAGGGTAATGTCTTCAAGAACAAGAGAGTGCTGATGGAGTCCATTCACAAGTCAAAGGCTGAGAAAGCGAGAGAGAAGACTCTCTCTGACCAGTTTGAGGCAAAGAGGGCCAAGAACAAGGCTAGCAGGGAAAGGAAGCATGCCAGGCGTGAGGAGCGTCTAGCCCAGGTGAGATAAATGGACTATGCCTGATCTTGTATTGACATAGTATCTACCGTGTATCATGATTGAAAAACTGCCATGACTCCTGAAATTATAAGAAAATGCTACCTCATCCCCTTCATGGATGACGTCCAATTTCTTTCTTGAGCATGCTACTGAACCCAATGGAGCTACCAATATTCTCAGTTACTTATGATTTGCTACGTAGACTTTTCAAGTTAGGCACAGTTTGTGAGAACCACTGTTCTACGTGTTCATTCCTTTTGAACTCTGAAACTTATTTCTACACCGTGCAGGGCCCTACTGAAGAGAGAGCACCAGCGCCAGCAGTGTCTACTGCCCAACCAACAGAGTAAGGATTGTTTGCATCCACTATCTCCATTCAAGTCAAGTCATTTGTCGCTAACTTTCTTATAAGTTTCCAATTCCCCTTTATTCTGTTTTGGCAGGGTGACCAAGAAGGCTAAGAAGTGATAATCGGGTGGTGCAAAAGTACTCCTTTGCCATGACCAAAGTCTTATAGCTTTATCCTATCGTATAGTAAGTACTATTGGATGGTGACTTTATTACTGAAAACTAGAAACGTTTCAGTGGGTGAGTATTTTATATCTATGAACTATGTTGTGTTTCATTGCGCGTGATCATTTGGTTTTGAACTTAGAACAATTGGGTAGACCGTCAAATGCGTGAGCCGAGATGTTAACTTTTAACATAGCGATCACTTTACAAAGCCACCACTCGTCAACGGCGAAGCAGCTGGTTGTTCGTCAAACCAATCAGTGAGTAAACAAGGACAGTTTTGATTTGAAAGAAAACACTCCAAAATTGTTGAACTAACATACTCATTTTTGCTAACCATCCAACAAATTGAAAGGAAAAAATATTGATGATATGCATCAAACTAATTTCCGCCACAAACTGATAAGATTGATATCCATAATAAGAGATATGCGACGTTTCTCCAATCATACAAGCTACCACCCACTGATTTACATACTTTTTTTATTTCAGTGTCCATCGCCATGATATTTTAAGTTTTTTTTTTGCCATTGAAAATCCAATCCTTTTAACCTTTTCCTATTCGGAGTATTCAATCTTTTTACATTTTTAAGAAACATTTTAACTTAAATCTTAACAACATTAAAGAAGCACACTCTTGCAAGATATTTTCAAATGTAGTCAATAATAATGGGCTGGCAATTTGGTACGTACGACCCAATGGTTCAACACCACCACCTATCCACTTCTTGCAAGCCCGCATGCATTGACCACAAGTCCTCGTCAAGGAAAGCTTTGTAAAGCCCATGGACCTAAATATCTTAGCAATTCTTTTGTTTTCATTACTAGATGAATTCTTTAAATGAGGCCAATCCTACTCTGCACGATAATCTAATTAATCTTTCGCATCAACTAAAGGTCAAAATATTAAATGTGAGAAGAGAGAGTGAGCTAAAAGACAGCAATATTCAATCCAAAAAAACAAGAGGCCACCACAAGATTGTTGTAAATTATTTAAAAATAGAAGAAAAATAAAAATCTGAAGACAAAAAGTGACGTAGATGTAGAGTTTTCACGTAAATCCCACCTGGGCATGTCGGACTTGTCGCCGGCCCTCGATAACTCGTCCACCTGCAGCATATGACGTCCAAGATTTGATCAATCCAAATTGATACCATCCCGTGGTTTTTCATAACAATAATATACATTATTGAATAATTTATTTAACATCTTTTATGTCTTTCCGATAAAAAAATAATTTCTTCGAGTATAATCAGACCTCATTGAAGATGGTATCTAGCAGCCTGATTGTATAAGTTATTTCACAACGAAGGTTTGCTTATTTGATTCGGTGCCTAAAAAGAGAGTAAATTAAAATGTTATTTTAGTAATTATGTTCATCTTAAGTGTTATCTTGTAAATAGCTTTCGATGTGCAGCTTGGGCTTTGGATGGATTTTAACTCACCCTTATAGGCCCACGTCCGTCATTTCATTTCCAGATCCTGTTCAAATCGCAGCTTGTTCTTTGAAATTGAAGCGACTTATCTATTTTTCTGTTCAGATACCAATTATTCATATTCGAACATTATAAAATATAAAAAATATAACCTTTTAATGTAGTTTTCTTTTTCTTTTTCATTTTATAAGTTCGAATTTAATATCTAAATTAAAAATAAATAAGTTTTTAATTTCTTGCAATTTAAACAAAACCGATATTAATTGATTTACAAATTTCTTTTAATGGGATGAGATTGCCATCGTTCTTCAAACTCTATAATAGAAGAGAAAATAATTAAAACTATATACCTATCGAATTGTTCTTGCATCATTTCGTAGGCCTCATGATCTGACAAAATCATGTTGGCGAAATAAATAAAATAATTAAAAAATGAATATTGAATAAGTTCCAGTTTAGGTGGGTACAAAATAGAAAATACCATCTGTTGATGATATAAAAAACCATATATATCAATAAATTCCATAATTGATGTACAAAAACAATATAAACAAATCAGCCGACGACACGTTGCCCACCATATTGGGGCATACCCAACTAGCAATAAGGTTGTTGCCTAGTTGTCTCCACTCAAAATTGCAAAAGTAGTGGAATCTAATGATAACACATGGAACTTATAGACAGACTTAGTATGTGTGGAAGTTGTTTGTGTTGTTGTGTTAGTGCCAGCTCCTTCTGTGACCAAAACTGGAAATTGGTGAATTGTACACGATCAACTTCTGTTGGTGTCAATCAATGAATCTTAAATGGTAAAATAAGACTACGGTCCTGCTTTCATTTGAGACCATGCTCAATGGATTCTAACCGAAAATAGAACACATTCGTCCCCACAAACTAAAATTTCAATATTCAACCAATAAACAGGTGGAGTGAATGGTTTGACATAAATTACTACTCTTTGAAAAAACTCTGTTCCGACCCCCCCAACCCTTTTGTCTTCATTCCACCCCATCTACACAAATTTTCATTTTAGTAGAATCGATACTTTCTCCGTCCTAAATTAAATGTTACTCCCTTCGATCCAAAATAATTGATATTTTGGTGCAAATCACACATATTAAGAAAAATTAATAAAGCAGTAGCTGGGCAGGCCGAGCAGCAAGGCACAAGACAGCAGGGGGCAACAGACAAGGGTAGCCGGGTAGCAAACAAGGGCAGAAAAAATAACTTTTTACACGAATTTTAGAAAAATATCAATTAAAAGGGACCAACGTTTTTTAGATAAAACGTCAATTATTTTAGACTGGAAGGAGTATTATAGAGTTTCATTATCGTAAAAATTGAAAGATAGTCAAAATTAACATCATTTGTAATGTTATCATTAGAGAAAAAGGTGTGTTGATTTGTCTAATTGGAGTATCAAACAAAATGATTAGGCTTTCTAATGGATTGTACTAAATGAGATTAAACTATGTTTTGGAACACGGTCCAAATCCAACAACCAAATTTTATCAAGAAGTAGAATTTTGCTTTTCAATCTCCAAATCATGGTCTAGCTAGCTAGAAAAGTCCTCTCTAGTCCATTAGAAAAAATTCATAGAAAATGATGATTAACTTTCCAATAGATTAAAGTTTTTATTACCAAATTGATAATGTGAATATAGTGGGGATTTAGATTTAGCCCCACGTCAAAACCATAAACCAAACATATTATCGTTTTGTGCGTTGTCGCCATCACACACTAGCAAGTAGTAGTACTTCCTGTTTGGTCTGCTCAAGGAGATATCCTTTTTCTTGCCTCGACCTTACACAAGTTATTGAGCGAGAGGACATTGGAAGGGTCGTATTTGTACAATCTTCTTCATCTTTCTTGTCGAGTTTCCGATTGGTGTGGTCGCTTAGTTAGTTCGGATTGGAAACGTATGATAAGAAACTCGCGAGATATCCTATGTCTCCTTCGAATATTACCGGATGTATAGAAGAGATGATTCGTTTAGCTTGGTTTAACCCATTCTCGAAATTTAAACTTTTATAACGAACAAAATCTTTTATAACTCTGCTAAAATTAGCACGGGTGATTGAGAAAGTAAACTAATCTGAGCACAACAATGAAATGACTACATAAGCAAGTTGATACTTTCAAATTAAAACAACTAGATATATTAAGAAAATGAGTACTTCTCCCTTTTCTTTTTTAATCTTTTTAACTATAATTTCATGTATTAAAATTTCACCTTAAATCTATTAATTACTGTCTTTATACCACAGCTACATAGGCCGGGCCCAGCTCAATTTTGCTTAGATGCATGTATGTGCTCTTGTTGACTTGTGTCCTTTCTTTCTTTACATTTTTTAATTTTGTAGGTGAAATAAATTATAAGAAATTGATCATGATTAATTAAATTAATTAAGGTCCCTAATCACTTGCACACAGTATATTCTCCATATACTACAATTATTTTAAACAAGATAATGCTACTTACAGTTTAATTTATCCTTCACGATTAAATTGCTAGTAAGTATACCATTTAGTATTTTAAAATAGTTATTGCCTTGAAAATTTGAAATCGAGACTTTGAGAGAAACCACTCGAGTTCTCATCATCTCATTACACCCTGTTGCATGGTTTTAAACATTGCTTGTTAAGTTATCTAATACTCGATTTGTAACGTAATTTTAATCTTCCTTTACTATTATTTCCGTTACTCTCATTATATCGCGTACGAACTCCGTTTTATACAATATCACTCGTTACCGTTGCTGTTTTCTATTATTTCCCATTATAAAATAATATAAAGCCACTGATATTTTATAAATCTACATATTGAACATGTCACTTTTAATTTTTTATTCTTTTTTTTATAGAGTTTCGTAGGTAGGTTAGTATTTTACCCACATTTACTGGACACAAAATACCCCAATTTTTCAAGAGGTAAAGTACAAATATGAAGGATAATAAGTATGGTAGTTCAAGTATTTTCTCTTTTTTAATATAATTATTTTTTGTCCAGCACATTAATTGTCCTTTATTTTTCTATATATTTTCTCTCATCTCAATAACTTTTACTATTAATTATGTTAATTCTGATTTTATTGTTAATTACTAATGTAATCTTCCATTTCTTAATCTTCTTAATTAAAAAAAACAAATACGATAATTAATTGAATTAACAAACCTGTTAGGATAAGCGTGTTAACCAATCAATTAGGATAAGCATGTTGCTTATGGTTTATGTGTTGCACGTTTTAAGTTTTAACCTCATGTGCGGAAAAAATAGTGCTTTGGTTGAGAGGATTTTGAGTGGGAAAATGTTAATTAACTTTCAACTTTTCAAAGAGCTTTCAAAGTGTCAACAGACGGAGTAATTATTAGAGCACGTGCTTAAATAGGTGGTCGGAATTTTCTTTATCCAATCATTTTTCGTCATTTCACGATTGTGCACTCCTAAAGTAATTCGCCTCAAATCGTTTTTGAGCTTAATTCGAAATTGTGCGAAGTATAATCTTTAATTACTGATATTTGTAACACAAGACGATTAGTATACTTAGAAAACTCACATTCTTAGTCAATACCATAATTAAGTAATCGCTTCTACCATAACTAAGATTTGATTTGATTAATTCATTCACACATGCATACATCCAAAGAAAAGAATGAAAAAGATGCATTACCAATGTGTCGTGTGCTTTTTGGGTTGCTGGGGTTGTAAGAATTAGTTGACAGTGTTGTACATGTACATACCTTATCTGTATTTTGTGTTGTGTTGGTGTTTGCTTTGGTCTCCTCTTATTAGGCGTGGCCACCCCACAATCTTGTTGCTTACCTACACTGTTCTTCTCATCATCCATTTAAGAAATCTCCGGACCTCTTATGACTGTACCAACCCTACGATACGAACATTAGTACAATCAAGGGACCAAAATTATTCATAATTATTAGCAACCACTCTCCTCAAATTCCCACCCAAATTCATGCATCCAACCCCACACCTCTTCCCTATATAAACCCCACTCACTTCTGCACTCCCTCCAGCCACCCAATTCCCAATTCCCAATTTCTATAATTAATTGCGTACGATGCCTTCTTCCACCACCACCACCATTGTCTCCAAATGCACCGTGGTTCCCGACCAGAAATCCACCATCAAAACCCTCCAACTCTCCGTCTCCGATCTCCCCATGCTCTCCTGCCAATACATCCAAAAAGGCGTCCTCCTCCCTTCCCCTAATTACTCCATCGACGACCTCATCACCTCCCTCAAACGCTCCCTCTCCTCCGCCCTCTCCTTCTTCTCCGCCCTCGCCGGCCGATTGATCACCGACACCTCCGGCCACGTCCACATCCTCTGCAACGATGCTGGCGTCGATTTCATCCACACCAGAGCCAAACGCCTCTCCTCAGATCTCATCCTCCCCCCAAACCACGACGTTCCGGAATGCTTCAAAGGATTCTTCACCTTCGACAACACCCTCAGCTATTCAGGCCACACCAAACCCCTCGCCGCCGTCCAGGTCACCGAACTCGCCAATGCGGTTTTTATCGGGTGCACGGTTAATCACGCGGTCGTCGACGGCACGTCGTTTTGGCATTTCTTTAATACCTTCGCCGAGATTTGTAAAGGAGCTAAGAAAATATCTAAATCTCCTGACTTTACGCGAGATACGGTTTTTAACTCACCCGCGGTTCTGAAATTCCCACCCGGTGGGCCCCGGGCGACCTTTTCGGGCGACGTGTCGCTGCGCGAGAGGATCTTTCACTTCTCCAAGGAAGCAATTCTCAAGATGAAACAGAGAGCTAACGATGTTAATGACGGTACTGGTTTCAATGAGAGATTTGGAAAGCAAGTTAACGATGGTTGGAAGGAACGCAACGGAAAGGTAACGCCGTTTGACGAAAGTCTGGTTGTGGCGAAGAGTAGTGCTGAAACGACAACAGAGGTATCGTCGTTTCAATCACTCTGTGCGCAGCTGTGGCGATGCGTGACACGTGCCAGGAATCTCTCCCCATCCAAGACAACAACGTTCCGGATGGCGGTCAACTGCCGCCACCGGCTCCACCCGCGGCTCGAGCCTTATTACTTTGGCAACGCGATCCAGAGCATCCCGACTGTCGCGCAAGTAGGAGAGCTTCTGTCTCAGGATTTGTGCTACGGAGCAGGATTGCTTAACAGAAACGTCGTCGCACATGATAATGATACGGTGCGGAAGGGTGTAGCGGCTTGGGAAAAAGACCCGCGGTTGTTCCCGTTGGGGAACTTTGATGGCGCATCGATCACGATGGGGAGCTCGCCAAGATTCCCAATGTACGATAATGATTTCGGGTGGGGTCGGCCTCTGGCGGTTAGGAGTGGTAGGGCCAACAAGTTTGATGGGAAGATCTCAGCCTTTCCAGGGAGAGAAGGAAATGGGAGCGTTGATCTTGAGGTTGTGTTGGCTCCTGATACAATGGCTGGGCTTGAAAATGATGATGAATTCATGCAATATGTATCAGATATGGTGTGAGAGGATGCACCTGATCATTACTCTTCTGGGTTCAAGGATAAGAAGGGATATCAATGATCGGTGTTCAAATTTCTCCTGGGGTCCAATCATAGCTGTCCAAATTGGTAGTTGATGTGAGGGAATGAATTGGACGGTTCTGATGTCTCCTTTTCTTTTTCTTTGTATTGCAATGTGTGATCTTGTACATTGGCAGCTTTCACTTTACAGACATATCCATGTATGATAAGCTTAGGTTTTTCTATTCAAATGAACAATTGGTGTTGTTCCAATTTGCCCACTTTCAAATTTTAGGATTAGAATGAAATCACATCAAGTTAACTAATTCTTTTCTTGCCTATACGAACATAGTCAATTTAGAAAAAACAGTATGTTTTTCAAACATCATTTTTTTGAACACTGAGTACAAGCATGAGGATGTTTTTTTAGATATTACTTGACGATCGAAATTGAATCGATGATGAAAAAAATGAAAAGGTCATGTCAAGTGTGCGTTGTGCTTCTTCTAGATAAGAGACTAAATTTTGTCGCTTTAACATTTTTGAATGAATGACTCTTCCATGCCAACACAATTTTACACTAGATACAGGCTTACTCTATGACATGCTATTTTTGCTGGCCTTGGATTCAGGCTTAGCGCCAACTCCAAACAATTTTCTTAATTCCGCAAATATAAGCGAGAGATACACTAATGCAAGAATTTACAGTCACCTTAACAAAATTTAATTCCATTAATAACCAAAAACACTTAACACTCAACTTGGGTATTCATGAAATAAGAAACAAGAGTGTAGCTTTATGACAAAAACCTGAACAAATAACTCTTCAAATGAGCTATACTCCATGAATTTCTCAGGGTCTTGAAGCCTCTTAACTTTTCATCAGTTTCTATGAAAGATTTCATTGCATTGATCGAATAGAATGAGGACCGATCTCATCGCGCTAAACTATCCCTCATAAGCACATATGACCACTGGAGTGGTTCATAATATACAACAGATCACAAACAACCAATTTCCACAACCCTAACAAAGGCCGTTAAATTCCAAGATGTAGTCTACAACCACCACTGAACCAACCCCACAGTTAAAACATTTCTCAAAAATCAAAACCAAGGCCTTAGACGCGTTGTTTTTCATCTATAGTTAATCTCTGGAGCAGGAAAAATGAGTTTTACCAGCCATTGAATGGGTCTCAGCAGCTGTACCCTCTTTTTGCGCCAGAACCAAATAGCCGCGTTGTATTGCTCATTTCGTATCGTTCTAGTGGCTGCTTTCCAATCGTACTTCTCCATTTCTTCACGTGCTGCTTTACCAATGGTTTCTCTGAATTCAACATTGTTCAACAGAGGCTCCAATTTGCTCAGGCAGTCCTCAACATCTCCAGGGTTGAAGAGAAAGCTAGTCTTGCCTTCCTGGTCTGGAGGAATTATATCCGGGATTCCACCAGCTCGTGCTGCCACCACAGGAATCCCAGAAGACATGGCTTCCAAAACAACAAGCCCAAGTGTCTCGGACTCGGAAGGCATTATAAAAACATCCCCGCTGGCATATGCCTGTGAGAGCTCTTCTCCACCCAACATCCCAGTAAAAACAGCAGGCATGCCAGAGAACAACATTTCCAAATCCTCCCTGTCAAGATAAAAGAATCCATGCTTATCAAAATGATGGTCATTGTTTAGTCAAAGGAAACTGTCAAGCATTGACAAGAAATTAGAGAACAAAAGTTACCTGTATGGCCCATCTCCAATGAAAGCAATTCTTGCTTCTGGAAGCCTATCCATGACACTGTTAAATAAAATCTCCATTAGATGTCTGACAGCACTCAAAGAAGCAAGCGTTTAAATCCCAAATAAGAGTTTTATAATATAACAAATGGGATAAGCGCCAAGACAATACCTTTTCAAGAAATCCAAACTCTTCTCAACTCCTAGTCGTCCGACATGGACTATCAGAGGTTTATCAGGTTCACCATTGCTGTTTACACCACGAATAATGCTATCAGAATGTGAAGTTCATGCGAATGCAAGAAATACAAGGACAGAAAGATGGCTTCACCTTAGTCTTAAACGCATTTGATGTGAGCGGAAACGAGGGTTAAAGCAGTCAGAATCAACACCCTTATTCCACAGACGTATCTTGTTAGCTGAAGATAAGCAAAAGCAATCAGTTTGAAATGCTGTTGCATCACAAAAAAAGGCAGCCTTTGCACAAGGTTCAAAGGTAATGTAGCATATGATGCATTTATTACATCATACATTGTTGTCAGGACAGACTGCTAAGGAAAAGAATGAAAGATTGGGGATAAATCATGCATGCTAGAGCTTTCATTACGACTCAGAGCATCTTTGGAAATTGGTATATAACAACTAGGAGAATAGAATGAAAATATTCACCTGCAGTTACCCTAGCTGCCTGCAGATCCCTCGCGATGGCAGCAGAAGGCACCAATGTAAGATCAGCTGCTCTGTGAAGAAATTCTGCAGAAGGATACAATAATTGGTTATCACCTCAAAATTTGTGTCCTTGGGATTCATATTTGCTAAAGGAATGTGAAGTTACATACTTATAACCAACCACATGGGCGTCACCAGCCAACTAAATGTGTACCTTGGGATGTACCTGCAAAAGGACAAAAAAAAGAGAACAATCAATATTTGGCCTAACCACTAGACCTACTAGGCATCAGAAATAAAAGTCCGAAGAGCTATAGGTCATAAAGGTGGGAAACAAGTCATAACGTTGTAAGAAGGCAATACTCACACAGGGACGTGAGTGTGATAAGACATCACTATAGGTACACACAACAGCTTTGAAATCGCAAGGGCACCAAAAACCTATGATACAGAATACAATTGTCAGCCACGATCAAAATTTGATATTTGTTATGTTTGATTGAGAAACTTACCATTATCCCAGGCGATGATGCGTGTATTATATCAGGCTTAAACCTTGCAACCTCGGAAATTATTCTTGGACTAAGAGCAAGTGAGAGGGGGACCTTCTGGTACCAGGGACAAGGGAAACTGAATGGAGGAAGAACATTCTCAGGACCATAGTAGTAAATCTAGTATCAATGATGGTGTTGACGGTGTTACAATAATCTTAGGTGTCCAAACATGCATTTGAACCACTACATTTCTTGCAAAATATGACAGAAAATTATATATTATAGAGAACTATAAAAAAGGAAATAATTCCTCTGCAACAATAAAGTTCAAATTACTTGAAGGATTTTGGCAAGGAAAAATAAACTGCCTCATGGTCAATATAAGATAACTCCTATAATGGAACAGTGTTTATGACACTGGTAGATAGTGTAAGCAACATCAATGTGAACTATTAATACTTTGTATAGAGTACTGAGACAGTCATACTTGAGGGCTAAATAGGTAAGCAGCCATTTTCAACTGGAATGGTGTATTAACTATAGGACTTCCTCACTTTAAAGTTTAGATGATGCAACACAAGTATAACCTAACATAGCATTAGGTTAATGTGGCTACCTTCTTGACCCAATCAGCTTAGCTCCATAGAACTCCTCCGGAACTCCTTCATGTGTTGTCACAACCAAAACCTATACCATGTGTTTGTTAGTTTCATATTGCAAAGGCATTTTACCAATAACAGCAATACTAAGCTTAAAAACTTGCGACTATAGACAATTCGACTGTTTGACAATTAGGCTGGAAAAACAGAGAATAGAAGAATAGGCCTAAGAAACGTCACAAGCTTTATCAGGCTAAGCTTAAGCAGCTCCAATGTAGGAACAGTGTGCTCGGATGGTAAACATATGAAACATAATAGCTCAAAAAATATAATCAAAGAACAAAAAATTACCTCATCCCCCATTTCACGTAGATTTCTGATAAAATTCTGGAACCGATTTTTATAACCTGACACATATCTGCAAAAGGAAGGAAAAGACAGTACTTGATCAGCTTCCACATAATACTCTTGCCTAGCAGAACACAGGGAATCCAAGTAAATCAGATTAACTTCGCCTACTGTACTTTGCATCTACAGACTTGGGTTAAGTAACATTAATAAGCTATGATGACCCCGTTAGGATAGAGCCATGTGATTTCTGGAAGTTAAAGTATTTCTGATGGATTTAGACAATCAACAGCTCAGAATAATACACAGAAATCGAAGAGAACTTCGATACCCCACATTGACGTTTAAACTTTAAAAAGTATTGCTAATACCAATTATATCCACATCATCAACAACTGCCTCATAATATGAACTAAGATTCACACTCATTAAAAAACAACATATATTAATACCAGAACACCATCATATGTTTTGCAAAATCAAATTCATAAGGGATGTATGGAGTTTGATTAAATTGCAGAATAACAGCCAGTAGAAAGAAACCAGCCAATTAGCTGACATAATACTCTTGTAACTCTAAGTACTCTCACCGGAAGAAAGAGTACTTGCATCCACAAGAAGTTAATCATGAACCAACTCACTACCAAACTAACGCATGAAAGGGTACAGCAACCACATTGCAACCACTTTACACAATCGTTTGAATTCACCAGCAGACAGGAGACTCTGTAACAAAAGTGGAATCAAAGAAGCCAAAGCAATGTGAAAAGAAAGCTAACAAGGATCCAAATCACAAATCATCAACTAATAAGTTCATACATAGAAATCCATAAGCTGAAATGGCATAGCTGAACAATTACAAAATATCCCAGAAAGGCCATGAAAGCAGAAATAACAAAATGAAACGCAAAAGCATTGGAGAAATCGACAAGTTAGATCCAAAAGCTGCAAATCATTAGCAGCAGGTAGATCACACACAAGACACACGTCAGTCAAACAACACTACTTATAACAGAGAGTGCATCATCATTCAATCTCCAATCAACGCAGTCAATGCGTCAAACTTACAGATACCTGAAGTCAACGCTACCAAAGAACTTAAATCAAACCAATGTGGCAATCAAGCGCCAATCTTGATTACTCAATGAACAAACAGATGAAGAAATAAATAAATAAGAAGTACTCACGCGAAAGGAGATGGCTCAACGAAAAGAGCAATCCGTCGAGGCCTAGAATTGGATTCAGAATCAAGCATAAGAGGAGGGTTCTCTTCCTCCTCCCCTTCTCCCTCCCTAATCTCCGCAATAGTCATTTTGTTACTACTTTCTGCTTTAACAAGAACAACCCTTTTATGCAAATCACTAAATCTTCGTTTTTCACAGGAAAGACTAAGGGGTTTTGGCTTAAAAGAAGTAAAGCTTGAAACTTGGAGAGAAGTAGGAACAGGGTACAGAAGGGAAGAAGAGGGAGAAGGAAAAGAGGCGGTAGTGGCGATGGAGGAGGAGATAAAAGGAGGAGAGAGAGTGGGATTTATAGTGAGAGAAGTTGAAGAGGGTACCATGATGTGGTGGGCTTCGGTGGTATTATAGTGTGAAGAATGAGGTGTGAGTGACTTGGTGTTTTTATTGAACATCGAGAATAATTTCAACATTTTTATCATTTCCTTTATTTTTAATCCCTTTACTAATTTATTTTCTCCATTTTTGTGTGGTGGAAATTGGAATCATGGATGGAACAAAGTTAGTGAATTACTGGATATTCGACCACAAGAAGCGAAACGGTAGCGTTCTGTGGGCCCCGAACACGAAGAGAGGGAGTGTAAAGCATATATTTTTTGGTATGATACGGTCTGTCTTTCTTGTTGACCAGCCCAACAATTATATAATCGATGACTGTGTTAGTTAATGATATTCTCCATTTTAATAAGTTTTTTTTTGTTGACCGAGTCGAGTTTTACAAACTTTTCTTAATACTTAATTGGTGACAAACTTTATCTTCTCTGACAATTTCTACTGTCACAGTTTACTGCCTTGAGGGTGGGCACTGCAATGCAAATTGCAAAGCCCATCTGTTCTTGTTTTTGCAGGTTGGCATTGCAAGGTTAGATAAAAAATGGTAGTTTGTCCTTTTTAAGTATTTATTCACAAGTGGTTGGTGGGTTTGGTCACTCAAGGTTGTGCAACCATTTTAGTGATATGTGAAAAATATCATGTAGGGTGGGCATCACTATACACATGCCACGGTATATACTCTTGTGTTTTCTTCTGGCAAGTGGGTCTCCCATATATATTAATCATTTCCTGATGCGGAAATGATAATCACTTTTCTCTCTTTTTCCTTTGATTTGTGTTTGATGGGCCATAATTATAATAAAGGAACTCGTGTGCTTAGATACTTGATTAACCCACTTTAGAGAACACTAACAAAAACAATTTAATTAATCAAGATTCGCTGACCCAATAATACCTCATTTTCCCTTGAAAAGGAACATCCAATTCTTGTTTTAGTTTCTAAAGTTAAATCGAGAAAGAAAGAAAATGAGGCCCAAATGTATAGTTTGATACTAATGTCTTTATTTATAGGTAAGATATAAAATAATATTATAAAAATCGGGTATAAAAATCTAATTATATGAAAACCCTAATTATGGTGGTGCTACCGACCTTAGCTCGATCAATATCTCTATTTATATAGATATTGACTCTGTGTAACTACGTGAGCTGTTCTTTTATCTCTAGTCAATAATAGATAATTATGTCTAAAAGAAATGAATTTTTTAATCTTTATCAAATATAAATTTTAAATGAGGGTATTCTAAGGATATAGAATGATTGTAAGTGATATTCTAAGAATATGCAGCAACTATCATAGTCGAGTATCAATCTTATCTTCTAATTTATTTATTTATTTATATTTCCAACTCTTAGTGTGAGAAACATCAATTTAGATTTTAAATTGGTTCACAATAATAGTGAAAAACTTGATAGGACCACTTCGGTGAAAGGGCCAATCGTTTAATGAAGTCCAAAAGGTAGAAAGGGACAATCCCTCCTGGGCCAAGGCCCATTATCCTCCTTTCATGGGCCAAATTTCGTAACATGGGCCTAACTCCAGGAACAAGAAAACCCAAAACTTTATTCCTTCATGGACCCAATTTAAAATGGGCCTGGGTTAAGTAATAGCCCAGTTTTAAGCATAAAGTCAAACAAAGTTTTTTCTTCTTTCCATGATCTTTAATAGGAAAATGACTTCAATCAATTAGGTGGGCAGTCAAGAAAAGAAGAACTTACCAGGAGAAGGATTCTTGAGCAGGAATTGGAATTCAAATCAGTCAAAGTAAGGGAAAAGGAGGAGAAGAGGTGGTTTCCAAATATTCACACCAAGCCAAACACACTTCTCAATATACTCAAATAGATTCCCCCGTAAAAGAAAGAAAGAAAAGGTTTTTTGAACTTGCAGCTTAGGCTGCTGAAAATAGCACAATCAAAATGAAGAGTCAAAATGGCAAGCAAAAGTTAAAGTAGAGCACCTAAAAAGCAACGCTAAAGAGTAAGAGTTACTAGCAGGATCAATTTTTGTCCATCTTTGCTCTTTCTTTCTCAAATAATCACCTCTCGAAATATCACAGTATATTTTACTTCTAATCATATAAGTAATAGAGCCTATCAATAATATCCACGTAGGGACGTCACGCTTAATTACGAACCCTATTATTGATGGCTTCACAGCTTATCATTCTCCCTCTCCCCCTCCTTCATTTTCTTGTATTTTTTACCTCATTTCACTAGCACCCGCTTGTTGGCTCCACCACACCTCTTTCTTTTTGACCAAAATCTACTTCTTGCCTTTTGGTTATGTGTAGAAACTAGGAATATTAATGCTCTCCACAATCTTGGAAAATCTTGGCACTGATTAGTCCCAAAACAAAACATAGATTTGAAAAAAGAACATCATTTTAATGAGTTATTTAAACAAAATGCTAGGTGTAGCTCAAATATGTGCATCATGATTTATACAATCCAACCACACGCGATGCAATATCATAAAAATCTACTCGAATTGAGTCCATAATGATCATAAAAAACAATAGAAGTAATTGAGTTCAATTCTTGTAACACTAAATGATGATACCATCTTGCCATCAAAGTCTTTACCCTCAATTATAACACATAAGTAATATTTTAATGTAGTACTCCCTCCGTTCTCAAATAACTATCGCTTTTAGAATAGTAACAAATTTAAAACAATGATTTTTGATCTTATTTTATTCCACATTGTTTCATTTTTACTTCTAATTTCCACTCAAATTACCACACCATCATTAAATTGGGTTGATGCATAAAAAAAAATTGTCATTTACACAAAATATATACTTCGGAAAATATAAAATGACAAGTATTATGAACGGTACAAATTTGTAGGACAGTGACAATTATTTGAGGACAAAGGGAGTATAAACTAAGTATCTTTGCTACTTCTCGTGGAAATTCGAATGATATATATTCCCAAGACATTACTCGATCTTTAAATATGCAAATTATCTTCAAAGAGTATTTAATTTTTTTTTAGGCTACCTTGAATAAAATTATTGATAATTCAGTCTGTAGAGTAAAGATAATCATAATGTAAGATTTGATTATACTTAAACGAAACTAATCAGTAGCGGAAATGACAGAGATGATACTAAAGAAAATACTGTCAACATCTTTGAACAAAAAAGTCAGAAAAATATACTGTCTACTACTACTATTCCTCGTTCCAATCATAACTCATGAGACCAATATCCAATAAAACTTTCACCTTTTATATGGGATGATCTTTCCTACCCTAACCCCCTCTTTTTATTCATGTCATTATTCTTGTTTTACTATTCAATTCATCAATAAATACCCCTCAAAACCTCACCAACTACTCTCTTCTTCCTTGCTCAAAACAATCACTCCCTTACCTCCCCTCAAAACAAATACTTAATCATGTCCGGCAAAGCAAGTAAGCGCGTGTGTTTCACTCCCGACGACGGAACACCACCACCAGTACCGGTCTTTCTCAAAAACGGCACCGTTGCTCGAAACAAGAAAAAGGTCGCCTTAATTTTCAGTTTCAGTGCGCCCAGAAGCTCAAATTTTTCATTGCTGAGGCGGATTGGAGCAAAACTGGCAGGAGTGGTGCGTTTCATGTCCATGAGGAGGAAAGCGGCGTCGTCTTGTCGTAAAGTTAGTGCTTCGTCGGTTTCTTCATCGTCGAGTACGTGTACTTTGACAAGATCAAGATCTCTAGCGGATGCAATCGATTCTCAACGAGCTGAAGCTATTGAAGATTGTATTGAGTTCTTGAACTCTTCTTCTTGCTATTTGCCGAGGTCTAACTCGGTTTCTACAAATTCTTGCTACAATTAATTACATTAATTAATCAACTGTACTTAATTAATTTGTAATCATGGAAAAAATTTGTGTGTAAAGTGATGGTATTAGTAATTCTTCTTTACATACCAACTTCATATTACCTTAATTTTGTTGCCGGATAAATGTTAGAACTGGTAAACAAGGTAATAACTAAAATTCCTGCCAACAATTTGAAAAAATTATACGCCTCAACTCTCAAGTCAAGAGTGCACTTTAGCAGCATAACGTATGAATAAAAAAGGGAGAACTTGCGAACCATTTCGATTCGAAGTAGTCGACGTCTAATACGGTACGGTGTTCGAATAAAAAAAAAGTTACCACGGTCAGACCCAAATTCTGATAGACAGCTTAGCAGAAACAGACCATTCCATTTTGTGAGCCAGGCTAGAGGGCCCCGAGTCCATTCTTAATCCAACACTACCAGGGACGAGTCACTCTCTTGTTCAAAACTGCGGGGATTTTTGTTACATTTTTCACATAAAGTCACATGTAAATTTCATGTCATAGTTTTTTTTATAAAAAAAATTGATTTGAATCTTGATAATTTCACCACTATACGGCCGACACCCGTAACTTAGATAAAACTGAGATTAGAAAATTCAAAATTGAGACTTAAACCCTCAATTTTAATTAAATTATTTATCATTTTGATCGTATAATAGATGAATGAAAGGTCCCCTAGTTAAAGAAATTGGGCTCTCTAGTAGGAATGTTGTGCATTGTAATTAAGTTGTCTGTACAAAGGATGAGAACCAAAGGACCCATAGATTTGAGAGACAGACAATCATGAGAAGAAGCAGTAAATGTTTTGTAATCATTGAATGGCTACAAACAAGCATTTATGCTAATAGTTGCCCAACTAAAATTGTTCGCGAGCATACTCCATTGGACCGACAACATTCAGTTGAGAATCGATTAATCTCCTATTTAAAAGGAATAAAGACATAATTAAAATTCTAAAAAACAAAACGGAGGAGAGGATTTTGGATCATGATGATGGATGAAATGAGTAATGAGTAGCAGATAGTGGCCAAATCGGGACCTGTTCTATTTAGTGTTCTTAGCAACTTTCGGTAGTGGAAGCATAAACTAAACCAGAAAACTTGACAATAAATATATATGGTTGGTGGTGCCATTTGAAAAATAAGAGTAAAATGTAATAGTACCATATTTTTTTGCATTTATAAAAAGTTAGGATAGGTCCCTCACCTATTTGGTAAATTATGTGCCCTAACCAACTTACATTTGCAGGGGCACACATACATCCTGCTTTTCATGTACCATTATGATTCGACCCACACCAAAAAAAAAGAATTATTATGGGTGATATAATTCTCAATGACAGGATGATTGGCTGTAACAAACCCGGCCAAACTAATACCCACCCCACATAACTTCCGGTTAAGACGAAAGGGCAGAAAACATGACCAAATAGGTAAAGAAAAAGAAAAATCAAAGTCACCTTATGTTAAAAAAAAGGGGGGAAAAGAGAGGAGGAAAAATGACTTGAACCAAATAACATAAAACAAAACACGGGTGAAGAGAGACTATTTTAGTTTTCTAGCCTCTTTCGGAAACAGGCCGCAATTTTATATGTATCCTGGGCTAAATATTGGGCTTAGGTCCTTTGGTACGCTTATTGGGCCTGCTGGGAAATTATGCTTTCCTTTTGCTTTTAGATTGCAAAGAACAGCCGAAGGATAGACCATCAACGAGTCAAATGTCCTAATCATGGAGGACAGGACAGATACTAGGGAATCTCTGACCACCAAACAAAATGTGTCAGCAAACTACAATCACTACTGCAAAATCAGTATGAATTTCAAGTTAGAATTCTTTCGACTGTGATCTCACTTCCATGAGAGACAATACCAAAAGCCGAGAAGCTCAAGTGTAACGTAAAAAGACCGATTCCATATAGGTCCTGGAGCTGCTAGACCTTAATGGCTGAAACACCACGAGACCTGGAAAGAACAGACATTTAGCTTCCGGATACAGCTGGAACGGTTGCCGGTTTAGCATCCTCAGCTTTCTCATGTTCTTTGTTGAGCATCTGAAACGAGATAGAAGAAAGGCCATTAGGACTTGAAAGCATCATATGAATCATCACCTAACACCTATTTGAGAGAGAGTTGTATTACCTTATTATTGATCAAGTTGTGGAGAGCGATGACACTACGGATGAGAGACGAGAGGTATGTTACCAACATCATATCATTAGTTTTCACTGCAAAAAGAGACACAACATTAATGAATGATAATGTAGATCAGCACATTGACCTTCAGCAAATTTCAAGAGAACATGTATTTATAGGCATTTTCCCTTGCATTACCAGCAAAAGCTTTGATCAACTCGGTCACGTTCAAATTTGGTAGAAGGTTGAAAACATCCTGCAATGTTTACATAAATGAAAACTTGTAAGTAACAAAGTTGAAAAAGATATAAGGAACATCATACAACTAAACAGAGACTCAATCCTGAAACGCAGGATGCAGTCATAACTATTGGGTGAAAGTAAGATGATTGCAAGTGGCAGTAAAACAACAACAACAAAAATACAAAGAAACATGGGGCATACCTGCAAATGGTAAAGTATCTCATGATTTAATGGAAGCTTTTCATCAATGACAAGATCAAGATAGCCCCGTATTTCACGTAGTCGTGCATCCAAACCCTTTAAGGCTGTAAGTTTGCCAGTAACCTGTCAGGACAAAAGCTGGTTTAGTCGGCTACTCTCTTTGAAATGTAATTAGATCATTAAAGATATCGATGCCCACATGCCAAGGTTAATTACAAAACTGAGGTAAAAAAACAATTCAATAACCGAACCAACACAACTAGAGAGAAAATCAAACCTCAGTCGCAAGCGTACTGATGGTTGTATCCTTCACGTCTCTTAGCAAGTGTTCTACTCCTGTTAATGGAGAAAAAAAGTATCATTGACAAAAGATCAATAAGTTACCGACTGATAAATCAAAGTATAGTCTTGAAGTTGTAATTTCCTCAGCAAAAAGAAAAATGGTTGAGTGGGTATAATAAGAACACAGTGTGGCAAGATAATACAATTTCCAATTTTATAGTATTACCAATTTCCTCAACTTCATGAGCAGCAATTTCTGAGGGCACATGAACAAAAACCTTCTGGCTCTTCTGAGTAGCATTCTGTTGTTATCATAATAAAGCAGTAGTTTAGACCCCAAGGGTGACAAACAACAACAATACATTGCAAAACAGCAGAACTATTTAAGTGTTATTAGTCTCTCCTTGACATTGTACCGGTTGACATCATAATAAAGCCTTTCGTATCTTGATATGGACAAGTCATGGGTACAAGAAGATTATCACCTCTTTAACCTCTTCAACATCACAGTAAGCTTTGGTGGGTATTCCTAGCTCCTTAGGCTGAACATCAATAATGACCAAGACAGGATTTGCCACATAGCTGCATTATGAACAATAAACTCAATCATGAAGGTGAACATGCATTCATCCACAAAGAACATATAATAACATCAACAAAGTTACTTCCATCCGTTATCTTACTTGTGGAATAATCGGTGAATATCTAAATCATTCTCACGAAGTTTCGGCCCAGTGCTATACCAACCCACAACATGCTCCTTAGCTGAAAGAATCACCACAACACAAATCCATGAACACACAAGCAAACACAAATCAACAACAACAATTTTTGACCTAAATCAAAAGCCAAGGAAGATTACCATTAATTCGTTTGAACATCGAGTACATGGATTCATGGAAGTTATGGTCAAGAAACCAAATACTTAGGTCCTTATCATCCTCTTCAAATGGCACTAAAAAACACAAGAACAGCCTCCAGTAAGCTAAATAACACAGATCTAAACCAGAACCATAAAGAACAGATGAGCCAATAAGGCAAAACGACTGGTACGAATGGACATAAGAGATAAACAGAACCTGCGTAGCTGTTGGTGACATCGACGGTGCCTTTAAAGGAGCTGCCGAGTAAAACTCCGATGACCCTTTTGCGGGTGTCTTTAGCAACTCGGTTGTAGTTGTCGACAATGCTAAGTAGAACCAGAGGATGGACGATGACCTTCTCTATCGGCCTTGATTGTATTTGCTGAGTCTTAATCACATCCATTGCTGAAGTTCTGGGGTTTTTTCCTGTCGTCGGATTTTGAAAAACTCTTTTGCTCTGCTGCTCTCTGTGGCACCGTCTGCAACCCGGGTGTTTATAATTCCCAACCCAAACCGTGCCGATCGCTTTTGTTATTTATGCAGGTGCCTTTAGTCCAGTCTTGTATGACATGTCGTCTCTCAAGTAATACCGAGTCGTTTGGTTACTTTATTCCAATTGTCGGAACTTCTTCTGAGTGAAATATATGATCACCGCTTTCACCCCTGACATTAGAATAATTAATAAGATAACTTTTTTACATGACACTTGAAATTCATATCGAATATTGTTTAGGGTGTCAAAATGGATTCGCCTTGACGAGTCGATTCGTAATTTGACCCGTCTGATCATTATTTTTTGACTCGTTAAATAACAGGTTAGAAACGGGTGGAACCCGTTAAAATTTAAAACAAAAAACTCGTCACTCTTCACTCTCTATCTCCTCGCATACTCGCCTTCTCGCTTCCCCTCCTTCAAAACCCTTTACCTTTCTCCCCCAATCGCCTCCCGTCACCTCACCATCGCCCCATTAAAGTTCCATGATTTCCACTTCCCACCCCAAATCTCAAAACCCTTTTCAATTTCGCCCTCCTCAAGCCGTCCCAGCACACCGTTTCCCCTCTTAAATCACACGAATCACACCACACAGTCCAAGCACAAGAACCCAACAGTCCCTCTCTTGATTCCCTCCTCTCGTTCGTTGAGCTACTGTGCATAGTTTCTTCTGCAATCATTGCGTTAACTTATGTGCTTAGTTCCACTTTATTGGGTGCGAATAAGGCAACCTTAGGGTTCATTGGCAGTTACAGTAAAGAGGTATTGGTGTGGGGTTTTGTGGCGATGACGTGTGGGATGGCAATTGGGGCGTGGATTAGGAGGCGGTAGTCGCAGAGAATTTGTTGGGAAGCTGGTAAAGGTGGAGTGGGGAGAGTTGAGAAATTGGAGGAGGATTTGAAGAGTTCGGCCACTATAATTCGGGTTTTGTCCAGGCAACTGGAGAAGTTGGGGATTCGGTTTCGGGTTACCAGGAAATCTTTGAAACAACCCCTTGTTGAGGTTGTTGAATATTATATCACCATGTGCAAACATCCAACCTTTCCAACTCACCTTCTCCTTTAGCATCTTCCAGCTCCTCCAAACATGAATGCACATTCTCCTCCAGCAATGTTCCACTAGTATATGTTAGGATTAATTAATACTAGGATATACTTTGTATTTGTGTATAAATAGGTGTGTGTTATCACTTGTAAAATCAAGCAATCTAATACAATTCTCTTATCTCCTATTGCTTCAGAGTTTTTAACATGGTAGCGGAGCTAGTCTCCTAAAACCATTTCGTTAAAATTTTTCGGCGAAATTTCAATTTCGTTCTTCCGCTGCAAACCTCCGTAAAATTCGACACACACACCACCAACATCTACATTGTCTTCCGACGAACCGATCTGGAATCTTTCGTCGTAAAACACCGCCGGATTCATGCTCACGCGCCGCCACGCGCCGCCGCCGTTGCTCAAACTTCGATCTACTGTAAATTGAAGTTTACAGTCACTTCGGCCGCCCCTTCCACGACACGCGCCACCCTAGCGTGCTCTACGAAGGACCATCTAGTCTCCGGACAAACTTTCAGCCAATTCCGACTCCTCACGCGCCAACACGCGCCAACACGCGCCGCTCCTCAAGCGCCCACGCGCCAGTCGTCTTCTCAGGCAAGTTTCCAACGCGATCTGCCACGTGTCATCCTGTTATTTCGCCACGTTTCCGCCTGTCATTGTCCACCTGCCCGCTTACGTGGATCCTCTCATCCTCTGCCACGTGTCCGTTTTCTACGGGTCCACGTGTCGCCTTATGATTCGGCCACGTGTCGTTTCTTTATCAGTCCACTTTTGACGCGTGTCCTCTCCTTACTGGTCCACGTGGCACAGTCTGATTTGTCCACACGTTTCCACGTGTCATTGCTTCATTGATCCACGTGGCCTTCTTTGATTCGTCCACGTGTATCCTTCTGGTTTGTCTTCAGAGTTGACCTTGACTTTCCGGTTCAACTCCTTTACCCGCCCGGTTCACCCGATTTTATTCCGGTTTTGTTGACTCAAAGACCGGTTCCCAAGGTTTTCGAGGGTGCTCTATCTGATTTTGGGGTCAGTTTTTATCAAATCAGCTTCGAATTATTTGGTTCAACTCTCTTCTCAACCGGTCACTTGCCCTTCCTTCCGGTTCGTGCCCTTGTACTTGAGATTCCTTTCACCATGGCTCAAGAGAATGTTACCCAACCTATTTCCACCACTCTTGACGGTTCTAACTACACCTTATGGCTTCAAGACATGCGTAATTTTCTCAAAGGGCGTAAACTTTGGCGTTATGTCACTGGTGACATTAAAGAACCCACCGTGAAAGAGAAAGAGGAAGAGAGTTCTTTCCAGTCCAGACTTGAGGAGTGGGACAGCAACAATCATAAAATCATTGCTTGGGTTGGTAACACCTCCGTTCGCTCCATTCGCCAACAATTTGGTCGTTTCGACACGGCTAAAGAGGTATTTGATTTTCTGGCCACCCGATATTCTGCTACTAATGTTGCCTCTCGCTTACAATATCTCAATACTTTGCATGATATGCGACAAGAACCTGGTCAATCAATTTCTGATTTTTATTCAGCAATATCTTATCTATGGGATCAATTAGCTCTATCAGAACCAAAATGGTTATGCACTGGGGATGCTCAACTCTTTTATGAGTATCGTGATGCGCTGCGTCTCTATCAGTTTGTTATGGCAATTCATAGTGATTATGAACATGTCAAGACTAATCTACTCCATCGTGATCCATTACCATCTGTGGATAAAGCCGTTACTGAGCTCATTGCCGAAGAAACCTATCGCACATCCTCTCGCGCCTCTAAACAGTCTGTCCTTGCCACCACATCCACACCACCAAATAAACCACACAACAATTCTGACACTTCCTGTAGGTATTGCAAGAAACCGGGTCACACAATCAACAAGTGTTGGGCATTGCAAAGGAAACGTGAACAAGGCACCAGTCAATCCAGAAATACACCCTCATCGTCTCGTCAATTCTCTCGACCATATGCCGCTGTAACTGATAGTGCCGCTCCAACCAGTTCACCAGACCCCCCACCAAATCTTACTCCCAATGATGTCGAAACAATTGTCGCTCGTGCACTCTCTCTTGAACGGAATCAACATACCGTCCTCTCCACCACATCAGGTAATACTTCTTGGTTATTTGATTCTGCTTGTTGCAATCACATGACACCTGACCCATCATATTTCTCCTCCAAGATATTAACGTCTACAACACCACCAATTCACACTGCCGATGGCTCACTTATGAATATTACCCATATTGGATCTGTTCATACACCACATCTTGCTATTTCTAACACATATCATGTTCCTAAGTTATCTGTGAACCTCTTATCTGTTGGTCAAATCTGTGATATGGGATTTAATGTTTTGTTCTCACCAAGTGGTGTGACTGTGCAGGACTCTGTAACCAACAAGATAGTTGGGACAGGCACTAAGATAGGACGTCTATTTGAACTGTCATCACTTCATCTTCCTTACAGTTCCTCCACTGCTGCTGCCACCACATCTAGTGCATCTATTCCTTTAAATATTTGGCACTCTCGCCTCGGTCATGTTTCTAAGAATAAACTTAAACATTTGTCTCATGTTGGTGTTTTGGGAACTGTTCCTAAAACTGATTTTGATTGTCTTTCTTGCCAACTCGGAAAACAACCCGCTCTCTCTTTCAATAAAAATGATAAAATTGCTGATGCTCCCTTTGATTTAGTGCATTCTGATGTTTGGGGACCTTCCCCTATTTCCACCATGGGAGGATCTCGATATTTTGTTACTTTTATTGATGATTTTTCTCGATACACTTGGCTATATTTGATGAAAAACAGATCTGAATTACTTGGTATTTATCGTGAATTTTCTACCATGATTAAAACACAATTTTCATGTCACATTAAAGTTTTCAGATCTGACAATGCCCTTGAGTACACACAACGTGCTTTTCTTGATATTTTGAAACAGGATGGCACCATTCCTCAATACTCTTGTCCAGGCACCTCACAACAAAATGGCCGAGCAGAACGTAAGCATAGACATATTCTTGACACAGTTCGAACTTTACTCATTGATGCCTCCATCCCTGAACAATTCTGGGGAGAAGCAGCTCTTACAGCTGTTTACACAATCAACAGAGTACCTTCCATTGTTCTTCAGAATCACACACCCTTTGAAAAACTATTTGGTAAACTTCCCTCTTACTCCAATCTCAGAATTTTTGGCTGTGCATGTTTTGTCCTTCTTCAAAAACATGAACACAATAAACTTGAACCCCGATCAAGATTATGTTGCTTTATTGGATATGGTCTTGATCACAAAGGTTACCGTTGTTATGATCCTGTTAGTCGACGCCTTCGGGTATCTCGACATGTGATTTTTTGGGAAAACAAATATTTTTCAAAAATCTCTTCATTTCAACTTTCTGTGGATCTTCACAATCAATTTTTTACTAATCCTTCTATTGAGCTTTTTCCAGGAGAGTTGAGTGGAGAAAATGATATCAGTGAGGAAAACAGCTTGCATGAAAACAGAGAGCATGCAGAGGGTGAGCGAAACAATGATATCAGTGAGGAAAACAGCTTGCATGATAATAGAGAGCATGCAGAGGGTGAGCGAATCAATTTGAGAATTCAACCACACAGTGAGGTACAAATTCCACCGAGTGATCCTTCCATCCAACCACACAGTGAGGTACAAATTCTACCGAGTGATCCTTCCATCCAACCACATAGTGAGGTACAAACTATCAATACTGAAAATGTTCCTTCAACTTCCCGTTACCCCTCTAGAAATCGTGTTCTCCCTACTAAACTTGGTGACTTTCATCTTTACTATGCCTTGGCTACCTTACATGAACCAAATTCTTTTCGTGAGGCATCTTCTAACCCACTTTGGCAGAAAGCAATGAAGGAAGAATTAGATGCATTACAGGACAATGACACATGGGAAGTTGTTGATCTCCCAGAAAGAAAATCGAAAGTGGGATGCAAATGGGTATACAAAATCAAGACCAAATCTGATGGGAATCTTGAACGATACAAAGCAAGATTAGTAGCAAAAGGATATACACAAGAATATGGAATCGACTATGAAGAAACATTTGCTCCAGTTGCTCGCATCACCACCGTCCGTACCCTCATTGCAGTTGCAGCTTCTCTCAAATGGTCTCTCTCCCAAATGGATGTCAAAAATGCTTTCCTGAATGGAGATCTTGAAGAAGAAGTCTATATGCAGCCTCCACCCGGTTCAAATATCCCTCCCAACAAAGTTTGCAAACTTCGAAAAGCCTTATATGGTCTTAAACAAGCTCCCCGAGCTTGGTTCTCAAAATTCAGCAACGTCATTCAATCTCTTGGCTTCACATCTAGTCCTCATGACTCGTCCTTATTCAAGAAAACGTCTGACCAAGGTACCATCATTCTACTTCTATACGTGGATGACATGATAATCACTGGGGATGATCTCTCTGGCATTCAAACACTTAAAAACTCCCTCAGTCAACAATTTGAGATGAAAGATCTAGGTAAACTGAGTTATTTTCTTGGGATTGAGGTCACAAAATGCACCGATGGTTATTACTTATCTCAAGCAAAATATGCATCTGATCTTTTATCTCGAGCTAGCATTTCCGATAGCAAAATTGCAGATACTCCTCTTGAGCTTAACATCAAACTTCGACCGAATGATGGAGAACTCCTCTCTGATTCCACCCTCTACCGTCAACTTGTTGGCAGCCTGATCTACCTCACCGTGACTCGTCCAGACATTTCCTATGCCGTGCATCTTGTCAGTCAATTCATGGCCGCTCCTCGTTCTGTTCACTTCGCCGCTGTTCTTCGGATTCTACGCTACATCAAAGGCACCATCTTCCATGGTCTTCATTTTTCATCACACTCTCCGTTACAGTTGTATGCTTATTCTGATGCTGATTGGGCAGGAGATCCAACTGACAGACGATCAACCACTGGGTACTGTTTCTTCCTTGGTAATTCTCTCATATCCTGGCGCAGTAAGAAACAAACGGTTGTTGCTCGTTCTAGCACTGAAGCCGAATATCGAGCACTTGCAGATACCACATCACAGTTGATTTGGCTACGATGGCTTCTAGCTGACATGGGAGTTCCTCAAACTCAAACTCAAACAACTCCTCTCTATTGTGATAGCAGAAGTGCAGTCCAGATAGCTCACAATGATGTATTCCATGAGCGCACAAAACACATCGAAATTGACTGTCATTTTGTTCGACATCATCTTCAGCAAGGAATTCTTCAATTACAATCCACCTCCTCCATTGATCAAACAGCTGATATCTTCACCAAAAGTTTATCTACCCGCCGTTTTCAAGACCTCCTGATTAAACTCAACTTGTCATCAAAAATGCCACCTTGAGTTTAAGGGGGGATGTTGAATATTATATCACCATGTGCAAACATCCAACCTTTCCAACTCACCTTCTCCTTTAGCATCTTCCAGCTCCTCCAAACATGAATGCACATTCTCCTCCAGCAATGTTCCACTAGTATATGTTAGGATTAATTAATACTAGGATATACTTTGTATTTGTGTATAAATAGGTGTGTGTTATCACTTGTAAAATCAAGCAATCTAATACAATTCTCTTATCTCCTATTGCTTCAGAGTTTTTAACAGAGGTAATTTTTTTCTTTTCAATTGCTTATGAGGTTGTTACCTGGATTGCATTTTTTGGATAAAGTATGGAGCTATCTGATGGTTTTGTGCTGGATCATTAGCTTTAAGGAAGGTAATGCGTGTTTTATTTGAAATGAGCTTGTTATCGTGTAGTGAATTTGTTTATGTTTGACTGAGCTGAATTCCTGTCTGTTTGTGTATGTATAACCTCAACCCACCACTAAGATGTATCTGTAATATGAGATTACAGTTGAATCTTGTGCTCTTAATATTATGGTTGTTTCTGCGTCAAGAGTTGATTACAGTTGAATCTTGTGTTGTATTGCTGAACAAAGAATCTGTAGAATTATATCCTCAAACCTACATGCAGCTGTGTTATGATTCTTTTCAAACTGCACACTCTAACCGAAATAATGTGCATGTAACTAAACTTGAAAGCTTATATAACGTTTGAAAACTCAAAGTAATAGAGTAATGCATCTTTTTGTTGGGAACATCCATTTGTGGATATTGCAATATTTTGAAAGTTGAATTTTGTGGTTCAAGTTTGTCATAAGTTGATTGTGTAGTGTGATTGCTTCAGTGATTATGCTAACATCTCTTTTCTTTTTCCCCTGATTTTATTGCAGGTTCTGGGGGTTATTCTCACCAACTGATCTCTTTCTTTTCCTTACACCTGTTTAAGAGGGTTTACTTGATAATATCCTCTCCTTTGTTTGTTTGTTTTAGTTTTTAATAAGAGAATAAAAATCAGATTTTGGTGCTGGCATGTAAATGTATTTGATGAAGATTATTAGTACTTTTCTGTTCAAGCACACCATCTTGCTTGAATTTATTTTCTTGGCATATTTAGAAATTCGATGCATTATCCTTTATCGGAAATCTCTATATTCTATTTTCCTGTCCAAGTGAAAGCTTTTGGTTGTGGGTTTAGATAATGACCAGGTACACAGCACATTAATTTATTTTATTGAGTTACATAATATGGGTTTGTTAACAATTTTCTTTTTCTTTTCTAGGTTGTGTAGCAAATGTTGGGTGATTGCATTTACTAGAGAATACCCGTTTACGTTTAATATTTTAGATAAATATGATTAAATTAATAACTTTCTAGTAGAATAATTGTTTCTTGAGTTTTGTTTCTGTATATTTAATTCGGTTCGTTGAATGGGTAAGAATTAGAGAATTGTTGTTTTTTTCTGTTAAAATTTGCATGTAGTGAGTAGAACTACATGCAAGTCTGATTGTTTTAAGGTCTACAATAGGAAAAATGATAAGATATCAATCATGCAAGATGAAACACTTGATAGAATTAGTTTGACGTCCGATTGCTGGTTTTCGTTGACAATAGAAATATATGCAATTTTAAATTGAGTACATATGTAATTTGTTTAATGTTTATGCAAGAATTTCATTTTTAAATTCGTTTATTTCAACGTAGTATTTGTGTAGAAATTTAAATGCGTAAAATATATAGTATAAAATTTGTTAACCAAAGAATCACATCAATAATAGCTTATTTTTATAAAATTTTTATTTTAAAATTTTTCGTAAAGAAAATTGGTATTATAAATAGACAATTATTTTAAAAAATAAAAACCCATATAAAAAAAAATAAAAAATTATTTGTCTATTTGCTGGTGCCTCTCCCTTAGGCCTTAATTATAGCAGCGATGGTGCGGGCTGTGGGGCTCGTATTCCTCAATTAATGTTTTCATTTTTGGATCCGGCCCTAATAATGGAAAATTCGTTTATAATGTAATGTTTTTTAGTTATAATATTATTAAATACATCTAAATGGTTAATTAATAATTTTAAAGTAAAAGTCACATTTGTATTGTCAACAACGGTACCGTATCTGTTGGGATTTTAGAGAAAGAGAAAAATTAGGGGTTGCGAAAATCTACCCATACCCAATGTGTACCCATACCCAACTAATTTAAGTGGGTATGGGTATTAAATGGATTAGTGCAATTTTTAAATGGGTAGAAATGGATAATATACCCATTTAAATTAAAATAAGTGGGTTTTATTGGGTTGAGTAATGGGTACCCATTGGGTAACCAATTAAACCAAAGCCAACCCTATCCCTCCCTTTCTCCTCTCTCTCATCTTTTTTATTTTTTATTTTAAAACAAATTCAATTTTCTTACTTTATATAATGAATAAAATAAATTAAAAATTACAACAACATAATCTCTATCTCAAAATGAATAATTCTATATCCACTTTTCTTATTTTATTTAATTTTTTAAAAATGGATTTTTTATACTTTTCATAAGATAAAATCATAACCATAGAATTTTTTTAAAAAATAAATTAGATTTTTCAGCTACATAATTAATGAGCTACTAATAATATAAAATAAATGCAATTTCAAATGTTTTGTTTCTAGAGAATTATTAAAATATTTTAACTGTTCTCGATAAAATCAATTATATATTTTAAATTTTAATTATCATTATAATTGTCGAATCTGAATTTTTTTTTAAATTCTCACTGGGTATGTAAAAAAGAAAGAGGAAGTAACATTCAATCTAATTATTTAATTGATTGGATTGTGCTAATTATGGCTTCAATGACAGTAATTAAAGCTAAGACGACGTCGCTTGCAGTAATGGAGAAGGATTTGATTAGTGAGGATGTGGTTGATGCCTTCAGGAAAAGCAGCAACAAACTGGCCCCTCATGAAATTAACGATCTTCTCATGAGCAAGACCATAGTTTCAAGAGCAGAGCTTCAAGAATCATTATTCCTCCACAACATTATCAATGCAAATGGTGAGCCACATGATATTGGAAGTTTCTGTTGGGAAACTTGCCTCGTCATTCCCTGCGTCAGTGAGTTTTACAAAAAAGGTTGTGCATGTTACAATGGAATATGTTTGAAATAATGATCAAACACGAATCTAAACGATAAAATCCGAGCCTAAATAGTTAAACCCGAGCCTAAATGGTCAAACCTGAACCTAAATGGTCAAACCCGAGCCTAAATAGTCAAACCCGAGCCTAAATGGTCAAACTCGAGCCTAAATGGTCAAACTCGAGCCTAAATGGTCAAATCCGAGCCTAAACGATAAAATCCGAGCTTAAATGGTCAAACCCGAGCCTAAACGATAAAATCATCATACACAGTCAAAATCGAATCACATAGTCAAACTGTCAAAATCTACAAATTTTTTCGTCAAACATAGTATTTTTAATCTTGCTTAATAAAAATTTATATTTATTGAGTGAGTATGATTTAAATGGGTGGGTATGATTAAATGGGTATAAATGGGAATGGGTACCCATTTAAAAAATTATATGGGTAATAAATGGGTATGATACCCATTTAGTCATTACTCATACCCACCCATACCCACCTATTTGCCACCCCTAAGAAAAATAGAAAAAAAAACAAAATGAAATTCCAAATCACACTTCTTAATTTTAATCTTTAAATCAATATCCTTCATATAGGTATATTAACATGCGTAAAAAATCTTACGGCTTCAATTACGAATAAATATAAAAACTGTACCTAAAATTCTCCATATGGACCATGCACGGAAATAAAAAAAATAGACTCTTAATTCAAATACAAATTCGAATGTAAATAATTAAAAATAGATCAATAAATTAGCTCAAACATAAAACAGCTTCTTCAACTTCCATATCAAAAAAAGTAGGCCGCTAGTGAGGAGGAGGTATGTTAAGGCTTTTAATTTTATTAATTATTAAATAAATAACCGATTGGAGTTTAAGTGTTTAATAGATTTATAAGAAATTATAAATATTTAAGAGTGAATAGATTTTTAAATAATAACTTAAGAATATAATAGATTTTTTAAAAAGTAAAATTCTTCGTGATTTTTATATAGTATAGATTCAGATCATTTCCTCTTACATTCTCCTTCCTTGTTAAATTTTTTTTGGAGACATTTAATTACTACTTGATTCACACTGACTTCTCTGCTTTTCCATATTCTCCTTAAATTTTTCCAATTAAAATTTTAAATGATTAATTTAAGAATCATTTTATTTGACCCGGACGTGGACAAATTATAATTGTTGATGTTATTTAATGAATGTAAAGTCAACAATTGAAACCTCATCACTTTTCATATAAAAAATGTCACCTAAACAAACTTGACGGACATATATGTACATTAAAAGGAGAAGTTGAATTTATGTTATTTAAACCATAGAGAAATTAAATCCAAATAAAAAATAATATAGAGATCAAATTAATAAAATAACTCAGGAGCCACTAATATCATTAACAAAAAAAAATTGAACTAAATTCTCTGATTAGTCAAATACCAAACAGGTTTTTTGTTTGGGTCAAATACCAAACAGTTTGACACCATGTAAAATAAGGACAAAAGGCCCAGCCCATTTGCCCAATCCAATTTTTTCTAGAGCAGTCCACAAATAAACTCTGTCCACTCTATCCGTAACGTAACCGCAAGTCTTACCCTCGAAGTCGAAGCGAATCTCTCTCGCTCTTCTCTCTCCAACAAAAAAGCAACCTATAATTTGGCGGTAAATCCACATAACTGAAATACGTGTCCCTCTACAATTGGCTGTCCATGTATGTATCCCCTTCATGTCATGTATGCATGTATAAGACTCATGTGGGATTTTCCCGCGCTAAGCATAATAGAAAGGGGGAGAGAGAGAGTGAGAAACAGAAACAACAAGCATACGCAGACATTTATTAGGGTTTCCACATAAAAAAACTGGTTGTAGAAGCCAGCGACAACCTCATCACCGGAATCACCAATTTCTCACTCACACTAGCAACTACCCAAGCCAGAAGGGCAAAAGGGACTGCTTTAGGGTTTCGTTTTGTTTCAAATCAGGTCTTTTTTACTGTTTCAAGTTGGGTTAATTTGGAGGCCGATTCGCTCACGTTTTCAGGTAGGGAGAGTTAAGGACGGCCAGATTTGTTTACCATTTTACTGGGTTTCTATTTTATTTGTGTAATTTGTTGAGTTTGCAAAGTTTGTATCTGTGTTGTCATGTTTGGGTGCTAAAGATGGTGGTTCCTTAGTTTATTAGGATTTTCTCAATTGGAATTTCTGCTTTTATGATTGTTTGGGTTTTCAGTAATTACAGTTCCTCCAACCAATATGGAGGAAGCTAAGCCCTCGATGCCAACACCAACAGCAACAATAAGTAGCAATTCACATAGTGAAAGTGGAAGAGGAGGGGAAACCCTTAAGGAATACAGCGAGGCTATTGAAGTGCGATTCACTGAATTTTGCAAGGTGTGAATTCTTTTCCCTCCAAAGTTTTCATTATTCGATTTTGTTTTTTTTAGTATTTCATGTTTACGGGCAGGCGTGAAATGAACGCGCAAGGGTGCCGAAGCCGAAGCAGAGACATCAAGGGAGCAAGTACCGTCACCAACACCCAACAAAGAAGCATTCGGAGAAAGCCAACTGGAGGTAGACACATTACCAGGGAAGCTTTGAGGGGACGAATCATCGAAAGGAGCCCCCTCAACAGTATTTGCAAGAATGTCTGATATCTGGCCATCGTCCGCACCAACAACAATGGGATTAAGTTCCCCTCCCCCTTCGGTAGACGCCCTGAAAATCTCCACGATAGTAGGCGACAAACTTCTTTCCTTCCTTTTCCATCTCAAGCAAACGGGCAACCCTATCGGCCACGACGGAGGAAGACTTCTGAGCAGGAGGCTGGGGAGGCGACGGTGTAACCGACGGCTCCAAAGGGCAGAACCTAAAAGGGACGGCAGACAAAGCTGTAAAGCCCGATAGTGGCGGCCCAGTATCCTCTACCACCGACACCCTCTTACCGGTAAACTCCACCGACCGATCAAAAATGTCATGGTCAGCATCCTCGGCCAATCTCAGCGAAGGAGGAGTAACCGAAACCTGGGGAACGAAAGCAACTACCCCCTTTCGGAGGGACTTCGGTTTTTTGTTAGAGGGAGATTCCCCAGTTTGATGTGAAGGAGCCCCCACGGCAGGTCTTTTTCGCCTCTGAAGAGAAACTTCAGGGCTCTCTTCCCGCTCCACTGAAGGCGAATCCCCCCTTCGCTTTGGCCCAGCGAGGTCTCCCTATCGTCACCCTCGTTGTCCTTCTTATCTACAGAAGCAATCAAGGCCATCCCGTTACAACAAATGACACAACACCATCGGTCTAGCAGAGAAGCTAAAGAAATCACAATGAGGAAGAACTTACCAATACCACACTGATCTATCGGTTCCCAAATGGCATATAGCCGCGTATTGAACGGCTTCTTCACAGCACCTAGGAGCTTGCCGATAGTCGCCACCTCCTCAAGCGTTAGTTCATTCTGCTGAGGTTTGGCCCATCGAGCATCAGTAATGTGCCGATTAAAACCAAACCTCCAGGCATGTACAAGCATCTCAAGAACGAAGAAGTGATTCGCCCAGTTCTTGATCGATGAGTCAAACTTCTGGAAATGTATAGTAAGAGACTTAACTGAAGGATCAGACTTTCAAGGATGAATAGAAACCCAACCTTTTCGGATGCCCAATTGGAAGAAATATCTTAAGAGCCGAAGGCTAGGTTGCGCAATACCGTTAGTGACACACACCCGGATGAATGCGTAGATACCGGCCCAAGAATTCGGAGGAATCTGCGCCGGGTTCAGATCAAACTCAATCAACATATCGCGAACCAGCGAGTGTAGCGAAAGGCGAAACCCATACTTAAACATCTTCGTATAAAGTACCCGGTCGTTCCCAGTAAAATCGGTATTCAACCTAACATCCCCAACCATCATTACCTCTGCTCCGCATTTAATGAGACATGACGCTACCATCACTCAGCCCAAAAAAGCAAAGCAAGGCCTCTGGGAAAAGAAGAAGGCTCGGGCCTCTTTTCACGGCCCATCCTCACAGTCACTAGCAAACCACGCCTCGAGAGCAAACAGTCTTCCCGATTGTCCCGCTATCGGATTAAGCCCTTGGTAAAACACTCGGGCTCTGATAACGCGCTTGTCGAGGGCACGATCAAACAAATTATTACAACTTATCACATGCAACAAAATAGATTGAAGACAGTGGCAAGAGGATCGATCCACAGAGATTGGTGAAGACTTACACTAGACAAGGCCAGATTATAAAATAAAACAATAAAAGAAACAAAACAGAATTCAAGGTCTTGAATGGATTCAAGGTCTTGAATGTATTCGGGGGACAAAGACACAAAAAGTAACAATCAGGGGGGGTTTTACTTGACCAAACGAGTTGGTCAAGAGAGATTTGGAGCTAACAAGTTTATCTAAGAAAGCAAGGTTCGGGGTCCCGAATGTCACGTTCGGGGTCCCGAATGGTAAAAAAGAACCAAGCAGTAAATCAGGTCAAGAACGATAAAACAGAAGGTAATAACCACAAATAATCAGATGAAGAAGGATTCTTAGCAAAGGCATTCTTGGGTTGCATTCGGGACCAGATCGTCATCAGCTCAAGGGTATTCTATTCAAGACGTCATAGAAATGACATGGGGACCAGATTCCTCGGATATCCCCTACTTTTCTCTTAAGAGAAACTACCCCCCGTTTCCACATATGAGGTAGTCTTGACGGTTTGCCATCCCTCCAGGCACGAATGCGGGAGGGCCATACTCAAACTGCCCATGAAGCTAAGAAAAGACAGATCTAGAGCTAAAAGTCCCTCAGTTTGTCAGGCTCGTGACCTCGCTCTAATCAACTACCCACCCTATCTATTCGAGACCACTTCAGCGCAGTCAAGACTAAACAGATGCCTACTTGTTCCATGCAATTTTCCTTCCGTATTCATCACATAAATGGCAGCATTTACACAAGATAATAATCAGTTGATCAGACCTCAAATTAAATCATGCAAAGATGTAATTAAAACGATGAATAATTGAATATGGCATCAAGAATGTATTAAGCACATTAAGGCCTCGAATCTGCCCTTGCAACCCTTGAATCAGCCTTGCTAAGAACTAAAGATTTAGCTACTCATGCTTGGAAATGGACGATTAATAATTAAAGAAAGCATAACAAAATAAATAAATAGATTAAGGGAAGAAAACTTGTCACTAAAAATCCGTTTGAAGCCCGGCGGCAAGGTTGAAGGTGCTAACAAGAACTAGAGAGAGAAACTAGAGAGAAGTCTAAGAAAACTAAAACTACATGATCATGGATAATCCAAGATATCCTAAACTACTCTTAGATGCCCTTTATATAGTAGAGCTCTAAGCACAAAATATATTTAGCCTAAAACTAGGGACAAAATGCATTAATTGAAAGCCTAAGAAAGTGGATCCATGCTCCTTAAAGCACAAAGCTGAAAAAGCATAAAGCTGTCTGATTTTTCCAGCTTTGGGCAGGTCTGGACTGGGCTCAAGGGCTGGCTTGGTCAGAGCAGTAGGTATTTGGTGGTCAGTGCAGACTGCAGGAACAGTGTCAGAGGAGGCACATGGAAGCTCTGGCAAGATGACACGTGGAAATGTCATTCTTCGTCCTTCGGGGTCCCGAATGGTGAATCCGATTCGGGACCTTGAACGCTGGTTCGGACTCGGGACCTCGACTCTGGGTCTTGAAGCTCAAAACTACACAAAATGCCCCAAAAATGCATCTTTTCGCATAAACTCCCATTTTAGGCCTAAATCTGCAAAAGTAATGAAAACAAGGGTAAATTAGCAGAATCATGCTTTAAATGGGTGAGAAAATGGGGAGAAAATCGTGCATAAAAACATGCTATCAGGCTCGTCGTTATTCATGCATGATAATACATAATCAGGCTACAGGCGCATTATGGACTTTCCCCCCGAGGAGGATCACTGCCAACGCGTCAGTCAAATTACGATCCAGTGCGTCTCTTGGAGCTAACGGCCAGTGTACGGCCTAACGGGCTCTAGATGCGCCTTTGGGCGACACGTGTCCCGCTAACGGACTCGGTGTCCTGGCGACACGTGTCCCACCGACTCAACTGGATCCTCACTCCATTCCAATCAAGGACTTGTTGAGATATACAATAGGGTTGGGTTTGTTTAAAGGGCGCAAGAAACTAAAAGAAGTAAGTTACAGACTACGCAAATACCTCAGTGACCTTATAGGCTTTTGCTTGTTGCAAGACGGCAACGCAAATGGAACAGTGAGAATGCATGATGTCGTCTATAAGTTTAGGGTAATTATTTTCTTGTAGCATTAGACTATGAAATATTTGGTTCATTTTGAGAATAAGGTTTTGGCGTGCAGATTATGTTTCCAAGATTGGATCACCTGGCATTGTCATGGATGAGAGCTGACAATATATGGGAGGGCCAACTTGCAGTAGAAAGCTTTCAAAGCTTAACACGTTTGGAAGTGAATAGTTGCCATGAATTGAGCTATCTGTTTAGTTCCTTAATGGTTGAGAATCTTGGACAACTTAAAGTGCTTAATGTAAGTTGGTGCGATTTCGTTGAAGAGATAGTTGCTGTAGGAGGAGAAGAAATGACAGAAGAGAAGTTATTATTGTTCCCTAAGTTAGAAATCTTAGAACTGTGGAGCCTTAAAAAACTCAAAAAATTCTGTCATGCTAACTTACTCAAATGCCCTTCTTTGAAAAGATTGTGGGTACAAGATTGCAATGAGCTAATGACATTTATTACTAAGGATGCAAATATTGGTGATTTAGAAACAATTAACTCGAAAAATCTTTTTGATGAAAAGGTTAGTTGCTTTTCTTAATTTTCTCCTTTTTTGTTTTATTAATCTTTTATATATAAAAAAGTATATATTCTTATTAATCTCTTCACATGCTTGCAGGTTGTATTCCCTAATTTGGAGGAATTGAAACTTAAGGAGATGGATCAATTAAAGATGATATGGGGAAATGAACTCCATCCAGATTCTTTGTCCAAGTTGAAGTACTTGGACATTCGTCGTTGCGCCTCGTTGGAAAGTGTTTTCCCAGCATATCTTTCCTTGGCTCTTCAACAATTTGAAGTGCTTCGACTAGAAAGTTGTAAAAGGATGCGGGGAATTGTTTCATGGAAAGAGGCAGAAGCAGTCTATGAAGGAATACTTTCTCGAGGATTTGTGTTTTCTAAACTAAACTCTCGAACTAAAGGATTTACCACGACTAGAGAAATTTTACCTTAAACCTAATATTCATATCTCAGATTGGCCATGTTTGAAGCATTTCGCCGTGCGCAACTGTCACAAAACTGATATGCAACAAGATGGAACATTTACACTTCGGTTTTTTGTTTCCTACAGCTCAGTCTTCTTGACTCAGTGGATTCAAGTTTTTTTCTATTTTGAAAAATTCATTTTAGCAACCATAGTTATTTCTTCAACTTTGCCATTAAAGATTTTTTTTTTGTTTATCAAACATGTCACTAGTAGGGCTGGGCTAAAAAACCGAAAACCTGAACCGATTCCCCAAATCAGACCGAACTGGGATGGTTTGGTTTGGGTTTTAAGTTGAAAAACAGTAGAACCAGAACCGAACCGAACCGTTCATAAATAAATGGTTCGGTTTCGGTTCTATATATCGGTTTACCCGCTTTACCCGATTACCCGAAATATTATATAATAATATATATTATTATTTTATAATATATGTTTTGTTTCCCGAAGGAGCAGAACACACCTCTTCTCTTCATAAACCTCATTCCCAAGACAAATTGGAATTTGGATCTACTAACTAGCAATTGCCTTCCCGAAGGACCATAGTTGCTGCTGCTGCTACTTAATTTCCTAACCATGAAAATTCTGACCTTGCTCCTTCTTACTTTGCTTCTGCCCATTAATGAGTCTGCATCCAAATCTATAATTTCCAGGCTTTGCTGACCTCCCATTTGTTCTTGAAATTGGGTAAGTTTCAATTTTGTTTCATGATACTTTTACATTGTAATTTATTATGTATTGATAAAGATGACATTTTTTTATGTTTTGGCGTTTTAATTTCACCGAAACAACCCGAACCGAACCGTAACCAAATGGTTCTGGTGCGGTTTGGTTCTAGTTTTAAAAATACATTACCCGGAACCGAACCGAACCGATTTTAAACTTTGGTTCTGGTTTTGATTTTGTCTAAACTCGAACCGAACCGAACCGTGCCCAGCCCTAGTCACTAGTCATCATCCCCATTTTTTACAATTTGTTTTAGCATTTTAGTCGGTTTAATACACTTTGCAGTCTCCATTCTTTGTCAAAATATTTATTTTAATCTCTCTATAAAGTAAAATAAACAATTGATGTAGAAAAAGTTTGAAATGTTGTTATACAAATAAATTTAAAATCATAATAATACTTTTTTCCAAAGAAAGATATGGTTAATTGTACATCTCTTGTTGATTGATTTGCAGATTGTTCCCATCCTGGACTACTACTATTTTGTAAGAGATCACTTGAGCGTGAGGTACGAAAACTCAGATGGAGATGGAGAATTATACATTCATTGCCCTGAATTATTTGGTGGTGGTTCCCAAGTTTTCCCACTTGCTCTCCTTCAAGGATTCCAGCATTTAAAGATGCTTGTAGTTAATCGTTCTAATTTAGAACAAGTATTATTCCGTTCTGATCTTCAACTAATTAATCCGGGTGATGATGAGGATACAGTAGCAAAGATTCTTGCACTGATACAAAGCTTAGAACTGGATGACTTGCCTAAGATGACATGTATTTGGAGTGAGCATTCCCCATTGGATCAGATCCTTCATAATCTTAAAAGTTTATATGTGAAGGAGTGTGACAGTTTGATCAGTTTAGCACCCTCCACTGCACTGTTCCAAAATCTAAGACATTTGAATCTGTATCGGTGCCAGAAATTGATGAAGTTATTAACCTCCTCTACTGCAAGAAGCCTTATCAATCTCATAGAGATGTCAGTAATAGAATGCGAGTCGTTGACGGAGATTGTCGGGAATGCTGATATTACAGATGAAGATGAAGATGCAATAGAGGACAATGACATTGTGTTTGGCAACTTGAAAGAGCTAAAGCTAGTAGATTTAACAAGCCTCACCAGCTTCTGCTCCGCACATAATTGCAGCTTCAAATTCCCATAGTTGAATTCCGTGACTATGCAACAGTGTCCTAATATGGTGTTTTTCTCCCCGGGAATCTTGACTGCACCAAAGCTTACGAGGGTCATGGAAGAAGAAGAGCTTTGGCGTTGGGAGGGTGACCTTAATTCCACCATACGACAGTGGCACAGCGAACTAATGGTTTAGACTATACATCTTTGGTTTCCTCTTTTTATTTTCTCCTCTTTTTTTTAAGTCATTCTTGCGCTAACTATCTCTTCATTTCTCTCTTATGCCTCTCAGACGAACCAAGACACAAAAGAGTTACACAGTACAAACATGGAAGAAGACTTTTTGCAGCAGTAGTAGTGAAGAATTTTGAATTTTGAATTTTGAACTTTAAATAGAATTGCTATATACGTTCATTTGTTGATATCAACCATGACCTTTCTATCGATCACATGCCTTTGCGATTGTTGCAATACTTTCTTTTTATTAGAAAAGAAAAGGAAAAAACATACCTAATTTGAATCTTTAATAGATTCACGGTCTCTTTAAACATACAACCACTTTTTTTTCTTTTTTTGGTCTAAGCATATAATTATTTTATTTTATGAATTTCACAAAAATTATTTCATAAATAAAATTCAGATAATTTAGAAAAAATTGAAGGGTTGTTTATGAGTGATTTCTTGAGTTTCTGTTTCAAGATAATTTTTTTTTTATAATTTTGTAGAAATGAAGTTTTTTTTGGGTGACTCCATGACTTTTTTCTTCAAGCCATGACCCAAACTATGAAACCCATATTTAGATTACTTAGCAAATCGAAGGGTTCATAGGTAACTTCATAACAGGTAACTACCGTAACTTCATGACATTCTGTTAGATATCATGATCGTAACCTTTGACTGTTCACTCTCGAAGTTAGCTTTCTTATTATCCCTTTGAGACAACTAAAAATCATTAAAATTAAAGGTATGGCAGCGATGGTGCGGGTTGTGTATTTGCTGGTCGCAGGCAGGTCATGCCGACCCGTTTATGACCCGAGTCATAAGACCAAAACGACACTGTTTTTGTCAATTAGATCAAAACAGCATCGTTTAATTTTAACCAAAACAGAGTCGTTTTAATTAGTTAGATCAAAATGGCGTCGTTTTCATTCAACTAAAACGACGTCGTTTTACTTAACGGGTCAAATGGGTCGGGTCGATCCTTTACCCAACAGGTTAGAAGGGTCATTTTTGACCCACTACCCGACGTGTCGCAATAAACGGATCGGATCGAGTCAACCCGTTTTGACATCCTACTATTGTTTTAGAAATTCAAAGAACTTTTAACCTATTTTAGCCTCAAAAAAAAAATTTTTTTTAAAGCTATATATGCTACTTTGTAAATTGTTTTTACATATTTACACTAATTTCAAGTTGGAAACGAGTGAGTTAATAGTTTAGCAGTATTTTTTGCGAAGTATCATAAATAGATAAAAGAAATAAAAAATACCTTTAAAGTTGGTGGCACTTTCGTAAATTGAGTAGGTTGTATGGGTTTATGGCTTTGTACTTCCTTAGCCTACTGTTGCTTTCTATGTCTAGTCCAATAATGTTGGGCTTTTGAGATTCTGCCTTGTGGCAGCTTCTAAGCTTGGGCTCTAGCCCAGATGATTAATCAAGTTTTTCAATTTTCTTTTATTTTTAAAACATATTTTAGGTCCTTCAGATTCGAGTACTCTAAACATTAATCCCTTGGTAGTTGGTTTTTTCCTCCAAGTCCCTCCCAAATTAATAATAATGTTACAGTTGCAAGTTTTTTCTTTAAAAAAACATTACCAGATCTCTGCCAGCTAGGCAGGAGGAAAGAACAATAAGTTTTGTACGTTGTTAATTCGTTATTCAATGTGGGAGAAGCCCTAATAAAGAGATCTTTCTGTAAGAAACGAACATATATTAATTTATATTAATTTTACATAATTTAGTATAAAAAATTTGTTTTTCTTTAAGAAATACAAATTTAACCGAGGTTCAACTCAGTTAATAAATTAATGTAAGTAACTGATGTCACTTAAAATTAATCATTGTCGATCTTTTCAGATATTTTTTTTACTTTTCTAATAAAAGATCAATCTCGTTCGAATATAATTAAGCTTGAAAAAATAAGTATTTCTAATATAATGTTTTCTATTCTTAAAATCAAACTTCATGTCTTATTATTCAAACCTAACCCTAAAACATCCCCAAAAAAAAAGAAATTGAGTTAGTGGTGAAACTTAAGATTAGGCAGGCATATGAGAAGATATCCGTGGACATGTGGGGCTGCCTGGCCTTTATTTCATTATGGGAAGAAGAAAGGAAAAAAAAATCTTCCGATCGATATATCCACTCTATTTATTTAAAAAAATATTCTCGCTAACCTAAACTACTGATTTATATACATCTACACAAAATTTATCTTTATTACGTATATATATGTAGCTAGGTAGATAAAAGCACATAGTATACACAAAAATGTGACTAGTACGTGATATGAATTTTAATCTTTTTAGGTAACTAAGTTGATATATCAATTAATTACTTGGTGATTTATGAATCGATCGTATTCGGATCTGAGTTGTGACATTAAATTCAAAGTAGCGAATTAAGAAGGCTACGACATTATTATGAGCACGTGATATTTAATTCCACCCAACATTTTGGCAGCCAAACCAACCCAACCCCAACCCAAACAAGAAACTTCCGCAGGGTATTCTGCCACAGCCCACAGGCAGCAGGAAGAAGTTTGAGAAAACGAGGCTCCATCATCCATCTTCAAATCAAACTATCATCATCATTCATCATTATTATTATTTGCCACCAATCTGTATTGAGATTTTCTTTTCTGGAGACCAAGTAGCATCTTTTTCAGGTCACCAGTCACCACTTTCACTATGGACTGCTCCGAATTTTAGCTCATGAATACGACCATGACATAGTGGTAGAGCCTGAATTTTTTATTTTTTTTTGGGGGGATAATTTTTTTTTCTCCACCGGTACAAATGTGATTAATAAAAAAAACTATTATAAGAGAATTCAAAAGTTTTGGAAGTAAATACGAAGGATTAAAGACAAAAATAAAAGTTTAAAGATTATTGTGAAAAAATTAAAATTTTAGGAAGTAGATATGAAAGATTAAAGCAAAAAGAATAGAATTTTAAGAACTGTTGTAGGAGTGTTCAAAATTTTAAATAGTGTTGATGAATAACTAAAAAATTATCCTCAAAGGCTTTGCAACTGCATTGAAGGATGATAAAACTTTCTCTTTCATTTATGAACGTAGGTGTGTATATTCGAGGCTCGAACTTAAGAAACAAGTCGTATCTACGTGAACTTTTCTTTTTATTGTTTCTTTCAACTTTTTTTCCTTGGAAATTAAAAATATACCCTTTGTATATTTAGAATTTGTAGCGACAATAAAAATAAAAATAAAATGCTGTCAGAATTATTAAAAAAAATAAAAAACAAATACGTGTCACCAAAATTTATTGCTTTCAAAGAAAGGAGGAAAACAAGCACTACAAATCACAGCTCATATCATATCACAACCCATTAAATTGCGGTCCAGCCCATCAACGACGCTACAGACTACACTTCTTTTTTTATCTTCCTTCTCTCTCTCTCTTTCTTTTGGCTTACGATTTGTTGGTCTACTTTTCTCAATTAAATCTCTATACTTTTGAACTAACCTTGATTCCTTATTTGGTTAGTTAGTCCCACTTCTTACAAATCCATCCATAGAAATATCATTGTAGAGAATGATCTGATTGAGATTGACAATAGATCGATGAAATATAAAGAGTGTTTCGAAAATTTTAAAATGTAGGGACTTGATTAAGAAAACTATACAAGCATGGGGACTAAAGAAGAACTTATGACACTACATAATTGGTGTTTTTTCCCAAATAAATAAATATATATAAAAGAGAACAACACTTAATTAATATGATCAGTACCTCTATCAAGATTTAAAGTGAATTTTTTTTTTGAGTAGATCATCAAATTGCATTAATTATCTCCCAAAGAGCAGAAAATACAACGGTTACTTCATACACTTAAATATTACTTCATAATGGCATTGAATTAAGTGACCAATTAAAGCCGGATAACATGTGCAAATGAAGAAAAAAAATAAGAATTAAATCAAAAACCAATAGATAAATCATCAAATTTGGATTTTTTTCTTCCAAATTTCATAACAAACCTTTTTTTTTCCTTCTTTCCCTCCTTAGTCCTTAGTTTCTCTCCTTCTTGGAAGGAACCCGTCCATCAGTTCCTGCAAGAATTGCATATTTGTCCTTCCTCGTCAAATTAGTGCACTCAAACCCCAAAGTCCCAGCCAAAACCCTCTGTATATAATTCGCAACCTCAATCGCCGACTTCCCTCCCTTGCAAGTCAGCTCCTCCGGCAGCTGATTCAAGAATGTGATCTCATAGGTCGGCACCGGGTTCATGAAGCAGAAATACGGGTCAAGTGACTTGAACCCACGAACCGTGGTTCCATGAAAAACAGTCTGTTTCGTATTAATCGCAACCGGAACAATCCGATCCGTCAATTCCGCGAAAAGCGCGCTGAATCGCAACAGAAACGGTTCCCTGCACGTCGTCCCTTCCGGGCAGATCACCAGATCTCCTTCTTCCAACAACCGTTTCATGTTCTCTGCATCTTTCTCCCGCTCCCGGGTCAAAGCCACGGCTTTAATCGGGGAAATGATCTCGGAGAATTTGCTGATGCTGTAAGTGACGCAGCTGATTTTTCTGCCGAGCGCGACGGCGGTGACGACGGGATCTAGAACCGTGCGGTGGTTGCAGACGAAGAGGACGCCGCGGTTGCCGTTCTTGGGCGGAGGCGGAGGGGTGCCTTTGACGATGACGCGGATACCTAATAATTTGTAATTGTACCAAGCCAGTCTTTCGGGTAACGGAATGTTGAGGTATACTCTGAGGATGGAGAGGAAGATTCCGATCGGTAGCCATAAGAATGAAAGCAGTGCAACGAGAGGAGTTGGTCTTTGGACTAAACGGCCCTCGTGAAAAATTACAGGACTTAGTAGCTTGTTTCTTGGTAATGGCTCGGTTTTTGTTCTTGGAACCATGTATCCATCCTGCAATTTGGAATAACACGAAAAATAATTTGGTTAATTAATCATTTATATTTGTATTTGTATCTTCATTTTGTCCAATTTATTTCAATTAGTATCATTTAGATGAAATGTTTTTCAATTGATACAAATTAGACTGAAGGAATTAATGCGAGTAGACCGAAATTATTGAAATGAAATCTATATATATATATATAGAATATGTATAACATAATAATACCTAGACCAGTTTATGGGTAAAATTGGAAAGAAAAATAAAATAAAATCTTGAAATTGAGAAATTAAGAATATGGTCACAAAGAAATTACTGTAAGATCAAAGAAGTGGATTTTTTTTGTAATAACTATCATATTTCCTACATGATTTACAGCTTGAATTGAATAGTGTGAGCCGTTTGTTCATGAAATAAGCCATTTATTTTTTTCAGATTATTTCTTTTACCTGAATAGTACAAAATGTTATTTATACACCTGAGGCGACAAGGCTATGTGCTTTTATTATTATAGATAAAATTGACCAAAAAATGAGTTAGGGAAGAAAGGAAAGTATGTTTCGACTTCCGAAAATAGAAGACCCTGGAGGTGAAAACTCCACTCGTGGTCCACTAACATTAGATGCTCCCATTTCTTTTTTCAAATTAAAATTAAAATGCTCGAAACAGGCAATTTTTAATATGATTATCAGATACCGAATAATTTTTACAAAAGAAATGTATTTTTTTTTATACATAGATTGTCATATACCATTAATTGTATTTTGTTTACGTAAACAAAAAAAAAGAAAAAAGAAAAGAAAACCCCGGTTAGGGGAGTTCAATTAATAAGAGTGTTACACTTAGTCAAACTTAGGTGCAATGCTTACTTATCACTTTGTACTCTCTAAATAAAAGATTCAATAAGCCACATATTACGAGATACCGAATCATATGTACCCAATATTCATAAGATTTTTTCTAATTGATGGTAAAGTGGTCTCCTGTCATAAAACATGGTTTTGATATTTAATTAGACTTGGTGATTAAAAACTGGTCCATAGCATTATATATCGTGGAATAAAAGTTGCACCGGTTCATGAAAAAAAAAAATTGTTGCCGCCATTAAATTTTCACCAAACCACAGCTACAATAAATACTAAATATAAATAATTCGACAGTTGGGATGTACGTACTACCTATACTTTCTGTGCTAATTAAAAGAAAAAACAGCTCAGCTCAGCAAGAAAATAAATCCAAAACATATAATTAATGTAAAATCAAAGTCCGGAAGTTAATTAATAAAAACATATAGTGGAAATGATAACTTTGTTTTTCTTGAGATCTAACCTGGCAAATAGCCATGAAATCATGATCACTCTCACGGTCTCCGAGGCCTAAATCTGGCAAATTTGTGCCGAATTCCTTCAAGATTGCGTCCCTTTTATGTTCACCAACAAGAACTCCTGGGCTCTTGACGAAACCGGTTGCTTTCCCTGATTTTGTAACTTCCAATTCGGTCCCGATAACCTTGTCGGCTCCTAAAAATGTCTTGGCGAATGGTTCGACCATGATTCTCGGATTGGCTGTGACTATGTACCGTTTCCCGAACGAATTGAACACCTTCCAAGTATCCGGGTGGACATCGTCTGCGTAAAATTTAGGCAGCACAGACCTCGATACGAGTTCAATGTCGCGCAATTTGAGACCCGAGAAGGCGATGAACACGAAAGTTTTGATTGCAATCGACTCGGACACGAAAAGGTACATGAAGTACACGAATGGGACTGACAAGAGGAGGACTAGGGCGCGTAACAAGCTGCCTGCTTCGAGAGCAACGAGCAAGAAATAAGGGAAGGCACTTCTCGAGACGAGAAGGGTACCGTCTAAATCGGCGACGGCGGTTTGGTTGCACCGGCCGTCGGTGGTGCATTTTGTGATGGGTTGGAAACGGCGATGAGCCCCCATTACCATGGAGAATGTGTGTGTGTGTTTATGTGAGTTTTCTTTTTTGAAAGTTGAAATGATATGTTATGGAGAGAGAGAGGGGTAGATAGAGGGGGTTTATAAAGAAAGATGCATGAAAATAATATGTGGTGGAGGGGATTAGTTTGTTTAATTGTTTAAAGAGTGTGAATTTCGTAAAATTAATTTTTGGGGAGGATTAAAGATTTCAAGTATTTTTCTTTTTTTATAAATAAAATTAGAAAAAAATATTAATATGGCAGTTGTGAGGAGAGGGGTCTGTCTTAGTAGTTGGAAGTCGATAGCAACACCTACCATTTTACATTCAATTGGCCTACTTTCTAGTTTTGGACGCTGGCCACGCCTCTTTATTAAAGCCCAGCTTATATCTTATGGGTGTCTTCATGGTGAGAATTCAAATTCGTAAGGTTTGAAAAAGAACCATATCATCCCAATACCCAAAATATGTTGTACCATCTCGATTTTTTATCTCACTATATATTATAGTTATACTGGTCGGTTTGTCTCATTCATATCAGTTTCGTTTTGTACCGGTTCAAAAAGTTAAAAAAAAAAATTATTACCCGATTCATGTTTTCTTTACCTTCCCACTTAAAGAGTTATCTTCACCACTTCCATTCTCAACAAAATCAATTACCACACAATTAATTTCACTTCCAAATCAACAACTTTGTTCACTACATCCATCCTTCTCCATACACCACAACCATCACCACTAATCAAGTGCACTTTCATCTTTTTTTCTATGCCGATTAAGTGATTAGTTATGCTTGGATAATGAAATATAGCATGATTAATTAGTTTAGTTTTAGTAATATTAAGTGGGTGTGAGCTGCAAAGTCCACATTATTTTCAGTCACGTGTGTATTTTTTGTTAATAATGGTAAATATATATTATATATAAAAAATATGAAATTCGAGATATCAAACGGTACCAATATTTTAACCAGTATCGTTACATCTCATACCAATAGTAAAATCGAGATATTCATTAGTACATGATCGCCAATCTTAAGCTAGCTAGCTAGTAGGTGTATATCAAATAAAGATATAAACCTCAACTACCATTATGACTCGCTAGATACCACATGTAACTTAAAAGCACCACAGCTAGCTATCTGGTAGAACTTGTCATTTAAGCAAGAGCATGTTCCAATATTGAAGGGATTTGTTTGGACTTTGGATTGATTGCCCCGTAATTGCAAAAAGGAGTTAAAGAAGAAAATAATGTAAAAAAAAATGTTACCCACAAATTAGTTTTCTTTTCTTCTTTCGTTTATCAATTTTATTTTGACAGAAAATGAGACGGTAAGAAAATTTAGTGAATATTCTCTTTAGAGAGAAATAATTACGTACGCGGGGTATATATTGTGTTGGGTTCGATCATTTTAATGATAATTAATAATATAATCAATTTTGTATTTCTTTTTTAAAATATATTTAGTGAGTTATTGTGGTATTTATAATCAACATTACTATTTGTATTTTTTCCACATATCATAGTTTTCTTTACGTTTTTCAAAACAAACAAAAGAATTCTTTACGTTTTATACTATATATCGTGGAGATGTGATGGCCAAATTTGATCCAATTATCTCTCAGAATTGACTACTATGGTCCATTAATAGTCGGACCAAATGATTTAATCATACAAATCACAATCACACATCTAATTAATTAGATTCCACTAGAGTTAAATGGATTCTAATAATGAAAAATACAAATACTACTAGAAATAAATGTAACATGTTTTTTTGTTCCTATAAACAAAACAACCATTTTGAGAATTTTATAAATAATTGCATTTATAACTTCCTGACTTGCCATCGATGTTACTGTACAATTTCGAAGACTTTTGGTAAAAGGATAAAAGACGAAGACTTTGACGAAGACTTAATTTGACGCAGTCATACATTTTCTCTGTTTTTTTACCCAATTGATCCATTAAAAAAAATTAAATTAAAGTGATTGCTCGAGCTGCAAGTTACCGAATCGTATGCTTGAGATTATTTTCTACTGTTCAGCACCATACATTCAATAACTAAGACAATTAGATTTAAACAATCTAAAATACAACCTCCCAAAATGGTTTTCTTTCAGCTACCATCACCACTTTCGTGCGAAATTAGTTTCCAAAGGGTAGATATGGTGCCAGCGACGAAAATGCTATCTTGCTTGGTAAGAAAAAGCTCACTTGAAAGCAATCCAAATTTGACCAAGAAATTAAATAAACTACTTGCATTAACAGTGGATTTTCTTGTTGAGATTAGGATCTTTATTACCTTTGCTACCTCACCTTATTATAATTAATTAATTAATAGTGTTTTTTAAACCCTTGTCATTCTCATTCATTAGACAACCAGAGAGATTTTCCGAGAAAGTCTTCCAAGATGTTTCGGTCATTCTTTTAGTTAATTAGGTGTAGCCACCCAGATTCCAGGAGTAATTGCTTCATTACCAAGACAATGGGAGTACAAACTTGGTTGTATGCCTTAAATAATTCAAAGCTTGATCAATCTGAGAAGGCTCGAGCGGAACTCGATGGCTAAGTAATTCAACAATCATCTCCCTTCTTTATTCCCGTTAATCTTAGATTTTATAAATATAAGTTCGTCGGCCAGTCCTGCTCAACCTCGACAAGCTTGAGAATGACTTGAGCCTAATCACTGTTACTCCAAGGTCATGGGTCATGGGGTAAAAGGTGAAGAAGCCTAGTTCAAACCTGGAAGAGAAAAGGAGAGCACAAAAGTAATTAATTGATCTTGTTGATTAGTTTAAATTGGATAGCATAATTAACGCCGTTACTCACCTAATTATTCGGTTTATGTCCTTAATTTCTTAATTAGATGGACGGTGATGATAGAAGAAGAAATATGAAATTCTGTGTAGAGTAGTAGTAGTAGTACACTAGTACTAGTACGTAGTGTGTTCAAATTTAATGAGAAAGTATGAGTCACAATCCCAATTGTTATGGCCAATTAATCACCGCAATATCCCGTTCTATATATATTTCGCCCGTTCCTACCATTTCTCATTTATTTCCGGTTTTTCTTTTTATTTTTCTTTTTTCATAGCTGTCAAATCAGGTCAATTGCGGTACTTTTTTTTGTCACTGCGGTAAATTCACTTTTAGAATTACCTTTTATTACTTCATGACTAACTCTGTTTTTATTTTTTTATTTTTTTATAAGATGTAAAAACAGCTATTTAATTACCTAAAATTGTAGTTCCTACATTACAACCCGTATTAGTTACGCATCCTAACTTCATTTATGGCCAACCCATTTACTCCTAGGTTGAGCTGGTGACAACAAAACCAACCAACGGTTTGATAATCTAACTTCCAACGGTTTTTAACGGAAATAAATCTATACATCCTCTTTCAGTTAACAAAATTCTTTATTTTATTGGTTAATCAATCCATATCCGCATCCCAGCCCAATTAAAATGTTTTTCGAGAAAAGACCAATAGCAATATAAGTTCTGGGCCAACTTGGCCCAACAACTTGGATTGCGATCATACCATGAAGCATGAACATATAAGTCAACAGTTCCTTCCTCCTTTTTGAAAAGAGAGAATTTATTAGGGTCTAGCCAGCGAATCAAACAATGTCGAGTCCCTATCTTTCCTAATCGAGATTCTGGTAAAATCATTGCTCCGATTCAGGTCTGTTTCAAAAACCTTTAACTCATTAATTACTGTTTCAACCACGTAACCCGGATGAGGAATTGGATTCTAGTAGTTACAAAAAAGGGAGATTTGCCTGCTCCTTGATCTCTTGTAGTGGGGATTCAAGTTCAATTGACCAGGTTTCGAATTTAGGATTCTTACACGAGTTTGGTTATCTTAAAATTATGAGTTCTTGTAATGGGTTAGTATGTTTGAGCCTGTTTGACCAGATAGCTGGTGATGTACCTGTTAATTGTTTATGGAACCCTGCAACAAGGGATTTTAGGATCCTTCCTGTGTCTACATTTGGCATTACGTTTGATTCCATGGACCTTGGGTTTGGTTTCGATTATGAGGGAAAGGATTACAAATTCTTGAGGGTGGCTGAGCGTCGGTATTCAAGATGTTGTTTACTAATGGATTTATATACTATGAGCACGAATTCTTGGACAAATTGATCCTGGTTTGCGATTTAATCTTAAACACTATCAGGTTCCAGTTTTCTTCAATGGGTGTTTCCACTGGATAGGGTATGAGAAATTTGGCATTGATGTTGATGATGATGATGGAATTGACATCCTTGTAGATTCTTTTGTTGTTTCATTTGATATCAGCAGTGAGGTATTTCAAAAATTGCCTTTGCCCTCTGCGGATTTCGACAAGTTTCGAGGTCAAACGATGCTTGGTATATTGAATGGGTCACTAATTATGATTCAGTATCAGAACGTGTGGAAAGAAATTGCTAATTGTGTTCTTATATATGGGATATTGGACTCTATATGTGTTCTTATTGTACTTCGACGACGATAAGAGAGTACTTCACACTTTCCTGCGATTCTGGTTCTTCCTCCAACGACGACCGTACGGATCCCAACCGCACACTCTCGTCGTAATGACTTGTTTTTCGAAATGAGTTTTTTTCCCCGTTTATTTAGCTTGTTTATATTTCTTTTTTTTTGTTACTTTTTCTTTTTTTCTTTCCAACAAAGTTGTTGACATGGGATCACCGCATAATTCGATTCTTTCTCTGTCTGCTTTCACAAACACACACGTGTATATTATAGTTTGAATTAATTTGAAAATGTTAACAACAACCCAAACCCAAGCCCAACCCATTTAGCTGATAGTCATAGTAAATAGTAATGGTTGGAAATAATTAAAGCGAAAGGCCCACGCCGAAATGGGCTGGATAGTTTTCATTGGACCCACTAAACAAATGATTATATAATTACCTATTCATCTTTAAAGAAAAAAGAAAAAGAGGGAATATAATATATATCAATTAGAAGAGTTACGTATTATGAATAATTTAATTTTTAGTAATAAATTCGAATAAATAAATACAGTCTTACTCTAATGAGATTAAGATAACTTGAATGAACAACATTTTTCAATTTTGTATTGTTGACTTTGGTAGGATTTTTTTTTTCAATCCTAAAAATCACCAATGCCACTTAACTCATATGGATTTCCTCCCCGATGTCTGCCATGATCGATTCAATCCATTCGTGCAAATAGGTGGAAAAAGAAAAAGAGAGGGCAAAAGGTAGTGGAAGGGAAAACGAGATAGAAATAAAAGTTGAAACAAACTCTTTAATACTTTTTTGAGCATGCACTACTCATTGATTCATCCTTTAATTGATTACAATGCCAAAACCGTGGACTTGTAATCAGAAAACGACCGGTCACTAACAACCCATTCCTTTTCAAAACTCAAAGAGGCAAGTGTCTAAGATCTAAGAGAGTGTAGAAAAATTTAACGGGAGACACAACGTAATAGTTTATTTTCGCACTATAAATTTAATTTATTAATTCTTTTGCCATTTTCTCTCATTATTTTTCTCTCATAAATTTGAATGGATAAAAAAGAGTATATTTATTGATTTTTGTTATTTTACCCCACATTATTGAAAAATAAAACACTACAATAAAAACATTAATTTTACGCGAAAACAAAGACAAATTAAATTTTATGTGGAAATAAACAATTATGATATAAAAATAATGGCTCTCAAATTTCATTTGAAAAACAATAGATTCTTCTTAATTAAAAACTTATTATATTAGGGATAGTTTATAACTTATATATATTATTCTCTTTTTTAAGTTATTTTTATAAAAAAAAACCCATTTTTTTCTATAAACAAGGGTGAAATTCATAATTAAATATTTACTGACATTTTATCACTGCTAACAAAACATACTCCCTCAGTCCTTTTATATTGGACGCGAGGGAGCCAATTACACAAACCAAGGAATTTTCTGGGCCCGTCAGTATTCATTGCCACGTGTCAGCCTCCCATTCGCTCCTCTTCCGTTTTTGTCCCTCTTCTTTCATTCTCTCTTTTTTCTTTCTTTCTCCATCTGTTCGGACAAATACGAGGCCTTATCGTTCTTTGTTTTTCTCACCTCCGGCACCAAAAGAAGCGGAACGAAAATGCGAGCATAACACAGGTGGTTTCGGCCGGATCGGACACTGGACGCGCCGCCAAAGACTGTCAGAGTTGCCGCAGCTCCGGCCACGAGCCACCACTCTCCGGCGCGTCCGGCCTCCGATCCGGCCGAAACCACTTGCGTTATGCTCGTCTCGTTATTTCCGGCACGAATCTATGGTCACCTTCGTGAGAATGTCGGCCAAACGTGTTTTATTGTCCGTTTAAAATCGGAGGAGGAAAGATAAATGGACCAACTTTTTCTGACACGTCTGCTGCCATGTCTGCTGCCAAATGTCAAAATTCATCCTTCAAGTTTTTCGTTTTCCGTTTTCGCCCTATATGACGCGTAGAAATCCATGAAAACGACGTGTCGTTTGAGGGCAGAAATGAAAGAATAATAACAAAGGGGACTGAAATGGCAAACGCGTCAGTTAAATAAGAACAATGAATTTTGGCTAAAACGTCCATTATATGCGGACGGAGGGAGTACCTAACTATTCTCAAATCTTAAATATAAAGCAAATGGAACACAAAGTTTATAATCACTAAACGGAAAGTAACTAAAGTTAAGTTTACTAATAACATATTTATTGAATAAAATAAGAATAGAATAAAATATCTCTCTTAAAATGACTACTACTAACAGTATATTAAATATTATCGTTTATGGTTAAATGGAAATAAATTTATTCACCTTTAATAAAAAAAATTGAGTTCGAATTTTAAGAATAGAGAAAAATTACATTGAAAGAGTTACTATTTTTTTTAAATTCGATAAAATTTAGCCGAAAATTTTCTTAATTAAGAAGACACGGAGGAATAAAAAATAGGTTATCTAAAAATACTATATTAAAATTGGCTTTAAGTTGCCGTACGATTAGTGTATAAGAAAGTCACATCTACTTTAAGAAACCTAAGTAGGGAGGCTGAAAAGCGCAAAGTATGGAAATGGAGGAGAAGAAAAGTGCTTTTTCTCCATTCTCTCTTTTTTGGAAAAAATGAGATTTTCAATTATACTGTAGTTGAAGTTTGGCAACCTAATATCCTACGAGAGATTAAAGCTTAGAAAAGCCATGAAAAAGCAGAAAAGATGGCTCTCCTTTCTGCCACGCCAGTTTCACAGCTTCCACTTAGTTTTTTCCTCTCTTTTTTAGGTCACACATTAGTCTAGTCAACGGTTAGTACAATAGTAAATGATTTATTCATTCTTTTACTCAGGTGTTACGTAGCGAAACAAACTGCATCTTGTAGAAGTTGATGTAATGGTGTTGTCTAGTCTCGTAAGAATGCAAATTACTTGACTTTTAGTGATAAGAAAAGACAAGAAATGAAAGCATAAAACGCTCCCAAGTCAAAAAGATTCCATCAAATTACATGGTTCATATAATTTGAAGAGACAAATAAAGTTATCATGATAATCATTGTATCATCAACTCATTGGATTTGGATCAACCAAATATCGCTCTAATGCTCAATCTTCAAGTTATCCCAATCAACTTACAAAGAATAGATAAATTTCATAATCCATAAACCATTATATATATAAATTACCTCTAAACTTACGTAAAATAGGTTAAATATTCCCCCCTCCCTTAATTAACAAAAACAACTACTCTCTCTTTTCTTTTTTTACTGTCGTTTTAGCTCAAAAAATTAGATTCTTATTTAATTGACGTCATTTGAAAAATCGTATAAAAAATTACTTTTTTTTGCTGCATTTGTCTGTTGCTCTTTATTGTTGGCCTACTGCTCGCCTGCCCAGCTGCAATTTTATTTAATTTTTTTAATAATCGTGATTCAAGCCCAAACGATAGTTAAAAAAGAATGAAGGGAGTATTATATAATGGAAAAAAAACTATCACTAATCGTGATTTAGTTATTTATCTTTAATTAATGTTTTAAATTTGAATATAAAAAATTAAAAAAAATATATATATATATATATATACTAAAAGAGTCACTTTTTAAACTTCAGTTCTCATCTACACTCGAATAAGATTTTTTTTTTCAAGAATGACAAAGAGGAAACTGAAGAGATTAAATAATTACCATCTTTGATACTTAAGGGCCAGGTGGGTTAATTAGTATTAATTACCTTAATTAACTTGGTGTATGATGGGCTTTGTATGGGCCTAGATAGGTCCTACAGGTCTGAAGACACCACTGGCCAATTTAAAAGCAGTTTCTCTGGTTGAGCACTTGTTTAGTCTGATTTCAAGGGCAGCAGCAGTGCATCGACACGTGGGGACGGATCCAAGCGTGCGAGAACGTGACAACTTATGGGCTTTGGGTCAAAAGAGTCGAGACTAAAAAAAGATGCAAGAGAAGTGAATGTGAGAGAGATATTTATTTGTTGGGCAGCTCAGCTGTCTTGTCTTTGAACTCATGAGGGACCTTCTTCGAATGTCTGCCTTCGATAACTCCGAATTTATTGGATTGAAATTGAAACCACTCTCCTGTGGTTATATGTCACCATTCATGATTTTTTTTACTATACCGATGATATAAAAAGGTTGGGTTTCAAGTTGGATTCTTCTAAATTCCCAAATCAATCACCCTACAACACTTCATGAAGTAACTAAGGAGATGCACTGTAAACTTATCTAAATTTGTTGAGAAATATGAATGAAACGTGACTTTTAAGAAGTTATATGTTTGAAAACAAACAAAAATGATTTCTGATTGCTAAATAGTATTGATGAGAAAGATAAACATCTATAATTAGGATCGAATCGGCTACATTTTTTTTACTCGATCCGAATTTAGAGTAATCGTTAATCAAATACTCCATATTAAACAATTACCCAGGGGATTGCCCCAACTCTCCGAATAAATGGTTCGTAATCTATCCTAAAAATCAAAATCCAAAGTGGACCCACTGCATATCATCCCTTTCGTGGGCCCCACCTCATTTTCCTATTGGATGAACTTTGACATTGGACCCCGCATCTTTTGACCACAAAATCCAATTGAGCTTCTTTCTCAAATTTAGGATCCTTAACGGTTCACACTCCACAGCCTATAATGAAAAAGAGAAGCCGGTATTGGAAATCTTATGAAAGAAAATAAACAGAGATTTCATTTCCATGGAAAATGAAAATGAAAGTGACCTCATATCCACCCATTAATGATGTATGAGCACTATACCGTATGGATTAATAAAAATGCTTGAAATATCGACATTTTTAATTATCATTCACAAATTATAACTTTAGAATGCACTTCTAAACTTCTATTATCTAGTATGATTGTGAGTACATTAATGTACCACAGTTAATTATGACTTTGTCTTACAAGTTACTGAACATGGTAACTTCTTATTTACTAAGAAAATGTTAGGAATTATTAAATAAATTAATGTGGTAGTGGAACTATATGACAAAGTAATTTAGAATACACATGTTAATTGTAGAGAATTAGAATAATGCTTAGCGTTAGCCAAACAAAACTTTAGCTTGGACTACTAGGTGTTAATTTGCTGGGGTTTTGTGTTCAAATTGATAGTGAAATTTGCTAAAATAATGATAGATTGAGGAATTGATATTTTTCATGTAATTAATTATGGTTAGATTGTTTAATTATCAAGAAAAATGGTACATGCAATTTGCTTTACCATAGAGATAATATTTGAGTTTGATCAATGATATACATGTGTTGAAAATTGAATTTGAAACTTGAGATTTCATTAATTTGTCGTTTGATTTTGGAATAAGGGTAAAAATTTGAGGAAGAATGATAATGCTATGAATTGGTGTTAATTTGGGGTGAAAAGATAAGTAATTTGGGCTATTTGATGAATAAATTGTTGCTCTGTTATTGTAATTTCGAGTGGAGAAAATAAAAAAAGAATTGGTAGTTTTTGCGTTGTTCGTGGTCATCTTTAATATGGCCAAGTTCATGCCCATTGAACGTTGTTTTTCCGTTGGTATTTGATCTGCAGTTTTTCATTATTAGTCCCATGGTTTATAGAAGTAACCCGTGGGGTCACCTGTGAGCCTTTCATTTTTAGCTATGTGAATTTTTGGTAGGTTTTCATGGTTTAGTTCATGGCTAACTAGGGTGGAACATAACACCACACATGCCACTTTTAATTTGACTATTTAGTAATGAAAAGTGATTGAATTTGTATTTGGTTAACATAATTAAATTTGTGAATGAATTATTGTTCGTATGACATGGTTTGTAGTTATATGTGATGTTGCTTTAATGCAATGGGTGTGATCCCTTACATATATAACGTGGTAATGCTTTTCGTGTATGTGAATTGATTAAGATCGCACGGTGGTCATCCAAGTCCTAAACACTATAGATCATTGATGTTACATATTATTAATTATACACCATTATCTGAATATTCTTTAAGGGTGTACAACAATATCATTTAATGGTTTGAAATAGAAAGCACAACAGTGCGGTAAATGTGATTATAATTTTTTTATTATGTATTATTTTATTACATTAGTAACTGTGGTTGTGAATGGATAAATAGATCTCATGTTGTGAATGTTATGTTTCGTGGTTGTAAATGTGTGCACGATTTTATTGAAAAAGACTAACAAGGTTTGATCATAACCGACAATGTAAAGGTCATATGCCAAATTAGTTTGAGGATACTCTTGCCTTCTAAAAAATGTATCATATTTTATGATCATTATCGATACATTTTTCGTCTCAAAAGAGTATCAGGTTTTATGCTTACCATCAATACATTTGTCGTCTCAAAGGGATTTTTGGGCATCCGGTAGTATAGGGGTCATGAGTTGTACTGGTCTGAAAGGTGAATGTTGATTTTCATTATAGGTTCCCTTCGGCAGTTTTATTTTTATGAATTGGTCTGTGTCAAATGGTGTGATGGGAATGTTGGATATGTATTATATTACCTTGAGAAATTCCTTCCTATTATATAATTTTGTGTATTTAAGTCGGTATAAATTTTTTATTCATTGATTTTCTCATAACAATTTTGTTGTTTTTTTTAGATAATTCGAGATAAGAGGTTGCAAAAGGTATCGCTTTTGAGTATGCGTCGTGTATAGTGTTTTGGGTCATGGATCTGCTTGTTATTACTTTAGTTGTGGGTAGTGTTAGGGTCACATCTCTTGTGCACCATTGTTTTGTTACCGTGAGTCTGACAGTAATGTCGTGATATACCTACGTACTATGATTGCGGTATTGTGTACTCGTATATATATGTACGTTGACCGGCTTGGTTTAAGCTGGAGCTCATAGTATGAGAGTAAAATTTGGGTAGATCATGATCTACCTACATTATGATGTAGGATGATGACACGTGTTCAAAAGTGTCAAAAATAATAGTATTTTAGCACTATTTGGGACATGTGTCATCATCTTAAATCATGATGTAGGTAGATCATGATCTACCTAAGTTTTTTCCCATAGTATGACGCGTGCGGGAGCTTATGGAGCTCGTGTATAGTCAGTCATATATGCATGATGTTTTATAGTGACGCGCTTCAGGTTGTTATGTGATGCAAATGAACTTCTAACTTCTAAGTTTATGACAATGAACTAATATTGAGGTTTACTAATAAAGTTATACAATAATATTAACTTCTGTTCTTTTTTAGTTTAGTTTCCTTGTATGTGACTTATATATAATCTTAGAATTTAAAATCGGCTTCAATCGTAAAGTAACGCAGCAGCTGATAGATATGGGCGTTACAAGTGGGGTTTCACATACCCGTTGCCTATGAGACATGAATATGGTGAGCTACAGATACATGTAGCATCATAAATTTGGGGGTCCGATTGTCAGTGAAGATCATATAACATATGGATAATACATGAACATAACATGCAGTCATAAAATGAAATCACTGAAAATTCAAAGCAAGCTTTTTAAAGAAAAAAACCACAATTGTCTCAATAGTTGCTAATTAAAAAAAAAACTTCAAAATCTTCCTAAAAAAAATGCAATTTTAAAAACTCGAACTTAAAACCACCGCTAAATTATCATTTACTAAACTTTTATTTATTTTAGTAATTAAAATCATTAATATAAATCCTCATCGGTATATCTATCAAACTATATCCAACTGGCAATTGTCAGGCAAATATGCCAGGAGATTTTCAAACACAACTCACATGGATATCAGGATATGTAAAGAGAAAGCCAGGCATCTGACATCACTGCCGAGTGTTAATCCCAACCCTCCAATCCATCCTCATATATTTTCTTCTTCTTTGTTCAACTGGATTTTAATACTAAAACACACTTCATTCCCCTGCTGACTTGCTGTTGCTTCTCAGCTTTAATTGCTTCTACTTCAGATTCTAATAAAGGTTATTTTAGATTCGGATACATTTATTAATAAAATGATTAGTTTAGAGCTACTAAAATTGTTTGTAACCTTCCTATCTCTTACTGGCTCTATTATTTACGACAATGACAATTGTACAATTGTGTAAAATTACAATAAAATGAAGGTAAAACGATAAAAAGTAAAGTGAACGTCATCTAATTTAACCCAAACTTTAGTTCCTTCCTAAAACGATTTGTTTATTAAAATACGGAGAGAGTACAAAACAACTATGTTATGACATACTCCCTCCATCCATTTATATTGAACGTCGAGCCGCCAATCCCAATTATTAAGGCAAGCCTGTGTGTGCTGCAACAAGGCCAACTTTCTGTCAAGCCTGTCGGTAGGTCACGCGTCGGCTGAAAATTCATTTTTCAAGAGTTTGGTTTTTCAAACCCAAACGCAAGCTCCTTCCTCAACTCTCTCTCTCTCTCTCTTCTTTGCTTCTCTTTTTCAAATCCAAAATATGGGGATATTCATATCATTTGAATCCTTCATTTCAGCATAACAATCCGACTGTGAATCTTCAAAATAAAACTCTCCATTTTTTGTTTGATCGAGCTTTGGTTTTGTTGTTAAGGAAAGAAAAAAAAAAGGTTATCAGAGACGTCTGGTTGTGTCTCCAACAAAAGTCAAATTCAAACTTCAGAAAAGGTACACTCACTTTTAATTTAACCATTTTGCCCCCGATTGACACGCAGTTTACTGGGTGAACAACGCGTCGTTTGAGAGTAATTTTGTCAAAAAAAAAAATACGGCACAAATGTTAAGGGCGTCAATTAAACGCGAATTTAATTTTTGGTCTAGAACGTCCAATATAAATGAACGAAAGAAGTAGTCAATTTTATATTTTGGACTACACAATCGATCGATTGAACAAATAAACGTTCAATCGATCGATTAAAGTTTGTGTAAGAAAATACAACAACTACTATTTTTCATGTCGGGCTAAATCTGTTTCTCACCAAGCAGGCAGGCATACTAAGTTAAGTGTTCCGATTGGAAAAGAGAACTCTGTTGGCAATAAAATATCACGTCTGCTAAGTCGCTAAAATGGGTCATGACTCATGGCTCATGTCCCTCGTGTCATCATTAGAAAAAAATGAAATGAAATTTATTTTTTAAAATTAATTTATATGGAGGGCAAAAAAAGACAAGTAGTAAAAAACGAAGTAAATAGACGGAGTGTTAAGATTGCAAACAAATTTAACATATTCTACTCGAAAGTAAATTCTAACCTAAAATAGAAATTAGCCTACGTCATTTAAAATCTGGACTTTGGAATCCGCAAACGTTCCATGGGTTTCCTCGAACATTGCTATAAATAAAACAATACACTAACTTAAGTTACTTCGAGTCTGAACTGGTTTGGTCGGTGTAATCTTAACATCGGGAATCTAATTCTGGTGACAAAATCGTAGCCGCCGCCGTTGTAGGTGGTTTCCAAACAAAGCAAGACACCGTGACTTCAAATTCTTCAAAAGATCAACTACGAAGTCCACAACCGCACCATTCAAGTACTAGTAGTTTTCAAAGAAATAATTAATTTTTCTTATGCTACATAAAATAAAATAGAAAAAGCTCGTTACAGTATAGACTCGTTCGACGTATATTTCAATAACCATTTTAAAGTGCGTCATACTTCTAATTTATATGTAAAATTTTATAATTATAAGATCATTTCAGTTCCGTCGCGCTGATGGTGTTTTACAATATACATTAACTTATAAATTTAATTAATTAAATATATTAAGGGAAGAAAACATAATCAATTACATGTATCCCTAGGATACTTCTTGCATGTAGTGATTAGAGTATCCGACATTTTTTAACAGTCACATTTGAGACGCTGCTTTGTAAGATTTTGTTTTTTTCTTTTTGTAAGAAAAGAAATTAATTAATAATTTAAAATGATGAATATAATGCTCCACGTTGCTATAATTTCTGGCGATCAGTATGCCTGTGCCTGTGCCTATGCCTATGCCCTGGCTTATCATTTTTTATCATTGCCAATTATCACTTCAATACTTCAAACGAATTATATGATATTAATTTAGCAATGCTTCTTTATAAGTCAGAGCCACAGGAATTATATACTTGTTTGATGGTATGCAACAATTTCTCCATACCCCTACCCTAGTACTTCATTATCATGTCATGTTTATCTATAAATTAAGATCGGCCAACTTTACCATCATTTTGCTCTCAATAATCTAAATTCTTCCTTTTCTTTTCCTCACGATTGCTTTGAAAATTTCTATGAAAAGCACGACCCACAAGCGTTAGAGATTGTTCTAATTTAATTAGAGAGTTTAATTTTGAGTTCTAAATATGTAACTATGAAAAGATTATAAAGGAGAATTTTACTATATTTCAGCTTTTATTTAACTCATATTCAGAATAGTCGGTAAACAAATCACACCCTTTATAAATGTAAAAAATCACTTAATATAAATATTATCTTATCTTCTTTCCCGTCCCCACCAATTAAAATTTATTCTAAAGACAGAAAATAAAAAGGGAATGGAATAAAATAGAAGGACCTAAGAATGTTCAAACTTTAATCTATTTTTTAACTCTCCTTTGCTTATCCAAGCTTTCGTATATGATGATTTGTTCTAATTTAAACCTATACCATAAAAAAAAAAAAAAAACTTTATGGGATTTGGAAGCCCACAAGTTTCACCTTTCCGTTCCACTCAGCCCATTTTACCTTTCTAATATCTTCTTTTCCTGTGCATTATTATTAATTAAATTAGCTAGCTAGTATGTTTACCTCTAGCTCGTAGGATGATCATGATGGTAAGGAGCTTCTACATAGTATATTTAGGTTTCTTTTTTAAGATCTCGAACCTTAATGCATCTCTTAGCAAGTCAGAATATTGGGTTCAGAGAAAGCCCATTAAGGATAAAATACTCACAGTAAATTATTAATTACTTTACACATAAAAAAATAAAAAACTAATTATGTATTCATCATATATTTAGCTTTTCTATCAATAAAAAAAAGTTGCACATACCTTGGACGATCGTCATGCTGATGGAGGAGGAAGAAGAATATAGAATTTCCTTGTAGGAAGGAGTGACGAGGTAGGTACCACTTTTTTTCTTCTTCTTTCAATTTTTATGCTCATGTTTGCTGCTGAGAATTTGGGACCCCCACCACCCATTCCATTAGATTGATAGCGTCACATGTACTACTGCAGTTGTGCGAACTGCCCAGCGAGTTTAAATTTGACGCCACCACCGAGCACACTGCACAAGCTTTTGCGATCTCCCTAATCGTCTCTTTATTCTCCTGACAAAAAACTAGTCTAATTTGAATATAGTTGACGCCTACGAAATATAATTCTTCAATATATATTTTTATCTATTCCCTTGATTTAAACCGGAGATATCAGACAAAGTTCAAAGTTTCGCATTCAAAACCTAAATACATATACCATATAAGTGGATCTATGCACTTAGAGATTAATTACTTGTTAGGAGACGAGAGGATTAGGCTGCGTTTCACTTTACAAATTGCAAAACAACAAAAAAAATTGTAAAATTTTCAATTTTATTTCACAGCTATAATACGTTTTCTGTTTTGCAAAATGTATTTTTCAGCCTTAGGAGAAAAAATAAAATTGGAAAACTTTTCTAAAGTTAGAATATTTTCCAAAATCTGTTTTACAACAACATTTTGCAAATGGAAAATTTTTAGCAAAATTTTCAGTTTTGCAATTGCAAAACGGTGTTTTAGAATTAACACTACAAGTTTTAAAAAAATTATCTAAAAATTCAGAAAAAAATTGTAAAAATTCCTAAAAAATGTAAAAACACTAAAAAAAAATTAATCTAAAAATCAGGAAAAAAATGAAAAAATCCAAATAATTAATAATTAATACAAAAATCCAAAAAAAATGAATTAATCTAAAAACCAAAATAATGTAAAAAATCCATAAAAAATAAAAAATTCGAAAAAATGTAAAAATAACCAAAAAAAGTTAATTAATCTAAAAATTCAGAAAAATTGTAGAAATCCAAAAGAAAATTAATTAATCAAAAAATTCCAAAAAAATTGTGAAATACAGAAATTGATCGAAAAATTCAGAAAAATATTAAAAATCCAAAAGAAAATTAATTAATCTAAAACTAAAAAATTAATTAATTATAGATTTTTACATTTTTCTAGATTTTTAGATTAATTAATATTTTTTTGGAATTTTACATTTTTTTTGTGAATTTTTACATTTTTTTGGATGTTTTACATTTTTTTTTTGGAATTTTTATATATTTTTTATTTTTAGATTAATTATTTTTTTTGTAAATTTTTACATCTTTTTGGAATTTTTAACATTTTTTTGGATTTTTAGATTAATTAAATATTTTTTTGAATTTTTTACATATTGTTTCTGAATTTTTAGGTTAATTAATTTTTTTTTGGTATTTTTTTTTTAATTTTTATATTTTTTCTAAAAATTTTAATTAAAGTCAACGGTTAACGGTGAACACTAACGGTCTGTTAGTTTGACTAAGAGAAATTACACTTTTGTCATTGACCCTTGGTACATGGGAGGTCGAATAGTGTTTTTAAAAGCCATGAGAGGTTTCTGTTTTTCGCGTTAGTACAGGGGGCCTTTTTACTGCATGATATATCAAATTATCGACCGAACTAATGTTAATGTTTGTAATTCCAATGTTCCAAGCTTATATTTTTACTTATTTAGTATTTATTAAACTAATGTTTGTATGTAATTCGATATTACCATAATACCGTACCGAAATTATTGAAAGTATTGGTTAATTAATTTTCTAGTAAATATTGATCTAATTTTATTCGTATGAATTTAATTAGGAGTATTGATTAATTAAAACAATTGGAACATTGGAATTAATTTACCAGGATTAATTTTAGATAAATGTCAAAAAAGGTGTATCTTTAGCCACATTTATTCTTATTTGTTTAGGAAGTATGAAGTTATTTGTTTTAAATCGAGTTTGTATTTATTTCATAATGTAACTTTCAATAATAACATGATAAAAAATGTTATTTATTACAATGTTAAACATTGAATTTTACTCGTATGATTTTAATTAGGAATATTAGTTAGTTAAATATCAATTATGAAGTATTTTTAGCACAATTTGTATCAATTTACATAAATTATAAGAGTAGATATGTCTAAAATAATATTATTTTTTTTTAGATTAACAATATGGATTTATTGAACTAGAGTAAAAAAAAAATTGAAAAATATTTGCAAAACAGAATATTTTACTTGGTTGTGAAACAACTTTTGTAAAATTTTTAGAAAATTTTGCGTCCCTTACTATTTGTTGGACTAGTCCAGAATAAATAATTAAGATCATTTACAACTAAGTAGGTTTAAAATTAAGTTAATTATTTTGTACATAAATATCAAATAAATAATTAAAAATGAGAGTATCGAATACTAACGTTAAATATTAAGTTATTAATGTATTAAAAACAAGATATGGATTTTGGGAGGTGGACTTTTATAATTGAATTTGAAACAAACATCCTCCGTAGGTTTTGTGTTGGATGGAGGTAGAGATCTCCGTAGGAATTGTGATCGGACATGACAACCTATAAGCTATAGTATAGACCCTACAATATTACTACTACTACTTACTAATATTAATACAAAAAACTATAGGTTAGGCAAAGGCTACACCTACACCAACAGGCCAACAGGCTAGTCGTAAAATTACGGACGACGGGTTTAATTTCTCTGCATGGTTGAATTTTTTGTTGAATTTTCATCTGGATTTTAAAAAGTATTTTAAATTATTATTGGACAAATACTCAAACTCTTGAATGAATAGTTTATGGGTTCTACTAGAATTGAACAATGATTCTATAAAATATAGAAATGTAACTTGAAAAAATATAAATATTTTGAATTAAACCTGTTCAACAATTCGATCTAATTAGACTGCTTCTAATTCGATTCGATTTGATTTTGATAACTATGAATTAATTAAACTAATTGAAAAAGGATTTTTTATTCAAAACAAAATAAAAACAAGACCAAACGGCCCAAGCGAAATGTGGAAGCACACAATAATAATAATATGGGGTAATAGTATTTTACACCCTTGTACTATCGCCGAAAAACAGATACCTCCCCTGTACTTTAAAACGTCCATAACACCCCCCGGACTATTGTTTTTGGACAAAAAGGTCCTTCTGTCCATAATTAATTACATTTTTTTGTGAATTTTTGAAATTTTTTACAATGTTTCTTATACATTAGGTTAATTATATTTTTTTTAGAATTTTTACATTTTTTTAAGAATTTTTAGAATTTTTTTAGAATTGTAAAAATGTGCATTAAAAACCTTTTTGCACGGAAACATTAGTTCAGGGGGGTGTCATGGACGTTTTAAAGTACATGGGAGGTATCTGTTTTTCGGCGATAGTATAAGGGTGTAAAATACTATTACCCCTAATAATATTCCAAACGAGAAGGAACGAAAGGTTAGATATGGTATTAAGAGAAATGGTGATGCATATCTTATCTTGGTACGTGACCATTTAAGGCATTGATGTACAAGAATCTTTGGAATTCGACCCATTTTATAGATGGGACCGACTTGACAGTGGTGGTACAAAATAATATTATGCAGGCCTCAAAAGATATCATTTCTTTTTTAAGTTGGGTCCAGACCCTCTTCTCTTATCTCAATTCCTTTACTATCCGACTTGTCATTCATCATCAATTGTTAAAGCCTATTATATTCTTCCATATTGATTCTTGATGTGCAAATTAAGCTTTGGATCCTTAACTCCCGCATTTATTAAATCTAATAATCCTACATTGTTACGAATAAGAATAAGATGACTGGCTAGCATTTCTTAGATTCATGCCGAGCATAACCCTACGTGAATAACCCACATGTGGTGCGATTTAAATTTACTCGAGTTCAGAGTCTAACGTTGACCTGTTTTAATAATTTAGCAATTTTAGTATCTCTGTATTACCCATAGACACAGGTCCATTGTCAAATTACATAAATCATGGAATATTTGTTCATGAACATCAACATTAAATAGTACTCAGCTTTTATATTACATATGCATGGATTGCATTTCCAAAGACAAGGAAGGAGTTATGGAAATTACTGAAGGTATTGAAAGGGATTGGCAAATTGTGCAATGTGCATTGCCCAAATGTTGACTGATCATGTCCCATCACATTATTCCCGGCCGATGTATACACACATATTTGCAATAAATACAATATTCTTATCAAATCATAATTATTCTTCTATGTTGAATTTTCCAATTTCTGAATCTGAAATTTGAATGAATGGAAGATGATATGATATGTTCAATGTTCTCCAAATCCGAGCGATCAAGAATCATATGCATTACCATTGATCGCAAACTCACAATGATCAAACAAACGACCTTTTGCTGATTTGCTTTGAGAAAACAATGCTTGTTTTCTAATTTGGGCAAGATTTAAGATGTCCATGTAACATATTCAAAATGTGACTTGATCATTGGGTGAGTTAGATCGGGTTGTAACTAGTCGCAAATTATTGGCTAGTTGTTTAGTTGTTTTTGCTAGTGTAAATACTTATTTTCATGATCAATTGAACACCCATTGGAGCTGGACCACAATCAGCTAGCTGGCTGGGGTTGCTAGCCAATGAGTCAAGTAATTAAGGTCATGTGGACCAACAATGGTGTCCTTCTAAGTGCACCACGAGATATTAACCAGTGCTCATCTTCTTTGATGATATGGAGGCAACTTGTTCAGCCCAGACTCATATCTTAAAAACTTAATCGCTTCGGTCTACAAATTTCAACCTCCCTCTTTATGGTCGAAACAATATTGTTGTTTGGAATGTAGGAGAGGGATGAAAAGCATAAACTTTGGGATCCTAATCTTGATATGTTCATTGCCTTAACTATATAAAACTCTAATTCAATTATTAATGACAAAAAGCAGAGTTAATTAAGTGTTAAACCTTACGTTCCTATATAAAGAGAGTGGCGTGATAGTGAGACCTACTTGGCTAATCAATCTAAAAAGTGGAATTAATTGGGTAAGTGGGTGGAGGGAGGCATCGAGTACCTCCTCCCCCAAGTGCACCCAACCCTAAAACTTACAAAAGGCATTTTCCGTCTTTGAGTTCATGTCCTGGCCTGCTCTAGCCCGGCCCCATGCACCAAAACTCCGTGCCCTATCACAAAAACCAGAAAACTAAAAGTATCTTGCACTAACCATTTCACTATTAGATTACTAATTAATAACATTTAACTTTATATCTCGAGTTTAAAAATTGTTAGTGTAAAAAGTTAACCAAGTCGATCATTAGAGAGGATTAGATTTTTATGAACTGTAATTTGCTACTAAGCATCTTTGGGTTTCACCGACAAAAGAAAAGACTCTTCTTTAGTAGGAAAATAGAAATGAATTCTGGTTCTTTCATTTCTCAAGTGAGGCCTTCTTATATAATCCCTCTTAATTTTATTAACCGTCGTTTTGATTTTGAGCACGCATATTAAAAAGATCGGATGACTCACTGTTTGAGACAATTTTACCCCTTACTTTTTCTCGAACGTACGAGCATTTTTAACGTATGTTAGAGAAAAAGTAAAGGACAAAATTGTCTCAAACAGTGAGTCATCCGACTTCTTTAATAAGTGTGCCCAAAGTCAAAGCGACGTTTAATTAAACTGAGATGGAGTATATTTTTAGCTTATTGAAAAAAGAACTGGATATGAGAATTACATAAAATAATTTTAAAACCTCTCTTTTATCTCCAATTTAAAAAATTTAGTTTTAAATTACTAGTAGCTCAGAGTTTATTGGGGTAAAATTAATTTTATTCACACTATATTGACTCATTTAATAGTAAAATATTTTTAGTGGATAATTTTTGTATATATAAAGATCGAACTTATAATTTTACTAAAAAAAAAATAAGAGTATTAAACTACTTAAATTAATGATATGTTGGTTCCAACTTGTGAATATAGTTTTGCTCATAAATCAATGTGGGTTCGGCATATACTTAGATCTACTCGTCTTTTCATGCCTTTTACTTGTTTAACTATATATAGCATGAATTATCTATAATAATGGGGGTGTGATTTTTTCGGTCGCTTTACCAAATGACCAAGATCATTTCGTTGTGATTTCACTTGTCGGATTAAAAATGAAAACTATTGCATTACTCTCACCGATCTTTTATAATTATTAATTTAATCAAAGTTTTAGATATTAAAATAATGATTATTTTAAATTAAAAGTGGTAAGAAATATAGACAGAGTTATTACAATTATTAAAAATGTAAACAATATATAATTTATTGGGTAATATTTATTAAAAAATATAAAATGAATAAAAAGAAATTAACTAATTCAACGAAACTTTAAAGTGAACATTTAAAAAGTAAAAAAAAAACAGTCCAAATTAAACCTAAAAAAATCCGGAAGGAGTATAATTTAGTATGGTAAGCACAATATCACACAATTACCAATTCATAAACAATTTAATTTATATAATTATGTTATTAATTGTTGGGTACTAAATTTAAAAATAAAAATAAAAAATTAGATAAGAAAGGGATGGACCCAATTGCAAATTAAGCAAAATAATGGGGGTCCCTTATGAGAGGCAAGGATGGAACATATTCCGAAATTTGATCCTCGTGGAAATTAAAGACCGAAGGCCGGGCGTCAAAATCCATTCACCAATCATTACTTCTTCCACTAATCCACCATTTTTTTTACAAAATTAAATTAAAAATCAGTACTACTATGGTTTGACTAAATAATTAAATATATGCGGCTTGTTTGTCCCCATTGGTTGATTCCACCTCAGCTTGTGCCCTTTTATTAGTCAAAAGAAAAAGAATAAGGAAGAAATGTTTCAAGTCACTTAATTTAATTGGCCTATCTAACCAAGAATTAGTGGGGAGATTTAATTAAGGGAAAGTGTCTAAGTACTCTCACGGTGTGTAAAACGATTACAACATTTTATAAGACAAAGATAGACTAGTACTTTGCATGAGTCTATGGCATGAGACCCATTTCTACTCTATTGAGTCCTGTTTTATTTTTTAAAAAATTATTGAGGGATAGTATGGGTAAAATATCAGAATTTTACCCTCTAGAAACGACTATAGTACATATCACATAAGTATTGTAGTAAAAAATATTCATTTTGACATAAGGTAATGACAATTACCACCAGTGTGAGTTTATGATCCGCCGAATGAGTTTACATTATGTGGATTGATATACGCAGAAAAATGCACATTCATTTGGTGACTCCCAAATGGCCATACATGTCCACCTTATGTCAAAAAATGACGACCCTCACTTAATTATAATGAGGTTTGTAGTGAGAGAATTTAAAAGAATGATTATAAGAGAATGGTGGAGGGATTTGCTTTGGGTTTTGGCTTTAATTTGGGGGGAAGAGGGGCTAAGATTGCAACCCTCCCTCACCAAGCCGACAAATCCCCGATTAGATGGTGGAAGGGGGCAATGTAAAGGTTTTGTAAGGAATATGTGCAACACATGACATATTGTTTTTGGTTTGCTGCGTCGTGCACTCTCTTCTGTTCGTGGCTCCAGCACCACCACCGCGACCACCATTCTTGGTTTCCGTTGCCACTATATATCCCACTTGTAATATTAGTCAATTTGTATACCCATTTTTTTCATAATAATAATAATAATTCTTTTTTTTCCTTTTTTGGTCGGTGGTAGAAAGTAGAAAGTATTGTTGCGTAGTTTATTTGTATAAGTAACTAAAAAATGAAAATCATTGTACATTGACAATTAATAGCAATAACATTTGTGAGTTACGCTTATGGTTAGTGTTTGATTGAATCTGAGTCAATACAATTGAGATGTTACTGTCTAACTAATTGTAGTTGAGTAATCTTTAAATTCACTTGTAATTAATTAGAGTCAAACTTAATTATTGTTTATAAAGCTAATTTGTGCAAGAAGGTTATTGGAGGATTTCGTTGAAGAAAATCAAACACCGATACTATACGCTCATTTATTAGTATATATTACAGGCTTCATCTGAAAAACCGACATTGACAGATCATTAATACTTTTAACCTTTTTAGATATTAATGTGTGCTTAATAATAGTTCATCTATCCTAAACTTAGATAAGCAGTTTGAAAATGAAATAGTATTAAACAAACCGGGAGAAATGTTTTTATTTTTTAGTGGACAATTATGAAACATAATTAATCTACGGATAGATTTCACCTAAGCCCAAACCCAGGGAAAAGGCACCACGAGGTACCCCTCTTATTATTTTCATTTTTGTCAGTCCTTAGGTTATAAATTTGTTCAATTAGCTCCCTTCTGTTATAGACGTTAGCACTACCTAGTCTCTGCCGTTAAAAAATGGACGGATTGCGACTAACGGACGTTAGTTGTGATTATTTAAATATTTTTTAAAAAAATTCACAAAAAATTATAAAAAAATGTAAAAATTCACAAAAAAATGAGATAAATTTTAAAAAATTGCTAAACCTAAAAATCCAGAATTTTTTTTAAAAATTCATAAAAAATGTAAAAATTCAAAACAAATGTAAAAATACCAAAAAAATCTTAAACTTTCAAAAAAATTCTATAAAATCCAAAAAAATCAATTAACCTAAAAATCCAAAAATAATTGAAAAAAATCTAAAGAAATTTAAAAAATAAAAAAATCATAAAAAATCCAAAAAAATGTAAACATTCCCAAGAAAAATGGAATTTTTTGATTTTTTTTAATTTTTACATTATTTCTTGAAATTTTTACATTTTATCGGAATTTTTACATTTTTTTACTTTTTTTTAGTTTTGACATTTGTTCTGGATTTTTACATGTTTTTATGAATTTTTACATTTTTAAAATTTTTTAACTTTTTATAGATTTTTTATGGATTTTAACATTTATTTGGGAATTTTTACATTTTTTTCCTGGATTTTTAGGTTTTTAAATTTTTTACATATTTTTGTGAATTTTTACATTTTTCTTGGGAATGTTTACACTTTTTTGGATTTTTAAAATTTTTTATGATTTTTTTCATTTTTTAAATTTCTTTAGATTTTTTTCATTTTTTTCAATTATTTTTGGATTTTTAGGTTAATTGATTTTTTTGGATTTTATAGATTTTTTTTTGAAAGTTTAAGATTTTTTTAGTATTTCTACATTTGTTTTGAATTTTTGCATTTTTTTGGGATTTTTTACATTTTTTTCAAATTTTTAAAAAAAATTCTGGATTTTTAGGTTTAGCAATTTTTTTCTTTTTTTGTGAATTTTTACATTTTTTAATAATTTTTTGTGAATTTTTAAAAAAAAATTATTAAAAATTATTAAAATAATCACAACTAACGTCTGTTAGTTGCAATCCGTCCATTTTTTAACGGCAGGGACTTGGTAGTGCTAACGTCTATAACGGAGGGGAGCTAATTGAACAAATTGATAACCTAAGGACTGACAAAAATGAAAATAATAACAGGGGGACCTCGTGGTGCCTTTTCCTCCCAACCCATTAATTTCAAATTGATTGCCTCCAAAATTACAACGGTAAAATGGCTAGGAAAAAAATATTTTTTTACTAGTAGTTTTTTTTAATGTTCTTGGCAAAGTTTTAAAAGTCATAATATGATTTAAGAAGAAAAAAAAGTGTGATAAAAGAATGGAGTGTGCTCCGGCAATGGGCCACAGCGAGCCGTCTGATGAAAAAGAGCACGTCCATATGATGAGCCGGCGGTGAGTGGGGTTTAACTTAAGAGGCTTCATTGCGCGCATGTTTTCTCTTTTAAAGCGTGCGGCGCGTGACCAGTTCCTTTCATCATGGCTCGGCTTGAGCTAAATTACTCAAGTCAAAACGACAAGTGTTTTTGGCATTAACCATAATTAAAAAAGTTACTAACAAAAACAAAATAACGTCCATTTTCCCCTAAAAAAATCTTTTTTCTACAGAAACGTTTTTTACAGCTTAAAAACGGTTTAAGAATAGACTAGTTCGTAACGGTTCGTTACGTTTTTTAATTACTAGTCTTATTTTCTCTTTCTGCACAAATTAATTACTTATTGGAGATACTTTGCTTTATTAATAAACCAATTCAGTCCGAATCGTGCTAAAATAATATGTTTTCAACTCTCAATTATTTGATCGGTACTTTAATAAAAATTGAGAGTTAAAATATAAAATTCGGAAATTCAGAACAGTTAAGATTTTTTTATGTTATTTTATTTTCTTGGAATAATGAGAAGCCAATAAAATCATGGGCCGGGCCTGGGCTTGTTAATTTTTTTTGTTGGGTTGGGCGGCCAAGGATGGAAAAAGTAAAAACAACCAATGGTGGAGGCATCGTCTAACTTTAGAAGCCTTAGTCACCCGATCAACTACAAAATTAGTCTTTTAGTAACCCTCTGTATCGATTTTGTCATTCTTCTAACTTGATTAATTAGAGATTTTATGTGCAAAAAAATCGACCGACTCTTCTCACATTATTGGCAAGTATATTCGAAGTCTTTGATTAGGTAAGTAAGTCAGATGGGAAATTGACATATTAAACCAAAACTGTAGTAAAAATAGTAATGGTGAAATTAGATTTTAACATTGTAGATTGTAAATGGAAGGTTGGTGGCTATAAACAGCAAATGTCCATGGTTAGGTTCAAGAGCTTATCGATCAAAAGATGGTCCCTGTCCATAGATCTTTTTTATAAATTCCTTCAAACTAAACCGAAACTCAAAATAAATAAATAAAGAATCGAATCAGAAGGGGGAATACAGGTTTTGGGTTTCGTCTTTCTCAACCCACACTTTAAATAGAGTGAGAACAGTGAGGGTTTTTTCAACCCGACCCACACAATACATTTAAATTTAAATATAAAAAAAAAGACCAATCAAGAAAAAGGAAAAAGAAAAAAGGAAAATCAAGAGAGTGATGGGAGTAGTATAAATAATTGGTTTTGTTTTTAAGTATAATATAGGAGTGAAAAGGGTCGTCTACTATTTTTCTCTGGTTCTGTTCTTGAGTTGGGTCTCTGTTTCTGCTCCTGTGCAGCAAAACGCGCTGATTTATTTTTCTTTTTTCCATTTCCCTGCTTTTGAGGTGCCGCCGCCGTCTTTCGTGTTCGGCCACTGCCTTTTGTCTGATCAGATTGGTGGCGCATTAAAGTGAGCTTTTACTAAACAGATCCTTCGCTTGATCTTTTCATTTAAGACACCCATCTTTTTTTCTTTCCACCATTTCTCTGCCAATTCTTTGAATGGTATTGAGGAAGTAGCCTTAAAGACTCTACCTTTCATTACTCTGTTTTCCATTTCTGATAACAGAAGGAAAGTAGTACTTACTAGAAGGCATAAAAGTGATAAATTCAAGTCAAGAAAAGAGACAGGTTCTTGAGATTTAGTCATTTTGGTTATAAAACAGAGGATCCGTGATTGTTTTCCTTCAATTCTTCATTTTTCCCCAACTGAAAGAGACATTCCAGAACAAGGTTAGATAAAAAACAGAGCGGGGCATGTAATACTCTGTTTCTTTCTTCTTTTTTGCTTTCAACTCGGTACAATTGTTTTCTTACCTTTTTTTTTCTCTTATGGGTTTGGATCTGGATAGAAAAAGGAAAAGAAAGATGTGGTTTTTGATTTTATAGCATAATTTGTCTCATTTACTGTCTTTTTTATATGCTTCAGATCCACTAGAGTTTAGACAACAATGTTGCCACAGAAACAAGCAGAGGAAGCAATAGTCTCCACTTTCAACGAAACAGAGCATGGTGATGTCAAAGAAGAAGGAAACGAAGAGGACAACTCCATGTTCAATGTCAAGAGCTTCCTCTGGCATGGTGGCTCTGCCTGGGATGCCTGGTTCAGCTGCTCTTCTAATCAAGTACTTAAAACCTATCAAAGATTGAAACTTTAAACCTATTTCTCGATCATTTCTTGAAAGGAAAATGACCCAATCTTTGGATTTTCTTGATTTCAGGTAGCACAAGTGTTATTGACACTGCCTTACTCATTCTCTCAACTGGGGATGCTGTCTGGTATTTTGTTCCAAGTTTTCTATGGACTCATGGGAAGCTGGACAGCTTACCTCATCAGTGTACTCTATGTTGAATACAGAAGCAGAAAAGAGAAAGAGAACGTCAGCTTCAAGAACCATGTCATTCAGGTAATTTTGTTCAAATTCTTCAATTTTACAGCAGAAAAAAACAAACAAAACCCATCTTTTTTATTAAAAAAAATCCTAATCCTATGTTTTTTTTTTCTTTCATCAATTTAAAAAAATGAATTGGAATAGTGGTTTGAAGTGCTTGATGGGTTGCTGGGTCCATACTGGAAAGCTGCGGGTCTTGCCTTCAACTGTACTTTCCTGCTCTTTGGATCCGTCATTCAGCTCATTGCCTGTGCAAGGTAAGAATCAAAAATCATAAACTTGCAAATTTCTGATTACTTTTTGGTTGATTGATCTGTTTCTTGTTCTTTTTTCTATGGACAGTAACATATACTACATAAATGACCATATGGACAAGAGGACTTGGACATATATTTTTGGAGCTTGCTGTGCAACTACTGTCTTCATCCCTTCTTTCCACAACTACCGTATTTGGTCTTTTCTTGGTCTTGGCATGACCACTTACACTGCTTGGTATATGACCATAGCCGCCATTATTCATGGCCAGGTAACGCAAATTTTGCCAGATTTTTTTTCAGGAAAAAACAAGAAAGATTGAATCTTAATGAATTCTTGATTTTGCAGGCTGAAGGAGTGGTACACACTGGTCCAAAGAAGCTAGTGTTATACTTCACTGGTGCTACAAATATTCTTTACACATTTGGTGGACATGCTGTTACTGTGTAAGCTTTTATTTGTGTGGATTTTTAACTTTTTGTTAGTAATAATTAACTATTATTGTTTGTTTAACTTCTTCTTCTTCCTTTTATCTTCTTTCAATTGTTTCTACTCGGCTTCTGTTTGCAGCTTTTGCCGGTGAACTTGAGACCCACAGACAAAACCATAGAAATTATTATTATTATTCTGTTCCCCTTTAACACATCTCTAGGCCAAATTTGCACAGTCAAAAATAAAACCGGTCTTATCCTATCTTGGTTTTTTCATTCTTGAATTATTTGGATTTGTTTTAGACTTTTTACATATATTTAGGGTGCCACTGTTTAATTTTTGGGTCATATTTGTCCTTATCTGTGGCTTAATTGCCAATCATCCACTAAAGAAGTGATGATTGATTACCTAACCACTCTCATCTCTGCTTGAACTTAGAAGAATCCAATGGCTTCAAGCCAAATCAAAATTCAAACCAAGTCCACGTATTTGAATATTGATGGAAACCCATCTTTTTAGAAAAATCATTGCAAACAGTATTAGATAAAAGTAACAATTGGATGAGATAGTTGATATATGATGCGGTTAGCTCTTAGTTCGAGCCTCTCATTTGCATTTGGTTTATGGTAAATTAGTAAATGTGAAAAGTTTGGAATGATATCTTGATTTCTTTTTCTGTTAATTGATGACTAATTATTACTAACATTTTTTATAGGGAAATCATGCATGCTATGTGGAAGCCACAAAAATTCAAGTACATATACTTGCTAGCTACACTCTATGTTTTCACCCTAACAATTCCGTCAGCTTCCGCCGTTTACTGGGCATTTGGTGATCAGCTTCTCACCCATTCTAATGCCTTCTCCCTCATGCCTAAAAACGGCTGGCGTGATGCTGCCGTTATCTTAATGCTCATCCACCAGGTCCATTTCTTACTTAGGTCGAATGCGTTTTTACTATCAGGCCACATGAAGATGTTCATTTGACTTTTGAGGTTGGGTTTTTCTTTTCTTGCAGTTTATTACATTTGGGTTTGCTTGTACACCACTGTACTTTGTTTGGGAGAAAGTAATAGGGATGCATGATACGAGGAGCATGTGTTTAAGGGCGCTAGCAAGATTACCCGTTGTTGTACCAATTTGGTTTTTGGCTATTATCTTCCCATTTTTTGGACCCATCAACTCTGCCGTTGGTGCGCTTTTGGTCAGCTTCACCGTTTACATAATCCCTTCTTTAGCCCATATGCTCACCTATCGAAAAGCCTCTGCTCGACAGGTAAAAATACCAAATGTTTCTCGTAAATAAAACATGCATTCATTAGCTGCGTTGCATTTTGGTGTTTTTTGCCCTTTCTGCTTTAGGTTTTCTTTAAACCTTTTCTTTGCATTTTTCTTACAATCTTTTGGCGGTGGTGGGGTTTAGAAGGAAAAAAAGAGAGCAAAGGGTGGGATTATCCTGAATTGGGAGGGGTATTTTGGTCATGAAAAGAGTTGAGTGGACACTCCGCGTTTGATGGGGATTCCCACACTAAACAGTGGCAGTGTTGTCCGCAAATGAGTGGAGAGAGAGAGAGTGAGAAATAAGGGCAGCCAGCAAGTGTACAATGGAGCATTTAAGGCTTGGATTTGGAAATATTACGAGAAGAATTGAGTGATAGTTGGATGGTCCTTTTCATCTGGTTATATACTACAGTTGGATTATTGTACAATCGACTTCAAGTATGAGCTGGCCTGACCTGACGGACTGACTCACTCCTCCTTCATCCTTCTAATTTAGTTCACCACAATCACTCACTATCACACTCTAATTCCTTACTTTCCAACTATAATTGACCTCGATTTGTAACTATTAGTCTTATTCGAAACCTCATTTTAGTCTTACCTCAAACAGAAAAAAACATAATCGAACTCCATTCCTAAACCATAAACCATTACTATTGGTCTGGTTCGCACATGGTCGGTTCAGTTTAGTGTCTTGCTTAAGGAAGAAAAGTTATAATTGAAGTCAATGCATGAGTCATAAGTCGTTACTACTAATCTCATTTGCATTTGATGGGCTCTGTTTAGTGACTACTAATCATATTTGCAGTTAATCGGCTAATCTTTTGTGACTACTAATCATTTTTGCACTTGTTCGGCTTTGTTTAGTGACTACTGCTGGAGCTTAATTGGGTTTTTTGTTTTGTTGGTTGATTGATCAGAATGCGGCAGAGAAGCCTCCAGCATTTTTACCAAGCTGGACTGCAATGTATGTGATAAATACATTTGTGGTGATATGGGTTTTGGTGGTTGGGTTTGGATTTGGTGGGTGGGCTAGTATGACCAATTTTGTCAGGCAAGTTGACACATTTGGGCTTTTCGCCAAGTGCTATCAATGCCACCCACCAGCACCGGCAGGAGGAGGAGCCGCGGCGGCACCACCTCTGCCACATCACCACTGATCTCCTCTGGTGTGACTTCAAATCAGTCAAAAACCAATCAATCAGAAAGATCCTAGCTTTCTCCTCTTCTCTTCTCTTCTCTCCATATTTTGTGTATCATACAAGGAGAGGTGGCAAACATCTCCCCTACATGTGATGTGTGCTGGATTTTGTTTTCTTTTGCTCTTTTTATTTTCTTTATTTTTTTTACCCTAAATTAGTTGATATAAGAAATAGTGTGTTAAATTATGATGATTCCTTTGCTATCAAAGCATAGGTTAATTAATTAAATCTGATATATATATATAATGTTTTTAGTTTCCATCCTTTCCATCGCACCCCTTTCTATTTATTTATATTTTTGGATTTGATAGTATACTTTTTTTTAGTCAATAAATATATAGGACCGTCTTTCGATTGTAAAATATCAGTTGCGTTTCGAATTTGTTTTTTATAATTGTTTTTGTTGCTTCATTAGTTATTATGACTGCTTACTTTGTGTATGCCATTATTACTAGCATGTTTCCAAAGTACATACGGATTTTAAAGAAAAGAACTGTAAAAAGGAGGGTATGGGTCTATATCTATTATTTTCTTTTTATTTAATGGAACATGGGTTGGTCTTAATAAAGGCTAATCTGGAAAATGATCTTAATTGGCCCTTTTGACCATAGATTCTATTTAGAGTGGGCCGTGGGTCCATCCATATTCACATGGGTTGCACGTTCCTCATCTGCTTGTCACGTGCCACCCTTTACTCCCCAATATTCCCCCCCTTAAATTCTCATGTGCATGCATGAACCTCCCTATTATTTAGCTCCATTTGATTTGCTTTCCTTCTTTTGTTAGTAACTTATAAGGTTTCCTCTCTCTAACACTCTACTAAACTCATTCTCACTAGGAGCTTGAAATGCGATTTCAATTTCGAGAGAGCGAAGTGAATTATATAGAAAGAGCTGTAATGTAGTCAAGTCGTAATCAATTTTTGATTAAGAATTTAATCTTAGATGTAAGTTATGAGCATTCAACTTCTTCGTAACCGAATTCAGTATAATCAAATTAATCATGATCTGCTCTAGAACGTACTGATGGAACTGTATGATTCATATATTGAGAAAATATTTAATTTTAATTTATTTAGAGTAATGCTAGGTAGCACATTCAATCAGCACACCAGGGCAATCAATGACATTTTTGTAATTTTCGATTGACGTGGCACAATCATGATTAGCATGGTGTGCTGTTTGAGTGTGCTACCTAGCATTACTCTTTATTTTATGGTTATATGCATCCGTTATCAGTGAAAGACTACAGTTGAAAGTATTCACGTACAAGAAGATTATAATTATTTTTGGTTTATAATAATAAACAAGATCTATGTTTGATTAGCCACAAAATTCGACCTATAATTCTGATTTAATTTTTCTTAGGTGTATTATTTAATATTTAATATTTAATTTAAGTTTGGGCTTTGCACATGGACCATATGCTAAGGTGTCGTTTTGCTGTTTCTTTAAGTTTATAAACGGAAAAGTGTATTAATGTCTTCTTTGACAGTGCTTACTGACTAATGAAACCAAAGCTCAATAATTAAATTTTTATTAATTATATTATTTACGTATAATTAGCAAAAAAGTTAGAAACAGGCATGATTATTTGATTTGGTTACCTTCATTTTAGAAATTAAAAAAGAGAGTCAAATTTAGGTCACAGCTGTTACCTGGTCATCGGGTTTTGGTAAGTTAAGGATCGACCTAAATGTCACGGTTTTGTTGGTGCCATTGACGTTTTGCTCCTTTGATATCACACAAAAATATCAATTCGACAAGTAAAAAATTAATCTTATTTATACCGTATTAGATTGTCAATAACTTTTCGAGAAGTAATTGTTTTGTTATACAAGAATCGAATAAAAAATTTGTTGTTTAAATTGCACAGCTGAAAATTAATGTTGTTCGTACTAGTCAGAACGTAATTACTTTATACGTAACAATCGAACCAAACCATCGTTCTATTATTTAAACAATGACAAGTAAGAGTTTCATGATAAGGGAATGAAAATGACAGGTTTGGTTTGGTGATTCCTGAATTTGAACCACAATTGAAAGCAAAATAAAAAATATGCGCAAATTAATTAATTCATTCCACGACTGACACTAGACAGTATATATAAAGGTTAGCAAGATCCCATTCAAATTATTGTTTTCAACTATTTATTTATTCTTCCTCACACCTCTTTCCCATCTCTTATTGCAAGAATATCATAACTCTATTTGATTCCATGTATTTGTTTTCTTATCAATCTCTCTTGTTGGTGGTAATAGGTATTAACAGTAAAGACTCGCTCGTGTCTGTCCAAATAGAGTTTGGAATTTGAGTTTTATGAACGAAACCGTAGTTGAACCAATGTATCTTTCCATGAGAAGGGTAGCTTCTCATAATAAAATATTGTTGCTTAGATTCTTACAGTTACCGTTGCTTGCATCTGATCAGCTTTCCATGTTCATGATGATTTTAATTCGGATCATCTTTCGAAGAAACTGTAACTTACTCTTAAATATAAGCATCCAGCCAAGTATAGAATATAATAATATTTATATTATCATATGTGAAAATGAGACGAAAATATAGGGACTATACTGACTGATTTTATTTTTTTAAGATTAAGATGCAAATGCATGTGGAAATAAGCATCTTAGAAGCAACCAAAGAGTTTGACATTTAAATAGTTTAATTGTGCTATTAAAGATCCAAATCCTGTTGTGGACAGGATTTGGATCGGAGGGGGCAGGTTTATCATGTTACCAATTGCAGGAAAATAGGTTTCAGATTACAGTGACAAGGCAAAAATGACTTTTTTTAATAAAAATGTTCATGTAATTTATTGATTATCTACTCGGACCAAAATATTTGTAGGATCTCGTGTTCGATTTTCATCTTTACTTATAAAAATAAAAATTAAACGAGGTTACAATCTAAAAGATAAAATGAACATTTGTTGAGAGTTTAAAACAAAGTGGTAAATTAAGTTGTATTATACTTGTAATCAGTTCGCGAGGCTGAGACGTACAACATGAACTCTGTTACTAAGTGTTATCTAGAAAAAAATAAGCATTATGAAAGACTATCTTCCTTTTGGGTATGATTATTATCTTCCTTCAATCTTATATTCCTAACATTATTTTCTCTAAACTTTTATGTTTTCTATAATAAGCATGAAAATATGGAATCACAAAAGAGAACCGCAAAACCTCAGTGGGCTCGTTCTTTTCAGGGCCATTTGTCACCATGGGATACGAAATTTTAGTCCTCGCTGAACTCCGATATGACTTGGAGGCTTTCCTCCAGACCATATCTTAAGTTTTGAAGGCCCTCGGCAGTAAAGATGGGCCGTCGATCCTCTCCAACAAGCTTTTCCATTTCTCTCCATTTTCGATCCTCTCCAGAAAACAAAAACCTTAAAAAAACCAGAACCGGTAACAAACGGTCTCTAAAGACCACACTACCTTATCTATACAAATTCCAAGCTCAGTCATGGCGTCAATCATGGTCCGTGCTGTACCAGCGACTCCTCTTCCACTAGCTTCCTATTCTCACCTTGCTTCTTCTCAGTCCAAATCATTCGGCATTTCTCTTTCCAACTCCATCCCTCTAACTACACTCTCCACCTGTTCTTCTTCTGCTTCGCTTCCGTTTGGTAAGTAACCAAAAGCTCCAAACTTTCTTTACATTCCTTCGTTTATAGAATGGAAAACCCATTTTGTTTTTATCAGCAGTTCTTGTTATTGTAACTTGGGTTGTTGTTACTCTCAGTGTATTGTGGCAGAGGTGATAGGAAGACTGAAAGAGGGAAGCGTTTCAATCATTCCTTTGGAAACGTGGGTGCTTTGTTTGTTTTTATGGGTTTTGATTAGTTTGATTAACAATTGATTGCAATGTTTGTGTTTGATGATGTTAATAGGCGAGGCCACACGGCAAGAAGAAAGGGAGGGGGCCACCAAGAATTCCTGTTCCTCCTGCTCCACCCAAGGACGATGACGAGGTTGGGGATGTTGTGAAGATTGAAATTGACGAGTAGCTGGCATAGTTTTCAAGGTTATGTTTTTAAAATTTCCAGTGATTTACTTTTGCTCTAGAATTGCTTTACTGCATATTTCAGATAGTGTCATCTGTATTAGATCTAGCTTCTCCGTCTGATACTAATTGTGCGAGTTGAAGCTATTTCATTGTCAGTAAAATTAGCAGAATTCTATCAATCTCCGTAACTTTTGTTGAGTGAAATGTTGATTGCCGGTTGCTTGCTGCCGAATGTTCAATGTCCTTCGGTTTTTGCTCCTTTGTTATTAATTCGACTAGGCTTGTCCTAGGTTTAGATTGTACTCGCAAAAGTGGCTCGCAAGTATTTGGAACTTGGGAAAGCAATGAGTTGGATTCAGGATGCTTTATCCATTGCCATGTTGGCAATAACAACTAGTAGTATATTGATATCAAAGCTCGGTTATAATGTTTGATCTACACATATGAGTTCTCTGTAACATTGATCCTCAACTATATTGGAAATATACCACTCTATGCCTTCTTCTACAATACTTAGCCTAATAGTGAAGATAAAAAAGAAAAGAAGAAAAAAGTATATCTAGGTAGGTCTACTGATATAGGAAGATTCTATTGATTCTTGATCCATGAATTTTAAGCTTTGTTCGTTTACTAGCTGGAAAGTTTTTCTTCAAGCGTGGTTTATGTGTTGGCAGATGATACAATGATCTGCGATTAATCTGTCCATGACACTTCCATCTCCTATAGTTAATTCTCTGCCGCTGCTTTTCCAAAGGTGTATTGCATAGCTCTGATTCAGTCCACGCAATGTCACCTCCACCCATTTTGATTCCACCTCGTTTTCTGGCTTCTTAAAGAGCTTGTGTATCTTGTTCCAGTCGACTGGATAAAACGCCTTAGGTGGTAAGACTGCAAAATTGTTATCAGTTCTGCCTCTTGCCCTCTGAATAACTCTAGATAGCAGGAGAGGCCCATTTTGACCCCATTTGCTTCCATTAAAAGTTGTAGCAAATTCCTCTAGGAAGTCTGCTAGAATAGGATGTTTTATGTCGAAGATCATAACTGCACCATTTATTCTTGTCCAGCCTTTTGTCACTTCATACCCGCTTTGTGCCCCAATTGCATTTCTCAACCCTGCAAAATCTTTCAGAATTATGAAATCAGAATCTAAATAAACGCCTCCATATTTGTATAGTACTGCAAGCCTGATGAGATTGGAGAGGTTAATGGTTAATGGAATTTGACCAGGGTCCTTAGTTCCATTCTTCATCTCATCAAGCCAAGACTCTGCCGGGGTGTTCTTTACCAGAAAGGGCAAGTCTGGTGTGACTGCGAGAATTTTATACCCGAGATCAAGTAACGGTTTAAGGATTTGGTACCCATATATGGAATCCATAGTTCTTGACACTATAGTCAGGCATGCGTGAGGGTTGGCTTTGAACAGTGTGTCCATGCCCAAGAATTCTCTTGGTCCAAAGGTAAATGCTGGTGAGAGCCATACCATGAAGAACTGCACACTGCATTGGTTGTTGAAAAATTCCAGAACTCGGCCGTGGAATTTGTGGCTCAACTCATTCGAGTTGAGTATGTCGAGTTCTGGTAGTTTTCGTCGGAACCATGATATCCTTTCTTCTGTTGTAGCATTAAAAGGAGGAATCAGCGGATCTTCCGCTTCACTTTCGATCTCAACAGTGCCAATTGCAGTTGGCAGCAGCTGCGACTCGATTTCATTGGGTTGTGAAGTTGGCGGTGCTCTGAAAATCTCTCCACCTCTTAAGTTCATAGGGGTTATGTTGAGATTAGAGACGAGGTTCTCGGCATAGATTATGAAGAAAATGCCTGCAAACAAGAATATTGTAAAGATGGATGATTTGGCGGTACGAGAAATCAACCGGTAATCAAATATCTTCTTTGACATTTTCTTTACTGTGTTGAAAATTGAGTGGGGCGAGGTTGGAGTAGACATTGGTGACTGCTCTCAGCCTGAGGAACTTGAATGGCGATCAGGCTAGAATTGCATGGTTATATATATGCGGTTGCTTGCTTTCTCTGAACTCTTTTCATTATCTGGTTTTGAATGCTATAAACGTGATGATGGTCAGTTTTTAGCGAAAAGTAGAGACATGAAAGGCAATTCTGCACAGTTATTATGGTGTGGCCTTTCATCATTAATTGAATGATTCTTCCTTTTCTTTTCAGAAGAAAGCTGAGATGAAAGTGAACATATTTTTGTCCAATCTTCCTGGATCTACTATGCTAGAACTAATTCTGTTTGCAGCGGTAAGCTCACTAAGGTTTGAAATGCACTCGTAACTCGTAAGTAACTACTAACTTGTATACACAAGGTCGAACCAACACCCCCTTGCTAGTATTTTCCGTTACACAATATAGGTAACGTGAGCATTATTTCCCATTGAAAAAGTATTATAAACGTTGTTTATCCTGAGTTATTAAGTCCTTAATATGATGTTATCATCAATTTAATATTACGATAACTGCAGGATCGTATTTCCAAGTATTTAGGCCTTCGCATTCACCAAATTTCATTTTTTTTTTCTCCAACTCAATATATTTAATGGATTCGACTCTCTTCATGTTTTTAATCCCTAAGTGAGAGCTTGAGCTACCAACATGGGTGAGACTTTTTATACATTCTATTTTCACTTAAATAACGCCATAAGTTTTTTTCAAAAAAACTTTTTGTTACAAAAGGAAAAAATGAATTTAAATCTTTATAGAAAAGGGAAGAAGAGATTTAATCAATTTATTGCTTACCTTATAAATGTAATTATTCCTAACCATTCATTTAGGATGAACGATTGAGATTTAACTAATATGATCTATCATATTAGGTAAAATATAAGGAGAGTCGAATTCATTTGGTATGAGCACTTTACCCTTTGAACGGCTTCAACAAATTCCTTATCACCGTTTGTTTGGTGCAAGGTCATCCTTGTATCTAAAACAAAAGGTAAACCAATATGTATAAGAAAATTACATGTTGTAACACTTTACCTTTTGACTGATTTCAACAAGTTCCTCACCACCAATTATTTGGTTCCAGGCCACCTTTGTATTTAAAACAAAAGATCGTTAGATTATTATGTATAAAAAAATTAAGAATTGGAACACTTTACAAGAAAGTTACCTTAAATACTTGGAAATACGAGATTATTTGACATGAACCATACTTGTTTGGCCACCCATTTTCATGATTACCGTGGCTCACCTATGATTAGGCCAATCCCTTTATGGGGCAGTGACATGGAAGAAGATGATCCTTGGGAATCCATCAAAATGATATCATCAGAATGAGTAAGGTTGCTTCAGATGCTGGATTCATGGATGAAGAATTGGGAATCAAGAATATGAAAACAAGATTGAGCAGAAGAAAATTGACCAGGAAAAAGTCTTATAGGAAGTTGCCAGGATTTTGGTGGTGGAGGTGTAGAAGATTTAGTAAATTCAGGCTGTGATTGAAAAAGCAAATTAGGATCATGATTTGTGGGAAAATGTTCTGAAAATTATCATGTATGTAACTACAGTTAGTAATGTTTCGACAAATTCGTATGGAAACGACAATCATTTGATTACCCAAAGATACAATCTTTACAACTTTGTGCTAGACTTTCTTCTGCATAATCTCTCGACACCAAAGATTGAAAGAAAAGAAAAACAATGAATTCAAGAGGATTCAAGAAATCCTAACCTTCTATTCAAGAAAATTCAAGAAAATCTTTAAGCTTTAGGAGCTGTAACTATACTGTATTGACAAATGACACAATGAGTTGAGATTAATCTTTCCATCACACTTCCTTCTTCCATACTAAGTCTGCTGCTTTTCATGTTCCATAAGTGAACACCATAAGTCTCTCCACTGAGCTGACGCAGCTTCGCGTTTACCCATTTAGAATCAGCTTGGCTTTTTGGTTTCTTGAAAAAGGTACCAATCTTGATCCAATTGACCGGATAAAAAGCCATCGGAGGCAGAACTGTAAGGTCATATCCAGGTCTTCCAGCTACTTTATGCACCACCCTAGATACCAAATAAGGTCCATTATGTCCCCATTTACTTCCATCAAATGTGGAAGCAAATTCCTCAATGAACTTCCACAGAATCGGATGATTCATATCGAACACCAGCACCGCGCCGTTCAATCTTGTCCAGTTCTTGAAACTTGCATCCATACTTTGCGCGCCAATCGAATTCCTCAACCTTTTGAAACTCTTGAGGACAATGAAGTCAGTGTCCAAATACACTCCTCCATACTTGTACAGAACTGCATGTCTGATGAGGTTAGATAGGTTTTGTGGTAATGGGATTTGACCAGGATCTTTATTCCCACTCTTCATCTCATTAAACCAAGATTCTGCTGGTGTGTTTTTGAACAGAAAACCCAAGTCAGGAGTGATTGCAGAAACTCTGAATTCGCGGTCGATCAATGGCTTCAAGATCTTGTACCCTTGAACAGAATCCATGGTTCTTGATAGGATTATTAAGCACCCATTTGGGTTTGATTTGAAAACACTCTCCACAGCCAAGAACTCTCTTGCTCCAAAAGATGATGCAGGAGAAATCCATGTCATGAAGAATTGAACCTCACATCCATTGTTGAAGAATTCAAGAACCCTGCCATGGAATTTTCTTGACACTTCTGTTGACTTCAGAATCTCAAATTCTGATAACTTTTTCCTAAACCATAGGATTCTTTCCTCTACTTGGACAGAATGCGGGGGTAGAACAGAAACGGTTGAGTTGATCATCATCTGCTTCTCTGGTGCATCATCAATCCGCAGCAGGTCAGGATTAATGTCTTCTTTATCTTTAAGCACAGAAAATTGTAATGGAACATTATAAACAACAACACTGTTAAAGTAGAGTACAAAGATTACAGTAGAAAAGATGATGGCTTGAAAAGGCAACAATAACTGGTCATGATCTCCTACTTTAGGATGAACTTTTTTCATGATGATCATTGGAAGAAATTGAATTTTTTTTGCAGAAGAAATGTAAGAGAAGAAATATTATAAATTATTAACTCCTTAGATTTAATGTCTGAACAGAGTGCCATCCTAAATTATTAACTCCTTAGAAGGGTTATTAATACGATGTTATCAACTTTAATATCAATGATAGAGAGACAAATACAAAGGATTGTGATGAATCTAATGTTTCTTGGTGGACTCATGCTTAAGTATGTCTAGGCCCGTCCAACAAGTTTGCATTTCCCTTTGTTAAATTTGAGGCCTGGCCCAGGGCAAGGGTTGATTAGAAGTCAGCTTTGTATTTCCAAGTATTCAGGCCCTACTTGTCAAATTTAAGGATTTTTTTTTTCTTAGCCCGAGTTTCCTCTATATTTAAACTCATCCCTTTCGGGTTAGATCGGGTGATTTTCACAAGATTTGAGTTTGAGATTTTATTCAAGGGTGAATAAATCCCACCTTAATTTGTTTAGTTTCTTTCTTACTAGTCGCTTGATGTTAGCTTACCCACGTATTTAAAATAAGAGTTCGTTAATTCAATATGTATAAAAAAATTATTTGTCAAACTACTTTACTATACAAGCGGCTCCAACAAATTCCTTACCACAAAACGTCACTCTATAATATATCGACTGAATCATTACGTATACGAAAATTACATATCATAAGCATTTTATCCTTGAAACTGCTTCGACAAATTCCTTAACACCAACATATACGTTTTTCAAAGGCTTGGTTAAGTTACCATGTTACTTCGAGAATAATCTTTGATTACTAATTAGAAGTTTCGTGTCAAAAACAAATTAGTTTTTTGATTAAAACATCTTTTTTTTTTCATTTCATTCCTCAATACAAGAAAGTCCGACAAACACTTTGTCCTAGCCGGCTTCCTTAAATTCTTTACATTTTTTGTCAATTCTTGGATTCTAAGCTACCAAGAACATTGCATTATTAATTTGGTTCAGTTCTCACCTGTATTCTTCTGGCTCCAACCATAACCGTGTAAGCTCCATTTTATATCATTTTGTTTCATCCAAATTCCCAAGAAAAAAGAAAAGAAAAAGAAAACCCAAGTTTAGATTTCTTAATGAATTCAGAGATAACAGAGGAGAAGGATGAAAAAGAAGATCAGAAGCAAAAGATCAGACAGATTATAGAACACCAGAAATCTTTATATTGGTCTTGTTCTTCTTCTTCACCTTCCATGTCCACATCATCAATTTCTTGTTCTTCTTCAAGACAGAGTAGCAGTTTATTTGATTTGATGAAAAATGGAAACACATCTCTCAGGAGATTATTAGACATGAGCCATACTTCTTTAGCCACCCATTTTCATGATTACAGTGGCTCACCTGTAATTAGGCCAATCCCTTTATGGGGCAGTGACATGGAAGAAGATGATGAAAGGATTGTTAATGATCCTTGGGAATCCATCAATGATGTCAGGAATGGCTGCCATGGCACGATTAATCTTGCATCAGATTCTGGCTTCTTGGATGAAGGATTGCGATTCAAGAATAAGAGAACAAGATTAAGCAGAAGGAAATTGACCAGGAAAAAGTCTTATAAGAAGTTGCCAGGATTTTGGTGGTGGAGGTGTAGAAGATTTAGTAAATTCAGGCTGAGATTGAAAAAACAAATTAGGATCATGATTTGTGGGAAAATGTTCTGAAATCAATCAGCATGTAATGTATAAGTTGAAAATGTTTCGAAAATTCATATCGAAACAATCGATGATTATACAAGATCATACAGCACCATCTTTACAACTATCATGTTTGTACAGCAAAGATTGAAAGAAAAAAATGAATTCAAAAAATCCTAACCTTCTTTTCAAGAAAATTCAAGAAATCTTAACCTTTAGGAGCTATGTCTGTTAATAATGATCGGACAAATTCTTATCGAAATGATCAATAATTATACAAGATACCTCACATCTTTATAACTAACTTGTAATTTGTACACTAAAGATTGAAAAAAAGTGAATTCAAGAAAATCTTAACTTTTAGGAGCTGTATCTGTACTGACAAATGACACAATGAGTTGAAATTAATCTTTCCATCACACTTCCCTCTTCGATACTAAATCTGTTGCTTTGCTTGTTCCATAAATGAACACCAAAAGTCTCTCCACTTAGCTGACGCACTTTGGCATTTACCCATTTAGAACCAGCTTGGCTTTCTGGTTTCTTGAAAAAGGTACCAATCTTGATCCAATCGACCGGATAAAACGCCATCGGAGGCAGAACTGTAAGGTTATATCCAGGTCTTCCAGCTACTTTATGCACCACCCTAGATACCAAATAAGGTCCATTATGTCCCCATTTACTTCCATCAAATGTGGAAGCAAATTCCTCAATGAACTTCAACAGAATCGGATGATTCATATCGAACACCAGCACCGCGTTGTTCAATCTTGTCCAGTTCTTGAAACTTGCATCCATACTTTGCGCGCCAATCGAATTCCTCAATCTTTTGAAACTCTTGAGGACAATGAAGTCAGTGTCCAAATACACTCCTCCATACTTGTATAGAACTGCAAGTCTGATGAGGTTAGATAGGTTTTGTGGTAATGGGATTTGACCAGGATCTTTATTCCCACTCTTCATCTCATTAAACCAAGATTCTGCTGGTGTGTTTTTGAATAGAAAACCCAAGTCAGGAGTGATTGCAGAAACTCTGAATTCGCGGTCGATCAATGGCTTCAAGATCTTGTACCCTTGAACAGAATCCATGGTTCTTGATAGGATTATTAAGCACCCATTTGGGTTTGATTTGAAAACACTCTCCACAGCCAAGAACTCTCTTGCTCCAAAAGATGATGCAGGGGAAATCCATGTCATGAAGAATTGAACCTCACATTCATTGTTGAAGAATTCAAGAACCCTGCCATGGAATTTCCTTGACACTTCTGTTGACTTCAGAATCTCAAATTCTGGTAACTTTTTCCTAAACCATAGGATTCTTTCCTCTTCTGTGAAATTCCATGGAGGAATTAAAGAACTCTGATGACGAACTTCTCTACCAACTTCTTTACTCTCTTCTTGCACAGAATGCAGGGGTAGAAGAGTAACAGCTGACTTGATCATCAGCTTCTTTGATATACCAATCCGCAGCGGTTCAGGATTGATGTCTTGGTCTTTAAGCACAGAAGATTGTAATTGAACATTACAGACAATACTGTTCAAGTAGAGTACAAAGATTACAGCAGCAAAGATGATGGTGGAAAGAATTGGAGCTTTTGCGCTGCGACCGGCCGGTAATTGGTCAGGATCATCTAATTTAGGATGAGCCTTTTTCATGATGATCATGGAGAGAAATGGAAGAAATTTGCAGAAGAAATGCAAAAGGAGGAGAAATGTAGGTAGAGTTTTTAAGGAGGTGGGGTTTTAGTAAATTTAATAATGATAATAATAATTGTTGTTAATATGAAGTCCAATACTTTCTGCTGATGCATACAAGTTTGAAACATTCTAACAAAGGCTCCTTCGTAAAAGGAAAGACGCCGCCGGTGACTTTAGTGAATAAGTGAGAGATGTTAGGCTATGAATTATGTTTTTGTTTATTTGTTATCTCCATCTTGGTATTTTTTATTTTTCAAGATATTTGACTATTGGCATTGGTTAATACTTTCTTTTTTGGACATTTTATCCATAAGATATTAGTATCTGCGTTTGGATTGGCATAATATTTCATGTTGATATTGATATTCATACATTCTATTTTTTTCCTCTTTGTTTTTTTTATTACGAGATTCTAGTTATGCTCGAATTCTGTTGGGTCATTCTAAAATATGAGTTAAAAATAACCATATTATGATTATAATTTATACTATATCCCATGAATAATTGCAATTTGTGCTACTTAATCAATTAATTAAAATGATAAATACACCGTGATACATGCAAGTTGTTAATCATTTAAATACTTTTTACATTGTATACTTTTTATTGAGCAAAATTCCCATTATTATATTTTTTTAGAGTAAATTATATAAAAAAATTATAATTTATAAAATGTTCTACTTAAATTCTTATAGTTTAAAAACTTGTAATATAATCTCTATAGTTTTCTAAAAGTTACAATTTTAACTTTTATAGTGATTAAAAAAATCAAGTAGAATTCTAAAAAATAACAAATTTTATGAAATTTGGTAAAAAAATGTAATAAATATAATAAAACCTAAGAAAATGAAAAAAGATTAAAATTTTATATACAATTTATTTTAAAATTTTTTCTCATTTATTTATTTTTAAAATTTTTTTCTGACGGCGACCGAAGCCGCGGTGAATGGCGGCGGTAACTATAATGGTCCTAAGGTAGAAAAATTCCTTGTCGAGAAAGACCCTATGAAGCTTCACTGTTCCCTGAGATTGGTTTTGGGCCCTTCCTGCGCAGCTTAGGTGGAAGGCGAAGAAGGCCCCCTCAGGTGGAACGCTTTCCTACCGATGCATTTTTACATTCCAAAAGTGGACTCTCTCATATTTATTAAATTTTCCTCAAGATTTTCTATTTTATCGATTTTTTTTACCATTTGTTTTATTTTTTTAGCTATTGGAGATGTTAAAATTGCAATTTTTAGAAAAATTTAACATTGCAAACTTTTAACTATATGAAATTAAATAGAACATTTTATAAATTATAAGATTTATTTTATATAGTTTACTCTAATTTTGTAATAAATTTTAGTTATTATTGTGAACAACTATTTTTTATATGTAAAAAACTCTATTGAAGACCGTCTAACTTAATTATAAAATAAAGAGGAAAAAGTTGGAACGTGTTTATATAAGACTGCACGACTTCGACAGCTGGACCATGTTTCTGTTTAGGTGCCAAGAATCCTTTATTCCCTTCAAAAACCTTCAACCATTGGCTGCTCTTTAGAAGAACTCTCGGTCTTGGCTGCCATGAAGCATCCTCAAAATGATGCATAGTGATTCATAAGAGATACCATATCCAATACCAAATATAATAATTAACCAACGAACTTATAGCTCAACTGTTTAATGGGATATTAAAATCTCGAGTTTGAGATTCCTTTATGTATATTTTTGTACTGTTAATTTCTTTCACGACCTATTGGATTAAAATTAATAATTTTGCCGGCACTCTAAGGACTACTAAAATAAACATGCACGTAACATTTTGTATACACGAGAATCGAATCTGCGAAGGTGAAGCAGTAAATCTCTTACATATACGTGTGTGATATTAGCGTTGACATGAAGCTCCATATCATGTGACTGTTAAACAATTATTACACGTCTGATCATCCTTTCTGCCAAAGTAGAATAATTAGTATTATTTTAGGTGGTTAATCAATTAATAATGCAGGTAATTAATTAATTAAGTGGAAAAAATATCCACGTAAGTCAACATCTCCTCTCTCTCTCTAAATCTCTTGATAACTTAATTAACAAATGGTCCAGGGTGGATGAAATGTCATTAACAAACGATTGTTATCGCGCTAATCACACTATTTTTTTAATTAGCAAGTGGGGACTGGGGAGGGCAAGAATTCTGAGCAACATAGACCATGTTTTTCGACATATTCTTCTTTGAATTTAATTGTTTAAAATCTTCTCAACCTCTATTTATTGGAATTGACGTGCATCGTGCGCAAGACAATAATTTTGCTGAGTTGGCTACCATTAATACAATGAAAAAATAAAATAACTTTTATTTACAATTTGTATTTTAATTTAATCCTTTAAAAATATTTCTCATTATTCAACTTTTTAGTGTAGTCAACTCTCCGATATGTGTTACATTTTCCATTTAAATTAACATAAGTTTTTGAATTATTTCACCATTTTTTTTTAATTTTTTTAACTACCTTTTTTAGAGAACTAGTTTATATTGCATATTTTTTAAGACTATAAGGAGAGAAGAGTTTTTTTTAGTCGTATATCTAAAAATAAATAAGATGACGATATGTATATTACATTGAAGATCTTATGGTCAATCGTATACGCCACCAAATTTTGAAAAGTCTAAGATGAAATTCTCAAAGAAATTACAAGAAATTTCTTGTATCATGCCATACAATTTGGTCTGTTAATTACTTTTATTTCTATAATTTATGTTTTCATTTTTAGATCTTCTCGGATATTCTTTCAATTAAAACTAATATCATTTGAGTACTATCTTATTCAAAAAAGAGTTACTTTTTAGACGTCATTTGCTATATTTTTAAGATTCAAACGGATAAATGTGTATGAAGTTTGAGTTTGAGTTTTTTTTAATAAATGTAACTCAATTTTCTTTGTCCAGGTCCCCCACATATTTTAGGCTGGTTAGTCTGTTAATACTCAGAACTGGAGGCTTTTTCATTAGAAATAGTCGTTAATTTAGATTTGTCAACCAAAGATTGGGCCTCCGTTTTCAGTAGGCCCAGCCTAAGCCCAACTCTAATGTAGAATAGGCCGGCCTGTTGTGCCTACTGACTTGTGGTCCAACAACCCATCAAAACATTGAATTTTTAAACTACCAGCATTAATTTCTCGGTTCTTTGGCTTTCTTGCATCAATCCTATTCAGAAAGAAGAGATGGGACAAAATAAATGTTGTTTCCATTCTCTAACCAGAAAAAGGTAAAAGGTAAAAGGTAAAAGAAAGAGCCACTGTTGTTTGGATTTCAGGCTAGCCATGTTTAGACTTTGTTTGTGGCATTTTTCTCTTATTATGCATTACCGTTGCTATGAATCTGCAGCAGCAGAATCTGATAGGCTTGCTTTGCTTGACTTCAAGAATCTGATAACTCAAGATCCTCACCAAATCATGAATTCATGGAATGATTCAGTTCATTTCTGCAACTGGGTTGGTGTTTCTTGCAATCCATCTACTCGCCGGGTGACGATCTTGAATCTTGAGTCTCAAAGATTGGCTGGTTCCATCTCACCTTTCATAGGAATCCTATCCCATCTGACAGTAATCAACCTGAAAAACAACAGTTTCCGCGGTCAAATCCCTGAACAAATCGGTCAGCTTTCACACTTGCGCCACATCAACCTGACCTACAATTCTTTTGGTGGAAAGATTCCTGGTAATATCACAAACTGTAAAGAACTCAGACTAATTGGATTTTCTTACTATAGTTTCATGGGGGAGATCCCAAATCAGCTTTCCTCACTGTCAAAGTTGGCTGCCCTCCATCTTAGTGTTAACAACTTTACAGGAACAATCCCGACTTGGATATTAAACTTCTCTGCTTTAATTTTCCTGTCACTGGCATTGAACAGTTTGATAAACGGCCTAGAGGGGGGGTGAATAGGCAAATAAAATTCTAACACAAAATGTAAGGAATATGAGTGCGGAAATAGAATGTAAAAACACAAGGATATATAGTGGTTCCAATTCCTCAATGAATTGTACTCCACTACCTAAGAGTCCTCCTCTTAGGATTTTCTAACAACGAACACTTCGTTATTTACCTTGAGTTTTTACGGGTTCAACTTGATAAACAATAATAGGCCTAGAGGGGGGGGTGAATAGGCACTTCAAAAATCTGCACACAAGAGAAGAGAGAATAGCAAACACAAGATGTATAGTGGTTCCAATTCACAACCGAATTGTACTCCACTACCTAAGAGTCCTCCTCTTAGGATTTTCGAATGCAAACCTTTGCTATTCACTTGAGCTTTTACGGGTTCAGCTCACAACCTTACAATTGGTTTTCCGGGGCTCACCAACAACCTTACAAGTAGTTTTTCACGGGCTAAACTACAACCTATAGTTTTTCAAGGCACAACTATAACCTATGGTTTTTCAAGGGCTCAACCACAAACCTAAGTTCTCTTTCAATGGGATGAGAACACTACCCTTAACCCAAAAGTGTTAGGTACACTTTTCAAACCTTAACAATAATTTTGTATAACTTATGCAACAAACAATTGGTGTACAAAATGAATACTTGTATGAATAAATTCAACACCAATAAATGAACAATTTACCTCAAGAAGAAAGCTTTGAAAGAACTCACAAAATGACACAAGTGAAGAATGAAATCTTTGAAGATAGCTTGTGTAAGAGAATTTCAGATTTTGGGAGTTTGTAAATGATGATTTGTGTATAAGAGCTTTCTTGCTGTTCTACTTGTTGTTCTACTCATCTAGGATGAGTATAAATACTCTTTGATGGATGGATGATCAGACAAGAGAGTATGGAGTCAAAAGGAGCCGTTTTTAGTGGACAAAATGACTGTTGAGAAACTAGCCGTTGGGAAAAACGCTATGGCGTTTTGAATAACGCTATAGCGTTTTGCTACTGAAGTTATTTCGTAACTTCAGAGGCAAAACGCTATAGCGTTTTGAGAAACGCTATGGCGTTTTCAAAACGCTATAGCGTTTTGAGAAACGCTATAGCGTTTTGAGAAACGCTATAGCGTTTTGCTCCTGGACGAAATCCTTCGTTCCAGTAGCAAAACGCTATAGCGTTTTCACAAACGCTATGGCGTTTTAAGCCTGACGAAAATGCCAAAAACTCATCTTTTCGAAACACATTTTCGCTCAAAAACATTTTCGCTTAAAACCTTTTCGCTCAAAACCTTTTGACAAATATTCTTGAGGTATTCATGAACATTAATCAAGTGTTAAATTGAATCATACTTACATGATTAGAGTTCTAATGTACACTTGATCTTCTAGCTTGTGATATCTTGATTTGTTGCTTCTTTTCTTATTTGCTTGATCACAAACTACACACACTTTAACTTCAAATTGCATTAGTAATACTAATTAGTTTGTGTGTCTAAAATCATCAAAACAAGAGTAAGTTGCCCTTGGGCTAACAATCTCCCCCTTTTTGATGATGACAACCACATGCTAATTATAAAACATAATTGAACTAGCAATTGAAGTTGAAGTCAAAATGGAGAAAACTTACATCTCCTATCTTTGCCAAAGGAATGCTCCCCCTACATAAAACATTAGTGCACAAAGAGCTACCAATAAAATGCATTAGTACAAATAGAACATGGCAAAAGATTTTAAAGTTTTGCTCCCCCTTAAACTTACATTTCCCCTTAAACATATTCTCCCCCTCAACTTATTCTCCCCCTTTGTCATTAGCAAAAAGGTTAAATAAATCAAAGAAGGCCAACTAGATTATACAAGGAGTAATAAAGGAGCAAGCAAAGATCAAATACAACTTACCAACAAAACGATTATTCAATCAAAAATGGAAATAGAGAGATGATAACCGAACGCTTACTCAAATGGATTGCAAATACCGATTTCATGTCTAAGCTCCATAAAACGTTCTTTGGCAAGAGCTTTGGTAAAAATATCTGCAAGTTGATTGTTAGTACCAACAAATTCAAGCATAATATCTCCTTTAGCCAAATGATCACGAATAAAATGATGTTTTATATCAATGTGCTTAGTTCGTGAGTGGCAAATAGGATTCTTGGTCAATTGGATAGCACTTAGATTATCACAAAAAACAGGAATTTTACAAAACTTAAGATCAAAATCTTCTAAGGTTTGTTTCATCCATAAAATTTGAGATACACACGATCCGGCAGCAATATATTCAGCTTCCGTAGTGGAAATTGCAACAGAATTTTGTTTCTTACTGGACCAAGAAACCATAGCTTGTCCCAAAAATTGACATGCACCACTTGTGCTCTTCCTATCGGTTTTAGAACCGGCAAAATCTGAATCGGTATAACCAATTAAATCAATGCTAGACCCTTTGGGATACCAAAGACCTAATTTAGATGTACCTTTCAAATATTTGAAAATTCTTTTCAAAGCAATCAAGTGAGACTCTTTAGGACAAGATTGAAAACGAGCAAATAGACAAACACTAAACATTATATCCGGTCTACTTGCCGTTAAATATAAAAGACTTCCAATCATACCTCGATATAGAGTAATATCTATATCTTTACCATCTTCATCTTTGTCGAGGTTGACGGTTGGACTAAGGGGAATAGGACTCTCCTTGACATCTTTGTATCCATATTTGTTGAGGAGATCCTTGATATATTTTGCTTGATTGATGAAAATACCCTCTTTGGTTTGTCGAATTTGGAGTCCAAGAAAGAATGTCAATTCTCCCATCATGCTCATTTCGAACTCACTATGCATACATTTTTCAAACTCCTTGCACAAAGAATCGTTAGTGGCACCAAAGATAATGTCATCAACATAAATTTGCACAATCAACATATGCTTACCATCATGTTTAGTAAAGAGTGTAGAATCAATCTTTCCCATCTTAAAACCATTTTTCAATAAAAATTGACTCAACCGATCATACCAAGCTCTAGGGGCTTGTTTAAGACCATATAGAGCCTTTTCCAATTTAAAAACATGGTTAGGAAATTTATAATTTTCAAAACCGGGAGGTTGTTTGACATACACTTCTTCCATGATATAACCATTCAAAAATGCACTTTTAACATCCATTTGATATAAACTTATATTTTTAAAACATGCAAATGCTAACAACATGCGAATGGCTTCAAGTCTAGCAACCGGGGCAAATGTTTCATCAAAATCAATACCTTCTTGTTGGTTATACCCTTGGGCTACCAATCTAGCTTTGTTCCTTATAACATTTCCCGATTCATCAAGTTTGTTTCTAAAAACCCACTTGGTTCCAATAATAGTGTGGTTGCTAGGCCTAGGGACTAAATTCCAAACACAATTTCTCTCAAATTGATTTAGTTCCTCTTGCATAGCAATCAACCAATATTCATCATGAGAGGCATCATCAAATTTCTTAGGTTCAAATTGAGAGACAAAAGCATGATGATCATTTAAATGTCTAAGAGATGAACGAGTGACTCTACCTTGGCGATTACCTATAATTTGTTCTTGTGGATGGGCATTCATAATTTTCCAAGGTCTTGAATTTGAGGGGCCTTGATTACTTTGATTTGCTTCAACATTTGCATCATCAAGGACCTCTTCTACTGTTTCCTTCTCCTCCTGAATTTTTGGATTTTCTAGAGAAGGTGTGTTGTCCTTTGAATCATCAAGAATCTCCATAGGAGGATACTCTTGAAGGCTTCCAAAAACATCAACATCATCAACACGAGCTGTCTTTTGCACACTTTCAAAAGGATTAGTCTCATCAAATGCAATGTGCATGGATTCTTCTACAACTAGAGTTCTTTTATTATACACTCTATAAGCTTTGCTAGAAGTAGAGTATCCAAGGAAAATACCTTCATCCGACTTCGCATCAAATTTTCCTAAATTGTCTTTGATATTCAAAATAAAACATTTACACCCAAAGACTTTAAGATGACCAATGGTGGGTTTTCTATCATACCATAATTCGTAACAAGTCTTGTTTAAAAGGGGACGAATTAAAACACGATTTAAAACATAGCATGCGGTACTAACGGCTTCGGCCCAAAAATATTTTGGCAAAGTATGTTCATTCAAAAGAGTCCTAGCCGCTTCTTGCAATGACCTATTTTTCCTCTCAACTACCCCATTTTGTTGAGGAGTGCGAGGACATGAAAAATTATGATTAATACCATTTTCATTGCAAAACTCTTGAAATATACCATTTTCAAATTCTCCACCATGATCACTTCTAATTTTGGAAATTTTGAAACCTTTTTCATTTTGAATTTTATAGCAAAGTCTTTTGAAGTTATCACATGCATCATGTTTATGAGACAAGAATAAAACCCATGTAAATCTAGAATAGTCATCCACAATTACAAAACAATACTTCTTACCACCCAAGCTAGCTGTCCTTATTGGTCCAAAAAGGTCAAGGTGAAGAAGTTCAAGTGGCCTAGAAGTAGACACGGATTTGATGGACTTGAATGAGCTCTTGATTTGCTTTCCATATTGGCACGCATCACACAAGCCTTCCATCTCATACTTCAAAGTAGGTAGTCCTCGTACAAGCTCCTTCCTAGATAACTTTGCAATATGATCCATTCCTACATGAACAAGTCTCCTATGCCATATTGAAGAATTATCTACTAAAGCACTTAAACATGTATGATCATTGTTAGAAATATCATTCAAATCAATCATGTAAATATTTCTAACTCTATTACCAATAAAAACAAGTGCTTGTGTGTGTACATTTCTAACTTCACAATGTGTAGAATAAAAAATAACATATAAATCTCTATCACATAATTGACTTATGCTCAAGAGGTTGAATTTTAAACCTTGTACAAACAACACATTTTCAATAGAAGGAGAATGACCAACTTTACCGATGCCCAAAACCTTGCATTTTTGGTTATCGCCAAAAGTTACACCTCCTTTGTCTTTCTTCTCCAAATGGGTGAATTTTGACTTGTCACCCGTCATATGCCGTGAGCACCCGCTATCCAAATACCATTTTCGTTCATTGGGTTTCCGGCATTCCTACAAAGACAAATTAGTTAGTCCTAGGAACCCAAACATGTTTGGGTCCTTCCTCATATGCATGTGTACCCTTTGGTACCCAAATTTGTTTCCAACTAACAAATCCTTTACGAATGTAGCAAAAATAGGATAAGTGACCAAATTTCTTGCAATAGCTACATTTATAAATAGGCTTGGCATGTGAAAATTTGTTTTGAGTTCTAGATGAACTAGCATGATCATTTGAAGAATTAGCTTTAACAAAAACATTTTTACCCTTATTCATGCTAGTGGAGGAGTTAAAACCAATGCCATGCATATTACCAATTTTCTTTTGCTCATCTATGCATTTATGATGGATATGACTACTCTTCATATATTTGGCTAATGTGTTCTCAAGAGTTTTAACCTTTTCTTCTAAAATTAAGATTTCTTTAGAAGAATCCTTACAAAGCTCACATTTGCCATTTTCCTCTTTGAGCTTACCACACGCAATATCAAGCAATTTATTTTCATTAGTCAAATTTTTGTTAAGCTCTTCTAGTTCACTAATATCATTCTTAAGGCTTTCTAGTTCCTTAACAAAATTAGTATTTTTCATAGTAGCATTTTCAAAACGAGTAGCTAGTTCATTAAACACTTCTTGCAATTCATCATGATTACGTTCATTACTAGAAGAGTTGCAAGAACTTACCTCATCATCACTTTGAGCCATAAGGCACAAGTTAGCTACTTCATCTCCGGATGAGGAATCCAAAGGATCACTACTTGAAGTTTCATCCTCATCACTCCATGTGGAGGTTGCTTTAAATGCTCTCCTATGATGTTTCTTCCCATCCTTCTTGTTCTTTGAGCTGTGTTTTTCATACCTCTTTTTCTTTTCGAGTCTAGGACATTCACTCTTGATATGCCCTGGTTTGTCACACTCAAAGCACACTACATCAGAATTAGAATTAAATTTAGAATGGTTAGAAGACTCACCTTGATATCTATTCTTCTTGGAATTTGATTTCCAATGCTTATGGAGTTTTCTTGTGAAGAGAGCAAGAGTCTCATCATCATCTTCAGTCAACTTGCTAGTGAGGGCAATGCTTTTCTTTTCCTTAGTATTTGCCTCTTCTAAATTATATAAGCCCAACTCATGCTCAAAGGCGGTGAGTGAACTCACAAGTTGAGTATAAGAAGGCTTCACTTCCTTTTGCTTGATGGTGGTCTTGATTGCTACCCACTTGCTTGGTAGAATGCTTAAAAGTTTCCTCACCATCTCCGAATCACTTTGAGTCAATCCGAGATTATCCATGGCACTACATAAATTCTGCAATCTTGTGCTAAGATCATAGATAGACTCTCCTTGCATCATCTTGAATAGCTCATATTCAGTTTTGAGTTGATCCAAACGGAGATCACGAACTTGAGCTGTACCCTCGTGCGCCATCTCCAAAGTTTCCCAAATTTGTTTTGCTGTTTTGCAAGAGCAAATGCGATTGAACTCACTAAAAGAGATTGAGACTTGAAGAGCATACATGGCTTTAGCTTCCATGGTTTTCCTTGTCTTTTGAGCATTGGTCCACCTCTCAAAATCAAGAATTCTAAGAGATCCATCCATTCCGGCTGGTTCGGTTGGAGCCACAAAACCCTTCTCAACACAATCCCACATCTCACAATTGAGGGAAGTAATGAAGGTCTTCATCTTGATCTTCCAATGAAGATAATTGTTGCCATCAAGGTAAGGTGGATGATTGAATGCTCCTCTATCTTGAGTGCTGGAAATTCCTCCTCTATCCATTTGAATCTTTCACTTGAGGTTGTTAGACCCTATTCCAAGTGACCTTGCTCCGCTACCAATTGATAAACAATAATAGGCCTAGAGGGGGGGGGGGGGGGGGGTGAATAGGCACTTCAAAAATCTGCACACAAGAGAAGAGAGAATAGCAAACACAAGATGTATAGTGGTTCCAATTCACAACCGAATTGTACTCCACTACCTAAGAGTCCTCCTCTTAGGATTTTCGAATGCAAACCTTTGCTATTCACTTGAGCTTTTACGGGTTCAGCTCACAACCTTACAATTGGTTTTCCGGGGCTCACCAACAACCTTACAAGTAGTTTTTCACGGGCTAAACTACAACCTATAGTTTTTCAAGGCACAACTATAACCTATGGTTTTTCAAGGGCTCAACCACAAACCTAAGTTCTCTTTCAATGGGATGAGAACACTACCCTTAACCCAAAAGTGTTAGGTACACTTTTCAAACCTTAACAATAATTTTGTATAACTTATGCAACAAACAATTGGTGTACAAAATGAATACTTGTATGAATAAATTCAACACCAATAAATGAACAATTTACCTCAAGAAGAAAGCTTTGAAAGAACTCACAAAATGACACAAGTGAAGAATGAAATCTTTGAAGATAGCTTGTGTAAGAGAATTTCAGATTTTGGGAGTTTGTAAATGATGATTTGTGTATAAGAGCTTTCTTGCTGTTCTACTTGTTGTTCTACTCATCTAGGATGAGTATAAATACTCTTTGATGGATGGATGATCAGACAAGAGAGTATGGAGTCAAAAGGAGCCGTTTTTAGTGGACAAAATGACTGTTGAGAAACTAGCCGTTGGGAAAAACGCTATGGCGTTTTGAATAACGCTATAGCGTTTTGCTACTGAAGTTATTTCGTAACTTCAGAGGCAAAACGCTATAGCGTTTTCACAAACGCTATGGCGTTTTAAGCCTGACGAAAATGCCAAAAACTCATCTTTTCGAAACACATTTTCGCTTAAAACCTTTTCGCTCAAAACCTTTTGACAAATATTCTTGAGGTATTCATGAACATTAATCAAGTGTTAAATTGAATCATACTTACATGATTAGAGTTCTAATGTACACTTGATCTTCTAGCTTGTGATATCTTGATTTGTTGCTTCTTTTCTTATTTGCTTGATCACAAACTACACACACTTTAACTTCAAATTGCATTAGTAATACTAATTAGTTTGTGTGTCTAAAATCATCAAAACAAGAGTAAGTTGCCCTTGGGCTAACACAACTCAAACCTTACACCTTGGTTTTTCCGGGCTCAACCAATAAACCTTTCACCTTGGTTTTTGCGGGCTCAACCAATAAACCTTACACTGTGATTTTTCCGGGCTCAATCACAACCTATTACAATCAAGATTACTTGACAAGAGATTTGTTAAATGGCAACACAAATTGGTGTACAAATAAACTATGTATGATTCAATAATCAACACCAATAAATGAACAAGAATACCTCAAAGTTACCTTAAGAAGAAAGCCAAAGAAACCCAGAAATGTATGCAAGAATATTTGAAATCCTTGAAGAGAAACTTGCATAAAAGAGAATGTTTGAATCTTTGGGTTTGCAAAAGAGATTTTGTGTTTTGATGTTTGTATGAGCTTTCTTGTTGTTTCTTGTTATCAATAGACTCATCTAGGATGAGTATATATAGTGTAGAAAGAGTAGAGGTTCGGACAAGGGAGTATGGGGTCAAAACTAGCCGTTGGAAGTGGAGAAAATAGCTGTTGGCGCGTCTTCCTGGGCTCTGGCGGCATGCCGCCAGAAACGAAGGAGCTGGGGCGGCATGCCGCTAGCTTCGCTTCGGAGGGAATTAAAATTCCCCTGTCTGGCGGTATGCCGCCAGACACAACCCATTCCTGGCGGTATGCCGCCGGGAACAAAACGTCCCATAACTCGAGATTTAAAACTTGTTTTCGTACAAAACCTTTTTGAAAACTTTCTTTGAGGTATTTTGAACATAGATCAAGTGTTAATTAGAATCATACTTACATTTTTATAGCCCTAATGTACACTTGATCTTGAGCTTGCGATATCTTGATTTATTGCCTCTTTTACTTGTTCGTCGCAAACTACACACACTTTAACTTCAAATTACATTAGTATTATTAATTAGTTTGTGTGTCTAAAATCATCAAAACAAGAGTAAGTTGCCCTTGGGCTAACACAGTTTACATGGAAACATACCTAGTGAACTTGGCAGGCTATCAAACTTGGGTTTTTTTCTTCAAGTTTATGGCAATTTCTTGTCTGGTGTGATCCCTCCCCAAATTTACAATATTTCTTCCATTTACTACTTCGCTGTTGCTCAGAACCAGCTTCATGGACAATTACCACCAGACGTTGGCCTGAAATTTCCTAGCCTTCAAGTATTTGCCGGTGGCGTTAACAACTTTACGGGACCAATACCTGCATCATTGACAAATGCTTCAGGACTTCAGGTGGTTGATTTTGCAGTAAACAGTTTGTCAGGAACTGTTCCTAGAAATCTAGGAAACTTGAAAAACAGGTTAAATTTTGATGAAAATGAACTTACCGGTCACTTGAATTTTCTTAGTTCTTTAGCTAACTGCACTGGTCTACAAATCTTGGGTCTCGCGCAGAACCATTTTGCAGGAGAATTGCCAAGTTCCATAGCCATAGTCAATCTTTCCACACAGTTACAAACTTTAACCATATGTAGGAATATGCTTCAGAAAACGATACCAAAAGGGATCGGGAACCTGGTCAACCTGGCTCTACTGGGTCTGGAAGGAAATTACCTGAGTGGAAGTGTTCCTGATGTTATCGGGAAGCTGAAGAACTTGCAGGGGTTGCATCTGAATTTTAACAGATTTTCTGGACCTATCCCTCCCTCCTTTGGTAACTTGGGTAGATTGACAAGGCTTTTCTTGGAGGGGAACAGTTTCAAGGAAGCATACCTTCAAGCCTTGGAAATTTCCAAAACCTGCAGAATCTGTCTCTTTCAAGTAACAATCTTAGCGGAACCTTACCCAAAGAGTTTCTAGGTCTTTCATCCCTGTCAATTTCTTTGGTCATGTCTAATAATTACCTCACAGGTCCTCCACCATTAGAAATAAAAAACTGAAGGAATCTTGTAGAGTTGGACATTTCAGGGAACAAAATATCCGGAGAAATTCCTACCACCCTTAGCAGTTGTGTTAGTTTGGAGCACTTGTAAATGCAGAGTAATGGATTTGAAGGAAGAATTCCTGAATCTCTGAAAGATTTAAGAGGTATAGCAGAATTAGATCTTTCACGCAACAACTTGCCTGGTAACATTCCTGAATTCCTTACCAAGTTACGTTCTCTTGAATATCTCAATCTTTCGCATAATGATTTCAAAGGAGAGGTGCCAAAAGAAGGCATACTTGCAAATGTTAGGTAATTTCCTTGAATGGGAATGATAAGCTCTGTGGTGGTATCCCTTATTTGCTTCTACCTCCATGCTTTAAGAGAAGAAGTGCAGAAACTCATACCCTCAGGACAGTGATCCCAGTTGCAACTACAATAAGTTTGCTTTTTATCTTTTTTTGTGTCGTATGCTTCATGGCAAGATCATCCGACATTCTACTACACCTCCCCAGGAAGAAGGGCAAGTTCATCTCAGAACTCCGTATATCAACTGATGGCTTTGCTGCTGAAAACTCGATTGGTTCAGGCAGCTTTGGTTCTGTTTACAAAGAGTAATTCCTAGTAATGGAAGAATTGTTGCTGTTAAGGTCTTTAACCTTCAGCAACCAGGAGCTTCCAAGAGATTTTTTGATGAATGCATTCCATTGGGAAGCATACGCCATCGAAATCTGCTAAAGATCATTAATACATGCTCCACCATTGATCAACGAGGTAATGACTTCAAAAGTCTTGTTTATGAGTTCATGTCGAATGGAAATCTAGCCTAGTGGCTGCATCCAACAACCGACGAGCAATATAGATGCAGGAGACAGAACCTTATCCAGATGCTAAATATTGCCATTGATGTTGCCTCTGCATTGGATTATCTACATCACCATAGTGAAACTCCAATAGTTCATTGTGATCTGAAGCCTAGCAATGTACTCCTTGACAATGAAATGACAGCACGGGGTGGTGACTTTGTATTGGCGAGATTCCTCTTTGATGCATCCAAATATCCCTCCAAACATAAGGCAATGTCAATTAGCTTAAAGGGTTCCATTGGTTACATCCCTCCAGGTATGAATTTTCCCTGAAAAATCATAAAAGAAGAAGAAAAGATGACCAACATTTCTTTTCTGCAGAATTGTTGTCTAACTGCTAACTGCTCATTCCCATATTTCAGAGTAGGGATTTGGTAACCAAGTTTCTGTTCTTGGAGATGTTTACAGTTATGGGATACTACTTCTAGAGATGTTTACAGGAAAAAGGCCCACTGATAACTTGTTCAAATAAAATTTAAGCATTTAGAAGTACATAGAAATGGCTTGGCCAGAACATTTGATGGCTATTATCGACCAATCAATGCTTATTGAAGAAGAAAATGATGGTAATGAATGTTACAGAGAAGAAAGAGCAATAATCAGAGGTCATGGTAAAGAAGCCTGCAAAAGAAAGAATGCCTGGTCTCACTAATAAAAATTGCCCTCACAAGTTCTGCAAGAGTGCCTGGACAACAAATGGGTATAAACCAAGTTGTCAACAAATTACGCAGCATCAGAGATTCATTCCTTAAATAAATGAATAAGAACAATATTTGTAAGATGCAGTAGATTGATCCAAATGATGCCTAGAACTTTAGAACATCAACTTCCTAGTACTTACTGAATTCTATTCTACGTGCTTGTCAGATCACGAGTTGTCTATAGCTATGTATTGCCATATGAGAAAGGTTTTCATAGTGAGAACCAATAGCAATAAAGCAAACTTAACCATCAGCGTTTGGATTTAACAATTCAGTTCTTACTAGCAATTTAGAGAAATTTCTTTATCAAGAAAATCATTAATTTTACAAACCTGCAGCTCAATCAAACCCATAATACTGGGGCAGTCTCCAAGTCAAAGACCATATACTGGAGTTACCACTTAAATGACATCAGTTCTTAGTATTCACCAATGTAGATAATTGTGCGTATCAAGCATTCACAAGAGTAATAAACCTAGAACAGAAAAGACCTAAGGCATAGGATTCTAAGCCATTCTAATGGAAGTATCTAAAATACCATTGTCAAACAAACTGACATGATGCATTTTGTGCTTATTTTTCCTTCCTTTTCTAACCCCTTTTAGATTTTGATGCTACTAATTTGCTCTTGTTTACTCACTATTTGCAGATTTTGGCTTTTGGAGAGTAAATATCAAAAAGATGCGTTTATCTCTGGATTTCGAACGGATTTGATCAGCCAGGCCTTACAGTTGTACGCACGCGGCAGCGAAGGAATTCAGCACGGAAAAAGAAAATCCCTGAATGAAGGAAATCAGAGGATCTGCTCCATTACTCCAGATTTTTCCCCATTTTTGGCAAGAGACGATTTGAGAATCAACTCCAATTAAATCTAGAATTTCCCTTTTTATTATTCTCGGAGTTTCCTTCTTTGTAATTTTCCTCTTTAAAAACCTTGATCCATCTTTTGTATCATCTTCTTCGGACACATCTTCCATCTTCAGAATTTCTATCACCGCACCTCCACCTCCGGCGTTTCTTGTTTTCCGTTCAATAAACCGTAGCTTTACTCCAGGCCGGTAATAATAAAAAAATTTCTCAATTCTCTCTTCTTCCCTTATGTGATTTATTTATTTTAATTATTTCGGTTTTACTATGAGTAGCTAAATCTCTTGTTCTTGGTAGGAATCATCGAAGGTTGCTTAGGGAAGTCGTGAGGTCTAATTGAGTTTAATATATCCCTGGTTTATGTTTAATCGTTTAACGAATTCTTGTCAAATCTACTAGGACTGTTACGAGTCTGATCAACTCGTAGCTAGGCTTAGACAATTAACGTCATCTCTGTAGTAATAACTAACGTGAGGCTGCAGGGTAAAGTAGACAACTAGATCAGAGTCATCAGGTCGCTGGTCCATTATGACTAGGTTAAACGAGCGATTAGGGTAGAGCTTCGAACGTACTAAGTGTCTCGCCCTAGGTATATCTTTCTTTAGCTTAATGAGCTTTTCAGTATTGACTCCATAAACGCACCTTGGAGGACGACAAAGTGTCAAGACTAACCCATAAACGCACCTTGGAGGACGGACGATAAAGTGTCAAGATTACCCCATAAATGCGCTTTGGAGGACGGTAAAATGTCAAGACTACCCCATAAATGTACCTTGGGGTAGTTTCTCGTAAGAAAGAGAGTAGGGGATCTAAACGTACTTGTTCCCCATAGCACATCCATCAGCTAGGGTTAAACAATCCTTGCACCGATGATCGACTGACCGCAAACGCAACCGGAGATAGATTTACTGAGAACTCCTTTCTCTATTTGTTTCCTACTTATTTTAATTCTGATTATTGCATTCTTAGTTATTAAATAAACAACTCTTTAAAAAAAAACCCATTTGTTGCTGTTTCGGTCTGTTTGCCCTTGTCATACACAAAAGTCAGCGTTTATTCCTAGTCCTTATGGATCAACCTTATTACCACTGTATACAATTTATTATGTATTTATTAGCAAAATTTTAATATTATTTTTAACGATCTCGACATCCGGTCACAAACAAAGGAAGCAAAGTAGAGTAAGTAACTATGTGTGGGGGGTGGCCATGACCATATCCTTAAAAAACTTTTTAGCATTAAGTTGTCCTTCTTGGCAGAAGCTATGTATGAGAGTATTATATGTAACAAACTTAAACCTTCACGGAGCATTTCTTCAACCAGCTGTGATGCCTCATCTGTTCTTTTGATCTTGCAGTATCCATTAATCAAAATGTTGAAACTAAAAATGTCAGGTGTGCAACCTTTGCTTATCAACTTGAATACATTTCTGGCTTCATCTATTTCGCCTCTCAAACAATATCCATCAATCAGAGAATTATATGTGACAACATTAGGCTTCACACGGCATCTGATCATTTTGTGTTCCACGATAAGATCTGCATCTTGGACCTTTCCCTCCTTGCAGAGTGCACCAACCAGGATGTTGAAGGTAAATACACTTGGCATGATATTACACCCCACCATTTCATTTAATAAGGTTTGAGCTTCTCTTAACTGACCTGCATTGCAAAATCCACGTATTAATGAGTTATAAGTGACAACATTAGTTGCAATTCCTTTAGCCTTCATCTCGGAGAGTAGGTGTAAGGCCTTGATGACCAATCTATCCTTACAAAGGCTATCAACAATAGTACTGTATGCAAACATTCGGCTCACAACCTACTGATTCCATATTCTTCAGCAACCCAATAGCTATGCTGGTTTCCCCAAATTTACATAGACCATTTATCATCGCATTACAAGCATATGAGGAAGGAGAAAGCCCTCTAGCCACCGAGTTATTGAAAAACGTCACAGCATGAGCTGTTTTATCTTCTTTGCAAAGCCCATAAATTAAGGTACAAAAAAGTTGATCACTAGGCTGAAAACCAAACTTGATGATTTTCCCAAAAACATAGAACCCCAAACCAACAGTGTAAGCGGAAGGAATCAAGATGTTAAAAGTATAAAGCTTGTAGTTGATACCCATCGATTCCATTTGTTTGGACAGAGAAACCAGTCCCATACCGACTCATCCTCATAACAGCTGATAATAATTTGTTAAATTCAAACACAGAGGTGGAGGAGACATAGTGATCATACGATTAAAGGAAGCCAAAGCATCATCAATATAATGGACCAAATTTCTTGCAGTCATTCCTAGGGATTGTGGAAGCATAAGGACGCGAACCGGAAAGACGAAGAAGAAAGATTGGAGATTACCCATTTGCCATTGAGCAGCAAACCTTGTGAAAACTGAAGAACCACTGAATAAAACGCCTCCCCTGCTTATCCCCATCATCATCCTCGCCATTTCACCAAAAGAATGCGTTTTTGCGCTCTTACCAAAGCCCAAGAGATTTGGCACGAAACAGGAAGGATGTCTTGAATTTGGTAACAAATTTAAACACTCGCCAATGGGGATTGGAAACATGTTCCATAAGACGTCTTTTTTTCAAAAGGACGCCTGTGAAAATCTTAAAAAGACGCATCCTTTATATTTCATAAGACGTCCTTTTTTCAAAAGGATGCCAAAGATAGTGCGTCATTTTTCTATTTTCTCATGCGTCTTTTTCAAAGAGACGAGCCTTTTTCAGATTTCATTCAAACGTCCTTTTGATCTAGGTAAGTAACACCTGTTTAACTTTTATCGTGACCCTATTCATCTTCTTATTGGTCTCACACCTGCACTTGGACTTGCACTATAAAGACTCGTGACCAGTGGAGTCTTTTGCTTACCACCAGAACCGGATTATTATTTGTCTCACAAAAAAACACAAAAATCTTCAACCATCGTCCTTGGGAACAGTACAGACGCAGTTAGCTGATAAAAGTTATGAAAACCCTTTACAGTTCTTGCTCAAACACTATCATCCCTAACAAAAATGATACCTCAAATTTCTGTTGTTCCAGACCACTTAATCTTACAAGACATGTTCTGCCATGGAAAAAGGTTGTTGATGTTGGTTTCTTGCATTTGTTATGTGTGAAACACAAGCCTTTTTCTCCTGTTCGTGTGCATTCCTCTCTTTCACCTGAATCCCAGGTATGTAATGTTTGTTTCTGCTTTGTTTCTTCATTTGCATTTTGATGTTAATGCTTAAAAAAACTCAATCTTGATGGTCTCAATTTACTGAATTTCTTGTTTTTAGGTGGACTTGGAGATCACAGATAGTGAAAAGAGCGAAAGAGGTTATCTTTTTCTTTTTTCTGATAATAACAAGGAATAAAAAGTAGAATTTGTGGTAAATTTGTAGTTTAAGGTTTCAAAGTGACAAATTTGATATGCAGATCAATCAAAGAGGGTTCGTGTCAAATTCCTGCTGCAGAAAGGTTGTTCCTTTGGTGAGCAGTTTGCTATAGTTGGGAATGATTCTCTGTTGGGTTCATGGGATCCAGAAAATGCAATACTACTGAACTGGTCAGATGGGCATGTTTGGACTGTTGAGCTGGTAAGCGAGGAATCTAGTGATTGAATTGCGAAAAAAAAGTTATGTGCTTTAAGATAGATTTGGTGCGATGTGATTTGATTGTACAAACCTTTGTGTTTATTTAGGATATGCCCATTGGAACAACCATAGAGTACAAGTTCTTGTTGAAAGGAATTGCTGGGGATGTTTTGTGGCAACCGGGTCCTGATAGAGTTCTTGAAACTTGGGAATGCTCGAATACAATCGTTGTTTTGGAGGATTGGGAAGATGCTGCCTTGCAGAATATAGCAGAGGAAGAGGGGTCAGTTTTTCAAAATGAGGAGTCTATTACTGTCGAAAACGAAATGCTGTTTGTCTCTGGTGGAAATGGTCAACCAGCTGTCTCTGATATGTACTCTTACCATGAAAAGGAACAATCAGTTGGGGCTCCTGAGAAATCAATTGTTGCTGATAACATTGCTCTTGCACAAGAGAACCCACTGCCTATTATCACAGACAATATCAGTTACGCGGAGGAGGTGTCTGCTGAGAATGCAAGCAATCAAGTCCTAGGTGAAGATAATATCAGTATTGTTAGTCATGTAGGAGATCCTGTTCTGGTGCCTGGCTTGACTCCATTACCAGCAAAATCATCTGAAGCGTCACTTCATGATGAACGTGAGGGTAAGGGAGGTACTACTACTTCCTTTGGTACCTCAGAAGGAGTTAATGATGTTGAGAATCATAAGTTGCCAGAGGTAACTGTCTGATTAATATGAACCTATGTATGTTGTTTCTCTTTCTGTTTGCAGTTGTTGTTGTCTGTTTCTGCATCATTTACCTCACATGAAATAGTTTCCCTCTAAATTCCCGTAGTCAAAACGTCTCCAGTGTCGGGGGATTTATGCCAGTGAAATAATGTAGTTTTGCGCCTTTTGGCTTGTATTGTCTTGAAATTAATAGTTGGAAATAAAGAACTTTTAGCACCAAAAGAAAACGAAGATGGCTGTTTTCCTTCTCTCTGTTACATTCATGATCTTTTCGCCACTTCCCTGCAATTGGGAAATGTAAGTTCTGTTCTTGCCATACATAACTTGTACCATTTTGTTGCTGTGCACATCATTTGCAACTCTGGAACAGAAAGTTACTGTTGAGAGAGATGTGAACTAGATATTCTTTATGTTGAACTAAGTTGGTTTGTTCCTGCCCATCCCATCAATTGTTGTACCACGTCCATCCGAGAACTGAAACTCACTAACTAAACCAAAAATGTGGAAAGTTGTATCGAGTTTTACCGATAATTGAACGAACACTGGAATTTTAGGCTGTAGGTTTATTACAGACCAAGTATCTGTCATTGATATACTTACGAACTGTTAAACTGTGTCAAGTAGGCCTGTCGGTTTTACTATCTGACATGCTTGTCTGTTGCTTCTACTTTTCCTTCAATTTCAACTAACTAAGCCTAATTGTATTCAGTTAGAGGTGAAGCAAGACACGAATGGAGATGTGAGTCAAGAAGAGAGGATTGATAATGTGAATCATGAGGAGCAACTAGCAACAGTCAATGACGTGAATCATGAGGAGCAGCTGGACAAAGAATTCGAACGAAAACAGCATGATCCGAAAAAGCCCAACGGAGAAGAAGTTTTCAGAAATGACATCCAATGGGGTCGTAAAACGCTACAGAAGCTGCTTGCTAATTTTGGACTGCTGTAGCAGCTAAAGTTAACAGAAGAACAACTTATTCAATGCCTTGGACTAGTTACATGGAGGAGGGAATCAAAAAAACATGGTACTTGTTGTGTGTTCTGTACAGAGTTTTGCATCTCCAGTTGTTGTATAATATTGAGCTGAGAGTTTTTTCTTGTGTGGAGATTGTATTATCTTTTTTTTTTTTTAATAGCGAAGTGGAACTCGAACTCGACACCTCACTAGTACTTGTGTGGAGATTGTATTAAAGTAGGATTACCTTAGTCTTGTAGTCAATGCATTCAATAAAACTTGTAATTTTCCTCATAATGTGATTGTTTTAACATTTATTGATCAGATTAAGAAAAGGAGGAAATATATGATTCATCTGTCATCTGACCATTTCTCCAGAAAATTCAGACCCCAAGAAATTTCAGATGCACAAAGGTACGGACTTCCATGTTTTGCTGAATAATATACATTGATCTCCACTAATTAGGCGTTGAAATCAAAATGGTGAAGTTCTTGTTTTTTTAAGAACTGCGAAGAAACAATCAAGCTAACACGGGCGGTGCTACATTATTCAGTGTACTAGATAGAAAGAACATAATTCACTCACCTGGTAAAAACCACACTTTTTCTTGTATTTTATCAATACAAATTAGATTTTAAAGTTAAAATTTTATCTTACCGATCATAATGGTGGACGAATGATGGAGCTAGTGGAGGTGGTGATGGTGGTGCACGGTTTACAATGGGGGAGCGGTCTAGCGGTTAGAAAAAGAATCTTTGGATTAAATTGAACGCCGACTACAACAGCGTACGCCGACGGTTGTCTACGTTTACATCTTACCTTACTTCGAGACGCTACTTATTTTTAGTGCAAATATCGAAGCCGGTCTGAAACAGGAAGACTAGCATCTGTCCTCACTCCTCAGTTCCTACAAAGATTACTACATACGGAGGTACGAACGTGATTGATTTTCAAACTAGTAAGCTTAAAGATTACTCGTAATAAAAAATATATCAACCGATAAAATTAACATTTTTATAAAGTAGCTTTATTCTAACGAATATAGATGTAAAAATTGAGAAATTCTATCATGTTGAATTATTAGTTCAAAAACCTTACAAGAAAGTTCCCCAACCACTCAATAGTCAATTCGCTTTTTGTGAAAGAAAAAGAAAAAGAAAATTCATGGCAATTGGCAATCGGCAATCTACAGATTTTCCTTTTGGTCCATTTCGGTCAAGGACTACATTGTACTTTTGTTCTTCATAGGCAATATTTTGTCAACCATCAAATATTTGATCATTAGCGAGAAAAATAATACTCAAGGGGACTTGATCTGCTGCTATGTATGGTACAAACTACAAACTGCCAAAAGAGTATATGTACAATTTACTGGCTCCAGAAAAATTGGGGCCTACAATGAATGGTAAAAATGCTTCAAGGGACCAGACGAAGAAAATTGCACCTCGCCGACTAAGCTTTAAGGTCGAGCTCACCTTTCGTCACTCAGAATACGCCAGCAAGAGAGGAGGCCAAGATGAGAAAAGGTGGCGATCTTTCCAGGAGAAGCACAACAAAGCAGAAGGCCTCACCGTCTCACTGTAGCGAACTTCGGCTTAGCTAGACTCTGCATGAGAGATGCAGTCTGCAGATGCAGAGCTTTAACCATTTGGATGTTGTGTTTCAAAAACCATGCCCCCTATGAAACATGGTGTCCATTCTTCTGCTGCCGTGATGGTAAACTGTGTGTGCCATGTGGTTGCTCTTCCTTCGGCCATTTACTTGGAATTGATTGTGGTAATCTGGAACAAAAAAAAGAACAACCGATGAGAAACCGAAAGAAAAATGTTAATATCATTTTTATCCTGATGACACCACTTGAGGAAAAATGAAATGTAACATGAAAACAAAAGGGTACTCGAGTGCCCAAAAACCGACAATGACTACATTTTAGCAACCAAGAAAGAGGCACCAGGCTGCCAAAGCAACCACCCAGGGCACGATATACATCAAGTGTAATATGAGATGTAATCGAGCAATATTATTCACGCTACGGATTTAAAACATGCACCCGCACTTGCTAGATGCATGTAACCCAAAACACAACAGTATAAAGTTCCAGCTAAGGTTTATGCTTCACAGGAAGTCAACAATTCATCTTAGAATGTCCCAAACAAAGGCATGAATATGTCATGACAATGCATCAAGACACCACAAAGGAGGCACCTCACCCTTCTTTCTTTCCCTTTCGGTAGAGATCAGAAACTAGCAGAGATCAACAACTCAACCTTATATGGCTCTTAATTTCCACGACTTCGAATGATGATCCAGAAAGCACCATGCCAAACACAAACAATATAAGGCACATATTGATGATATAGTGCAATACAGTACAGAATAATGAAAGGCAGCCAGGGCTCAAGAATCAGAAAGGATGAGAGGAGCACATGTCTCATGATTTATGAGAGTGTTGGGAACAACCTCACGAGAAAGCCGTTACTCCAAAGTAAACAATTTTTATAAGCTCTGCAGCTACCCCTTGAAAAAGCTTCTTTACGCAAAACTTTAGCCATATAGTTCGAAAAGGGAAAAAACAACCCCTTTGGAGCTCATTGAATTCCAGTGTTCAAAACTAATTCCACAGAATGACTCCAAAAACAAATGGTAGAGCTATTGATTCAAACACAACAGTGATGAGAATCAATCACAATCAATGTGACAGACCTTAAATGGTCGTTGAGGAAAATGACTGGATTGGTTCCTCTCCAACCTTCAGTCCAAGTATGTGGCCCTTATTAGTTAAAAGGAAAAGTTATCTTTTATGTTACCTAGTGGAGCGAGCACGCTTCTGCTGTTGCTGATTTACCAAACTGGATGCAGGTTCGACTTCAGTAGCCTGTCAATCATACATACCCCACTAAGCCAAGCAATTCCAGCCAAGTAATAGCACAACAAATGGAGCTTTCAGTGGTGTATCAGTCAATTAGCAAGCTATGAACCCCCTACCGCCCTTTTAGGAAATATTTTTTCCTTCAAGAGTGATTTTACTAGGTGGTCCCACTCTCAGTCCACTGGTCAAAATCATTATTCAAGAAGCCTAGGTCCAATAAAAACTTAATTAAGCCAATTGCTCGCTGCAGGCTAAGATGAACCAGAGTCGAACAGTTCGGTATGGATTAAAGCTTTTCACCCAAAAGGTTGGCCCAACCCAAGTAAAACAACACAAGAGGTTAAACTAAAACTGTGGATAAAACCTAGCAATTGGTCATCTACAACATGAAAAGAGAAAAATAAATGTAGCTTGCTAATCATTACTAGGGATGAACAAATTCATGACTGTGGAATAAGAAAAAACTAAATGCTTATACTGCATTCCCAATGAATGGAACAATAAATTGGTACCAAGTTCACAAATAGTTGAAAGTTTGCTGGTCCAGCTACATGGGATACTTGGATAACGGGTAGAAACTAGGAACTGGCCACCAAAGCCTTACCTCTTTAATAAGAACAAATAGAGCCTGGTTAAGGCAGCAATAGCGGTCATGAAGCCAGCTCACTTCCCTTTCAATGCTTTAGCTCCCACATCTAGGTGCAATGCAAAATCCAAAAGGGAGTAGTCTCATTTCAGACAACCACTACCCCTTTGCCACATACCCTTTATCCAAGCATCACCTATGTTTTTGAACAAATAAATAAAATCAACCAGCAAGAGCATAGAAAAAACTCCCCACCTCAGGCATTTGTTCTAGTCCATCTTCTTGCACTGCTTCACTTGATCCAGAATTGACAATGTCCCACAGAAATCCATTCTCGTCATCAAGAGAAAGCTTGTCAAAATCTCTGTCTGCAGCTCCAGATTGAGGTGCAGCATGTGCTACATATTTTTCTGGGAAGAAAAGAAAATGATTTCAACTACTTAATATTTGTGTCATTATTTGATCACCATAATCAACTAGAAAAGCAGATAATTGTGTACCTGCCAACCTGTGGAGGGCACTCTCTGCTGCTTGCTGCTGCGCATCCTTCCTAGTTTTACCCATTCCAACACCTATCTTCTCACCAGTGAAAGATACCTAAATCATAAATCAATAAAATGAGTATGCTGGAGTCCATACTACAGAAAGAACAATTAGTTAGGAATTTTTTCCAGGATACAGAAGAAAGGAAGGAACGACTAAGCGGAATAATAGATTCTTAGATTTTTCAAGCAAAAGAAACAGATTCTAAGTAAAGGGTCAACAGAAAGCTAGCCAAATAGCACTACACATTCAAACATCTTTGTGTTGAGGTCGCTAATAGACAACAATCGCAATGGAAGGAAAGAACATGTGCTCAGGAAAGGGATCATAGTCACAAGAGTTTAAAAAGAAGCAAAAGGCTCAAAGAGTACTAAAAAATTAAAATAGGGACAAATACACATTTCTCACTGACCTCAACAGAAAATTGTAAATCCTTACTGGTGCTGACAACAGACTTGAATTCAACCTGCAATTCAGGAGACATGATAATCCTTAGACAGGAAGTAAAAAAAGGTGAGTACCATGTTCAAGCTCTGAACTAATCTTTACCTTAGCATTGCACCTCCGTCCTATCTCTTGCAGTACTGCAATACATAGGTGGGATGGCAACATGTTCAATTTCCCAGCTTCTGTTTGAAACTCTTTGCCACTAGAAGACGTCACATTTTGAGAGACACCAACCTCTGCAAGGAATTTCTTAAAGATTAGGACAGCCTCTATGCACAAAATATCAACCAATTGGTCTAGTGAATTATTATATCCAGCCATTGGTTGTCTCCCAAAGCGCTCCAATGTTATAAATGTTGTGATCAATCAAGCATTACCAATGAATGAGACAACAATAGATATTAGCAAGTGCAATCAAAAGACAGACTCAAACACATCCACACATAATGAGCAGGAGATTAATCAGGAAGAAACAAAAAATCCAATAGGAAAATTTCTAGAAACTACCACAGAGTGATAAACATACCTGTTGGTTGAATTCCAGTAGGATAACTTTGGTTTTGCAGGTCAGCTCCAGAAAAGGCCTGCAATCAAATAAAATGTTGCAAATTTTTAGCCCTTGCATTATTCATTGTGAGTTCAGATTTAAAACTGCAAATACATTCAAATAAAAGTTTTAAAACACGTCAGGCAAACCTCATCAACCTTCAATTCTGATGCATGTGAGACGAAACCAGTGGGAGTAGAGGACGGAGTGTTATGTACAAATGGATTCGAAATTCCTCTCATGTCAGATTTTAGGGGATCACAATCTTGCACAATTGAAGGTCGATTATTTGGATGTGCTCTGCTGGTATCTCCATCCATTAACCATCCTCCCTGTGGAAGTATTAAAGATGACATTTGTGCAGGAACTCTAGATAGAAGAGGGGCTTGACCTGGATTTTGATTCCGTAAATCTCGCGTAACAGGAGCTCCAAGTAAGCTGGATTCTGAAATTTATCAATTCAAATTATAGGAAAAAGTTAAACTAAACCTCAAGAACATGAACAAATAAATTCATAAAACTAACTGAAGTTACATACTTTGAGGAGGGACAAGGGCAGTTGAAGATGTGGGTCCAACAACGTTGGGCACTATTGCAATAGGCGGCAGTGAGACTTCAGATCTCAAATCAATGGGATTTGTTACAGAATGAGTAGTTGAGTCCATATTGATCCTCTCATCCTGGAAAGAAGAAGAATAAAAGAAAACTACACCAACTAACAAGTTCCACAAATTGTAGAGCGACAAATTGAATAGAGAAGTCTATATTTTCAAGCATGTGGTAAGTTACAAATAATGCAGAATGCGCGATACATCCTCTTGTTCAAAAAACTTACAGATTGATGCAATCTTCTCTCTACTTCAGAACCACTCATTCCTTCACTAATTGGAGCATTAGCATTGCCATTGGGTAGAGAACCAGTTTCCTACAATTCAGAAACAACCATTTAATAGCACGAGAATATGAATTAAAACAACACAAATAAGAAACAAATCTTGAAGGTCAAATACCTCTGACATCATATAGTTGCTCACATCAGGAACAGATGGTAAAATTATCACCTCATCTTCATAAAAGACTTCAGAGATTTTTCGGATTAAATGCTCGTCAAATTCTCTAGACAGCACATCAAATAAAAAATGAGAGAGCGATCATAAACTAGTGTTCAACAGCTTAGGCATCCATAAACACATAAGATGATATAGCAACACAAAATTGAATCTCTTACTTGAAAAAACAACCTCTGACATTGCATGCAACATTTCTTGCCACGCATAGGACTGGAACTGCATTTGCTGTCTACACAAAGAGGCACCAGTAAGCATTAAACTTGGAAAGAAAACAAAAGAATGGAGAATGTTCTAACACATAATTTAATAAAAAGGCATATTGTGATACCTCTGCCTGAGGAGCGTAATAAGGAGTGAATGCAGGAACCACATGAACTCGGGGTTGATCCTTGTCTTCCCAAACCTTTGACCGGTCATCAATCACCATGGCCATCCTTGGGTGGCACATCCTGTCTCGAAAGACATTTAACAAAGACTTCCTGGCACCTGTTAACAATTAAAAGGTTTCGATTAATGTTAAGTGCAAGCAAGGCAACTGAAATTTCTAGGAACAAATACCAAGAAAATACTACTCTGAATTGCAGAATGCTTGTAAACACACGGATAATACTTTGGTTTCTGTGAACAGTGTTATTTCCTGTTTGAAAAGATTAGAATAAGAAATCTAAACACCCTTTTCAACATAAGACATTTCAAACAACCACGGCAGACGATAATCAATAATTCATGAAATTTCCAAGAAAAAAGAAATCAGTAATCAGAAATGGTAAGGGTCTTATACTGGCCTGATTTAACACAGACTACACGGTTGAAAAGTTGCTTCAAAGATATCAGGTGTGCCCCTGGATCAAGAAGCCTCCACATTTCCAAGGCATAGTCTCTTTCAGCCATTGTACAAACATAGACTTCAAATCTTTTGCGTCCTTTTGCAGTTAAGTAACTTCTCAAATCCTCCCATGCAGGCCTCAGCCTCACGACTACACTAGTATCACGAATCTACAGAAAAAACAAAAAACAAAACGAAAGTATACATATTACCAAGCTAAAACCTGTTTCCAGTGCATTTAAGTAAACTTAGTAAAGTTGACCACAGTCCAAAAGCCAATTCAGTTGAAATTAGGTCAAATTAAATGTGTTTTCACCTAGAATCAAGAAGCACTCAAAATAAAGTTCAATCTTACCAGCTAAATAACTAAAAGAAATTTAATCTAGCTAGCCCGGAACACATCATTAATGAAGCAATTCTCAATACCATTCCAAAAATACAAGTATATATTTTTTTAACAGAGCTCATAACCTCACAAATAAGTATCAAAAGAAACAACAGTTCAACCATACCTCTGGATTGATGCGAGTGAGAACAATATTTTTGTCTGGCAACCGGATAACCGGTCTAACAATTCTCTCATGACTATCAGATAATGCAGGAACCTCTTCTAATTGAGCCTTATATGTTTTCCCATTGTCCACGACACAATCATTATCTGTATACTGCTTCAAAAGCATCCGATCATCCATATACCTTCTCATCTCTGCAACCATCCCTGCTACCCTCACTTGATCTATCTCGCGGGAAATCCAAACCCTAAGCGCCTCAATTCTGTCCTCGAACGATTTCATAGTGTTTGCGACGATAAGTGTCTCATCAAGATCAAACACAATAGCCAAGCACCGTAAATTGAGCAGCACTAAGCACGAATCATATAAGCCTAACGGAACAGCAAAGCACCAAAAACATGGAAACTTCTTCTGCTTACTCGGCATTGCCACTAAATGAATCTCTTCATCTCCCAGCACAACCACCGCAGTCTACAACAACAGCAGAAACAAAACAAAATAAAAAACTACACCATTTCTTTTACTCAACTGTTCGTACACTCACATTAAACTACAAAAGCGACCAGCTACGAACCTTGGATTCGTAGAAACACGACGCGTGGAGGTTGATTAAATGCGGCTGTTCGGTCGGAAAAGAGGATTCGAGCTTGCATCGAACAGAAAATGAAGAGATCGTCTGTAGGATTGCAAGAGGAGGACAGCGCTCGCTTTGCAGAGAAATGTGATGGATGCGTATCTCGCTGTTCGGGAACTGGAAATTCTGGTCCCTCACCGGAATAGTGTCCAGTTCACCGAGACAAACCTCGCCGTGATACACCACCACGGATTTGTTGTTGTTATTAAACCCTAAACGGCTCATTGAAAGGAATTGAATCAGGGTTGTAACTAAGAGAGGGTGGAGAAGAGGTTAGCAGAATTTGAAATGTGTGACACTTTTGGGGCGGTTTTGAAATTTATTTTCGCTCTATTTTATTTTTTCTCACTTCTCGCCTCCCACTCTCAGGACCAGGAGAGTTGAGAGCATCTCTCTTTTCTCTCGCTCGCTGGGTCTTTTGTCTAAGGCTTCAAATGAAAAAAGTGGGGATGGAGAAGGTATTTATAGGAAAGGGGTTGGATAACTTATTTAGGGCTGCTTTTGTCTGGAATTACGGGAATACCTGGATGTACACGGATAAAATATTATGTTTGGGCCTGCCCAGCTAAAGTGCGAAGGTTCCTGCCGAGGTAGGGCCGTTAGATGGGCCTACAATACTACGGCTTCATCAATTAAAAAAAAAAAGTTTTCTTATAATTTTTTTATTATAGAAGAGTCTTAAAATTTCGAGACTTTCTTCCAAACATATAGTCCAACTTGACTTGGATAAGGTAATTGTAAGACTATGATAAAGGGTTGAAGAAGTCTTTGAGGGAAAAATTGGAAGGTTATCACTTATTTTAAATAATGTACATTTTAGTTGTTTTTATTTAAATTACATATAGAACTATTTATACTTTTCATCTTGGGGTTACTCAAATATACAATTGGAGATAAAAAATCACATATAATATATGAAGAAAATGCTATAAATTTGAGAGGAAAAAAAAGTAACATTTTGACCCCTTTGGGCTTTGTCTTGGCCCAAAACGCATTCTAACATCATAACCGCCAAATCAGATGCGCGCGTTTATGAACCGGTTTCTCCCGCGAAGTCACGCGAGCGTCCCCGCCGACACTGTAGTTAGAATCCAGAGAATGGCCCCACAAATAAACCAAGGCAGCGCAGTCGTATGCATCAGACACGTGGCATGATATCATTCGCGATGAAAAGGAACGCCTTTCTTGTAAGTTTGTAACACGTATCCTATTCTTTGCCGCTACCAAAAAGATCTTTTAATCACTCCAAAGAAAGCAAAACAAAAGGCACCGAGCAGCGAGAAGAAGAGGCTTTTTAACGGAAAGATGTCATCGTTCGGTAGCTCCGGTTCTGGTAGTCCCTTCGACGATGGCGGTTACAACTTCGTCGACGGTACCAACCCGGTCAAAGAGTCTGCGAGCGACTCATCACCGATTTTAAAATACCACGTGTATACATCCGGCGGTGCTGACGTGTTGGTTACAGAGAACGGTGTGTCGGACGGCGGACCGATCTTGCCGATGGAACCTGAAGTAGGCTTTGCGCTGAGTGAGTGGCGGAGGTAACTGTTCACAGCTTTGTCCTTTATATTTATTTTAATTTTTTTTTTTCTGTCGAACACTTTGTGACGTCATGAGTGCAGGGAGAATGCGAGGAGATTGGAAGAGAAGGAGAGGAAGGAGAAGGGGACGTTGGTGGAGATAATAGAGGAAGCGGAAGAGTACAAGGAAGAGTTTTACCGGAAACGACAGTTAGCAGTAGGGAACAGGAAAGCGAGCAATAGAGAGAAATCAAAGGTGAGTTGAAAATAACTGGTCATAGAATTTTAGCTGAAATTCTACTTTGTTTTGATGTTTTTGAAATTTGTGATTCGCAGTTAAGTTTGGCGAACGAGGAGAAGTTTCATGGCGAAGCTGAACAGAATTGCTGGAAGGTGATCGGGGAGCTGATATCGCAAGAAGTGGCGGTTGTAGAGAAAAGAGGGAAGAAGAAAGATCAAGAGAAGAAGACTGGTATTGTCGTGATTCAAGGACCTAAGCCTGGGAAGACAACGGACATGTCGAGGATGCGCCAGATTCTTTTGAAGCTCAAGCACAATCCTCCTCCCCACATGAAGCCTAAACCACCGTCATCTGCAGATCCTAAAAGAGATGGTAAGGGTGTAGCAGCAACCACGGCAGCCTGTGCAGCTACCGATCAGAGTACTGTAGCGGTTGCTTGAGAGTGAGGCACCAATTGCTTTGTTGGATTTGTAGGGTGTAAAAAACTTGTTAGTAGTGAGTATGAGGTTAGTGTATAAAACATGTGAAATTTCTACCACATCAACTTGCTCGTGCTACGCTAACGAGAAATGAGCCGAGTTGAAGCTTATCAGGCATGTGAAAGGCACCGTTATTTATGAAGTGTCGGAAAATATGAAGAAGTACATTGATTTGGCAAAACTTTACACTTCTGCACTAATTTATATGGTCACAGATCAGGTGTGGCAGAATATGTTTCAGCCTAACCTGAGAACGTAGTTAATTCCTACATTGCTGGGTGAGGACTTTACAGGCTGTATGAATCGAGAAGAATGAATGAAAAAAGTGTATGCAGCATAGGTCAATGCATCACCTGGGAAGTATCTGTGAATCATCACCTTGATCATTAAATGAGCTGGTAGAGATCATTGGATGATTTGATGATTTCGTGCCTTTGTTTCTTTGTGAAGATGATGTCTCGTATGAACTATCACCAGTACCCTTGTGTCGAGGGTTTTGAGACTGGTGTATCCCTGGCTCGGTTAGAGCTTTCTCGTTAAGGTTGACATCTTTGGAAAGCATCTCTACTATCTGCTTCATGGAGGGTCTTTGGCAAGCAGCTTCTTGGGTGCAAAAAAGTGCAACCTTTGTGAAGCGTTTCACTTCATCCTCTGGGTAATCGATCAGTTCTGGATCAATAATGTCCAAAAGCCTTTCTTCCTTCCACAATTTCCAAGTCTGCATAAGCATTCCAAAGTTATATTCACTTGTGGACCAAATTTCTTTCAACAATCCATATTTCAAATGAAGTCGTGTCAATTTTTTAAGATTCTGTTTCCTTAGTTGACACCATAGCAAGCCACTAATGGCTAATCAAGTAAGAGTAAATGAAGCATTAAAGTAAATTAAATCCATAGCCATCAATATTAAGCAAATTTCTAGCATATCTCTAAACAACTCACAAGCTACAAAAAGAAAATGACGAAGAAAGAGAGACTACAATTGTTTCCAAAATATTTTTAAAACGTACCCATTCAACCAGAGGTAACAAATCCTCGCTAAATGCTGCCTTGCTGCTACTTCTACCACTGATTATTTCCAGTAGGAGAACCCCAAAACTATACACATCAGCCTTCTTTGTAAGCTGTCCTAATAGGGCATATTCAGGGGCCAGGTATCCCCTGCAAGCGCAAATAGATGTATCATTGGTATGCAAGCATGAAGCAGAAAAAATAGAGGAAGAAACAAATCAGTGCAGCAAGGAAGAACACAATGAGTAGACCTCAGAGTTTGGCAAGAGCCTTAGCACTATAATGGAAGGTAAAAAGAACAAGAGGTAGCCAAAGAAATGAAATTCTACAGAAAGTATGCTTACACTGTTCCTGCCACACGAGTACTAAGATGAGTAACATTATCTGGAAAAAGTTTTGCCAGCCCAAAATCCCCTATTTTAGGCTGTAAGTTTCCATCAAGAAGCAAATTGCTAGCTTTAATATCCCTGTGGACTATTGGGGGTTCAGCTTCCTCATGAAGGAATGCAAGGCCACTTGCACTACCAAGGCAAATAGCAGCTCTCGTACGCCAGTCCATGGCAATATGTTTACCTTTTGAACCTGTAATGATGATGTACAACCATTAAAATACCTGATAACTTGAAGTCTTCGAACTCATCGTAAGATAAAAACCCCTATTGTTAAGCTAATTGGTGTAGTTTAGAATTATGAGAACTCAAATTTTGATACTTACCAAGTAAAGAAGTGGCAAGACTATCGTTTTCCAGGTATTCATATACCAGAATTCGGTGGTTGCCCTCATTACAGCAGCCGATAAGCTGAACAAGGTTTGGATGTCGAATATCTGATATTGTTCTAATCTCTGCAAGGAACTCATTAGCTCTTTGTTTAGACTCAGTAGAAAGAGTCTTGATTGCCACTTGAGTACCATCCCTCAAAACTCCCTGCACAGATTAGCAGCAAAGCTACTTGAGTATAACTAAAACACTATAACCACTGATAAATTTCAGAAATTCAGGTGCTTTATCAGGTATTAACAGATAAAAATCAACATGAACAGTGCTAATGTGACCCACCTTAAAGACAACTCCAAAACCACCTCGACCAATTTTGTTTGATGGATGGAAATTTGTAGTTGCTGATCTCAATGAATTATAGGTAAAGAGCCTTACATTATTGGTCGCAATCTCTAGTGCACAAATCAAAGAATTCATGAGTTTTTTTGGGCAAATTTGTGAGGTAAATAACCCAAACATGTATCAATGCAGTAAGTAGCAGGGAGATAATTCAAAGTCAATCATTGAGTTCTAAGTAGTACAGTGACTTTGCTGTTACGAAACATTGATCAAAATCCACCGTGAAAGGCAGTTTAGGAATCCAGGCTGACCTGAACTCTTTGACAACTCACTAGCCATCAATGGACATTGAGGCTACTATTGCGGATATACCAAAAAAGTATTGAATCACGTATGCAAAGTAAGAGATGTGAATTCTATTCTGAATCAATAAAATTCATCCCTTTTTCGTAGCTCAACCTAAGATCACCCTCCTTCTCACCATAGAAACCGCCATAAACCAAATAGAGCCTTGATTCTCAGCTTAATATACTCAGCCGCCAATTCCCTTGATGCATTGAGTTCTCCTATCCTATGTATAACTCCATAGCTTCAATTATTTCTCCAATAAACCAAATAAAGCATTGATTCCATAGAAGACAAAGAAATTACAATTCTACAGAAATATTAACCCATCAAATAATATACGCACAAAATTCCAATCCTCCTTACCTTCTACCTGGTGCGGGCTGCGAACAGGGTTTTCCTCTTCACGCCAAAGTGTTAAACCGAAACAATTACAGCCCATTTCGATACAATTCAACCTCCCTCTATCTACACATCAAAAACTCAAAACAATAAGAACACTTCCCCAGTTATTATCAGCGTTAAAAAGGAAAACTTTCATCGTTAATGGATTTGGTAATGACGTGTCCACAACACAAGAAGACAGAGCAAGAAATATATATAATATTAACAAACATACTAGCACACGAAAAAGTACTGAAATAGATGTCAAAGGAGAATAAACGTATATTGACAAAATCAGAAACAATAACAATAAATGAAGGAATTTAGACTTGCCATTCACCAACCTGTGCGGTAAGTGGGGCTTTTAATTGCTGCTACTACAAGTTGAAACGTTACCCTACTCGAAAGAAAGAGATCGAAGGGTGTTTGATAAAATGCAACAGAGACTAAAAGAGAGCCAGAAATCAAATAGTGGTATTTTTGTCGATCATTTTAACAGTCAAATCCATAGCACCCAACCAAAAATATGGGTCGAACTCGAACCCAGGACTTGACTCCCCCAAAGAAGAGAGATCGGCAGAATAAAATAGCGATATTGGTTTTGCATTTCTTTTCTTTCTTGTGGAATTCATAATTGAGGAAAGGAAGAAAAAGTATTTAGTCTTGTTTCCGTGTAATAGAGGAGAACCAAAAGTGGAAACTGGAAAGAGGTGGGAATGGTGTCTGGTGACGGGTTCTTTATCCTTTTTCACACCCAAACAAAAGCTATTGTACCCAATTAACCTACCATAGAAAACAAAGGCTAATCCATCTTTGTGTATGAGCCCTACAATTTTTTATTTTGTTTGACTAAATAAATATTACTAATTCAATAGTATATAAATAGTTTTTACACTTTAATTTGTCATCAAAATTGAATTACATTTTGATATGAAATAAGAAGCGCTGAATTTTCTATTTTAACTGATAGGAGAAAAAAACTCAAAAACATTATAGAACGCTACCCAAGTGTAAGAATACTATAATTTTTTATCGGTCTGAAATTTATCATGCATAAAACTTATTGCAAGGTTTTAGAAAAATTGAACTATGCTCGAATTTCATAATCAAGCTAAAATAGCCCAAATTCGGACAAAAATGACCCAAAATTTTGATTTTAATTAGATTTTTAGTAATTATAATTCAGGATTTATTATTATTTTAGGGTTGAGAGTATTTAAACATCTTTTATAAAAAAATTGTCTTATTTTATCTAAGAGATAATTGTCTAATAATTTTCTAGAAGTATTACATGATATTAGGAAAATCTAGTCTCATTGTAGACGACAAACGAACTTTCCTAGCACAGATGATTCAGCAGGCTAGGCATGAGTCAAAGGAATTTTTTAAGGAAAACAGATGAAGAAAATAAAAAATCGATGGCTATGCAATCACGCATTCATTTTCAACAACCATACGTTCGAATGCCCTATTCGGCAGTGAGCATTCCTGCATTTATTTTTCGTAAAATCTCACCGACCTTGGTAGTAAAATTCAACAACAAATGAAGGATTGGGCACTTAGAAATCGCTCGACCAATGTCGGACCTCAAAAGAAATGACTTTTCTAGTATGATTTTCTTCGTAATACATGCCCGAGGTTGAATGTAAATAAATCAGATTCAGAACTGCATGTTAGATTAGATTAGCAGAAAAAGATGTTGAGGCTGAAGGAGCTCTTCAGGTTTCTTGGATCTCAAATCTCAAGTAGTACAATAGTTCTCATTACAACATTAGTGGTCGTGTGCAAGATATGCATAAACATGGCTCATCAAATATATTCAACAGAGATTGTTCCACTTAATACACTTGAAGGTTTTGGAAATAAGCATGCACCACTTGTCCTTTCAAATGGATTTCACTTCCAACTGCCATCATACCGTGCATGGAATACATACCTCTTAAATATCGAACTGGATGTAGGGTACGAAAGGCAGTTCAACTTCGAGATTGAGATAACATTTTCAGTCTTGGTTGATACTCCAGCTCAGTACATCCTCTACCTTGATGAGCGATGACTGGTTGGAGAGGAATTTCCTCTTTCACTTCCGAAATCAACGTCTTCCATGTCTATACTATCGACAAAAAAGTTGTTATTGTTGACACTTGGCTCAGAGCTATCGCTGCTTGTGGCATGAGGAGAATCTGAGACACTAGTTGTTCTGCTTCTCATGGATCCGCCTGATCTCACACTGTACATTGAGGACGCGGGAATGTTGGTCATAAGTGGGCGTAGGTTACCATTCATGCTTCGCCTTATATCCTGGTCAAGCTAAGAAAACTGAATGAGAAAGTAGTTCATAATAAGCCTGAAACCATATAGGATTGGACAAATGATATTCCTTAAGTTGACAGACATTTTAGCAAGGATGATAAGAGAAAACAGGTGCAAAGTATTCCTTAAGCATGTGTTATCACTTGACACACCAATGGTCCAATGATGGTAATTTCTTTAGTATAGTTATAAGTTGATTGAGATATGAATCATATTCCTGGAGAAGATAAAAGGCGAAGATGCATACCATATGTCTCAAAGCCATGTCAAGAGATTTCTTTGACAGACTTCTGCCAAAACCTGAGCTATCAAGAGAAGATAACTTCCCAGCAGAACCACTGAGGGTAGAGTGATGGTCGTCTTGCTTCGGTGGTGCTAATTTTCTCATGTTTACTACTCTTTCAACCATTCGTGTCCCCATCAGTCCTGGGTTAGCATCATCAATGCTCTTGCTCTGTGCTCTACTCTTAACAGGCATGGAGATCCTGCTACCATTTGCATTGCCAATTGGAGCTCTTCCTCTAGCAGGAGAGCAAGATTGCTGTCTTGGTCTTCCATTAGAAGCAGCATCAACAGAGGATGATCGAGCACTTGCTACTCCAGGCCTACCTCTAGATGCTGAAGCTGGTCTTTCTGGCAATGAAGTCCTTAAATTTGGTGGCGCATCAAGAGAGAACCCAGGCATCTCACTAGGTTTCCATGGCCTAGACTTTACAGTAGGAGAGCTGCCACGTGATGGCACCGGATTTTTCAATGCTGGGGGGCGTGACTTGGTTGATGAAGAAGACCGGCCAGGAGGTGCAACTGAGCTAGGTGCGCCTGGAGCGGTTGACGGTTGGCGGGTTGGTGTTGCTGATCTTGGCATTGGCTTGATACCAGGTATGGAGGGTCTGGCAGTTGGCGTTGAAGAGCGTGCGGCAGCTCTAGTTGGCGTTGAAGAGCGTGCAGTAGTTCTAGTTGGAGTTGACGAGCGAGCAGTAGTTCTAGTTGGAGTTGACGAGCGAGCAGGAGGAGGAGCAGGCTTAGTTAAAGGCAAGGAGGCCCTTGAAGTAGGCGTAGAAGCCCTTGAAGGCTTAGCTGTAGTAGGTAATGAGGGCCGTCCAGTAGGTGTTGCAGGTCTACTAGCAATCCTCGTCCCCCCTGCCGATAAGGGCCTCCTGTTACCAGTACTTGAAGAGTTCACTCCAGATTGCAAAGTTGTACGCTTAGACGCTGCTACATTACTTCTTGGAGCAGGTTCATCCTGGACATTCATCAGCTGCAAAACCATGAAATTGAAGCTATCAGATAATGATCATGAAACAGATTCCCAAATAATTACAGAATGCAAAACCTGAACAAATATCTTGATACTAGAAGAACACAATTTCCTTTCAAAAAGTGAAATGCAGTATGCTGTGGGGCAATAGGTGGTGATACAAAATTGACATAGGCTGGATAGCATATAGAACTCATCAAATTAAAGAGGTCTTACCCTTGACTTCAGGGCAGTGGGACGAGCATTAGACATCCCCATCATAGTTTTCTGCGACTCCATCTCCAAAGAAGGAAATAAAGGGGTCCCAGGTGGCGTAAGAAGCCTGAATAAAAGAGACCTTCCATTAATACTGATCCAAAAGACACGTTAACAGAACACATTATGATAATTTGGTACATACGAACAAGGAGAATATACAAAAATCAAATAGTATCTTCACTATTAGGAAAGTTCATAAATTTTAGAACAAAAAATGAGCTTCATCACCAAACAATCCAAAACCAACGAAATTTCAATGGATATATTACTATAGAAACCAAAACAGCAGAAAAATTTAAAACCCTAATGGTAAACCTTCCAAATTTGAATTGAAGATGCACCAACTAGGTGATAGCTGCTCAGACATATTCTAATTAGCACTTGACTAAACCAGTTTTGTACAACACAAAAACTAATCCCGATTGGTTAGTAAAGTTTGCACTTTCGCAAAGGTACTTGAATCTGCTATGTTGAACAGAACATAGAAAACTAACAAAGTGATTATATCAATTCCTGCAAATAAACAAAAGCAACAAACGTTTACAACTCCAAAACTTTAAAAAAAAAAAAAAAAGTTTCTAAAATTATTACCAATCATAATCGGATTTATCATTCTCCGAATCCAAGAATTTCTCAGCGGCCGTCTTCCGTGGCAGCATAGTCGACGGCACTATCCTAGATGTCGGCGGCGAACCTCCTGGATTAGCTCCTACAACCCAACAAAACAAAATATCACAATCAAAACCAGTCCATGAAAACAATTATTACTACTTAAGCAGCTAAAAGTTAGACTAAGGAACAACAGGAAAGAAACGAAGTCGCACGGACCTAAAGGAGCATCAGCAGCTCCATCGGAGGAGTTGTTGAGAAGAAGGAAGTTGTTGTTTCTCTCCTTCTCTTTCTCCCGCCTCCTCAACTCTAGAAACAACGCCAGCTCGTCATCTTTCTCCTTCATCACCATCTTCGCTGCTACAAACAGAACACGAAGAAGAAGAAAGTCTGGTTTTCTAAACGGAGTACGTGCAATCGATCTGTATTAACTACCATACAATAAACGGAAATGAGTGAAATGGGCAGGTAGCGAGTTAGGGATTGCGTGCGAAGAACAGAGAGTTTGATCGATTAATAAATTTTTTGTGAGTTGGGTGGTGATGGTGATGGTGGTGATGATGATGATGAGGTTTGTTTGAGGAGGAAGATGAAAGGAAAGAAGCTTTTTTTTCTAAATATTTGGTGGCTCTTGTCTGTTTTTTTCTAAAATGGAACGTCCATGGAGGATTTTTCAAACGAGTTTGTGGAAGTGTACATGAAAAAGGGAGGAAATCACGAATATGCCATTCTGGAAATAGAGGATAAACAGAAAAGAAAACTTTCTCGAGTTCTGGATTCGTTTTCCTACTTTATGTTTTCTTTTTTCCTTTTTAATCCAGATAGATTTTTCTTTTTGTACGATAAAGAAATAATTATTAGATTATAATTATTGTATAATTATTAACTATACAATTTTTATTAATTATCAATCAACCCTTTCTAATTTTATCATTAATTTTAAAAAATGATATTCAAAATTCAAAATCATTTTGAAAAAACCGATATTTAATAAAACACAAAATTGCATGAATGATGTCCTTTTCGTCCATAAGTAAACAATAAATTTCTTCACATTGCTTATAAATGTTGATCCAGTCCAATTCAAAACTATCACATTCGAGAAATAAATGCAGAATTTAAGAGATCGGCAATCTCACTTTTATTTTTAAATTTGTCCTACAAAATTGTGGAAACTTAAGTGGCAACCTTGTAATTAAATGCTAAAACAGGTGCACTTAGAGGCGGGAATAAAATATATTGATAGGAAAACATTCCTGTCCAGGCACATGCAGGAAGCTTGACTAATCCTCAATATTTCAAAAAAGATGCTTTGAGATTTAAACGTGGACCGTTTGATTTCTTGGGATGTGTCAGCCTTTCATCCGACGGCTGTAATAAATTTGGGGTGAGAGGATTTTAAGGGCAGATTTTCGAATGGGAATTGGGTGGGCCTCGGAAATCGTGTGGTTCAAGTTTGGTCTGTGCCGGTTTTTTTCTCTTTCATAATGAACTACAAAGATTTGTCGCATCACAATTTCTACTGCCATCCGGTTTATCTTAAAATGTTACAGAAAAATGCTCATTTTCATCATTTAATCACAGAAAAATCTACTCGTAAATTAAGTTACAAGACTATCCGCAACTGAATTTAGCTCACAAAAGATATGAATAACCTAAATATAAGTCTTGATGGGGAAAGTATTATATAGATGAAACATGGTAATTTGATCCTGAGTTTGACGCTAGGCCATGCTGTCACGCACAATGTTTTTTGAGCAGCACCAAACCACCACATATCTACAATTAATATTCCTTTGGTCTCATGTAACTGGATTATTATCTCAATTAATCTTCTCTTGTTTTCTTATTTTTTCTGATCAATCAATAAGTCTCTATATGGACAATTTGCATGTGCATGCCACTTTTTATGAATACTTTTTAGGCCATCTCTCCATGATTGAGTTCTCTTGTACATGTAGTCACTCACTTCAAACACGACCCATTCACAACAATTTTCCAGATACTAGCCAGGAGATGCCGTATGAGAGATTGTTCAATCGATTTTTATGTATGAAATCTTTGGTCCCGAGAATATGGATTTCACTTGCAATTGCGCTGCCACGTATCTGCAAGCCATAACCATACCAGAGAGAATGAAGTGTCGTTCAGAAAGGTTGTTGGATGGCCTTTATGGGACACTGCCAACTGAATAACGCGTCGTTCAAAGGAGAAAAAGGTGTATAATTAATCACACAATTCAGCATCAGCCTCAGCAGCAAATCTGTGTAAAATAGACTGTGATGCAGAAGGATTATGCTATGCCTTTTTCATTGCTAAACAACCAGAATAAGCCAAAAAGGCTAAGATCTAATACCAATTGTCTGATGGTTTTGCAACCAATGAAGCTGCAAAATCAAGAATCCAGTCAAGGAGGCTTGACCAACAACTTAGGGAGCAGAGGATTTACAGCTAAAAGACCTAACAATTTGTCAGTTTTCCTAAGTAAATTGTCAATCATACATCATCACCATCACTTTCAGCAGCCTGAGCTTCTTGGACCGCCATATAGTTGCTCCCATCAGGACCCAACACCTTAAACCTGCCCGACAGTTGAAAAAAACCTCGTTTCAGAAAACAAACAGTGAAATAATCTAGCACAATACCTCAGTGGACAGTCATAGATAGGCACCTTTCAAGGATAAATTTTCCTTCCTTGTACTTCTGAGCCTTATCGTACGCAGATTCCTGCAATCACCCCAACAACAATTGGTGAAGTAAAAGCACGGAAAAGAGGAGTAACACTAATGACAAGTTACGGACTCAAAATTTTCAAGAAAACAGAACTTACATATTTCCACCCCACAATTGAGCCACAACCAGCACAGAAAATGTCAACCACAGTGTGCATTCCAGTCATCATCATTCGCTCTTCTTCCTCACCAACTGTGATATTAACTCTGTTATCAGTTTGAAAAAACAACTCAGGAACAAAATTGGGAAGGAAAAAATGCACATGAAGCGTGTTAAGCGTGAGATCATATCATTCCATGAATGAGAGACAGTGGCTGGCCAGTTCTTGTTCAACTATAGACGGCCACTCTCTTTCAATTTTCCATCATTGAAGGTCATAAATTCAAGCTTTAAAAATTCACTAACAGGAGCAATATAACACACCATGTATCGCTTTCATAGAAGGCTTTGCATCCTCCACATCTCCTTATATTCCAAGGAACATGAAACTGCCATTTGGCTACAGCAATGGCTGGTACTATAACTATCAAACTTCTTAGATCAAATATCAAATTTCTCACACGCAACAACAAACTTTTGTTGCTATAATCTCCATCAACAAACACATTTCATGGAATACACAACTTTGCAAGATTGAAACTAATTCACAAGAACAATGCCACATGACGGGGTTATAAGAATGCATCCACAAATTTGTTCAAAAGCAGATCATAAAACCAAACTCTCAAATCCAGTGATCATTAGTGAATCAAGAAAAGACCGATAAAGAATCTACAGGTACTTAAAAGTCTAGCATGTAAAGGCCAAAATAAAGGAATACTTACATCTTATCAAAGAGATAAGCCTTTCCATGCCTGCTGTGGAAAGACTGGAAAAACAGATAAAACAAAGAATCAGAACAGAAGGCATGCACATTGCCAAATTGGTCCTTCTAAAAAACAGGACAACCATTACTCGAACGAAACCACTAATTCTCATCCTCATCCTCAGAATCACATCCACAGACCCAAGAACATAGCAATTAAACAGGCATAACCAAGAAACAGAAAAGACACATCACCACAATCTTGGAAAAAACAAGTTCGTTCATTCGTCCACCAACTAAACATTACTCAACAGAAAAAAAACCCATCAAAACGCTTGCCCAAAACTCGAATAATGGATATTGATAATACAGAACATAACACGCAACAGCGGAAAGAATAGAACCTTAGAAATGATATCATCAGAGACGGCAAGATGAGTATGGCAGTGCTTGCAGCTATAGACCATTCCTTCAAGACTTATCACAAATAACCTCCCCATTTCTTTCTTTCTTGGTGTCTTCCTTACCTAAACAGATGCAAAAATTGAGAAAATGGATCCTAAAACGACAAAAATCAAATCATAAGAATCAGAAAACCAGAGATGAAACGGCAAACGACAATGGTGCGCGATGCAAATGCTGATGTGGGTGTTGAGTGAAAGGAGAAAAAGACGCGAGAGGAGGAGGAAGAAGAAGGAAGGGAAAAAGGAGAGGGTGGTTTTTTGATTGATCTTACCGGCAGCTTTTTTTCAGCGAGTGCAGCAAATGGTATGAAAGAAAAATGAGTCATGGAGGATCCGCGCGTGCCCCGCTCTAATTTATACTCTTTCCGTGCTTTTTTAATAGACGCGTATATTTTAAAAAAATCGAATGACTCACTATTTGACCCCAAACCGTACTTTTTTTTTAACGTATGTTAATCCGTAACGTACGTCCGAAAAAAAATTCGGGGCAAAATTATTTCAAATAGTGAGTCATTCAGTCTCTTTGATATGCGTACAAATAGTAAAAACGTTTATTATTAAAGGACTGAGGGAGTATATTTTTGGCAATGAGAGGTAAATGTATATTATGCTTTAATTATTCTAATTTTTTCAATGCTTCTAAATATTTGTCATTTTATTTTAATTAGATTCAAACATTTTTTTCTATTTTTAATATTTTATTAATATTTAAATAAATAATAAAATATAATGAAGTTAAAATTAAAAATTAAAAAAAAGAGTTACTGAATTTAAAAGCAAAAGAAGAAGAAGAAGGATGAGTTAACGAGTTTTGTTGTTATACACATCCAATACAGTGTTTATCTCGCTGTTTAAATTGCCGTCCGCATATAATAGCTCTAACCCTTTATATTTTTAATTTTATTCCACAAATTATTTTTGGACTACAATTTATCTACAATTACTTTCTTCTCGAATCAAAAATTAAATCTCGTTCAAATATTATCGGATTTGAAAAGGGATAAATCTTGTCAATTTTTTCTTTCATTTTTAGATAATCAAGAAATTATTATTTGCAATAGACAACCAAAATTATTAGTTTTCCTTTAAAATTAGATTTTCATGATTTACTTTCATGGCCATCATTTCATTTTTTCTAGTTTTCGAAGCCCAAAATTGGCTGTCTTCATCTCTGCAGTCAAGCATGTGACTGGATACACAAAATAAGTATTATTTGCATCATATATTATGGGCGGGCTGCCCTGAAGTTAATTTCCCAGGAAGGGAAATGGAGTTGGAGCAATTGCCAGTACAGACCATTTGGGGCAAAAATGGGGTAAATAATGGTGATGGTAAAAACTTACCTCTTCCTTTATTTCACCATTACTTTCCACCTCATGTAAATTAACACTCTACCACAGTCAATTCTGTACAAGAGCTAGCTAGACTGCATTTAGAAATGAGCCAGCTGGAAAACAATGACAAAATGCAGCCGCAGCAGCAGCAATGGTGAAAACAAAATGTAGATTGCCATCCTCAACAAGGAGAAAAATGAAAAATCACCACAGGTTTCGATTCCTAGTCGAATTAAGCCATGAATGGAGCAAAAGGTAAAATCTAAATGTAATCCAATCAAAAAATGATGAGAACAAAGAGAAAGTAGCAAGTTCTGTTCTTTCCTCAAAATCAGGATGAAACAACTCTGTCTTCAAGGGTTTTTCTGTTAACCTCCCCTATTCTTTGAGGAGGCCATACAACGGCGGTAACTCTTCCATTAACTAAACCCAAAGGAATCTGCAATGAAAAACTCCTTAGCCAGAAATTAAGAGATCTAATCATAGAAAGGACAAAATATCTGGTATACACGCAGAGCTATTATGTCCATATATTACATCAGCAAGTATCTATTAGATAATCAATATACACAATTATTTCTTCCATGTCAATCGGCAAATTCAACGTAGACATATTTTCAAGTGATGTATAGTTAACGATTAGGGCAGAACTTACTGGGCCAAAAGTTCTTGAATCCAGGCTTGATACTGCGTTATCTCCCTCAACCCAACAATGTCCTTCAGGAACCTTGACCACATCATGTGAATAAGGAGTTCCAACCCAGTCACCAGGTAAGCCAATGATTCTCTTTACGTGTTTCTCCTTGTGGTTACTTGGAGAGCTACAAAAGACGTACATTTGAGCACAGAAATTCAGCACCCACATATTTTCAAGATGATGGAAAAACCAAATCAGACCACCATCTCAAGCATCCCTATAATGAAAAGTACATCCTAAAAGCTGGCAGTGACAACAAGAATACGCGATACTGCATGCTTAGAGAGCATAGATACAAAAATACATTATCTGCAGACTGATCATCTAGCACCATGATTCATAAAAGTCAACCCCAAGAATACATGTACCTAAAGGAGAGTCCTCAGATTATTGAGCTATCCTTGGTGCGTTCATAAGCATCCAATAGCTTAAATATGTTGCCAGAAAAATCACAAACAGGTGCGAAGAAACCTAGTCATTCCATCAGCCTGTCACATTTTTTGGTTTATGATATGACTTATATGAGAAAGTCAGTTTACTTGAGGGATGCTGATGAAAATGAGACAGCTAAAGACTTGCCTCAAAACTTACCCAACCACACTACAAAAGAGTGCAATTCAACACCTTCAATGACCCAATTCATCACAAATGAAAAAGTCATCACGCGTGTGCTCAACTTCAGAATGAAACATTTCCCCATTAATTAATTCTTTTAGCTCCAGGAACAAAGTTTTAAAAACAATCCTAATCCAGCAAACCCAAGCATGAACTGCGCTACCTGAAAACTAACACCACTTTACTAGAACCTTAACCAACTAAAATTCAAACTTAAGGGGAAGAATTATAATTGACGATGTATCTGAAATGTACAAAAGCTGAGTTTAATTACTTCATACATTCTTTGAATCTCTACAGTAGAATCATTAGAGAGTATTGGCGAAAACAGAGGTAGCTCACACACCAACAATCACAAAACCAATAAAACCCAACTTTCAAGTAAACCCAGCTAAGAATAACTCATTAAGAGATGGCTATGGAAAGACCTACCGAAAAATCACCACATCGCCGCGCGAAAACTTGTAGTTTGCCAGACAGAACTTCTCCACTAGAACTCGGTCATCTGCAACAAAACCAATAATCAAACTCGGTCTCCATTATTGCAAACACAAGACTAAAATGCGCAAAATATTTCACTGACCAAAGAAGGAATGGGTAGTGGGATTCAGGGTAGGAGACATTGAGCCACCCTTCACTGGTGTAATACTTGCATAACGATCTGTAATGGTCAATCCTATGAGACCGATGGTGAAGTATTTCTTAGTGAGATTCCATAATGTATGAGGAATAGTTCCCATCGTGTGATTAGGCGCGCGTGTGGTACGAAACTGCAAGCATCTGCGTCGAGCTGTAGTGTAATCAAATGATCAATCTACGAGTTTGGTTCTCAGTTGAGAGGAATTGCTAGTGGGTTTTATACTTTATTTATTTTTCGGGGAAAAAGGAAGAGAATCGATGCCGCCTGTGCCGGTTGCGAGGCTGAGTGGGAGAGAAGAAAGGATAGGAAACGGCGGCTATCTTGCGGGAGAGGATAGGGACAGGTCGGGGAATATGCAAAGCTTTTAGGACATTAGAGTCTTTTCAGTAATTTGTTTATTTTCCTTGCTTTGTAATGGGTAATTGAAATTTCGGGTACCTGTACCTTGAGGTTTGACTTTATTTGACACCTCTACCTTTTTGTGTGTTTAAAAAGTACTCGTACTTAAATCTTTATTCACATTTGGTACCTGCGGCCGTTTCCGTCACCACTTTTCCGTTATCTAACCTACGTGGCATGACACGTCATCAATATGATGACATGGCATGCCACATCAGCATTAGTTTAATATTATTTTTTTCTTTCCCTTTTTTTTCTTTCTTTCTTTTTCTTTTCTTTTTTTCTTTCTCTCTTCTTCTTCCCCGACCATCTTCATCCCCACCTCCCACCTCCTCATTTCCTCACTCACAATTCACAAACAAAAAACCCACAATTAATCAATTAAACTATCTTGCCCTGAATTAATTACAGCATTTGGTACCTGATTTATTAATCAATTAATTAATTACCCATCAATGGCTTCTACACCAACCCAGAATTTCCACGACCAACTTGCCGCTGATGGCCGAGAAGCTGGGCGGAGATGGCTTGATCGCGGAGCTGTGTAATGGGTTCGATCCGCCAACCAATTTTGCAATTAATCCAACAAGAAATTGAAGAGAAATCAGATACCCAATTTTGCAATTAATCCAACAAGAAATTGAATTTTGATTTTAGGGTTTGCTTGCTTACCTGGTAAAGGGTGCCTCTCTCTGCACTGAGTCTGATTCTTTCAAGAATTGGGAGGTTGAAGCGGTTGAGGGTAGCGATGAGGTTGCAGTATGTCTCCTCCATCCCGGCTTCTACACCAACCCAGAATTGGAATCCTTTCTGCTGCTGTTTGAATGTGTTTTTGCAGGAAACAAAGGAGAAGAAGAAGATGAGGATGGGTTAGGAATTTTGGGGTTTTAATTATCTGGTTGTTCTTTTTAGGGTTAAACACAAAATTGGCACCTGTACTTGTATTGATTGAGACATTTGGCACCTCCATTTGTAAAACGATTTAAAAGGCACCTGAAGTTGAAACATATGACACATTTGGCACCTCCCACTAACACCGTTTGCCGTCCACCGTTAAGTGCTGACGTGGCATGCCACGTAGAATGACACGTCACCCACATGATGACGTGGCATGCCACGTCAGCTGACCCGACCCGAATGTCACTGTTCGCGGGTCTTGGATGAGGTTGGCGAACGACGCGTCTTTCGCGCAGGCGACACGTCGTTCGTTTATCTTGTCATACACAATAGACGACACGTCGTCTATTGTGTATGACATGCGTAGGAGTCAAGCGCCTGCGTGACGCGTCGCCCGTTGGTTTAGTGAGCGACGCGTCACACCCACTAAATAAACAAACTTAAACTAAATAATTTTAATTACCATTCTTAATTAAACAAACTTAACAAAATAAATTTAAATAACAAAATTAAATTATCTTATTTAATTAAACTAAATAAACTAAACTTAAACTAAATAATTTTAATTACCATTCTTAATTAAACAAACTTAACAAAATAAATTTAAATAACAAAATTAAATTATCTTATTTAATTAAACTAAATAAATAAACTTAAACTAAATAATTTTAATTACCATTCTTAATTAAACTAAATTAACAAAATTAAATTATCTTATTTAATTAAACTAAATAAATAAACTTAAACTAAATAATTTTAATTACCATTCTTAATTAAACTAACTTAACAAAATTAAATTATCTAACAAAATTAAATTAAATAACAAAATTAATTTATCTAACAAAATTAAATTATCTTATTTAATTAAACTAAATAAACAAACTTAAACTAAATAATTTTAATTACCATTCTTAATTAAACAAACTTAACAAAATAAATTTAATTACCATTCTTAATTAAACATTCTTAACAAAACTAACTTAAACTAACTTAACAAGTTTAATTAAATAAGATAATTTAATTTTGTTAAGTTAGTTTAATTAAGAATGGCATGGTAATTAAAATTATTTAGTTTAAGTTTAGTTTAATTAGTTTAATGAAATAAGATAAATTAATTTTGTTATTTAAAATATTTAGTTTAAGTTTATTTATTTAGTTTAATTAAATAAGATAATTTAATTTTGTTAAATTATTTTAATTAAGAATGGTAATTAAAATTATTTAGTTTAAGTTTATTTATTTAGTTTAATTAAATAAGATAATTTAATTTTGTTATTTAAATTAATTTTGTTAAGCTAATTTCATTTATTTTGTTAAGATAATTTTATTTTGTTAAATTTAATTAATTTCTTGGAAAATGGAAGGAAAATTTGAAAATTACATTAAATTTGACGACATAGTTTTATTTGATTCTAAAACTAATGAGTAAATCCTAATTGATCCACACACATTTCCAATAGATAATGGGAATACTAATCTCATTGTTCAAAGGCTTATGTACATTACACAACAAAAGCAAATCATCTTCATTACAATTTAGTGCCAAAAGCATCTTAATTGAAAAAAATAAACATTGCAATCAAAACAACAACAAAATAACAAATTACTAACGTAAACCTCAATTTCTTAACCCTCCTTGTCACAATCTGATTTTCATCCTTCAAACTTAACAACTCGTCCACCATTCCATTGAAAACCATGTCCCGCATCTTCAGTTCTTTGATTTCAGCCAGCAAATTATCAATCCTCTTCGCTTGTTCCTTCTCACTTTCACATAGCCCTCTGATAATTACACTTGCTCTATCCGGAAAAGGATCATCAACAAATAGAAAAAATCCACATCCACCTTCTTCGACGCTCTTTCTGCATTTGTTGAATCGAAGTCCCGGATTCTTCTTCGTCCATGAAATCCATCTAGGTGTTTTCTGTCCGCACCTACAGTAAATATCTGGCTTGTAATCGTAGTTTGGCCTCTGCTTCAACACCGGGCTAAACCTCTCAATCCCGTCTTCTGCAATCACCATTAGAGTGGTACAATATTGTTTCACCAAAATCCCTAATACAAAATGCATCGCAAATATTTTATCTATCAATAAAAATATTTCAATCTATCTGTTTCTACATAAATTGACCACCATCTGGTAACTAAAGAACTGACCATGTACTTTTACGCCGAAATGATAACACCTATGTCAGGAAACATAGAAAGAAATAGAACCAACAACAATCCTACTCAAAACTTTTCAATAGACTCTTGAATGACAACTGTCCTCAACACAAAATCAAAATAAAGCCAAAAGCAGTAGCATTCCTTTCTACCTTATACAACTATTTAAAATCCATAAACTCTAAACAAAATTTCAAACAGAGGTAGAATGAATCAACTAATCAATCAACTATTTAAAATCCCTAAACTCTAAACAAAATTTCAAACAGAGTTAGAATTATTCAAGCAGTAGCGTTCCTTTCTACCTTATACAAACTATTTGAAATCCCACCAACTAAATTAGTACCTCATATAGAAACAATCAATCAACTCATATAAACAAATAAATGAAACGAAATATAGAATGAGAAAGCAACAGACATAGAAACAACATCAATCAATTTATCAGGAGTAATTAGATGAAAACAACAAGCTCAAAAGGAGAAAAAGGAAATTCAAGAACAGTGGAGCAAAAAGGACCATACGTACCAGGAGCGTTGATTGAGCCTATAAGACCTCGACAGGGAGCTAGTGAAGCACCCAAGAAAGCGCGTTTTGTTGATGATGAAGGAGGAAGGAAAGGAGAGGGCGTGGTGGGAGTTAAGTTAGGGCACGAGAGACCGCGGGTAGGAGATTGAATGAGAAGAGAGAGCACGCGAGCCAAAGAGAGAAGAATCACCAAAATAAGCGGATATCGAGCGACTAGAGGGAAGAGAAGAGAGGGAGGATGATTTTGGCGGAATCGATTTTAGGGTTTGGTCAGCGTGGGAGAGAGAGGGAAGATGATTTTGGTGGAATTGATTTTAGGGTTTGGTCGAGCGGGAGTGAGAGGAAGAATAATTGATTATGGTTGTTTTGAGAATCAGAGGTATCGTGATGCAGGGATGGAGAAAACATACATTGTGCGTGACGCGTCGCTCACTAAACCAACGGGCGACGCGTCACGCAGGCGCTTGACTCCTACGCATGTCATACACAATAGACGACGTGTCGTCTATTGTGTATGACAAGATAAACGAACGACGTGTCGCCTGCGCGAAAGACGCGTCGTTCGCCAACCTCATTCAAGACCCGCGAACAGTGACATTCGGGTCGGGTCAGCTGACGTGGCATGCCACGTCATCATGTGGGTGACGTGTCATTCTACGTGGCATGCCACGTCAGCACTTAACGGTGGACGGCAAACGGTGTTAGTGGGAGGTGCCAAATGTGTCATATGTTTCAACTTCAGGTGCCTTTTAAATCGTTTTACAAATGGAGGTGCCAAATGTCTCAATCAATACAAGTACAGGTGCCAATTTTGTGTTTAACCCTTCTTTTTATTATGCGAAAGAGTTCTTGGAGGTGGGGATGAAGCTGGTCGGGGAAGAAGAAGAGAGAGAAAAAAAGAAAAGAAAAAGGAAGAAAAAGAAAAAAAAGGGAAATAAAAAAAAAATATTAAATTAATGTTGACGTGACATGTCATGTCATCATGCCACGTAGGCTAGATAACGGAAAAATGGTGACGGAAACGGCCGCAGGTACGTACCAAATGTGAACAAAGATTTGAGTACGGGTACCTTTTAAACACAAAAAAAGGTAGAGGTGTCAAATAAAGTCAAACCCCTAAAGTACAGTTTCTCGAAATTTCAAACTCGAATGCAAATTCATTGATTTGTTTCCATTTATAAAAAAAAAACTAGGAGATTAAAACTCAACCCGCGTACGTGAAGTATGGATAACACTAAAATATAAACTTGTTAGTCGTTACTAAACAAAGTCATCACAACCACAACCATCATTGGTTGCATTCATATAATTGTCGCCGGCATGAAAAGTGTATTTGTAGTCGTATTAATATAAATTAAATATGTTAAAAACAATTATGTCCGTTAACACAAAATTAATTACTATTATCTACATTAAATAACAGGTTAGTCACCATGAAACGAATGACAAATTAGGAACTCAAAAGTTTAGTTTATTTTATATTTTTAATAAGCTAATCAAAGTTTATTTTATCTTTTATTTCTTTATTTATGTTTAAGTTTATAAAATTATGTTTGATTATTATGTTCATGAGAGTATGGATAACCAGAGAACAACAGAGGCAATAGCATTGTGCATAGATAGTCAAATGTTATAATTTTTACAAGACTAAGATGCCAAGCACAATAGTAATACAGCCGTACCGTACAGTACATTCTCAAGAACAAAGGAGTGAAGAAGAGTAGTAGTATTTCTTAAATTTAAGAGGAAAAGGTGTCAATAATGGTAGTGTGGAGAGGGTCACTCAAGTGAGTAGCCCAGTTGTTGAGAGGTCCCTTTCCAGTAGCAGCAGCTTGGACTGCGAATCCCAAGAAGGCAACCATGGCCAGGCGAGCGTGCTTGATCTCTGCCAATTGAAGGGTGGCGAACTTCTCAGGATCGGAGGCTAATCCGAGTGGATCGAAGAAGCTGCCTCCTGGGTACAACCTCTTCTCAGGGTCAAGCTCTGCATTCCTTTGGAACTCGATGTATCCAACCACCAAAACCTCAATCCAAATCAATGTGGTAATGGAGAATGGTAGTGGCTGCCCGAGGTAAGATGAACCCTCAACCAGCTCCACCTGAAAAATCAACGATCCATCATGAGACAAAAATACACATTTTATATCAGAACTACCGTAGAGTTATTGCATCGGAACTAATCATGTTTCGAAAGAGACTTATTTACGAACTTATTAGGTTAAGACTAATTTTGTTCCCGCACATGTTTTAGACCCTAAACAACAAGTATCCATAAGCTTTTCGAGTATACTAATCATGTTCCCAACGAGACTTATGAACTTATTAGGTTAAAACTAATTTTGTTTGAAACAAAACTATATTTAGTAATCTTGTTCAGTACGAACTATGTTAAATAAGCCCACGGCACACAAAACCCATAAAAATGAACCATTTTATTCTTCTAAAATGTGTAACTTTTACTCAAATTGTATCAATCAAACTCCTAACATACACCGTAACCAAATTAACCAAGTTGGTTAAAACACACCATTATGAAATTAACTAGTTAGAAACGGGAACCAAAATTCCAATTCTAGCCACTCTACCATAAAAGGTAAGTAGTAATGGTAATATTCAATTCTCATTTTATTGAATTTCTTAAAAAGTATACCTTTCCGGCGTCTTGCCAGGTAACTCCGGTGAGCCACTCGACGGTGAGAGCGCCAAGTGTAGCCAGCATAGCCCACCGTCCATGGATGAGCTCACACTCGCGAAACCTTTGCAACCCAAACACCTCATCGTAGGGCTGGAACGGCGTCGATTTCAGATCAGCGGCCTCAGTTCGAGTCCCAATAACATCACCGGCCAGGTTCTTGGCCAAGTTCTGATCCAAAGAATCCAAATCGAACTGCAAATACTCCGCGGGTTTCCCCAACCCAAATGGGTCAAACCCGTAATCACCCACCAACGACCCGTCCAAATAGTCAGGCGCCACTGCTCCAGGAAACCATAATGGACGGTCCGTACTGGGTTTCACCGATTTCTTGGGAGCTGCTTTCTTGGTCCCAAACCCGAACCTGGCTTGGACCCGACCCGAATTGGAGTAAACATCAGGGAGGCGTGTCCCCATGAAGGAGGATGTAGCGGCGGCGGCGGCGGCCATGGCTGGAGGAATCGAGGAGCAACGCGCGAAACGGGTTAGTGGATTGTGGTTTTTCTATTTTTGTTTCGGTGATTGAGTGGGATGTTGTTGTGTTATAGTTTGGTTAGTTTATCCAAGTTGGTGAGTTTGGACCGTTGGATGAAGCAGCGTATCCATCTGACGAATGGTAATGAATAGGCCTTATCTTCGGGTTATCTGGTTGTGGGGTCCGGTGAAGTTTGGCTCTGCTCAGTTGTAAAATTTGAGGATTCTTAGTGGCTGATGGTGGATGGAGGAAAAATCTGTCAATCCAATTTCAGGAATCTCAAAGGATAGCCACCAGTTTTAGTCCGATTTTTATTTTTATTGTTCTTCCATTTTTTTTAATAGTTTTAAATTCTAATGGTATTATGAGAGAGCAATTTCAACCAAAATTTTGGGGGAAACTATAAATTCTTCTTGTAAATATTACTCTAAACTATTTTTTCGAGCTCTCAGATTCTATATATTACACCAACATAGTGTCCAGAATTTGAGAATGAAAAGAAAATAATGTATAGATTAAATATCTTTTGGTGTTCCGGTTCTACTCTGAAAAATTGATTTCTAAAATCAAAAAGTTTCAATTGATGTTTGGTAAATACCTTTTAAATTGGATTTCTTGAGAAGTTGGTTTCTAAAACCAAAAAAAAAAACTTAGGGCCCGTTTACTTGGGATACATGTTCAATTTGAAAATTTGCTGTTTTTCTGAATTTCGAGAATTTTATTTTCATTCTGAAAACTGGAAAACGTGTTTACTTCGCACAATTTTCCTGATCAGAAAAACTGGAAAACCTGTTTACTTCGCACATTGGTTTTATTTTTCTGATTTGAAAAACTGAAAAATGCGTTTACTGGAAAACTTGTTTCCTGATCTTTAATGGGCTGGGCCCAAACAAGTGCTAGATCTTTAAAGAAAAAAGAGGGAAGATGGGCTTGGCCAAGCCAAGGCCCATCTGCAAAGCCATCATTCTACCGTTCTTCTTCTTCCTTGCGCCGGCCCTACTGCTGCCGACAAGGAAGGTAGCCGGCCACCACTAAACACCAAACAAACGCATACAAACTCAACTGGACCGAGGGGCGAGCTAAAACCGACCAAAATCAAGCAATAATTTGGCAGCAAAATGAGCATCAATTTGACAGCAAATAGAGCAGCATTTCAAGCAACAATTTGGCAGCAAAATGAGCATCGATTCGAAAGCTAATAGAGCAGCATTTCAAGCAACAACTAAACCAACATTTGCCACAAAATTAACGGAAGAAAATAGGTACATATCTAAGCAATTTTTCCCTGACCTTGGTCCCCGGAGCCACCGATGGCGACCAAGGTCCGGTCAATTTCGGTCTATCAAAATTCCGAGACGACCAAAATATTCATAAAATTAATATCGATCCACCCGTTCGAACCAAAAATCCGATTACTCAACACACAGGATTTAATTTCAAAAATACGGTAATTTGACAAATTAATTCAAAACATGAAATTGGAGCAAACCATTAATCAATTTAAGAAATTGAAAGCATGTAATTAATCTAGAGATTAAAGACTACATATTTCACAACAGATTGATCATCAATTTGTTCTAAAATGCAAGCAATTGAATTAAGTAGAAAATGGACATAAAAAATTACATAAATAGTAAATAGTAAACTTTACCAGAAATGCGCCCAAAATTACCCTAGGTTTTTCTAGTCTATCTAAAGGACTTTGGAGTGTTTAAAGTGGAGGTATTGCTGGTTTAGGGCTATTGACGAAGGGAGAATGGGAGTATTTTCCTTCTTTTCCTTGCGTCTCTGTGCTTCCTCCCCGTTGCTTGTCTGTGTACAAATAGGGACGAAGGAGCTTGGTGAGCACGGCGACGTGGCCCGGTCATCACGGCGACTGCTCGCGTTTACAGCAGAAGAAACCGAGGCTAGCTTGATTGAGTTGAGTGCGGGGCGAGGGAGAGGAAGAGGAAGAGATGAGGGCAAATGTGGAATTAAAAAAGTTTCATTAATCACTTAGTTTGAAACGCGTGTTTTCAAACTGAGTAATCCTAAGGCAAAAAAATTTAGAAAAACAGAGAACAACTTTTTTGTTGTTTTCAAAATTTGTTATCGTTTTTCAAATAGAGTATTTTCGTTTTCATTTAGAAAATAAAAACAACGCCAAGTAAACACGTTTTCTGAAAATTCTCCCAGTTTTCAAAAAACTAGAGAATTTTCGGGAGAATCCTCCGAAGTAAACGGGGCCTTAGTTTTGAAAAAAGAGCAAATTGCTCCATAGGTTTTGAGAAAAAACGCGGGAAGCTGTTAGGCTAATTTTTTTGGACAAAAATATTGACTCAATTCCATCTTACTTACGAGTATACCACATATAAAATATACACAAGAAACATCCATCCTCCTCATTCTCCTCAGACAATCGACTCTTTCTCCTCATTCTCCTGGACATCTGCAAAATTAGGATTTTGGTGAAGGCGACCATTCAGGTTTCTCTCTCCCTCTCTCGTTTTGGATCTGTTCCTTCTTCGTCTGTTTTCATTCTTGTGTGAATCACACTCATGGGTTTGTTTCTTTTAAGCTTCTCCTATTTTTAACGGACACATTCTTCTTCTTTTCCCCCCTTTAACAAATCGCAATCGGTTACGTTCCACACCAACCTTGGTGATATCAAGTGCGAGATTGCTTGCGACGAAGTCCCAAAAACAGTTGAGGTTAGTCCTCTCTCTCCTTCCCGACCAAATTCTTTTAGTTTCTGTCAAGTATTAACTGAGCTGCAGCTCATTCTTGCGATAAAATTAGGGATAAGAAGTATTTCAAGGAATTCTTGTTGTTCTAGGGTAGGGGTGTCAAAACGGGACCGCGGGACCGGTCCCGTCCCGGACCCGGCAGTCCCGTGATTATTCGGGACGGGACCAGTCCCGGTCCCGACTCAAAATGGGACCAAAATTTGGTCCCAGTCCCGGCCCGTATAAGAATCCGGGACCACGGGACCAGACCCGGGAAAAATGGTCCCGGGAAAAAATTTCCTTTTTTTTCTTGGATTGGGCCGAAGCCCAACCCGTCTTCTCTTCTCTCCTCTTTTCTTTCTTCTTCCTCTGCACCTTCGTTCTTTCTTTCTATTTTCCTTCTTCCCCTCTGCTCTCTTTTCTTTTCTTTCTTATTTATGTGATGGTTGTGCTCTCTTGAATCCCGGATCCAATCCCTCCACCAAATAAATTAAATCCCAATCCTCTCTACCAAATTAAATCCCAATCTCTCTTGCCAAATTGATCCCCAAACAGCCCCGATCCAAATTAAATCAATCTCAATTAACCAAACTCAAATTCAATTAAAACCAGCCCCGAAACAGCAGTACCAACCTAACCCGAATTTTCGGATTGAGGAGAAGAAAGGAGGAGAAAGGTTTTGGTGGTAGCCGCCGGCGGCTGTGAGGAGAGGGAAGAGATGAGTTGTGTCTTGTATACGGTTGGGGCTGGGCAATTTATTTGTTAGGTGGGCTTGGCCAATAGGCCGGCCCATTAGAGAGAAGGGAGAAGAAGATGGGCTGATGGGTGGTTAGGGTTTTTCATTTAGCCGGGTCCAGTCCCGGTCCCGACCCGGTCCCGACCCGGCAGTCCCGTTACTGTTCGGGACTGGTCCCGTCCCGGTCCCGACCCAAAATGGGACCAAAAATTGGTCCCAGTCCCGGCCCGAGACCCCGGGTCCGGGACGGGTCTACGGGACCGGGTCCCGTTTTGACACCCCTATTCTAGGGTCTACTTCTTGATGATGGATGCATTATTACTTTGTTCCTTGACTTGTTTTGTGACAGCTAGTTAATTCAGTATTGTTAAGTAATGCCTTTACTAGTTGAAAGCCCAACTAACTGGCTTCTATTTTACTGTGTTGTTGGATTAAAATTTTTTACTGTGTAACTTTCTTTTAATCATTTCATTTCTTTTTGGCGTTTCTTTACACGTTTGATTGTTTTACTCTCAAATTTTATTGTTAGGTTGCTGCTACTCTAGATCTTAAGGTAATTAATTCAAGCCCTTTCCTAAATTCCTTGTGTTTCCTGTCTCTGTCTGGCTTGGAGTTAAGCTACATTAATTCATATGTGCTATGCCTTTTACTGTGAATGTTTAAGATTGAAATTCTGCCATGGAAATTAGCTAGTTGTGCCTGCTGTGATCTGCATCTCAGATATGGCAGATACTAATTAACTTTTCAACGAGTAATGAGTCTTTAAATGAGGCTATGTTGGATGATGATAGAACAGATGCTGATAATATCTTTCAATGCCGAGAAGGAGGCTCCATTACTGTTACTATTGAAAAATATGGAGTTTTGATCAAATTCTGGCCATTGAAGCTGCTGCTGATGCTTTGCGAAAGGGGTTTGCTGTTAAAAAGTGGCACAAGATGTGGTTAGATGGAAGTGTGGAGTTGGATGAGCATGAAGAGTTTGACGTTGTGGTTCCTCCTGGGTCAATGCTTTTGTTTCCGAGCGAAAAGGCAGTTGGTGTTAATGAGCTGGAGGAGATGAAGATTGAGGTGAAGAACTTGATTGTTTTAGATGGGACTTGGGCGAAGGCGAGGAGGATGTATAGTGAAAATCCATGGATAATGCTCTTGCCGCATTTGAAGTTGGATTTGGATAAATTTAGCTTGTATAGTGAGGTTAGGCATTAGCCGAAGGCTGGTTATTTGTCAGCCATCGAGAGTATTGTTTATGCATTAAAGGCACTAGGGGATGATCCTGGCGGATTGGATGACATTTTGGATGTTTTCGAGTCCATGGTTGGCGATCAAAGACGATGTAAAGATGAGAGGCTACGCAAAGTCCCCCCTCCAGTATGATTGTTGTACTTCCTACTGTAAACTTTACCGTATTCAATTCAATTTCAATGACAGAATCTTGTTGTATCGTTGTTGGTAGTTGTAATATCATCTCCTCTTTTCATCTTAATATCTAGAATGATACAAACATGAATCTAGCTGGTCTTGATGAATTACTCTGCCAATGCAGTTCATCTGTGCTATTCAAAACTGCAGCTCATGTACTAAATCTTCCATTCTCTTTAAAGTTTAAACTCAATCCTAAAAGGGGTTGATATGAAATTATAATAGACTTCTTGCACACGCTAAAAATGGAGCATTGGTGTTTAGAAAGAAAGAAAACTTGTCCATAATCACTATGGACTATGGAGGCAGAGCTGCTGAAGAAAGCGTATTTCTGTTGCATTTAACTAACAACAATAATCGTTTATGGAGTAATTATCTGTTCTAAACATTTTATTTCTTAATAATTTAACTAATACAAACAAGATTAATCCCAATTAGTAGGAAATAATTGTGACTTACACCAATGAATGAACGGAGGAGGGGTAGAGTGATGGAGCTAATACATGCATGATGCGATAGATATATAACGCTTAATACACTCATAATGGAGTATCATTTATAAAACTTTCAAATAGTGTTCAATATTTAACTTTTTTTTCTTCTACTAAGTTTTAATTCTTATTATAAATAAAATGTTAATTATTTGTTTAAAGAAATAGATTGATTTAAATAATCTATATATATACTAAAAAAATATTAATTTTAATGTTTGAAATAAATTGTCTTTTATAGTCATTTTACATTCTAACCATAGTCTTAAAAACAAATTTTACCAAACACAATAAACAACTTTTGGTATCTCGCAGCACTTTTAATAAATATTTACCAAACAACATACTGATTTTTTCAGGAGTAATTTTCACACAGTACTTTTCCAACTAGAAAGAGAACCTAAACTGATAACAAGAGATTACTGTGAAACAAAATCCTCTATTATTCTCCAAAATCATTACTAATGAAAATAACAAAAAAACATTCATGTCATGTATTTCTATAAGCTTCCTCGTCGAGAGGGAAACAATCCGTATTACCAGCTAAAGCTCCTAAATGACCGCTCAGTCATAAAAGAGGTAGGGATGTAGAGACTGCCAAGAGGTAGGGATGTAGAGACTGCCAAGAGGTTTGCTTAGAAGCAACCATTCTTGAAAGAGTACGTGATAGTTCATTAATCGAGCACTCTTGCGCCGAAGATGAACGAGACTAAGTGATATATCTCCATGTTTTTCTCATTCTCATTATATTCATTTCATCAGGTTAAATAAAATGATACAAGTTCATCTGAGTTACTTAATTGTTAACTCTCGCTAGAAAATATAACAAAAGTGGAGAGATTTCACTGAAATACACGAGGTAATCATTTTTTTAAATTTAACTAATAATTAGAAGGTTTACTAAATCTATCCCATGTTAACTACTCCTTGTGGACTTTATTAATTGTCATTTTTTTGTTCTTTAGAAAGAGAAAAAATGACAGTTAATAAAGTGCGAGAGAGTATCTTAATTTCCACTTTTTTGCTTATGAAATAATTCTAGGTGTTTTAGTACATGTTTAGTATTGTGGTAGAATAGAAATGACCTTCAAGTTAGTGCTTTGAAATTCTTCAAAAAATTTCTATCATTATTTTTTTCATTCAATAAAATTTAATCTCATTCACAAAACACTTTTATCATTTACTTTTCTTTTTACGAAAAAAGAAAATAAAAAACTCGATTAAACAATAGCAATCATGTTGTTTAGATTAGGACAAGCCCACAGGCTGTATGAATTCTTGTGGTCCGACCCGGCCCAGTGTTAAGAGCTAGAAGTTTTCTTCCCGTAAGAATCTGACACGTGTCTACTTGTTTCTTGTTTTATATTCTTTTAAATAATATTTTAGGCTAAAAATTTTAGTTTCAAATAAATGACGTTTTATAATATTCTAATTTTTTAATGATTAATTTATTTAATATAGAAGAGAAAGATGAATGTTTATTAGTAAGTTTATTTAATACTCCCTCCGGACCGCAATAATCGTCATTTTTCTACGGAATATTACTGTACACTTTATTTGATTTTTTAGTGTTTACTTTACTGAATGTTACTGTTTCAGGAAGTCAATTAATATGGTCCAGAGGGAGTATAAGAGAGAGACGATAATTTAATATTTAAAATGTTAATATTATCGATCATTAACTTAGTATCTGATTCCAAAATACTCATTTACTTGAGCTGGGAAGGAATATAAGTTATAACATAAGCAAATATCTTTCTTGTCCTTGCCTGTTTTGGTAACTTCGCAGCCTTCAATATTCAATCAAAACTTCACCGCTTTGAAAATATCAAAAATATCCTCTCCAAATCTCCATTCAACAGTAGGCGTGCTTAGCTATGGTTGTAGTTTTTTTTTTTACTTATTCGGTATCGGTAGTCACTTGGTAAATAAAATGTATTTTACAAGGCATAAGTTCATTATTCATATTTTATAATTAACTTTTCACTTTGGAAATAAATAAAGTATTATTATATTTTTACCAGAAAAAATTAAACATTTTATTTTAAAACAACTAAAATTATCTTCCAAGTTTTAATTTTTGATGAGAGGAGGTGATACTTGAAGTGTGGAATGTGTGTGCATGGTAAAAATTTACTAGATCGATTTATTAAAGAGTAAAATGCGTATAACACATAAAATTTTCATTTATAACGACTAATCGAATAACATTTTATTTAAAATGAAAATGTATTGAATCACTTACGCTTAACCGCTCATTGTTCTAATCATTTTCCAAAAATAATCAATGAAAGGAGGGATTATTATTATTATTATTATTATTATTATTATTATTATTATTATTATTATCTTTATCATTACCATTATCATTATTATCTTTTTGGTGTTAATATTTAAATTTCATTTGTTATGGGTAAATCGGTAAAGTTAAAAGCTTTGCCTGAGTGATGGCAAATCACTTAAAGAATTACCGCCACCGGATCATCCGGTAATTCTCTACCTATTGGGCTCTTCTGGGTCGGTCATACGGTCATACCCTTCGCTTTTCCCTTCCACCACAATAAACTAAAGGAAAACAATACTAAAAAATTTCCATCTCTTTCCTATCTCGTATCGATTCTCTTCTCTGCTTCTCCTTCCTCATCGCACCTCTCACTCTGCTCCTCAAAAGGTTTGTCCCGTCTCTTCATCCTAAGATTCTCTCTTTTCTTTTCTTTTGTTGTTCTTTTTTTTTTCGCGTTTTTTATTTCCACTTTTCTATTGATTTCCTCTAATTTGCCCAGTTCCTTGCATAATTGAACAAAAAAGAACTGCTTTTTCGATGCCCTGTTTTCGTTTTAGCTCATGGAATCGAATATTTCTTCATTTAATTTGGAATTTCATGTTCATATGATGTGATTATGATCATATGATATTGATATTTGAATATTTGAAATTCTGTTAAATACCGATGTCTGTTTTTGTGTCAAAGCTATTGTGCGTTGACTTGAATGATTTGGAGGTGTTGACTTGGTCAGGCGGAGTGTTTCTCTTTGATTAGGTCAGTAACAATGAAGTCTGGTAAAGGGGCTGCTAAGGTTTCTAAGGATGCGTTGAAGCCGGCCGCCGATGACCGGTGGGTTTCGATTCTGATTTCATCCAATTTGTTATAAGTTTGATAATGAATTCTTAAGTTTATATATACTTATTTTTTGTAATTTTCAGGAAAATTGGGAAGAGGAAGGCTGTTGTGGCCACGGTGAGCGACAAGAGTAGCCAGCGAAAAGCAAGGCAGGAGAAGAAGGCTAAGAAAGACCCTAATAAGCCCAAGAGACCTCCGAGTGCTTTCTTTGTTTTTCTGTATGTATTTCGTCTCGAGTTAAGTTTACAGTTCATTATTATGAGTTGGGTGTTTTTGATTTTGTGTTGATTTTATGTTTGTAGTGAGGACTTTAGAAAGACTTTCAAGAAAGAAAACCCTAATGTGTCATCTGTGGCTGCTGTGAGCAATCTAACAACTTTTGATCACTGTATTATGTTTGGATTTTGATTGAAATGTTTGTGTAGTGATTTCCAATCTTGATGGAATAAGAAACTGATTTGGTGTGGTTTGTTTGGTTTAAGGTTGGGAAAGCGGGAGGAGCGAAGTGGAAATCCTTGTCCCCTGCCGTAAGCTCTTAACCTTTTCTGTTAGCACAATCATTACTCGCTGTCAAATCCATATTGCCTTAATTGTGGGCTTGTAGGAGCATGCGTGTTTTACATTAATTAGCAATCTGTGTCTGTGATTAGGAACTACCTATATTCAGGCTATCTATTGTTCATATTGGGGATTAACATTTAGCTTTTAAGGGATTCCAGGGAGATGTGGAGTGTGGCTAATGAGTTTTATGGTCATGATCTGTAGACAACTTCTAATTTCCATTACTCGATTTTGCAGGAAAAAGCTCCTTACGAAGCCAAAGCTGCAAACAAGAAGGATGAGTATGGAAAGCTTATGAATGCCTACAATAAGGTGAGTAATTTGCTTTTAGTTAACTGCTTTACCAAGTTGCTTCAATTTTAATGTCAAATGCTTGACTTGTGTTCTTCTGTAATGCAGGGTTCGACCAATGGTAATGAAGGATCAGTCAAAACAAAACCTGCAGTGCACGATGAGGATGATGAGGTTGTCTATGACCTTATGTCGTTTGCTTATTTATGGATCTTTAGCAAAGCAATTCGAAGTTTTGTCCCATATACCTTGATGAACTTTTTGGCAAGAAAAAAAGAGTTGTATTACTTAATAGACAGGAATAGTTGATTTGATAGTCCTCATACTTAGAAATGTATTATGATCTTGTATTCTATCTGCTGTCAGCATTAGTATTTATTATGCCTTTGTTTCTTACCAGGAAGAGCAGGATGAAGAAGATGACGAGGTGGAAGAGGAAGAGGAGGAAGATGACGACGATTGAAAGTTGATGGTGGTTTTTGATTTCATGGCATCAAGAGGGTTTAGGGAAAAGGATTTCTGGATTTTGTGTATATTGTTGCGTTTTGTTCTTTTTGTTCTACTGACATGATGCCATGTTAGCTATTCGAATACTCTGTATCAGTGGTTCAAATAATATAGCACAAGGTTTTAATCAAGTTTTTTATTGATCTCAACAGAAAATGCATCATATAGTACTTTGCAGTTACAAGGTTGGCTGTCTAATTTTTCAGCAACCTTATCGGCAAGACAATGCTGCGTTTTCTGTTAGGAATGAGGTGTCGGGAGGTCTAAGAATGTCTTATAGACATTGATGTCTACTAGAATTTTTCTATCATCTGCAAATTCATCACAAGGTTTATAAGCATTTTCATGTTTCATAATTGGTTTAGGACTCAATTATTCCTATTAACTACATTGGATAAGCCATGGTTCTCTTGTTCCCGGCCATGCTCATACGGGAATAGGTCTCCGGTTACGAATGGGTAGAAATGATACTCGAGGAGGAGAGAGTGTACCTCTACATTATGATTTTGCTGCAGAGGAGAGCAATATTATGGTAACTGACTCTTTCCAAATACTATTGCACAAACTCTTGACGGTCCTGTAAAATATGGCAAGCTACTAAGAATGATCATCATATAATAAAACTTCTCAGTTTATATTAAAAAAAAAAAAAAATCAACTAGAGAAGAGATTAATATTATTTTATTATGGCATCGTCAGTCAAATGCCACAAGAGTATTATACTGTTAATTTTCTCACGATGTGTATTCTTGTGTAAAGCTATGGTGCATTGACTTTAATGAAGATGGAATCTCCGAAGGGTAAAGCCGCAGCTAACGAAGAAGAGCTGATGCCGGCCTCCGATGACCGGTTAGTCGAATTCCAATATCCACAAATTTGTTATTTTAAGTTTGATTATGAAAATTACATTTATATTATGTTTGTAATTTTCAGAAAAATTGGGAAGAAAGATCCAAACAAGCCAAAGAGGCCTACTAGTGCTTTCTTTATATTTCTGTATGTATTTCGTTTATGGTTAGCTTTTACAGCTTATTATGAGTTGGGTGTTCTTGATTTCGTGCCGATTTTATGTTTGTAGTGCGGAGTTTGGAAAGAATTTCAAGGAAGAAAACCCTAATCTGACATCTGTGACTGAAGTGAGCAATCTGACAAATTCCTGACCACTGTTCTTATGTTGAATACTGATTTGGTTTGTTTTGTTCGGTTTAAGGTTGGGAGATTTGGAGGTGAGAAGTGGAAATCAATGTCTCCTGCAGTAAGTTCTCAGTCTTTTCCATAACCATCTTTTTAATCACGGTTGAATCATTAATACTACCCTAATCGTTCTAAAACTTTATTACCGAAGACACACAACACAAGACGTGTGCTCCTAAACGATCGAGGTCGATTTTGCATGAAAAAGCTCCGTATGAAGCGAAAGCTGCAAAAGAGAAGAATGGGTATAGAAAGCTCATGGATGCCTACAATAAGAGGGTGAATGTATTGTAATTGCCATAAGAAAAATGATAGTCATTACATAGCCATGTTATTAAGACTGTAATTAGCTCTGCCTGTTATTGGTCGGTACAGGAATCCGAGAAATATGATTGGTTCAGTTCATGAATTGAACAAATATGATCAGAGTTGGCTCCATAAATCAAGTGAATAAAATTACACTTCAGTGTCATCACCAATAACAATAATCTAAAGTATTTTTACAATTCTAAACATGACTTCCTAGAGAAGAAAGGAACATGAATCCTGTGCAATCAGCCTTAAATTATGTACTTCCTTCCCAGCCCTGAGATATGTGCAAAACTATCCAGCCCTGGAGTAGAGAGCCACCAGTAACGGGCATTGTAGGAAACGAATAGTGGATCAGAAGTGAGGAGAGGTAATTTATCGATGTACATGAACAATCTTTTCAGATTGTCCCTGGTAATCGAATTCAAGTCGGCAATCTCGTTGTTGCTAGTGTAGATCCAAAGGTCACCAGAGTCGACTCTCTTGAGACTGTCCCGACAGAATGGACATGATTGAGATCGTGTGCGCCTATGGGAACCATGACAAACATCAGAACCATTAGGTCCAACCATGGCAGAAAAAGCGCGGATAATATCCGACAGTGAAGTTCAGTGCTTTATGGTATGAAAGATGCAGGGCCAAAAAGCTTAAAACTAGCAAGAACATAAGGCTTGTGAAAGTTAACTTACCAGTCCCGATAGCACTTCATACACATCGAGTGATTGCAATTTGGCAAAATGATCTTGCTGTTGATTTCCATGCAAGTGCCACATTCTTCTTCTCTCTCGAGATAGATTTCAGAGAGCATTCCTTTCTTCATCTCATCTTTCTTTTCGTACTTGGCAAAAATCTCTCTGTTTCCTGCCTTCCACATCGGTAATTCCTCTTTGAAGTTGCAACAAAGAAGGAAATATGAACCCTGTCATCAAGACCGAAACACATTATAATTTAATTGCTAAACTGCCCACAATTTTCCTCAAAGAAGACCCATAAATAATAGTATGAAATAAGCAACAGAGATTAGACGACTTCCTTTACTCCTACTCACCATAAAATTCCCTTAAGCTAGCCTTTCTTTCATGGATAGACATACTGACCTTTCCATCTTCAAATGCCTGTGACGTAACACTATACATATTACACCATTCAAATGAAGTAAAAGACATTATTCGTTTTACACAGCAGCTGCGCGAAGATGGCATATTAGCGTTCGAAAGTAGAACTTCTAGAGACTTAAGAATCTCACATACAGACCATCACCTTGTATATAAGAACTCTAAGCAGCCCCAAGGTTCCAGCAAGGTGACAATTAGTCCATTGAACAAGGAAAAGGAAGAACTGTGCAGCAGGACTGTAAGATAACCTCATTTGGAATCAGGCACCATCATATTCCTTGGGATAAACAGAAAAGAGGAGAATGAAGAGTATCTTTGGGAAGAAGTTTTCATGAATGATGAAGCACTTGATGAAACCGGTGTGTAAATTCATATGATCTTAATTCTTACTTTTGAAGTTTTGATTTGCATCCAAGGAGGTTTGCTTTCTCTCTCTTTATTTTTCAGGAATTTCTTTCCCGTTATTATGGAAACAATTTCTTTAAAAAAAACAATTTCCAAAAATTATAACTAGCGTCTAGACGTAAAATAAAGTTCACAGTTACTTGAATATAAAATAAAATAGTTAATTAAATTCTTAAGAATAATTTTAAGAGTATAAAAGACATTTAAAGAATAAGAGGCTTCTTGCTTTTATAGATAGTATAGATTAGGGTTTAGGACGTGTTTTGCACGTTATTATAATATCTCCAAGGGAATGGAATATGCTATGTTAAATGTAGCATGAGCATTTATGTAAAATGTAGCAAAATTTTCCATCATTTTTCCATCCACTGCTTTCCGAATAAGAGTGTTACAGAATCCTGAATCCCCCTGCAGATGTATCGATAAAGATTGAGATCGATTCATTCGATAACAATCGTAAGCTTCAAGCGCAATTTTAAACTGAGTTTAACATCCTGCGGTGCGTACTTTTAAGTGGTGTTATGATGATTAGAAGATAATCATTTATAATTAGTAAGAGATCTGTAGCCACTGATGAAAAAGCAGTCAAGATGGAGTATCATTTTCTGAGGAAAGTAACCTACCTAGCCTATATCATTGGTTCAAGAAGAACATAATCAATAAATGATTCAGGGTAAGGTATAGGGCACCTTATCATAGTTTATGCTATATGCAGCTGCTTTACACAAACCTTTCTTAACAGAATAATCATTGCTCACTTTAGACACCCCTTATAATTAAATTTCCTGCCATCATGCATTCAGTTTAGCATCATCAATCATCAACCTATTGCATCCTTTGCCGATATTGGGTTTGGATTGGATAATCAACCTATTGAACACTTCCTAATATTTGGTTCTGATCGGGTAATCTGCATCCTAAGGTTTGGATCATCCTGTGTGTTTGATCCAGTCCTTGGGGTGCAGATTACCTCGTCCTGGCCGGTAATGCAGAACTACTTGAGTGACCATGATCATTCTCTCAAGGCTTGAGAAGATTCAATCGTAAGGTATGTTCTACTTAGTTTGTAGTTAAAGCTAGCGTTCCGGTTTTGATATTTCTTTCAGTTGGTGCAATTCTGATGAGAGCTAGCTGTGTCAGGCAAGCAGAAATCTTGAAAAGGACCAAACTTTCTCATTATAGGTATGATCATACTTGAAAAGACAAACTTGATTATCATTCTTCAAAGATTGAGCTAGTTTAGTGCATCTTCCTGACTAGTTGGAGATAAACATCTGACTTCGTGAAACTGATTTAGGGTTTTCTTTCTGTCTAAAATACATGGCAAGAATCAGGAATCAAGTCATGAAACACTTTTCTTGGGTTTCTGCAGAACACCGACGGCTTCTTCCTTGCTTTCATCGAAATCCTTGCTATCCTTGAAGATCAAAAACTCCATCATCCCCACATGGAAGAAAATGAAACTCCCACATAAATGTGTAATGCAAGAACCAAAGTCCTTGCCAACCACACAATGCCATGGCGGCCCATAAGCTTCATCAAATTTCTGCTCAGAAACAAGTTGATTTGGTGATATTATCCAAACCATAACCACTTTTCCATATAATATACATTAAATCTTAAACATCTTAACCATAACCATTTGCCTGTAGCCTAGTGGTTGTCTGCTGGTTACTCGGTTCGAGTCTCACTTCTACTTATTGAAATAAAAGAAAAAAGAAAAGTTAAACATCTTCTTTACTTTCTCCCTTGGTGAAATAATTGTTATTGCATCAAGTAGAACCTTTACAATCTTTAAAAAAAAAAGGAACACCCCTTTTTGATCAGCTGGCTCCTAGTCATTTGGCATACTTAACCATAATCATTATCTTACCACTTTAAGGCTTGATTGGTAGATTAGAACAGGCAGCATAATCATTTATTATACTAAACCTTAATCATTATCCTACTGATTAATATATATGACTGAACTAAACAAGAAAACAGAATTCCTGACAGAATTTAACTACTTAAGTACACTTGTAAAGAGTATATCTTTAACCTGCTTGATGTAGCGAGAAATGGATCGACAGTCAGAGACTTCATGGAGATCAAGAGCCTGGTAAGCTAATTCCATGACATAGTTCTGCATCATCTCTGGCATGTCCGTCTCGCGCAGCACAGCTTTTCCCTCCAGCATCTTTACTTGATCAGAACCATCCAACCAAAAGAAAGGCGAATTTATTCGTAGAATTCGGTTCATTCTCATGTGAGGCATTGAGTTATCTTATATCAGAAATACAGAATAATCTTGCGGTCCATATCAGAAACGAACAAAGCTGATATTTTTCCTGTTGCTATCTATGCATTAAAAGCTGTTAAAATCAGAACAGTTGTTGCAGAAATATCTAGTTATGTTGGCGTAGCATATGTCGTTTGCAGAAACACAACTTCATAATTCATCCCCACCAAGTATTTTGCAGAATAGGGAATTCAAAGACTATTACACCTTTTAACCGTGCTCTCGGGTTCGAGCCTGAAAACTGGAGCAAACCAAACTAGGAGAGTGATCCTCCTTCGAAATTCAATTATGCTCGAATGAGAATAGTATCCTGTGTTAGCCCAAGGGCAACTTACTCTTGTTTTGATGATTTTAGACACACAAACTAATTAGTATTACTAATGCAATTTGAAGTTAAAGTGTGTGTAGTTTGTGATCAAGCAAATAAGAAAAGAAGCAACAAATCAAGATATCACAAGCTAGAAGATCAAGTGTACATTAGAACTCTAATCATGTAAGTATGATTCAGTTTAACACTTGATTTATGTTCAAAATACCTCAAGAGTTTTTGAGTCAAAAGGTTTAAGCGAAAATGAATTTCGGAAAGGTTTTTTGCATTTTCGTCAGGCTTAAAACGCCATAGCGTTTGTGAAAACGCTATAGCGTTTTGCTACTGGAATGAAAGATTTCGTCCAGGAGCAAAACGCTATAGCGTTTCTCAAAACGCTATAGCGTTTTGAAAACGCCATAGCGTTTTGAGAAACGCCATAGCGTTTTGCCTCTGAAGTTACGAAATAACTTCAGTAGCAAAACGCTATAGCGTTATTCAAAACGTCATAGCGTTTTGCCCAACGGCTAGTTTTTCCCAACAGCTATTTTGTCCACTATAACGGGATTTTTGGCTCCATACTTTTTTGTCTGGATCATAACTGATCTAAAACCTATATATACTCATCCTAGATGAGTTAGAACATAACAAGAACATTTAGAACACAAGAAAGATTTTAGAAAGCTCTCATACTTTTCAAAAGACCAAAAATCTGAGTTTTTGCAAAACCTTCAACTTGACTCTTTGATAACACAAGCTTCACTCATCCGAATTTACTCTATCTTGTGTCCATATTTCAAGTAAGGTTTAAGCTTTCTTTTGAGGTATTTCTTGTTCATTTATTGGTGTTGATTATTGAATCATACATAGTTTATTTGTACACCAATTGTGTTGCTATTTAACATTCTCTTGTCAAAGTAAACTTGATTGTTATAGGTTGTGATTGAGCCCGGAAAAATCACATTGTAAGGTTTGTTGGTTGAGCCCGCAAAAACCAAGTGTAAGGTTGTTGGTGATCCCGTGAAAACCAAGTGAAAGGTTTATTGGTTGAGCCCGCAAAAACCAAGGTGTAAGGTTTGAGTTGAACCCGTAAAAACTCAAGGTAAATAACGAAGTGTTCGTTGTTCAAAATCCTAAGAGGAGGACTCTTAGGTAGTGGAGTACAATTCATTGAGGAATTGGAACCACTATACATACTTGTATTTTTACATTCTATTTCCGCACTCAAATTATTTACAATTTGTGTTAGATTTTTTATTGTCTATTATTGCCTATTCACCCCCCCTCTAGGCCTCGTTCATCAATTGGTAGCGGAGCAAGGTACTTGTTTTGTAGGTTTAATCACCTCAAGTAAAAGATCAAATGGCTCAAGAGGGATTATATTGTGCTCTCAACCGTGCACCATTTCTTGATGGGAACAACTACTTACAATGGAAGATAAAGATGATAGCCTTCCTAGGTGGACAAGATCAAATCATGCTAGATTGCGTTTTACATGGATTTGTCACTCCCATGGAACCTCCGGCTGAAGATGGATCAACAAAACCTCTTCCTTTTGAGAGGTGGCCAGCTGGATCGATTTCAAGAAAACAAAGTGAAGACAAGGCAAGGTATGCTTTATTTTGTTCAATTTCTCAAAATGAATTTAACCGTGTTAGTGCTTGTAAATTGTCCAAGGATGTTTGGGATACTTTGGAGATAGCTCATGAAGGCACTCCTCAAGTGAGAAACATTAGACTCAACACACTCAAGCGTGAGTATGAATTGCTAGATATGAAGAGTGGTGAGACTATTTATGATTTAAGCACTAGAATTCAAAATATTTGCAATACTATGGGAACTCTTGGATGGACTCCTAGCGATGAGGAGATGGTAAGAAAACTTCTTAGTATTTTACCTAACTCTTGGAATGCCAAGACTTCTATTTTTGATGAGCTAGAAAAGAGACCTACCTATTCTCAACTTGTTGGCTCTCTTACGGCATTTGAGCACAAACTCAAAATGGGTGAACCGGAAGTACAAAAAGCCAAGAGCAACAATGTAGCATTTGTTAGCAAGGATCAAGGGAATGAAGAAAACATTGAGTCTTTGGCTGCTTTTGCTAGAAATTTCAGGAAATTTTGGCACAACAATGAGAAAAAGCAAAAGTATCAAGGTGAGCATTCTAACACTTCTAAATCCAAGTTTAAAAATGATAGTGTTGTTTGTTTTGGTTGTGAAAAGCCAGGGCATGTCAAGAGTGAATGTCCCAACCTTGATAAGAAGAAGAAGTTTGAGAAAAGAGGGTCTAAGGATGGGAAAAAATCCCGTAGATATCCTAAGAGGGCTCTAAAAGCTACAACTTGGGATGATGATGAGAGTGAAGAAGAAAGCTCACAATCCCAATCGGAAGAAGAAGAAGAGATATCCAACATATGCTTCCTTGCAAATGAATGTGACTCTTCCGATGAAGAAACCGAATTCTCCCTCATGGCTAAAGAAGATAGCGACAATGATTCGGTTAGTGATAATGATTATTCTTTTGATGAATTGCAAAATGCTTTTAATGATCTTGGTACACAATTTCAAGATATGTGTAGAAAAAATGCTAAAATTGTTAAGGAACTAGATAACCTCAAAAATGACATTAGTGAGCTAGAAGAGCTAAACAAAGGGTTAACTAGTGAAAAAAAATTACTTGAAGATGCATGCAATAAACTCAAAAATGAAAATGCTATATGTGAAATGTGTGCAAATTCTAGTAAAGAAATAGCTATTTTGAATGAAAAGATTAATGTTCTTGAAGCTACTTTAGCTAAATTCATGCAAAGTGCTAAAACTCAACAAGATTGTTTAAAGGATCAAAAGTTTAGAAGTGATAGGAGTGGTATTGGTTTTAATAATTCTACTAGCATAAGCAAGGCTAAAACTACTTTTGTTAAGGTTAGAAAATATAACAATGCTAGCCCATCTAATCACTCACATGATAGACCTTTATACAAATGTAGCTATTGCAAGAGAAATGGTCATTTGTCTTATTTTTGCTATATTCGTAGAGATGATGTTTATGCAAAACAAATGTGGGCACAAAGAAGTGCATTTGCTAAGAAAGGACCCAAACAAGTTTGGGTTCCTAGAACTAACTAGTTTGTTTTGTAGATGTGCCGAAAACCCCATGCAAATAAATGGTACTTGGATAGCGGGTGTTCGAGGCACATGACGGGTGATAAGAAGAAATTCACCCATTTGAAGGAAGAAGATAGAGGAAATGTACGATTTGGAGACAACCTTAAGCGTAAAGTGTCGGGTATCGGTAAAGTTGGTCATTCTCCTTCCATTGAACATGTTTTATTTGTGCATGGCTTGAAATTTAATTTATTGAGCATAAGTCAATTGTGTGATAAATATTTAATTGTGATTTTTACTTCCACTCATTGTGAGGTAAGAAATGTTTTCACACGTGATTTAATTTTCATGGGTAATCGAGTTGGAAACATTTATATGATTGATTTAAATGATATTCCTAATGATGATCATACATGCTTAAGTGTTTTTGTTGATAATTCATCTATTTGGCATAGAAGACTTGTGCATGTAGGTATGGAAAACATTGCAAAGCTTTCTAGGAAAGAGCTTGTGAGAGGCTTACCTAAGTTGAAGTTTGAGAAGGAAGGGTTGTGCAATGCATGTCAATATGGGAAGCAAATTAAGAGCTCCTTCAAACCGATCAAATCCGTTTCAACTTCAAGGCCATTGCAACTCCTACATCTTGACTTATTTGGCCCTATGAGGACGGTAAGTGTTGGAGGTAAGAGTTATGTTTTTGTCATTGTGGATGACTTTTCTAGATTTACTTGGGTTATCTTCTTGGCTCATAAGAATGATGCATGTGAAAGATTCAAACAACTTTGCAAACGTATTCAAAATGAACAAGGTTCCAAAATTTTAAGAATTAAAAGTGATCATGGTGGTGAATTTGAAAATGGCATGTTTCAAGATTTTTGCAATGAAAATGGTATTTTTCATAATTTTTCATGTCCTCGCACTCCTCAACAAAATGGGGTAGTTGAGAGGAAAAATAGAACATTGCAAGAAACGGCTAGAACTCTTTTAAATGAGCATAATACACCAAAACGTTTTTGGGCCGAAGCCGTTGCAACCGCATGTCATGTCTTAAATCGTGTTCTAATTCGACCATTGCTTAATAAAACTCCTTTCGAATTATGGCATGATAAGAAACCCACCATTGCATACTTTAGAGTCTTTGGATGTAAATGTTTTATTCTTAACATCAAAGATAATTTGGGCAAATTTGATGCAAAGTCGGATGAAGGTATTTTTCTTGGTTATTCTACTACTAGCAAAGCATATAGAGTTTATAATAAGAGAACTCTAGTTGTAGAAGAATCCATACATATTGCTTTTGATGAATCTAACCCTTTTGAAAGTGTGAAAGAGACTAATAGTGATGTAGGAGAAGATTTTGGAAGTCTTCAAGTCAATCCTCCTTCACTAGATACTCTAGAAATTCAAGAGGAGAAAGAGCCGGAAGAAGAGGTGCTTGAGGATAAAAATGATGGAGTAAATCAAAATGATCAAGGCCCCTCAAATTCCAAATCTTGGAAAATCATGGAAGCACATCCACAAGAGCAAATCATAGGTAATATCCGAAGCAAAGGTATTGCCACTCGCTCTTCTCTTAGAAATTTGAATGATCATCATGCATTTGTTTCTCAATTTGAACCTAAGAAATTTGATGATGCCTCACATGATGAATATTGGATGATTGCCATGCAAGAGGAACTAAATCAATTTGAGCGAAATTGTGTTTGGAAATTAGTTCCTAGGCCTAGCAACCATACTATCATTGGCACCAAGTGGGTTTTTCGAAACAAACTTGATGAATCGGGAAATGTTATTAGGAATAAAGCTAGATTGGTAGCCCAAGGGTATAACCAACAAGAAGGTATTGATTTTGATGAAGCATTTGCCCCCGTTGCTAGACTTGAATCCATTCGCATGTTATTAGCATTTGCATGTTTTAAAAACATTAGCTTATTTCAAATGGATGTTAAAAGTGCATTTTTGAATGGTTATATCATGGAAGAAGTGTATGTCAAGCAACCTCCCGGTTTTGAAGATCCTAAATTTCCTAACCATGTTTTTAAATTGGAAAAAGCTTTATATGGTCTTAAGCAAGCTCCTAGAGCTTGGTATGATCGTTTGAGTCAATTTTTATTGAAAAATGGTTTTAAGATGGGTAAAATTGATTCTACACTCTTTACTAAACATGATGGTAATCATATGTTAATTGTGCAAATTTATGTTGATGATATCATATTTGGTGCTACTAACGATTCTTTGTGTAAGGAATTTGAGAAATGTATGCATAGTGAGTTCGAAATGAGTATGATGGGAGAATTGACATTTTTCCTCGGACTTCAAATTCGGCAATCTAAGGAAGGAATATTTCTCAATCAAGCAAAATACATCAAGGATCTCCTAATCAAATATGGATACAAAGATGTAAAGGAGAGTCCTATTCCCCTTAGTCCAACCGTCAACCTCGACAAAGATGAAGATGGTAAAGATGTAGATATTACTTTATATCGAGGTATGATTGGAAGTCTTCTTTATTTAACGGCAAGTAGACCGGATATAATGTTTAGTGTTTGTCTATTTGCTCGTTTTCAATCTTGTCCTAAAGAATCTCACTTGCTTGCTTTGAAAAGAATTTTCAAATATTTGAAAGGTACTTCTAAATTAGGTCTTTGGTACCCTAAAGGGTCTAGCATTGATTTAATTGGCTATACCGATTCAGATTTTGCTGGTTCTAAAACGGATAGGAAAAGCACTAGTGGTTCATGTCAATTTTTAGGGCAATGCATGGTTTCTTGGTCTAGTAAGAAACAAAATTCGGTAGCTATTTCTACTACGGAAGCTGAATATATTGCTGCCGGATCTTGTGTATCTCAAATTTTATGGATGAAACAAACCTTAGAAGATTTTGATCTTAAGTTTTGTAAAATTCCTGTTTTTTGTGATAATCTAAGTGCTATTCAATTGACCAAGAATCCTATTTGCCACTCACGAACCAAGCATATTGATATAAAACATCATTTTATTCGTGATCATTTGGCAAAAGGAGACATTGTGCTTGAATTTGTTGGTACTAACAAACAACTTGCAGACATTTTTACCAAAGCTCTTGCCAAAGAACGGTTTGTGGAACTAAGGCATGAAATTGGTATTTGCAACCCATTTGAGTAAGTCTTTTGCTATTTGCATTCATTTGGTATGTTTGGATTTTAATCTTTGCTTGCTCCTTTCTTTACTCCTTATTTGATCTTTTGGACCTCCTATTTTTTTTTTACCCTTTTTGTTAATGACAAAGGGGGAGAATAAGGGGGAGAGTGAGTTAAGGGGAAGATATTTATCAATTGGTAATAAAGCTTACATCAAAGAGCAGAATGGTAAGATTTAGGGGGAGCAAAACTTTTTATCTTTGCTATGCTCTATGTGCAACTAATGTTTTATGTAGGGGGAGCATTCCTTTGGCAAAGATAGGAGATGTAAGTTTTCTCCATTTTGACTTCAACTTCAATTGCTAGTTCAATTATGTCCATATAATTAGCTTGTGGTTGTCATCATCAAAAAGGGGGAGATTGTTAGCCCAAGGGCAACTTACTCTTGTTTTGATGATTTTAGACACACAAACTAATTAGTATTACTAATGCAATTTGAAGTTAAAGTGTGTGTAGTTTGTGATCAAGCAAATAAGAAAAGAAGCAACAAATCAAGATATCACAAGCTAGAAGATCAAGTGTACATTAGAACTCTAATCATGTAAGTATGATTCAGTTTAACACTTGATTTATGTTCAAAATACCTCAAGAGTTTTTGAGTCAAAAGGTTTAAGCGAAAATGAATTTCGGAAAGGTTTTTTGCATTTTCGTCAGGCTTAAAACGCCATAGCGTTTGTGAAAACGCTATAGCGTTTTGCTACTGGAATGAAAGATTTCGTCCAGGAGCAAAACGCTATAGCGTTTCTCAAAACGCTATAGCGTTTTGAGAAACGCCATAGCGTTTTGCCTCTGAAGTTACGAAATAACTTCAGTAGCAAAAAGCTATAGCGTTATTCAAAACGCCATAGCGTTTTGCCCAACGGCTAGTTTTTCCCAACAGCTATTTTGTCCACTATAACGGGATTTTTGGCTCCATACTTTTTTGTCTGGATCATAACTGATCTAAAACCTATATATACTCATCCTAGATGAGTTAGAACATAACAAGAACATTTAGAACACAAGAAAGATTTTAGAAAGCTCTCATACTTTTCAAAAGACCAAAAATCTGAGTTTTTGCAAAACCTTCAACTTGACTCTTTGATAACACAAGCTTCACTCATCCGAATTTACTCTATCTTGTGTCCATATTTCAAGTAAGGTTTAAGCTTTCTTTTGAGGTATTTCTTGTTCATTTATTGGTGTTGATTATTGAATCATACATAGTTTATTTGTACACCAATTGTGTTGCTATTTAACATTCTCTTGTCAAAGTAAACTTGATTGTTATAGGTTGTGATTGAGCCCGGAAAAATCACATTGTAAGGTTTGTTGGTTGAGCCCGCAAAAACCAAGTGTAAGGTTGTTGGTGATCCCGTGAAAACCATGTAAAAGGTTTATTGGTTGAGCCCGCAAAAACCAAGGTGTAAGGTTTGAGTTGAACCCGTAAAAACTCAAGGTAAATAACGAAGTGTTCGTTGTTCAAAATCCTAAGAGGAGGACTCTTAGGTAGTGGAGTACAATTCATTGAGGAATTGGAACCACTATACATATTTGTGTTTTTACATTCTATTTCCGCACTCAAATTATTTACAATTTGTGTTAGATTTTTTATTGTCTATTATTGCCTATTCACCCCCCCTCTAGGCCTCGTTCATCATCCTGCTCATTAGGGACGGAGAGGATAGCCGAGGACAACCACAGGTGAAAAGTTCCAATTACAGGCTGATTCCTTGCTGATTTAAGTGGTCCATGGTTACATGTGAAATGCATAACAAAAATATACTTTTGACTTCTAACCCAAAGGAAGATTCGAATCTGATATAATTTTTGGAGGGTTCATATGTTCTTCAATCCTACACCATTCATTGAGGTACAGAAAAGGGCCTACTTGATCTACATGCCTATGCTCTGCTTAAAGCTAATCTTGTGGTCATCAATGGCATTCATTTAAGTTTTTAATAAAAGTAAAACCAGTTCAGTTGTATACAGTTGTTTTTAACGTTTCACCCTTTCTCACTTTACTAAGCCCACCCTAGAGTCATGCCCGGGCTTTACCCGTTAAAAAGGCTTTATATATGTGAGCCCGCCCCGATAAAATGTAAAACCAAGTTAATAAATATTTCAACTTTCAATCCTTACTTACTTCTCCCATTTTATTATCAATTAAAACCAAACTAATATAAAAATAATAATATTCTATCCTTTTAAATATTTAAACAAAATGCTTAAACATTTTGAATCAAACTTAATACCAGTACATCATACACACTTCCTGTTGATGAACTACCACTTTTCCTTGGTCATTTATTCAAGACAGTAATTAAATTTCCCAGTAATTCTAAGGCAATTATCTTGCAGCAACTAGCCACAAGATTTTCAGTAAATTTTCAAAATAAAATTACTAAAATTGGCCGCCACTTTAGAATTGTATTATGATCTTGCATTCTTTCTGCTTTCAGCATTAGTCTTTGTTTCTTACCAGGAAGAGCAGGACGAAGAAGACGACGAGGTGGAAGAGGAAGAGGAGGTAAGATGACGACGATTGAAAGTTGAGAGATGGTGGTTTTTGATTCATGGCATCAAGACGGTTTACTTTAGGGAAAAGGATTCCTGGATTTTGTTTGTGTATATTGTTGAGTTGTGTTCTTTTTCTGTTCTACTGACGTGGTGCCATGTTAGCTATTCGGATAACTCTGCATCAGTGGTTCAAATAATATAGTACAACATTGTACTTTGTTTTGTGAGATCATCAGAGAAGTTGTCTAGGAACCTTGGTTGATCAAATAAGCTTAGGTCGGTACAGGAATCCGAGAAATATGATTGGTTCAGTTCATGAATTGAACAGATATCATCAGAGTTGACCCAATAAATCAAGTGAATAAAATTACACTTCAGTGTTATCAAGGCATTGCCAATAACAATGATCTAATTAAGTACTTTTTACAATTTTAAAAATGAGCCCCCTAGAGAAGAAAGGAACATGAATACTATATAATCAGCTTCAAATTATGTACAGAATATCCAGCCCTAGAGTATGAGGCCTCATCTGTAACGGGGATCGTACGAAACTATTACTCGATCAGGAGTGATGAGAGGTAGTTTATCCATGTATATGAATAGTCTCTTCAAATTCTCCCTGGTAATCGAATTCAAGTCTGCAATCTCGTTGTTGCTGCTAGTGTAGATCCAAAGGTCACCGGAGTTGACTCTCTTGAGACTGTCCCGACAGAATGGACATGATTGAGATCGTGTGCGCCTATGGCAACCATGACAGACATCAGAACCATTAACTCTAAGGGAACCATGGCAAATAAGCATATGGATAACATCTAACAGTTTTACAAGGCCTAAAGTTAAGGGCTTTATGCTATATATGAAAGATGCAGGGACAAGAAGTTTAGGAGAAGTAGCAAGAACATAAGGCTCGTGAAAGTTCACTTACCAGTCCCTATAGCACTTCATACACATTGAGTGATTGCAATTTGGCAAGACAATTTTGCTGTTGATTTCCATGCAAATGCCACATTCTTCCTCTCTCTCGAGATCGATTTCAGAGAGCTTTCCTTTCTTCATCTCATCTTTCTTTCCGTACTTGGCACAAATCTCTTTCTGTTTCCTGTCTTCCACATCGGTAATTCCTCTTTGAAGTTGCAACAAAGAGGGAAATATGACCCCTGTTATCAAAGACCGAAACACATTATAATTGAATCGCTAAACTGCCCACAATTTTCCTCAAAGAAGACCCTAAATAATAGTATGAAATAAGCAACAGAGATTAGACGACTTCCTTTACTCCTACTCACCATAAAATTCCCTTAAGCTAGCCTTTCTTTCATGGATAGACATGCTGACCTTTCCATCTTCAAATGCCTGTGACACAACACTTTACATATTACACCATTAACATGAAAGTAAAAGGCAGTGTTTGTTTTACACAGCAGCTGCATAAAGATAGCGCTCGAAAGTAGAACTTTTAGAGACTAACAATAAACCAAAAATGCGGATCACCTTGTATATAAGAACTCTAAGCAGCCCCAAGGCACCAGCAAGTTGACAATTAGTCCACTGAACAAGAAAAAGGAAGAACTGTGCAGCAGGACTGTAGGATAACCTCATTTGGAGGCAGGCACCGTCATATTCCTTAGGATAAACAGAAGCCCTGTGTCACATTGAAAAATATGTCCAAGATTATATACAGAAGCAGAAAACTAACAACTTCCAAGGATGACTACATGTTCCTTTCTACAGCAAACCATGAAGTACAAATTGTCCAAATATAGAAAAATGCAAAACGCAGTAGATTAGCATATAACTTTGAATGTGAAATCTGGAGTAGTTATGCAATCCATATCGAATGGAAATGTAGATTTTCCATCTCCGTCACATTTGATGAATCACTGCGAGGAATTAGCAGTACCGCACACTATACTTCAAACAAGAACCTAAGTTGCACTATTTATCGGTCCATCCGCACAGGTACAACATGTTCACACAGCATCCTAAGATGAGAGAAAAGCCAGGCAAGCTAGCTCTCTATTTGCTGTCCACATCCAGTCACCAATTCTCATGGGATGCTAGCTTGCAAACCTCAAAAGTAGTGTTATTATGTTGGGGCTTGCAAGAAACCGAAAGGATCGCATACAGGAAACAATTGATCAAAGAATAACAAGAAACTAGAGGGAACTACTATATAATGCAAACATTACTCCAAGAAATTGAATGGTCAAAGACAAACAAGACTTTCTTTATCTTTTCCCTATATGAGCAGCAGAGCAGGTATTCTCAAGTGACAGAGCTACTGCGACTAATGAGTCAAAAAAATTGAAAAATAATTAAAATAATTATATTATGAGCACATGCAGGAGAGAAAATTCGCATAGCAGACACCAGAAATCAGGTCGTGCTTTCTGAAACATTAAACCCTACTTATTTCTACAATATCCATTCAAATGAAAATATAAAGTATGAATCTCACATCAACCAAAATTGGTCAATCTAACACAAAAGATCACCACTTTCGCATAATCTTATGGAATCAGCCAAGACCCAGAAACAAAGAAAAAGATCAAAAACCAAGAGAAAAGATTAAAAATTCAGAGACAGGGAGAGTGGAATTACAGGGTATTAGCTAGCTGGATATCTGCTTCAAGAGCCTTGAGTGAATCCTTAAACGATTTGCGCATGTCTTCAACCAATCAAAAAAAATCTCAACACCAACAAAAAAAATAAAACTCATAAATTTCTCATACCCAGAAGCAGAAAAGCAAATTAAACAAAACCCAATTGAATTAAAGAGGGCTGCGAACGAAGTAAATTTCTGGTGTCGAAAGTGGAGTGAGAGACAAAAGATGAGAGGTGTAAGGCTCACTGCCGCAGCCTTTCGCTTGGGAAACACGTAATTGGGCAGATGTCATGAGTTTAAACAAGTTAGAGTTGTGAATAGCTTATTATATTAAAGTAATGACAGATTAATAGTCACTATTGCATTCATTAATTAAAGTTGATGCCCAGGGCCCAGAACCCGAAGAAGCTGCAACCATAACCACAACGGCTTAATATACCCAGCGGTACGTAAGGTTTTTTTTTTTTTTTAATATAATTTAACATTTTACTTTATTTAATTTGATGTGAATAAAATCCTTAGAAAATACGGTCACCGTGTAACGGGCCTCACCTATTAGATCCCTTCAATTAGGTATTTAAATATTTATTTATACTTTAAATCGACCGACATGTATAACTATGATTTAGTAGCTTGTGGTTATATTTATTATATATATATAAGCTAGGGCAATGAAATTAAGTTCGTGAATGCAATAAATGGTCTATTAATTTGTCATTACTTTAATAATAATCTATCGATCGAGTAGGACCTAATGGAGGTGTTCAGCATTCACATCAGGAAATATCCAAAGAAAGAAAATCAGTTCATGGCAAGATTTAATCATTCTAATGGTTGCCATTATTACATCTACGAATCGATCAGCAAGTGAGGCGGATGATTTTCTTGGATCTTCCAGGTTTCTTTTCCCCCGTGTTGATAAGCCAAAAACAATGGCATTCTCAGCTCCCGATGGTTTTCATTTTGTGGTTGATCTCAAGGATGAAGACAGGCCAAGAGTTTTGCAAACAGACGTCTTCCTGTTGGGGTAGGCGTCCTACTGACTTATACGACGAGTTAGCAAAAAAAAGTGTATCGGGCGCTAAGCGGTGTCAGCCAGATTTCAAATGACACTAACAAATTTTAATGGACCTTATCATCATCTACAGCAGCTAATTATAGGTGTATGGTCAGATTTTTGTGACAAATGACCTTATCGGCAATGCTCGTGAGAGTATGATCATCAACAGGACGGAGAAAGACAGCGAAGAGGTAAGTCCTGAAGGCGTGATTCCACTGTGCAAGCCTTGCGTAGCGCTGCCATTACAAGGCAACTGCACAATTACCTTTGATCTTATCTATGGAGTGGCTACTGCAAAACTTGGATCAGCATTTCTCTTGTGGTGCAATTACTGATATTGAGGATGAGGGCGCAACTGGGTTTTTGACTTTTAAGAAAGGTGTCAGCTGTGTGATAAGGTGCCAGGTCGCCTGGTGTAAGACTGGTTATATGACCTGATCTTATTCGGTTGCATGGCTTCTTGCTTTATCGACTACAATGATAACGAGCGATGTTTGAGAATCAAAAAGTGCTCAGTTCATCAATATAGATGCCCTTGGGGACCTTTAGATTAAGTTGCTGCATATCCCAGCCGGCGAGATTTAACTGCTGGATGAAATCCTGAAATCTTGATTCCATCTCCAGGAGGCTCTGCTCGAGACAATTAAAGGCATTATCATACCTATCCCAGTTCTCGTGTATCCAATAAGCCTGCCACAAACTTCGCAACACGGACATACTTGTAGCTCCCGCCTGTAGAGAAATTCTAACTTTCATGAGTAAAATGAGGAACATACATCACTTGCATAATCTAATGAAGTTTCCCAAGTTTATGTTTGGTATGTGTACCTTAAATGACAATAAGACCTCAAACTCTGGTTTTTGGTCCTTCACCACCAAAACATATCTCTCTTTGGCATACAATCTTAAAAGAGACTTTAACTGCTCCAAATAAAAACAAGAAGAAAATGATTTAAGCTTCTCATGAATCCCAGAAAAAAACGCAAAATGTTATTCACATCTCAGCTCTTGGGCGAGAGAATACCTTGGCAACAGGGCTCTCACCACTAATCATCTCCTCAACCGACACTCCAAAGAGAATTCTTGGCCTCATGAATGTTTGCAATAATAAAATATTCTCTTCCCTATTGCAGTCAACAGACTCTGAAACAAATATATAAAGTAGACTTTGATCATCACCCTTCTAAAATGAGAAAACTTACATCAAGAAGAGAATTAAAAGAATATGGAAGTTACCCAAAACACGAGAGTGTAGAATGTGTGATTTAACCAGAATGAGAGCACGCTTCAGATTTATCTGACAAAAGTAGAACAGATGATTAACCCATTAGTGCTTCAAATTTACTCTCCTGCATGTGGTTCTCCACCACACAAGCCTTGGAGAGGATGGAAACTGATTGTATAGCATTCTCACCATGTCAAATTGTAGAACCATAAGCGACTGATAACGGAGCCATAGATGTAGAAGCCGCATGCTGATCCATGTTAATGCTAACATTGGAAAAGATTTCACAATGCCTGGAGTGTCCTGCACTCACAATTGTACAGTACTACTCTCAGTTGAACATGCCAAACCAAGAACTACGTCACTGATTAAATGAGAATGTAGTCTAAAGATCATAGAAAAATGATCTCATGAGGTAGAATGCATACCAGGACTAGGATGCCCAGACCAAGGCCAAGCAACTGAGCAGTTACTTCCCAAACTTCCTCCTGAAACATCAATCAATGAACCAACATGATAACATTTCATCTATAAAAGAGCTCATTTGTCATCCATATGAGGTCAATCTCCGTCAAAGTCAAGCAAATACACTTCTCGTTTGCTTTCATCCAATATTCAGGTATCAAATTAGTATAAAAACATAACGTAACATCAGTTTTACGGAGATAAATGTAGGATCCAGCATTTTGCATGATAGTACGAATGACCATCGTTTATGTTTTATAGTCCAGATCGGCAAACTACACCAAGGAACATGATATTCTTAGTAAACACAAGCTTCTTAGAGAAGAAATAAAGTAAAAAATACCTTTGCAGCTACCTCTCCTAGGTTTCCTGAGATAGCAAAGTGGTTTTGGATGACCCGAAATGAAGGGTCTTTCAGTCCCCTTGCTACAGCCTGAACAGATGCCAATCTCAGAGGAATAAGCAAAACTCTTCTACTTTTACTGGATAAGCTACTTCCAGCTTCTGCATGTGATAATTGTGCTACATTAACTACAGCGCATGCTTAGCTAATGGCATAAGAAAGTGCATGCAGGGACTACACACTGTAAGTATTTTAAAGCAGTTTAGAAGAACAACAAATGACGGATGGTCGAAACGAAAGCTAAGCAAATACCTTGGTAAGATTTCCAACTGAGGCCAATGGTAGGAAATAGGCAGGATAGACTTGGGTGGCTAAATCAAAGATGCTGCATAATGGAATTGGAAAATATTGGAGTTCTTTTCCTGGAGGTTTCTTTTTTTTTTGGGGGGGGGGGGGATAAGCTTAAGTTTTTGTTCAGAGATCTGTCAATCATAATGCTTGTTGCACAAACCTTCCTGCACTGCCAATGAAGTCCGCGTACATGCGCCATTGTTTCGGATCATCATCAAAAAGATCTCCAAACCGTTCACCTAGAGAAGAGTAAACTAGTTATTGATGAATTCAGCACATAAATCAAGAACCTTTTCCTCTCTTTTTTCCCCATTTTACAGCTGTTCTTATTACGTACAGACCTATAAATAGACGCCCCAGAGCTCCAATGCCATCCTTTGATACCCACCTGCCAAAAGTACAAAACCAATAGCTTAATCCTGTTAAAAAGACGATGTGATGTACTTTGCTAAGTAACCAGCCAAATGATGAATTACCTGATGGCAGCAGCAGAAGCAGCAGCACTTGTACTTGAGAAAGAGCCAACACCAACACCCTGCAATTAGTAAAGTAAACGATTTCAGTGGTTTAGCAGAGATCAATCTAAATTAGTAAAATAAAAGCCATCAACAGTCACTAAAAAGTATAGGCTAGTTACTAGTTAAAGAGTCTTAACTCCTGGAATGGCCTCAGTTAGATTCACATGCCTTAAGGAGACTTGACGTGACTAATGTGTGACAGATCCATGCAGTAACATTAGTAGGAAACTGCAACAACATGTACTGCAAGTAATCATCCGAAACAGATCCTACATTACGAGAGCAGACGAGTAAATGAGCAGTTATTGCTACAAAATGCTTGAATCATGCGTGCATCTTGAAACACCTAAGGGATAACCCAATATACAGTCTATTTATAGTTTAGACAGAAAACCTGTCATAAAAAGCAAGCTTCCTCTAACTTCTGTTAACTGCTTCAGACTAAACACAAATAACTAATAGATTAGAGCTTCCAAAATTAACAATCATCGAGCATGACTATCTAGAATTGAGGCTATACAGTGACAGTTCTAAATTTCATAAATCTTCGTAAATGGGCACATTCTGTTATAGGCAAGAACTAAAATAGAAACACTCATCTCAGTCACCTGGAAAGCCAGCAGGCAAAATAAAATTTCTGACAGCATCTGGAAGCCAGGACAGGTTCGTATCAGACAAATGTGATTCTCCATAGCTACTATTTTCAGAGCTTTTCTCCTGTAGAGAGGTCTTTAACCGCAAATCATCCTCTACAACGTATCTGCTAGTCGACCCATCCCATCCCATCATAATTGGTAATAGCGTAACCATATTTATCAGCAATGTCCGAAATTAAAAGAAAAGAAAAGAAGAAACGATTGACCTTTTAGAAGTTCCATTGCTAAATCTCTCCACCAAAACCACTTGTGGTTTGCATTCACAGCTAAGAAAATATAGAAATTACACGATTCAGCCATGAAAGAATCATTCCCGTAGCTCACTCAGCACAAGTTTTAAGTATCGGTTTCTCGAGTGAAGGATAAGAAGAGGGCGGTTACCTGGTTTTATCAGCATTTTCTTCTGATTCGTGAAGATTGGATTGAAGAGGAGTATGAAGAAGACGAACTCTTTTTCTCTTGCTATTTCTACGAGACTTGAGAGCATGAGCAGGGAATGAGAGGTGATGAGAGCAAGACATTTTTCAGTTTTGGTCCACCAGGATTTTAAACCCAATTTGGTGACATTTATCTGAATCCGTTCTCCGTTCATAATCACCGCGGGTGCGCCGGCCCAACACCCAAATCCATTAGCAAACATCAATAAAACGCGCCGTTTCTTTTCCTTTTCCTTTTCCTTTTCCTTTCTTTAGTAACGGTTATCAACAAAAGTCTTTTCAGTTGCAACAAATGGTCTGTCTTTTGCTCAAAAAAGAAATGGTTTATCATCCATCCATCCATTATTACTAACACGAGAGAAAAGGGAATGGTTTGGTGAGGCTGATGGACGGCATGTCATTCATCATCCATGCACAAGGCTCAAGTAAAAGTGAGTGCCAAATTGCCAAAAAATCTTGGGTTTATTTTTTTTCCTTTTCTGTTCAACCATCGAGTTGAGAACAATCAAATGATTATGATTTATCAAAAGGAAAAGAAGAGTAATTAATTAAATAAATAATTATCATAGTAATCCTAATAATGCCTTACACTTGCACAATAATAGCGCCTGCAGCTAAAGAAGCTTCATAAATACTGGCCTTTCTTCTCAAACATAATTCCTAAACAAACACGTGGTTCTCTTGCAAATGAGAAGAAAAAAAAGGTCAAGAACCAATGTTAAAATATAACAGAAAGATAAAACCAATAACAGAATTCTTCCAATGTCGGCATCCTAGCTTTGTTTCTCCCGGTTTTCTTCCACGATTCTCTGAAACTCTTTCTCACTAGCTGTGATGAGACGCTTCACAATGTCAAAGGTGGTGAGCCTAATGCTGCAGTAGAGGCGAGTGGAAAACGAGGTGTCAGTCAAATTGGATGATCCATGAGAGGAGATCATTTCATTTCTTAATTCAGTTTGCCATGAACTTTATAAGGAAAATCCAAGAACCAAAAGAAAATGACAGTTCAAAAAAGGATCGCACAACTAGATGAGGAATCATATTGAATGGGTGAAATGAAAAAAAAGGGAAAGACATAAACCTGCCGTTAGGTAGGCTCTTCAATGCATTAGCCAAAAAACCCCTGTATAATCCTTGAACTCCATCACGCTCTACGATTCCTGCATCACCAATTTCAAAAGATAAGCAATTCACTCGGCAGTCAAAATTCCAACCTTGCAACTAATATCAAGATTAAGTAAAAAGGGTATAATGAAGATGTAATAATGAAGAGCTCTTAATAATGACAGTGTAAACCCCAAACAGTAGCCAGAAGTAGAACCACAAAATATAAAGGGTAACACTAAATTTGAACTCTTTATTGAGTTGATGAACAAAAAACTGATAGACTTGCATTACATAATTAAATACCCGAAGAGAGTATAATTTGAACAGCTTGATCAAGATTAGAATAAACTAATGGGCACAACATAGAGATTTTGGTTGAGTTTTATATAGTCTATGGAAGAAAAAAAACATAGGCATTGTCTATGAAAGAAATGTCTATAAAATACCTGAAATAGCTTCCAACACTGACTTGTAGGGTGTACCCTTCATTTGCATCTGTCTTCTCACTGTATCTAAAGGATAGCAAGTGACTGTTGCCACACCAGCAGACACCACAGCCGTTAGTAGAGATGATTGAGCCTTTTGTTTATATTTCTCTGGCAAAGACTTCTTCACCCTGTCATCCAAAGCGGACAGCATGAGACACCAGAATTTCTTTATTTATTTCTAATCTTCTTTCAATAAAATGCTTGGGGCATCAGAGGACTCACAAGTCAAAAATGCAGAAGTTCACAGCAATATATGGCGCTATGCTAAGAAGAGAAGGTCCAAGCCCATAATAAAATGATGCAATTCCTTCCTCTTGGAACATGGTCAAGGCCATCTGGACAAAGCAATAAACCACTCCTTCATTTCAAAAGATGAAACAGTCAAAAATAAAGTCATAAATAAATTGAAGTATAGGCACTCGTACCTCAGACATAGTCCGATAGCCTGGTTCAACTGCCAACCGCAACCTGAGGACATCCAAAGGGTATGTTACCTGCAGATAGAAAAAAGATTTCATAAAAATGATGATGAGATTCAAACAGACGAGTAAGTTAATGAAACACTCTATAAAAACAAGTAATACCATGCAAACCATACACTATTAAAGAAATATCATGCACATACTTCAACTGTTTAAGGAGTTATAATTTCAGATACTTCTCGGATCATGAAATCACTAATCTACAGAGAAATTTATTGAAGAAACTGGAAGCAATTTCATAAGTATATTCAATATTATCATTCTGTTTCGAATTCAATATCCCTGTTTAAGAAATTAGAACTGAGATACCTTGACCAAAAGACACATTATGCTTCACCCAAACTAAGTAAGGCTTAAAGGTAGTAAACATGAGCTAAAAAGTTCTGTACTCTTCATATTGACCATTTACTCACAAAAGTAGAAGTCATGCCTGCACAAGCACCCGCTGCTAGTCTTCCAATGACAGAGAGTTGGCCATCCTTTCCTGTAAACAATTTCTACAGATTCAAATGTCAAACATCCATCAAACACCTTGAGATGAGCAATTCCAGAATACTAAACCAGGCCTTTTTGCCATTACCTTGTAAGTTTCATAAGCAAACAGCTGAACAGCGCTATAAGGTATAATCCTAATCACCTGAAAATTTTACTACAGTATTAAGATAAGCATACTTCAATTATTTTCAAGTATAAACTTCTCAAACATAAATCAAAAATCAAAGAACACAAAGCACCTGCGGAAGGTTCCCTTTCCAGTATCCTTTAATCCCTTCTTCTTTCCCTATCAATGTTATAGCCTGCATTTATTCATATTGCACACAGCATTCAAATAACAAGAACCCATAATTTTCCCTAAATCCAATCTTATTTAAATAGATAAAAACAAATGAACACTTAAAAGAGCACACACCTCTGCAAAACCAATAGCCTTCTTTGTGCTTTCTTGCCCCACCCGCAAACCATGGGTCTACAAACTCAAAAAAATAAGAATAAATTACTCGCTATTAAATTTAGACGACAACGTTTTATTTTGTTTCGCGACGGAATGCGAGGCGAAAACGCACCTGCATAAGAAGCTTGATGCGGTCGAGAGGAGCGGTAACGGTTTTAGCAGCGGCTCCCGAAATGGCGCCGGCGAGGAAAATCGCAGCGTCTCTAGGAACATAAGCTAACATAGCCAATGGATGTTTCAACAGCTGTGCTGAAGTCGGAGCGAACTCATTTCTATCTCCCGTTTCTGCCAGCGAAATGGACGCGAAATTACCACATCTGCCATTGCTAATCCCAAAGCTAACACTGCCACTCCCGCTGCCACAGCTGATATCGAATTGCGCGGCTTTCCACAGAGGTTGACGGAGGCGCGACGACGCTTCAGTGATGGTGTAGTGTGAAGTTTTCAGGTGAGGCACGCTTCGAAATGAGACGACGGTTAGGTCATCCTCTGCTGGCATGGTTTGATTCGAGAATTGGGGGGGGGAGGGGGAGGGGGAGGGGGAGGGGTAGAAAAGGGATATGGCCGTGTAGTGTTGGTTACAGGTAAGACGGGGAAGAGAGCGGAGAAGACGAAAGCGAGGGATCATTTAAGTTTTGGCTTTTAAAGTCCAAGAACTATGACAGCGCGTGTGATCATGTGTGTGCAAGTCCATGGTAAGAGATTAAAATTTAGGATAACCAACGGTGTGATTTGACAGATGTGAATGGCGAGTCACACTGCAAAGGCGTTATTGGGCTTTATGACTTGGGCCCATTCATCCAGCCCATTATATGGAAACTACGTATTTTTATAGTTGGGTGGGCCCATTAGAATTGTAGCTCAGGATAGAATTGCCAGACAGGAGGAATGCATGTCTCGCATTACCGGGCATGATTTATGAACAAGAAACAAAACCGGTTTAGGCGGAAATTGCATTTATTGCTTCAAATATTTTGAGAGTTTTTCCGGGAAGGTTTTTTTCATAAGTCTCGACACAATCAACAATGTTTCGGTTCTTGTTGTTTTCTGATAAATACTACTTCCTCAAAAAAAAAAAAAAATATATATTATTTAAATTTAACCGAAATTTCAGATATTAAAATAATAATTATATTTAATTAAACATAGTGAAAAAAATGGAAAGAGTTTTTGCAATTGTTAAAAATGTAAAAGAAGTAAAAATAAATTAACTAACTCATTGAAACATTAAAATAAACATCTAAAAAAAACTAGCCCAAACTGAACAGCTAAAAAATTTGGAGGAGTATTGAGTTGCAAGATAGTAATTGGTAAAATATTTTGATGTGAGTAGTACATTTCTTCGATTTTTTCAAGTATCATTTATATCAGATGTTTTTTTTGTATTAGATCAAAAACTCAACAGAGTAAAATGCAAGCCCAAAAGGCAAAAACGAACAATTTCCACTCGATGATTATTATTCGGCAAGAGTGAATGTAACACTTGTGCCGGTATGCCGCTAAAATCTATTGGCACAATTTAACAAAACCCAAATTAAAAAAAAATAAAAAGAAAAATAGAAGAAAAAAGAAGAAGCACCCCAACCTCTACAGTCTACACTACATATGCCATGCTGTTACAGCCCATAATACATAAAGCTACATCTGTGGCAAAACAACCCAACTAGATATACCATGAAAGGCTTGACAAAATACTACAAGAACAAAGAGGAATGCAAAATGCTTGCTTGGTTTTTCATCCAGGCAAGCAGGAAAGGTCACCAGACGGGCGAATCGAAATCAAAGAATAAGAAATCGATCCAATTTGTTAGGGACATCAATCAATGATGCTCCAATGTTTCTGATCACTCTCCTTCCAGAACTCTGACCATAAAAGACCAAAGCCTGCATTTATAATAAAGACAGTTTAGTCGAAAACAGGGATGAACTTTGTAAATGGATTTTTTGATTCTTTAAAAAGAATTAAAAGGAACTAACCTTTTAAGCTGTTATGGGTACAAATGATTCCGGTCTGATTCCTAAATTGTTGACTCCATTTTGGTCTGAATCAAATTATATAAAAAAAATGGTTACACATTCGTTGATAGAACATAACATAATGATGATTTTGTAAATGTATAGCTTAGAAAAAGGCTTATTCCCCTCACCAAGTGGTGTCTTGGATAGGAAGAAACAAGCTGAAATAACAATGTAGCATAGCAACAGAGCAAATCCTTTCATGTAATGAGAAGTACCATCCTGTAGCAAAACATGGCACAGCAATGAATTAATGAATCGATAGAAAGTGAGCTGTCGAACAGGATTGATCTCTTGCCAGAAAAGCATAGAGAACACATGGAAGAACAAAGAAAAATATCGTAGAAAGCGAGGTGGTTGAGTGAGCTATTTACCTGTAATGTGAAGGCTGTGGCAATTATTGCCATAGCAAGACAACCGGTCTCGAGGAGATTGAAATTAAGATCCATATTTTTACCCAGGATCCAAGAAACAACCACACACATTGGAACCTGCAAAATGTATAGTTTTCAGATTTTCAGAATTTCAGTATAAGGAACTTTTTAGCTTAAAAAATCATTTCGTTGTCAAGATTCTTACCACAAACATTGCAATCTGAGTTGCAGATCCTAAAGCAACACCGAGCGAAATATCCTGCATTCATGACCAGAACATCGATAACTCAGCGAATTTGCGTTTTAGTAAAATGTCCTCAAATATGATTAGTGTCCTACTGAAAAATAAAATGTAGTAGAGGAAGAGGAAAAGGGGCAGAAAAGTAATGCTCACCAATTTGTTCTTAAAAGCAAAAATGACTGCACCAGCATGTTCTGCTGCATTCCCAACGATCGGTAGCAAGATAATGCTAATAAAGCTCACAGAAAGTCCCCAGGAATTTGAAGTATCCTGATAAAAAGAAAGAGTTAATTTCAATTTTATATAGAAAATGCAGAATGGGTATGATAATCTTTTCCAATTTTTTTGAAAAGGGTATAGTTTAGTCACCTCAATTGTACCAACAATATATTCTGACAACAAAGATATGACTGCTGTCATTCCAACCAGCCACACAACTCCACTCCAGAATCCGATCACAGGGGTTTCTTCAACCACATCATCATCATCATCCCCCGATTCCTGGTCGAGCATAAAGCACACAATACTAATTTGATATTTCATTTTTCAATTTTGTAACAAAAATGACAGCTTCTACAATGAGTATATAGAATAAAATCATACCTCCTGTGCTTCGAACAATTGTCGATGAGTGAACAATTGAAAGATCAGGTAAGTTATGTATGCAATTAGCATTATAATGCTGCTAGCTCTAGATAGCTGGAGTGTGGGGACCTTCGTGATCGCGTCCGACGCTCCGGCGATTTGGAACAACAAGGGCAGAATGTGACACAATAATGCCAGTAGGAGAAGTAATGTGTTAACATCAGCTTGTCTCTGTGTTTAAAAATTGCAAAAAAAATATTAGAAAAAGAAAAAAAATATGAATTTTGAAACTAACTTTGTTAATTAAGTAATTACCCTGTCATATTTTTGTTCTCTTCCAAGATTTGCTAGGCCACCACAAAAGAGAGAAGTGCCAAGAACAAGAAGCAAATTTGAGAGAATGGAACCCAAAAGAGAATATTTCACCACATCTATTTTGTGTTGAGACACTGCAAAAATTGCTATTATCAGCTCTGTTGCATTGCCACATGTCGCATTCAGAAGCCCTCCCACTGCAAAAACAAATATTGAAATTTAATTCTTTATTCAAAAAATTAAACAAGAAACCAAAATATATTAATTGCAGATTCAAATGATTCTCTTCCTTTTCTTGGCTAAAACTAAAATTGGTAAGATTAGTCAATCTATCTTGGATGGATATGTGTCTTAAATCATTGAATTTCATAATCTTAAACCATGGCCCCAATCAATTAATAAAAATATATAGCGACATGAGATCTTGTAGGACCCCATAAATTGATCAATTGATGTGATTTTTATGTATAATTATAAACTCATAATTTTGGGTTATAGATTCATCTTCCATGAGTCTCAAGTTTGAGTCGGAAAAAAAACAATTAAGGCGCGTTTTCTAAGACTTTGGGTTCGAGTTCCAAGAAACCAACAACCTATCTAGGATTTACCGATCATAGAAGCAAGGGGAGATAGTCAACACAAGGGCCGTTACTGAACTAAGGCAGAAGCAGCTTACTCCCCACCCACATGTTTTACTGCTGCTAGCCTGCCACTCTAAATTTTCTACTCTTACAATGACCAGACGACATCGTTTAGACTCCGGCGACAGTATTATTATTTTGGCTGCGCCGCCATTTTCGACGCTCTACTTACTACCTCTTTTATTTTTCTGCAATTTAAATTAGGACAATTCATTGATGGAAAGACGGATACCTGTTGGGCCTGTATAGAAAGTAATTTGCCTGCAATAGAAAGAAGAATATGAAATATAATATCAATATTTTTTCATGTTTAATAGTAATCTTTAAGAAATGACAAAAAATGACGGTTAGTTTAGTATTCAAAATTAATTTAAAAAAAGTAATCTTGAATTATTAGTATTATTACTCTGTCAAAAAGCTGACACGTTCGGCAAGAGGTGTAAGTCCAAGCATGCTCAACGCGAAAATCCACGGCTGTGAACCAAGAAATCATAAAGAAAAAACAAATATTAGTCAAATAAATTAAACTAAATTAAATCCATTATTTAATTTTTTTATAATAGTCTATATTATTTTTGTTAATTTGATAATGATCATCTAAATTGGATAAATCCAATCAAATTAAAAGAGATTATCTATTCCCTACAAGTTATTATCGTTTATAATATTAATACGAAACCCTTACTTTTCCAAACCCATAGCACCGAGCAGCAATGGCTAAGGGTATGGCAGGGAACAGAACGGCGAGTTTGGTCCCTAAGATAACTTCTTGAAGATTAGTCAAGAGTTGTCTAAGCAAACCGCACCGGACTTTCGAAACGAGACCGGAGAGCTCCGATTTCCTGCGCAACGAGGAAGATGACATGTTGTGCGCTGTCCGACCATGTCTCATGATCTCCTTGTGATTACCCTTAGGGTTGCCATTTTCGAGCAGCCATGGTTCTTGTAAAGATGCCATTGATTGATTGATCGGAAGAAAAAAAATGTATAGGGCAGTAGAAAGAAATTTTATTGACTTGCTAAAATCAAGAAATATTAGGTGGCAGAGATTGCGGCTGTTGTTGAGAAGATTAGAGTGCAGAATGTATAGATATATACAGTTATATTATACACAAACGTTCAGTATCCGCTGCTTATTAAAAAAAAAAAAACGTTCAGTATCTACTCCTGAGCAACTTCCAGGAAGCTTCCGTTTTTTTTTTCTTCTTTTTTTCCTTTATACTTTTGACATGGAAATTATAATTAGGTTGCTTAAATTTGGTGTTTAATAATTAAAAATAAGTAAAGCACTGTTCCAATGTTTGTAACTTATTTAGTACGTTTGTTAAAAAAAAAACTTACTTAGTAAACGTTTTTTTTTCAGAGAATAAAAGCTTATTTTAGTAAGCTGGAATTCCATCTTATATGAAAAAACCGCTTCCGTATATGTGTATATCTAATAGACACACTTAAATGAGATTAATTCCGTTTGATTTATACATCAAATTTTAAAAAAATATATCTAATAGACACACTTAAATGAGATTAATTCCGTTTGATTTATACATCAAATTTTAAAAAAATAATTTTTTTAGTAAAATTTTCTCTTATTTTCTACGCTTAAATAGAAAATATAAATTAAAGATGAACAACATGCAAATTACTTACACCTCCCTACCAAAGCTATAATATTAAAGTTGGTATATAAATTGTTGTTAATTTATTATTATATTTTTTATATATAATGTGGTTCATGAATTGTTTTGGATTCTTTTTTTTAATAAGCTGAAGATTATATTCACTCCCTCAATGAAGGAGGCAAAAAGAAGGATAGAATGTACATAGGATCGCTCCTAATAGAGGGAGCGATAAATCAATTGAAAAACGAAAACAAACCTGACAAAGACCCAAACGGACTAGACTACTAGACTGTCCTACCCCAAGAAGCTAGCCAGTTAGGCGACAATAACATCATTCCCAAACTGTATGGGAATGTCTGGTCACTACTCTTTAACCACCTATACCAGAAAGAGAAGGAACAATTGAAGACACGTCTCGAGCAAGTAGTTCCTTGATGAAAAACCACTTTGTTTCTCTGCAACCACAGGCACCATACCATTGCATAAAACAAGATCCTCCACTTCTCTTTGACCCGGACCCCTCCCCATGGAACTAGGTTTGCCCACGAACCCCATAACTCACCGATTGTCCTTGGAGGACACCAGGACACCCCCAACCAAAGCATCACGGCGTTCCAGCAACTCATGGAAGTTTGACAATGAAGCAGAATATGCTGAACAGATTCTCCCTGAACTGAACACATAGGACATACATTATCTCCCTCAAGAAGCATGTTACGCTTCCACAGAAACTCCCTGGTAACTAACCGTCCTCTGAGCGCTAGCCAAAGGAAAAATTCGACCCTGTAAGGAGCTAATTTGGACCAACATGACTCTAGATCAGGATTAGCCTGGAAGCGCTGTTTATCAATACCCAAACACCAGGACCCAACCGAATACTCTCCTTCGCTATTTAACTGCCACCTATTCTTAACAGGGCCATAATTTCTGTGAGGAACCGAGAGATGAGTTGCCAAGCAAACCCATTCTTCCTTTTCCCACTCGAAAAGCTCACGACGCCACTGATTATTCCAGAACTACTGGTTCCCCTGCCAATAACCGTGATCTAGAATACTCCCTTCAGAATTAATAGCTACATTATACAACCTTGGATAGACCAGGGCTAAAGGGGTATTGTTGTGCCAAGGGTCCCACCAGAAGGACACTGAACTACCATTCCCCATAGCTAGCTCCACGTGCCTCACAAAAATCAAACCAATTGTTTTGGATTCTACTCAATAAATTTTGCAATAGCAACGAATAGCTTTTGCCTATGAGCGACGAACTGATAATCAAAACTTTTTGCTCTTGCTTCAGCATGTCTAAAGAAATAAAAGGAATATATCTTTTGACACAAGATAGTTACAGCCCGTAAGTTGTGAAATGAGACTTTGTGAATATTTACGCGTAATATATAAACTTATTTAGCGGCTCATAAATAAAGGACCACACAAATAGTGGTATATTAAAAATTTACGGTATATAAGGAAAGTATTAGGTGTTTAATTGATTATAAGAAAGAAATTATTAACATTAGCGAGTATCGTTAAGATATTAATTACGATTAGAGGATGACTGTTGTGAGTCGTGACCTCTACTTTTTTTATAGTTATTGTATATATATGTACCTAAAATGAGATTGGAATTTATAAAGACATCGATAACTCTTGTCGCCACACATATAAGGTCTTTAATTAGCTAGCTTCCCAAAATTTAAAAAAAATTATATTTAGGGAAAAAAAAATTAAAAAAAAAATTGAAAACCCGAAAGAGGGGATTGAATAGACGATCACACAAAAGAAATTAAGAAAGAAAAAATCATGTTATATTCTATATTGTGCCAAGAAGAGAATGACACGTCGTGGAGTTAGATAGTAAGTCATTTTTGTCCCCTATTGTTATTGGACGTCGGCCGGCCGTCGCAATCTTAATTTGGCAAGTCATCGATCGCCGATAGAGAAATGTAGAGAAATTTGTCTTAAGAGGTACGGTACCACCCTACTGTACTTGCATGCACACCTTCTTAGAAACTTCCCCTTAAAATTACGCCTATTTTCCTATACTCAAGGTAAGAAAAACTAACGTATATCGATATTAAAATCAATGAAATTAAATTGAATTGACTAGAGGAACCTTGATTAATTAAAATTAATTAATGTTAATTGACTAGATTGAATAACTAAAATCAAGTAATTAGAATTCTACATAGGCAGTAGGTGAGAGGTGTGACTCGGACACGAAACTCTATCGGTATTTTATCACCAATAAAGCTCATTGGTACTAAAATTCTAAATTCTCAAGATGAGTTACTTAATGCATGTGAGACGCATGACGAAGAAAAATGACAAGTTATGGAAGGTAGAAAGAAATTTCCCATTAACAGGGTTGAACATTTATATAATTGATATGCCTGGCCTATATATTTTACCATCGTCAAATTTATGGTGGGCATGCATTTGGGCATTCTGAAATCTAGAATTGCTTGAAAAAAATTGCTCTACTTGCTTCCATTTTCAACAATTCTTGTTGCTGTTGTTGTTTTTTCCAACGATGGACGTCGTCTTCTGGTACTGGGCAACTAGCTAGCTACAACAATTCTTTTGCGGCCATACTTACGTCTTGACCATATACAACTTACAAGAAGAGTTTTATGTGCTTCTTGCGATTTGGTCGGTCAATTCAAATTTCTTTGAAGGAAATTCTTCCACGCATGCAAGCCATATATATGTTTTGGTACGTAATTACAAATTAATTAATTATTGGTCTCTCCAAGTCATTTTTTAACAGTAAAACATTAAATTTGAATATAAAGTTGTTTTTCTCCTTCCCCTCCTCCTTCCGATTTAACTCTTTCATATTCTTGATGTGCCAGCTCACACCTAATAGTACTGCGCCTACTTACGGATACAATATTGTATACTATAGTTCTTTTATGAGCAAGGCATGGGCACAATACTGGAGTTTCTCTCTTCTTTTGCTGGTTGGGGGCAACAAAGTATTTATTTTGTCATAAAAAAATTAAGGCAAAAAGCATTTGGTCCATGCTTGTCCTGAAGAGGCATGGAGAGTGGCGTGGCAATGATACTGAGCCAAACTAAAGGAAAACTTGCATTGTTTTGTCTGCATCAATGCATCCCATCTCAACCTCTTATCACTCCACTCCAAAATCTTGAACGAGAGCAACCCACATATATCTGCAATTTGCATGTGATCTTGAGCCCATCTCATGCAGGCCCGCAATTTCCACGAAATTTCGTTATACTATTATACTTTTTAGGTACGTAAATGTTTATCCAAATCTTTAAAAAAAAAGGGAGTGCATGTATTTGTTCAAATCCATAATTTACAAAAAGACAAATAAAATTGGGGTCGAGAGCTCTAATTTTGAGATCGGTAGGGTTTTGTATTTGTTAGGGTCGACACATGATCAAAATGTATCGTGTAGTAAGTTTCATGGACCGCTCTTGTATAATTTCGAATTATAATGTTTTCTTCCTTTTGGAAATTCCATCTTTCGGAAATTTCCACGAAATTTCGTTCCCTAGATCAATGATAAGTGAGATTTTTTTTCGTTTGGATTGATTCTTGTTCTTGCTGATGTTGCACCTAGCTATTCCTGGTTTGTGGACCTGCGATCTTTTTTCTACTATGAGGTGGTACGGTGGAGGTTGTATGGTTTGTAACAGAATTGTGCCACATCAACTTGGTTGATTAAAATCATGAGTCGTTGTAGTTCTGTTACAAAGTGTAGACACGACCAATAATTATTTCAATAATTTTATGTTTTAAGGAGTGTTTTAACTTTTATGGGGCAGGGGAGGAAGAATTAGTTGTCGTCTGTCGTGGTCAATCTTTGGATGTACGGAAGTTTCGGTTGAAAATGAAACAGAACTGAAACATCAGCATTCAGCAGTTCCGTACCTCTAAACCGAGTTTTAGTCGTGGGACTGGTCAGAATATCATCAGTGAGGTACAATGTACGGTTGAAAGAGGAAAAACTGAAATTGATGTCAAAAACAATGACAGTAGAAAAACTAGAAATGTTGTCCTAGAAAATAGAATCAATTCCTTTTCTCTTTTATTCTATTTTGGGCCGTCAAATAAAAGCAAAATTGGGCTTCCTTTAGATATTTGCTTTTGGGCCGTACAACAAAGCCCATAATAATCGTAGAGTGAAAAGGGTAGTTAAAAGTTAGATTTATTCTGTCAAGTTTATTTCTCTAAAAAAAAAAAAAAAAACCTGTCATGTTTAAAGCAAAACCTTTCCTTAGGCGCTTTAATCACCCGACTGCAAAAAACTTGCATTCTTACAGTCTTGTAATCACCAGCTGATTACCTTATAGCCATCATGCATTTACGGCGTAGTTTCCTCCTCATTTGAGCAAATGCATAAAGCCCATGAAAACGAGTACACTCGTCTGACAATAATAGCGAAACTCATTTGAGCAAATGCATAAATCCCATAACAAACGAATATACTCGTCTAACAATACCGAAACTGGTTAATTCCTAATGCTAATTTTCGCCATCAGTTATATGATAAAAACGTTACCGTCGACTCTTTTGGGTCTCCTCAAAGTTTTCTCGCCTTGGCTTTCACTTAGGTGTTATACAGTACACGCGAGAACCAAGATGCTTAACAGCAAGGCCTGCATTCTCGCAACCGTTAAAGAAAAGAGATTCATCCTCCTTCCCAATTCTGCGTCTCCAACTCATAAAAAATGCAGGCTTGGATAAGAATACATTTGTCTCTGCCGATAAGAGAAAAGAAAAATGAATAAAATAACCGACTAAATAATGCAGAAAAAGGAAAGAACCTTCAAAGTGACAAATTTGAGAAAGTACAAATTAAAAGAGTAGCAGCCATAGTACCTCCTGTCTGTCTATCTTCCTTTCTTTCACCTTTTGGCTTGTAAGATTTGAGGAGAAATGAAAGAGTTTTTATCAAGTTTGGGTACTGTTTCACATCTGTAATCGTGCACAGAAGCATACATATTAGTAAGAAATTTCCTGGCAAGAGACGAAGAAAGACACCAAGGGGTGAATTTTAATTGCAATACAATCATCGCGTGTGGAAAGTTGCATTGCTTACAAGACGGATAGCTCAGTTTAGGTTTTCTATAATTACATAACTCTATTACATTATCTAAGAACCAACTACCTATTCTTTTGTTGGTGTTGTCTACGAGGAAATAGACAGATGTCTGAAAGGTGACACGAGCACTGGAAGAACACTAGAAACAGCACAAAAGGCTAAAAGGACAGTATATTGGCAATTGATAGGCATAAAACTTTAGAAAGGTCCTAGCATCCATATCGTATGTTACTGAGTTACTCCCCAAAGAGAAATATTAAATGCACCAATAATGACCGATCAGAAGCTTACACAGTAAGATATCACTAGCTATAACCAGGTCCCAGTCAGGATCAGCAAATGGAAAGGTGTCTCCCCATGAATCTGAAAACAGGAACACTCTAGTTTAACATCGAAAAATCTGTTCAAATGGTCCCAAAAGAAGAAATAGTTACGAGCCAACAACAAACGTTACAACAATTTCATCCATAAAGGAAATCTGCAGCAACATGTTAGTCACGATCATCAACTACGAAGTGATGTATCCACCCACTTGGATTAACTGGCTAAGACCTTACATCTGAATTCTTTTCATGAAGTTTACTTACTTTACACTGTTCACGGAACAGAAACTTAACCATCATAACAAACTTACTTCTCCTTACAATGCCAATGCAACAATAACTAATGATCTTAACCGTGTTTCAGTTGACAGTTAATAACAACTAGGAAACTCACGCTTTATATGAGAAAGGACAGGCATGATCCCATTAACCCGGCAGTTATGCGCTATATTCTCCTCGATTTCCTGATCATCATAATCCGATGTTGTGATGTCAAGATCAAACGACTTCCTAAGAAAAATTGCCAAAGCTCCGGTCCCACTACGATTAACAACCAAAGTAACATAAAACTTAAGTATTCCCTTCATCAGCAAAGACAAAAGTTGAAGCTTTCAGTATTCAATTGAGGGAGATAACATTATATACCTGCCTAATTCAATGCAACGACGTCGTTCTAGCAACGACGTCGTTCTAGCAACGACGTCGTTCTAGCAACGAACCGTGTTGAACTAACCATTCAGCAAAAGCAAATGTGCCTGGCCAGAGTAAATTAGCATTCAATTCATGGAAATCAAATTCTCGTATGAGCAACTCCTACAAAACAAGACAAAAAAAAACCCACAAAAGAAGGGTTTGAGCAGCTGAAGTAGAACAAGAATGGGTGCAGGAAAATGAAATCAGTAAAGGTTCAAGCTTTACCGTTCTAGCAACGATGTCGTTCTAGCAACGACGTCGTTCTAGCAACGACGTCGTTCTAGCAACGACGTCGTTCTAGCAACGACGTCGTTCTAGCAACGACGTCGTTCTAGCAACGAACCGTGTTGAACTAACCATTCAGCAAAAGCAAATGTGCCTGGCCAGAGTAAATTAGCATTCAATTCATGGAAATCAAATTCTCGTATGAGCAACTCCTACAAAACAAGACAAAAAAAAACCCACAAAAGAAGGGTTTGAGCAGCTGAAGTAGAACAAGAATGGGTGCAGGAAAATGAAATCAGTAAAGGTTCAAGCTTTACCATTCCAGGAAAAGTGTGCTTCCTCTCCACATAGTTCTGCTCGGGATCTTTCCTTTCTTCTTCATAAATTTTTGGAAAAAAAAAAGAAAGTATTAATTTTTTTTCGAATATGGGTACTAAAATAGAACTAGTTTATGGAGAGAGAGCATACTAATGGATTCGTCGTCATCGTCGCCGTCGCCGTCGCCGGCGAAGAGCGAAGATGGGGAGAAGAGAGCTATGTCCATTTCTTTTTCTTTTTTCCGGCAAAAAAGTAGAAAAGAAAAAGAGAAAACAGGGTTAGTGGGATTTTGACTTTGGGTCAAAACGGGAGGGGGTGGAAGTTAATTAGAAATTGATCTGGGCCCAAACTTAGTGGACTAGGCCATACACTTGGAGAAAGAAAAAAAGGAAGAGAAAACTAAATAAAAATATCCTAGTGTTTAAAAAATAATAAAAACAATTTCTCTTCATAATTATAAAACTGTTAACATAAAACTTATAGTCTTTTTATAATTTGATTTTTTATAGTAGTTATATTTTTTAAATAAAACAGTAAAAAAAATTAAAATTATATAAAATATAAACAAAAAATGTAAATAAATATGGTAAAGAAAATGAACAAAATCAGTTTAAATACTTTTTGCAATTATTTTGGAATTTTGGATTTTAATAATTTTTTATATTTTTCTCAATAATTTCTTCAAATTCTTTTATAATTTTTTAAAGTTTTATAACTTTTTAAAACTATAAAAATTATATTGCATAACCGTAGAATGCATATTTTTTTGGAATAAGTTTAGTTGACAATCAGCGGAACATTTTGGGCCTGAATAACGGAAATTTCCCTTTAAACTATACGGATTTGGTGTTGGAGGAGGTGGCACAGTTAGCGTTTACCTTCCGCAGTTACTTTTTTACGCACACAAAAATAACCACGAATGTTCCAGCACATGAGTTAAACTAAATGGTTTTGATTTCCGGTTTAAAAGTTTTTTGGGTAGGGTAATCTCTTGATCGCGCCTTTTATACTTGCTGACATTAATTAATGAAATTAGTTGTCTAATTTTTTTTTTAAAAAAAAAAGTTTAGTTGACAACCACATGTTCACATCTATAGGATCACACGCCCATGAAAAGCGCGTGGTGCTGTGTGACAACTGAGGTCTTTTATATAGAATATACACAGCAGAAGCAACAAGAAAGGAGTCAAGCACTGTGGTGAGCTGGAGGAGGAGAAAGATGGTAGGAACGATTCGGCCGCAGATTGTGTTGTTTGGATCGTCCATTGTTCAATACAGTTACAGCAGTGGAGGGTGGGGTGCCATTCTTGCTGATATTTACTGCCGTAAGGTATTATTCCTTTCCTTTTTCTCATTTCTATTTTTTTCAAAAAGCAATCAACTTTTGTTTTTATTTTTGGAGAATTTTCCTTGTTTGGAATTGTAATCACACCCACCTAAAATACCCATTTCTTCTTTTTGTCCCAGATACTGTTTACTGGTTTTTATGTTTGTTGTGATTGAATTTATGATTCAATAGGAACTGCAAAAGTGGATGTTTGTCCTCTTCTGTTCTTGTTTACTTGTCCTAAAATGTCCCATCTGGGTTGGATTGATTTTGTGTATGCAGTGAAATGTTACTTAAGATGGTTTGTTGTAATTGTCTCCTGTTACTGCACATAATGCATTCTGCTGAATTCGGTTTTGGGTTTTCAATCTCTTGGGTTATGAACTGATATGGATTCTGCAATTACGGCACAGGCAGACATAGTGCTGCGCGGATATGCGGGTTGGAATTCAAGAAATGCTTTGGAGGTTCTTGATCAGGTTTTCCCAAAGGTATTGTCTTTAATTGATGAAAAGTTTGAGTTGTAGAAGAAAACATTTTCTGCCCGCTGTTTCATGGATGAACTTTATGAATACCCTTAATTGGGTTAACTTCCAATGGTTGAATAATTTCAATTTTTACACTATTGGCCTCTTAATTTGTTCCAGGACATGATTCTCACCTAATGCGTATCGGATTTATTTGGCCATTTGTATTTGATAAGCATGATGTTGTTGACATCTGATATCTCCGTTGTCATGGAGCTGTCTATTATTCTCTTTTGTCTCAATAGGTTCTTTCTTTATATCATGCCCTGATGTTCTGCTGTTCTGTTGAATCTAGGATGCCGCTGTACAGCCGTCGTTGGTCATAGTTTATTTCGGAGGAAATGATTCCATAATCCCCAGCTCAGGTGGGATTAGTCAACATGTACCACTACTTGAGTATACTGAAAACATGAGGAAGATTGCTATACATCTGAAGGTAATCTATGGAATGCATGGAATCCACGGCCCGATTCATATAGATCGCCTTATATTGATTCATTCATATTGTTCCCGCTTAAGCGAGCCAAGTAGGTGGACAACTATAAAATCTAAAGTTGGCAGGAAGTTTAATTTTATTGTTCTAAATGGGAAACCCCTTGGCACAAGCTCTGCTAGATTTTCTACCCTGTCAAGTGTTATTCACAGCTTTGTACCCAAAAAATGAACAAAGTGTGCATTTTATCATGAAATTGTTTGGTTGTCAGAGCCTTTCTGAGAATACACGCATCATCTTCCTGAGTACTCCTCCAGTCAATGAAGAAAGGCTTCGTGAACTAAATTGGTATGTTGCAACTTATGTTGGTATATTCCTTTGATCGCTTACATATCACAGTTTGTGCTGATAGTGCTTGGTGTTTGAAACAGTGGGTCCTTGATTCGAACAAATAAGACGAGCCGAATGTATTCAGATGCTTGTTTGAATATGTGCCAAGAGGGTGGAGGTGAAAGCCATTGATTTCTGGACTGCAATGCAGCAAGCGGAGGACTGGTTGAACGCCTGCTTCGAGTAAGTCTCCTTTCGCATATTTCAGCTTCAAACTAACGAGTCTCATCTAAAGTTCCTTTTCACTTTTTCACATTTCCTGCGCTTCTACCATCGCCGTGTCAAAACTGTAAATCGGTAGCTTCTTCAATTTTTTCTCTGTATGATTTGACAGATTTGATGGGCTCCATCTGTCACCGGGGGGGCAGCAAAGTATTTGTGAAGGAGATCTTGAAGGTCATTCGAGAGGCAGACTGGAAACCAAGCCTACACTAGAAATCACTGCCGTCTGAATTTGTTGGAGTTATGGCTTCCGATCCAGAAGCTTACGAGTCCAGCATTCTCCGAAATCTGCAGTGGGAATAGCTTTTGAACATGATAAGATAAAGCATCCATCCACTATGTTGGTTGGTATATATGCCTTTTATCAATTTTAGGATCCATCATTGGAAGAAATGGAATATGGGGCGCATCACTTTTGTTTAAAGCTTTCTTCTCTTATTTCGGTCGCGTTTTTTTTTTTTAAATTAATCTCATTCGAGTATGATTAGACTCTAAAAAGTGGCCCGTAAATGAATAATGAAAATTACTTTGCCCAAATTAGAAGGCAATGACACCAGAAAGGCCCTACTCTGGCAATTAGTCGTTTAGTATAAAGATGAATGGATCTAAAAAGAATTCCATATATGAAGAGAACTTCCAAAAACAGCACGACAAGAAAGAAAGAGATCGCGTTATCAAGTATGTTTCGTCTTTTTTATTCTCCTCCTATTAGATAATACTATTAAATTTTAAAAGAGAATTCTTTCTGACAATAAAGATATTTTAGTCTACAAACAAAGTAAAAAGAACGCTAATAAATAAAATGGAGTGTTCTTAGGTTGGTCCCTGAAGTTAAATCAACTATTTTCTAATTCATAAGAATTTTTTAAATATGACCAAAAAGCCAAGATATGCATAAAAAAGTACCCATGGTAACCAAAGGTGGGCGTGCGGACACGTGATCATTACCTCTATATATATATATATATATATATATATATATATACACGAAGAAAATGGAGGAGGAAGAAGAAGAGAAGATGGTTGGACCAAAAAGGCCTCAATTTGTGTTGTTTGGATCATCAGTGGTTCAGTTGAGTTACATCAACGAAGGATGGGGTGCTATTCTTTCTACCCTCTACGCTCGCAAGGTACCTATTACTCTAATCCCTTCTTCTTCTTCTTCTTCTATCGAGTTACAATTTGCATTTTTCATTTGTAACAGGCAGATATATTGTTGAGAGGATATTCAGGTTGGAACTCTAGGCGTGGTTTGCTGGTTCTCCAGAAGATTTTCCCAAAGGTGTGGTTCTCATTTGTTTGTATTTATTCACATCAACTCAACTCATTTGCCAATACATACTTGATTAATATTATTATTTAAAAAAAAAAATACTCTTGTTATATTTTCTATGCTCGAATTTAAAACCTAAGTTGATACGATACTGATTAATGGAAGGATGCTGCTGTACAACCTGATCTAGTGATTGTTTATTTTGGTGGAAATGACTCAATGCATCCTCACCCAACTGGGCTGGGGCCTCATGTTCCACTTCCTGAATACATTGACAACATGAGTAAGATTGCTCTATATCTCAAGGTAATTAACCTAATCTTTCCAATTAGCTTAGTAAATTAACATTAATTATATTTAAATTTCCACTTCCCTGGCAGTCATTAAAATTTTGTATCTCCTGATCATTTCCCAGAGCCTTTCAGAAAATACTCGAGTAATTTTCCTCACTGCTCCTCCTGTTAACGAGGAACAAATTCGTGAAAGCTTAAGGTATTTTGCAGCACGTTTTGTTACCGGATTACGCCCATTCTTCAGTTTGCAATCATGACGCTAATTTTATGGTATTGAAACCAGTGGTACGATCGATGTGGTTAGAACGAACAAGGAGTGCCGAAGATATTCAGAAGCTCTTTTGGAGCTGTGCAGGGAGATGAACCTGAAGGTTGTTGATCTATGGACTACAATGCAACAAATTGATAATTGGTCTACTGTTTGCTTCACGTATGAAACTCTCCTCATCACTTCTGCTTGTTCCATTTACAATAAAATGCAAGAATTTTGGTGTTTTAAACATCACTGGAATTGGAAAAAATGATTATTCGGTGCAGCGATGGCATCCATTTTTCGTCCGAGGGGAGCAAGATGGTGGTGAAGGAGCTAATGAAGGTGATCAGAGAAGCTGAGTGGGAGCCAAGCTTGCATTGGAGGGCAATGCCGAGTGAATTTGCAGAGGACTCGCCCTACGATCTGGTCAGCCCTGATGGGGTTACGGTCAATGTTTCTGAGTTAGGGTTTCCTGCAAATGTATTGGAGTTGGAGTAGGATGCCTATTCTGACCGATCATTTCAGATCATGTTACTTGTACTTTTGCCATCTAATTTACTTTTTAAAGAGAAACAAGTAATTTGAGTACAAATTTGAAGATTCCTAAAACACAAATTTGAACTATGCAATGCATACAGTGAAGTCAGTAACTCAGTAAAATTTCTTGTTCTCGAAGGTTATATTACATCATCGTAAGTTTTACAGACCGTGTCTCCTACCTGTGCTCAAAATAACCAATACATGCTCAAGCCGCCAGCGTAAACCAAACGAAGAATAATACATACAAATGGGGAAAACACGAAGCAGAAGCAGCAACAGCAAAAGCGATAGGCATGCCTAACCCAACTACAACCGATTCACTTGGATGATATCTGCCCACTTCTCTACACTTTTCAGTTCAACACAATACAAAACTAGGCCATGTGCATCCAAATTTGAAACACTCCTCAAAAGAGATAATACGAGTGAGATTGCCAAGGATTTGAGCTGGCATAACATTAGGTGGAGAGTTGGAACCTGCCAGAGGGCTTTTTTCTTCTCCATCCCTAACAATTCCGAACAGTACATGAATGAATATTTTGATCCAAATTAAGATAACGATGATATTAATATGGAAAGGGCATGTCATTTAAGTATGATAAGTTTGGTGATGATAAGATCAGTTATAAGTAGTAGAACTTACAAAAGCAGCATAATATACGAAGGTCAAACACGCTAGGGCAACAAATGCAATTTGAAACACATTATACCTGTCATGTAACAACCAATATGACCAACAGATCAGTACAGTAACATATAAATCAATAATCATAAATAGGCAAACTGTTGGTGTCACAACTCACTTGTACAAGTACTTAATTCCTCGAAGTGACTGCAATGTGTGGCCAAAAATTTCCTGTGCTGCAGTTGCCTGAGCATAGTAGCCAAAAGCTGTGGCGCAGAACTGAATCACACTGAAAGTGCAAAATAGAAAGATCAGAAATAAGGTCCTCTATAAGAATGTCAAAACCTGATAGCCTTCACAAGTTTTAAAGAAGATATGAAAGATTGAGAACTAAGGAACAAGATGCAATTGTCATGTGGATTGCTGAAGGTGGTAGTAAAGCAATGTGAAGAGTTAAGACAATAAGGGCAAATTAGCACCAAAAGGCACGTCCCCACCATACCCTCCTCCATTGTTTAGGAATAACAGTCAGGGTTTTACGAACGGTCATGGAGAATTATAGTAGGAAGAAGGCAACCCCATCATGTAGAGATAATTGCCAAATTTTAAGAGCAAGGAAAAAAGAAAACGTAATTTGTATGATGATGAAGGCGTTAAGATGATGGATGAGAAGAGACAATAATCCATAATGCCATCTACCAAAACTTTCAAACATTTGGATGTCACCTCCCATAATAAAGTATGACCATGTTACAAATATAAATGTGATGATGATCGAAAACAGTAGGATCATGGAGATCAACCTAATGGAGCATAGGAGAATGAGTCCCACATTGAAAAGAAAGGAGTTCATTAAAGTGCCCCCCCACCTGCAAGACAAGTCAGCTCTCTTGATGAGTTATCACTAAAAAGAAATATCAGCTAATAGTATGGATATCAAGTGACAAATAAAATCACAAAGAGAGCTGCCTCCACAGAATTTATTACTTCATGGGATGAATCGTGATGAAAACTAATCTCAGACCCAGCATCATTGCCCCAGCAATCACTGCAAGAAGGAGGTAGAAGCAGAAGAACGCAAATGCCACCGTTCCCAGAAGACCTGGCAAAATCACAGAATAATACAGAAGTAAGATATGCAAGTAAAAATGTAAAAGGGAGGAGGAAATTGTCAGATGAGCAAGTAATATAAGTTACCCCATATATCATCCAACTTGATGAAAACTTCATTCAGGAAAGGAGAAAGTGGTGGGTCAACCAACAGATATATGATAATATGAGCAACCCATGCGATTGAAACAATCAACCTAGTTAACAATCAAGAGATTTCATAAATGAACCTTGGTCAGGTGCCAAATCTAATGCATAGACTATATTACTAGCAAACTCTGCATATAATTATTAAAAGCTGTCCTGTTGAAACCTACCCCAAAACTCCCAGCACAAGTTTCGCCAAGTACCCAAGGACTGTCATAGCCCATGCAGTCTCAGCCTGAAACATAAGCCAAGAGCACAAATAGTAACTAAGAGTTAAGAGTCAAAACCACACTTCTGTCACGCACAATAAGGGAGATAAAATATCACCTTCTCTCCTTGAGGGTACATCTCTTCCAACAGCTTCACATCTTCTTCCAACTGAAGCAATTCCTGGAATTTTATTTTGATCGAAATTCAGATTTAACAGTTTCAATATGCACGGTAAATTCTAGAAATCAAACTAAGTCACGAAAGCCAAAAAGTTAAACTATCATAACTGTTTTAAGTAGCATAACCAACTTCTCTTTAACTCCTCAACAAGATTAGTATAACATCCAGAAGAAGAAAACAATAACAGCATTACACATGAGTCTTATTGAACTTACATCAAGCAGACATGAAATAAAGAAAAGCACTGAAAAACCCCAAGTCCGAGTAAATAGCCTCAAAGTCTTAGGGTAAGAAAAAAGTTTAATTCTCAAAGACAGGCGTGATATACAGCACGTTAAACATGCAATCAACTGACAACAATATGGGGATAAATTAAAAAGAAGAACAAGAACTCAAGCACTTTCCACACCTTCTCTACAGATTTCACATTTTTGCGCCATTTTCTACCCTTGGAACCACTTCTTTCTTCCTGATGGAGTGCATCAGCTGCTTTTTTCAGTTCTCTTGCCTTCTTACCAAGTTCAGTAGCTTCCTGCAGAACAATAACAACTACATAAGCATCAAAGGGCCTACTAACTATCTATTTTGCCATGGAGCTACATACAGATAGTATTTAACTGAATACCACCTTAATGTATTGGGAACGGGTGATGACAGCCTTTGGACGCCGGATAAATGAGAAAATAAGTCCAAGCGGCAGACAAGCAATACCAACACCACCGAATATCTGGCAAAAGTTGAGAAATAGCAATACATGATACATTCTTCGAAAGGATAGTTTGAATGGAATCAGCACTTAAAGGATAAACAGAGGTTCCCCTAAGATAAAATTACAAATGACAAATTTGTGACCTAAGCTAAAAGTTTCCATAAAAGCAAAGAATGTAAGTATGCATCACTTAATCATACCGCAAAAAGTACAGATCCAACAATTGTAGCCAGAGCAACAACATATTCTGGAAATGTGGAGCGCATGGTCCATGTTTTCTCAGATGAAGGACTTGGAAGATATGCCGAACACTGTAGCCATTCGAAGAAGAGGGAACGAGAGAATGAGTTCAAAGATTCTCAATGGTACAATATACTATAAAAGAACGATAAGTCCAACAGCGCATCCAACCAAATCAAAGCAGAAAGTTTAAACAAACTAACCTGGCGTGCACCACTTCCTCCAGCGCATGGACTACCACTAGAGTACGTCCACGTACTGGGGAAATCATCAGTAGTGGAAGATAAATGCCTAACAGTAAAGTCCACCTTCCCCACGAGCCCTATTACCCCAAAACAAACAAAACATTAACCAAAACCTTCATTTCACCGTCGACTCTTCAACACGTTGCTTTCTAACCAAGTTCTTAAACACACTAATAACATTTAAATCCGAATACTACGAAGCACAATTATATCACATATATGCAATATAACAATGACAATATCTAACATACCATATAAAATGCCAAGCAAGAGCCCGCAAACAATAGCGGTTGTCACCACCCAGCAAAGCGCACTTTTAATCCTTTTGCCAACGCTCCTGCAGCAAACTGACATATTAGAAATATTTCAAATTGTCAGATATTCCGACCAAATTACTAAAATCTCGGAAGGAGAGCACGGACTTATCCTGGTCGCCTTCATAGTAGAACATAGCGAAGGGGATGAAGAAGAAAACAAGCACAGCATCAACAATGTAAATAGCAACCCACAGATCCTTCATGGGTAATGTGAGGTTGCACGCGCCATTGTATATCGCGTGTCGACAAGCTTGCCGGTTAGCCACGTCGGCCGGCAACATTAGAATTGAGATGATAGCAATGGAGAGACCGAAAACGACGACGATTTTGGGGAAATACGCTTGGTTCTTGTCATCCGGATGCTGATAGTTGACAAGAAGGTAGACATTGCAGAGGAAGACGAGGACGCATACTATTATGGCGACGATTACTAGAGCGAGATTGAAATCGCCCATCGTAATCCAATCGATTGAGGAAGAAAAAGAAAAGTTAGGGTTTGATTGGGCGTATATGGATTTGAAATTTTTTTCCTTTTTTTTTTGTTGTTGTTGAAGTTTTTGCAGATCTGATGGAAAAAGAAGTGCGAAAAAGACAGAAGGGAGGAGGGGTGGGATTCCGGTGAGGTGGTTAGATGACGTGTGATAATAATAATGACGGTTTTATCCTGAGTGGGAAAATGGATTGGAGGGAATGAACGAGAAGGGCTTTTGTGTAAATTTCGTGTTCACACCGTGGCAACTATCGGCCAGCCTGTCCAAGCAAAGACGAGGAATCTGTTTGTCTGAATTTGTTTTTCAATCTTTTCTTCATTCCTTTTTCTTTTTTATTCTTGCCACCAACGACAGCGTTTTCTTGTTCAAATTCTCTTAAAATAGGATCAGCTGAGACCAATTTCTTGGTACTGACTTGGCCCTTTAAGAAGAGAAGACTATTGTTTTGAGTTTACTGTAACAAATTGTACAGCTCATTGTACATAAAAATATGAATTTACACATAATATTTTTTCTAGTCGAGTGATAAAAGATTTATCCACCTTTCACTTAAATTTTAGGTTCAAATTTGATAAACGAGAAAAAATGTGTTAAAAAATTCATCTCCTCGTTTTCTTTCTATTATACAAAGAAAGAACTACAGCCAAATCTTGAAGAACTAAAATTGCCGTATTTATGTACTAATATTTAGTTAGTGTTAATCGCGAATCACGAGGTACTCTCGTCGATATTTCTAGTTTGATCATTATATTGAAATAATTTTCTCTTTTAATACGGAGAGTGAAACAATAATAGAGTTCCACTACAAATTTGCAAGAAAATGAAACACCTATCCTATCATCCTTTGACTTGATGTGAGATTCTAACACAAACGTCAATGTGCAATTTAATTTCAGCCAAGAATGATCGTTATATCCACATCTTTTTTTCAGAAATTCATTACATTAATCCTTCTTATATTTCGTGATACGATTTTTAATATTACGTAAATAAAATTGATGCAGTAAATTCTTAAATAAAAAGGCGCAGGAATGAACTCCAACCTAGAAAATAAAGTAATATAAATTTCTTCATTCATATATCAAACATTAGTAAAAAATAAAATGTTGCTTCATCACATCCACATGAAATAATGGCTTGAAAAAATAAAATTTAAAACCTTCTTGTGTGTTCTTTTCTGGGAGTTTTACATTTTTATCTGAGAAAGAAAGAAACAAATTGAAGACACAATAATCTCCAAATCAATCAAATCTTGAGTTTTCGGCGGAGCCTGTACCATCCTCTCTTGCAAGCACCAAGAATTCTCCATTTTTGCTGCCTTAAAAAGCTCATAGGACTTTCAAAAGGGTTCTTCTTCACCAATCGCATCTCTTCCTCCCCCATTTTTAGATATTTGAGAAAAAAATTCAATAAATTGCAGGAATACCCTAAAATGTTCACCCTCTTAATTAATACATATACTTTGTGTTTTAATCCGTTTTCTTTAACGAAGATCAACGAGATTCAGTTTTTATTCTTCTCTTTAGTTAATTAGTTCCTATGATTTTCACGCACATTATACGGATTCAGTTTACTCATTAAATTTAGAAATATTTGTGGTTTAGACATAAAAAAACGACATCTTATTCCAATAAATTTTAAATTATATCTTCTATTTACTCAATTTGTCTCAATTAACATTCTCATTTAATTTTTTTAGATTTTGTAAACTTAATATCATTTGTTTTATTCTCAACCCTCCGAATCCCTATTAATAAAAACAAATAGAAATTTAGGCCAAAAAACAAAATACAATGAAGTTCACTAACTAAAGCTGCGGCTCAAGGAGAAAAAGAAGCCCAATATAACACTCCAAAGCCCAATGCGAGAGTGTTCGATTGTTTTGATCAACGAGGTAAAATTAGAGAAGATTAGATTCATTAGAAGACCGTGAAGTATATATTATTCCCACGTAGCTACCATTCCTGGCAAAATGGGAAAGACCGATGGGTGGGTTTCAAGTTTCATGAAATCCCACCCTCCAATCCACTCCATGGATTCTGTTCCTCTCATCAGTACGACCATTCTTCACTCTCTGCATCACTTTCAAGTACCCAAGTTTATCTTAAAGTTCCCATCTTTTTCATTTTTTTTCATTTGATACAATGTCACACCATGATCAACCTTCATCTTCTTCCTCCTTTTCTCCTTCAATTAACAGGGATTCTGTAATTCCTCCTTCTGGGTCGTCATCTTCATCTCCATCTGCATCTCCATGTCCTCCTTCTACTTCTTCTTCGTCAAGGGTTCGCGAAGAGGAGGATGAACAAGGCCATGCGAGTGAGCAGGAAGAAAATGAGCAACAACGGCGGGATGGGTTTGCAGAGATGGAGCAGCAGAATAATGGGGGCATTTATTTTCGAGGGATTGTATTTGGGTTTGTTGAAGAAACCCTTATTAGAGATGACACTTGTTCCTGTGTCATCGTCGCCTTCACATTTTGGATATTCGGTTTGTATCTTTCTAATTTTTTAGCAATAGAGGAAAAATATTCCCATTTAATATTCAATGTAGTTGTTAACTTCGGAATCTGATTCTGAATTGTTTGTGTTTTGCAGTGTCAATGACTATGATTTTAGGAGTGTTTGGTTCTGTCAATTTAAGTCTAGGACCCAATTGCTCGTATCTTATTCAGCCTAACTCATTATTTGTGCAGTCAGTAAAGGTAATTGTTAGCCCTTTTGTGTGTATTTTGTTCTTGGTTTGTGTTTTATGGCAATTTTTGGCGAATATTTGTTTGATTTTACTAGGTAGAAGAGTTGGATGATAATAGTCATGGGTTAACTTTATATGGATTTTATAAATCTCCACCACTTGATGTTACAAAGACCTGGACTGAAACTCAGAATCTCACTGTTCCATCCGAGTCCCACTTGGTTAGTTCAATTTTTGCTCGTTTTTTGTTTGTGCCATTTAAATGCTGTTCTGTTCGTAAATTAGAATGTGCGCTTATATATCTTCCCGTGCATGTTCTACTTTCTTTTACAGGAGTCTGTATATTTCCTGAACAAGGGGTCTCAAATAAACATCTCCTACCATGTGAACCCCCCTGGCTCTTTTGTTTACCTTGTAATCACCCAAGGTATGCTTCAAAAGTTTCTCTGATATATTGTGAAATTATGTCTCCATATTGTATATGTAAACTTGGAAATTTCAGGGAGTGATAGCCTTTCTCAATGGATTGATGATCCATCTTATCCAAACTACACTTTGTCGTGGAATATCGTCGAGGGTGAGATGGAAGTTGAGAAATATATATCTAAATCTATGTTTTGTGTTATAACTATGCGGTCCTTAGTTGTGGTGACTTTTCTACAGGAACTGGTATTGTCCAGCAGAACATATCACACTCTTCGAGTTATTATGTTGCAGTGGGTAACACGAATTCAGGGGAGGTGGAGGTAACTGTGCAAAACATTTCATCTTTTGGCTAATATCTATAAGTTAAGCGGATGGAAAATTGCAATTTTCAAGGGGGTTAACTGAAAGATAGAGAGGGGGGGGGGGGGGGGGGGGGTGGGGGGGTGTGTGGATACTATCGCCAAGTCTTCTTCCTGAACTTCCATTTGATTTCTTACCATTGTGTACAGGTGCAGTTAAACCTCAGTGTAAAATCTTCCATATACAATACAACAGAAGCTTATTACAAGTGTACTTTCATTCATGGCGTGTGTACATTGAGTATTTTGTTACCAACCGGAAACAGCGTTTTGTTAACCTCTCCTGATGCAACAATGGTGTGTTAATTTCTCCTTGTACTCGCACTTACTTTTCTTCCGTCTATGGACCATATTCTGAACTGAGAAAATTTTCTTGATTGGAATTGGAATAATAATTACTTTAGCTTGCAAATCTAACTTCAGATCTCTCTTTGGAGAGTCCATTATGGTGAAATCTTTCCAGGGGCACTCTAAGAGGATTGTCAATATAGAATGAGTTGGACTACTAGGGAAGGGATTACATTTGAACATTCTGTAGAATAGGACTTTCCAAATCACTTTCATAACTTTCATTGATCCAGTCTTTCAGGAAACTTTCCTTTTTTCCCTTTTATTCATGTTTTTCTTTTATTTGCTTCAGGGCTTACATAATGATTGGGATGTCAAACTGTCATATGCACCTAGATGGGCTACATATATCGTTGGCATAGGTATGCTTAATTTTTTGGTTATCTCTCACAACATAGACACAAGGATGCCATGCGTTTATTTGTTTTCCTTCTTGCAGTTGTAATGACCGTGGTTATGTTGGCTGTCATCCACTTGTTGAACAAGCTCCGCTGTATCCATCAGGAGGAAACTGCTGGTCGTTTTCAACCGGTGGACCATCAAAGGGCTCCACTGCTATCTCATAAAGACGATGATGATCTCTCAACCTGGGGCTCATCTTATGATTCTGCCTCGAATGATGAGAAGGATTTTGAAGACCTTCTTGCGGCAGGTTGCACTGAAGCAAAGTTGTTGTCAGAAGATGGTGAAAATGGTAACAATACTCGGCGTCTCTGTGCAATTTGCTTTGATGGTCCAAGAGATTGTTTCTTCCTCCCATGTGGGCATTGTGTTGCTTGCTTTGCTTGCGGTGATAGGTAATAATCATCTACTCACACTATTTCTTCTTTTTATTTCTTAAAAATCTGGATAAAAGTTCCACTCTCGGCCCTCAAATTGAGAGTTGTGATTTAATCTTGTGCAGGATAGCAGAGGCTGCTGGTACTTGCCCCATATGTCGTAGGAACATTAAGAAAGTGAGGAAGATTTTTACGGTTTAAGCACCGATCAACTATTTGAAACACACGAGTTAACCTAGTTTCCTTACTCGAAATATACTTTACTTGTCTTTACACCGTTGTTCTGATTCTACTGGATGGCATTGGTCTGAGTTAATCAAAGATGGGGTATTAGCATAGTCTTTGAAGTGGAGTGGGCATGTCTTTTGCTGTTTCATTGCTCATCCATGATGTAATTTTGTTTGTTTGGTACATCTTATCAAACATTTATGCCTATAGTACTCCATTCAAGATTTTTATGCAAAGCAATGTTCTAGCTATGGCTCTAACGCCATATGAGAAGAGGAATAGATGGGCTTGAATTTACATAACGAGATTAGAACTTACTCCTCAGTTACTGATCCTTAACCCTACAAATGAAAAACACGTTTTTCTAATATCCAAAAAGATTAAAATAAAGGAAACGAAAGACAAGTTGAAGACGCCTTCCTTCCGCAATCACTCAACGTGCGAAGGAAAGAAAAAATAATATCTGCATATAAAATAGAATGTTTCTTTCATCCCACGTCCCAACAACTTCATAGTTAAATTAAATATATATATACACATACAACGAAATTCAATCCTCGTCTATTCTGCAATTAATTATTCTGAGTGATTTCTTATTCGTTTAACGCATGTATGAATTTCATATTTAAAATCGAATTAATAATCTCTTATTTAACCTGTAATTGTTTGGTGCATCAAATTATTTATATAAGTCAAACAATATCATTAATATCCCCAAGTCTACTTTTTTAATCAAAGTTCAAAACTCAAATTAGTAACACTGTTAAACAAATAAAGACATCATTATAATGAAACCTGCAGACAAAACTTGGAGGAAGCAGAACAAAGATTTGCTCTTTAATGGACTGTGGGGACAGAAAGAGACAGCTAATTAAAAAAAAGGAAAAAGACAGTCAACTAATAAAAAAAGGAAAAAAGGAAAAAAAATAAATAAACAAAGTTGTTTTTTCCCTTCCTAACCTCACATTCCCTTCTCCACTCTCTCGACGTGGGGAGGAGAAAACAAATTATTTCAGGATTGGAAATGTGCGGCAACCTTCCTTCACTTCATCCTCTCCACTTAATTTATTTTATTTAATTATCATTACCAATATATAATTTATTAACCAATTAAATTATAATAATTTCAATTAACAAATACTTTAGTCCCATCATGTAATTAGATTTATTATTTATGTTTCAAAATAGTAGCTAACGTGAATAATCGATATTCTCATCTTCAATATTATCTTTTATATATGAATAAATTATTTGTTGATACATTTTATCTCCCATTATTAAACTAATTGGTAATTGGTGTAACACTAATAAAAGGGCTACTAGTTGTGGTCATGTGTCTCTTGTGTGTGAGAATCACTTTCAACAACAACAAAAGGAGACGAAAGTATAAATGCAAGTGCAGGTTTTCATGGAAGAATCTTAAAGGAAAGATATATTAGTGATATATTCCGTTCCAGTTTAATTAAACGTTACTTTAATTTTAGGTATTCATATTAAAAAAATTAGATGATTTAATTTTTGAAATAATTTTGCCTCTTATTTTTTCTCGAACATAAGTTAAGAATGATCGTACGTTCGAGAAAAAATAAGGGACAAAATTGTTTAAAAAATGAGCCATCTGTTTTTTTTAATATGAATGCCCAAAGTTAAAATCATAGTTAATAAAACTAAGAGAGAGTATCTACGAGAAGATACTTGGTGTTAAAATTGAATTTGTTCCGAAAAATAAAAAAGGAAAAAAAATAATATCGTGATTCGGTCAATGAATGATTGAATCCTGACTGCCCACGTAACCAAATCACACGAAACGAGGTTCCGCATACCAAAAATACGTGGCCGTCAGGTTCAACAATACATAGGCCAACGCCATCCCAGTTTATTTCCCCCCTAAAAAATCATTATTACCAAAAAAAGTCTTTCACAATACTTCCACTTCCATCAATCAAGCCCTACACCCACTTTTTTCACCGTTGGATCATCGTATTAAACTGCATCGGCCCTTCATCCCACGTAGGAACTATTCAAACCCATCTCTACTTAACTCCCCACACATCTCTACCTCTCTCTCGCCGCCTCACTCTCTCATTCCCTCCCTTCCTCTATCTCCATTTCATACCTACACAAACTCTCTCTCTCTCTCTCTCTCTCTCTCTCTCTCTCTCTAGAAATGGCAGGAACCGGCGTTGTAGCAGTTTACGGGAACGGAGCGATAACCGAGACCATGAAGTCTCCGTTCTCCGTCAAAGTGGGCCTGGCTCAAATGCTCCGCGGTGGCGTCATCATGGACGTTGTTAACGCCGAACAGGCACGCATCGCTGAAGAAGCCGGAGCATGCGCCGTCATGGCTTTGGAGCGTGTGCCGGCCGATATCCGCGCACAGGGCGGTGTTGCCCGCATGAGCGATCCGCAGCTGATCAAAGAAATCAAGCAGGCGGTTACGATTCCTGTTATGGCGAAGGCTCGAATCGGGCATTTCGTGGAAGCGCAGATTCTTGAATCTATTGGGATTGATTACGTCGATGAGAGCGAGGTGTTAACCTTGGCTGATGAGGACAATCACATCAATAAGCATAACTTCCGTATTCCTTTTGTTTGCGGTTGCAGAAATTTGGGGGAAGCGTTGAGGAGGATTCGAGAAGGTGCGGCGATGATAAGGACGAAGGGTGAGGCTGGGACTGGGAATATTATTGAGGCGGTTAGGCATGTGAGGAGTGTGATGGGTGATATTAGGGTGTTGAGGAACATGGATGATGATGAGGTGTTTAGTTTTGCTAAGAAGATTGCTGCGCCGTATGATTTGGTGATGCAGACGAAGCAGCTGGGGAGGTTGCCGGTGGTGCAGTTCGCTGCCGGTGGTGTGGCGACGCCTGCAGATGCGGCGATGATGATGCAGTTGGGATGTGATGGTGTGTTTGTGGGCTCTGGTGTGTTTAAGAGTGGGGATCCGGCGAGGAGGGCAAGAGCTATTGTGCAGGCAGTCACTCATTACAGTGATCCTGGTGTGCTGGCTGAGGTGAGCTGTGGGCTCGGTGAGGCCATGGTTGGGCTGAATTTGAGTGACAAGAATGTGGAAAGGTTCGCTGCGAGGTCCGAATGAGCGGGAAATCGGATGGTTTGTTGTGTGGAACGGAGGTGGGATTCATTACCCTCTTGTTTGTTTTTTACTCTGCTTATTTGCTGATCTAATCATGGCTGTGTATTTGGATAATCGTTTGTGACAGTTATTTGGTTTTGGTTTTTGTCGTAGTACTATATTATATTATATTAGAGTTGTTGTGGAAAGGGTTAGCTATTATAATCATGGTTGTTTGTTTTTCCACCTCTAATTCCACAATTTGTTTTGTTTGTTATGAAGACTGGATTTTCATGGTCCAAAGGAATTCATTCTCTTATGTTTTTCTTGGATTGTCAATGGTTTTATTTGAGCTCTGGCAATGAATTTTCTGCATATAACTATGAACTCTGCTAAGCATGATTTTGTATAACCATTCATCATTTTGGACATTATCCTTTTGTACCATGCAATGAGTACTAAAAGAGTTGGTTTGGCTACCTTATTTTAGGCATTCTTCTTTTGAAGCATGTGCACATGTCATTTTTAAGTGCACTGCACCATGCGCTTAGTACTAGAAGATTTGGTTTGGAAACCTTTAATCAATCTTTGATCGCTGAATTGTTGCGAGTATATATTGTAAGATTATTGAGATTTGAGTTCAGTGAGCATCATATATCAGTTTCCTCGTAAGTTTGCTGAAAATACACCGTGGAGAACTCTGCTGATTTTTCGTTGATTGTATTACTTCAGGAATCTCTTGTGATGGTGGCTCCTGGAGAAGTTTCCATATCATCGAGATGTGGTCTACAAGCACTGAAGAAATGCTATGTACAATATTGGCAATTGGACAAGTTGTGGATCGCTTTCATCTCTTGGAAATTTCAAACTTTTCTTGATTTACTCTTAGGTTCATGGTTTTTCAATGGATCTTTCAGGTTAGAGAGGTCTTTGTTTCAGTTCGTATAATGAACTTTTTAGCAGCCTTATGTTTGTTTGAACTTATATGGGAAATTCTGTTAAACCTGTCACCAAAGTTTGGTTTTTGTTACTTTTGTCAGCTTATCTGATGGTAGGCAACAATCACATTTTTTATAACTTAAGTTATTAATGATGCATACAAGGAGCGTTGTTTGCTGGTGGAAAAAGATCAGTGACGAATTAGGTTCGAGTTCCACTTCAGCATATGAAAATAACGAATGTATACAAAGAACTTAAATCAATGAAAAGTAGTCGATTACTCTTTTCCACCCACGGCTTGCAAGAGTAAAAGTAATTGCTGGAAGTAGTAAGATACACCTCCTATGGTTGCATACTGCAGTTTCTTTGGGCCTTCAACAATAGGGAAGTCACTATCGGCAGCGCGATTGAATCCTCCAGTCAACCATCCCAAGTTCTTGTATCCACCCACGTTGTGCAACTTTGAAACTGCCATCAATGACCTGAAACATACCAACCGTTTACGCAGCGAAGAAATGCCCAGTTACTTACCTTAGCCCTTCGCCGCAGGCTACCAGAAGCTTGGCATCTTTGTCAGGAACATTGGTTTCCACTTGCTGCACAAAATCAGGATTCATGGTGGTGAAATTCGGCCCAATCCATAGTCCAATGTACCCAATATGAACCCACTTCTTTAGAAGCGTTACAGGACCATTAGCCAGGTCCTTAACGAACAATGGCACGTGCAATGACCGACATCACGTACCCGCCGGAACTCATCGCCGCTGCCGCCTCTTTCGGCGGGACAGACTTGACGATACCGGACTGAATCAACTCACGGGCACTGCTAGACGCCGACGCCGCCGCCGCTTTGACATGAAATCTCGCCGGTCGTTGGTTGGGCAAGAGCGATGAGTGCGGCCTAGAAATACAACTCATCGCCGCTACCGCCTCAGCGGACTAATAAATAATTTGTATTTTATTATAGTAGATGCGCACTGACAGGATGAATTTTATTGTATAAGTAAATGAAAATGCTACAATAGAATAATGAAATAAAATAATTATTTAAAGGATGAATTTAGTTTAGAAATAGATTTTGTTGGTACAAATACAATTTCTAATTTAGTTTAAAAGGAATGTACGGCGAGTATTTTCTCTTTTTCGTAAATTAAAACTGCATCGTCGTTTAACTTTTAACTGAAAAAACCAGCATTTAAAAGTCCACCTCTTTCCCTCTCTTAAAACCTAAGTTTGCCTCCAATGACCTGACCGCGAGAAAATTAGGAATTAGGGATTCGAATCAGCAATGGTAGGCATGATGAATTCGAACTCGAGCTCACCGGAGAGACTCCTTGCTCTCGTCACCTCCGCCATCTCGGCTACCGCTATACCATCCAAGCTCGATTCCTTGCGCCAATTAAGCGAAATCATACGCCAACAAAACGACGCCGCTTCACTCTCCCAGCTCCTCCCTCCGCTCTTCGACTTACAATCTGATCAACACTCTCCTGTTCGCAAACTTGCCACCGAGTAGGAAACCCCGAACCTTACCGAATAATTATTTTTCTTAAGGGAATCTGTTACTATTGCGGTTTCTTGTATTGCATTGTTTGTTCTTGTAGGATAATTGGAGATATTGGAGTGAAGCATGTCGAATTCGTGCCGGAAATTGTTTATCTGCTAATTAGTGTATTGGAGGATCGTGTACCTGCTGTTGCTCGACAGGCCATCACTTGTGGACTTAATATATTTCGTTCCACTCTTGAAAAAATTGCAATCCAGGTAACTCTTCCACGAAAGAATCTCATTGTTTCGTTTGCTTTCTTTGTAATTGTGTTTTTCTATTTTTGTTTTGGGTAGGGACTTTGCACCAGTGAACTGGATGATCAGCTCAAGTCATCATGGGAATCAGTGCTAGTCTTGAAGGAAAATATTTATGCTATTGCATTCCAGGTAAATGATGATATGGTGCTTGGTTTTGAGCTGCTATTTGGTTTTATGCTATCGCAGTAATAGTACATTGTTTGTTTTTTTTTTGGTGTTTAAAGCCCGGAAGTGGCGGAGTGAGATTGCTAGCGTTGAAGTTTGTGGAAGCTGTTATTCTTTTATACACACCTGATCCTAATGGCTCTCCGGAGCCTCCTTCTCATGAAGGTAATACGTAGATAGCTATTCCAACTTAGTGGGTTCTAATATTATGCTATTTTATGTGCCAGCATTCTGATGGTTTTATTCAATTACGTGATGCGCTTGCTTGTTTTGCAGGGACAGGAGTGGAATTTAATGTATCATGGATTCGTGGTGGCCACCCTGTACTAAATATTGGAGATTTATCAATTGAAGCTAGTAAAAGACTGGCCTTGTTGCTTGATCAACTTCGGTTCCCAACAGTGAAATCTGTTAGCAATCTAGTCATCATTGTGCTCATTAATAGGTTGGTGACCTGCCTCTGTGTTGCTCAACTCTAAGAATGATGAGCACATTCCTATGCTTGTGCTGACAATATTCTGCTTGTTGGTTCTTAACTTTTATGTTATTCTGTTTCAGCCTTGCTACAATTGTGAAGAAGAGGCCCCCATACTATGGGCGTATCTTGCCAGTTCTACTTGGTTTGGACCCTTCTAACTCTACTATTGAGGGAATGCATGGCTATGGGGCACGTCACGCTTTGAAAAATGCATTCCTAACCTGCTTAAAATGCACTCACCAGGGTGCTGCACCGGTATATCTTTAGTGCTTTTGCTGCTGATCTGTTTTGAACCTAGTGCTTTTGTATCAATTGTGGGTTCTTATTTGGAATATAAACTTTCTTTTTCATAGACCTCGCATTCATTGAACTCCTTACAATAAGGCTCTTAGCTATCATTTTGTTGTGTAAAACCTGTTGGTAATAGATCTTATTTATGTAGTGGCGGGATCGTTTAGTTGGTGCTTTAAGAGAGATGAAAGCAGAAGGGTTGGAAGAGGAAGCCATACACCAAAGTTTCAAGAGTAATGGAGGTGCAGAAGAGAGTAACGAAGATCTGCAAGGTGCTAAGGTACTTGTTTGTATGGTTTCATTACCAGTCATTTACAGAGACATTGATGCACACACTTCCATACTCCACAAAACAGAACTCTCAGCTGGAACTGCTTGGTAAACGGTTCAATATTTTCCAGGAAGGAAAACTGGTGATCAAACCAAGCGATGACTTAACTGGTAAATTGAAGAAGAGAGTTGTTGCAGAATTAACTAGTGAAGTGGCTGAAGATAACAATGTCTCTGAAAAACGAGCTAAAACAACTCCTAGTGTTTCCGAAGAATCAAATAAAGAGTTGAACAGGAACATTACAGTGGGAACGGATGAAATTACATCTGATGCAACAACTTCTAATAGAATAGATGAAGATAATGGACCTGTTCAGCAACTTGTTGCTATGTTCGGGGCCTTGGTTGCTCAAGGTGAAAGAGCTGTTGGTTCTTTGGAGATTCTTATTTCAAGTATCTCAGCAGACTTGCTAGCTGATGTAGTGATGGCAAACATGCGCTACCTTCCAAGTAGTCATCCCCAAGCTAAAGGAGTCGATGAATTGCTGGTGAACATGCCTATAATTGGCAGTTTTTCCCAAGCCAAGTATCCACCATCATTTTTGGCTAATGTTCTTTCGCTCTCTACCTCTTTCCCACCTGTAGCTTTGCAGTTAAATGCTCATCGGTCAGTCACCAATGATGTAGTGGTATAATTTTCTCTTCTAATCCTGCACTTTCTTGTTATGTTTTTGTAGTTTAGGCATCCCATAACAAAATCTTGTTGTGCTTTCTATTTTCTCTTTCTTAACGATGCTCTTTGGAGAGCACAGTATGAGTTCTGTTTAAAACGTGAAAATTCGGTGTGTAATGTATGGATTAATTTGTTATAATAAGTTTTTGTATTTACTGAAACTGCAGGCCTCTCAAGGGGAGGAGGAAGCACTTCACAACACAGTTGTATCTGATAGTGTGGAGGAATATGCTGGAATAAGTCATGAAGCAGAAGATGAAATGGTGCCTGCTGGTTCACCAACTTCTTCAAATGCCACTTTACCTGGAATGGAGGTGGATGGTTTAGCTATTCCGTCTGATGTTCATGATATTAGCAATTTGGAGAGTGAGATACCTGGTCTCGATTCATCTGCACGCATTGATGGATTTTCAGAAACATTGGGGACTTCCTCAGTGGTCTCCACTGATGAAGAAGATGCCAGTCAGGAGGTTGTCACAAGTTTGGCTGAGAGGTCAAACCTTGATTTACTTCCATCAGTATCAACAGATAGGTCAGAGAGATCAGAGGAACTTAGTTCAAAAGCCACTGTTACAGATATGACTAGCATGATCTCCTCAACAGCAACTTCTTTGGGTTTGCCTTGCCCAGTTGTTTTGCCTAAAATGTCCGCACCTGTTGTCATCCTTGCTGATGAGCAGAAAGATGAACTACAAACTACTGCTTTTGTACGTGTTATTGAGGCGTATAAGCAAATTGCAGTTGCTGGAGGGTCACAAGTTCGCTTTTCCTTGCTTGCTTCTTTAGGCCTTGAGGTATTAATGCTCTCTTTCAACCATGTCTGGTACTTGTTGTATATGGCCTCATCCTATGTGCTCAATCTTAGTCGTGAATTATACAGTACATGATATTCTGTTGATAATTATTAGTTCACTACTTATGTTTTTGCAGTTTCCCTCAGACTTAGACCCATGGAAACTACTTCAGAACCATGTACTGGAAGACTATGTGAGTCATGAGGTAAGCAAATAGTCAAACTCTTTGCTTAGGCGTTGCATAGTTTGTCTAAGTCTGGAAAGAAGTATTTGCACAACTCCATGAAGTATGCGTGGTTCTTTCCTTCTTTTTTCTTGCACCTATGTTTGTGGTATTATGACACGATGAGTATGTTGCTAACCAATGGAAGAGTTGGATTTAGATGTTTCCTTGCTTCCACAATGCTAAACAACATTACGGTATATGGAGAAGTGTGTCATGCAGTAAAAGTTGTTACCACTTTGTGAGCACCTGCACCAAAATGGGTGCTCACACACTGAAGCTTTAAGATTCAATTATATTCTTTTGCTGCTAACACCTTTCAAGCTCTGTCATCATTTCTAATTTGTACTTTATTGCGTACTATTTTAAAGTATTTTGGCATCTGACTATAATTACTGTATGCCTTCAGGGACACGAGTTGACATTGCGTGTCCTCTACAGGTTGTTCGGTGAGGTAGAAGAAGAACGGGATTTATTTTCTTCGACAACTGCTGCTTCTGCATATGAAGTGTTCCTTCTTACTGTGGTTTGTATTCGCTTACTTTATGCCATTTGACTCATTGTTGCACTAGTTTCCCATTCTGAAACAATACTTCGTGTTAACTGCAGGCTAAAACTCTTCGAGATTCTTTTCCCCCTTCAGACAAATCTTTAAGTAGATTGCTTGGTGAAGCTCCATCTCTCCCAAAGTCAGTTTTGAATTTGTTGGAGGCTTTATGCTGTCCTGAAAGCTGTGATAAAGCTGAAAAGGAGTCACAAAGTGGGGATCGGGTCACACAAGGTCTCAGCACGGTGTGGAGTCTGATTTTGTTGAGGCCTCCTATTCGAGAGGACTGCTTGAAAATTGCCTTGCAGGTTTCTTCTTGTTATCCTGGACCTTAAAATTTCAAATTACCTTGTTGCACGATGCATCTACATGCTTTCTTCTGTCCTTAGCTATTCTGTGTAAACGAGAATTGCATATTCTTTTTACACAAGTATTAATTCTGTCTGTTTGAATAATTTCTCTTGGCTCCAGTTTATTTTGGTACTGTGGATGTATTATTTCTACATCTTGGGTGATATGTTAGTGATGATTTTTTTAGTAGATGCTTATTATACCAATGCAATAGCTTTGGTTTCAAAACCTGAGAGGTGGGGTTTTGGTCTTGTTCATTTTAGCTGATGCTGTCTTTTGTTTCTCATGATTTTGACTTCATCCTTTACTCCTGAAAGAGTGCAGTTCATCATTTGGAGGAAGTGCGAATGAAGGCTATTCGTCTGGTACCTAATTCCTAGACTTGCTATTTAACACAAATAAGCTGCTTTCTACATCCTATTTACCATTGTGATTGTTGTTACCCTCACAGGTGGCAAACAGGCTTTATCCTCTATCATCCATTTCTCAACAAATTGAAGACTTTGCAAATCAAAAGATGCTCTCTATAGTAAAGGGTGATGCCACAGTCAGGATTGATGCTGAGGGATCAATCACCGAGTCAGAAAAGGTATTATTTTGAAGCATTTTTAGATGTGGAGTTTCACTTGTGCTTTTAAAGTATTTAAGGTGTTTATTTTATCCCTAATTCAACAGGATTCCAATTTGCAAAAGCCTGAGCAACCGCCAGTGTCTGTGACAAGTAAAGTTCTCCCTTCTGATACTCATCCATCAAGCACATTGCTTTCAATCCCTGAGGCCCAGCAATGCATGTCACTTTATTTCGCCCTGTGCACTAAGGTGCTACTGTTACTTTAAATCTTTCTTTCTCTTAGAGTCCTGAAGTTAATATTTTATTTGTGTTATTGGATTCTTATTCTATACTAATTTTTGTTGTCTAATCTGATTGACAGAAGCACTCCCTGTTTCGTGAAATTTTTGTTGTTTACAAAAGTGCATCAAAGGCTGTTAAGCAGGTCTGATTGATTTGTCTGGAATTTATTTAGAAAGTGTCATATATTTAACTCGCCTGCTATTAGTTTCATCTTCTTCTTGGTTGCATCCTTCAGGCGGTTCAACACCATATACCCATACTTGTCCGTACCATGGGCTCGTCATCTGAGCTTCTGGAAATTATTTCAGATCCTCCAAATGGAAGTGAGGAACTTCTAATACAGGTATTATTCGTCAATTATGTGTTATGCTTAACCCCTTCCAACTCATAAGAATAATGTTTATGATTTTGTTTCCCCTTCTTTTTGCTATTGCCCTGCTGTTACATCAGGTTTTGCAAACACTGACAGATGGGACAGTTCCTTCTCCTGAATTATTATTCACCATTAAGAAGTTGTATGACTCAAAACTGAAGGTATAAAAACAGGTTTAAAAGTCAAGCAAAAGCCAAAAGAAGTGAGGGTATTGACTAACATTTCTGAGATTTGGATTTGTTGCAGGATGCTGAGATTCTGATTCCAATATTGTCATTCCTACCAAGAGAAGAGGTCTTCCCTTGTTCATTTCTGTGATCCATCCATCTGTACATACGCATGCATGTGTGTGCGTGCGCGCGCGCATCTCTTTCTTTCTAGATTGTAATTTCCCGTGTTAGTTGTAATCCATCATAGTGAATTCGAGTCCTTACTATAATGTTTAAGAGGTGGGTGAAATTAACATTAAGGTAGACAGTTTACTGCCACGTCATGTTTAAAAGGCCTAACATTATTAACCAGAACCTTTTTTCACTCTGTAATTGACAGTTGATCATGTTGGGTTTAGCTAGTACCTTTTAGATGGCCTAGGAGCTATTCCCAACATGATCAACTGATTCAGGTTTTTTCATCATGGAAAGTAGTTTTTGGTGATGGTTTTATAATCCCCCTTTCTCAAAATCACCACCATGATTCTGTTCTTTAATGGAATTTTCTCATGTCATTGTCTGCCTCTCCCTTCACGTTAAGCATTTTAACTGCTTATTTTCCAGGTTTTGATGACATTTCCCCATCTTGTGAATCTCCCCATGGATAAGTTCCAAGCTGCACTGGCTCGTGTACTGCAGGTATTTTATTTTTCTTATTAGCAATATCAGTATTGTCCAGCTGTTGTGTTATCTACAAGTGTCTGTCATTGTAAGGAGCTCCTTTGTCTCTTACCCGTTACGAAGGCTGTTCTCTGTTGTTGAATAAATTAAAATTTGCTACTAAAATAAAATAAACTCAAAATCATGTAGGAATGGCACTACTTTCTTATAAACTGACTGGAAAGCTCATGCTTGTCTCTCTCTATTATTTCAATTATACTACTCTGTTGTTAATTGAACCTGGTGTAACTTTGATGAAGGGGTCACCTCATTCGGGTCCAGTGCTGACTCCAGCTGAGGTGCTGATAGCCATCCATGGTATTGATCCTGACAAAGATGGAATTCCTTTGAAGAAGGTATGTTTCCTCTCCTTTTCCTTGTGTGCTACCTATGAGCTTGAACAAGCTCTCAACTGATAACATGCTCCTATTTTCAGGTGACAGATGCATGTAATGCTTGTTTTGAGCAACGGCAGACATTTACACAACAAGTTCTTGCAAAAGTCCTGAATCAATTGGTGTGTACCAATCTGGATTGTTAACATTATATTGTAATATTTTTCAATTGTCTATAGCTCATCTCACAAATGGAGTTTGTTTCATGCAGGTTGAACAGATCCCTCTTCCTTTACTATTCATGCGCACAGTATTGCAAGCTATAGGTGCTTTTCCAGCACTGGTAAGGAATCCACATTCAAATTTAAGTTAGAAGGAGAATATGTTTTTTGGTTTCTTGTAACAGCAATGCAAATGATGGATGAAATAGTATGCAGTGGTGTTTCTGGTTCCTTATGGCGTTTACATTGGATGACTGTCACTTAGTGTGACCAGAAATGCATGTATGTTGTGCCTGTATTGGGTCCAAATGAGAATCATAACCAATTATGTAGCAGTTAACGTTTTAGAAAATGTTGAATCCCCCTTGTTTAAGTCTTCAAGCTTCAAGCAATATTGTAAGAACATTATTTTCTATGGTGTGCATATAATTCAGATACACGCATGTACATGTGTACAGTTGTTTATACACTTTATCTTGGTTAGTTCTATCAACTGGTTATCTAAGACTGAGACATGAGTTTCTTTTGAAATTTTAGTTAGTATCTCAGGTAAGATGCCAGTACTTTTTTTCTCCCCCTAGATGTTTTACTAGTTTCACTTTTCAGGTTGAATTTATAATGGATATCCTCTCTCGCCTCGTTAGCAAGCAGGTGAGTTTTTTTGTTTTCCGTAGTTGGGTTTATTCATGTCACTCTATGATGCATTCTTACCTTTGGCGGCTGATCTTATATGCCATTGCAGATATGGAAATACCCAAAATTGTGGGTGGGATTTTTGAAATGTGCCCTATTGACGAAGCCCCAGTCATTCAGTGTTTTGCTACAGGTGTGTTCTGCAACATTGTATTCCTCTATGCTTTTACCAACACACTTTGCATGGGAATGCGAATTGTAAATGTAGTGTTTTAGTCCTTCAGTGTTTCAATGCCCTATCTTTTAATCTTTCAGCTACCTCCGCCGCAACTGGAAAATGCACTGAACAGAACTGCAGCACTGAAAGCTCCTTTGGTTGCTCATGCTAGCCAGCCAAACATCAAATCTTCACTTCCAAGGTTTTGTAAAATAACTGTTTTGTGTGAGAAGATCTCTAAAGTGCAAACACGAATAATAGAAAAATTCATTTCAATTCTTATGGAATCAGCATCTTTTCTGTTCCTGACTTACGAAACATTTTGGGTCTTGTATTTTAGGTCTACTTTGGTTGTTCTGGGAATTATTACGGAACCTCAGACTTCCAGTCAAGCACAAACAAGCCAGGTCCAAACTGTAGACGCAAGCAATTCAGAGAAGGAGGTGATAACAGAGAAATCTAAAGTGTCTTCTAATGCTAGCTAATGTGCCTGGAAATCAACTTCGGTAAGTCAGAAGCTCCTGCACAAAAAGGTGATGGCGCTGAGTTGGCCAAGCTGCGAAGCGTGACAAAAATGCTTAGCATTTTGGTCGGCCGAGTTTCCTAATGTTTGGACTTCATGCCATAATCTTCTCTCCACGTTGGTGGGAAGTGATGAATCGAAACTTGCCCCCTGTTGTACTATACTGACAACTGATTTGTACATCTCATGTCTGGGTGCCGCCGGCCATAAACACACCGATTTCAGGTGACCACTACTATACAAAGTAAAAGGTCTGTAACATGATCAGAAATTTTGCAAGTGAATAAATGCCGCGATAGTGCCTTTATTTATTTCAACTTATCGTTACTTTTGCTTGTTCGGTCTTTTTTTTTAAAAAAAAATAGCAATTTTTATACGGCAAGTTCTGCTTTTCCCTTATCAGTTCAATAACAGAAACCAACTGGGGAAAAAAGAAGATTGCACAGCTGAATCTCTCAAGTGCTATGATTTTGACTTCTGTACTGAAAATTCATGGTTATGCATATGTTAAAAGCAGAATAAATCTTCTAATTTCTTACAATTTAGCTGGTAACAAGTCCTCCTTTGAGCTACAGTAACTATTTATTCCGATGCACAATGTGTTTCTGGGCAAAAAAATCACACTATTTCCTGACGCGCAAACACAGGCATCTTCAAATTCATAAATACTGGTGCTAGTCTATCTAGTTACAAAAGAATCGATCAATCTCGATAATCCCTCTGGATTGCTACAACCAGGTCCTCCAAACCTGCTGCACTTGTTTGCACTCGAAACAGGTATGAATCCAGTTTTCAACCGCATCTGTTCATAGAAATGGTAATATACAAAAAAAATGCTAAACTAGCGGAAGAAACTGTCGGAATGGCGTGTTACGAAACTGCCACATCACGTCATTCCGCTAGTCAATTCCGGCAGTTTCTTCCGTTAGTTTAGCATTACTCATACAAGAAATAATATCATCCATCTTGAAATGCTCGTGTCGCTGTGTCTGCTTGAATGCCTGGACAAGAATATCAGCAACCACCACCCAGCTGCCTTTTCTCATGTTGTCAAGCTAGAAGCAGGAACTCCATGCATTTGAAACCATTCAGGCATGTGGAACCTCTCATATAGAACAGGCCTAACGTCTTTTTGCAATGATAGGTGCTTGAGGAGTGGAAGGAGAACAGTCATAAGCTGCAGAAGAGAAGTGACAGAAACAAGCAGGAAACGATTCACTAAGAATTCTTTTTTTATATATAATTAAAATGCTAAAATTCAGTGACTGCACTAAGAAATAAGTCCCTACATGATCATCGTGCGACTGTGAAGCTGAGAACGGAACGCATGGTATTCCATTTAGTGGTTGCAGCACGAAACTGAATGGATTGTTATCAACAAGTACAACTCGACAGAGATCTTTTGATACACAGGACAAATCCTTCACATGTTCTCGGAATCCCCTGTGATTTGACAATGTTAATGGTTGTTAAAATGTTTATGGTAAGACATGCATGCATTTGAGAATCCCTGAGAATCTCAGTCTGGAAAGAATCACAGTAAATGATATGCAATACTACTAATTTATAATTGTTTGTCCACGGTAGCCATTGATGCGATAAATATTGTATATAAGAGTTCACATAGACAACCAACTTAAGTATGTGATGCTCGATTTCCTTAAACGAAAAAAGAGAAGCCAATCTATAATGTCAGTTCTATCCAGGGCTAGTCATCATTTGCGTTCAAGTTATAGTGCTTAAATGTCAATACAACTCTTTTGGTTAGCAGGGGCAAATATGTCAACACATTCAATTCAATAACTGTTAGTGGTGTTCATATGAAATGAATTCCACTTTGGAACTCTAGGAACTATATCTAACCTAGAATATGATGAATAACTTAAATACCCACTTCTGCCATTAGTTCCTAGTAAAAAAAGTAAAGATTTTAGCATATTGACCGCAAGTGAGCATCTCGTGCATCACTTCTTCTATAGTCTCATATTCCTGCCTTCTTGCCCTAGGATTTAGCTTAGATTTCTTCCATTGAGCAACAGAAATGCCTATTCATTTACATTAAAGAAAGCTGCTTTGCCAGTTTTTGTAACAACATAGATGTGCATAAGCTTGCAAGTAACAATCTTTTAGAACAGAGATATTGTTCAAAAGTAGTAACTCATAGTAAAGGCAGAACTTACGAGCTAACAGTGGAAGGCCGATAAAGGCGATCTCTAAACAAATTCTCGACGTCTATCCTATCAACAAGTGGTCTGGCATACCCTGCATGATGCCCAAACACAATCAACCTCACCAAAAAACAATCAAAATGAAGATTACCATAAAAACCAATAACAATAAACGCCCACCTTCAAGACCAGCGGTAAACAAAACAAGATCAGAAAATGCACTGATCTCCTTCAAGAATTCTCGCAAACCCGGCCGCTCAAACACAGTCACATAATTAATCTTTGATTCTCCATCACAATTAGAAGAAACACATTCCAACTCAAACCACTTCAATCCACCCTCCACTGCTTGCGTCCGCATAACACCAGGCAAATTTGACGTTTCATATGCACACACCAGCGTTTCATCCAAATCAAGAACCACCTATAAATCAAAATCACCACACAGCTACTTACAACCACAAGTGGGTCTCATTTAATTGTAACAAATTCAACCAAATTTACTCTTGCAAGCTTAAAAGCACAACAAACACTTACAGTCAATCTTTCCAAACAGTCGCCGTCATCAGCCGGTGTACTGACACGCGCTTTGTCGGTGATGGGTGCGTCCTGAAGAGGGATTTCGACGACCGGCAAGGGCTTGAAAGATTGAGAAGAAACGGAAGTAGAAGAGGAAGAGGAAATGAGTGGTGAGTAAGCGAAACCAATATAGGAGAGTAGGAATTGAGCAATAGAAGGAGTTCCTCTTATGATCTGAGCCAAAAACTGTGACATAAACGCAATCCAACTCAATATCCCTCTCCATACTTGAACTGGCCTCGACCCCAAAATCTTTGCTTGCTGCTGATGCGGTTGATCCATCTGCTCCATGGATGGATAACTAACTACTAAGACAAGCAAAAATGATTGATGAATCGAAAGATGGAGAGACTTTTATTGTACAAGTTGTCGTTTTGGTGATAGTGGTTGTCGTTTTGCGGGAGCGGAAGGAATTGGTGGTGTCGTCGTGATGGCGGTGTGGTGGGTGGCGACTGGTGACTTTTTCTTGCCTTTGCGGACAAGGAGGGGAACCTGTTCGAATAGTGGTAGTATCGTAAATTTTAAATCTTTATACTTTGTCTCTTCTAATCATTTTTCATTCCATGCCGGTCGGCTCTCGGGCTCTGTCTGTTTACTGTTTTACAGCTGCCAAACGAAATTTAATGTTGTAAACGACACGTTGCCTGTGGTTTCTTTTAACCTAATTGCAATTTTTTGTTGTTTTTTTTTGGGTTTTAGATATTAATTTATTTAATAAAACCCAAGTGAAGTTACTAAGATAGAAAAGGTTGGATTAACACAATATATCATCATTAGACATGACAAAAGATTAAGTTGAAAATAAGGCTTAATCATTTTTTTAATTCATAGGTTCATCTACGTTAGATTCTATATTAAAAAAATTATTGACTATACCTCATATCTATCGATTTAACTCAATTAAATACAATTAGATAATTTAAAATTTACAAATTACAATGAAAGAAAAGTATAATCTTAGTAAGCTAATTGTCTTTCTTGCATGAAATTCAAGTATTTTTTATAATTTTGAACTTTAAATTAAAATATATTTTTTCAATAAAGAATGTTAGAGGTATTATTCTATTTTTACAGACTGATGTGACGATAAATGATTAAAATTTATCATTTTTTTATCGAATTATATTATATTTTTGTTTAATTAAATAACAGGAGGCATGACATTTAAGTAAAAAAACAGTAACTTAAATTTACCTTTATTTAATTAGTGAATATGAGAATTTTATGTCATTTTTTCCCAAATATAATTTTATAAAAAGGGCGACTCTTTTAATATAATTTTTTCTATTTCTAAAATATAAATTCAAAATTTTAATTATTGATGGGCAAATCATTAAACCATAACCTTATTAATCCGTTTTTAACTATTACTCCTTTTGAAAAGAAATCCTAATTATAATCAACCATTGGAAATGGAATCCACATGGATAACAAAAGCCGTATTGGGCCAAAACAACGAAAGCCCGTTAGTACCCGATCCAGCCACCAACATATAAACAAAAACTGAGAGTCAGTTGTCGCCGGAGCAAGCTGTGTCAGGTAGGAAAACGGCAAAGCCAAAGACGTCGAGCGGAGGCGGTGGCGGAGGAGGGAGGGAAAAGCTATGGGTGTCGATTACTACAAGGTTCTTCAGATAAACCGCAATGCCAGAGATGATGATTTGAAGAAAGCATATCGTAAACTGGCCATGAAGTGGCATCCTGATAAGAACCCTAGAAACAAGAAGGAAGCCGAAGCCAAATTCAAAGAAATCTCCGAAGCCTATGATGTATGCCAATCTTTTCCCCTCATCTAACAATTAAATTCTCTGCCTTTTTATGTTTCCCGCATTGTTAATTTATTGTTTTATGAATCACAGGTTTTGAGTGATCCGCAAAAGCGGGCAATTTACGATCAGTATGGGGAGGAAGGGTTGAAAGGACAGATGCCGCCACCTGGGGCAGGTGGTGGTGGTGGGTCCGGCGCATTCCGGTTCAACCCGAGGAGTGCAGAGGATATCTTCTCGGAGTTTTTTGGGTTTTCGAATTTCGGTGCTGATATGGGTAATGGGTCACGCCCTAGCCCGTCTGGGTTCCCCAGGGGTATGTTTGGGGATGATCTTTTCTCGTCTTTTAGAGCTACAGCTGGAGAAGGGTCCAATGCAATAAGGAAAGCAGCTGCAATTGAACGCACATTGCCTTGTGGTTTGGAGGATTTGTATAAAGGAACCACTAAAAAGATGAAGATTTCAAGGGATGTGATTGATACCACCGGGTAAGATCTCTCTCCTTTTGTCTTAATTTTTTCATAAAAGGAGAAACTTTCTCTTTACTGTTTCATTATTCATTGTTAGAACTTATATACTTCTGGACGACATTTTCCCAAAGTATCAAACCATTAGTTATGCAACTTTTTTCCTTGTGTTACTCAGTTTGTGTGTTGCAACTGGTTTTGGACTTTCTATTTCCTCTCATAAACATTTCAATACAAGTCTATTAATAATTTTGAGATATTGGGTTCTCAGAGAAATAGGTAACTAGCGATTTGCATACTGGTGGTGCAACTGCTGGATGTTTGTGTTTCACAACTTTTTGTTGAAACTTTGTTTTTTCTTTTGATCACTGAAGTGGTGGTTAATTGTAACACACATCATTGTCATCTTCAAATGGTTTAGGAGTAGAGGAGTCTTTTCTGTTTAATATTCAGAGTTGGATATTGGTTTAGAATAACCATGCTAGATTTAAAAGTTTGTGGTTTGACTTCCATTCCTATTTCTCTAGGAGATTCAGTTGTTGTGACTCATTGAAGGATTGCTACACGATTCACCATCAGTAGAATTGAGGGAATCAGTCTAAATGGATGGTTTTAATGCCACAAGGTCAAAATGAATGCTTGTTAATGCCACATAAGGTCAAAATGCATGCTTGTTAATGTTACAAAAGACATCATTTATATCCATGAATGCAACTTTCTGACTTTAATGTTAGCAGTGTCATCTTCTGTTGTAGATGTGGTTGATGCATTGGTTAAGATGGGCACATGTGCAGGATAGGGGTTGTGTTGGTGAATCCTTAGGAATGCAATGCATTGTTAATCAGCTACTGCAGAAGTTTTTTAGTGGGAAGGCCATGGATATGTTACTGATGCCATGAAATAGTTTCTACCGGGGTAGCCAAGTTCCGATCTTTACTGTTTTTGGATCTCAAGGAAATGTCTTTTCTTTTTCTGGAAAGCAAAGGAGGCATCTTTTCTTTGAACCTGCATTGCACTTGGATTTTATATTTATTAGGCTTGGTTGAAGAAAGTTGAAGGTTGATTTTTTTTAAAACAGTCTATTGTAGTTTGGTGGATATTGCAGAAATGTCTGGTTCCTTAGAAAACTTATGGACGATACAAAGCTCAGTAGAAAACTTATGGGCCAAAGGGTCCAATATACTTGCTAGAGAAATAAACATTAAGTTTCTATCATTGTGAGTTTGACTATTTCTGGTGATTTTTTCCTCTGTAAAGGAGACCAAGCACTGTGGAAGAAATTCTTACGATTGAGATCAAGCCAGGTTGGAAGAAAGGGACAAAAATCACATTTCCAGAGAAGGGAAATGAACAACGAGGTGTTATTCCCTCGGATCTTATCTTCATCATAGACGAAAAGCCTCACAGTGTCTTCAAGAGGGATGGCAATGACCTTGTTGCCACCCAGAAACTCTCTCTTGTGGAAGCTTTGACAGGTTACACAGCACAGGTGACGACTCTTGATGGGCGGAATCTGTCAATCCCCGTCAACTCTATCATCAGTCCCACCTACGAAGAAGTTGTGAAAGGGGAAGGGATGCCTATCCCTAAGGAACCTTCCAAGAAGGGGAACTTGAGGATTAAGTTCAACATCAAATTCCCTAGCAAGCTCACCTCAGAGCAGAAAACTGGCCTCAAGCGGTTGATTGGACCTGCTGATAAGTGAGGGTAGCTGGCCCTACAATCTTCCATGTTTGTGTAAGCTCGCATTTTTTTCTTTCTTAACCAGTTTCATCCGTAAAAGAAAATTTGCATTGCTGAATGGGGGATTCCATTAGAGTAGCAGTTGTTTAGGAGTTTACACACTATTCTCTAAATATTGTCTCCATTATTTTTTCCAATTTGATATGAATGTTAAATTAGCCAAAGCAAGAGCGATTCTAGATTATGAGCGCGAGCATCATGTGGAAACTGTTTAGCTCTCTAGTCGTTGGCTGGAGCTCGTTTGGTATGACTTCATGTTGATTTTAGCATTCACTGGACACACCAATGTAGTTCTCAGAAGTGTACTAATTAGTTATTTTTTAATTTCATTCTATGGATTGATGTTTCTCTCATTTTGCTGGTAAAATCAGATTTCCAGTTATTGCATATTCAGAATAAAGGATTTGATTGGCACAAATTTTCTTTTTTTGGGTACTTGTTTTGAAAAATTGAAACCATGAAAATAATTTTTGGTTGACTTTTTATTCACCATAAATTGATTATCCAATTCTTAAAGAAAACAATATTTGTATTTTTGAGATTATTAGATGACACTGTGCACAAAACGCATGGTTCATTCCATTATTATAAGTAAAATTTATTATTTTATTCCGTTATTTCAACTAATTACTAATGTTTTATTAAAAGAAACTGTGCTTAAAAAATAAATTTCAATCTAATTCCATGTGGTAAGATTTCTAATTCTAATTTCCAAAGAAGAGGGAAAAGAAATAGATGGGAAAAAGGCGTAGAGAAGAGTCAGACTCAGAAATAGTCAAAACTTAGAATTCAAAACAAAAAACAAGAACAAAAATGCATACCAATTTCCACTTCTTACACTCCATTCATGCTCGGTCTTTTGCCATCTCCACTCCACAAAACACCTACAAATTCGTCTCCCCCATCCGCCACGTGTCATCATGAAATAGCAAAACGCAGCGTTCCAATACCAAAACTACCGAACCGAATTAGCGTTAAACTTAACAACAAACACCAACACTTCTTTCCTCTCTGCCCTTTCCTCTCTGTTTTCTTATTTTTACGCTTTCATGTGTTTCCCTGTCGTCGTCTCGTTTCGATCCACCACCTCCTCCTCTTCCCTCCTTTCCAAATCCAAATCCTTCAATTCGTAAAGGTTACACCTTTAAAGCTCGTAACCCTAATTTCCTCTCGATCTCTTCCAAATTGGCCATGGAAATGGCCTCCACTCCCCGTACCGTAGAAGAGATCTTCAAAGACTACAGTGCTCGCCGCGCCGGGGTCGTCCGCGCGTTAACTTACGGTAATTTTACACTTCTGCACTCCTAAAGTTCTCGTTTTTTATTTATCATTGTTTCGTTTTACCCTGGATTTGATTTTTTTTGGGTTATTTTTTTCTTTTACAGATGTCGATGAGTTTTATGGACTCTGTGATCCCGGTGAGCTTGTAGATCGGAGTTGTAACAATGTAAAGGAGTTGTTTTTGTTATTTTATTGTTTTTAATTGATTTTTTTTGGTGTTGGATTTAGAGAAGGAGAATTTGTGCTTGTATGGACATCCTAATGAGAGTTGGGAAGTGAATTTGCCGGCGGAGGAAGTCCCTCCGGAGCTTCCTGAACCAGCGCTTGGGATTAATTTTGCTAGAGATGGGATGAACCGGAAAGATTGGCTTTCTTTGGTGGCTGTGCACAGTGATTCTTGGTTGCTTTCAGTGGCTTTTTATCTTGGAGCTCGACTCAATAGGAATGAAAGGTATTTTCATTAGATGCGTGTGGAGAATAGTTGATGCAGAGTATATATTTGAAAGTTTGATACTTTTTATCGTTCTTTGAGTATTTTCAACATGTTGTCACTAAACGTGTCATTGTTCATTGTTCAAATTGATAGCCTTTCACTTTTAAGTTTTATGTGAGTAAACTTGTAGTGTATTACTGAGGTCTAGCTCATTGACAATGGGTAAGTTTAGTTAAGAGTCTTGTTTGAGAGTGTTGTCAATTCCATTTTAGGCCGCCTACATGAGTTTGGCCTTTTAGTAACCTATGCTATTTGATTGTAGCAATCTCAAATGTCTTGTTATGAAAAGGGAAAATAAAGGGTTAAATGCTGATTGGATTGCAAAACTAATCGTGTGGAACATTAATGGGATTTAGGACTGTAAATCATTGGAATGGAGACAGTAATTTCCTGATGTGGTTTCCGTTAACTATTCTCTGCGTGTAGTTCTGTGTAGACTGCTAGGCTTGGTGATTTGGTCACGTAGGGGACTATAATTGCATGGGAAACCAGTAAACTCTTAGAGTTTCCGCATTTTTTATTTGCTGCACTTAAGAAGTGTTGGGCATTGTAATTAATTGTATTATGTTTTCTTGGAAACTTAAGTTTATTTTCCTTGACAGGAAGCGTCTATTTAGCTTGATCAATGATCTACCAACTGTCTTTGAAGTTGTCACAGAAAGGAAGCCTGTGAAAGAAAAGCCCAGCGTAGATAGTGGAAGCAAATCTCGCGGCAGTACCAAGGTTGATTGTGAAAAACTCTTATCTAGAACTAACTCAATTTTCTGTGAATTGTCCTACTAGAGCAGCTTGTTCTTCATTTCCCTTTACAGTTCTATTCGATAGATTTTATACAAAATGAAGTTAGTAACAAGGAGGTCTCTTTATGCTATGTACTGTTAAATGTTGTACCCTGCATTCTTGACTTGCTACTTTATGATGCTATCAAACGAATATGTTAATTTGTAGGGCCGAGTAATAAGTGATTAAGTGTAAGTTAAGTTAATTTATGGTGATTTGTAAGACAGCAACCTAATTTGCTCTTAAAATTTCAGTCTTGCTGTTTCATTCTTTAAATTATTTAGTGTTGCCATAGCCATTCACTCGCTGGTTCTTCTTGTCTGCAGAGATCAAGTGACGGACAGGTGAAAAGCACACCTAAGCTTGCAGAAGAGAGTTTTGAGGAGGAAGATGATGAGCATAGTGAAACACTCTGCGGGAGTTGTGGTGGGAACTACAATGCGGATGAGTTCTGGATCGGCTGTGACATCTGCGAGAGGTGGTACCATGGAAAGTGTGTGAAGATAACACCTGCGAAGGCAGAGAGTATCAAGCAGTACAAGTGTCCATCGTGCATGAAGAGGAACCGGCAATAGTCAAGCATTGTTTGAATAGATGTGGAGAAATTAGCATAGCGATGTTATCCTTTTATGCCATGTGTATCTTTAAAATGCTTGTTTATAACAGACAACCTCAAAAAGGTTAGGAGTTTGCCTTATTCCTTTGCTGAATCAGTTAATTATAGTTGGAACAACATGTAATCCTTCAATCTTCTAATTTATGAGTAATTGCTTTGAATATTTTTTTCGCTAAAAAGATGATTTGCTCACTTGTAGCCTACTTTGCTTGCATGATCTTAATGCGGTCTCTCTGGTGAGGTACTGTTACTAAACATTTAGAAATTGCAGAATGGGGAAACATGAGCGATAGTGTGGTGCAGAATCTTCTATCATTTGAAAAGGTGGGCATGGAGTCCGATAGTTGTATAGATGTCTTGTACCATCAAGAATTTGGGTTCGAATCGCACCTCCATCTCCATAGGTAGAAATGGTCATGAGCTCATTGAGCTGTATGTTTCTTGGATGCCTAACCGTATGTCACCAAAACTTTAGAGTTTGAACTTATTTGGACTCTGTACAAACTTGCAGAATGGGGAAACATGAGCGATAGTGCGGTGCAGAATCTTCTATCATTTGAAAAGGTGGGCATGGGCATGGAGTCCGATAGTTGTATAGATGTCTTGTACCATCAAGAATTTGGGTTCGAATCGCACCTCCATCTCCATAGGTAGAAATGGTCATGAGCTGTATGTTTCTTGGATGCCTAACCGTATGTCACCAAAACTTTAGAGTTTGAACTTATTTGGACTCTGTACAAACTTGGTTTCTCCCGACAACCAACGACAACTTCTGGCATCTCTACCTGTCACAACCTATCCTAGTTTTAATCGCTATGATCAATAGTAATTTTCTCCCTTCTAAGTTCTAACCCTGTTTTTGTCTTGGTATTGTCTTGTATCTATAATACTCCTAACATTACAAGTAAGGCATTACCACTCAGTTTGATCAGAAAAAAAGATGGGATCAACTCGCTCCAATGGCTCTGGCAAAGAGCGATTGCGATGGACACAAGAACTACACGACCGGTTCGAAGAAGCAGTTAATCAACTTGGTGGTCCTGACAGTAAGTTTGGATGTATTGATATTTCTTGGCAGAAACATATCTGATCTGCACGGGTTTGCTTGCAAATTTCTTATGTTCGCTGTATAAGCTTTATATGTCTGCAAAATTTGCAGGAGCAACACCAAAAGGTATACTGAGGGCTATGGGCATACCTGGGCTGACCATCTACCATGTCAAGAGCCATCTACAGGTGATCTCTCCCTTCCTCTATCTTTGTATATTCCAGGTTTCTTATTCGGTCATAGTGCGAATTAACAGTGTGATGTTTGATCATAACATGAAGGAGTTTTGTAAGTCAGGAATTAACGTTTTCTAATTCTTTTCTTTTCTGTTTTCAGAAATACAGGATCTCAAAGTTTATTCCAGAATCAGCAAACAGTAAGTCTTCCAAGTGTTTATATTTCGGTATCTGTTTGTTGAATATAGTATTCGTAAGATTGTTACTCTTTCCATATAGATTAATTAATGGTTAATTTCTCGTAAACAGGAGGCAAGTTTGAAAGGAGAAATATTGCAGAAATCCTGCCAAATTTCAGTGCAACATCGTAAGTTGTTCTTGTATATTGTCTTTGGCCGGCCATACGGCAGCCTTTTCTGATTAAGAAACAATTTCTATGAACAAAGCTTCGCTTTCTGACGCGACAGAATAGAGATCAGTCTCATGAATCATAAAACGGACCATGGTTAGAAGAAAAAAATCCTGACAAATAACTATTTTTGCAGGGGTGCTCAACTTAACGAAGCATTACTAATGCAAATGGAAGTACAAAGAAGATTAAGTGATCAACATGAGGTAACTAAACACTATTGAAGTCTACATTTTTCTTCTCGAGAAAAAGGAATAATAAGGTTAAATTAAATCCTGTTTGTATTTATATTTGTTGATTTCGCGAATTGAAGGTTCAAAGGAGCTTGAAGCTTAAATTTGAAGCACAAGGGAGATTCCTGGAGAGGATTGCGGAGGAGCATAAAAACCGCACGGCCATGGAAAAATCTAGCAATAAGCCAAACTCTCCTGCATTGCTTCCATCTCTCTGCGAAGAATCGGAATCAAACGCAAAGGACTATGAATTAGAATCCGATTCTGATCAGGAGAAAATAGAGATAGAATCCTGTCACCAGCAAGAATTCTATCCTCCTAAAAGGATGCGGACCGAACGACAAGTCGCGCAACAACCAAGATACCAAATTGAATCGTTTAACATGGATCATCCTTACAATCACCAAAACCAACCAAAAATCTCGAACGACATGATCAACATCCCCTGGAATATGATGACCTGCTCCTCTCCTCTAACACCAAGCTTCTTCTAAAAATAAAAAATAAAGAAATACTTCAAAATTATGGGAATTAAGTTAATTTGGTGTGGAATAAAAGGAGTTCATATTTTATTGGGATAGACACGTGTGATGTATTTTATTGGTATTTTTAGACTTTAAATAAGATTATAAATATGTAATGTAGGTATTGGCAAATTGCTCTTGGTCTAAATTAGCCAAAGTTGAAGACGATTTAAAAGTGGAATGTAGTGGCTTGAAATTCTTGTAATTCAATATGTATTTATACAATTTATATATATTTGGCTAAAATGAGCACGTATTTGTAATTCCTTTTTCTTTATTTTTGCAGCGTCATCGTAGCATGGGCTTTAAAACTTAAATGGATGACAAAAACGTCGGCCCAACCTCGCTGTTTTGGGTCGCAACTTGCCGTGGCCCATTACCTCAAAATACTCTGACCGAAGTAAGCCCAATGTAATCTTTCCTTTCTCTCGTTATTTTCTTTTTTCTTTTTTCGAATAAATAAATCTTATATCATATTCATTATTTTTCTAATTTTTATTCAAATTATTTATTGTCTTGGATGCGGTGTAATTCAGTTTTCTTCCAAGTTACCAACCTCATTTTTGCGGGGCTTGTAACTCGGATTTTAGCCGAGTATCCGCGCTTTCCTTACTCCATAACTGAGATGGTTGCTTCCTCGATCGAATTATATTAAGCTTTGAGTTAAGAATTGCCTTATAGCCTTCTAAGAATTACTTTCTTTAAAGCTGTTTTTGATTTCGCAGTAACACACTTATTATGCAGTTACGTTTATAAAATCTTCTCAATTGATCGGGGAAAAACCAAATGACAATGGTATTATCCTACACTTGCTAGCCCACTGTAGGTTGGTCAGTAGAGCTAATATTCAAGCTTGGCGGTATTTTACTACTATTATATAATTTATATTAGGAGTTAGGATTATATCTTTTTGCCTAATTACTATTACATTATTTAGGAGTTAGGATAGGTTAGGTTGGTCTGCTGAGTAGATTGATTGATCTGGGAAGAAGTATTATAGTCAATACAGTGACACAAAGTCACCGCAAAAAGACGCCATCTTGTACATCGTATCTTCAAGATGCCATCTTTTTCTGAATGTTTAATCTTTACGGACGTTTCTAAGTTGAATTTCATGATTTGATATAGTACCCCATTTTTCTCTCTAAAAAAACAAAACGTGGGTATGCTATCAACCACGTGACAAAATACAAATTCAATTTTCAATAATACTATTTGGTTCCAAAGTGTTATACACCTCTTTCGAAAACAAGACTCGTCATATTTAAGTATCGTTGGGCGTAATATTATTTTAATCACACTTCACATCTTTAAATGTTACCCATACTTTCAATCTATGTGTGTACACAAAATTACTAAAAATTCAACGATCAAATTACAAACACTAATGAATTTATAACTGAATAGTATTATCCATAAAAATTGAGCCAAATATATGGTTTATTTCACATGGGTGGCAGTGGAAAGATCTAGCTAGTTCAACCACCATTTCACAGTAATACACTTTCTTGAATGGTCCTAGGCAGCAACTTGATCTTTCCTCCCAAATAGAGAAACCTTACCCAATGTACATTTGGATCTATCCCAATTCCCAAATTAACAAAGACAACAACTATGACAACCAAAAGCTAGAAAACCTTAAGCAAAAGTTGCACCGTGTGACATGATCCCAATTTTCACTCTTAACTGTCATACATTACTACAATTAAGCATTAAGTAACTTCCCTTAAATAGATTTTAGAGATTCAACTTGTTTCTTACCACATAGGCCCCTTGTCCTAATAAAAACCCTATATTCATCATATGTCATTGATGAATACAAAGCAGGCCTATCCTCCGTCACAAGTTCTTCACAGGGACCAATGGGTAAATCACTCTTCGGGTTGTAGAAAAATGCAAGTGAGACCCGATCCTTTTCGGAGTTTACGATGACCCGGTGCTCTACACTTTGGTAAATTGCGTTGCTCAGCACTTGAATTTGATCCCCAATGTTGATTATGAATGCGTTCGGGGCGGGTTTAACCGTAACCCAGCTGTCGTTTTTCCGGATCTGAAGCCCACCCACATTCTCCTCCTGGAGTAAGATGGTCATCCCACCCGGATCCGAGTGGGGCGATATGCCTAATGTCAGGTCGGGTCGGGGGCATTTTGGGTATAAATTCACCCTCAAGCATGCACCATTGTCATCTCCTCCAAATGCATCTTGTAGGTAGTCCTCTTCTAGGCCAAGGTTCACGGAGAACACCTTCATCAATTTTCTACCAAGTTTTACCACTTCAGTCCCATATTCAGCCACCAATTCCCTGCCCCCCAAAAAAAATTAAAAAATTTGACTACATATTAGCAATTTAGCACGTAATATGTTAGATAAAGTACTATTATTCAACGTGGAGTTTAACAAAACCATAGTAATTTGATTTGGTAAGTTAAATAATTAAATTGTTGGTTATAAAGATTTTTCTTAGATATATAGATCTATAGTGCCTTTTTTATCTATGATATATTAGCTCGAACTTATATTTTTAAAAGAGAATATTAACCGATGATACTAACATGAACACTAATTAATCCTTGTACTAGGACATAGGGATAACCTAAATTCCCTATCTATTCATCTCTACTACTTTTTTTAAAAACGTTTTTTGTCACGTTAAAGATATACTTGTTTTGAATTTTCCTTCCTTTTTGGCTCATTGATTGACCTTCTGTTCAAAAAAAAATCTCATTTAAGCATGATTGATTTCTAGTCACTCCACATCAGCCCCAACTTGTTTTCAATCACATAAAAATAATCAACAAATTAAAGGTCCAACAATATTCCGAAAATCTTTAATAATAATAAAAAAAACTTTATGACACGTCATCCTATATCAACTTCTCTCAAGCTATTGTAGTTGGTTAGCTAGTCTCAGACTGAAATCTATACTACTAACTAAGTTTTCTGCTACAATTGATAGTGAAACTTAATTAATAGACAGGAAAATTATTATTAATTAACTTATATAAACTCGTAACTCAGCGAATAAAACAAGAAAGAGTGATTACCTGCAAGAAGAAGGGATTGAAGGCCACTTGTTCTGGTTTCGGACAGAAACAGGCAAGAAATGAAGAAAGAAATAGTCACTCCAATCAAGAAAATCCCCTTTCTCAACTCCTAACCGGCTACCGAATCCTTCGTAGGTGACCGGATTATTGGCATATTCTTTCTTGATTTCCACTGGCAAGTGCATGAATTCCCGCCACACCTCGCGGATCTTTCCGAGCAGCTCGTGGCTCACTCCGTGGTTAACCACCTGGAAGAATCCCCAGTCGTGGCACGCGTCAAATATCTTGTCCATTGTCTCCTTCCTCACCACGTGATCCTCCGAAAACACGTGCTGGAAATCGATCACAGGAATGCTCAGATCATGAGCATTGTAACTATTATTATGAAATAGTATTGGACGCTGAGATGGTGGCTTGATGTAACGCTCCGGTATAGCGTGTAGGGCACTCTCCGCTAACGATTGAACGCTCACCACCGGCTCCGGCCAACTTTGCAAGCAATTCATCATATTTTATTTATTTTTTGAAATCAAGACTTTAGAAGAAGAGATTGTTAGTAGTAAAGTGAGTGGTGAAGGCGTGAAGGATTTGAGAGGTATATAAAGAGAGACTGCGGCGCCGTGGAGAACTCGACTTCTTATTCCCACCAAAATCAAATTTTAAAATAAAATAGTATTTCTTTTTATTACTTATTACAAAGTAGAAAAAGTAAAGTTTGAAGTTCAATTTTTTTGTCTAATGCATATTGTTTATTAAAAAAAATGACAAAATATTAAGTATTCCCCGTCTTAAAATAGTAAAAAAAAAATAGTTATATTCTTCTCTTCTTAAAACCTATTACTATTGGCAAAATTTTGGGTACATCTGATGTACCCAAGACTTAGTATCACTCTCATTTAAAATTTGACATACGGATAAATGATACACGTCATACTTAACGAAACCAACTATCGTTAATTTAATTTTTTCTTTCTTTCTTTTTTGCTATTTATGAGATATTACACAAAGGAACAATTATTTATATTAAAAATATATTAGACTAAGAAAAAAGTAAGAAAAAAATTATTTTTAATTTCTTAACAAATTAATCTATTCCTCTTTCTTTTTCTTACGATTGATTGTGATACTCGGCAAACCTAATCTCACAGTTTAGGTAATATCAAGTATCATCATCTCATTTTTTACATTTTTTCAATAATCTGGTAATCAATAATTAACCTCTCCAACAATCATTAAACTTATATGGGACCATATCATGCGCTGGGCGAACATTGTATGAGTGCTACTGAGGAATGTGGCCGATTTATGGCAATGTCGGAGTGGGTTGGATGCATCTTCTAACAATCAGGTGCATGAGATGTGGAGAATGTTGCTGCCTGCGGTATTATGTTGTTGGTTTAATACAAGGATAGTGATTAATAATAGATCTGGACATGAATAAGTGATTAGCATCGATTGTCATACTTGCATATCTAGTTTTGTTGTTTTAGAGTTCTTTTCTCTTCTAGGTTTATTGTTTTAATGCCCATAAATTTTTTTCTACATTTTTTTATATATTTTTTATATTTTTATAATTTTGTAAATGTTATATGACTTGAATGGTAATGTGGAGTGTCACGTCAATAAAACTAATATTTTCTGATGTGCTAAAAGATCTCCAACACCATTTGTCCATCACCAATCACCATTAGACATGTTTTAAATTAGAGCAAAAGTTGTTATGAAAAAATAAAAATCACAAAGAAAATATAAATAATTAAAAAGAACCCATGTTTATAAATGTTGATTAATGTGATCAAGATTTGTTACCCATCATTATCACATTAAATTTGTTACCCTTTTGGAGGAATTAAGGACAAAAAGGGACCCCTAAATTAGTTGAATAGGACTTATCTGTGTTATTATATGTTAGAAAATGGATTAATGTGATCAATTGGCTGACGGGGAAGTAGCGTATTGAATTGAAAATTTGAAAGGGCTACATAATTAGTGGGATAAAGTTTTTATTACTTATTTATTTTTGTATATTTAGGCTTAATTTGACTGAAATTAAATAGGACCAAAATTCAAATATGGTTTTTATCCACGTGGGTTGTAACTTGTAAGGGCAAATATAGTATAGTAGTGCCCAACTGCAACCGGACGTGAATAGTTTGATACTTTTATTTTTTAATTATCTTTTTTTTATAAAAAAAATCAGATTTTAATCTTTATATATAAGTACTATATTTTTTAATAAACTCATTTCGACGTGAACATAATTAATCATAACCCAAAAAAATTAAGGATATTTCATGACTTAAGAAAATGAGTAAGCAAGCAAGTATTTAATTATATACGTCATAATCCTATGGTTTTATATTGGCACCATATTAAATCGGCAATGCAAAAATAGAAAAAAGTTTTAATTATGGTTGTTAGGTAGGTAAGATAATATTTGTCATTTTCACAGCTAATTCTGACTCACGTACACGAAAACATACTTAGTTTATCAAGTTTATGTTCATCCATAGATTCCTTCAAAAGGTATTTTTTTTAATATAGGTAAGTGTATATATATATTTAGTCATGAATATTAGTTATGGTCGAATAATAAAAAAATTGCATCTATCGATGCAGCTTTGTATTATTTTATGAGCTTGAATGTTGCCCGAAAAGCTTATGGTGCGACTAAAATTCGATATTCATTGAAGTTTGTTTTGGCAGTGGACCAATATTGAACTTTTTGAATTTTTTAATCTGAATGTTGTTATACAAATTATTATAATTAATTCATAACATTAAAATTATAAATACATCGTTTTTTTTAAAATAAGTATATGAACTAATATATTATTAGGTAAGCTATCGTACTTTATGTTAATATTAATATTATTTAATACAAATAAGTAGTTATCAACTTTTAAAAGTATGTCTTCTCAAGTAGGGTTAAATTATAATATATAAAAACAATCAATATTATTTTTACCTATTTAATTTTAAAGCTAAATAACTAAAAACGGGCACAAAATACTCTCAAAATGTCACATTATTATTTATAATCTCGTGGAATTCATCATTCATCAAAATTATTTTAAAATGATAATTAAATTTAGCACTTTTGAACTCCATTGGATTGGTCAAAATCTCGCGATAATAAAAGGTGTTTCGATAATGAATGAGCTTGTAACTCGCGATAAATTTTGAAGTTCGGATTTGCTTATCTACATGGATGAAAAAGAGTTTTGTTTTACCTTTCTTCATACTTTTCCAACAGACTCAAAATGGACTAATATTTAGAATTTACCACTGAATTTAAATGAATAATATTAAACAAAGAAAATAGTTTCAAGATATATAAATTGTATTGTGGCCTTCAGTTGTGGGCCCAGGAAGTCCAAGCCCAGTGGAGTGGAGTGGGGTGGGGTTTGGTTTGGTTGGCCGACATCACTTCACTGGAGCATTATTACCAAACTCCACTATTTTCACAAGGATTTGCATCACGTGGAAAATAGTAGCGATAACAAAAGGTCCACCGTCCACGGACATTTTTTATTATATGATTCAGTATATTATTTCCACGGACATTTTCTTTCCCATTTTTCTATAGTTTCCCATTATATCCCTTACCAAACAGGTTGAACAAGTTTTCAAAGTTACAATCTTGATTTTATAATTGTTAAACTTCAAAAAATATATATACAAAAATTGGAGAAAAAAATTGTAAAAAATACGGTAGAAATTAATAATTTTTTAAAAAATAATAAAAAATATTCAATTATTTTTTCATAATATTAGAGCATACCATATTTATTATGTTTTTATCATTTCTTTTAAAATTTTAAACTGTTAAAAATAATTAAATCGCAACTTTGCCCTCAACCATAGAGGTGAAATGGCTAATAATTTCCACAACCACGACACAAATGAACGGTGTGAAGTTGTTAGCCATTCTACACTATAAAAGTAGGATACATTACGTACAAATATCCTAAAATTATCGATGCTTCACATTGCATTGATACGATGTTAAGAAGATTATACCTAATTAGCTAACGAGATACATTCAATTAAATTCGGGGTACATATGACCCATATGTGAAGCAACAATGTCCAAGTGGGGAGGTCTACAAATCTTGGAGATCCATCATTTGCCTGTTTCACTTTCGACCCAAGTTTTCTGTTGGACCCAACTATGACAATTATTAAAACTTTTTGTGTGTATGTTTCACAAGGCAAAAATCACTAGGTGTGAATTGAATTAAATCGAATCGAATGAATAATGTGTAGTTCGACAACATGAATTTTATCTTAGTACAGTATTAAAAGTACGCATCAATCGGCCCCTGCTTGATGCCTTTCGTCAATCAAATGTAAGAAACTGAAATACGCACATGCATGTTTCCAAATCTTGTGTTTTCTTATTAATTGACAGACCCATTTCGATCCTTTGTCAAACAAACCAACCCATTGCAAGATCCGACAAGTTTCAAAAGTTCATAGTTGTCTACACAATGTAAACTCAGCTCTGAAATCTGGTAATCGGATGAACCATCCCGACAAGAGATGGTCGGAATGATGACGTTTGAGTCTTGAAAACGAACGCCTAACAGGATACTCTTTCCTACCCAATTGATTTGTGTGCTTAAGGTGTTTAGATATGAAGGTGCTACTACTAATTGAGGAGTTATATGGTTTGGAAACCCACCTGAATCGGACCAATGATTTCACCGGAAGTTATGGAAGTAGGGTTGGCAATGGAGCGGGTATGGAGCGGGTAAGGGACTATTCATACTCGCACCCGTAAATTTGCGAGTAATCTATACCCGCACCCGCGCGGAGCGGGTATGAGAAGACAAATTATACCCGCAGATTACCCGCGGACACCCGCAAATTTCTTAAAATTTAAATTTTCATGTTTAATGTTTTCAAACACCCCTTTAAACTCATTTAAATTTATGGTTTGTATTATACTTTGGATTGGAAAATAGTTGAAAAATTACTTTAGTGGATATGTAAACTTTAATTTATGGTTTGTGTTTGATTAAGGATTTACTAAGGTTTACAAATTTTATGATATGTATATATATTTTGCGGGTATCCATACCCGCATTTTGCTGGTATTTAGTACGGGTATTGGAGCAGGTAAGCACTATCCATACCCGCACTTTACGGGTGCGGGTAAATCTATACCCACAAAATACCCACAAATTATGGGTAATACCCACCCACAATTATGGGTATTCGATAGATATCTATACCCGCGGGTGGAAATTACCAACCCTAGATGGAAGAGATGAACTCAACATTTTCTTTGATTCGATAGAAATGCCTATTCCTCTTTCTTTTATGTTGTTATATCTGCACCTACCTGAATACGTTTTTGTCCCCCGGTTAAAAGGTGTTTATACATTATGAAACGTATTTGAGGGGCCTTTTTTTAAGAAATAAAACAACAAAAGGAAAATGTTTTTAAAAATGGAAAAAACCTATTTTTCTGATTATTTTTTTTTAAAAAAAGTTTCCTCTTTTCCTTTTTTTGTTTTATTTTTAGAATAAAAGCATTCATTTTTAAGTAGTTTCCCTTCGTTTGCTAATTTATTACGATATGGTGGCATTCTTTTTTTTATCAATTAAAATATCGAACTTGTAGTGTGGATTAGGAGATAAAGGTTGGAGTAATCAGATTTGGGTTTTTTTTTCCTTCTATTGTTTTTCGATACTGAAGTCCACGCCATGACGACACACGGTCAGCAGTGAAGAAAAATCACGAGAATCAATTTATACTCGAGACAAAAATCATTGCTGTGAACAAGAATCCGCAGTTCCGCACCAAAATATTCCATAATTAATTAATGACTAACGCCGTCCCACAACTGATATTTGCACATGGGAAGGACTCTGCTATTCTTCAAACATTCAGATACTCAAATTCCCCAAAATAAGCCAGACAACGGCCCAGTCATACTATTCATTTCACTTCCATAATTTTCATGACAGATTCACCAAGAATGAAAATGAAACTAATTATCAGCAAAATATTTAAACCTGACTAGCATCAGAAAATCAGCAAATCTCATTCTTATGCCGTTCGGGATACCCATGCAAGAAAAGGAAATGTTCAGCTACATATCGCTCTAACATCACTACGCGTGTCCTGTATTGTTTACTGGAAGTTGAACACGAAGCACAGAACACCATAACCCCTTTTCTCTCACAAGAATTAGTAGTACAGGCCCAGGCAAATTTTCACATTATCAACAAGAAACAAACAAGGTTGTAGTGGAAAGAAGCTGGAGGGCTATCATCATACAGCCGGTACCATGACTACAAGGTGCCATTTTTACACGATTAACAACAGTTGCCGAGAAGCACAATGTACTCGGCAGCCTTCCTGACCCTTATAAACCACCAAGCGGATATGGCCCAACATTAAGGAAGAGGCCGCATCAAACAATCACAAACCAAAGCAGCAAGTTTAAGATGTGGTGATGATCCACTACTTTCTTTTCAATGGGTAAGTTAAAACACCAACCTTGTGTATACATGTCTACTCATTCCCCAAGTTTAGTGATCCATCCTTCATCAGCTTTATACTTAGACTGTTGAATCTCCCTCTGGAGTAATGACGGGAAGCTTTTCTCCAATCTGTCCCAGTTTTCATCATAGCAGCAAATTCATCATAGCTGATTTTCCCATCCTGGACATATAGGAGACTACCATCAAGAGTTTGGAATCTATTGAGTCAAAGTGGTATACAAATGCAACATATATAATGGCTCTTCACCTTGTCTGTGTCTACTTCATGGAAGATGTCATCAGCTACACAGTCCTCTGCTCCATCCTCCATCAAGGCTTCGCGGAGCTCCTCTGGTTCAATGAAACCATTGCCATCCTTGTCAAAGTATGAGAATGCCTTCCGAAGATGCTCATCATTGGCCATCCTTTGGAGGTGGAGGGAAACAGCTAAAAACTCTCCATAGTCCAATGTACCTTTCCCATTAGTATCTACCTGTTGCAAAAAAAAAATGTCAAATAGAAATCAAAGCTTTGAAAATCTGTCTCTTCTTTTATTGCACACACATCCATAATTGCCAATGTTAAAAAAAATTGAAGTTTACGAAGATGCAATAAAATTCATGCAGAGACGTAGATTTCTTTTGAAATGCAGGTGTCATTGATGCTCATCCTTTAAGAGCAACCAATAAAATTCAAGCAATAGAAGTTCATTTGGATGTGACAATTTGATTCCACTCTCTACTCTAAAATTTCCACGCACAACCCCCACCCCCCAACCCCGAGTCCTTATCATTAACCAATTTCAATATGATAAAAGAAGCCTATTATGGCACTGGGGCACATGCAACTCTTATAACGAGTCCTTAACCACTAAAATTTCAATGATAAACCAAGTTTAGTCACATGAAAAAAATATAGGAGAAATACAGATTCAATTGCCCCCCCCCCCCCCCCCCCCCCCCCCCTCTCATACCTCTGTAAATTTTACAACACCAAACAGTTGACTCATATCAAGTTAACTGAGCAATTTTACCCAAAAAATCTATCATGATCAATGATAAAACTCCTACAGAAAATGAGAACAAGCTGACGAAAACAAAAAGTAAGCTACTGATTGTTTACTTTCACCCTAGGTGACAAAAAAAACCATCAAGCTATTTCTTCACGAATCTCAATTCAAAAAAAACTGAGAAACTCGATCCTAACCAAGTAACGACTGCAGAACGAGAATGCAGCTCTAGAAAGAACTAGCCTAGGTAAGGGGTAAACAAAGGAAGCCTAGATAAAAGAATAAACAGAAGAAGCGAGGAGAAGAGAAAATCAAGGTGGGCCTGAATTCATATGCGGCAGTAGAAGTGGGAAGAAGGATATAGTAGTTGGACCAAATTTTAAAAATTGATGGTGTAAATCAAGGAGTCCTGATGAAGAAGCGAGAGAGATCAGAGGTTAACTATGGGATTTTAGCGGTGTATATTTGGTGATCGGTGCCCAACATGGTTCTTGCAGTTGAAACAAAACATTCACATGTACCTACCTTTCTCAATCGTGTTATCACTCCAAAAAATTATCTTGCAAGTAGAACATTTGGGTCAAAGTATACTATTGCAACACAAGAATAGTCCAGTCATAGATGTTAAAACCAGCATGCTCAGAAAAGAATGGCTATCATCTGGTACAGTAATAGATTGTCATGTTTGGCAAGAATGTGGCACATGCTATTTACCAAACAAGTTGCCATTAAAAACAAGCTCAGATAGTAGGTGGACCGTGGAAGAAATGAGGATAGGCAAAGCATATACAGGTCAACCATAGATAAACGAAGCACCAAAATAAAGAACAAAGAAAAAGTGGAGAACAGAAGATATAAAGATGCAGTTTGTAATGCAGACCCATACCTTACATAAAGTTCTAGGTAGCAAGTCAATAATTTGCTCAGTGTATGACAGGGAAAGAAAAAAGGACCTAGTTTGGATTTCAAGCTAAGTTTTATTGCATATTACCAAAATAGAACTATCATCAGAGATTCTACTCTTTCAAGAATTTCTGAAACAAAAACAATACTGCTTTAGGAGAGAACTGGCATGGAGAAGGACTGGCTAAGGAAAGACTGTTACGCGTTGTTTCTAGTATCACGGGCCACATCGCAATGTCTAATATAAAGGACTCAAGGGCTCAGATAACTAGGCATCAGCAGCCATGTTATGTCTATATTGACCATGCCGAATACCTACTTTCTCAAAATGCAATGCCAATTTCCAAGGGCAAACAAGGCTACAAGATTTATTTCTAGAGTTCATGATTCAGGTACATGTTTCTTGACAGTCATTTAATTAAAGGGAAAAAATAAAGAACATAACGAAAACGTGCTTACAGCCTCAATAAACATTTGAACGTCAGACTCTGCAAACTGGGAGCCAAAATTTCGGAGACCAGCTTTCAGTTCCTCCATTGAAACAACCCCATCATTATCAGTGTCCATCTTCTTGAACATCACTTTAATGTCTTCAACTTCCTCATTGGATAAGAAATCAGCAATAACCTAATAAAGAATTGCCAGTACATTTAATTTTGGCGTACAAAAAATAGTGTCAAGTAAAGGGAAGAGGATGTTAAATTTATGTGAATGGTGAACTTACCCTCAAGGCTTTTCTTTTGAATCTGTTCATCATTGAAAACTGCTTAAGTCTTGACTTGACAACATCTCCAAGAGGAACATTAGGAGCCTTTTTGGCATTTTGGAGCCATGAATGCTCTAAAAATAGAATAGAAGCATAAGCATAAGGTGAACATTATCAACAAGTTAACCAAATCCAATCTTGAAGTTCTTCAAGCTAAATAGAACACAGCTATATGTTTCTAAATTTGACATTTTTTAAGTCCAAGTTAGGTTTCCATGTTGTTAATCAGTCATTAAGCCTCCGTAGCCAAGAACACCATCAATTTCACTTAAAGGAAAAGGAATTAAACACACTCCAACAACTATGTGCATGAACCATCGCCAAATTCTACAAACATCAGCTAAGACATGTGGCATTAAAATACCTAGCACTTGCTTTGCAGTCAATCGCAATTTTGGGTCCGGCTCCAACATTTGCTTGACTAGACTCTTAGCACCCTCTGAGATATTAGGCCATGGCTCCCTCTTGAAATCAATAATCCCACGGAGAATTGCCTGTGCGACACCTTGCTCGGACTCTGTATTAAATTCACTCGGATAAGTTGAAGGAAACAAAATATCCCACCTCTCAACGGCGAAACACATACACAGATTGAGACTATAATTACCAGCCCAAAATGGAGGAACCCCGCACAGCAAAATGTAGAGAATGACCCCTGCACTCCATATGTCAATCTCTGGCCCGTAGTTCCTCTTAAGAACCTCCGGAGCCATGTAGTATGGACTCCCAACAATTTCAGAGAACCTCTCGCCTACACATTGAGAAGTTAAATAAATCCACATCGATCAAAATGTTGTCTAACATTTAGTCCAGACAGTACCGTTTTCCAATTTAGTAACTAAACAACTGCTACAATGACACAACTACATGGATGTTCTGATTAGTAGTGCTTTCAATAAGTAGTAAGCAGAAAATGGAACATGAAAAAGAAGAACAGACTTGAGGGATCCAAAATCTTACCAGGCTTGAAGAAGATAGACAAGCCAAAATCAATGGCTTTTAAAGGTGAATTCTCTTTCTTATTTGCGAACAAGAAATTCTCTGGCTTCAAATCCCTATGAATCACACCATGTTTATGACAAAGCTGGACGACTTCCACAATTGTTCTCGTAACCGCAGCAGCCGCACGCTCAGTGTAATGCCCTCTAGCCACAATTCTATCAAACAGTTCCCCTCCTTCACACAGCTCCATCACCAAATGCACCGCATTGTCATCCTCACAAGCTTCTTTCAAGGTCACAATACTCGAATTCTTAGGCAAATGCTTCATAATCGCAACTTCTCGTCTCACATCCTCAATATCCACCGCCGTGCGCAGCTTCCTCTTCGAAATACTCTTACAAGCAAGTAGCTCCCTCGAATCACGCTCAATGCACAGATACGTTACCCCGAACTCCCCCCGGCCGAGCTCCCGATCTACTAAGTACCGTTCTTCGATGTTCTCTTTAGGGACGCCAGTGAGCACAGTGACAGGTGGCGCTGCTTTCTTAGCTCCGGCTCCGTCTTTCTTGCCGTAATCATTTCCGGAGAAGCTCGATTTCACATCCTCTCTGGCGACGGCGGCCGGAGATCTGCAGCAATTCCCCATTGGAGGAGGGAAATAAAGGAGTAAGAAGATGGAGATTCTATTTTTGATGTGCGGATCTCGAAAACGACGTAGTTTAGGAGCTCCACTTTCACATTATAGAAGTGGAAAACCCTAGAGAGAGATGGATGGATAGATCGCAGAGAGGGAGAGGAAGAACGAGTGAGTGAGACTGAGCGAGAGAACTGAAAAAGTGTGAAGGAGGTGTTTCGGCTTTTTTTATCTTCTTTTTTTGTTTTTGTTTTTAATATTTAAAACTTCGTGTTTATTTTTTCTTCAAATTTTAAAAATGATGAGAGTGTGTGTGCTTTTTCTTTTTCTTTTGTTTTTTTGCAATTATTTATTTGTTTATTTTATCGGCGACATTGGTTCTGAGACTTTTGTCGGCTAATCGAGGTCGGAACGGAAAACGGTGAGTGGGAACAGAGGGGATGGATATGGCCAGATGGGTTCGCTAAATGTTAATGGGACGAGACCAAATGATAGTTAGGATTTGGATTGTGTGTTAAGCTTTGCAATTAAGTCCCTAAGCTTATGCGTATTCCTATTTTCATTTTTAGTTTTTTCTTGCCGTCTCACTCTGCTTCTTCTCGTTAACGGAACACTCTCTTTAAATATCGTCGGATCTTATAATCAGTGTTATCAGAACCGGACCGGACAGAGAGCCGGAAATGAAAATTTGGTGGTTCAACCGGGTTGAACCGGGTTCGACCGGATCGTAGTTGCTGGTCCGTCCGGAACCGTTGACACATTAAACCGGAAAATCTTAGACTAAAAAACCAGATTAAACCGGATTGAACCGGCTGGTTTTTTGCACTGTAGCATTTTATAATATATAAAAATAAAGTTCTAATATATCAAAATAAAGTATATGTTGAAAATAAAAAAACTATTTAACATTCAAATGAAACTTAAATATTCCAATTATAAAATAAAGAAACAATCCAACATTCAAATGAAATCATTCTCAAAGTTTAAACACCTAAATATTCAAATTACAACAAAATTAATTCCATGGATTGGTTTCAGGTTGAGAGGTCGAGCCACTAGTGTTGTCGAAAATGTCTTGAACAAAAAATCCGCTTTCATTTCCTTCATCTTCATCATTGTCGTCATCAAGCATATTTTGTAGGTTCAACTCTAGTATTATCAAATAAAACATAAAAACAAAGAATCAATAAATTAACAATAATAGTATTATATCAACAACTTTTAAAATAAATAGGTAGTTACCAACTTACCATCATCAAGGACATCTTCTTGAATATTGCATGCTTCCATCTCATTTCAAAAAGTCTCTAATTCAACACTTGTTAGATTTGACGGTTCATCCTCTAATATCCAACCATCATTATCTCGAAAGTCCTCAAAGTTTATAGGGTCATAATTCCTACCCTTTAAACCCCTACATTAATTTAATTAGCAAAAACTAATTAGCTAAATTCCAGCAATATTCGGCAAAAAGAAATAATTAATTTAATTAGCATGTAATTCCAGCAAAAAAACCCATGTAATTCCAGAAAAAAACCCATGTAATTACAGAAAAAAACCATATAATTCCAGCAATATTCGGCAAAAACAAAAAGACCTAATTAATTTAATTAGCAAAACCTAATTAGCTAAATTCCAGCAATATTCCGCAAAAAGACCTAATTAATTTAATTAGCAAAACCTAATTAGCTAAATTCCAGCAATATTAGGCAAAAAGACATAATTAATTTAATTAGCATGTAATTCCATGTAATTCCAGCAAAAAAGTGAAAAACCCATATAATTCGAGCAAAAATACCGAAAATTAATTTAATTAGCTAAACCTAATTAATTAGCAAAATCCCATGACAAAATCATATAGAAAACATCACAATCAAAACCTAATTAGCAAGAAAACATCAGAATTAAAACCTACTAGAGCATATAATTAAATTTAATTCATTGCATATATATATATATATATATATATATTACGACAACAAAAAAAAAATAAGGAAAAAGAAATAAACGGACCTGTCGCAAGCCGCCGCCGTCGCCTGCAGCCAGTCGTCGTCGCCGCCTGTCACCAGTCACCACCTGTCGCCGCCTGCCGTCACTGCTCTAGGGTTTGGGTGATTGGTTTCTTGCTTGGTTGCTGCTGCTGCTGTTTTGAAAAGAAAGGAATTAGGAATTAGGGAAGGATCGCGGCAGAGAAGAGGGATTTATTTCCCTTGGAAAAACGGCAGCGTTTTCAGGCAAAGGAAAAAACCGGACACTTTGGCTCAAAACCGGCCGGTTCGCCGGTTGGCAAAAAACCGGACGAACCGGCCGGTCCAACTCGGGTCAGTGAGCAATCCGGTCCGAAAGGTGAATCGGACCGAAAACGTGAAAAATCCGGTTGAACCGGACCGAACCGTCCGGTCCGGTCCGGTTCTGATAACCAGGCTTATAATTGATAACTCTTATAACATTTAAATTTTCTAAATTTGAATTTAAAATCTAAATTTATGAAAAAATTGCTATAGATAAAGTGAATTATGTTAAGAAAATCATATTTTTTAAACCCTGATAATACTCGAATAAGATCGACTTTCTATTCAAAAAGAGCAGAGAAAATATCCTAGCGTATTTAAAAAATGTACTATAACCAATATTAATCGATATAGTTTTAAAAAATAGTGTGATTGATAATGATTATTTGTGTGCATTAACAAACCTCCTCCAATCAGATAGATTTTTTATGGTTGATATTTAAAAGAAATATATATTTGTTAATTTATATCTTAAAAGAAATACAAGGTATATAAAAATTATTATTTCTCATAAAAATTGCCATTTAACATCTTTTCAACTCATCACCTAATAAGATTCGTGAAAATTTGTCTTATTGATAATGATGGGACAAGTTCATTGTACTAATTGCTATCCAAACTTTTAAGCTACTACCATTTTAAGGATGAAACACATTGGAAAAAGCAAGCCAAGGCTAATGATAATAGTAGGTGATTGTTTTACAATATGCATGTTTGTGGTGGGACGTAAGTCATATTACGGGCAGTGATGGGGGGCAAAGAGCAAAAACAAGATATTAAAATTTTGAAATATGTAAAAAAACAGTGGCTTAAGTATAAATTTCATTCTTATACTTGTCCAATTTTTTTAATTAAATTCATACGTTCATAAAAAGATCTAAAATTAATCCTTAAATTTCTGATTAAGAAAACACAAATTGGATATTATAAAAAATGACTCCTTTGAGACAAATTAGGCAAACATAAGCATTAATTTGATTTTTTATAAATATAGTGACTTGATTGAGAGAATTAACTAATATAGGGATGAAATTGTTATTTAAGCTTAAAATATTTAAGAAAAGAGAAAAGAGGTGTTGCCTTTTTGTTTCTTTTATTTGCAAGCATTTGAGTTAGGGAGGGCATGTTAAAGTTGCTTGTCTCCTCTTTTTGTGTTTCAAAAAACACTTTGAATTGAGTGGGTCTCAATTGACCCTCTAACAACCGGCTTCCTATTGCCTAATTGTACTTGATATCAATAAATCTTTAATGATGTTTTGATGGAAACGAGCATTTTATTATATGGTTGAAGAAAAAAAAAGTTATACTAGTTACAGATTTATGGTTATTTGATAAATTATGGAATTTTTTTGGGTCAAATAGTGAGTCATTCGGTTTTTTTAATATACGTGCCCAAACAATAAACGACGTTTAAAAACGATAGGAGGAAGTAATTAACAAAACTCAAAATAAACTAATTTAGGCCAGTCATTTGTCATGTTTGATTAAATGAGAAAGAAAAAGGTCGTGAGTGGTCACATACCTAAACATCCTACCTAAGACACCTAGTAATAAGGCATCTTTAATAGCTTAAAATTCCCCAAACGAAAATTCCAAAAGTATGGGCATTATTTATATCTCTGCATATATTCTCTGCACGTGTCACGCATGTGGAAGTAGACTTGTAAACGACACAAGAGCGAATTTCAGGCAGTAGAAACTGAAAAGCTCTTGCAAAAAGTCATACATTTTCTAGCGATCCAAGGCAAGGAAGTTACAAATTTAAGCACACATAACTCACCTCTCCCTATTTACTAGACACCCATACCCAATTAATTAAATAAGTATGAGTATTAAATGAGTTAGTTAAATTTTTAAATGGGTATTATACCCATTTAAATTAAAATACATGAGTTTAGGTATGGGTACTCAATTAAACCTAACCCAACCCTATGCTTCTCTTTCTCTTCTCTCTCTCACTTTTTTTTTTTTTAAACAAATTCAATTTTCTTACTTTATATAATGAATAAAATAAATTAAAAATTACAACAATATAATCTCTATCTCAAGATGAGTAATTCTATATCCACTTTTTTTATTTTATTTTATTTTTTAAAAATGGGGTTTTTATACTTTTCATGAGATAAAATCATGACCATAGAATTTTTTTTATAAAAAAAATTAGATTTTTCAGCTACATAATTAATGAGCTACTAATAATATAAAATAAATGCAATTTCAAATATTTTATTTCTAGAGAATTATTAAAATATTTTAACTGTTCTCGTTAATAAAATCAATTATATATTTTAAATTTTAATTATCATTATAATCGTCGAGTCTGAAAAAAAATTTAATTTTCACCGAGTATGTAAAAAAAGAAGAGAAAGTAACATTCAATTTTATTATTTAATTGATTGGATTGGGGTCAAAAATAAACAGTTGCTACAAATTTTTATTTCCCACACTTTAGGATAGAATTTTTTTTATTTTTTATTAATTTTTAATTTTTTTGGCTATCAAGGTCAAAATAATATTTTACTATTACTAAACGGTTAAACCCGAGTCTAAATGGTCAAACCCAACACTAAATAGTCAAACTCATGCCTAAACGATAAAACCCGAGCCTAAACGGTCAAACACGAGCCTAAATGATCAAACACGAGTCTAAACGATAAAACCCGAGCCTAAATAGTCAAACCCGAGCCTAAACGACAAAATCCGAGCCTAAACGGTCAAACTCGAGCCTAAATGGTCAAACCCGAGTCTAAATGGTCAAACTCGAGCCTAAATAGTCAAACCCGAGCCTAAATGGTCAAACCCGACCCTAAACGATAAAATCATCATACACAGTTAAAATGTAATCACATAGTCAAACTTTGTCAAAATCTACATTTTTTTTGGTCAAACATAATATTTTTAATCTTACTTAATAAAAAATTATATTTATTGAGTGAGTATGATTTAAATGGGTGTAAATGGGTATAAATGGGTGGGTATGATTAAATGGGTACGGGTACCCATTTAAAAAATTATATGGGTAATAAATGGGTATAATACCCATACCCACTCATACCCATTTAGTCATTACCCATTTATACCCATACCCACCCATTTGCCACCCCTACTATTTACCATTCTTGTCTTGCTTTATTTGTAAACCAATCAATTAGTATTAGTCTTTTAATTAAATTCTCGAGTTTGAGTATTAAAAATAAAAATAAAATTATAATATTTTAAACTCAATACTACTATAATATGGTTAATTTTCTACTCAAAAAAGATTTGGATGATACGTAAGGAGACAAATAAATTTTAATATCGTCACATCCATTAAATAACCAATGAAATAGTCTAATATTTTAATTAAAATTTTGAGTTTAAATTTTAGAAAAAGAACTTGACATTGTTCTAATATGATTAGTCTCCTATCTAGAAAAAAAATGAGAAAACACCTAAGAAAATTGGAAAAAAATTCAATATCATCATCTCCATTAAAAAGTAAAAACAAAAAAACTAATAGAATACCGTACTTGATTAACCGTAAAATTAGTATAAAATAAGTAGCACTAAACTATAAACTCATTTACCCCGAAGTAGCTGACGCATTTGTGGTGAAGCTAGAAGTAAGTAAAAATTGTACTAGTAAAAACAAATCCTTAAAGCGTGTTTGGATCTTTACAAGGGCAGACACTTTGTACTCAATTTCTTTAGCTGCAATTAAGATTTCTACCAAACAGGTCTTTTTACCATGTCCTTGAAACGTGAAGCAGTATCATTTAAGATTTGCTGCCTAGCTCCATTGCTGTCTCTGCGCAGAGATCCACGTAGTAATTAAAGCTCAAATCCATGTCCTGAATTTTACCAACAAATTTCTTGAATTGCTTTGCGGGTCATTTTAGTAACGGCCCAACGCGGACTTCAATTTCGCAATTTCCAGGCCCGTACGTTCTTCTGAGCTAGATTCAGGTCTTACCAGGCCTATAAGTTTAGGATATAATTTTTTTTTCACCAAAAATTAATAAAAATAATTATTTACAATTTTTAACACAAATTTGGCAGTTTGGTTTTTGGAAATGGAGTGAGTCATGCGGGAAGAAGCGCCTCTTTTTAGTATATTTCATTGGGGTTGTGATGCTGGATGTCCCATTCAATAGGATCGTGATTGAGAGAGGTTAGATACCAATCTATTATTAGATGACTACCATGAAATAAACATAGGCCCAGAATGCGTGAGAAGCTGAAACACAAAAATCAAAATAATGTCTGTGTTTGTTTCTAAAAATATAAACGAGATAAAAACGACATAATCACGAAATTATAGAGTCGTCCAGGGCACATTTGGATGGAAACCGCTGAACTGATAGATGCTCCATGATTGGAGAAATTTGGCAGAAGAGATGATAGCGCTACATGCAGTGAAATCTTATTCCCGTAACCGCACAGCGCGGGTATAATATTATTTTCTTAATAAAAAAATTAAAAGTAAAAAAATTTATGTAATTAAAATATATTATTAGATATACAATTTTTATTCTTAATATATATGCAATATAATTAAAAGTTGTAAAATTATTAACTATGATCATCAAAGGATTAAAAAACTAATAATTAAAAAATATCATAATACAATAGAAGGTCTTTGTAATATATTTAATTTTTTTGTGTATTGTCAATTTTTATTAGTATATGTACGTAATATAATCTCAATTAAAGAATAATAAATTACAATAGTTGTGAGATTAAATAACTAATAAGATCGTATAAGTGCAAAATGAATAAATTTGGTTAATGAGTATACCTTGATTGATATACCCACTAACCGTTATATATTATTTTAATCATCTATTTAGTTTTGTTAATCCACTAACCATATTTTAAACAAATATGGGAGAGTCACTTCACTAAATGAAATTGAAAAAATAATTGATAAATATTTTCAAAAAATTAAAAAATGATAAAATTAAAAATAATACCGGATGATAAAATTAAAAAATTGAATATTTTAATTAATACCCCCTCATAGTTTTTTTAACTGTCTTTTACTATTTGGGCACGAATTTTAATGAAGCCGGATGACTCACTATTTGAGACAATTTTGTCTCTTATTTTTTCTCAGTCATCCAGCCTCCTTAATATGCGTACCCAAATAGTAAACGACAGTTAATTTAACTCGAAGAGAGTATAAAAGTTAAAATTGTTATTTTGAAGAAACTATACGGTTAACATTGCAAGTTTTTAAATTATAAAGAGTTAAGTTTAACATTTTACAAATTACATATTTTTTTTACATATAGTTTACCACTACAAAAAAAATCCTAGCTATTATGACAAACCTTGGTGAGGAAAAAAAAAGTGTAACCCTAGCTACTAAAATGGGAAGGAGATGCTTTTAGTATGAGTAAGGGTGAGGAAACACCACTTTCTAGACCCTATTCTCACAAATATTTCATTTTTCTCGGTATTGGTATTTCTTTTTTAATTTAGAATGATTCATCTCATTTTTTATTGAAATTGAAAAAAAGGAAAAAGCGTCGACCTAGCCCCATTCAATCTCCATCTCACCGAAAATACTCCATCTCTTTTCTCCATCCCTCTTTCAATTGTTCTAATACAAGCCCTAAAATTTTCTTTGTCCTCTCATTCCCTAATTCTCACTGCCGTTTTATCCTTCGTCTCTGTTCTCCATCGAAGACCTGCTCAACTCGCGTGGATTCGACGTCACTGCCGCCAAGCACCACCGCAAGACCCACCACGAACCAGCCGCAAATAATTAACCCATTGAACCTTAGAAACGATAGGACGCCATAAAAAAACGACTTCTTAAGCTGTAAGTCAAGCTTATTGTGTCAGAAAACGTTTTATTCGCAGAGATCGAAAATGCCTTCTCAAGCTGTGAGGTAACCTTAATCGCTTAGATAGGCACCGTCACTGCTCATGTTTCACTCATTTCGTTGAATCATTGAAATTCTCTCCATATCGTTATATTTCTCTCCTCGAAATCAGCTCCATTTTGCTCATATGTGTCCAGTTTTAATTTTTTTTACTTTTGATATACTTGTTGAATGCTCATTTGCTTTTAAGTGTATGCCGAATGATTGCTTATTCATGTTCTTCTCGTGTTCTATATGGCTAGGGTTGGTTGTCTTTCTGTTCGTTCTCTTTGTTCTGCTTTAGTGGTCTACTCTGTGCAATTTGTTACTTGTGTGCTAGTTTTGTTGAATTAGAGTTCAAAGTGTATGTGAAGTTTTGGTATTATTGTTGATGTATTCGGCTGATGAGATGTTTTGAAGCTTTTCTTTCCTTCTCTCTTCTGCTTACTATTGGTTGTGGCAATGTATTTACTTTTCCAGTGTTGGCCCAAGGGCTCATTAAATCTTGTTTTGATGAATTAAGGACACACAAATTAATTAATATACTAACGCAATTTTAAGTTAAAGTATTTGTAGTTTGCGACGAGACAACAAAAGAAGCAACAAATCAATTATCGCAAGCTCGAAGAATCAAGTGTATATTAGAGCATTAAATGTGTAAGTATGATTCTAATTAGCACTTGATTTATGTTCGATAATACCTCAAGAAAAGTGTCAAAAGATTTTTTACACGAAAAATAATTTTTGGGAAAAGAGTTTTTGATTTCACTGTAGCAACGGAGAGTTTAACTGTAGCAACGGATAAACTCACTGTAGCAACGGGAATGAATAGTTTCACTGTAGCAAACAGATATATTTTTGTTACTGTAGCAAACGGCTAGTTTTTGGCTCCTTCCTTCTTGGATGAGCCTCTACTCTTTTGACACTATAAATACTCATCTAAGATGAGTTACAAAGAAGAAGAAAGCATTTATAAGTTCTATATACACAAATTACATTTACAAACTCTCTTAATCAAAGTTTTACCACGCAAGCTTCACATATCGGTTTTCAACCATTCTTGCGTCTTTTAATTCGAGTTTGGATTGCTTTCTTCTTGAGGTAATATTGTTCATTTATTGGTGTTATTTTGAATCATACATTTATTATTTGTACACCAATTATTTGTTGCAAATATTATTAATTCAAATTGTGAAGGTTCTTCAATCCTTACCTTGAAAGAGGATTGTAAAACGGTTGTGGTTGAGCCCGTAAAAACCAAAGTGTAAGGTTGTAGTTGAGCCCGCAAAAACTACGGTGTAAGGTTGTGAGCTGAACCCGTAAAAGCTCAAGGTAATAGCAAAGGTGTTTGCATTAGAAAATCCTAAGGGTGAAGCTCTTAGGTAGTGGAGTACAATTCGGATTGTGAATTGGAACCACTATAACTCCTTGTGTTTTTGCTATTTTTCCTTACATTTTGTGTGCGATTTTTTATTGCCTATTCACCCCCCCTCTAGGCCGGGATTATTGTTTTATCATCCAGATCTGCGTAAGGTTTCTGTGTGAAACCGTTAATTTCCCTCACCTCATCTCATCTCTGATCTCCACTCTTTCTATTTAAATTGCTAATTGTCTATTACAGGCTTGACGATTTAATCAAAATGGACCTATTGTCTTTGAATACATTAGTGTATAGTTAGTAACCTTATGAAATAATTAAATTAAATTTCTTCATTTTAATATATACTTGTACTTTTTATGACTTAATCCATATATTTGAAAATTCTTTTTAATTTAAAATCAAGGTAAAAATAATTTAAAACTAAAAAGAATCAATATATGATTTTTTTTTTACATAAAATAGGCAAGGGTGACGAATTTGTCGCCCTTTGTGATCAAGCAAGGTCGATGAATTCGTCACTCTTAACATAGCAAGCGTCACGAATTCCTCACCTTGGCCGACTAAGGGTCACGAGCAGTGGCGGAGCCACGAAGGGACCAGCCCCCCCCCCCCAAACTTTTGGATTTAAAAAAAATATATATTATTAGTATTATCATAAAAGTAAAAAAAAAAAGTATTATTAGTATTATCATAGAATTTATTTCTTTAGTGCAGTATGCAGAAATTAGTAGACAAAGCACAGATCTAGGAATTTTATTCCCAATTCTCTCTTGTTAGTACCGTGTTAGGTCATAAATAAGGACCATTAGGTACTTAAATTAATTTTGTACTTTAATTTTGCGCGTAACTCACCGATTAACATATTATTTATATCTCGTATCGTATCTATAATGCTCCATTTTTTATATGGTTGCAGTTATGGCTCGTAGAGCATTGTCAAGAAAGTAAAAGGCAATGTGTTCGTTGATAATATATCTCAAATTTAGGACTATGGTCGTGATATATTTGTTGGATATATTAATACTTGAGTTTATGAAAGAACCCAAGAAGATCATCTCCTCAAGTTGGTGGTTTATATTGAAAAAGAAATTGTCGAGATTTTCAGTTTAGACTCGATATTAGATGAATTTGTTGATTTGAAAGAACGTCGGGTACAATTCAGCTAATTTAATTAATTATACATAATACATATTAAATTTATTATTATAATAGTTATTGACGAGAATGTTCATATTTTATAGACAGGGACGGATCTAAAATACTAAAAAAAAAAAACTCGTAGAGAACAATTGTAAAAAGTACGTATATTGTATAAATTTTAATGTATAATTAATTTTATTCTATGTTGTCTTCTTATTTATCTTTTTGTTAAGTTTATCTAAATATTTGTTATTTAGTGACGGATACAAATACTCTTAAGTATTTTTTCAATTTTTCGTTCAGCTCGCTTACCTTCCCTTTAAAATACTAAAAATATATATTTTGGGGGCGCTACCCCCGAACCCCCGCACCCCCTGAATACAGATCCTGAATCCATCACTGTTTACAGATAAATTTTTAGTCTCGCCCCCCAAGCATCGAAAGCTGGCTCTGCCACTGGTCACGAGTTCATCACCCTTGGGTAATTTGTGGAGAAATTGGAGTTTAGCAATACATGAACACTTACTATATATCATGCCGACGAAACCGTAATTTCGTTCGTGGAAATTTTAATTTTGATTGAATGAAATGACAATGTTGGATTCTTATCATTTTTTAAACGACGTCGAATGAGTGCGTAGTTACTTACGTATTTGGGTTAGCGGGTCAATTGTTTTGGGCTTGGGCAAGAAGGCAACCAAGCAACCGTCCTTTCGTAGAACGACGTGTCAAACAAGTGCGTAACTACTTACGCATTCGGGTTTAGCGCTCGGGTCAAATGTTTGGGCAAGAAGGCAAAAAGGTTCAGCCTCATAGGTGTGAACATTAGACCAGGTAGGGCCTCTCACAATACTCTAGTCACCATCCTGTTTTATGAATCTCTGCATGCAAGCCGCGTGGACAGATACAGTTGGCGGCCGCACGTGCGACAGGACAGTTGATAAAACCGCGTATTTTGATTAAGGTAATAAACAGCCCATATCCATGCAAAAAAGGCAATTTGGTGGGTTGTAAAAAATAAAATCTGAAAGCTTACAGCCACCATCTAGCATCTACAGTTAAGTGATTTTTTTTTCATTGTTTGTGATTCTCACATGATTCAGTGGGAAATAACCACAAATTTGACATGGCCGCAACAAGAAATTATCAGATATTTTCTTGAAAATTAAGAAATCATACAAACATTAATTAGAAGAAAATATCTCGAGTATGATTTCTAATTAAAACACGAGTTACGAAATACATTAATTTTTTAACAAATGTAAAGAAAGAAAACTCCGATTTGAAAGTGCGAGTTAAACTTTAATTCGAAAAACGAACTTCGTGTGTATTCATTAGGAACATATATATATATATATATATAGATATATCTAATTTAAAAAATTCATGTGAATTTTTGGGGAAAAAATGTTTTCTAATTTACGGGTTTTATTTTGTTTGCTATTTCGTGTTGATTGTGTAAATGTTCCGACTTTTGAATTAAAACTCAAATAAAATTAGTCTAAATTTAAAAATCACCTAAATAAATAAATAAAAATTGTTTTCTTGTATAACGAGAACTCGTAACGGTCTCATGGTCTCAACTCGTTTGTTGCAGGTCGACTATTTGAGTTTTATTCGTCTTTAAAAGAATATAATAAATTAATAATGGATGTTGAGAATAACGGGCCCCACAACAGCCGAGTAATAACGTAAGCCTGACGACATGGGAGCGCAGTGTGGACAAATAATATTTTAAGCAAAACAATTTCTTTAAATAAAATAAAATAAAAAAGTAAGAAGAAGAAGAAAATAAGTTTCCGCGTAGACAGATAAAGCCTAGGAAGGGATTGCACCAAATAATTAAATATTTTCGTCCGCAATGATCAACTCGTAGAAAATTATTTTAACTAAATCAATAATTTTAGTTTTAAATTATGTTGTGTTTCAATTAATAGAAATTTTTTTATCATTTTTTGAAATCGCACCCAACTTAAATTTATAATAGTCGGTACTTGATATAGTAACTAGATACGGAATGCTTTGACAAATTATGAGACGGAATAATTATATTTAAAAAAAAAGGTCTATTTGACACCTAAGCCAAAAGAAAATCTTCTCTTTTTCTTTCCTTTCTCTCTTCGATCACCCTTTGACGATTCACACTTTCCATTCACACCACCATATAAAATCTTTCCATCTCCTCGTCTCTCCATCTTTTGTTTCTTTCACTTTTGTTTCTTCCTTTTCTTAGATCCATCTCAATCCTTTTTTTTTTTAGTTTGGTGCGGGTGGGTGCACTAATCTCATATCTTTAATCTATGGAGGGACATCACCATCTTCATCATCAGCATCATCATCAACAACAGCAACATCAGACGGCGCAGCAGCAACACCACATCAGCGTTAGCGTTGATGCAACGTCAGATAGGTTTCCTCAATGGAGTGTTCAAGAAACGAAGGAGTTCTTGATGATCCGAGCCGAAATGGATCAAACGTTTATGGAGAAGAAAAGGAATAAGGTTTTATGGGAACTTATTGCTAATAAAATGAAAGAAAAAGGGTTTAATCGAAGTGCAGAACAGTGCAAGTGCAAATGGAAAAACCTCGTCACCCGATATAAGGTAATTAATTAATTAATTTCATCATTAGTTTAATTAATTAATGATCATAATTAATTAATCGCTTTTCGATAAATTTAATTAGCTCTTTAATTATATGGTGCAAACTTTAGTGATTTACCATTTAGGCAATATGTTTAGGGGTGATTAATCTCTTTTTTAATTACTCTTTTTATTATTTATGACAAAAATTAGAACTTAAATTTAATATGTAGTAGTATTTACTGAACTATACTATACCATCCGTACGTTATAAGTTTTATTGAAAATTCTATTTATATTATGCTATATTGAGTTTTGATACTTAAAAAGAAATTGTGAATACTAGGGATGTGAAACAATGGAACCAGAAGCTTTGAGGCAACAATTTCCATTTTACAATGAGTTGCAAGCCATTTTTGGTGCCAGAATGCAAAGAATGTTATGGGCCGAAGCAGAAGGAGCCGCAGGAGGGTCGAAGAAGAAAGCAGTGGAGCTATCTTCAGACGAGGAGGATGAGATGAATGAAGAGAGTGATCAGGGGGATCATCAGAAGGGTACTGGTAGTAGTGTTGTTAGAAAGAGGAAGAAGGCGAAGAGCATCGCGAGCAGCGTTGTTGGTGGGAGTAGTAGCAGAGGGATTGTTAATAACCTGAAGGAGGTATTAGATGATTTCATGAAGCAACAGATACAGATGGAGATGCAGTGGAGGGAAGCGTACGAGGCGAGGGAGAACGAGAGGGTGGTGAAGGAGATGGAGTGGAGGCAGAAGATGGAAGCGCTGGAGAATGAGAAGATGATGTTGGATAGGAGGTGGAGGGAGAGGGAGGAGCAAAGGAGGATGAGAGAAGAAGCTAGGGCTGAGAAAAGGGATGCACTTATTACAGCACTTCTCAACAAACTTAGAAGAGAAGACAACATCTAGTAACGTTATAAACTTCCGGACAAGAGAGAGAGGTTTGTCCTGATCAAAAACTATCTTGAACTTAATTAGATGCTAATGTCTTTTTAAATCACTTTTTTTTTGGTATAACGCTTTTCATTAATTAGCTAGTTTTATTAATTTAATGATTATCATTCCTTCTTTTTCTCCAAAGTGTATCGCTCTTTTCTTTTAAAGCTTCCATTTCTTAGTTGGAAATAATTAACCACATAAATTAGTTGAAAATCTCTTGCATTAACTTAATTAAATAAAGTTCTTAGTAGAGGATAATTAATTAAACAGATGAGAAGACGGTGCATTTCATCACTTGATTAGTCAACCGCGTCTAGATGAAGCAGAAGAACTCTAGGAATTTTTCTTTTTCAGTAACGTGTATGGGTTTCTGTGAGGAAACTTTGCACAGGGTACTGATCAGATCTTCGTTTTCTTGTTGGTGAAGTTTCAACCAGGGACTTTTAGAAATTTATATAGTTCTAAAAATGAATATATATTTGTGCAAAACTTCTCATTGACTACTAGAATTAATTAGATTTTATATATATAGCATAGGATTCCCATGTCAAATATAAAACTCTAATTAACCATGTCAAATATACCACAGAAATCAATAATTACATGCATGAAATTAGGGTACACATCTACGCATGCTTAAGCTTTTTTTTTTCTTTTTAGAAAATACGTCGTTGTGATTATCTTTCCTTAATCATTACTATTATAGTTTGAGTTTCCAAATCGTTACAAATGTGGTAAAGTTATATTTAGATTTATAAAGATTTTACGAAGGATCAACAGATACGTACCGCTAATCGTTCTGTCCTTTTGTTTATCATACCTACAGACTACAGTATTAAGATGAGCTTAACATATAAAGATTTTGTTTATGTAGACTCCAAAATGTGTTGTAATCCTCTTGTACTTATAGTTATAGCCGCTACACACTATTGGCAAAATTGTGCTCAAAACATGCATTCAACTTGAAACACTAAAAGGAATCGAAATATTTATTGTTGTATTTTGTTGGAATTTAAGTCAAGTTAGCATGAATGCATGAAGACTTGGATTGGAAAATTATATACTTATTATAGTTTATTCATCATATATATATAAATTAACTTTAATTGTAAATGGTACAAATATTATGTAATTTTATTGAGTTTATAAATCAATTACTACATTTTGTTTTCTCTCTTGATCATATACGTGTGGAACGTGGATGTGTGTATATCCAGATAAATTAAAGAATTCTCAGGAAAATAGTTCAATTTTAATAATATTCATGTAAGTAATATTACCATCTTCATATATAATTACATTTCCATTTCCGATTGTTCCTGATGCACACGTAAAGTCAACTTCATAGGATGAAAACCCTTATGAACACTAGTACTACTACTTGATGCAAAATCGATCACAGGTGTGTACCATATTTCGTGAGACAGCTATAGAGCTAAGTACAGGCACAGACCAAAACGTGTTTCTCTTTTCCCCTCTCGTAACAAGAAGTAACGGTGTCTCTAACATCGTTTTTCTCACTCTACCGACTTTCTATAGTGCAGTTTTAACTCTAACTCCAACTCTAACACCGGTGGGATGGAGTGGTTTTATGTAAGATTTTATGCTCACTTATCAAAAGGGAATTATAGTGATACGAATGCTTTGAGTTTCTAACAATAGTAATTTAATATTTATTTATTTTTTAATATCTAAATATTTTATTGCACACATTATACCGACGTTTGTTTCATTTTTTTTCCTAATTTTCACTCAAATTACCACACCATTATCAAATTGGGTCGATGCATAAAAAAATTATCATTTACATAAAATATATATTTCGAAAAAAATAAAATGACAAGTATTATGAATAGTAAAAATTCATAGAAAAACGACAGTTATTAGCCCGCACTTGATAATGGGTCACGCGGTATTTCTTGGTGTCGCAACAAATCCACAATCGACGTGGCACGTGGGGGTGACAGCGAGGATCTTAATCTTAACATCTCTTTGTGTGGGTCCCATGGGAATGGAACTGAACAGGAACATACCTTTCAATTCATTGTTGCTCATAATTATTACAACGGCAAAGATTATACTATGTAACTGATCCGCTGACCTCTCTGATCTCCCCTTCTTGTCCGACATTAGCAATAAATAGTTAGCAATGATCAAAATCTGCAGAAGGTTGCACATAATAATTAACTCACAATAATTTATTAATTAATTAATTTTCAGTCTTTTATTCAATTCCGAATCTTGATTTTTGAATACCATGGGGCCGCTACATTAAGTATGTGATTCTTATTGCCAAGTTTGTTCCACTTCCTAATTTCAGAAATTTAAAATTGTTTATTCATATTTTGATGATTCAAGTATATATCTATGTCTATCATATAAATAACATTAGAATATCGCACATTTATAGGCTTAATAAAAGAGCCGATAAAAGAACACAATAATTATAATCATACAAACTTATAATATAGAGGAGAGATATTTTTTAATTACGGTGATATTATATATTAAATTTAAATATTAACATGTATATCAATCGATCAATAAGTTATTTTTCACAGTAATCGATCATCATCTATATAATTTGCTTTTAAACGCCTTTGTTTTTTACGGGACAAGGGAATATTTAAGTTGTTATTGTCAAGCAACGCACGGATTAGGTGTAGTGCGACATGTGAGGTTCTTTGACTTCCTAAATAAGTCAAATAGCTTGACATGATCTCCTCTCCTACAAGAGATTATAGGAAAATTAATTGTTAATTATTTTATTTTGAACATTTTTAAAATTCAAATTCAAACTTTAATTAATTAGAAATCTATTTTTTACCACTTGAATCGTCTGTATTTGTTTATTACTTATTCAAGTTAATTACTCTTGAATGCAGTAAATCTTGATTAATTTGTTTGTATTGGTCGGTCACGGGCTTAGGGCTGGCACGTATAATATTTATATTTTATTCTATTCTATTCAAAATTTGTTTGCCCTTGTTTGGACGAATGATCGTCACTCAAATACAATTTATAATGCCTGAATATATGTGCACAATTGATATGTGTACAGTGGTAGTTAGAGTCGAACACAGGGATTGGGAGAGACTAATTCAAGGTCTTGAATTAAAACACAGAACAAAAGCACAAAAATGTAACAAACAGGGGGGGTTTAGTTGACTAATCAAGTTAGCCAAGAGAGATTTGGAGCTAACAATTCTAACTATGAAAGCAATAATCGGGGCCTCGATAGTGAAACTTGAATCGGGGTCCCGAAAGGTAAAAGATGGCAAATCAATGATCAAGGTTAAAATAATAAAGCAGAGAGACAAGTAAACACAATAAGCCAAATAGAGAGAGAGATCTTAGCAAAGGGTATTCTTGGATTGCATTCGGGGGCTCGATCGTCATCAACACAAAGATATTCTATCCAAGTGACATAGATGTGACATAGGGACAAGATTTCTCGGATATCCCCTACTTTTCTCTTAAAAGAAACTACCTCCCGTTTCCACATATGAGGTAGTCTTGGCAGCCCGTCATCCCTCCAGGCACGAATGCGGGTGGGCAATACTCAGGCTGCCCATGAAGATAAGAAAAGACACATCTAGAGCTGAACGTCCCTCAGTTTGTCAGGCTCGTGACCCCGCTCTAATCAACTACTCACCCTAGCTAGGCGAGACCATTTCGACACGATGACTCCTAGACTAGGTGCCTACTTGTACCATGCAACTTCCCACTACGTTCCCATCACACAAGAAAATTATCAGTCGATCAAGCCTCTAATTATCCCAAGTGAAAATATAATTAAAATGATAAGCAATTGAATATAGCAGCAAGAGTATATTAAGCACGTTTAAGCCTCGAATCTACCCTTGCAACCCTTGAATTACCTTTGCTAAAAATTAAGGATTTAGCTACTCATGCTTGAAGAGAAATAAATCATAAATATAAAGAACATAATAAGTAAAGAAATAGGTTTAAGGGAAGAAAACTTGATTACTAAAGGCCGGAGCAATGCTCCGATTTGCTACAAAAACGCTTCAAGCCCGGCGGCTAAGGAGAAGAATGCTAACAAGAACTAGAGAGATAAAACTAGAGAAAAGTCTAGAGTATGTAGATTAATTCTCCTTTTTTCCCCTTTTCTATCCTAGAAGTCCTATTTAACCTAGAAATTACAAGCACAAAATATCTTCCAGCCCAACTAGGGGACAAAATCCATTTAAGGAAAGCCTTACACAAAGCAAACATGTTCCTTAAAGCAAAAAAACACAAAACTAGTGGCAGAAGTCTGATTTGCCCAGCTTTGGCTGATCGGGAGCAGGCTTTGACAGGCTCAAGGGATGACTTGGAGAGATGGAGATAAACTCTAGGAATTGTGCAGAACTCTCTGAAAAGTGTCGGAGGGGACACGTGGAAGCTTCGGCAAGAGGACACGTGGAAATGCCGATCTTTACTCTTCAGGGTCTCGAATCGAGAATCCTTGTCGGGACCTTGAAGGCTATCTTGGTGTCAGGACCTCGACTTTGGTCTTAAAGCTCGAATTCGCACAAAAATGCTCCTAAAACGTGTGTTTTCGCATAAACTCTCCTTTTAGGCTTAGATCTGCAATAGTGATGAAAACAAAGGTATATTAGCATAATCATGCCTTAAATCAATGGAATAATAGGGAGAAAATCATGAATAAATACACGCTATCAACGAATCATTCTAATTAACCTGCTGCTTACTATAAGCACAATTTTACGGGACAAAGCGTAAGGAACTGCTACTGGGTGGGATTACAATGTACAGGCTACAGACATGTCGTTGATATGATTTTTTCAAAGCGTTGATAATTTTATTTGTACACAGATAAAACAAACACTTGCTATTTTCTATATTAATTTTATGGAGCAAATTGCTATCATTTGAATGCACGACCCTAGCTAGATTCCTAGTCTCATAATTCAATTTAATTAGTAAAAGTGGAGGAAAGAATTTGGAGTCGGAGGAAAAAGAATACTAGTGAGACTGAGACGGGACTGGTAAAAAAGAAGAATAATGAGAAAATCGAGGAAGGAGACAGTTTCTTTTGACCCGCTCGTTGTTTTTCAAATTCCGATTTTTCTCCCCAGCTCTTTTAATTTTCTTTTAAACATGATCAGTCATGTTAGAAAAATCTGATCCGTTCAATAAAATTGAACAGATGAAATTAAAAATTCAAGTAATTAATGAGTTGACCACTTGTTGAATTTTATTGACTGGTCAACTCATTAATAACTTGAATTTTTAATCTCATCTGTCTAATTTTATTGAACGATTCAGATTTTTCTAACATAACTGGTCATATTTAAAGAGAAAATTAGAGGAGAAACAGTAGCAGTTTGCCAGTTTGTTATATTTCGTGTGACAGCATTGTTCTATTTTCAACAAGTGGGTGCACATTGTATTCAAGTTGATATTTTCAAATGATTTCAAATATTGTACATTTTTTCTATTATTTGAATATTTTTAAATTTCTATTTAAATTGATTTTGCAATTCGGTAATATTAAAATTATTGGATTTTATACCTTTTAATAATTAATATAGTACAGTATTTAATTTTAAAAATTTAGTATACCGAATAATGAATAAGCTTTATCAAAATATCTCGATTTCAAACTAGTAACACCCCTACTTGAACCCATGACTTCAATTAATCGTCACAAAAAAGTTGGGTTTGAAAGAATTGAGCGCAGGCTCATTTTGATTTTGATAAGGAAAAAAGGAAAAAGGAATGGGGAAAAAAATTGGGCTCCACTATTCTTTACTTTTGTTGTGAAACCTCTCTATCTGTTGCCGCCAATTTCTATTCATAGTTCACTTAAAATTCCCCAATTCAAGCTCTGATTTCAACCACTTTCCACAACTAACAACCTTGCATTCCCCAAAATTGTACATTCTAGATCCTACGGCCACCATAGGCCCACGTGAAATTCTTAAACATCTGTCCCATACGCTGACACAAAACCGTACTCTTAGACCATTAGCCCAGGTCGGTGATTTCTTTTCACACTACGAAGTACAAACAATTCCCCGATTCTAAATTCTTACAAAAATAAAGATGTTAGAATCCCAAGAACCAAATTTACAGTGTAACTTGATAAAAGAGAGAGGTTCTCTTTCTATTGGAAGTCAACAAAATGATATGAACTCAATCTCATTAGAACATTGAAATGAGATTTGAATCTTGTTAGGACTACGTTGTTGAGAACGTCAAAATTTACTAGCTAGGTAGATGGCAGTGAATTAGGATTCAAATCTTATTAATACAATCAATTAGAATTCAATTGTATTAACTGTTAAGGTTCTTTTTTGGAGATTAAGTTCTCATTTTTCCATATTGCTTATCATAAAAGCATTTAAATGTATACTTTTGACATAAACAATTTTAATGATTCAATTTACGATGAGAAAAAATATAATTCAATTTCAAACAAACCCTAAAATTTTTGTTTGAGCTCGTAAAAATTGACAAGGTTGATTCATTATAGCAAAAAGGAAGAAACTTTAATAGTTTATACAGTTTTGTACACATTTTTCTAACAACTGCTTTGATCACTAGCAAGTTCAAAACTTTCACTGTTACAAAATTCTCCAAGTTCTTCTACTACTTGCTGTAGAAGTACATCTAGTATTTCCTCGCCGAAATCATACAAAACGTCTTCAAAAAATTCAAAATCGAACACACTGATTGCTACCCAATTCGACTCCTTAACATCTTTTTCTGTCAATTTAGATAGCTCTCTCGCCAAACTCAAGTAATACTCCTTATCATCACCACTTCCAAATGAGCAGTACTTATCTTTCTTGATTACAATTGGCTCCATCTCACCAGAATCCTCCTCCCAAATGCGTATTGGGGTTGCTTTTCTTGGTAAAGATATCATCTTTGACCTCAAATCATCTCCTAATTAAGAAAGGATTTATAAAGTTTAAGTACTTGGAAGTTCATAGAGTAAAGATAATTAAATTACAATTTAAGAACAAATTACCTGAAAGAGGCCGTGATTGCTCCTTTATCGAGAATTTATCGGGACCCAGATCAGAAAAAGGACTAATTGAAGTTTTTGAGCTAAACCCAAATTGTAACTTTTCAGTTGAGTTCTGATTTTTCATCTTCTTCATGAACTTTGATTCAACCAACGCTTCCATCTGATTTATGGGTTTCACTGCACTTTTAGACTTTGAAATAGAAGTCTTGCCAGATTTTCTTTGAACTTTCTTTTCAACTTTGAATCCTCTGAAGCTAACAAATCTTGAAAATTGCCTATTATTACCCATTTTCATGTTGTTGTTTCTTTCCTTCTTCATCAAATCCACTTCTTCTTCTTCTCTGCTACTCCTCTGCTTTATCTCGTCGGATTTCCTCTTACTGAACACCATTCTCTTGCTTTTTTCTCCATCGTTATCCAAGTTTCGAACAAAAGATTCATACTTTTGCCGAGTTAACAATGTGGGTACTTCGCGAAACGAGACAGAACCTCTCACACGACGATTCTGTTCATCTGCTGATAAATATGCAGGTTGTAGCAGGTAATCCATGAAATTAACTGACCTACTTCGAGTTACAGAGTTGGATACATTGATTTCTCCTTCCGGCAGCCAACTGGGAACTGGCAAGGGACCTAGACCCATCAATCTTGCCACAACTCCTACCGGAACAGCAGCTGGAATTTTAGCTTCATACACTACTTTGTCATCTTTTTGTACATACAGATCAAACTCGGCGGAGTTGAACTCTGTGATGTGATCGGATGGGTGAGTTTGGAGACTTCTTTTGCAGAGAAGCAAGCGCGAAATGCCTGAAAAACAACCAGATTTTGGTTTCTTTGAGTTAGTCATGGTTTTGGGTTTAGTTTAGAGAGGGAAGGTTGAAGCAGAGGTATGGGCAAGCTTGCTGCTAAATGTGTGAGAAATATAGAGAATTTAGTTTGGGTAAAAATGTAAGTGAACTTCAAATCCTAAATGCAAACATCAAAGGGAAAAAAAGTGCATAACGAATATATTTACGCTACTTTCTTTCAAAATAAAAGGCAAAAAAAGTAAAGAAAAAGAAGTTTATTGTGTAAGTTAGTAAGGAAATTTGAAAAATTCGGCCAAAAAGTATTAATAGTTAATTACTTTATGCGATGGACTAGTTGGACTAAATGGATATGGATATATATTACTCCATCTCGACTCCAATAAATGATACCCTTCTTGTTTTTATTAATTGACTTTCTGAAACAGTAACATTCAGTAAAACAAAAACTAAAAAGTCAAATAATGTGTACAATAACATTTAGTAGGAAAATGACAATTAATTGAGACCGGAGGAAATATTTTAGAGTCACCTACGAGAATTAAGATAATGATTTTTAATATTAAACAAACTCACTTTTTCTAAATTAAATAAACCGACCAATAAGCACCTATCTTCTTATTTCATATTAAAAAATTAATTATAAAATATCTAAAAAATTATAAAATGTTATTTATATTAGGTGAATTTTTTTAACTTAAAATATCATTTAAAAGAATTAGGTGAGAGTAGTTTCTGTGACAGTGAAAAAGAAACGAATTTAGGATTTGAATGCTATTTTTATATAGAAAATTGTGAAAAACTAGTCCATGAAGTAGTATCACACTCTTTTTTTATATAGTGTATCACTAACTCGAACTTTTTGCTGGAAGAAATTAGCTGTTAATGTTATTACAGTATTTCTTTACTAGGATGATCTAATACGTATATGATCAATCCTAATTTGTGAAGATTTGACGGTACTCAATTCATTTTTCTTTTTTTGGATAAGAGTGATAAACGATGACTCAAAATACTCAATTCATACTAAAGATAATAAGGTTACCTTTCTACCCTTCTATCCATAACCCTCCCTTTTATTGCAGCTTATTATTATGATATTGAGGTATGAGAGGTGTATTTTATCATTTTATACAATGGGTTTGGCCTAAAAGGCTAGAAGTAGAATGTTTCTAGAGTTCACGATAAGTATAGTCAGTGAACGACCGTCATTCGCCGTGAGATGCGCGCCTACGTTGCGAATATGAAAGTAGTGGAGTTTGGTCTGTTGGATTTTTTTGGGTAAACAATTAAAAGAGTTTGAAAGAAATAGGTTAGTTTAACAAATTAGTGAAAAATTACGTAGGTTATAATTTTGATCTTTTGATAACTACTCCATTAGACATTTAGTTACCGTTTGGTTTATGGAATGTAATTTTTCATCTTAGAATTACTTTCCCGGGAGAGTGATTAGGAGGAATGTTAGTTTTTTTGTGTTTGGTTGGAATTTAAAATTCCCGAAAAGTAACATTCTTATGTTTGTTTTGTACTCGAAAATTTTAAAGGAAAGTAAGAAAAATTACTATTTTATCCTTTTTAATATTTGTGTTTTTGTTATCTTATTCATAGTAGGCGTCTAATTATTATTTTTTATATATACTTTATCATAAATTTTCTCTCTATTTAGCCGTCTATCTTTTAACAATCAAAATATCAAATGAATTTTCAAGTTCTTCATTACTGCAAGGGTTGATTGACGGGTGAATTAAAAAATTTAACTTTATAAACTTTCTTTATCCAACCTTCAGAATATATGTGCTCTTAACGACCAATGGATAACGATGGCTCTGATGGGTGATTTTGCTAGAATAGGCAATAATGAGATTATCGTGCTCTTCTATTTTTTCTAACTAGTAAATTTCCTTTGTGATTCTGTAACTAGAAGGGAAATTATAAGCCCTATTTATTTATCATTTTTTATGATTTAAAGTATGTTATTTTTTATTCTTTTGAGTAAGTATTAATCTTACTTTAATATGATTAGATTAATCATATACTTTAAAAATAGTTTTTAAAAATAAATTTAAATTTAATTTTATATGACTTCATATATACTCCCTTCGGCCGGATTTAACTGACGCGAGGGAGTAATGCGTGAATATTAAGACACTGTCAGAAAGCTCAGCTGCTGTCTGTGGGCCACACCACGTTTAAATATTTTAATATATTTTGTTACAAAATTGCCCCTTCTTTTCTTCCTTCTCTCCTCCACAAAAAATCCTAAAAATTACTTTTTCTTTTTCCTCCTCTTCTCTTCCACGCAGCCACTCCTTCGTCTCCTTCTCCTCATCACCATTTCTCAAATCGACCCAGCAGTCCTTCACAATCTTTTTTCATTTTTCATTTCTTTTCCTTTTCCTTTTCCCATCTTTATTGTTTTCCTTTCAAATCTGGATTTGTAGTTGTGGAGTAATTGAAGATGAGTTTGGTTGATGATGGGTGGTGGATTTGGATTTGGCAGTGATAGGATATGGGTTTGGTATTTGGCAGTGAGGATGAAGATGGGTTTGGTTGATAATGGCGGTGGTCGACGACAGAGATGAGGGATGGATGTTATGGAAAATAGAGATGGTGTCTTGATTTAATTTGGCTCAGGAATTGATTTAATTTGGGAGAGGGTGCTTGAATTAATTTGGCAGAGAAATTGAATGAGAAAGAAGGTCATTTTGTTTGGTGCAGTGGAAATTGAATTTTGGGTGTGGCCGGCGGTAGTGAGCAGATCGGGAGTGTGGTGTTGGTCGGTGATGGTGGTGCGGGCAGTGAGAGATGGTTTATATTTAATTGGTATGGGTTTGATTTGGTCTTTGTGTTAGTTTGGGTGGTCGGAGTTGCAGAGGCGGCGATGGTGATGGCCAGATGCGGCGCTGGAGGAAGAAGATGATTTGATTGGGTTTGGACAGCGGTATGACATGTAGTTTATGCGTCTAAACAACGCGTCGTTTGAAGGGCAAAAAAGTAAAAGAACGGAGGAAAATGGCACGACACACGAGGGCGTCAATTAATTCCCAACTTTGGGAATTACTCTCCTCGCGGCAGTTAAATCCGGACGGAGGGAGTATCATATAAATTTACATAGATTTTTTCTTTTTATAATTTTTTTTCTATTATTAAATTGAACAAAATCCCGTGAAGTGCAAAGTGCGAAGCGCGAGTTATAACTAGTAATAGGTAGAGGTGTCAAAAACAGACCCGGTCCAGAGACTCGGAAAATCGGGCCGGGTCGGGTCTGGAAATCAGTCCCGAAAATTTTCGGGATCGGGTCTGAACTTGGCCCGAAAATTTTCGGGACTGTCGGGTCGAACCCGGAGACCCGAAATCCGACCCAACACTAAAAATCCTTAATTTTAATTTTAATTTTTAATGTTTGATTGATTTTTTAAATTAAATTTGATTGATTTTAATTTTTAATGTTTGATTGATTTTAATTTTTAAACTTGATAAAATATGTGCATTATAATTTATAGTAATTAATTAACTAAATATGATCAAATTAAATTTTAAAAAAATAAAAAAATAAAACCAGGTCTGGCCACCCGAGCTATTTTTTCGGGCCGGGACCGGGACCAAAAATTGGTCCCGTATTTGTCCCGGTCCCGACCCGAGTTTTTCCGGGTCTGTCGGGTCCCAGGTCGGGTCCGACCCACAGACCCGGTTTGACAGCTCTAGTAATAGGTCTACTTTTGTTTGTTATTAGGACAAGGGTTTGGACCACTGTCGTCTTTTGGCACACAAAAGAAGAAATGCAACCTACCGTCTTTTTGCACCTCCCTACCCTAACTGGGCTTTGTTTTGGGCATTCCTTTGAGTTATCCCCTTTTGGGCTCATTTCAAACATGGGCTAGTGGCCTAGTAGGATTAGCATGGGCTCAACTCTAGGTCAGATGTCAACCCACAAAGTGAGGTTCTGCGTCTATTTTACTCGGAATAATGGGATTTTCTTTTTCCCACTTCAGTAATTGGTTTAAACTTTTTTTTTTAATGTAACTCCCCGTTTAGTTGTGGAGATATTGGGTGAAATTAGGTCTAAAATATTACATTCTCAATTTGACTATATTTGATTCGTGTTGAAAAATTATTATAATACCGCAGGAACAAAGGGTGCTCATAAATACCATATCGGTAGGAAAAGGTCTTGAGCAAGTGAATATAAATGGTCACCATCATACAGTCTGTTTACTTGAATTTTTGTGCAAAAAAAAGAGTTACATACAAAAAAGAGTCCGTACAAAATTCGTGGCCGCAACTCAAACACAAAATCACTTACATAGTTGGGTAGATAGAGAATACAAAGGAATGGTTCAAAACTCTCCATCATGTGCAAATTGCTACAGCCAACAGATTTTTGGTATGGACCACTCTTTTTTGTCACAGCTTTTCCAAAAATCTCCATCAATAGGGATAGGAATTTGGCAATTTAGCATTATAACATAACCAAAAAAGAAGAAATTGACAAGTCTTAGTTAATGGTATGAATGTACAGGTGGCTCGTATCAGTTGTTCATTAGACTCTCCTTCTCTCAAAAAGGATGGTTATTGGTCTAATCCATATATAAGGACTAATTACTAAATCATAATGTTTTACTCGTTAGCGAAACAATTTAAGATATATGACTAATACAAACCAAGTGATTTTAAGTTCATGAAAAATTGTTGTTAAAACATAAAAGAAAACTTCGGATTAATGATCATTGTTCTTTGAAGAAGGGCCCAGCCGCCCAGTACCCTAACAAGTGGTGTTGCAAGAAGATGGGGATTTATTACTTTTTCTCGGTTTACATCACAAATCATAAAAAGACCAAAGTTAACACAATCATGAAGGATCCAAAAAAGAAGATTCAGAAAACACAAAGCATCGAGGAAATTGTAAGGAATTCTTTAATCCTTCTATTATCAAGGTTTTAAAATCAATGGAAGAGTACATGACATTCCTTTGAAGGGACCATTTCAACTTCAAAACTAAATTTACATTATAGTAAGGAAATTGACATTCCCGCTTCATCTCCGTTGAAAACTTATAAACAGCAGCACCGGGCGATTTTGATGCACAAAATAATGCAGCTACAGGACTAAGCTGACGAACGACAAAACATTCACTCAACTACAGATTTGCTAAGCTTAGGGTCAGTTTGGTAATACACTACATCACCAGTATCGCTAACATAGTGATCTTTATTCAAGCTATTAACCAAATCTCGAATTAAGTGAAAAGGAAGTGGTGCTGATTTCTCTGGTTCCCGGTAATAATTACCAAGCACTGGTTTCGCTGCCTCAGTCTGGAAACATAATAGATACAATTATAAGGAGAGGCATCTGATAGAACATGAATATAAGTTTGTATTCACAAGATGCTTACAGCTTCAATCAAGTGATAATGTGGGATTTGAGGAAATAGATGGTGAATGACATGGGTCCCAATATCATGATGGATGTTGTTAATCAAACCATAGTCCCGATCTAGAGTTGTGAGCCCTCCCCTCAGATAACTCCATTCCTGCCAAGTTCAAGTAGGGGAAAACATATTATTTCCTGTGAATGAACTTCGATATATTATTATGCCATGTGATGAGTCATATCTTAATAAACAATTAAATGAAAATATTGTCAAAATTTAAATGACTCTTCCACAGAAAAAATAAACAACAAACGAAGCATGCCCACCTTGCCACGATACCAAGGAAGCTTCTCTTCATGACCATGGTGATGCAAATAAGTCACAAAGTCCAACCATAAAACAAAGCCCTGAGACAAATAGCCATTTTGAAAAGATAAATTGATGAGAAACAAGAATTATTCATACTGAATTTCCATAAACAAGAAACATACAAAGCAAAAACAAGAGAAAGAAATATGAAATATACCAAGTAAGGAATTCCATAGAGTTTAAGCAACTGCAATGGACCCATTACAAAAGATAAGCCAGCAAGCAATGCAACCATGACAGACCAACATACGGTGGAAGTGATAACATCCTTTTTCTCAGCTGGAACAAACAAATCACTGTTCGGGTGAAAGTGTGAACCAGTCTTTCCAGGACTTCTACCCCACTGCAGTAAAAGATTGATCAAAATTAGCATCCTTCAAACTCCAAGATAATTTCTATCTACAAGAAACCACATACTTACAAGATAGATAGGATATGCCAGCATAGGAAACGGCACTGTGAAGCGTAGAAGTCTAGTAACGAAATCCAGACTCTTGTAAGTCTTTTCAGACAACTGGAAACACAAAAACAGAGAAAACTTCAAGTTCTAGACTTGCAAGAAATAGACAGCACTAATTAATGCCCAACAAATGAAAACAATAATTCTATAAACCAAATGGTTGCAACTAACCGGGTGCCACGATTCGTCATTCTCAACATGACCATGGTTTTGATGATGAGTTCTATGGCTAATCCTCCTGTAGTATTAATTAGCAAATAGGCAATTACAACATTACAACATGAACATAGTATTTTTACTAATAGAAACTAAACCACAAAACAAAATAATCCAATGTATGCATGAACAAAAAAGCAACAACTTACCATCCATGATAAGGTACAAGAATTGAAGAATGCAAAATATGTCCAACAACACTATTCAGCTTGCTATTGTTAGAAAAACTCCCATGCCCACTGCAAAAACCAAATACAGCCCCAATAAGCAAAAAAACAACAGAAGATTCAGATCTGTAATTTAGCTAACTACTTACCAATCATGACCAAGAACAAAAAGCGCCCAAAACATAGTTCCCTGAGCAAACCAATATAGAGGCCAAAAAGCCCAGCTGTTAACATATGCTGCTGCTGTAGCTAACCCAAAAACAATAGCAACGTCTCTAACAACATAGCTCATTGACCTCCATGGATTTTTAACCCAGCAATGCTTAGGAATAGAAGCTCTAATATCAGCCAATTTGAAAGGAGGCGCCTGCCCAGGATCAAAACTTGCTCCTTTCCCCTCCTCCTCTCCTCCATTAATGGCATTTTCCTCTTCCTCGCCATCAATTGATGAAACTCTATATGGGGCACTCACCTTTACCCTCCAATTTCTATCACTAATGCACCCAATTGAAGAAAACTTCAAAAGGGTGTTTCTTGAATTGATAAGAGGCTTGTTTGCTGATAGAAATCTTGGCTTTGATGAACTGAGATTGGAGACGGCGGCTCCGGTTCTGGCTCTGGGCCTGGAAAAATTGTGTGGCAGAGGTTTTAGGCCACACTCAGATAAGACCCAGCTCGCCATTGGAGACTCAAAAGGGGAATTTCTATTTTCTTTTATTGTTTTTCTCCTTTCCCCTTCTGAGTTCGGCCTCTCAATCCTGGAGAGAGAGGGAGAAAGAATGAGCGACACAACAAGTTGAGGATGTAATATGATTTATTAATGAATAGTAAATAAATCAAATATAGAAGAAGTGAAGTAAAATATCTCTGACTGAATTAGTATTTTAAATAGAATTATATATACAAAAAAACAAGAATATAAGGACAGGAAGGAAAAGTCTTAAACTGTACCAATTGCAACGACAGGCTTACGTTGTAAACTCCAAAAAGTTGTTAGAAACTGGTTCGGATGCTTACAAGTTACAACAGAAACCAGAATGATGAGAAGCGGAAGAAACTGAGACAAAAGTAGCGATCTTTCTGTGTTTATATATTGGGATAGTAATGACTCTATGCGGCGGCGCATGGGTTCGTGTGAAACTTCGCCACCGGCCGCACTAATTTGGAATTTGGTAATTTGGAAGGATTTCTTTTTATTTACTTTGTTCTTTGACGTATTTCTCTCTGTTATTCAATTCGTAATGTAACGTGATTTAGTGTTTTGACTTTTTGAGTCAGTTTTTTAATGCAAGTATACTCCTTCGGTTTTGCTTTTGAATAGAGTTAAGAATAGTACGATTCTCTTCCATATTTTTATGTTTGAATTTTTAAAATAGTAGATAAACTTAAAATAATAAATTATGTTTCCTTAATTGTAATTTTCAATTTATCTATTGTTTATAGTATAATTATAATAATATCATTGTACTAAAATAATTAGTCGGGTAAAAAAATTAAAATAAAGGACAGAAATCGTAATTATAATTCAAAACGACAGTTAATTTGAATCACATTTTCAGTAGAAAAATGACAGTTATTAAAGATTGGAGGAAGTATCACTTAGCTACAAATTTACTGGTACCACTTATGTATTATTTTTTGGTAATAAAACCACATTATTATTAAGTTGTGGTTAAGTGGTCAAGATTTTATCTAAATATCCACTCTTAATTTAAATCTTAAATTTGAGTTTGATTATACTAAAACATCTCTTATTTAAAATTCAATTATTGTTCAAACGAGATCATTTTTTTATACAAAAAAGACCGAGAGGATATTCAGAAAAAAATGAAATTTTTTTTGCAATGGGTTGCACGAGCCACATTTGTTTAGGAAATTGGCACACGCATTTCCTAAATCTTGAAAGAGTTTTGTCACGCCTTACTAGACTTAGACTATGTTTTGTTCATGTGTGATGATGTGTTAGCTAAACAAGAACACAATTTCTATTTTCTGAGGCGATAAAAACATTAATCCTATGGTCGGTGGTACTCGAATGAGGGTAGACCATGCTTTAAACGTGTGCCATTAATTATTTCAGTAATTTTCTCCCAATTGTTTGAGTGATGTGAGGTTGTGTATCTGCCAAGCCACGACAAGGATATCGGGCAGATTTGGACCACCTTATTTTATGTTGCCATTTGGACAATATAGAAAGTAATTTTTCATCATATGGAATATAATGGTTCACGATGTACGAACATGATCTATTCTCTTTGGTATTGGTGGCTGAAAAGCAAAGATCAATCCTTGGCTTATAGCATATCTGATATGCTGCTGTCTTTGACATGGCTGCTTTCTCGCCGTGCAGTGATCACTTGATCTGTGGAGCAGGTTGTTGGAGAGTTTTATGCTAATTAGCTGTTGTTTGCTTTCCTTTTTCCTTACGTTCTGATGTTGGGGTTGCAGTAGCATTTTTGCTGTTTTGGGTCATGTTCTTCATGACAATTTTTTAATAAAATCTTCTGCTTATTAATTCTCGTGCTTGAATATTACTAGAATCGTTTCATCGGTGTCATTTTCTCAAAGTAATTATACAGGTATATTATATCATTTCGTTCATCCACTCACATCGGCAAATAAGAAAGTTATACATTAGAATTGCTGGGTATAGATTAAGCGATTTTAAAAATACTATACATTTAGATAGTAGTAGAATAAACCCTAAAAAGATTTATGTCGGTGGGTGTATGCATGATTAAATAGTAAGTGTACTATATAATTTTTCCATTTTCTCGTATCCATGGAGGCCAACTTCACACTCTCCCGGAGTATCAAGGCTTGCACTAGCTATTTTCCTTAATTTTAGTTAATTGAGCATTAAAAATTAGTTTTAGACATTATTATCTTTATAAACAAGCTCTAAACTGATTTATTAATTTGAAAAATGAATAAGTTTATTTTCCATTTTGATATTTTCATGAATATTAAAATATTCCAATGCAAGTCATTTTTTATTAAACCTACTGGCTTAATCAAAGTACACATTAAATAAGTTTTAATCAAAATTCGAGGTGATGACTTGAGACATTGAAAGTTGAAACTAGGAAGGGATTGAAAAATAACGGTCAAATTTGGTGATTGAGTTGAAGGGAATGGGAAAATAATAAAGTAATGTATTTACACGTGTTTATTACACGAGTTGCGTAAAAATAAATAAAGTAATGCATTTACACGTTTTCTTCTTCTTTTATTTGTTTTATTACACGTGTTCACACGAGTTGTGTATGTTTCATTTTTAGGGAATATTGAAATAGCCAAAAGAACTGGTTTGTTAATTACTACTATTAAATGATGTTAGTGTCGTCTTAAGAAGTTGTTATTTATTGGTATTATTTTTCTGATGAAAATAATGGGCCTAATGCCAAAGCCCAACCTACAAAATGCTCGAACCCAATAAATCGGCCCAGCAACAACACTAATTTGTGCAAGTATTTTTCTTCTTTTTTCTGTCCATCTCCATCCGTGCCTCTAGCTCGATCTCTGTGTTCTCCGGCGTTGGAAATGGATCGATCGCAGATTCTATTGATTGGATTGCCCATCTTCCTCTTCTGTTCCGACGTAATAAAATCTCTTCTCATCAGCTCCTCCTCCTCCTCCACTTCCAAAACAAAAATCCCTCAATTCCAATGCCAATCTCCGCCATTCCCAACAATCACAGCCACTGCTACTCCAATTTCCCACGCAGGTCTCCCAAAAAGTAGTCACAAATGTGTTCTTATCCCAAAAAGTTTTGATTTTTGCATATTTATTGACAGTCTTTCGTTGTTTTGCTCACCTTGCAGAAATCGAATTTCATTGGTGGGGGAGGAGTCAGCAGTCTTGGCTTTGGAAATACAATTAACATTAACTTCTGCGTTTCTTGTTCTTACAGGTGTTTGTTTCCCATCATCTCCTCTTTTGTTCTTGAAACAAAATAAAAATTGGTAAAAATAGTACTCCACTACTTGGATAGGGCTGGGCTCGGTCCGGTTCGAGTTTGAATAGAACCAGAACCAGAATTAGAGTTTAGAATTGGTTCGGTTCAGTTCTGGATAATTGTATTTTTAAAGATAGAACCAAATCGCACCAAAATTATCTGATTTTGGTTCGATTCAGGTTATTTCGGTGAAATTTCTGAAATTTTCTAATTAGTCTCATGGTTCCAAAAATTTTAAAAAAAAGAAAAAATAGTAATAAAAACTCAAATAAGATTTATTTTGGTTTTGGGACCATTCTTCAAACAAAAATGAGAGGAAATAAGACTTACATTTGGTTTTGGGGCCATTCTTGTAGGCGGCAGCGAAATCAATTCCCAGATCAATTTCCTGTGCTGGAGTGGTAATTTCCAACATCCAAGTTGCTGGATTATAACCATCTCTAATTTCATTGACCCCTTCAATTCCCTTCATAGAAGGATTCTTGAACAGATTAGCACATATTTCGAGTTAACAATCGTTGAAACTCATTGTTATTAATTCTTGAATGACAAATCTACCTCAAAATATTTGATTAGTAGGGAAGAACGATGACAAAAGCACAATGAAAGGAAATAAGGCTTACTTTGGTTTGCTCATATAAATATGAATATATATTATTATATAATATTTCGAGTAAATTGAATAAACCGAATTGCATAATATATAGAACCAGAACCAAACCATCTCGATTCGGTTTGGTTCGAGAAATTGATTCGAGTTTTTGGTTTTTTCGCCTAGCCCTATCCACTACTAGTAAAATCTTTTCCTACAGGACTAGTAAAAAAGAGTACCCCATTTCAATAGGTCTGGTCTGATCTTTGTGTTGGGTGTTGTAGTTAGTGTTAAATAACCATGAGACCACTTTCTTGAATTTTGTAGGAGTTGCATGCAGTTTGAAACAATGGAAATTGATGAGATCAAACATTTTTTAGCAGACTATAATTTGATGAAAAACCCAAAAGTAGAAATAATAAGGGTTAACTTAACTGAATGGGAAATGCAAAATCTATGAACACATCATACAAGATTTTCTTGACCAATGATGCTCTTTAATTTATGTAATACCATTTTTGATCTTGTCACTGTTGTTGTCTGAAAATTGCATCCACTGTTTGTTTCAATGACTGTAATTGTTAACAGCTCAAGTTTTGGTGTTCGACATGTAATTGTAGGATCATGACGCTTGTTTGCTCTTTTGATTGTTCTTGTGTAACTTGTCCTGCTTCCTTTTTGTAGAGGGACTGCTATGACTATGAAAAACATGCTGGAAGTAGAATTTCCTGGGATTAATGTTATTTTGGCTAATCATCCTGCCGCACTTCAGAAACAAATTCTGACTAAAGTGGTTCCAGTTGTTCAGTTTGGAGTCATTGGGATAATAATGGGAGGTGAACATATATTTCCAAAGTTAGGATTCGCCACTCCCCCTCAATGGTATTACTCCTTACGCGCAAACAGATTTGTAAGTATTGCAAGCACTTGGCTTTTCGGAAACTTTCTCCAATCCTTCCTCCAGATTTCTGGTGCTTTTGAAGTATTTTGCAACGGTGAATTGGTAAGTTCCTGTCCTTTGTAATGCTTCATGTTTGCTATGGTATATTTTTTCCCTTGGCGCTGATGACTTGATGGCAGCTATGGTTTTTGTTTAAGTCTTTATTTACGAGTTCTTTTCACTGTAGGTATTCTCGAAACTGGTGGAGAGCAGGTTCCCTGGTGAAATTGAGTTGAGGGATCTTGTCAGAAAGAAGCTCGGTACTTCAAGAATTGGTCGTTGAAATGTCACCTGAGGATTCGTAGCAAATTCAACTGTCAGTGAGTTATACTTTGCGTACATACTTCGCAGCAAGCTGACTCAACTACAATGTGGGATGGAGGTCAAGGAAGGCAATGTTGCCACAACTTCCATTCCTCCATATTTTTTTCCCCCATCTTTCCTCTTCCCCAATTTGGGAGATGAAGGCCAAGCCTGCCCTTAAGCTCGTAGTGCGTCAGAGAATTAATCTCGTTTGTTATTATTCAATATGAAAGACGATCTCTTACTTAAAGAGGAAGAGTGTAGAACTTTTAATAGGCCGATGGTATTTTTTCGGTGTGCAAAACTCGTAACTGTAAACTCGGAAGAAATGAATGAGAGTCTGGATCTTTCTTTTTTTCGAGAAATTATCATTCGTTTTATAGAAAATGCAGAAGCATTTCATAAAATCATAATCATAATATTCTACATTGAATACAATATGTATAACAACAATTATTTTATAGCTGCCACCATTTACGCGTTTGCATTCTCTTGGTTAGTTCACCTGCCAGTGAAGCATAGTCTGCAGAATGACTTTCCAGCTCTTCAGCGTCCTTGCTGATTTTCTGTCAGCAACATTACAGGAAACATGAATTGAGAATATATATAGAAAAAAAGGATTTTATAAATATTTATCATTTTTTGTTTGTAGAATAATTTTTTTTGAATTAATAGTTGGGCCAAAGCCCAAAGTTACAAAGAGAATGCCTAAAGAATAGGGCCCTAAAGCCCAAACCTTACCTCAAGTTTTTCCTGCCTTTCTACCAGGATGTTTCTTGCATAAGCAGCCGCAGAAGCGGCATTCTGAAAAAATTATACAAACAAAAAAAACCTGAAAACTTCTCTATTTAACCCACAGGTTCGAGTCATCCCGATCGATCATGATCGAATATAATTAATTTCTTGCTTAAATTAACGGGGATAACAAGAAAAATGGAAAAACTTATTTTTGAAATCCGACGTCTAACTTACCCCAGCTTTTCTATATGTAGCTCTGATCTCCTCAGGGGTTCTGGTTCTGGCCTTCATCCCATCTTCCGAAACCGAAGAATTTTCCTTTTCTGCAACGCAAAAGAATTATCATTGTTCAACAACGAAGAAAAAAGGCCCTCCCTTGTTGATTAAACATGGAGATGTATGGGTAGTTTTTATTTTATTTTATTTTAGTTTCACCTTTTGATTTCAGAAACATGGCTATGAAGGCTCTATAAATCCTTTGCCATTCAGGATTAAAAAGAAGGAGCAGAGAGACATGCATGCATTAAGCTACATTCGAGAAATAATTAGCTCCACCTAAATTAGCATACGACAAGCTCCACACAAACCTATATTAAGATCCTACTTAGATTAGCACATTCATCAGCATCCACTAAATTCCTTGTCCACAATAGTATTTACCTAAACTCCAACAAACAACACCAACCTAATACCAAACTGTGAATTTCTCATTTGGATGCTAATCAACAAATCCTTTATTCTAAGTCAGAAAGAAAACTCATCCTCTCTGTTTCTTTTTTCTGTACAACATATGCGAAGAAGAAACAAATGCTGCAAAGAGCAGTGTTTTACAATATTGGACAGAAACTTCCGTCAGTTGTATAAATTACTGTACATCACAACACACATGACACATTCCCGAATAACAAGATCGCGGTTACTGTGAAATATGCCAATGGCTGATGAGTTGCCAAATGCCTTATGCTCAAATAGGACAAGATACAAGGAGTATGGCAGCTGCAAGTCGAATCACATTTTCTCCATTCGCTTTATATATGATACCATTTCCGTTTCTCCATTGCCTTTACAAGCTCGTTCGCTAAGGAGGCAAAGTCTTCAGCTCCATTTTGTAGCTCCGCCGTCCGTTGGCTGATTCTCTGACATCCATAACGATAACATAAATATTATTCTGGATTAATCAAGACATGCCAAACACATTTAGAAGGATGAAACTATATAAGTACACGAAGCGCAACATCAACCAGATAATTGGGGAATTCAATCTAGAGATAAAGCAACATAATTATTATGCAAATTACAGCTGTTCTCTCCCAACTTAGGCCATAGCTGTAGGGTAAAGAGTACAAGTCTGCACTTCAGATCTTCACATTTCTATTATCATGATCAAGCAAAAAGCACGCATGATATGTTACGTAGATCATGCATATTACAAGCGCCCAAACAAATCTAATAGCAATCCTAAGTATCTTACCTCCAGTTTTTCTTGCCTCTCTAGAAGCTTGTTTTTTGCATCGGCAGCGGCTGAAGACGCATCCTGAAAGCAGTCACCATAGATAAGCCAATAAACCACAGAGAAGAAAGACTGATAACTGTAAGCATCACAAGAAATTACCCCAGCTTTTCTATATTTAGCTCTAATTTCTTCAGCTGTCCTGAGTCTAGGTTTGACATCTGCAGTCTCACCTAATAATTGTTCCCTTTCACTCCCCTTTTCTGCTAAACAAAATTCAGATCGTTAACAAGAACTGTAAACATAAATAACATAACCGTAATGGGAAATTCAAACTCTCACCTCTCTTGGTATTGTTCGCTTCTCGTGAAGTAGTCGATATTGGCAGTGGAGATTCATCTATCTCGATGTCATCTGCATTAAACCAACACATTCAATGGCATAAACAAAACGAGGGAAGAGAAAAGGTGGAACATAAAATGGATACAGTCTATTTCTGTTAATATTGACAAACCTATGTTAAGCTCGATAACTTCCTGACTGTCTGGAACTGTTTCGGAGGAGTCTGAGAACAGAGGCCTTGAAAATATACCCTCAAGATGACTACAGTTAGCTTTAGGACTCGGAGTGATATCCAAGAGATCATCTATCCTTCCTCCTTTAAAGCCTTTGACAATACCACTGAGAATCCCGGGTTTAGGACCCTGTGGCAAGAAAGATGAGCTGAGAAAGAGAAAATAAAATCTAGTGTACATAATGTTTTAAAAAATGATGTGATCAATTTGAACCTGCTTTTTCTTCTGGTTAGAAGAAAAACTAAAGGCAGCATCTGCAGCAGCAGCAAGGACCTTATCATGAAGGCACGGTAAAGACTCTGGAATCCTATACATAATGCATGCATGTCAGGAAATTAATTGTGCACTTGTATCACAACCACATCATTATTTTAGAACTCCAACACAAAACGGACCAAATTTATAAAGATACCTGAAACAATTTTCACCCGATAATAATGAAATGAAGGCCAACTCACAACCATTTACCTACACAGCATTCAACATTATTAGAAAGAACTTATCAAAAAGAATCAAGAGCAAAAAACACTAAAAAGATTGAACGACAACATGAGATGACTCCAAAAAGTTAAATGCACTTCCAACATAGGGAAAAGACTGAAGGATAAAAAAAACAAAAAATGAATTCTTTGAAAATCAGAAAGAGAATGTACCAGTGTAATCTGCCCATTGTCAGAGCTTATTGTCTTCTCCATGTTTGTTTTGAAGTTCCACCGTAGAATTGACATAATAGAGCTTTCTTTCACCAGCTCTAAACCAGGAAAGGATCTGCCCAAATCCGGAGTACCAACACTTATACAATAGATGTACGGGAAGTGTAGCAGGATCTTTTGGGATATTACACAATTTTAAGAAGATAAAGGCTGATATATTGACCAAGAACACCTTACCTGATTTCTATAACTCCGCTCGAGAATAGCAAGACCAGCCCAGAAACTTTGCCATCCTTCCTCAAAGGTGAAGTCCAACAGCAGGGTTTTGCATGTTTAACTTTACAAATAGCTTTACGGTTTCCCTAGGAAAAAATTAATGCACTTATCTTGAAAACCAAGTACCACATTCTTCAAAGTATAAAATAGGAATCGGGCACCAGAGCTACCTGAATCATATTCTTTGCCAAGTACAAACGTAAAGAATCCTCACAACAAAGCAAAAAGAATGACTCCATTAATCTTTCCCTGGTAAGTGCAGAAACTGAAGGGAAGTGATGCTCACTACTTTGTGCACTGGTCCCCGTTGAGGCTTTTTTATGTGTAGTTGCATTCTCGGTGTCTGCGTCCTGGCCAGACAACTTCTCATGATGTTTCTCAGTTAAGGAGGGTGAAGTATTGCCTTCTGTAGGAGGAAAAGACAAGAGTCCAACGCTTAACATTGATATAATTGCCAACAAAATTCCAAATATCATACCTTTTTATTTCTCGGAGAGATTATACTTGCCTATAATGTACATAGATATTGCATTCGATTTATTTTTTGGGTGCCACGGAAGAGAACTGATCACACTACCATTGTCACCATTAATAATATTAAGGATTGCATCTTTTGTTAATAAAAACAACACTTCCTCCGCAGAGTTGGCTGGACTATTAGATTCTGATTGCTTTGGGCTTTCCACAAGGCCATAGTCATTTGCATAATCAATCCATGATATGGAAATAACTGGAGAGGTAGAGCTAGACAAACTGTCTGTAAAGAAAAGAATTGAGTATGAACTTGTGTCAAGCACCGCTACCTGAAATTAAAGCTCAAATTAAGAATCCGCCTAAAAGCAATGAAAGCTAAAATGACTATACAAATAACCTAACTCATAATGAACACAATCAAAAGGAAAGGGTAAAAAGATAGGTATACTCACACGACCACATCCGAAACCCACAGCAAGTTTGGCTCCAGAATTTGCAAATTGTAGTGCACCAATTGGAGAATCAACAAGAGAAAAAATAGCATTACATTGAGGTCCTTTCCCTTGAGGAAGACTGTGAACTATAACAAGGAAAACAGATTGCTTTAAGAAAATGGTTCAATGATAGCATCTTAAGATATGATCTGATGACAAAATGCCAAGACATTATTTTGCATTGTACGTGAAGCATTCTCCACTTAACTACCAAGGAATGCAATGCAGAATTAATTGACCTCACAATGAATGAAGAAAAAACTGACACCATTCCAGGAAAAAAAAAGTGTTTTGACCATCTCTAGTTGTAACATTCACTGAATCACCGACTTGCAATAAATTCATCCAGCCAGACTCTTGACAATGTAAAATTTTATCCAATTATGCCTTGAATGCAAGTGAGATGGTGTTGATAATGGGCCAGTTGAAAATTTGGAATTCAGGTCTAGCTACTTCAAATATTCTGTACACAAATTTGTCCTTTACTTCTTGGTAGATACAGGGCAAGAATCTAGTTTCACTGTACTTACTATTTATGTTGTATTAGCACTCCAACTCAAGTCAAAACTATAACTATCTCTTGATTTTACCTTTTGGAAGGCTAGTTATAAAAAATGTAATGTTGAAAGGGAACCACGTTGGTCCTTTAGGGGCATTAACTCCATACCTTCATGTTTAGTTTCAGATACCAAGTGCAAGTCAGTATCACCTGCGCTTCCATTCAGGTTATAAATGCTAACCTAACATCAATGTAGTAGGAAAAAAAAGTATTATCATGTGAAATATATAGCAAGGGAGGAAGAGTAAAAGGAAAAGAAACAGAATCATGAAAAAACATTTCTTACCACTCCACGTTCATTGCCAACAGCCAAACGTAATGTGATGCAACAGAGGTCCAAGCTTTTTACTGGACCATTAAAGCCAGGGATTTTCAAACCTTGCCGCTGCAAATAATATGAAGTTACAAAAAGAAATAAAGATGTGTTGCATCCAGTTGCATATAATTGATGGAACTTTATAAAGAGTCACCTCGGCTTCAGCAATGCCAATGAGTGTTAGGACCGGATATGTGGCATTCCACAATCTAACAGAACCATCTTGATAACCTGCTATATAAATTCTCTCAACTCCAGTATGTTCTGTCAAAGAAAATTGACTAGGTACACCACCAGTCAAGGGCCACTTTGCACCACCTGACTGGGCAGATGGGGAGCCATGCTTCTTAAGTGGCGCTATCTGAGGAATAACAAATAAAATAGCAATGAAAGATCAACAGAGAACTGAATGGATGCAAACAATAATAACTATCTGCGAGCATGAGATACCTCAGAAAGGATTTTTGATGCTTTTCCATCAGTGGGCAATGTCATGAATTTTGCAATTGTCATGGGTGGATCAGCTGTGGGTACTACAGCAGGAAACTCCAGCGCAAAGGCAGATTCTTTCTTCTCTTTTTGAGATAGTAAGGCAGACAAACTGGCATCTTCATAAAGATGAAGTTGTCCAGGACTAGTCAATACAGACAGAGAAGCTTTGTGATTTCCACCGGTTGGTCCAGCAGTTGGTAACAAAATCATGTCAGCAAAAGAGCCTGTAAGTTTGAGGTCCACACGACTAGCACATCTTAATGTCTCCATTCTAGATGACCATTCTAGTGTCAAAACCTGTGGCACCCAGATTACATAAAAGACCAATCACTATGGTTATTGCAAAAAGAAATCAAAAGAATAGATCCAGATTGCTTCATAAGTACCATAGAGTACCGTGAACATGTGTCAATAAATGCAATCATTTGACACAGGGAGTTAAGAATACAATACCAATATAGAACGAGGGATAGAGTTGAATTCAGTGACATGCAGAAAAACGACGTACCGTTAGAACTTCTTCAGATCCTATCTCATCACCACCATAGACAAACAATCGGCCATCACCTTCATTGGTTAGCCTGTCACTTGCAGACCAGTGCAATACGATAACTGGGAGTCTCCTTTCAGCTGACGATAATTGTATGTTAACGACATTGCTGCTTGAGGATCCGCTTTGTTGACCTTCATCAATGAAGGAAGAACTTAGGGTTTTCCAAAACAAGATGTCTCCATCTATATACCCAACAGCGAGAATTGAACCATTGGAAGATGCCCAGCACAGAGCACTAATCTCTTTCTCTTGTAGAAGATGATTAGAATGCTCGTTTGAATCATCAGTGTCTAACACAGTTTCGTGGCCAATAGTCCCATCTTTCAGTTGAAGATCTTTACCTCCTCCAACAAAAAGAATTCGTGCATCAGAAACATCCCAAAGAATTATCAAGCCATTTGCATATGCAATCAGCACTCTGCAAAAGACACGGTTTCAAGATTTTATGTGAAGATATAACCAATACTAACAAACGTAGCTTTCGAAGAAAAGGAAAAAGAAAATACAAACAAATGGTATATGCCAGTTATAACCATCAATACAAAGAGAACCATTCCATGAAAAGTAATGAACTTGACGTCTTAGAAAGAATGACTAAGGCACAAGTCCTATCTAACTTCCTAAAGCATAAATTATAGATGATATATCACTTTTCTTTTATCTTTCCTGTTTCCAGAAGAACAAGGTTGAGGAAGAACGCAAATAATAGGCTGTTGATCAAGAGCTGGCAACCCACTTGCTTCTGTGAAGTGCAAAGCACAAGAAAGCAGCATTGAGCCATTAAGTAAAAACAAAAGCAAATTGGAGCCACAACATACACAGAACAAGCGTCAGAATATTTTATCATAATACCACTTAAGCAGTTTGCAGATACATGGTATGGCAATGCCAAAAGGGTATTGTCTTCAGATTCATACTTCACCACAGACATTGAGCCAAACTCATCTCCAATATAACTGCCAGCAATCACAAGATGAGAATAACAAAAATCAACTAATCCATTTTCATCCAAACATAACTGAATAAGAACATACACACACCCACAAAACTAAATTTTACGTCAATGCTATACATGAAGCAGGTGCCGCTGATCACGGCGAAAGCAGTTATGTTGCATTCCCATTGCAAAGAACACGCTACATTTCTGCTCTCCAGATCCCAAACCTATCAGAAAGTAATCAATGGTTAACCAGCGATATTAAACTCGACAAGAAAAGGCAGCTCATATAAGTAAAATACCTGAATATCGTTATCATTGGAAATGCTAACTAAGAGCCCCTGGTTTTGTAGAAACTGCCACATCAAATCTTCAGTTAGAAACAGGAGCAAGAAAAAGAAAGAGGGGAAAACAGAAAAAAACAACACTCTCAATAGAAGTGATGAAATGGTAGCGAGTACAACAAAAGCTACAGTCACCTCTAAGTGCTTATAAGGAAGCTGGGTAGGAGAAATGAGAAGTGCTTCAATACCGTCACCGCCAATCACTTTAATTCTCCCATCACTGCAACAAAAATGAATTAAAGAAAATTTTGAAACTTTAAATCCAAAAACTAATTCAAATTAAAAAAGCAACAACGTTATTAAACTAACAGCGTCCCGATAGCTAAGAATCGTTGAATGGGATCAAAAGCGAGAAGAGAAGCCGTAGCTGGAATTCCATAGTGGATTGAAACTTGCAAATCCAAGTCTTTTAAAGCCAAGCTGCTAGATTGCGCACTTGGCTGAATCAAGGAGGAAGAAAAGAGAAAGAAAACGCAAACATTTAGTTCAAAAGAAGCACATCAAATTTATAAACTCCTTGAAATCGAATGTGGAAGAAACGATTGCACAAACCTGATCGTGGTGATGATTATGCTGCTGCACAGCCTTCTGTAACAGTTTTATCATGGCGGAAGATATGGACGAAATGTGAAATTTGGTTTTCAAAGAAAATTGTTTAAAAAAAGTGTTTTTGAAAATGTATCATCGATACCAATGCTTACATTTCTTGGATTTTGCTTGCCTGGTCAAAAAAGTATCGCTGTATCAATGTATTATAATTTAAATGTAAGAAAAAGTCTTCAAGAGGGGATGTAGCTCAGATGGTAGAGCGCTCGCTTAGCATGCGAGAGGTACGGGGATCGATACCCCGCATCTCCATTTTTTTGGAAAATTTCCCCTATTTATTTGAATCTGTTTGTCGTTTAATGCTTCCGTTACGTTTTGATTAACTAATCTGAGAAATTCGGATAAACAAACTAATTGCCATATCCGACAACAACTTCATTAAAGTTTAGCTGCTTAGTCATTCTTTAAATTAACCAAACATAGAGCTGCGTGCCATTCTATATGTTGGTGACGCCATAATCGCCTTTTTTCAGAGGATAAAATGGTAGCAAAATAAACATTGACCGATCAACCACCTCTCCCTCCTTCTCCATTATCTCTCATTCCGCCATGACTGCCACTACTAAAGGTCAAGGTACGATTTTTATTTGTTTTTTCTTTTACACAGATAGAAATTGCAAGTTAGAAGATTCAACTCGAGAAAGAACTCCTTCGTATTTTGCAATACTGTTGAGTTATAATCTCATTGATCGATTATTATTTGCTTTGAGTATCCCACTAGTATGCTTTGTACTTTAATCACATGTTTTATTACAGATGATGCATCTGATTCAAGAGCGAAGAGCTCTTATTTTGATTTACCAGCTTTGGATGTTTCCGTTGCTTTCCCTCAAGCCACTCCAGCTTCAATATTTCCTCCTTCAGGTAACAATACTTTGTTTTCTTTTTAATGTATGAAGAAATATTTAAGATTGGTTTGTCTAGATTGTGATATCATTTATTAGAATTGGTGTACTTATGATGCTTGTTTTGTTGTTCAAAATTACAGCTTCAGACTATTTTCAGTTTGATGATTTACTGGATGCTGAAGAGCAGGCAACTAGGATGAAAGTAAGACAGACTATGGAAAAGGAAATAGCTCCTATAATGACAGAGGTAGATACTAGATTGTTATATTGGTTGGATTTTTTCACAAGTATCTGGTTTTTTGTTGTTATTGCCCACTTCTTTTTCTTGTTTTCCAGTATTGGGAGAAGGCGAAATTTCCATTTCATGTTGTTCCGAAGCTTGCTGCTATGCGTGTTGCTGGTGGCACGATTAAGGTAATGTTATGGGGTTTTTGTTTTAATTAGCTTTATTGGTTTTCCTCTTGGTGGAAAATGTGAGGAGTTAGATGATTTGTGGTTGCAAATTTCAGGGTTATGGATGTCCTGGTCTCTCCATCACTGCTAATGCTGTGGCTACTGCAGAAGTTGCTAGAGTTGATGCTAGCTGCTCTACTTTCATTTTGGTGCATTCATCTTTGGCGATGCTTACCATAGGTCAGTTTTGGTTGAACTGTTTTACCCTTGTACTTTGTTAGCTTCTTCATCTATGGATGTTAGTTTTTGACATGACATGGTCCTAATAAATCAAAACTCCTTGCATCATAAATATTCCTCTGCCAAGTACAGCACTCTGTGGGTCCGAGACACAGAAGCAGAAATATTTACCTTCTTTGGCAGAATTGAACACAGTAGCATGTTGGGTAAGTGGCTACTTTGGGTGCACAATAGTTTATGCATTTTTGTTCATACTAAAAGTTCAGTTACTTAAGCTTGTTTTTTCCCATCTTAAGGCATTGACTGAGCCTGATTATGGAAGTGATGCCAGTTCACTGAAAACTACAGCAACCAAGGTCTGTGCTCTTGAGTTTCTTGTATGTTGTTTGCCTTCCTGATTCTCCATGTCCTAGAAATAATGCCTTGCTCTTACCTTCCCATTCGAGTGATCAGGTGGAAGGTGGTTGGCTACTAAAGGGCCAAAAACGCTGGATAGGAAACAGTACCTTCGCAGATGTACTGATTGTATTCGCCCGGAATGTCACAACAAATCAGATTAATGGGTATGTTTGAACTTTGAACGCCTATCAGATTAAGGATTCTCATAGTACATAGTTGGCATGCTGGGCAGTTGTTAACAATATGCATGTACCTTGCTTGGGCATTCATAGAAATCCATCATTGTTAACGGTAAGTTGGAACCACTTGTGGTTAACCAGGTCTTTATAGATGTGAACTAGGATTCACAATACTACGCTCTGCATGCTCAGCAAAGCCTGTCTGCAAACTCTGATATACCTTGTTGGTCACTATCATATATAGTTGTGCCACACTGAACAGCAAATAAGTGTGTTAGCTGTCAACTACTCCTTTGTGTTTTTTCTGTGACCTCCACTCCCCTCTCATGGAGTGTGCATGAAAATGTTATCCTTTGTATGAAATTTATCCTTATTGGCATTCTTTTGTGAAAATGTGCATACAAAACATTGGTGGCACAAAGACACTGAATAAATTATGATACTAGGATACAGTATAATATCAATTTTTTTTTGTTTACATGTTTGGACTTCTGCATTTTGGTTTCAGATTTATTGTAAAGAAGGATACCCCTGGATTGACAGCTACAAAAATTGAGAACAAAATTGGCCTACGAATTGTACAAAATGGAGATATTGTCCTCAAGAATGTTTTTGTACCAGATGAGGACAGGTTGGCAGGTGTCAATTCTTTTCAGGATACAAGTAAGGTACATGTATCAGCATTTTAATAATTCTTCTTTACTTACTGAGTGTAAAGCAACATATCAAACTCAAGAATACTTTCTTTCTTTCTTTTTTTGGGGGGGAGGAAAGAGAGGAGAGGAGATCTCTTCAGTTGACCTATAGGTTTGGAGAGGGCCCTTTGGTTTCTCAAAACTTTCTTGCAGTTTCTCTGTGCCATCCTTTAGTTTGAGATTCTCATTCCACTTCTCTGTTTGCTGATATATCACGTTAGGTTCTGGCTGTTTCTCGTGTAATGGTTGCTTGGCAACCTATTGGCATATCAATGGGGATCTATGACATGTGCCACAGGTACTCTCCTGTTACACCGCTCGCTCCTTTATAAATGTTCTATTTTTAACATCCTGAATGTTACTTAATCCAAGGTATCTCATAGAGAGGAAACAGTTTGGAGCACCACTGGCAGCTTTTCAAATAAACCAACAAAAACTTGTTCACATGCTTGGTAATATTCAAGCAATGATACTTGTTGGATGGAGGATTTGCAAGTTGTACGACAAGGGTAGCATGACTCCAGGTCAAGCCAGCTTGGCAAAGGTATAAACTTTTTGATATCATATGAACCCTTCAATTCGATTAGTGCTGGTTTTTCGCTCTGACACACCAATTTCGTCATTGCTTCAGTCATGGATCACTTTGAAGGCAAGGGAAACAGCTAGTATTGGGAGGGAGTTACTTGGTGGAAATGGAATTTTGGCTGATTTTCTAGTTGCTAAGGTTTTCACACTTAACTCTTCACCTAAAGAAATGTTCTGATTATATGGACATAGGAAAGATGGATGAGATTAGAATGGGATTCTCTTATCAAAGACATACATGGTCTTGTTATGTGTCAGTCTCTCCCCCAGGCCCAACTTACTTCAGCTTTTTTTGTCATATAGTTTGTTGGTATTTAATTTTGATTACTGTTTTTTCACCATCCATGTTATCTTCTGGCCAAAGATCAGACATTTATCATTTTCTAACTTTGGACGATGTGGGATATCTGATAGTATTAAGTGTTCCAGTTTGGCTGAGTGAGTAACAATTGAGTTAGGCAAGGTATACCTGATTTTTTATACTTTTGTTTGATATTACTTTCATGAAGACTTGGTTTTCCTGGGTGGATTTACTGTTTACACTTATACGAGACAGCTGTTTATTTCTTTCCTTTCCACATGCACTGATTGGCTCCTATTTATCGTTTGGCATGTTGCAGGCGTTCTGTGATTTGGAACCCATCTACACATATGAAGGGACATACGATATCAATAGCTTGATAACAGGCAGGGAAGTGAGTGGTCTTTCTAGTTTTAAGCCATATGCACTGAGCAAGCAAAGCCGCCTGTAACAGTGTAATCTCACTTCGACGGGTCAATCAATGTAAGGGAAAATTGTAGAATAAACTTTTCCCTTTCTTTTTACATCTGGGAAAGCAACTCAGAAAGGAGAATTATAGAATAAATTTGGTGTATAGACAACATCAGATGAGATGCATCTTGCAATGCATCTTGCATTTCCCGTCACCCTAAGAAAATCAACACAATAACCTATTTTATTAGGTTACATAATGTTCGTACCGGTTTTTATTTTCTTACCATCTCTTTTTAATTACAAGATGTGAATGTTGAACTAATGATCGACTAAAAGCGGTTTGTAATAAGTATGATTTTCATTTTTATTTTCATTAATATTAATTGAAAATATGGTATATGGTTGGACCTTGTAACCAAACCCGTAACAAACTTTGCTTATATTCCTCGGGTTAAAAGAGAAACGTCGTTGCATTCCATCCTCACCCTAAGAAAAAGAGGGAAAAAAATGTTTGCTGCAATAACATTATTAGCACCAAATAGGCATTATTAGGTGACCCAAAAAAATAATACTCCCTCTTGTCCGAATTAAATGTCTTCCTCGCATCCCAATATTCAGTGAGGAACGCATATCGAGGAAGCCGGATGAGGCACTATTTGACCCCAAAAAAATCCGATTTTTTTTTTGAACGTAGATTAACGTACTTCCTAGAAAAAATTAGGAACAAAATTGTCTCAAATAGGTCGTCTGCCGGCCGTTTTAAGATACGTACCGAAACAGTAAAAGCAAAAGTTAAAACGACGTTTATTTCGGACCGGAGGGAGTAATACAATAAGTCCTGAATTATCTTATTTTAATTTTTATCAAATATTTTATTTGTACAATACTATTTTTAACTATATTATATTTCCGAATAAGTTACAAAATATTCATTTTGTATTGTATTAAAATAATTAAATAATATTTTATTTTACTTTCTTATAAAACATAGAAAATAATACTCTCATTGAATCTTAAACAAATATCTCCTGCAATCACTTTCGCAGGTATCACCTCCGAAAGAGTGATTCCAAAAGGAAAAATAGAAAAAAAGTATTCCGTCAACCAAACACGAATTTTGAGTATCATCCTCAAACGAAGCATCAAAATGCAAATCAAAATGCTAGTTCATCATATTCAAAAAGCTAGTTCTTTCGACTCAGCATAAGGTTTGAAATTCACACCATTCAAGCAAGAGTAGGAAAACTCTAATTTGTTGCCACGCACAATTTGGACAAGACGAGTATATGACTCCTTTCCCGTTTCGGTTTTGAAATGAAGTTAAATGCAACACATCACTGACACAACAGTTGCAGCAGAAAGGCATATAATCGAGAGATGAACAGGTACAGTAATAACCAAACGCAAGAAGAAACACCTTGTCACACAAAAAAGCTTCTTTTTATTTATGGCCCAAATTGAAGAAAACTTGCAAACTACAGGCCTAAGATCTACCAGGAGTACAGACATTCCTTGGTGTTGAATCATTTCACTATGATGAGCTAACTCCCAGTTAGAAAATTCAAAAGCTTACCTTTTAAACAAGCCAGCAAGTTCACCCTTTTCATGCATGGAACTCAAGATGTCACACCCTCCAACCAACTCACCGTTCACAAAAATTTGCGGAAATGTAGGCCAGCTGCTATACTTCTTTACTGTCTCCCTCAATCCATTATTATACTCTTCATCAAGCACATCAACACTCTCATAATCAACTCCCTCGCTTTCAAGAATGCCAATTACCCTTTGAGAGAATCCACACATCGGAGCGCCTCTTGAACCCTTTATGAATGCCACCACCTTGTTCTCCTTCACCAAACGGTCAATGAGCTCCTCCAATGGAATTGTTAGTTGCACATGTCGACCGGGAGTTAGCCGAAGATCAGCCTTCTTCTTTGATGCCTTTCGAATCCATGTTGCATTTCCAGATTCATTCCCTGGTGGAACCTTTCCTGTAGCTTTTATATGCTCTTCCATCCATGATTTCCAAGCTTGAGTCAACGATTCCTTATCAGGTTCATCCACGACACCAATCTACAAAATCATGTTCAGAACAAAGCACAAACGAAACCGATCAACAGAGGTAACCATAAAATGATGTCACACTTCAAAACAAAGTAGCTAAATGCAGTGATCTCATGAGCCTGCAACCATATCCCATTTGGTAAGGCTTCGGTCTTACAATTCAATAAACACTATTTGCTCTTCTGTTCTTACTCTTTTCAATCAAAAACAGTAAAGAGCAGAGTTTATTCCAGTTATCAATTGAGACCAAGGGTATAACAGAAACTTCTAAATACCGAGAAGCAGAACCAACGGCAACAGGTATAGAAACAGCAACAAACAGAAAATACCTTAACGGAGGAGCAAAGTTCCGGTACAGATTTCAGGTGCGAGACAACGCTGGCGCCAATATTACGCGATATGCCAATGAATTGGAGGTCGTCGTTTTGATCATACACGGCGTAAACGCCGGATTCTGACGGGATTCTTGCAGAAAATTCCTCCGATGTTAACGGAACTGAAAATAACTCGGTGTCAGAAAGGGTTTTTAGAGCTTCAGGAATGATAAGAGAGCGAGGTCTGAATCTAGTAGATATGGTGGTGAGGGGTTTTAAGGAAATGGAAGGGACAGAGATGGAAGGTTTAGAGTGTGAATAGAAGGATACGACAGGGGTATTTTGGGGAGAGTAAGAAGTGAGTAAGCGAAGAGAAGGAGAGGTTTGTATTGAAGAGAGGTTGATTGCGGCCATTGAAAGGGAAATCGGAAGCTGATTTGAGAGCAGGGAATGAAGAATCTACCCTCGACAGTCGACAGTGTTTTAATGGTGGAAAGCCATCTGCATAATCTGGTAGTTGTAAGTAGGAGACTGATAACATCAACTGGGCTTGAATTTCAAAATGGGTGCGCTCCTTTGGGCTTTGAACTACGTATCATGGACTTAGAGTTATGGGCTTATTACAAACAATATGGCCCTACTTGGTGTAGGACTTGGACTGAGGAGGAATTCATTTCAGACCCGAGGCGACAAAAGTTTCAAGTAAAGGTATATAAAATTAATACAAATTCGTATAAATATTTAACAAAATCCAAAAGTATCATAATATAATATTCTAGCCGAAAATAAATATAGAAAAAGATAACACAAAATAAAATTCACAAAACCAATAAAGTAACTTAGAGCATCTAGTTTAAAACACATGTGATTTTACAAATTAAATCAACACATTTTTAATATAACGATCCAATTTAAGATTTGGTTTGTAAAAAATGGATCAAATTGAGGATTCTAGCCATTTTTTTACCAAATTAGACCCATTAAATAATTAGTTTAGTTTGGTAAAAAAATGGCTAGATAATATGATACATGGTCATTATAATAGGTGCCGACGATTCTGAAATCGAATTAAGTACAATATTTTTTTTAGAAAAGAGAACCGTTAAAAAAGAAGACGCAATTCTTTCCCAAAATAAGCAATTGGAAGGCGGAGTATATGTTTTTAGTACTAATAGTTAGTAAGCAAATGACGATGAAGCTTTAACAGTTACGTCTATTTGAACAATACACAAAATCCGAAATCGCTTTCTGAAAGGAACTTGCTACTTTCAGACACATTTTATTAGTAGGAAGAAGTCCGTTTTCCAAGCCAGAGCAGCCTCACCTCTATTACTCAACTTACGGAGTACGGACGATGATGTCGACGTCGTATTGTCTCGAAAGTTAATATTCTTAGGTATAGCATATAAGTATGTCAGTTGTAACAAAAGTCAACCAGAGAATACCCTAGCTTTGTGAGGAAAGAAAAAGGAAAATAACAATCGAGACCTTTGGTATATTATAAGCATTTAGATTTAGTAAGAGATCTAAAGTATTCGAACTCGATTGAGACCTTGCTCTTTCAACTCTTTAAAAAGTATTATTGAGTTACAATTTATAAACAATATCAATCAAGAAATGTTCAATTTGATAGAAAGAAAAAGCAAATACACTTTAGTGTTTCTTTTTTCCTCCTCTGTTCTTCCTTCTTTTCTATTTCCTCCTCTTGTATAAAGAAGAAGCAAATAAAATTTAGTATTTCTTTCCTTTTTCTTTTGAATGTTTATCAATTTAATAGATATAGAAAATATTTATAATAATCTTGCTACAATCGATCTAAACCAACCCATTATTTATACGATTTACCATCCTAATTGTTAAACAACTTATTAGAAATACAAAACAACCAACTAGAATGTCGGCAAAATCTCCCGGGGATGTCTTCAACACTAAAAAACATGTACTAGGATGTATGTGCGACTAGTTCAGATCGGGGGTTAGGATATGATGAGCATCGATGAATAGGATAAATTCATGTATAAAAAACTTTAAAAAAAATATATATCTCTTTATTGTTTATCAAATTTATGGTTTTCCTTGTGCAAATTCTATTATAACAAGCAGAAAAATACAAGAAAAGATTTTTTTACATTAAAGTGTTTATGATGATCTCATATATATAATAAAGAATTGAATTCAGTATAATATTGGTGGATCTATGTAAGTTTTAAGTGTAGGGAAGTAAATAGTAAAAATCAATGAATGATGTCTGAACAAAATTACCGATAATGGAGAGGTTGGCTCAACACTTATTGAACAAGAAACCTTTGTCTCCCACCTAATAGTAGAACATTATTATAGCTATGGGAACTCTACTAAACGACAAAGCAAAGATGTTAGCCTTCCAACTTGTTTCACTAACCTCCAATTAAACAATTATTTAAAATTAAAATGTCAAAAAAAATTAAAATTTAAAAACAATACATAGCTTTAGCTTCACTCCTACTCAAACACCATTAAAATTCCACCCGGTAATAGCAATGTCCTCATCACTCTGTTGTCAATTTTCTTGCCCAACAATGAGCTTTGCACATTCTCCTTCTACAACAATGAAACCCCTAAAAGGAAAACTCCCTTTCTCCATTGTCATTATTGTAATTTGCAGCTTTGCTATTATTGCCCTCTTGTATGCTGATTCTTCCAGATCTTTTCTCAAGCAATCATGTTCCAAGAAAACTGCCACTGCAAAAAAATCAAGTAAGTATGCAAAAATTCTACCACTCTAAGGTTTTTAAACTCGAACTCGAGTCATTGTTGGTACTTTATCACCGGCAAACAAGCAACTACGAGGCTACATGATGAATTACCTTTGTTTTTTTTATTACAGAAGATAGAGCTGAAGATGATCACAATAGCGAGAAATTTGAAATTGATGACAGATTCGAGTTCGACCCGGAAGAATGCACTGTTAATACAGGCAAATGGGTGTATAACAGAACTTTCAAGCCTCTCTATACAGATAGAAGCTGTCCTTATCTAGACAGACAAGTTTCTTGTGTGAAAAATGGACGGCCGGATTCCGATTACCGGTACTGGCAATGGCAACTTGATGACTGTACATTGCCAAGGTTGGAAAACAAATTAACTATCATTATTGATGTGAATTTGGTATTTAGTTGCAATTTTTCTTTTTTTACAGTCATACTGTTTTGCAGATTTAATCCAGAGCTTGCCCTGAAGAAACTGAGAGGGAAAAGGATTCTATTTGTAGGAGATTCCTTACAAAGGGGTCAATGGCAATCTTTTGTTTGTCTTGTGGAATGGATTATACCTGAAGACAAGAAGTCACTGAAACGAGGTCGTTTTCATACCATTTTCACCGCGAAGGTACTGAAAATTTTATTTTCAGTTGCTAAACTGTTCTGTTTTTTTTTTCATAATTAAGATTTTCTTGCCAATTCTTGATCAGGACTATGATGCAACCATTGAATTCTACTGGGCGCCGTTTCTTGTGGAATCCAATTCCGATCACCCTATCATAAATGATCCAAAACAGAGAATATTGAAAGTGGATTCTGTTACCAAACATGCCGCGAGCTGGGGAGGAGTTGATATTCTTGTGTTCAACAGCTATGTTTGGTGGATGAGTGGCGTCAGACTCAAAACCTTGTATGTCACTTCTCTTTTTACCGGAAAATGCTCCATACACTAATAAATTTTAGAAAAAAATTTATACTAATGTGACAGAATTGTGATTCTGCTTTAAACAGTGTGACATAAAACTGAATTAAAGTACACTATTCAAATTTCACAGGTGGGGCTCGTTTTCTAACGGCAAAGAAGGGTATTTAGAGTTGGACACACCGATTGCTTACAAAATTGGTATGAAGACATGGGCCAATTGGGTTGACTCTAACGTTAACCCCAACAAAACTCGAGTATTCTTCACTACAATGTCACCAACTCACTCAAGGTTTGTTCCGTGTATTTGATGCACAATACATATGATTCACCCCACTTTATAATACGGTTGAAACACACCTTTTTGAAACAAAAGAGTTTGTTACATCAATAACTGTTTCAATCAATGGCATAATGAGCGCGCGACCTGTGCATAGAAAAATTTCACCCCTTCTTTCCAATTCACGAGCTGAAAATTTTCAATTCTATTTTCACTGCAGGAGTGAAGACTGGGGACGCGTAAACGGGACGAAATGTTTCAACGAAACGAAGCCGGTAAAGAAGAGGAAATTCTGGGGGAGTGGGTCTGATAAGAGAATGATGAGTGTTGTGGCAAGTATAGGGGAAAAAATGAAAGTGCCTGTGACGTTCATCAACGTGACCCAGCTGTCAGAATACCGAATTGATGGGCATACATCGGTTTATACTGAAACTGGCGGGAATTTGTTGACAGAAGAACAGAAAGCTGATCCAATTCATAATGCAGATTGCATTCATTGGTGTTTGCCAGGAGTTCCTGATACTTGGAATCAAATACTTCTAGCTTATTTGTAGCAAAACAAAAACAAAGAAAAGAAAAAGGAAAACAGCGATCTTCTTTTTCTGTATTATCACCTGTATACAGCTATTTGATTTATGTAATGGAAATTTGGTGATAGTTTTGGTCAGGTTTCTCAAACAGATACGTCTTTTTGAAGTCCTTTTCATTTACAGACACGCTCCTTTGAAGTCCTTTTCAGTTACAGAGGCTCATCTTTTGTCGTCCTTTTCAATAAGACACGCCTGGTTTGTTATCAGGCGTCTTTTATACGTCTTTTTTGTTACAGGAACGTCCCGTGTCTTTTTTCGTTAACATATTCGTCCATTGCACATCCTTTTGATTAACATATACGTCCTTTTTGTAAAAAGACTCGTCCGTTTGGCCTCTTTTAATATGAATATGGGACTAAATTAATCTTACAAAAAGTTTGATTGAAAGTTTTTACGAACATGGAACCTGATTATTAAGAGGTAAAATTTTAATTATTTTATAAACATAGAGAGAAAATTTATCTGGGTTTTTGGTGGAAAATGTTTTACAAAAAGTGGGTCTAAATTAGGGGTGTGCAAAATTACCGAATACCGAATTTTCGATTTTCCGACCCGAAATTTTTGCAATTTCGTTATCGGTATACGATTACTGAACAATAAGTTCAGTTCAGTACGAGATCAATATTGGTAAGTTCGGGTAACCGAAATTTTGACTATATTTCCGAAAGTTCGGATATAATTTTCCATACTTCCACTTTTGGTAATACTAAACTTAATGAATTTATGAATTTTGGTTCTGATTTGGAAATAATTTCAGAAATTTCGGTAAAGTTCGATAAACCGCAATCGCAATTTACTGAAATTTCAATTCGGAAATACCGATATGGGTTATTTGGAATTCGGGTCGGTATGATTTTTAAAAAGTTTGATATTACCGAACTTCGAAACTTTGAAACTTCAGAAGTTCGGTAATACTGATGAGCACCCCTAGACTAAATAAATAAATAATAATTGTAAAAAGAAAAGAAAAAAAAACTCAACATGTGCCGTATTAAGATTACACAGGCCCATCCAAATAGGCAGGCAATGACTCAGCCATGGGCCTAAGCTTAAAGCCCAGGACCAACCCTAGAGAGCAGATGACTCCTTCTTCATAACCATTTAACATCCCGTCTTCCTTCCTCCATACTCCAATTACCAGATCAGGTAGCTTCTAGAAATCGACCTCCCTATCGTTTCTTTCTTAGGTAAGATTTTCTTTGTTAATCTGTATCTATTCTTCGATTAAACGATTTATTTTCTATTTTCTTTTCGTTCTAGATCGCTGGATTTTTTTAGTAATTCTGTTTTTGTTCATTTTTTTTTGTAGTTCTGATCAAGGTAATTAGTCGATAATAAAAATTCACCAATGGCTGGCGGGAATTTCATGCACCGGGTGGTTTCGTACCTTGTAAACGAGATGATCGTCAACGGCCTTGCCAACAAGTATCATGTTCTTTCTCTGTTAATGATAATAATTGCTTTTTGTGAGTTTTATTTGTGTTTCTTGCTGTATATGAAGCTTCTTTCTCTGACCGTGGAGGATAACTTGTTCCTCTCTGGTTCGTTCTATTGAAGCGAAAACAAACCTCAAATCTTTATATTATTTGAAGTCTGCTGGGCATGCACAGTAGCATCAGAAGTTTGAGAATATTCTTGTTTCCTTAATTTTAGTTTCATTTTCTGATTTGAAAATCAGAAATCAATGCATTTGTTGGATTGATGTCGATGTGTTGTTCTCTTAGTCTAGTAGAAATTGCTACACAAAAGCAGGTGTATCCATTTCTATGATATCGTCGATGCCCTAAGATGCTGGTATTTCTATGGTTTCTAGCTTTCGAATCAGCAAATATCCATGAAAGCTATTCAAATATTGGAGGCTTTTACAATGTGATTTTAGTTGCGGTTGACTTTGGATTAGTTTTTGGATGTGACTTGCTTTATGTATTAAGCATTAACTATAAGAGGAACTGCTTTTTTTGGCTCGTGTTGTATGGGGCTCTACATCTTGTATGCTCATTGACAATAGTTTGACATAGTGATCAAGTGATAAGCATCTATGGCAACATGATATCTGCTGTCTCTAATTGGATTCCTTTTTGTCTGTGCAGTCAATCATTTCAGAGGTTTGCGGTGAGGACATCAAGGAGGATTGAGGATATCTCAAACTTAGGTATCATTCTGTTTCTCTGACGGTGATTTAGAATTTTAGATCAGCTGCACCAGTTAACCTTGAAATTGCCTGTTTTTCAGCTGCTAAGAAGAAGCAAGAGCTTGCCGAGCAGATGAAGGAGGCGGCCAAGAACTTTGATGTTAGATCATTATACACATCTTGATATCTGATTTGATTAATCTTTACTCGCTTCACACTAATTTGTTTTTTTCTATCTGTGCAGGCTTCTAAGAAACAGTAGTGTGTTGGACTTGAGAGGGAGATCGCAGCACACTTTTTTACTGTCTATAATTCGGCGACTCCCATCTATCTAACTCCATCAAAATTGATAATGAAGACTAGTTATGAGTTTTGACAATGAAAGTTTTAGTTATCATGTAATTAGGTGATAGTGCTGTAACAGAGTTCTTAATGGCATTGTTATGACAGCTTTCGGGTGTCTTACCAGCTAGTTGGATGCAATCTATTGCGTTGTTGATATCAAATTGTTTGAAAAGTTATGTAATCTTGTCTTGAGCATGCAGGTTGTGTAAAGGGATACGATAGTGTTATGGTTTGTGTAGACTTTGCAGAAGATTCAAATCAAGTGTGGTCTTTTTTCGGGTCATGGATCAAAATTTTGAGGCCCTGATTCCATTTGATAGGCAATTAGGCATGATATCATAAATTTTAGTAGCATGACTTCACCTGCGTGTTTGGTCATCAATGAATTCATCTTCTTTTTATGATTTGACCCCAAAATAAAGGAATTCTTCTCATATGTCGTTTTGAATGGATTTGTAAGAACAAAACTCAATTTCATTTTAATTTTTTTTATAAAGTCTCTTTTTATGGTGGGAAAGTGAATGAGAGCAGCAAAGTGTTGTGTTGTTTATGGTAAATTTCTGGCGTCGCTTTGAAACACAGTCACTTAGCTTGGAGAAAAGGAATAGATAAAAAATCATCAAGATTCTAATTATACAATTCTTTATCATATTTTTTTTAATCATAGAAAGTAGGACCATTAACAAAAAAGATCAAACAAATGAGCAAGAGCAGGAGGCCCAGCCCATTTGATCGCCATCGCTAAAAAAAGCAAAAACCCCTTTGATCTTTCTATAGGGTTTATTGAATCACGGCACTCAGAGGAAGATCAATGGCGTCTACTCTATCCAGAAATGCTCATCGTTTCCGCAACGCCGATCATTTGATCTCTCTTCGCTCTCTGACGCAGTGTCGATCACCATTCCCATCCCCGCCGCCACCTCTTCCACCAGCTCTCGAAAATCCAAGTCTCACTTCCCCACTCCCTCGGTCATATCTACCTTCTTGTACCCGAATCCAGCTCACTCCAATCTATCACAAATTGTTATTTAGTACTGGTACCAGTTCTACTAATTCAGAGACTTCCACAAAGGCTGATGAAGCTAAATCAGAAGGAGGAGACAAGACCGAAGGAGCAGAATCTCAAGAAGAAGAGTCTGGGGATTCGCAACAAGGCAAGGACGCTGGAAAATCTATCCGCGGCGGGGTATGATTGAAATTGTTGCTTAATTTTCTTATGGTAATGAGTTCGATTTATTTTGAGTTTGTTGCGGACGCTTTGCTTGCAGCCTGTTTCATGGTTGAGTTTCCTGCTACTGGTTGTTACTGGAGCGGCGATAATCCTTCACTTTGATAAACAAAAGAAACGACGTATTGAAGGTACACTTTCGATGGTGAGTCTGTGATTTTTGTGATAATTTGTTGATTTTTCTGGAGCAAATTGGACAATGAAGAAAATTAAGATTACAAAATCCTCTTGAGGTTTAGTGTATAACAACTTTCAATTTCTGAAGAATTATGATTCAAAATCTCTTTTGCAGCTCAATAGATTGAATCGTTGTTCAATGTGTCAATTTAACATTACAGTAATGGGTGGTTTTTCTTCCACATTCATTTTTTTATAAAAAAAATTACCTTTGCAGAAATAAATAAAAGTTCTGCGGCAGTAAAAGAGGGACCGCCTGCTGGAAGGCCGGAGATTGGAGGTCCGTTTAGTCTTGTCAACCATGAAGGGAAGCCTGTTACAGAGAAGGACTTCGAGGGGAAGTGGACTGTGTTATATTTCGGTTACACTCACTGCCCTGATATCTGCCCAGAAGAGCTTCAGAAGCTTGTTGTCGCAGTTGATAAAATAAGTAAGTTGCTGATTTTTTAAGAAAAATGGAGATTGGTGACTTACGCGTGCCTAATAGAGGTAGTTGTGTTCCTAAGTTTAATTGTTCTCATTCTTATAGAGGAAAAGGCTGGGCTTGAAATTGTGCCAGTGTTCATCTCAATTGATCCCGCGAGAGATACCGTGGAACTAATGAACGAATACGTCAAAGGTGCCTTCTCAACATATTACTACAGCTTTTATTATTGATTATTGTTGTATGCAATAGTTATTTGTTGGTGTGTTGACTTCAGTAGTAGCTCTTTATCTTGTATTCCAGAGTTTCATCCAAAGTTAATTGGGTTAACCGGCAAGCTAGAACAGACAAACAGAGCTGCTCGTGCATTCCGAATATACTACATGAAGACAGAAGATGAAGGTGACGATTATCTGGTTGACCACACCATAGTTATGTATGTATCTTTTTCAGACTTTCCAACTCTGAATTTGCTGCTTTTAGTTCCAGATGGAGTCTGTGGGGTTAGCCAATTGATTTCATTGCAAATATTCCGTTGTTACATTATCTATTCGTTCTCTCCTTTCATTTTCCATCTCAGATGAGCCTAACATGAGATGCATTTCGTTGTTCTGTATGCTTAATCTAATCTACTGTTGTACATGCTGCTGTATTAATTTCCAATGTAAGTTGTAGCAGATTTAAGGTTTGTTTTATTTTCTTTTTGTCTGAAAATATCTGGTTAATGTTGTGCAGGTACTTGATGAATCCTAAGATGGAATTTGTGAAGTACTTTGGGAAGAACTACGATGCTGATTCACTTGCAGATGGCATTATTGAAGAGATAAAGAAGCTTACATCCAAAGTCAAGTAGGACAGATCCAAAAGCTTAGTTAGAGTATATTATTGTTCACTTCGATTTTAGCTCTTCAATTTTCCAAAACTTCCATTTGGTATCAGCTTGGTAAGGATGATCATCGCCGAAAGCAAAAAAAAAAGTGAATAATTGTTTTACTTGTGAGTTGTGACTGATGCCATCGAATAGAGAGTTGAGGCTTTTCGAATATTAAGAAAAGAATACCTTATTGAGATTTTGCTTATGCATGTTTTATGCCTACCTGAATTGTCGATTGAATCCATGTGGGTGTATTGCGTAGTTTGTTTGCAGCAAGAGTTTATGGCGTAAGCTCGTAGCTTTCCATCTTTGTTATTTGCTAGTCTGACAGTTAAGAGAATGGCGTTCTTGTCAGTTATCAACAAGGTCACGCATTAGGCGCAAAGGAATAAGAGCAATAATTATTTTTTCCCAAAATTTTGATTAAAGCATCCATCTAAATAACAAAATTGAACAACGTTTACGTGTTATCGGTTCTAATATTGCGTATCGTTTCATATAGCATTGGCTGCACCAGTACAGTTCATCCAATGATGCATAATATTGCTCCCAACATCCAAGCTAGCTACTTTTAGCTGTTAGTCCTACCACAAGGTTAGCGTCTTGTCTGAGCAATCGCAAGACTCCCTAGGAATCTCACAGGACCTCTTGGTCACCGCGAATTTTATAGCGTAAGTTGTCTTGGGGATCCAACCTTGTTCAAGTTTCCTTGACTTGTTCCTGGCCCGTACATATTGCGGACAATTGGAGGTTTAGTATTCCTGAAATTGAGAAGAGACTCACTTAATGAACCAATTTGGGCAAAAAACAGTCTTAAATGCTACTTCAATCAACTTGCAAAGTTATCTTTGGTTGTTTATGGCAACGTTATCAAGTTCCTGGTTCGTACATTTAATCTCCAGGTCGGTGGTGTTTATCACAAAACGAAACAAATACTATAATGCAAAAGGAAGGGCATGGGACCAGATGCCATACCTTTGTATGTATACAATCCAGATAAGTTGAGTTGTGGGCTTGGCCCTTGCTTTTTTACTTGTCCACTTCTTGGGGAAGGACAGCTTGGCCAAGATATACCTGTTGCATCTCCTCTCTCCAGATCTGCAATACACGTGCATTACGTCGGGTTATATCTGACTCATGAAACTCAATATTGCCTCAATTGAAAAGTAAACTCGGAGAACAAAGAACACAGATGTCCAAAAGCATTGAACATACAAAGAGAATGTTCTATGCTTTTAGCAAGATGCGCTCCAAAAGTATTGCATTATAATTCATGCAAAAACATAGGAGAGGAGAATTATGATCTTTACTTTTTTGTTACAGCAAACCAAACAATGAAAAAGTTCAAATCAGGTCTATACCGTGTCTCGAAATTCCACCCGAATGTGTGGCACATTTGTCCTGTGAATATCATTTCCATCTGGCCCTCTCTTGTAGTACTCCTTACCAATCCAGTGTGACTGAAACAGGAAATTCAAAGGTTTATGTCCAGAAATTATGTAAGGGGGTATCCCTCAAATGATGCCCAGATTTTTCTCCAAACCCTTGTAAAACTAAAAATTTAATGCGACTAAAATGAAAAGGTGGGCATAAGATAGTACAGATAGCAAAAAGAGTTGCAATAACTTAAAAAAAGATCCTGGCATGTTCCATGAGGCAGCTTTACATGACCATATCACTGACTTCTAAGGCATGTAGCCACTATCATTCTCCAAATCAGGAAAAAAAATAATGCATCTCATCATAGGCACTTTCATCTATCTAAGCCCGAGTGTCTGTTGTAAAAAACAAGTGAAGTGGGGACCACATTCTTCAATTTCCAATCTTAGCACCTTACATAGAGCTACAACATATATGCATACCTTCAAAGCATGCGAGAAACCTGACTGGTAGACAGAATTCCGAGCAATTTCACAGAGATCACATGAACTCAACTTCCATACCTGTTGGATAAACAATTTATCATATTTGGACATAAGAGGAACTGGAGGTTTAATATAGCATTAGGAGAGACAAGGAGAGCTCACAGAAGCAGCTATGCTGTATTCCTCCACCAACGGCTCTTTTGTCAAGTGAATTTGGAGTGGATCATCAGTAGAAAGGGAAACATTAAGACCCCGTAGAAAAAATATAGGGAAAGGATTCCGATGGTAGTCTAAAAATAAGGAATTGTTGCTCAGAGGAGACATAGCCAGTCCAATCTGACAAAGAACACATCACCATTATGATTTTGACATTTCAACAATTCAAGTCAGAAGCCAACCTCAACAAGGAAATTGGAAATGCAAAAAGTTTTTTTCTAACCTGCGCCAGATAGTATAAATATTGCAGTACTGGAGATTTTCTCAAATTGATTCCATGTGCAATATTGTGAGAAGTAAGAAATGTTGCAGCCAGGTGGTCAATGTCACCAGCCTGGAAATGATGCACATGCAAGACGCTCAGTCAATGTAATATAACCTATAAATTGAATGAGATATCCAAGAATAGCTACCTCGCCAGAATGCGGACGAAATTTGATAGTAGTCATGCCCTTTGCCTCACGAAGCTAAAAACAACACATCAAGATGAAGCCGTTAACATAGAGCAAAGATCTCAGTCAGGGGGGTGGAGAAACGAAGCCAAACATTGGTAAGTGAAAAGAAAAAAAGAATTACAAATATACATGGGAGATTTTCAACAGACCTTGTTTAATGTGTAGAGATTGGCATAACAGTAATATACATAATACGAAAACGCAGGATTGAAGACATTGGTCCATTGAGCTGGTGTAGGCATGTGTTTTGTGGGGCGCCTTTCAGGTTTGGTTTCATCATCAACCAAATCCAATCCAACTACCTGAGAATTAAATCAATTGCCAAGTCCTTGAGTATTCCTATATAGGAAAACAATTAGTGTATCAACAGCTTAGGAGCCCAAGATAAACCCTGTGCCCGTAACAATGCAATGGAGGGTATTCAATAAGCTTTTAATATTCTTAACACACAAGTTAAGTTTAGCACTCACTACACACGGTCTACCCCTCAAGTCCCAATCCATATCGTTCACACTAACTTTCTAAATCTCACTCAAGAATGCTTCATCAGTCGCATAATGATAATACATCAACCTCATATCAATCTTCTAATTCTCTGCTTTTTCAAAAGATCCAAATTTTGTAACAATGTAACTGTTGGATCTTTAGAAGAAACTGCTGATCATGTGATAAAATAGGGTAGTAAGTACCAGATATCTACACCAAGCGCAAAACAGCATAAAATTGTGTCCTGTGGAAGGCTATGACAAAAGCAACAGATTTAAGAGTATTTTGGAAAATATATACGCAAACCTGTTTCAAGAAAACATGCAACTGAGGATGTGAATCTGGATCCACCGTAACCTCAAAGAGTGGGATAAAGATATTATCAAGAATGTTCTGAAAGGATGTGACGATCCCCATATCCTTGTAAATGTTGTAAAGTCTTGGAAGCTAAAAAGACAATTACACAACAGGAACCAGATGTCAAGAAGATTTAACCATGTTAAGTAGAAGTGCAAAGGTTGAAACAACTATTTTAGGCCCAAATTATGGTAGAACATTTCATAGTAGACAGAAATTCACCAACATCCAACACTCACCAATCACCATCACCTAGAGCAAGCTAACTGACTTTGCTAAAACACAGATTCAAAGATGAACTAAGTTCATTTTCAGCATCTACACATGGCTTTGAGTGGACATACATCATAGTTGTAATAGTTACAAGATTATATACAAGTCCACTCCATAAAATGAAGATATGGAAGATGCATTGTACGTTGAATCTTGATTAGCACGGATGAATACTGTTGAGAAAAGATTATCGCTGAAAATGTAATAGTAAAATGGATTTGGAGTTAGTAATATCTGTACCTGAATTAACCAGACAACATTTTCACTGTACAAGTCATTGTTCACTATCCAACTAGCAAGTTGGTCCCATTCACTTTGCTTTCTACCATATATAGATATTCGGTATTCTGCCATCTGCAACAGAAAATACATTGCATATTATACATTACAATCCCCTTTCCAAAGAACCGATAAACTACATATTCACCCTAAGAATTCTCAGAATGTGATCAGTAAATCTACAGCGTAACAGTAAGACCAGATAACAGTATGAGAAAGGAAAAGCAATTTCATGCACTGCTAACTAGCACACCATCAAAGAAGGTAGGTAAAGAAAAAGACACATTCTGTATCTGTGAAAGAGAATCATCTATGAAAGGCGTACGGAAGCACCTGATATTTACTAGCAGCAAGATCTGAAAATACTTGTTTGGTCAGTTCACCAAGGAAGCGACCTGCCCATCAATTAAGAATTATAAGAGGAAATACTAGCTGAAGCAATGATATTAGATGCTTGCAGATAGTGGAAGCGTTGTGAAATAAAATATAATGGCGTTACAAAAACACACCGAACTTCTGAAATCTCAGTCTTCTAGGTTTTGAAGAGAGTAATTATTCACAACTGGCAAAGTGGTTGTAGATATAGCATATTCTTTGTTATCAATAATATTCCTGAGACAAACAACCCCTTGACAATGACTGATAATTATGTAAGAGCCATCATATACCTTGAATAAGATTGTCTTGCTTAAGGAAAATTTCTCGAAGCCTGCTCTGACCACAGGGATTGTACTTAAGATTGAACTTATCAAAACGGTGAAATGTACTCTTGTCCGCATGAACATCTAAAAGATCAACATTTAAGTCATACCTGTTCAAACAAAAGTGAGTAAGGCTATCCTATGCAGTGTAAAGCAATAAACAGAGAGTCAAACAAATTTCAATACCCTGTCAAATCCAGGCTCTGAAACACTTCTTTCAAAGTCAAATATGTTCCATCGCGAAATATCACAACCTGAACACAACATGTGGTTCGTGGTTACAACGAAAAATGGCATTGTGTTATTTCTGCATGTATATATGATACTAGAATACAAGTAGAACAAGGAAGATGTTGGCAATCCATAACAGCTCCGACACTTTTGTAGAAAAGAAAATTATCTGTTAGGAAGGTCATGCACTTTCTTCTCCAAAAACTAAAAACAAAACTAATGCACAAGCAGAAAAAATCAATGTTACCTCATCAGGCTCTTTCCTCAATTTCGACTTTATAAACCTCAACAGGTGTTTCTGGTTCATACATGCAGAATGGTGAATGTGGGTATCAACTTTCCTGACATTATAGAAGTCACGATGCGGAGCACTTTTCTGGGCAAGAAACTCTCTATCCGCATTAAGCATCAAGTGAAGGTTGAATTTCTGAGCAAACACCAGAGATCTAATTAGTATTCACAGCCACAAGAGGTGTGAAAAAACTCAAACTATTAACACACTATGATGATCATTGGAAGAATTATCTACTTGCTCCAGAAGATTCAGCCGATGATGGCATAAAGTTCTTATATTCCCAACTGCAATAACTCTAAGTATGTGATGCAAATCAGTGAAAAAGGTTGTTGCATCAGCAACAGGGAAAAGCTCCTCCTTAGCTGTGGCAAAAAGAGAATGTGCATGATGAAAGGATTGAAGATGAAATTACAAATAACTAACAAGAAAGATGCATAGTAAGAGACTACTGTAGCTTACATTCTTTGTTTGCATAAACATGAACGACCCCATCTTGCATCTCAAAGTAATGCTGTGTGAGAAAAGAAACATGTTTAGGACTCAAATGAGGAAGGAAAGTAATGATAAGCCTGGTTAAGTTCCATAAGATATCCGATCAAGGACATGGACTCACATCAGACTTCCGCTCAGAAGTGAAGGAAAATGGCTCAAGATTTGGCTTTGGAGTACTTGGATCAGAAATAACTTCTTTTTCCCATGGAGCAATTGCTTCCTTGAATACATATCTGTTTCGCATTTCAAGGCATTCTTGAAGACAAATGTAGGCCTCAATTTCATCAGGTGATGGCAACTCTGGTAAAATTACACACAAAGAAAATGATGTCAAATGACTAATATTGTCCCAATTGTAAGATAAATGCTTATAACTTGCATTCAGCTGGAATTATCCAAACAAGTAGACTAAACAAACCAAAACACAACAAAAAGTAGACTAAACAAAAACTAATGGAAGGGAAGATGCATTTTGAAGGCGTAGACGGGAATTTTTAAAACATATACTTCGTAAGAAATGTGACACTAGCACAGTTCACATACATGGAAAATGTGAGCCTAATCAATAATAATTCAGATAAGAGAATCAATACCAATCGGTGAAATTTTAAGTCGTGCAAAAGTTTCATGCTCAGGCTCTTTCCTTAGAATGTCAGCTGCAATAGGATCAGGCTGAACACCATGAAGGTCACCAGATACACTATGGGATCGAATCATGCTTGAAGCAACTGCTACTAGCTCTCCATTTGCATTCATATGTTGAGGCAAATTTTCAAACATGCCTTTACCCTCTGGGCCCTGAAATTATCAAAGAATACCACACATATTGCCACAAATTACAAAATGAAAGAAATAAAGCCCATCAGGGTGGTCATCACTGGTGTGTGCATACATGTTTGATAGACAGGAAGACAGAAATCCAAAGCATGAAATGTCTATCCACAAGCACATAAAAAAACTTACAGCATTTCCGTTAGTATGCATATATGTAGTATCCAATTTAGAATTGTCAGTCATATTATCTTCATCATCTGAACCTTCCACACTTTCAAAAGCACTAGCACTAGCCACAGGAGACTTTGGAGAAGTTGGTCTAATAAGGGTTCCAGCTCGCTTGGCATGTGGAGATTTCCCTGGAAGAAGAATAGAGCAATTATTCAGAAAAACAGGACGACCATCCCCATTGAGAAATTGAAAGGAACCAATCTAGAAACACAAATCCAAATCATTTAGTTACAAGAAATGTCATTCCAAAAATACTATGTTCCTTTCTCAAGGTGAAAAGCACAGGTCTTAACAATTTATTAAAAACGCACACGGCAAGGTGAATTGCAATTTGCCTATTGTTGGACAATGTTATAATCATGTGGATAGAGAAGCCAAAGAAAGCCTTTCTTCCTTTTCCTTATATATGTTTGATGAATGTAGGTAGAAAGGTATGGAGCATCATCAAACTGTTTATACTCTTTATACAGCGGAGTATTTCAATCGCTAGCTTCATATGCCTAAATCATCATTGTCTGAAAACTTCATAACAAATAACTTGCTGCATTTCTCTCACACCGCACCAGAACTTGAAAAAACGTTTTGCATTTGCTTATCTAAAAACAGTGAGAAACCTTCATCCCTTTTGTGAACCATCCATTTCAAGCTGGTGATAATCACAAACGACATATCTTTTTGCACAATTATAGCAGGCAATAATTTTGATCAAACACCAATAATGCCTCTCACTCTATCCACATCCCGATCACTGATCATTGAGGTCCCCAACATCACACATCCAAACATACACCTCCACAACATTCCAACAGGCTGTAGATCCCACCAGTTAATCAGAGACTCAATCCCCCACCCCCCCCCCCCCCCCCCCCCCCCCCACCCCACATCCACACATACTAATAGGCCGTACCAATTGGTAAACGTAAGACACAAACACACAAATTAGTACTGAGATATTAAACAAAAATCATTCGTGTCCATAAGTCCGGTACGGCAATCATACCTTCAGGTAGTGTGTGCAGCCTTGGCAGACCGGCCGGAATCCCGTCGACATGTACCGAACCGTTGCGTTTCTCTTCGCCACCAATTCCTCCAGAATACGCCGTGACGTCAGGGAGAGAAGCAGAGCCCCGCCGGTAGTATCCATTGCTCCCTTTCTTCCGCCCTCCGCCGCCGCCATGACCACGGCGCTTCTTCAAATGCTGAGGCGACTCTCCTCCTCCTCCTCCTCCGCCGGCGTCGTCTTCTCGTTCTCTCTCTCTCTCGACAGTTTTTGCAAACTCCAGCAGCTGAGTTAGAGTTTTCCGATGCATATAATAAGCGGAGACAGCTACAAATGAGGCTCCGACTAACGCCGCCATGGCAAGATGAAGCGCGTAAGCGTCCATATCACTTCTCTAACTTTTTTCCTCCACCAATCTTTTATCTATCAGTGAAGTTGAGTTAGTGTTTCCGTTTACAGCCGGAGAAGGAAAAACAGGAATCCAGCTGAAGAAGAGTGGATGTAGAGGAGGGAAATGGGGAGAAGCTTTTTTGTGTTTCTATTCGGGACAGCTGCGGCTTGTTTCTGTATTTATAAGCTAAAATAAACCATGGAGAGAGGAGATGCTCATTTCCCCTCCCCCGTCTCTCTTCTCTATCTTTTGCTTTCTTTTCAAAAACAAAAAGGAAAATTCCATAAAAAATTAATAAGAAATTAAGAATAATAAAATAGTTTTTCTCTATCTACTTAATTTTTAAAAAAAATAATAAAAATTAGATTAACTCAAATCAGAAAATACAAAATGCGCGATCACCTTTGCACATTCTTTTACTCAAACATTTTCGAAATTGAAAACTAAAACAAATTAACTCAATTCATGATGAGCCGGAACATTTATGGTACGTTTTATCTACTTAAATTTGAGAAATAAAGAAAAGGTCCAACTTTAAATTTCTCATTAAGGATCATTTTGGGTAATAAGTTACTCGTTACGAATCATTTAGTCTCTTATCAACCACTATAAACATTTTTTTTAATTTTTTAGAAAATAATACTAATATTTTTACTGATAATAAAAAATAATTTAATAATTTATGGATAAATTCCAAATATCTCCGATTAGGTATGCCCACTTCACTTTTACTCGATTTCAATAGATCCCTCGTTTTGAAATTTCAACTCAACTCGATGGCCCGAAGTTGATGCTCATGGGCCCGTTGCACGTGACCAAGATGAAGCTTGGGTGAAACTAAGTAGAGGTCCGTCATTTATCTTATCGTGCAAGATAGAGTAGCTTTTGATTATACATCCGTTAATAAAAGTAATAGTATTAAAAAAAGAATATTTTTATCATTATTATTTATTAGTTGAGTTAATTCCATTTTATTTATATTTTCGACATGTTAATAAATTGTATCAACTTTCAACCGTAAACGAGATAATGATTAATAATATTCGTTTCTGGACTACCAAATAGTTAGATTTGTATTAGCAAATATAATTTATACTCTGCAATGCATCTCTATGATGTCATAATTACAGAAGGTACCTTGGGTATAATAATATACTAAGAGGGAAAAGGAATATTCCTAACAAGCTAATTATAACAATACTATCCGAAATTCCAAATTGAGGGGAAATAGTTTTTCTTTTTTATAACCCGAAAACTATTTACCTGTAATGTTTATCAGAAAATAGAAGTTCGCTTATAATTTTACGGTCAACAATTTATTACAGTTATAACTCAAGTATGATCAGTTTTAGTTGAGAAGAAACCCGAAAGATAAAAAAATAAAAAAAATCTCATTTTGGAATTTATTTATTTTTACAATTTACGACATCTAAATTTAAGAAAAAAAAAAAGAAATTCGTGTTTTTATTACAAAATATTATACATATGCAGTAAAATTTAAAAATATAGCTGAATGGACTGATGGCTCTTATATTGCTCGCGTTAATGATAGTTTATCTCGCTTGATTAATTCATAATAATTAAATACGGTAAAGAAAAAGATTTATAGTCCCTGTACGTCTCAATTTATACTATTTCGGTACCTTCTTACTAGTTTATCATAATCTAGTCCGCCTATTTACTTAGTTTCACATTACTAGCAATTTTTACACCACATCAACTTATCAACCAATGGTGTTTGAGTGTGTTAGATTAATTTTTTTTAAACTAAAAGTATTTTTAAATCTATTGTGTAATAACTAATCTTGATCCTACATGATAAATATATAGAGAGAAAGAAAGAAAGTACGGTCACGCATGTGATTATGCTCAACTAATGAGTAAACCTACGTCAATCAATTGTGGTGTTTAATGTTGTGCGAAAGGGGTAAGTTATGCTAAACTACTAAGTTGAAGGACTTGCTTATGCAAAATTAATATCAAGGGACCAAATAAATATAAAATTAAGAAGGCACTAAATCCAAATTATTTGGATGAATTAGTAATAAAATGGAGATAGTGCGGGGTGGGGCCCTTGTCGACGTGAAGTGGGCAGGAATGGCGAAATGTGGGGAGGCGAGGGTCCGTGGCGCTACGAGTGTGGATTACGAGTCATTTTCCTTATCCACACGAATTGTGTTGGGCCGAAACATATATATATATATATATATATATATATATATATATATATATGCGCCAAGAAGATGCAACACACGTGTTAAAAGAAGGCAACCTAGTTTGTAAACCAAAAATTATTTTAATATTAATTATATATTTAAATAAAAAGATATTAATTATATATTTTATACTCACTAAGTTAATAAAAAGTACTAGTACTAAATAATTAATATCTCTAGTATTAGATGGTGCCCTTGTACAAATAATCATAAAAACAATTAATTAAAAGCAGTTTATAGTTTTATAATCTTGGAGACAAGTCATTTTCATGATAGATGTTGTAGAAGACAAGCACTAGGCTACAATTTCAAGATTTGTATATAGTAATGGAGCATAATGCAACTTTTATTAATTTCTTCAAATTAATCCAAGTGAAAATTTACACCGCTTCTTATCTTAAAGTGAAGTGGGATTTATACTTTTTAATACATTTTAATTAGCTTATAGATAATGAGTGATGTCGCGATACATGTAGTGTCGTATGTTCTGTTAGGATCGATATTTATACTATCACATTAACTCTCTTTTTTATTTACGATGTTTTGAAACTTAATTTTTCTTATTTACGTTGATTTATGTAGAATTATTTAACTAACTAGTAATAAAATAGAGGATTGTCTCAACGGAGAAGAAAAGAAAGTGGTGTATTCCTTTTCCTAATCGGAAACTAGTGATTGTGCTTATGCTTAGGTGAGTCATACGGCATAGGTAACGACGGCACTTCTTTAGTCAGGTCACTTGACGCCTACGGCTACGGGCCAAATGAATTAGACCCACGTCACTTGCACGACGTAGTACGTATATTACAGTTCCGTACGGCAGTAAATCCGGGCGCTGGTTGGAATGCATTTCCAATTTTCCATACTCATATCGGTTGGTACATTAAATAGTAAAATATTTGTAATATAAAATTTCTTTATTCATAAGGAATGTGTATATTTTCACAAAATATATATATAATTTTTTATTTAAAAAATGAAAATAACAAATCAATCTTACCAAATACCGGTTAATTGGTATAAAATGTTATTTTTTAACGAGATTATTTTTAATTTCCTTTTAACCAAAAAATATATATTTAATTTCCTTATATTCCATGCAAATTCCTTGTCATCCTTACCTTTGGAATGATGCACGTAGAACTGACGCGGAGAAAAAAGGGACAAGTCATAACAAGTGATGAGTAATTTGGTTTCCTTTCCTTTCCCCCAATTGATAGGTTACATAGAATGAGAATGAGTATGTAAATTTGTATCCTACCAACGGAAATGGGAATAAAATAGTTTGAATGATTATTACTTTTGTTTAGTATAAAAAGCAAATATGTAAATTTTTATTTTACCTTTATTTTTATAAAATTATTATTAAATATATTAAATATTTTATTGACTGGAATTTAATATTTATGCTTTATTCAATAAATTTATATATAAATTATCAAATAATATAATCAATGAATTTTATTATTAAATAATTACTCCATGAAAATAAAAGTAAAATAGAAATTTTCACGATCATTCACATTCTTTATCATTCATACTAAACAAAGGTAATGATCATTCAAACTTTTTTATTCTCATTCCCGGTGATAGTATATTAAACACATTAATGGACATACTCTATTATTTTCTTTCCTACTCATTTTCATTCCTTGCGATCCACTATGGGTAACCAAACAGATCATAATTGCTATATTCGAGGGTGTCTAGTCATAAAATTATGTTTTGAGCTCTATTCTCATTCTTTGTTCCCATTCTTTGTAACCAAATGATGGAAATACTAAGAAATGAGTCTCTGTTTTCTTCCTTTTATAATTCACTATGGCTAATCAAATAGGTCGTTAGTGGTTTTTATAGAAATGGGGTTGGGAGGATTGGATAAGATATTCATGCACATTAATTAGGTCCGTATTCTATTATTCCTTACAACATAACCAAATTCTGGATTTGTGGCTAAATATTCCTTGTGATTTTCATTTTTTTTTATGGTATTGAACCTTTTTGGCTCGGTGCCGGTGGGCTTGGGAATCTAATTCTCTTGAATCAAAACGAAGAAGGAATTCATATATATACCGTCCGCTTGAAGTTTGGAAAAAGTACAGGAAAAGATTGAGAATACAGTTCTATATAGCTAAGGGAAAGTGGCTATTTGCATAGCAATTTAGGTTTATACTATTAAATATGAGGTTTTATTAAGTACTCGGATCATGATGCGTAAGATATTTCAGGTGTAGTTTAATTTTAAAAATGAGAAAAAAATTAAAATTAAAAAAATTCTCACAAACACTATGTGCATTGTACTTTGAGACTTATCTCATAAAAGCTTCCTAAGTATAAAAAACGAGAAAAAATAATTAAAATTTAAAAAATTCTCAACCTATGCTCCAATTTAAGAGTCATTCTATATATGAACATATGGTAAAATAAAAATAATTCTAAACATGTCTAACTTTTTATTTTACGAACTAAAATGAGACTTTGACTTAAATTGTTGTCGATATATTTGTCAATAGACAATCAGTAAATTACATATTAAATGGTTAAGTCATTGAGGTTCTCATAATAAAAGCATGATCTAAAATCAACCTTAATTAAATGGACTCAAAGTTTTTAACCACGTGATAAAACAAAGATTATATTGTACATCCAAATGACAGTAGCATACTAATATTCACTTTAAACATACCATGATCTAGCTAAGATTCCCCAAAAGCTCACTGAAATTGCCTCTTTTTTTAGCCATACATGAATTTATTAATCTTATGTTTATATCACTATCAAACTTTTTGGGGTTGTTTATTAAAAATCATAAGCTAAAAGTTTTTATATTAAAGTTACCAACTATCAGAAAAGAGACCATCTTAGTGGAGTGAAGCTTTCACCTTTACAGCAAAAGCTCCCCATTTATCCTACTATTTTACTTCCATTTTTTAACTTTTCTTAAAAAAGATTGATTATATAACTTATCATTATTATAAAGTATAAAAATTACATTCCTCATCTTATCATAGATCGAACATATGATTTATTATAATTGGTGAATATATACTATTTTATGAGATAAAGTCATGAATTCCATAATCGAATTGAGAAATGTGATTGAGCATATTTTAGAAGCACAAACATCAAAATAAGGCTGGACCATTTTATTCTATTGCTTAGACCTCGCTGGCTAATGGGCTAAATCTAGGTCCGTAATGGTCCAGTCCTTCTGTCGGCCTGAATGTGGTGGGTTCGACAGTTATTCAGCCCATTGCCTAAAAGTATGCAAGGTTTTCTCTCCAATTAATTAACAGTACTACATTTGAACGTATCGCCGTCAAATTTACCATTGAATATGCATTTTTTTTTCTTTTTTATTTATTTGCACCACATCTATTTTTTAACTAAATGATTATTGGACTAATTATTTTTTTTGTGTGAAATTGATCCTTTTTTTTCATCACATAATTACTCGATAAACAATAATTAAAATTATTATAGTTATACTTGTGTAATTTGACTAAAATTTTGAATTCGAGTATGAAAATTGAGAAAATTATATTGGAAGAGTTATCACCGTTTAAAAATCTAATAAAATTCAAATGTGACTAATAGTAATATCAATGGAAAGGATACACGATAATAGAAAAAAACAACAACACATTAGCTTTGTTAACACACCCCTAAGCACATGGAAAAAACATAACTAAGTGCTATGTGCACACTGATAAAAATAATTTCGGCTAATTACTTCATAAAAACACAGTGTCTGCTTGTTGGCTGTTCAAAAAATTGCGAGAAAGCATATCAGTTATCAGTTATCAGTTCTCTCACTCGAACACGTACTCCATTTGTCTCCGCCAATCTCCACTCTCCAGTCTCCATTTGCCTCCATCAATGGCATCTGTGCTCAACTCAGCTTTGGCTTTAAATTCGTCGAGTATCCACGCTACATCACGAGTTCGAACTCACCGACTCGTCTCTCCACTCGCTGGTAAGTCAAACTCAGTGATTGCTACTCGTGTTTTGCTTCGTGATTCTTGGATTTGAGTACTTGAAACGTGGAACTGTTATCGGTTTGCAGGGCGTAGGCTTACAATTAGAGCAACAGCAGAGACGGATTCAAATGAAGGTTTCTCTTCTTGTTTTTTCTTCAATTTGTTTTGTTAACTTAAGCTCGTAGAATTTGTAATAATTTGAATTGATGATGCTTCTCTGTATTTAGCACTTAAAGCTAAGACACCCGATAAGGCGCCAGCCAGTGGCGGTTCTTCGTTTAATCAGCTCCTTGGTATTAAAGGAGCTGCCCAAGAAACTGTAACTACTCAGTACTGTCTTCTATTTATCTTTTTTTATTTATTTTTGAATTTTTGTGAGGGGAAGATAATGTACTGAGTTTCCAGTAATTCATGGTGTGCATGTTGCTTTATGAGGGAAAATTGAAGAGAAAAATTGGAAGTATGTGCTGATTGTGTAGCTATTGTGGTGCAGAATAAGTGGAAGATTCGTCTTCAGCTTACGAAACCTGTCACTTGGCCTCCTTTAGTTTGGGGAGTAGTTTGCGGAGCTGCTGCTTCTGGTACTACTTTTCATGGCATCATCTTTTTTCGATTTTATGCATTTATGATTTCAAGTTTAAGAGTCTTGTGTTCCGATTGCTAGTTTCCCTTTAAACCTCTGGCAGTTTGAACACCAGGTGATGTATTCTTAAGCATTAGGTTAGATCCTATATGAACGTTCATATGCCACTGGTTATTAGTTAATTTGTGTTCTATGCAAGAAATCCTATCAATTTTTGCTAACCACCACCTAGATTCAGCATTACCATGATTAACATTAAAAATCTTATAGCATAGGCCTATAGTACTTGATTCAGCAGTTCTGCTTCATGGTATGCAACTGACTAGGTCTAGGTGCTTTTAGTTAGCTATCCTGTACTTGTGGAGATCACTTATTTCTCAGTATCTTCTTCTGCGTATAAATGAAATGTTGTCAATCTACAGGCGACCTAACTTCTAGTCTATCACCATTTTGGTTATTTGTCAGGGAACTTTCACTGGAATTTGGAGGATGTTGCCAAATCTATTGTGTGCATGATGATGTCTGGCCCATGTCTTACTGGTTATACACAGGTGCGTTTTCATGGATGGATGTGAGGCACGGACCAGAGTTATCATTTTCATTTTTTGTGTGGAAAACACCAGATTTTTCAATTATTAATACGAGTTTGGATCTTTGAACCATAGCTTGTGATTTATATTTTTCATATTTACTTTTGTAGACCCTTAATGATTATTATGATCGAGAGATTGACGCAATCAATGAACCTTACCGTCCCATACCATCCGGGGCTATTTCTGAGGAAGAGGTTTGTAGATAATTTTACTACTTTATGTTGATCATATAGATAAGCTTTGACACTCACTTCTTCTCTACTGCATTCTTCAATTTTTTGTAGGTCATTACACAAATATGGGTTCTGCTTTTGGGAGGTCTAGGTTTGGCTGGTCTACTGGATATATGGGTAGGTAATTAAAATGGTTGTTGCATGTCTATCTGACCACTATGATCCATCATTATTGTCTATTTCACAGGCAGGGCATAACTTTCCAATAATGTTCTACCTTGCACTGGGTGGGTCCTTAGTGTCATACATATACTCTGCCCCACCTTTGAAGGTAGTTTCCTCTGTTCTTTGAACCAAACCATTGTATTCTCATGTTAGGCCAGAAAGCATGCCCACGCCCTGACTCTGTGCTAAATATCATTGCAGCTGAAGCAAAATGGATGGATTGGAAATTTTGCCTTGGGATGTAGCTATATCAGTTTGCCATGGTTTGTTGCCCTCTCTTACACCATTCCTTGAAAAATTGATGTCGTTGTACTGTTTATTGAGAGTATCTGATTTGTGAGGAGGTCTCACCACTCTGCACATGTTTTAATATGGTGGCTAGGTGGGCTGGGCAAGCTTTGTTTGGGACCCTCACACCTGACATAATTGTGCTAACTGTCCTGTATAGCATAGCCGGGGTACGAGTAAACTGATGTTCCTTAAAACGTGAGTTACAAGTCCTATCTGACCATTAGTAACTCACTATTATTGTTCCACATCACAGCTGGGTATTGCCATTGTAAATGACTTTAAAAGTATTGAAGGAGACAGAGCTATGGGTCTTCAGGTTGTCATTCCTTCTAAGCCGCATTTGTTAAGTTCTTGATCTGACCAAACAAAACTACCACTGATCCTCATCTCCTTTTCGTTTTGCATTCTTTGAATGATGATGCTGATCGAGCAGTCACTTCCAGTTGCTTTTGGTACGGAAACTGCTAAATGGATATGTGTCGGCGCCATTGACATAACTCAGATATCTGTAGCTGGTGAGGAATTGAATGATTATCTTGCTCATGCTTTTATAGTGATAGCAGCTACGTTTCTTTGTTATGATGTCGCAATATATATTTGTGCGAGTTTGTGAGTGACAAATTGATGAATGCAGGTTATCTGTTGGGCGCTGGTAAACCTTATTATGCCTTGGCCCTTCTTGCTTTGATAATTCCACAAGTCGTTTTCCAGGTAATGAATGAGCTCAAAACATTGGCAAACTCAACTTTTATGGAACATGTACTGTATAGACCATAGTCATTATCATCTATAAGCTTCCGCAGTTGTCTCAGACTCAAATCTCTCATAGCTAATTAATTCGTTTTAACTTGCATCTATTTACTATTTTTGATATTTTGCTGAGTTACATCTTTGTTATGCAGTTTCAATACTTCCTAAAGGATCCTGTCAAATACGACGTTAAGTATCAGGTAAAAGCTTCTGTTTCTGTTATGATCCTCAGCATACATTTGCGGAAGCGAATCTAGGAAAGACCACCCATGCATTGTTTCCGAATAAAAATAGACAGCTTTCTATGGCTTTTCTCACAACTAAACCACCAGTCGCAGTAGTACGGTCCTGCTCTAGGATTGCTAAGTACTGGCGAGCTAGTTACTATGCTTCTGTTTCTGACTTGTGGCTTGGTATTCAATCCCGCTCTCAGGCTAGCGCGCAACCTTTTCTTGTGCTTGGTTTGCTGGTGACGGCTTTGGCGACTAGCCACTAATTCGCTTAGCCAGTGAAGCTTAGACTGCTGCTATAGCTCGCGTAGAGTGAAAAGATGACACCCAAAAACAGGAATGTGCACTTCACTATTGACTCAACAAATTCGACAGTGAAGTGATGGACACATACTGTAAACATCAAAGTCTTCGAATCGTGATCTAGATCGTGCTCATCTTTCATCTACGTATCCCACGTTCTCCCTGCTTTTGTTCCTTCTTTTTTTTGCATCTCACAGTAGAATCGTGGTTTATGTTTTTAGGTAGCTCGGTCACTCTCCTGACTGTACTTGCTTGAGTAATACAGAATTGATGCAGAAGCAAACAACGGTGTACATTTCATTTCATTGATATAGCCGAACGGCTAGCATCGAGGATACAAAACCATGCACAAACTGGACATCATAGTTGCCCGAAAAGATTCCTGACAGAAACTTCGGTACAACAATTGCCTTATTTAAGAACAAACCAAAAGGAAAAACAGCATACTACTACATTCCTATGATCCTATCACAACAAACCAAGTACCAGCTCGTTTAAGATGAACACAGAAAACAGAACAAAACGCAACCTAGCTTCACTGTACTTGTCTTGTTCAAGAACCAAAACCTAGCTACGAGTTTTATACTTAGATTCATCAATATCAATCCCTTCTTCTGCAGCTTGTTCTTCACCAGACTTGTTCATTGTGCTAAGCCCCCCTTTGCGACCCATTTCCCGGTAGCCTTCAGTCCCCATCTGCTGCTTCCTCGTCTCACCTCCACGGTGGCCCATCTCTTTGTACCCTTCAGTTCCCAGCTGCTCCCTCCTGGCCTCTCCACCCCGGTGACGTCCTGCCCATCACATCAATCAAAAACCTCAAATTACTCTTTTTCTCTACAAAACAAAGAAAAAAGTTGCTAGACTAGTGTAAAATTGTTTTGGGTTTTTTGATCTCTTATCTATTTCAGCAGGAAACTAATCTTATTTAGAAATGATTAGATGGGATCGCAGGTTGCGAAAAACATTTTGCAATTACCTTCAGCAAGATGTTCTTGAGCTTCAAGGCTCTTGCCACCTGTCCCGCCAGGAACAACCGTCTCTCCTTGCTTTGCCCTAGCGTCAAGTTCAGCTCGGTCTTGATCTGAGGCCATTTTCTTCAACTGATCCTTTTTAGTCAAAGGACAACTAACTACTTGAATGGATTTTTTCTAAGTGATTTTGTTTCTTTCTTAACGAGCTATTCCTTAGGTAGTCCATTTTATAGGAAAGCCACCGTTGTCGGGCGGTGAGTAAGCACAGAGAACAAAGCGGCAGGTACACGTAAGAGAGTAACGCGGCAAAGAAGGAACGTCAAAGCCGTCCAATGACGACACATGGCCGTTTATCGTGAGCAAGCAGATAGGGGAATGAAACGCGGTCTGTTCTCCATGGTCGGCACTGTTCACTGCTGTACACAGCTTCCACAATGTATTGGAAAAGTTTTAAACAGGGCAACTAGTCGACGAGTTCTTATCTGATAGATTTTGTCGAGATCATAAATTTTAGGAGAAATAGTTTTTACCATCCCTAAATTATCGTCGAAAATCAAAAACCTCTCCTGAATTTTATTTTTTAAAATTCACCCCCTAGACTATTGTTTTCGGGCAAAAAGTCCCTTCAATGCACATTTTTACAATTTTAAAAAATTTGTAAAAAATCTTTAAAAAATGTAAAAATTCACAAAAAAATGTAATTAACCTAAAAATCAAGAAATATTGTAAAAAAATCCAAGAATTCACAAAACAATTGATTTAATTATGGACAGAAGGGGCTTTTTGCCCGAAAATAATAGTCCAGAGGGTGAATTTCAAAAAATAAAGTTCAGGGGAGGTTTTTGATTTTCGACGATAGATCAGAGGTGGTAAAAACTATTTTCCTTAAATTTTATTGTGTTTGTGAATTCGTTGGCAAGAGGGTTTCCTTTTTTTTATATATATATATATTTTAACTTTTTAGTTTGTAAGTATTATTTGAAATAGACGAGATTTGATGCTTCTAGGCTTTTGGCCCAGACTCGCCTATTTTTCATTTTTTACTTTTCCTTGTTTTTACACAAACTATTTTAAAAAGTAAATATATAATATCTTTTTTGTATTTTCTGTATGAAAAGAGGCTTCCTAATGTCTTGTAATAACTCTGTGTATTAATATTTATTTTGATGTTCTACTTTATTACTTATGACTAAAATATTTATTACTTAAAAATAAACATATATAAAAACAATTCCACCCAAACAAACAACAGAAAATCATTCTTCTTCCATTTTCTTCCCTTCCATTTTCCACAAACCAAAATTGAAAAAACCATTTTACACTCGTTTTCTTTCCCCTCCTATTTTCTCTCCTTCCAATCAAACACAGTGTTAGAGTGTGTATTAGATGAGACATTCGGGAAGCACAAGGCTACATAACATCCAGTCATATACACTTAAATAGTGGCGAAAGTACGCTTCATCGTTTTCACATTCGTCTCTTGTTTTCATGAAGTTGGGTTGTTGGGTTTCCCTTCATCAACTACACCGTAGAATATGGCCTGGTGCTCCTAAAAATATAGATTATGGGCCCAACATTCCCGGTCCAGAAAATAAAGAAAACAAGTCGCCCGATATGCTGTGAGTACGAGATCTTGACCAAAAAAAAGAGGAAAAAAAACGTAGGAAACATTTCAACCCCTCGACGTAAGCGCCATGATTGCCGTATAATGTGACGATTATTTATTGAAAACTATTTATTCATAATCCAACAAGGAAAGTACACAACAACATTACCATTACATTATCAGTTCCTACTCAGTTTCTACGTTGCCTTTATTGAAAACAAAGAGGCATGCAGTACAATATTAGTAGAGAAAACACCACTTCACTAGCTAGGAATGTAGGTAGCATAATTAAGAAATTGCTAATTAATCTAGCTGATCAAGGCTCAGGTCCGAAACTTGGATTCTTCGATCTCGATCCCTTCATCAGCAGCCCGTTCTCCACCAGCCTTGTCGGTGGTGCTAAGTCCACCTTTCCTACCCATTTCCTGATAACCTTCCTGTCCCAGCTGCTGCTTCCTCGTCTCACCTCCGCGGTGACGCCCTAATTCACAACAACAACACCGCTATCATCACTATCGATCTGGTACAAATATAAGTAATCTGCAAGTATAATTAATCTGCTCGATCGATGAGCTAAAATATTTGTAAAATATTTGAGAGAGATCAATTGGTATAACCTTCAGCAAGATGTTCCTGAGCTTCGAGGCTCTTGCCACCAGTACCACCAGGAACAACAGTCTCTCCTTGCTTAGCCCTTTCTTCAAGCTCTTTTCGTTCTTGTCCTGATGCCATTCTTGCCGATCAACTGATAAATTCTCCTTTTTTATCTGTTTCTTTTTAAACTTACTAAACCAAATTTCAAATGTTGTTTTCCTTAATGGTATCTTGCACTTCTAGCTCGTTACTGCTTTATATATATACAGGGAGGGTTAGCTTGGTGTGACACGTATGGGGATAGACGCGGCAAATAAGGGACATACCAAGCCATATCGTCATGACACGTAGGTGTTTAGAATGACACATGTCCTGCCGCTGTGGTTCTGTAAACTTCTTATCCAGTGTAGCAAATGAGCAATTCAGTAATTTTTGTTGCGACAAGAAATGTTTCTCATGAATAGGTTTTGCTACTACTCAAAACAAAGAGCCCATTTCCGTTGGGTTTTCAGAGCAGAATGTAGGACTGGGTTTTCAAATTAAGAAGGGGCTCAACTTTCCAGGCCCATAATTACTCTTCAAAATAAAATTTCAGGCCGAAGATACAGGTTGTTGGTTACTCTATCTGCACTAGTTGGAGGTGGAGTAGGCGTAATTAATGATTTGTTTTTTTCTTAATGATCCATTTCCACCATATGAAATAAATTTAAAAAAATATTTTACGAAAAATGCTTTGTTGGGCCCACCGATACATATCAGCACTGCCACATCATTTATATTCTGAAGTGGCACGACACTTAGATATTGACATGTAACTTTCAATTTGATGGACACATCACCATTGATTGGCATGCGTCATATTATTGTGTGTTTAAAGTTGTGTATTATATTGTAGAAAAATACTCCCTCCGATCCGAAATAAACGTCGTTTTCCTACTGAGCACGCGGATTTATGCAATGATTGGTGGGAAGAAAACGAGGCTGTTTTTGACCATACTACCCCCAACCTCCCTTGCTATTTACAGCAAAACCATGGCTTATTTCTGACATTTGTTGGCTTGAAGCCGGGCTTGGCAAGTTGGGCCAAGTATTACAAACGGCTGGGCGGGGGTTGGCCTTGGCAAAGCGTACGAGTGGTATGAAGGAAGGTAAGCCATCGGCTCCAATTTTCCATTCTCCCCCCATTTCCTATCTTCCCCAAATTCTCAAATGATTCAAAGTTTAAACCATTCCCTCCAGAAATAGGAACGAAATTTCTGCATCAATTTTATCTCCCGCCATTGTGTTGGGATTGGAAACATGGGGAAAGCAATTTATGTTCAAATAGCTTTTGTCCTCAATCCATACCATCTACCTGCTCTCCGAAACCCTAAAAAACCCACTGTTTACAAAACCAACATCAATCAATGGAGCCTTCTGATTTTAACCCTTTCTCTAATCTTCGCGGAGACCCTAACATAGCTGGTTATCTTGAAAGCTTAGTCCAGCAAGGTGACAACCAACGTTACTCAGATGACGGAGAGGAGGAGTTCGTGGAGCTCTGACATGACTCGGGCGGAAATTCCGAGGACTTTCCAGACTTAAACCTTGAGCCTCACCCGGACATTGAAGATGAAGGTCCTCCATATTTCAGTTGAATACTGTTTTTGTGTATGATCAAAGATACATTTCCTTTTCATTTTCCTTAGTATGTTTGTGTGTGTGAGTTGTAGGTGAACATGAGGGTAACAAACGGCGCATAGAATTATGCCACGACGAGAGGGTTGCGGCATATGAGATGCTGTTGCGGAAGAGTGAGAACGGGAAGCTTCTGAGAGGGACAACAGGTGAGGTCGCAGCCGCCTTCAACATTTCAATTTGATCTGTCCAGAGGCTGTGGAAACGGGGCCGAGAGTGTATGAATCACAACGTTTGCCTGAGCAGAGTCAAGAATTCTGGGAGGAAAAGGGTGGACTTTGATTGGCAGCAAGTCCGGGATATTCCTCTGCGGAAGAGGACCACTATGAGGAATCTCTTGAAAGCACTAAAAGTGTCCAGGAGGTGTGTGTCAAATGGCATGAAGACTGGAGAGATCAGGCGGCATTCTAATGCCATCAAGCCTATTTTGACTGATGCTAATCGACGAAGAAGGATTGAGTTCTGCCTGTCAATGTTGGATCCACAATCACCTCCTGCTGACCAGAGTTTCCAAGATATGACCAATGTCGTGCACATCGACGAGAAGTGGTTTCACATGACAAAGAAGACACAAACATACTACCTGTTTCCAAACGAGGATGATCCAGTAAGGAAACTTAAATCCACTAATTTCATTCCAAAAATTATGTTTCTAGCAGCTGTAGCTAGACCTAGGTATGCGCCTGATGGTAGATGCACATTTGATGGAAAATTAGGTATATTTCCTTTGGTTTATGAAGTGTGTGCTGTTAGGGCTAGTGCAAACAGACCGGCAGGGTCAATGGAGGTGAAGGCAATCGAAAAGATAGATAGGGATGTCATTAGGAATTTCATGATTGATAAGGTTTTGCCGTCAATTAGGGCTAAGTGGCCTGTAGAGAACATTGGAGATCCTATCATTATCCAACAGGATAATGCCAAGACTCATATCCTGCCTCATGATGAACAATTCTTTTCAGCTGCTGCCTCTCTTGGCTTGAATGTTATTCTGTCATGTCAACCCCCTAACTCTCCCGACCTTAATGTCCTTGATCTTGGGTTCTTTAGGGCTATACAATCTCTCCAAGAACAGGAATGTGCTAGGTCTGTGTCTGAATTGGTTGCAGCCGTACATAAGAGTTTTATTGAGTTTCCTGCAATGAAGTCCAATTATATATTTCTCACTCTTCAGTCATGTATTGTTAAAATTCTGAAACTTTTGGGGGATAACACTTATAAAATCCCGCACATGAGTAAGGAGTCTTTGGAAAGGCAAGGGCTGCTCCCTCTCGTCCTGCCATGTGACTCCTTAATCATTGCAAATGCAAGGGCTCATCTACTCCCATAGACAGTAAGTAATCTTACTTAATCATTTTGTTTGCAGTTAATTGTGTGGTTATGGAATTGCTGTGATTAATTTCCTCTTACATGCTTGCAGGAAACCATGAGGATTTCAGCCGTAGTTTGTGGTAGACAGTGGGAAGGGATTTTTTGTTGTGCATTAGAAGTAATTATATAATTGATCCATGTTTTGGCTAATGATGTTGATCACAGTATCCATCAATCTTAGTGTCTGCTTTTGCAGTCAGCAGTAAATAGCAACTTTTTGTGCAGTATATAGGTTGTACAGGTCGTATACCATGATGCAATGATCAGTACAGATCATTTACTTGGGCAGTTGTTGATGTATAGGTGAACACTGTCATAGTCTAGACCTGTATCATGGATTTTGAGAATTGGATATAGCACAACAATGCAATTGTTGGGCAGTGGTTTAATGGATTCTGAGTTTACAATGCGTTTTCTGGCCAGTGGTTTAATGGATAATTATTGCATTATATGATGATGATGATGATGATTATATAGGCCAAATTCTTCAGAGATAGGTTGCATTTGATGATAATATATGAAATGTTTATTGTTATTTGATGATGTTGATGATGACGATGATGATCCTGTAGCTCAATTATACGTAAGGTTTCTGCAGGTATCACGACAATGATTTACCTCAGCCTCATTCTTACATCAACCCCATTATGCTGCTGTGTTTTCTCTCGCTTACCCAAAAAGCAAAACCCTTGAGATTGTTTTAACTCATTGCATCATTTCCTTTCAGAGTCCACCCCAATAAATCCAGCTGAGAGGCAAGAGGCTAATGATCGTCTGCTTGATGGCCAGGTTGTGTCTCACCACATCCTAGTGCCGAGTCTCCTGACATTTAATAGATCTGTCCATGTTATGGTTGGATATCTTTTGACCTAATGTAATGTCTTGTTATCTTCATGAGGTAGGCCATGAGCTTGGCCTAGATGAGTCTCATTTTCTTGTTATTTAGGGTTTGACCCCGAGCTTAGCCTAGGGCTAGGCCAAGCCTGAAAGACCCAATCGATTAATTAAAGAATCTTTAATACCACTCCAAAGGCCTTTCACTATTCTCCTCTTTATCCTTCGGTCAACAAGCTTATGAAAAGCTGACTGGATTTCATCTTCATCAAACAGAGGTGGTTGACGGACCATTTATCGGGGGAGATGTCTCACCCTTTCAAATTCAAATTTAGGATTTTCCTTCCCAATACACCACAGAGAATCAACCCTTCCCCCATGCCATAACCGACACCAGTGGAACGTCGTCTCACCTGTAACGGTCACTAAGCATTTGGCTTACCTTGTTATTTAAACCGTATGCTTTTCCTTTACCGGTGCATCCATAATTTCGGCATTTCTCAATATCTTTCCGCCTTTCTTCTTCATTTTCTCTTACCTTCAGGCTCTTACGTTTCTTGCCTCCGCCTATCAACAATGAATCGTGCAAACAAAAGAACGATGTTAGAAGCATACGGCGTCACCACCAGAACCCTCCAACGTGACACGGGGTTATTGACCACCAATATTACCTCCACCGAGACCGAACTTGAGCGGATTGAGGACATGATTGAGGACCTCAAACATCGCAAGGATCAAATATTCGCGGATGACTACATGGCGTTCGAGACGGTCGTTGCAATGTCTGACTGCATTACTCATCTCTCTCTTGCTGCTGCAAAACTGGAGCAGAAGGTCTCTGCACTGCGGGTGGCGCTAGATGCTGTGAACGAGGGCAGGACTGAGATGAATAGGTTTGCCAATGTCGTTCCTGGGATCCCCACGAATGAGTAGATTGCGTTGCTGTAATTTTCCTAGAATTGTGCCTTTGTTTCTAACGCTTTTATCCAGTGTAATTGAACTTTTAAATATGCAATTTATTTTCCGTTCTAAATTGGGTTTTGAGTTTGAATGTGGTATGGATCATGGCTTCTGATTTATTCCTCCTCCCCCATAAATCTCACAAGAAATCTCTAAATCTGGCTAGGCCTATCCCGTGGCCTAGACAGTTTCAGAATAAACACCCCCACACTTAACACATGCTTGCCCACACACATACATACTCCAACATTGAAGCGCATAAAATATTTTTCAACACAACATAACGCGAGTAATAACATCATCATTTGCAAGAAATAAAAGGAGTAGTCATTCGCAATCAAGTTCGAGAAGATACATCATTGGTGGTTTCAATTTATTTAGCAGGGGGGGTGGGCATGGTGAGGTGGGCTCTGCAGAATTAGGGGGTCGTGGGACTGGTGCGGTGGGTGCTGCTTGTTCCATAATATGCTTTAGGATTCCTGAGATGTTATGGTCAAGGCTTTTGATATTGTCAGTGAGATTCCACAAGCATCCCGCTGCCTTTTTATAGCTGCCTGCTAGCTCGTGGAGGCACTTCTTCATCTCTTGGAGCACATTTTGATGAGAGAGATGTTGCTCCAAGAGCACCTCCTGGTAGCCTTGAATGCTCTGCTGTAGGCTTAGCTGACTTTCCATGATGGTGGAGAACTTGAGGAGGATGGTTGCTCAGTGCTGCCACCAACGCCTCTGGAAGCATCTTGGGCTTCACCTCCGGCTTGGTCTCTGGCGTGGCCTAGCCCATCCTCTGGCATGCAGTCATTAATGATTGATCTGATGAGGTATCTGCCATCGTACTTCTTCCCCCAGATGTGCTCCTCCACATCTGTGAATCCAATATTGTAATGAACATAACCATCTACCAAATGGAAGTACCCCATTTGGTCGAACCCTCTCATATCAAACACTTTAACATCACAGAATTTGTGGAGATCAGTAGTCTCAAGCTGTAAGCTTCTAGAAGTCACGGCTAGCTTGGTTATCAAGGATCCCAAAATCATCTTAGCCCCCTGATGGTAGGTATGCAGTTGCCTAACCAGCCAATATCCTAAGTTGACCCTCTGTTTATGCACCATGCACCACAACAAGAAGAGCTCAAGTCTGGACATATTCCCTGACACAGTAGTTTTCCCAGCGAGGTTATATGCCAGTGCTCTGTGGATCATCCTAAGGGCTGGGTCTCTGATTTGGTGTGCCTTGGAGTGTTTGTCAAAGAGAGTCGTAGGGTCTCCAATCAACTCTTGATATGCGGCAGTAAAATCCCAATCTTTCGGATAATCAGCCAATGCATTCAAATAACCAGGGGATAGCAAATCATTCTCACTTACAGATCCAACCAACAAATTGAACTTATTTATTGAACAATGCTCCCAAACATCACACAACTGGTAGTTAACAACGTCAGGAGCATCAAAATCCAGTCTATTTTTTTCCCCTAATAGACAGACGACTATGATCGAACCAAAAGGTAGTATGGAATTCTAAACAAAGCTCTGAATAAGCAGCATCCAAAACCAGCAGTAGACATTCCCAACCAATATTATGCATATAAGTTCTAATTCGCTCACCAACTCCTACGGGGTCTAGAGAAGCAAAATCAAACGTTGCATATGGAGTGATATCAAAACTAAGTTTTTGAACTAGTTTGGCTTTCAGGTCTAATGTATCGAACCTCAACCAACCTCTCAAATATTCAAGTGGGGGTACCTTGTTGGCCTTGGCCTTGTGTTTGCCCAATACTTCTGCATTTGCATCCTCAGTCAAATCTTCTATGTCAGCATCGGCCTCGACCTCTTCATGCTCCATTGGCCGCTTTCTGTCTGATTTGCTGGAGGCTTTAGAGCTTTGCCCTTTCTTCGTAGCAACCTGGTAAACCCCAGACGGTTGCTTATTTGGAGGAGCTCCTGTGGGCTCGCATTGTGATTTGGTCGATGCTTTGGAGTTTTGCCGTGCCGTGCGTTTATCGAGCGGCTCTACTGCCTCCTTAATCTCTGGCCCCGTCACAAGCTTCCTAGGGTTTGGCCTCCCTCCTATCTTGATAGCAACCTGCTTTACCTGAGAGGGTTTAGTCACTCGTGGGGGTACCTTGTTGGGCTTGGCCGTGGGGTTGGCCGATAATGCAGGACGAATGGCTACATTGTCGTCTCCATTCGCATTTATTTTTCTTCTGGTCCTCCTCTCTAGTCTCCCACATACTTTGGGTGCTGCTCTCTTCTGGGTCGTATTGGTCCCGTCATCACCGTCTGTGTCACTCAAGGCAATCGCTCTGTCTTTCCCCTGCACGCTCTCCTCCGACCCAGAGGTTTCATGCCCTGCAACCGCATCCTTATTCAAGCCGGCCGTCTGTTCAGCATCTATTTGTCTGACGACTGAATCAATCATTTGTTTAACCCGGCCTTGTTCTGACGGCCCTGCAGCAACTGCTTCGGACGCAGACGGATGCTTGGTATGAGGGTCGCTTGAGTTGCTGGCCATGGTATGACGGTTTGTTTCAGAAGTGAGCGGGCAAAGTTGAAGTAATGGGAAGTTTTTGCGATTTAGAGGTGGTTTATTTTTTTAAGTCATGAAGAGGGTTTTGGCAAATGTGGGAGTACTTTTTGCCTATACAGCTTCTGAAGTTAGAACATGAAATCCCTAGGTCGCTTCTGGCTAGGCCACAGGCTCGGCCTGACAAATTACAAAATTGCACAAATTGATTAATTGCACACATTGGGAATTCCATATGGCCAACTTCTTCACTGCACAGAGATGGTAGGTGGATGATTGTTGTGATGAATGTTGCATATCATCCCTATTGTTTGGTTGAATGGTTCTCTAGATAATGACCAATTTATATGAGGTTTATTCTGTTGTAATGATCATCCCTGTTGTTTGGTTGAATGGTTCTGTAGATAATGACCAATTTAGATGAGGTTTATGCTGTTGTAATGATCATACTTATCAATTTTTGGTAATTATCTGTAGTTGGTGTTTTACTTACACTGAACATCTATAAAGCATGACAGATAGTGCACTGGAGAAGATACACACAACTACGGGAAGAATTATGTGACATGAAAATGAAACAGAGTGATTTTATTTATTTTAAACACCCCAAGGACATACCACTTGGGTGTATTACAGACACCCTAACTACTCAGACCCAGATTCATCATCGATGGTTGGGATGCCTGGGATGGCATTAGCAAAGAGATTCAAATCAGCAGAAGCAAGCCTTGCACTATTAAGAGCCAGGTTGAGCCCCTCTCTCTTTTGGTTAACGTGAGCAATGGAGAGGTTAAGCTGGTTGATGGCCTCGCTGTATGACTTGATTGCAGTCAGTGCCAGCCCCTCATGCTCAGCATCTTCGTACACCTCATCCTTCCTAGCCTTCAAGTCCTCCAGCAACTCATTAAACTCCTCCATATCCTGGTTGGTCTGAAGAATCCTATTCTCCAGCTGCACGATGTCCATGTCCAGATGATCTGAGAAGCGGCCTGCAGCATTGTGGATCTCTACCTTCCTCTCACGATCCATTATTCTCCACCTGCACAGAGGAAGCTTAAAAGAGTAAAGGAGAAAAGCAGCCAACAACAAAATAGAAGAGGCAGTTTGGGGGTGAAGAAAATTAGGTGAGAGGAGGCATGTATTTATAGGGGGGTGAGTTGGGTTTCCTGAGGATATGTGATAAGGTGCATTACAGGGAAGGAGGGTGTCAACCAAACAGTTGATGTGGGCAAAGTGTCACGCAACACACAAACCAAACCAACAAATCCAAACCAAACCCGTTACCAAAGATACACAGAAACTGCATCTTTTCACCATTACTCTGTACATTGCATCACTTTTAGAATCTAAAAAGGCTGACTCCATTACTAAATCTGAAACCAACTACAGCTCTACCATGTGCTGAGTTATCTAGGGCAAGCCCCTGCACTAGCTCAGTTATAGATCATTGAATGGTCACATCGTCAACAGGGTTTGGGGGACTGTTATTGAAAATACATGAATTCACAACAATTATGGCCAATTTGTAATCCATCAATAAGCATACAAAATTATCATTCCAGGTGCCTGTCTTTGCACCATCCAAGCATTCAAAGCACATAAAATGCAGGTTTTTGAACAAGGAATAGGAAGTATTGCAAAGCAGTGATGCAGTACAGAGCAAATCACACAGAGTCCGATCTCAATATAGTTGCTTCTGCTCATGCAATTCTATATGCAAACCAAACCAACAATGCAGAACTCATGAAAGTGGATTAGGGACAAAAGAACAGGGCATCAATGCAACTGGATGACACAGGCTGAAATAGGGACCAGTCAAAAAAAACATACACTTTAATCACCCTAAACAGCCGACTACATTGAATAAGCTGGCCATCCTAAATCCACCATCCTACTGCTACCATATACACCTTCTATCTACATTCAACAAAGTGGCCATCCAAACAGAAAATAACATTCAGTCTACGAGAAATACTAATATAGCAAAACCTGGCCTGAATTCAACATCATAATGTATACAACCAACATCCTAATATATTCAGTAGTAATCAGGGAGAAGAATACATAACATTTGGATGAAGCTCTCTTCGTAGAATGGGTCATCTTTAGGGGTGAACAAATTTCGGATTGGAAACTTATTGATATCGAAATCCATATCCACCTTCACTTCTGATGTATGCATAATATCTTCAGTGGCAAGTAGATTTAAATCAGGGATTTTATACTTCTTTGGATGCCCATGATTCAGGCCGAGATGCCCATCTTCTTCACTGGCAAGCGAGCACGAAACCTCCTCCAGTTCAAGAACAGTCTGTTGGGCCACCATTTCTTCCTCCAACACAGCCACGCTCTCTTCAAAGACGACGTCGTCTTCACTTTCGTAGGTATCTGGCACAATGACATCTATATCACAGATTGCATCCGCCGCAACAGCCACCATCTCTTCAAAAACGACGTCGTCTTCACAGTCGTAGGTGTCTGCAACAATGAACTCCATATCATAGATTGCATCCGCGGAAACAGCCATCGCGCTGACATCATCTCCAACCCTTGCCTCCGCGACTGCATCACCTTCTACCTCCACAACCGCGGCGACATCATCCCCAACCTCAGGGACTCCAATTGAATCCGGTACGAACATACCCATAAGCGGATCAAATTGCACGCAACTATCATCCTGGGAATCATCCCAGAAATCAACACCCTCCATTTGGGAAAAGTAGAAATTAAAAGTACAGAGATGCAATGAAATTAAAACAGAAATTGAAGCAGCAATTTTGGGTTTCATACCTGATTCGTGCTTCGGGTATAAATAGGGAAAAACTTCGTTCCCCCGCAAATTTCATTTCAAACACAGAAAGAGGGAATCGAGGAAGGCAGTCGAAGCCGAAGCCGAAGCCGAAGCCGTCGTCGTCGTCGTCACCAGCGCAGGCAGCCAGGGGCACCCTAGTCTTCTCCAGCCTCGACAACTGCGAACGACGTTTATTTCGGGACAGCGTTCCTGTGCTAGAACGCTCTTTGTAACAAGTCAGAGGGAGTACTAGAGAATGGGATTTGAATCTAGTTTGTTGAATCTCATCCAACTCCTTAACCAACAAGTCACTCATTGCCATTGGCTATGCTATTGCAATTTTAATTTATATGGTGTTTATATGGGTTAATCGTTAAATAATTCATTAGTAAATGAGCCAATTATAATTAGATATATCTGAAATAAAATAAAATTGATTTTATAAATAATTATTCAAATTTGATGTATATTAATAAATTATTTATTAAGAAAAGTATTTAAAATATTAATATAGTTGTGGTCAAGTGTTAAGAGACTTGCTCATCCTTAGTTAAAGTTTCGAGTTCAAGTTATGGGAATTAAGAAAACCATTTTGGGAGAGTCACCTCCTTTCGAGGCTCGACAAAACTCATACGAAATTAGTCTCAATAGAGAGAAACTTCGGGGGAACAAAAAAATATTTAAAACATTGAAAGTTTCGCTTCAATTCAGTATTTTTTATAAAGTTACGTAATATGAAAAAAAAGTTACTGAATATGAAAAAAAAGTTACATAATGGAAAAAAATTCGTAATTTTTTTAGAAGTGAGGGAACATATTAGAAAAGTTACGGATAGAGAAGAATTATGTAACTTTTTTAAAAATTACAAAAATACCAAAAAAAGTATACATAAATTAATACTATATATTTAGTTTAATTTTTTAAAATTAATACAATAGTATTTTTATCATTTTTGTGAGTAGAAAATCTATTTTAAAAAAGTATAAAAAAATTACCCGTTAATAACTTAAATAACATAACATAATAAATATTTGTCAAAATATTATTAGTACAACGGTATATATCTACCGCATTGTAACCAAAAGCATTTTAGAATTTGCCCCTTTCTGAAAGTTAATTGTAAATTTGTTAACAGTTAACACTTTATTTTCTTAATTTTTTTTAAATGACATGTCCGTTGAATTTAACAGACTAAACGAACCGTTAGTTCCTTTGTCATTTTTCTCAACCACAAATTCACTTCCACTGAGAAAATTTTCTTATTTTTTCAGAAAATTAGAAATTGGAAAAATAAAAATAAAAATTGTGTTCAAGAGACATTATTTTCTAATTTGAAAAAGGGAAATTATTTTTCTATTTTCTAAATTTGCACTTGGTATAATAAAACAGCAAAATGACATTTTCTAAATTGGAAAACAAAATTTTCCAATTTAAGTATATTTTTCTAGATAAAAATAAACTTATGTTTAGTTTTATTATAAATTTTCCACTATATATGTCAAACTTAGTTTTAGAATCAGCAATTTTTTTCTTTTCTGTGTCTCCGCTCTTCTCCTTCTCCTCCTCAACAGCAGCTGGTCTAGTTAGGGGTACGTAAGGGCCATTCTGCTGCTGAGTGGAAAGGAATGGGACTGGGAGTTTGACACTGTGTCGAGCAACACGCTGCGTCCGTGCTTCTGTTTCAAAGTTCAAAACCAAAACAATGATGAGTGACCTGAATTAGTTAAAGCAGGTAAATGCAATTCGTTTTTCCTTTTTCCTTTTGCTTATTTGTTGTGGATATGATTTTTTCTTTTTCCGTAGTTGGATATTCTGTACATTCTTGTCCGTGAAGAAGGTATCTTTGGGCTCTAGGCGGGGGCTTCCCCAACTGTTTGCCGCAATGGGACAAACCAAGCGGCTGTTTACTGCCAAGCATGAGTTTGATGTACTCTTGTGGAAGAAACATGAGGTGATGGGAGAGTATTGCTACCATGACAGTCTATGATATCGGGATTCCTTGCTGGAACTGCAGGTCCGGTGTGCACTGGGCCATTTGATGTTGTCAAAACAAGGATGATGGCTCAAAGCAGAAAAGGAGGTCAGTTAAAGTACACAGGTATGATCCATGCTATCAGAACTATATATGCTGAGGAAGGCCCCCGTGCCTTGTGGAAAGGGCTGCTGCCCCGTCTCATGAGAATCCCACCCGTCCACTTTATGGGCAACTTAACATTGTTACCATTTTTTTTGGGACATAAATTACTCTTACTATACATCAATTTCATTAAAACACATGAGATAAATATGGTAATTCTAATTATTTCTCTATCTTTCTAATTAACACCCATTAATTAATTAATTAATTTTTATCTTTACTTTTCTCTCTCATCCCCCGATCTCCTCACTTTCTTCTTTCTTCTTCTTTTTTCCATTTTTTTTAATAATAAAGTTATACATTGGAGATGCACTCCTCGCCGGACTCTTTGCCCGCGACCTCGCCGGCAATAGTCCCCTAACTACCTCCCATTTCAATGCTGAGAAAAACACTTGCTTCCTCTCCATTTTACAACTCTACCACGGGGGAGAAAGCTAGCAAAAGAATGAATACTAGAAACAGGAAAAAGAAGAAAATGTCGATGTTGGTATGCTTAAAGGAGAGAATACAGAGCTAACTAAAAAGAGAAGTGAGGGAAAGAGAGCAGAGAGAGAGAGAGAGATGGTTAATAAAACGGTAACGATAAAAGGTAAAATTATTGCCACGAGACAAGCCAACTGTGAAAAAAGATTGTTGTTTGTTAATAGTATTTCTTTTTGTGAGTGTTTATTTGGTTAAAAATCAGCAAATCAGGGTAATGGAAGTGGTGTGGGAAAGGAACAGTATTTTTCTTTTTCAAACTCTGATTATTAAAAAAAATGAAAAAAAAAGAAGAAAGAAGAAAGTGAAGAGATCCGGATGAGAGAGAAGTAAAAATAAAATTAATTAATTAATTTGATATTAATTAGAAGGATAGGGAACTACCATATTTATCCCTAGTGTGTTTTAATGAAATTGATGCAAAATAAAGGTAATTTATGTCCAATAAAAATGGACACAATGCTAACCTGCCCATAAAGTAGACATGTTACTAAAACCCTATACACACACATAGTGCACCATTGTAGGTATTGCTACATTCTTTTGCTTGCTACATTTATCATGCAAATTGCAAGGATAAAGTCATAAATTTCTCAGGATTTTCCTACTCTAGTTGAGTTGTGTGTTCTGATTGAACATTGTTCAGAAGATGTGTTTAGTAATTTTGAAAGTGCTAGGAGACACTAACCGTGATTCACCGCATGCCCTTTTTTATCAACTTCATGCATACTTTTTGCATATTGTTGGAAACTAGTTTCGAGTAGCCTGATCTTTATGGGAGTTGTCTTAGTTGATTTATGGTTTGTTGTTGATGTGTAGAAGAGTTAGGTGACTCTTATTTTGTTCATGTCAAATGCATTGCATCTGATGCAAGTTTTTCAGCATGTAAGCAAGAGAGCAAAACTTTTCGATTAAAGATTAATTTCATGTGCTTTAATCCCAAAGTCTTATGACATTTACAATGTTTAGCTGTTGTATATGTAGATAAATATAATGCAGGCAGAATAAGAAAACAACGAAATCTAGTGGTCGGATACCTCACGTTGCTGAGGATTTTCCGGTCCAACTATTTTCCCTTACTCATGTGTCTGTATGGCATTTGTAGGAAGATTCTAGGTCAAACATAATCACATGCTGCTACTTTTAGTTTTTTAATTTAAGGCAGCTGATACTTAGTAAGAGGGAATCATAACAAGTGAAAATTTCCGAACACAATACAAGTTTGGCTGCTCTGTGGAAATTTAGAGAAGTGCATATTGATACGATCCTAGGTGCGTGGGTAGCACGTGATTTGATCTAGTTCAAGACTTAGATTTCGTTGCGGAAGATAGATAACTTGACTTCAGTGTTCGACCCTGCTAACAACCTATGCTAGCCAACCCTAACTAAACAAGTGAGGTTCTTAATTCGAACTCTAACCCTGAACTCAACCTGTGAGAACCAACCTAGATGTAAACGAATTAATGAATGAACTTTCGAGATTTACTTAAACACTATTCGAGAGTTCGGTCTCAAATAGAACCAAGGTTCACGCATGAACAAAGAGTAAATACTCTCAAAGACAAAGTCTCAATTTGATTAATATTCGTGGTCTTTTATTATGAGCTCAATCGGCTCTATAAATAGGCAAATTGCCAATACAAGTTTAAGTATAACTACAAGTTCTAATTCTACTAGGAAAAGAAGTTTTATATATGAAATAACTCTAATAACTAAATAAGAAATATAATAAAATATTCCAGAAGCTTCAGAATAGCTTTGGCACGATTGGACTCCATGATGGGCCTCAATCTCTAAGTTGCGGGTTGCTGCGCGTTCACACTGCGCATGAAAATGTCGACAAGGGTTAACTTTTGATCCGCTTGTTCGATTGGCTTGATCTTTTGGACGATCCACTTGTCCAAACGTCCTGAAATTTGGACACGATAAATATAACACATTAAAGTGTCCATCAAGCCTTTGTGATTCCTGATCGAATTCCATTTGCTTCATCATGGATCGACGCTTTGGTCTATCTAGCCCTTATTGTTTGGTGTGTGTGTGGCGGGGCTAGGATCGTATGGCTTTCCCCAAATTGTTTTCTCCTGTTCTTGAGTATTATGACAAGTGTTGATTACTCTGCTCTAATGGTGTTAAGTTTCAAGTTAACTCAGATATGTAGGAATTAACATTTTTTAATAGAAATGATCTATGATTGGTGTAACGATTACTTGAGACATAGTTCTTTCGTTTTATAAAAAGTATGACTGAACTACGGTCCAAAAATCACTTAAGCAGTTGCAAAAACATTCACTAACTACGCCGACACTCAAAGTTTAATAGACAGTTGAAACCTCAAAACTATGTATTAGCTAGCACCTTCTTGAGATTAATTAAGATAAATTATACATAAAATAGAGGTACAATCAATGATTTTTTATAAAATGATTCAAACAATAGAAGGACCAATAATTGTCTTTTTGAAGCTGTCAACAAAGAATTATATGCATTCTTAGCATCTAAAATACTCCTTGATTGCAAGAGTAAAAAAACAATAAAGACTTATAATTTAATTTTATCCAGGAAATTTAATTATAAATGTCTTTTACTCCCCGTTATAAAAGAACAAGCACATGCTGTTGAAAATAAAATAAAATAAGCACATAAAACGGTAAAATACCGTTTTTCAAGTTGAATTGACCTACTCCTTGTTCCTGGCTATCTATCCAAAACGACATCGACATCGACATCGACATCGCTTGCGCCCATCAAAACAAAAACATGTTTTCCATTTTCTCGATTTTAAAAGAAAGTAATAAAAACCCTACCGATCACACCTGAGCCGTCCGTGACTGTAGAAAGTTCCTATATAAGGAAACCCCCCGCTGTCTCAACCCTCATAACCCTAGCTCTCCTCCTCCAGCCACCTCACATCACCCCTCATCTCCACATCATAAACCCTAATTCTCTCTTTTTTCCCGCTCCACAGCTCATCTCCGTAGCCGTATTTCCATTATCGTGAGCCACTTCTTATCATCACTGAATCCCTAATTCATTTCTTGCTTCTTCTTCTTTTTTATAAGTCTTCTTCATCTAACATCAGTTACACTCTCTTTTAGCTAACGAACGAGAACTGAAATGTCGGATGATGAAAGAGAAGAGAAGGAGCTGGATCTCAGTTCACCTGATGTCGTCACCAAGTACAAAAGCGCAGCTGAGATAGTAAACAGTTACGCACATCATCTTTTTTCTCTCTTGTTATGTTTTTGCGTTTTGTATAAGTGAATGGATTGGTGTACGCGATAAATGGAGAAATGTTTAACTGGTTTCTACTGATTTTGCAGAGGCATTGCAGTTAGCAATATCAGAATGTAAGCCGAAGGTGAAGATTGTTGACATTTGTGAGAAGGCAGATTCGTATATCAGAGAGTAAGTATAAGCATACAGCATTATCAAAATGTTTGGTTGATTTGGTGAATGAGAAGTAGTTATTTATGATGGTGTTTTTTGTTTGTTTTTTTGTGTTTGAAGGCAAACTGGTAATATGTATAAAAATGTGAAGAAGAAGATCGAAAGAGGTGTAGCATTTCCAACCTGTGTTTCTGTAAACAACACTGTTTGCCATTTTTCTCCACTTGCTAGTGACGAGGCAGTCTTGGAGGAGGGAGATATGGTGAAGATGTAAGGTTCTGAATTCTGTTGCTGGGTGTTTGTTGATATTTTCTATGTTCTGTGTAAAGTGGTGATTAATGTGTGATTTTTTTGGGGTGTATAGTGATATGGGATGTCACATTGATGGATTCATTGCTGTGGTTGCACACACCCATGTTCTTCAGAGTGGTCCAGTTACAGGTAGAGCAGCTGATGTCATTGCAGCTGCAAACACTGCTGCTGAAGTTGCTTTAAGGCTTGTCAGGCCAGGGAAGAAGGTAATCCTTCTGTTGAAAGTTCTTCTGTTAAGTAGTATGTTTGTTTTGTGAATGCTGTGAAATGTTATATTTCTTGTGCTGCTGATTCTCTTACTTTGTTCCATGTATGGTGATTGCGACCCCTATATGATGAACTTTTTTGATAAGCTATGGTCTTGTGTCCAGATGATGCTCAATGTCATAGTTACTCTGATACGGGCGATTATTCTGCAACAAAGTTGTCTTTTATTTTTGTTTTACATGTTGGTTGCTTTTTTCATAGTGTTTTGGCCATTATGCCATAAGTATTTTTTAAAAGTAATTGGTGGGTATTCATATCACCAAATGATAATACCAATTAGTAGCTTCTGCTCTAGAAAGACCACAAATAAAAGAAATTTAGGTGCAGGCAACTTTGCCGAGGTGATCAGTTTTATTGATTTTCCTCTTTTTCCCTGTTGCCTATATTGTTTTGCCCCTGCCGATTGATTTAGGTTGATACATTTGATTATACCTGTTACCTGTGCGGGCTAAATTTGATTTCTTTCTACTGAAAGGATTTTTTAAAAGGTGATTGGTTGGTATTCATATCACCAGTTGGTAATGCCAAGTAGTGGTTTCTGTACAAGAAAGAGCTCCAGCATAAGAATTTTTAAACAAAATTTAGATGCTGGCAACTTTGCCGAGGTGATCAGCTTTATTGATTTCCTCTTTTTCCCTGTTGCCAAAATTGTTCTTGCCCTGACTGATTGATTAAGGTTGATTCATTTGGATTATACCTGTTACCTGTGTGGGCCAAATTTGATTGCTTTTGTTAGATTTTTATTTCATTATCTCACAACCCTTTTATTCATTACCAGTTTATTCAACTTGTTTTGAATGCATTTTCTTTGTTCTGATTTTGAAGCTTCAGTACCCATGTGAATTTTGTTTGGAGAAGCTTTATTCTCTGGATTACATCTTTTATATTTTTAAAATGGTATTCCATGGTTCTTATGTTTTTTCCTTCTGTCTTGTTTCCTAAATGAGGAATTCCTAATAAAAGCCATGGACTAGCATCCAGATGAGGCTTTTTTGTCATAGTTACTCTGATAGGGCTATAATGTTTTATACTTCGTACCCATGTGACTTTGTTTGGAGATGCTTCATTCTTCTCTGGATTCTTTTATATTTTTAAAATGGCATTCCACGTTTCAAATAATTTTTCTTTGTCTTGTCTCCCTAAATGAGGAATACCTTTTAAAAGCCATGGATTAGCATCCAGATGAGGCTTTTTTGTCATAGTTACTCTGATAGGGCAATAATAGTTTATACTTTTGGGTCTGGTCCACATGGATTTGGCTTTAATAGTTTCTATATTGGCCAATATTGACTTTAATAGTTTCTTTGACTGTCCGATAGGCAACTTTGCCGAGGTAATCAATTCAATATTACCTGTTGCCTATAGGTAATTGGCTATTTTTGGGTTTTGGGATCATTGTATTTTGTACAAAGTTCTCACACGTCTCTGTAGCCTACATGCCTACATGTTGCTTTGAAATATTGTTTCATCTGCGCATGTAATTTTCAACTCTAGGTACTTGTATAATGTTTTATCCGGTGCGTTGTTTCATCTGTGTCTTCTGATATTTTTATTTTCACAGTTTCTCGCCTTTCTTCTATTGAAGATTTGATTTTCATTTTTCCTATTCTTATTGACAGAATAAAGATGTAACAGAAGCAATTCAGAAGGTTGCTGCTGCTTTTGACTGCAAAATTGTTGAAGGTGTACTTAGCCACCAGCTAAAACAGTTTGTGATAGATGGAAACAAGGTGATCTTAAGCGTCTCTAATCCAGAAACCAGAGTTGATGATGCAGAATTTGAGGAGAATGAAGTGTACGCTGTGGACATAGTCACAAGCACTGGTGATGGAAAGGTAACTTGTACAGCCAAGTTTCCATCAACTCTTGCTGTTCATGATAGTTTCTATGCTAATACCGTTTCCAATTTTCTATTGTTTGATTTTGCAGCCAAAGCTCTTGGATGAGAAGCATACAACCATTTATAAAAGAGCTGTAGACAAGAGTTATCACTTGAAAATGAAAGCTTCTAGATTTATTTTCAGTGAAATTAGTCAGAAATTCCCCATCATGCCATTTAGTGCTAGGTCAGTACGTCTGTCAGTATCAATTTTAAGTGATCCCTAACTTTTAGTTTCTGCCTTCTTTTGGTATTAATATTGTGTATATTTTTTGGCTATAGGGCACTTGAAGAGAAAAGAGCTCGGTTGGGATTGGTGGAATGTGTTAATCATGAGCTCTTGCAGCCATATCCTGTTCTTCATGAGAAACCTGGTAAGAATGAATATCTTTTTGGATCACTTCCACTGGAACTATTTAGGGTCTGATATTGGAACACTGTTCTGATTTTCTTGCAGGGGATTTTGTTGCTCACATCAAATTTACGGTGTTGCTAATGCCTAATGGGTCAGATAGGATAACATCACATGGTTTTCAGGAGTTGCAACCTACCAAGACAATAGATGATCCTGAAATCAAGGCCTGGTTATCTTTGGCTACGAAGACAAAGAAGAAGGGTGGTGGAAAGAAGAAGAAAGGTATGCTTTGATGTGGTTCTCATTGTAATGTCCTGTCAGCTTGTTGCCAAGGGTGATCAAACGTGGTTTTAATCTATTTTCTTGAACGTTGCAGGTAAGAAGGGTGACAAAGCGGAGGAGTCAACAGAAGCTGGAGCTGAGCCTATGGATGAAACAACAAATGGTGCTGCTGCCTGAGAAACAGTTAATATATTGTCCCATGTTGTTCAGTTTTGGCCCGAACTTACCTTGTATCTGGTTGGTTGACGTGATTTTAATAGATTGTCTAGACATTGGTCCTAATCGGATTTTACGTCATATCCACTCCTGATACTCTCTCTTGTATCTTCCGTTTTTAAATTTTGAATCGAAGGTTGAAAAGTTTAAAGCTTTAGATCGAATAAGCTATCTGGCAAGTAACATTATTTCATCTTCTATGTTTTTTGTTTTAAGGAAGTTACCCGTATGCGTTTCTCCCGAACGATTTATTTTATTTTATAGTGCCATTAAAGTTGAGCATTCAATTCCATTCTTACGCTGAATTTATGTTTTGTGCAATTGTACCGGCCTCTATAATAATGAGTTCTGATTACGTCAAAATTGAGATATGCACTACGTGTTGTCTTTTACTATTTGCGCATGCATTTCAAAAAGGCCGGATGATTCACAAAATTTTTCGGGGTCAAATAGTGTCATCCGGCTTTTTCAAAATACGTGTGCAAATAGTAAACGCCGTTTAATTTGCACCGGAAGGGAGTATGTATTATAGCAAGAATATTATAATGTCAAAACATGAAAGAATTATGTTCTCATTCGAAAGAAGAATGTACTGTTAGAAGAATTTCAAGAAATGGATTTGCTTCGATTCCTCCAGCTCCAGTTTGCTAGTAGTAATAATTTGGATTTTTGAATTCCACTATTCCATGCTCCAGCCGTCCAAAACGAGTCAGCAAAGACATCTTTACATCTGTCACGCGCATTGCAATCGGGCCCACATCGCATGCTTTCATTATCAGTTCCCGTCGCAGTCCTTTCCGTTTCCTTCTGCTAAAACCAACGCTGGCCCACGTCCCCAGCCCTAAATACATCCTTTTGATACTTTAGTATTTTACACACTCATCCTCCTCTCTTGCTCCGACGCGCCTCCTTCTCTCTCATCGAGAACCTGAAGAACCGCACACAGAAGAAATCTGCAGTTAAAAATGGCGACTACTGGTACCTCTAGCGATCCAGAGCACAACACTAAAGACCGTGAAGAGGAAGAGAACACAGCCGCAGGAGGTGACGATGAGGACACCGGAGCTCAAGTGGCGCCAATTGTCAAGCTCGAAGAAGTCACCGTCACTACTGGAGAAGAAGATGAAGAGCCTCTCATCGATCTGTATGCGTCTGCTCTATTTCCTTTCGTTTTAGCTCCCAGTGTTAGAACTTGGCGGTAACATTATTTGTTTGCGTTGTGTTGTGTAGGAAGGCGAAGCTGTATCGCTTTGACAAGGAAGGAAATCAGTGGAAAGAGAGAGGAGTTGGAACTGTGAAGCTGTTGAAGCATAAGGAAACTGGGAAGGTTCGACTTGTCATGCGCCAATCCAAGACTCTTAAGATCTGCGCTAATCATCTAGGTCCTCTTAAGCTGTATTTTGAATGTGCCTTTTGGTTTACTTCTTTGAAATTGTTTCTTATCATGTAACTTTTGGCAATTTCAGTTCTACCGACGATAAGTGTGCAAGAGCATCACGGGAATGAGAAATCATGCGTGTGGCATGCTGCTGATTTTGCTGATGGCGAGTTGAAAGATGAACTTTTCTGCATCAGATTTGCTTCTGTCGAGAGTATGTTTCATCTCACCTTTTTTACTCTCTCAGTCATCGTTTCTCCCTGCCGCGTGTTGTATGAGTCGATTCTCTTTAACACCTTGAAAGCTTTGGGTTGTATAGCATTGGTAGAGTCATGTTTCCTGTGCGTTGTAAGAGGAAGAAGGAGCATAGATTGGTAGTTGGTTTTGTTAATTGATCACAAATTGGAGTTTTGTTTTATGGATGGGCTTTACTTTTGGGGCTAGGACACTCAATTTGTCTGAGTTGCTCTATTTCTTTAAAATATAACCTCAACTCATTTTAGTTCTGACATGGTAGACTTGATGCTTGTCCTGTATCTTATGGTTAGTGAGGGCTTGATAACCCTTTACTCGTCATTTACTTTTATTTATTTTGGTTTAGGAGAACTGCATATTTAAGTTTCTGCTATATTGACACATGCAATTTAGATGAAACCTAGAAAAGATGGTCGTAGCTTAAAGAGTAATAAGATGCATTAACCTTAGTCCTATTGGTGTCATATACATCCATGGAAACCGGCTATAGCTTAGAGGTTATTCTGGATTTAGTAGAGTTTTTAAATCAAGTTTGTACTTTAATTGGATGAGTGATGAGAACTGAGTGTTATATTAGTGTAGTCTGTATTGGCCCCATGCTTGCGGCGCTTGTGCATCTCTTATGAGCATCTTTGTTTGTTTTCTTAGATTGCAAAACCTTCAGGGATACTGTCCATAAGGTGGCTGAAAGTCAGGAGGAGAAAGAGGAAAGTAAGGAGGCTGCAGATGCTGCAGGACTACTGGAGAAGTTGACTGTTGAAGATAGCAAAGTTGAGGAATCTTCGGACACAACCAAGGAGGTGGTAGGTGACAAAGCAGAAGCAGAGGCAGAGAAAGGTAAACCAGATTCATCGGGATAGATATGAAGCATGGTGGATGTCTTCTTAAGCTTCCTATATACAAGCTATTGGGTTTCCCAAGTGGTTAGAAGTTATTTTTCCCACAGGTCTGGGATTTGTTGGTTTATGTACACAGTTTATTGAGTGTTGAACCTTATGGGAGCTTTAGCTTTGCCTATCTTTAGAATAGTGCATCTTGGGCCCTTTTTCGTGGCAAAGTTTGCACATTATACCCTCGGAGGAGGGTCTTCAATCTCTATTGGTTGGCAGTATTCTGTTTTGCGTTGTCGTACTACGCGAGCTTATTCTTTATTTTAATAGAGGGCTTTAGTCTAAATAGTGGCTTTAAATAATTGTTGATGACATTGCACATTGTTAAAAATGGCGGTGCATCTTGTAGTAAGCGGAAAGGATCCAACTTATCTAATTTCTCAGGAGGATAGACCTTAATAGAATACTTAGGGCGAGCTCAAATCACAACTTTCGAATCAAAAGCCGCTGCACTCTTGAATTTTAAGTAAGTGCAAAAGTCCTAACCTATAAAGTTCTCGGTTTCATACAATCAAAGTTTCCAAGACAGCATTACATCAAGATAGTGATGCAATACAATGTACAAATCTCTCATTTTTTGTAAATTTTGATGCAATGTAACTCCCTAGGCAGTGACCAAACCTATGAACTCAGTGCTCCGACCCTTAATGATGTATGGAAAATAAGGACGTGCAGACTATGTACAACATTTCCACGCGGAAGATATAATGAAATTGAGAATTAATATATACACTGGTTTCAAAGGTATAAAGAATGAGAAAACCATAAACCATCAAATCACAAACGCATCATGTTACCTGCAGTACCAAACAGATGAACACAAGTTGAGAAAAAACAGAATTCGAAGTAATTGTGATGAAATCGCTAAATTATGACAGCTGATCAAAATAAAACGGCAGCGGTCTTTTGTCCACTTAGGGCAGAAGCTTACCCAATATGGGGAAAGCAAAACTGAAGCAACTCAGAGCGTTAAAAAGAATGAATTCCAAGCTAGCCTATTCCATCTTCAAAGCCTGTTTTAGTTGAGCAAATGCTGCAGGATGCATTCTGCTGATGGCTGAATTAAAAGATTCTCCATGAAGGGCAGCGCAAGTTTGGGGATTGTCCTTCACAGAGTTCTCTAGTGACAGCTGCTTGATAGGGTCTGACAGTTTGATCTGGGAGAGGAAAATAAGTGTTAGGTTGGATTTCTGAATTATCTATTCAGCATTTCTCAGGTATAAAGGGTGAGAATTCACCTGTCTTCTTCTGAACTCTTTGCTTGCTACAGCACTCTCTCCATGGGACCTGCCCGAATTCATGTTAACATTGCTGCCCAACAAACAAATAAGTCTGATCCTAAGCTAATGAAACAAGAAATGTAAAAGCAGGAACCTGTAATCATCTTCAGGCGGGTCATCTAGCGCACCCAAAATTACACTTGTGCATACACTGCAAAGAAAACCGAAAGCAGAAGCAAATGAAAGGGCAGTCATCATCAAGAATCACTTGAACAATACAAAAGTAGATACTGAACTCACACCTGAGGATTTGATTAAGTTTATCTGGGTGGAGGATGCATTATCTATCTGCATCCAAACAAAATACAAGACAACGCGATGAAGAACACCAACCATAAACATTATTATGGAAAAAAAGCCACTGAAGGATACGTATCAGTTCCAAAACGATGACACATCTGCTAACCTTGTCAAGCCATATGTCAACCAAACCAAGAAGTACATTTTCCTCAAATGGAGTGCCTGATTGCTGAAGGAGCAACACCAGTGATGGTTCTGCTGTCAGTTGTGCAAGATAATTTGTATTCATGACTAATATCCTAGCTAGGATTGCAGCGGAAGATGCTTTAACAGCAGTCTTGGAAGGATCGCGAGCATCTCTTCCACTCAGACATATCACAAGAAGTTTCTGTCAATAAGACATGCATTAGATTCCAAAGTTGGTATACAAGAACAGTATACATACAGCTTAGAATTAACTTTTTTGTGATGCAAAAGAAATATACTAACCTGCAAAGTGCTGCTGATCAATGGAGGCACCTCCATGGGGAAACACTGCAAAAGGACAGAAATAACCATAAATTAGTAGGATCAACTGAAATTCCACAGATCATACAATGCTAAAATGATTCTGATGAGGAACATGAAGGCATGGGTCTTTTAGCTTAAAGCATGTATTAGTGGTATTACCAGCTTAGCTTTTGATTATTATTGGTTTATTTTATCAAGGCAAGGGTATTTCATTAACTTTCTTGATACTGCTCGAATTTCTAGTTTTGTCCTCATCCTAGTGCTATTAGTATTTGTTAGTCTCTATGTAAGCAGGCTATCACGATGAATAAATGACAGCTGTCCCAGGAAACGGCTTATTTGTGAGGTTGTCTGATGCAATCGATCCTTAGGTGTGTTACCATTAAGAAGCCTAGCTGTGACAGTGATGCTTTTCGATTTTGTCTTCGATTTGTTGTTGTTCTTTCAAAATTCTCTTGCTACTTATCTCATAGTTCGCAGCCATAAGACAACCCCAAAGGAACAATGTTAACCCTTTTCAGCCTAGACACAGCAAATTCTTCCTTAATCAAACCAGTGCTCAGGACAACCTCTGTAGGCTGAAGGCTGATATGCATCATATTCAAAACCTCAACAACATTCATAAATGAGTAACTCGGAAAATCAACCAACACAAGTCGGAAATTACTTGCCTGTATTAATATATCAATGATAGGAAGATCTGAAAGCAAGCCTTTATCATTTACATTTCCCACAATCAGATCAAGGATTTTTGCTACACGGAAGCATGCATGTTTAGAAATTCAGTACCACCCAGGATTATGTGACCCTCCATGATATTAACAGCAACCTGCAGTATCCACATAAGATATTAACAGCTTATGCATCCAATTACAAGACCTAGACAGAGCTGATGGCTCATCCAATGCATCTAAAGAAATTGGAACAAGGATAGAATATAATGAAATAGAGCCACTTTGAGGGCCTACATATAAGAATTGCATTGAGCTGCGAAAACAAGTGAGAATGTAACAGTATAGATGAGGCCATAAAATAGGTCACAGAGCCAATGAACATAACCTGCAAATGATAAAAACTTCTTTCCATGATTTCCACCAAATATGGGAAGCAAGCTAATAGCTGAGGCACCATTGCAGGAGCATAGGAAAGTGTTGTCTCCCACAACTGAAAATTGATATGTTTAGTTGTTTACAATTCAAAGAATACTAAACAACCACTCGTTTCGGGTGTGAGTGCATACCAGTACGCTGTCTTCCAAAAGATTGAGTTCATCAGGGCCGTTTATATCAACCCTGCTTTGCAGAATAGGCAACAACACATGGTATCAACTAGGTGACTGATAACCAAGTGCAACCACAAAGCTCCGGAGAGAAATGAGAAGCTGAATCTGAAGAAGGCTCTCACAAGATGATTCCTCCCAAAACTTTTCAAACAGCAAAAGAAAGCAATTAGAAACACAAAATGCGTGTACTTGAGAAATGCATCACTGAGCAATTAGAAAGAGAAGATACAGGTACTGCATCACATGATTGTATTCAAGAATTGCTAAAAACCTAACCAAAGTCTCAAGACAGCAGAAATGAAATAGACTAACAGAGAGTAAAAAGGATGACAGCTGACATAAGATGCAAATAAAGGGCCAGCATTAAATAAATTACGAAGTAGAGAGATCCATAACATCATTAACCCAACTCATTTTCTTCAACTTGTATATGCTCTTAAACTATGATGGAAATGATTTTCAGGACCGTGAAGAAATCCTGATATGAAACTCTTTGTTGTTATAACACTAAAAATAAAAATAAAATGAGGAAGATCGTGACCTTGTTTGCATATGGAATGATCTCATGGACATACCCAATAAGAACAGAGATCAGATTCAAAACCTGAACCTGAAATCGAATGTTAGAATAAAGTGATGTTAGTTGAAGTTATATGTAATTAAGAATATTTCTCATCTAAGTTGAATATTTGAACACAAAGCACAAGTGAATTTTCCAAAATTTGAAAAGCAAAAGAAGAAGAAGAAGTGTTGTTGGGGGTTGGGGGGGGGGGGGGGGGGGGGAGGGGGGCTGGTTGGGGTTTACACCAACATAAACCTAGAGCAGCAACAAACATCTAACCTCTTTGAGTCAAATTCCTCCATTAACTTAAAACATAAATCATAGCAAATGGGGGGGGGGGGGGGGGGGGGGGGGGGGGAGGGGGAGGGGGCGAGGGAGGGGGGGTGGTTGGGGTTTACACCAACATAAACCTAGAGCAGCAACAAACATCTAACCTCTTTGAGTCAAATTCCTCCATTAACTTAAAACATAAATCATAGCAAATGGGGACAATGAATCACAAGGATCAGGCATCAAACTACCAATTTATTGAAGATCAGGAAGAGCAAAAAGAAATGATGAAACATATCATAAGATAGATGAGCAAGTGAAAAATTACCCTCATAGACAGGTCCTTGTATTCTAGCAGTCTAATCAAACCACAATACAAAGGTCTCTTTGTGTCATCTTTAATCTTCCAAGAAGCAAATATCAGCAAAGAGAAAACAAAACCTTTTTTTTTAATACAAACAAATGGGAAAGAAAACAAATCACGTATGTTTTAAAATTGTATATATTCAACGCAGCTTAGGAAATGCCATTACCTCAGAAACCCATTGTCCTAATATTAGTGCTACTTTCCGATGGATGATACGCATATTTGGATGATCATTTGACAGTTCGAGAGATAAGGCACCATTGAACCTACAATCAGTGGTTCCATAAGAGTTTTATTGAAGCTTCCTCAATGAGAGCTGATAATACATAAAGGAATACCGAGGGTAATCCAGTTATTCTACGGTCCCTTGACTTGGACATTCCGAACGACCAGGCTAGAAGAACCAGTAACTATATAGCCCCAGACGGAGTAACAACATTGGGAGTCTTTGCAACGGTAGCAGAAGCGGCAATAACGTTATCAACCGTCATCTCATCAACTGGAAAGGAGTCAGAGACATTAACAGTAACTAAAGCATTATCCACCGTTATCTCGTCAACAAGAGGAGAGTTAGAAATGTTACCGGTAACAGGAGCGTCAACTAGGGAATCCTCCACAACTTGAACATCACCAGCAGCATCCGCAACCGAATCTATAGGATCCACGTCAATTGTAGCATTGAGATCCACGCGACCGGTAGGCCTTGTGTCCCCTCTGCATGTCCTTCATCAATTATCTTCCTTTTCAATCGACGTCCCCGAGTAACGAGACCGGTGATCGGCATGTCTTCTGAAGAAGCAGTACTCAAATGTCGAATCGGTGGAGCAGGAGGATTGATGTCTTGATCAAGCTGGACAGTAATGTCTTGACTTGGTCAATATCTTCCTCAATCCACATTATCTCGGTATTAGACCCGACACTCTCCAATTACCGTTACTTGAGAAGTTCCTGCTTGATCGGTACTAGTAACTTTTCTCCAGTACGCCCAGCCCTCAACGTTGAACAATCCCCAGAATCTGAGCTCAAGCCCAAGAAGAACCAAAAATTTCAGAAGTGATGGAAGACCGAATCCGTTCTCCAGGTTCTCCAAAAAATGATAAGAACCCGCCCGAGTTCACTCAAGAATACACCCACAAGATTCTTGAACAGTCTTTCCCTCAACGTCTAGTCAAGTCCAAGAAAGAACGTGAGATCATCAACATCCATTTATTGCAAGCAATCAAGAATTTCCCAGATATGCTAAGTTCTTAAATACATTGTGTATCAACAAACACAACTTGTCGGGGTGAACAAGATAACTGTGGGAGCCAATGTCTCTGCCCATATTCAGCGAAAGATTTCCCGTAAGTGTAAAGGATCAAGGTATGTTCATCATCCTTTGTAAGATTGGGACGACTCACGCTCCTCCTTATCATTCTTGGTTGGACTTGACTAGACGTTGAGGGAATTATATTTTTTTGCAGAATCATATTATCCATATTATCCATAACACTGGAAAAGTGAATAATATGATTCTGCAAAAAAATATGATTCCATCACGTCTAGTCAAGTCCAGGATAAGGAGGAGCGTAAGTCGTCCCCAATCTTACAAAGGATGATAAACATACCCTGATCGTTACACTCGGGGAATCTTTCGCTGAATATGGGCAGAGACATTGGCTCTCATACTTATCTTGTTCACCCCGACCAAGTTGTGTTTGTTGATACACAATGTCTTCAAGAACTTAGCATATCGGGGGACATTCTTGATTGCTTGCAATAAAGGGATGTTGAATATGGGCAGAGACATTGGCTCTCATACTTATCTTGTTCACCCCGACCAAGTTGTGTTTGTTGATACACAATGTCTTCAAGAACTTAGCATATCGGGGGACATTCTTGATTGCTTGCAATAAAGGGATGTTGATGATGACTTTACTGAAAATATCGAAGATCTTACGCTACTTCTTGGACTTGACTAGACGTTGAGGGAAAAACGGTTCAAGGATATTGTGGATGTATTCTTGAGTGAACTCTTATCATTTTTTTGGGAACCTCTTGGATCTTCCATCACTTCTTGAATTTTTGGTTCCTTCTTCTTCTTCTTGGGCTTGAGCTCAGATTCTGGGGATTGTTCAACGTCGAGGGTTGGGCGTATTGGAGAAAAGTTACTAGTACCGATCAAGCAGGAACTTCTCAAGTACCGGTAACCGGAGAGTGTCGGGTCTGATACCGAGATAATGTGGATTGAGGAAGATATTGACCAAGTGTCATACGACAAATTTGATCAAGACATTGTTGCCCAGCTTGATAGAGACATCAATCCTCCTGCTCCACCGATTTGAGTACTGCATCTTCTGCTTCTTCAAAAGACATGCCGATCACCGGTCTCGTTACTCGGGACGTCGATTGAAAAGGAAGATAACTGAAGTACATGCAGGGACCTGTGCCCACCAGGCCTACCGGTCGCGTGGATCAATTGACGTGGATCCTATAGATTCGGTTGGATCCTATAGATTCGGTTGCGGATGCCGCTGGTGATGTTCAAGTTGTGGAGGATTCCCTAGCTGACGCTACTATTACCAGTAACATTTCTAACTCTCCTCTTGTTAACGAGACGGTTGAGATGACGGTTGATAATGCTTTAATGTCTCTGACTCTTTTCCAGTTGGTTGTTGATAACGTTGTTTCCGTTATTGCCCCTGCTGTTGCCGCTTCTGCTACTGAGGCTACCGTTGCAAAGACTCTCAATGTTGTTACTCCGTCTGCGGGTGTGGGATCAGCTGCTGTCGTTGATGCTACTCTCGTCATTGAGGCGTCTATTGTCGTTGGAGCACCTCCCATTTCACAGGCTGTTGTTAATGCACCTTCTCCTACTGCAGTTCCCAATGATGATCCGTTTGCTCTCACTCCTCTTATGGCCGCCGTTTCTAGCGGGCCTTCTAGTTCTTCCGTTGCTGATCCTCCAATACGACGCATGCATTTTGTCCAGGATCCAAAACTGGCTCCCATTCCTGTTTTTGATAATATTTTGCCAAGCCCAGCTTGCTTGGTGATTAAGCTATCTGACCAAGGCTCCACCGGTCCTCCTACTCATGATATTGATTTAAAAGATTTTGGCATGGTGTATTGTCGTGCTTTTGGGATGGCTGAGCCCACTTGCCGGGACATGCGAATGAGTAAAATAATATCTGAGATGACAACATGCCCTGCAGATAGAGCGAGTTTTAAAAATTTGCCCTTTAGTGCGCAACTAGACAACTTTCGAAGCTCCATGTTCAGTACCTTGGCGCAAGCTCAGTATTTGTGCGAGACTGTAACCGTTCGCAACAATACACAACTCCGTGCCTATGACAAGATGTACAAGGACAGTCATGCAATGCGTACCAAGCTTACAGAAGTTTCTGCTGCCTTAGCTCAGTGCCAGATTGAGTTAACGGGTGTTAAACAAGAGAAAGAAGCATTGACAGCGTCCGTTAACCGGTTGGAGGAGGAGAAGAGAGAGACGGCTAGCGCAGTTGAAAAGTTGATGCAGGAGCTGACTACTGAGAAGAATTCTGCTTCAAACTTATTTCAGGAGCTGTCTGCGGAGAAGGAAATGGTTGCTATGTTGAGACATGAGATTAACGTTAAAGAGACGACGGTTGCAAGGTTGGATCAAGATCTTGTTCTTAGAAAAATCTTGATCTTTCTCAGAATGAACTTGATCTTGCCAGGAGAGAGTTAGAAGATAAACATAAGGAGATTGATGCATTTCCGACGCAGATATGGAAGTGGCAGAAATACACGGTTGATGTTGCGATGACAGCTTTTATGATCAAAGCCGTTTTAATCAAGATGAGGTTTGCCCTCTTATTGAGAACCGGGTTAACGCTTTGAAAGGAGGATTTTGGTGCCAATTCTGATATAGAGATGGCTGAAAATAAAGTGGCAGATGATATTCCTCCATCAGCTGAAGATCCTCCTGCCACTAAAGATCTTCCTGCGCAATCTTCTTCTATTCCGGCCGAGTAGCTGATTTATGGCCTTTTATTTTGTAACTGTGACAAACTTTTTTTTATCCTTTTGATCTTGATCTTTGAATCCTACCATCTTTTCTTTTGCAAAATGGTTGTTGTGTTTGATGATGTGTGTTGCTGATGACGTGCTTGCCTGGTTATACATACTCTGAAAAAGAAAACGGAATTAAAGACGGGTCCCTCTTCACTGCTTCACTGGAAAACGAAATCAAAGCAGATATAGAGGAAAACGTAAATACTACACCTACATGCGTTTTGCATCACTAGGAAAACGTGAAACTATCAACTATCGTATAATCTTTGAACACAACAACCATCTATCGTATTTGTATTATAGCTTTGAGCAAGTGTAGAAAAACCACGTAAGATGGTCTGAACATCACTTTTCCACAAGTGCCAACTATAATCAAAGAACTGAGATGTAATCTGCCAAGCAGAAGGGAAAACCAAAAGGGCAACCATTCAGTGGCTGTATTAACTCATGAAAAAATGTAAAAAAGTCCCTTTTGTTTTCATCTAAAAGAAAACCTCCATACAGGGCATATATGATCAAATTACAACTAAGAGGGGAGAAGCAAGTACTTAGTACAGTACCTCTGCAAAGTTCCTTTGATCAGCAGTGAGCCTCTTAGTTGATAACTCCTTCAAGGTTCGGAACAGAATAAAAAAAAAACTGTGGGAGGAAAGAACATTTGCTGATTGAAGCTGGTGTGCTAAGACTGAAAAGAGGTCTTGCCTGAATACATGAAATGAGGAAGTTGGTGAATATAATTAGTTAATGATGGAGCACAAAAGAAATGATATATTGTCGCAAACAGCCAAAAAACTCTCACTATAGAATTACATAGTTTATGTTGACAATCAACAAAAACAATCCAAGTTAGTAGTAAATAAATAAGGCTGCCGTATCTGGAAATAATTTCTGCTGACAACAATTTAATAATTGTCTGAAACAGAAATCTCCAATCCTACATTTGTCATTGACAATGAATCGAATCTCAAATCTTCCAAAATAATAGATGACACATTGCGGTTAGAGCAGCTGACAGTTTTTAGTAAATTCATACCATCCATGCATGAAAATAACTGACCTCTGAAAACAACAAACAGTTAAAGACATACCATTCTTTAGGGTAATCAAAGCGGGCAATTTTGGAAATAAGCACAGCCAACATGACAGCAATCTGTGAGCACCAAATACAGGCATGTCAAAAACCCCAATATGCACTGGGGAAAAAAAAAGGCAGTTAGCTAATTCAAATTTGATCAGATCACAGATTCATGCTATCACCGAATATCATGACCTTATCATTCTCCTCTCTCATATGTGACAGAAGCTTTTGTCTCAAATGACTCTTCTCATCACCACTTATTGCACTGGGCACAAAACGCACACAAAAATAAACATTAACACACTATGCGACGTAAGATAATCCAAGAAACAAAGCACTTCCTGTCAAGACATCTGCAAGTGAACTATTAGCAAAAAAATCTTACGCGGAATCACGCCTGTTCCTCCAGTACCGGTTGATGCTATTTTTTAAGTATACAGAAGCCATTAACCGAACATCCACTTGAGAAGCTAAATCGGCAGCAGTTATCACTTCCTGCATAAGTATTCAAAACAAATTCAACCTCAACACAAACCTCTAACTATTTCCACACGAGCTGGTAAACTATTAAATTATTCTTCATTTCCACATGCATTGCATAAGAACTGAGTTAGAAACTACAGAAAAGAGAGAATCGATGAGAGTGTGAATGTTACCATGAGGCAGGAGCAGAAACCTGGCCGGTTTTCGGACTGAGAGAGCGCCAACTCGGCCGGTTTTCTCACATTCTCGTCGCTGCCTATAGAATTAGTGAGCCATGTGTATATCGTGGATAAATCGGAAACTGAAAGCGCCATGGATTCCGGCAATAGAACCGAGTGAATGATCGGTGAATCGGATCGGAGTAGTTTGAAAGTTGTTTGATATGATTTTTTTGCATTAATAGGCGGTTATCCGAGGGAGCTTCCTCAAAACGGTGCCGTGGAGAGAGATGGACTGGTGACTGATAACTGAGAGTGACGGATCTAGAACTTAACTTTTTTCTTTCTCTTGTTTTGTTTATAGTTGGGCGTGAAATGGAGCCGAGAGGGAGGAGAGGTTTATAGTTGGCGTTTGGCCGCAATTATACTGCGCTGATTTGCTGGCTGGGAACTCAGCAGAGGAGTTGGTTTGGTTAATGATTTCCACGAGGCACGAGCTCACCGGAGTCACTCTCCTCGTGAGTTTTGAAGGTGGTCACACGATAGAAATGGTTGGAGGGAGGAAGGTGCGGCTGAGTTCTCGTGGAAGGGTGAGAGAGTGTGGCTGCGGTGCGGGGAAGAAAGGGAGGAGAGTCCAACACCTAACCATAAAAAACCCAAAAAAAAAATGAAGGAAAATTTAAACGGGTCAGACGGATCGACCCATTTTTGACACATTATTTAACGGGTCGAAAAATAATGACCTGATGGGTTAAAATACGGATCGGGTGTGAGTCAACTCGTTAGGTCGACCCGTTTTGACACCTCTAGTGGCACGTGAAAGTGTTGTAGTACATGTTATGGTGTGTGCTAATTTTTTTTTTTTATGAAATATCCCTATGTTTTTCTCTTATACTCTTAGTTAGTTGATCAATAAGAATGTAAATAAGTAGACATTATGAGGCTGTTTGGTATCAAAATCTGTAAAGAATTTAGTTCATTGTAACTGAAATCATCACAAATTTTAAGTTTGTTATAGTTCTTACAAAAAGATTTCAATTCAAAATGGATTCCCAATGAATTGAACACAACAAATTAAAAAAGGAGTGAATTCTTGCCAAAATTGTTCGGATTTGGTAGAGGATTCTCAGATTTTGTATTAATCTCTTCTAAATTCCTAAAATACTCTCCATCACTGATACCGCAGATCCTCTCCCCCACTCGACCCCTGCTCCAATTTCACAAATACAACACCAACACCTATCAAATCCCTCTTCTAATCATGTCCATTCTTCACCACTACCATCACCAATTCGATCTCTTTCCCTCCTTTGGGGCAAAGATGAAGGAGAGTCAGATCTGCAGGTCTGTTTTGTTGTTGTCGTAGTCGGGTGATACTATGACGGTTTATGTTGGAGATGTGGTGGTGGAAAGAGGGAGTGTGCCGTTGAGGAGTGCGGTGGTGGGGACTGCAATGGGTGAGGAGGTGATGGTGATGGCAGTGAGGGAGAGGGAGACGATGGATGGTGATGGCGTAGGTGATGGCAGAGGAGTGGTGAGGGAGAGGGTGAGGGTGAGGGTGAGTAGGTTTGGAAAAAAATAGAGAGGGAGAGGTTGAGATGGTGATTGAAAGTTGAGGGCAACAGATCTGATGGTGGAGGATGAGAGTGGCGAAAAGAGAAAAAAAATTTGGAGTTGGGTGTTATTATTATTATCCGGTTCGAGCTATAATCCGAGAAATTTTGTTTAAACCCGACAAAAACTCAAACCAAAAAAATCTAAAAATACGAAATAAAATAAGATGACACAAAACAAAATAAACCACGGTCCGAGAAATCTCATTTGGAACTGATAAAAGCTCGAATGAAAAGATATTAAAATACGAGCAAAATAGAATGATACGAAATGAAATAAAAATAAATAGTAAATAGATAGAAATAATAATAATAAAAATAAAAATAGGATCGAAATTAAGTGAAAATAAAATGCGGACATGCTATGATAAAAAATGATGATTTAAATTAATCGCGTAAAAATTGGGTATCAATAAATAGTAATTACTAATTTGAATTTTAGATTGTTTTTTTATTTTTAACTTTTGATATACTTGATATTTTATTTTTATATATTATAAAATGTCATATCCGGTCGAACCAGAAAGTTTTCACTTATAAATAATTTTTTTCTATTTTATGGGTAAATTTTAATTTAGTGGTATATTGGTCAAATAAATAAAATGAAATCATTTCTTAGCGATACCAGACAATGTGTTCATTTCAATTCAATTGAATTCTTTCAATTTAAATTCAAAAAAGGCACCTGTACATGAATTGATTGACTCATTTGGCACCTCTACTTAAAAAACGGTTTAAACGGCACCTGTACTTCTTACGTATGACACATTTGGCACCTCCCACGAACGGCGTCACCATTCCTCCGTTATCCACCCATGTGGCACGCCACGTGATGACGTGTCATGCCACATCAGCATATGTTAATTACATTATTATTTCTTTCTTTTTTTTCTTTTTTCTTTCTTTTTTTCCTTTTTCTTTCTTTCTTCTTTCTCTTCTTCTTCCTCTCTTCTTCTTCCACGGCAGAACCCCACTCCTATCCTCCTCCCAATCAATTAAAATCAATTAATCAATAACCACAATTTGATTCAAATCTAATCAAACATATAAAATATTAAATAATTTTTGAACCCTTTTAGCACGATTAAATCAAGAAACAATCAATTTGTGAAAAAACAAGAACGGATCCGGATTCGTTCATACAGGATCCGGATTCGTTCATCACCACTCAATCCGGCCCCAACACATGCATCACCCATTCCCTCCACTTCAAATTGCCGAATCACCACATCAACCATCCACCCTCCGGCCAACCACCAAATCCATCTCCCTCGCCGATCAGCCACGATCCACCCATCACAACTGCCCAATCATCTCCCACAACCTCCAACTACAACTATCCAACAATCCGAATCACCACATCAACACAACCAAAGAAGGGAAGAAAAGAAAGTAAAAGAAAAAGAGCAGTGAAAGAGAAGAAAAAAGAGAGCAGGAAAAAAATAAAATAAGAAGAGAGATGGCTTTGAATGAGAAAAGAAAATAGAGAGAAAATGGTGCAGAGAAGGGAAGAAAAGAAAGTAAAAGAAAAAGAAAAAGGAAGAAAAGAAAAAGAAAAAATAGATAGGAAAAATGAAAAGAAAGAAAAGAATGAAAAAGGAAAGGGCCCACGCTGCCCAACACCACGCTGGAAGAAGAAGAGAAAGAAGAAAGAAAGAAAAAGAAAGAAAAAAAAAGGAAAAAGAAAAAAAAGAAAAAGAAAAAGAAAAAAAATGTAATTAGCACATGCTTATGTGGCATGCCGCGTGGCGTGCCACATTAGCGGATGACGGAGGAATGGTGACGCCGTTCGTGGGAGGTGCCAAATGTGTCATACGTAAGAAGTACATGTGCCTTTTAAACCGTTTTTGAAGTAGAGGTACCAAATGAGTCAATCAATTCATGTATATGTGTTTTTTTTGAATTTAAACCATTTTAGCACCCGTTTGGGGTTACGGTTGCGTTTGCAGAAGTACTTTTGAAACCCAAAAGCTGAAGAGTTGGTGTTTGGTAAACCAACTTTGGAATAGAGCTTTTCAAAAGCTCTACTAATTTCCTTTAGAATTTGCCTCCATTTCTCACTGCACCAAAATAGAGCAGTGGCCACAGCGCTTTCCCATGGACACGGGAAGCTGGGATCTCATTTTCATTTGGACAAAAATATTGAGGTGAGTTCATTTTATTTACAAAAATACCAGTTATAAATAAACAAAAAAACTCCTCATCCTCCTCTCACCTCGCTCTCCTCTCACCCTCTTCCTGCACATCTAGAGTTCCTCATTCTCCTCTCACCCTCCCTTCTCACCTTGCTCTCCTTCTCACCGGAACCTCATCCTTACCATCTGAAAGCGTCCAGTGTTCTTGTTCAACTAGGTTTCAGTCATCTACTCAAGTACGTGTTCTTTTCCCGTGTTTGTTTGTTCTTTTTCCTTGACTAGGTCGCTAATTTTCGATTGAGAGCAGATCTAGTATTTATGTGTGGGTTTTGATTGATGAGCTAGGGTTTTGGATTCATCTATGGTTATGGTGGATTTGTAGAACTGGGTTTGTTATTATTGGTTAAACTGACTTTGATTGTGTGTGTTAATCTATAATTCAACGAATACACTTTTAATTGCCAAGTTAGTGATTCTTGTTGCTTCAAAATGCATTTAATATTTGATGTATGTGCTCTTACAAGTTGTCATTTTGCTGGTAAATTCTTGTCCCTGGTGATTTTAGGCCAATGCATCATTTGCAACCTGCTTCTGGTTATCTTTAGGGATGAATTTGCTGCATGTGGGCAACTGGCATGTGGTGGTGATGATGGCAGCGATTTATTTACTTTTCCGTCTCTGAGTGAAGAAGATATTTGAGTAGTAGTGAGTTTTGGTGGTGCGTTAGGTACTTTTACTGGTTTTTCTTTTCTAGCTGCTAATTCTTGTATGTTCCGCTTCATGTTCAATGCTCTGCAGCCTGCTGCTCCGAGGTTTTGTCAAAAGCTCCATGAATCGTCATCTTTGCGAGGTTTTGCATCAACTTTTGGACTTCTGTGTTTGTTTGCTCTGTCAACTCTGATATTTCACTCTTAACATTCAATTTCTTTCTCCACAGAGTCTTGCAGTACTCATGCTTTTTCAATTTGTGCAGAAGCAAACATGTAACCTTGATGCTGCTCCCTCTTTTCTATGTTCTGATTTATTTGTATCAGAGGTGGAGTATCCTTTCTTCTTGAAATTTCCAAGTTAGCGGACCTTTTGCAGCAGTTTTATGAACCTTTGTTGATCTATTTGCAGAGAGATGAGAAGTAGAACCCAAGAACTAAGGCGAATTCAACGCGTTGGAAAGAAAAAGCCATCATAATTATAGGTATACCTTTCTTTTGTGTGTGGGTGTGTGTATTAAACTACACTATAAAGAGGCTTATGCACATTTGCATCTGTATTAGAAGGAAAACAAATTGACCAAATTTTCTGGGTTTCTGTGATTAGGAAAACGAATGACATGTTTATTTCCTGAAGTGACATTTAGCTTTTCTGTTGCATGATTGCTGACTATTATGTTGTTGTAAGCTTGATTTTCCTGAATTTGTGCAAGTGTGTAATGATCTTAGATGCATACTAGAATTGCCATGAAGTTTAGTTGTCCAATTTAAGAAACATATGCCTCCAATCAGTTGGATGTCACCAGCTAAAGCCATCTGTTTAGTGTTTTCATAGGGACTAATTGTTGTAAACTGGTGGTGATCTTGCATTTCTTAGTGGGAACAACATTGTCTAGTGTCTCGTGTTCTATTTACAGGTAATGGTAATGCCCTTGGAGATGGATTATTTAACAATTGGAGGACTGCGGTCATACGAACAGGCATTCAGTGGGTTTTATTTTCACAATTTTGCTTTGGTTTGGAAGATAAATTGTAAAAAAAAAAAAACGCATCATAATATTTCCATTGTGAATAGGAATAGTAGTATAATAAAATGTTAACCCATCACAAAATTAAAAACGAAATACAAAATGTATCATAATATTTCCATTTTTATCTCTATTTATATCATTCATTCTAATATCATTCTAATACTAATATTAATATGATCTAGTTATATTGACTAAATATCATTCTAATACTAATAAAATATATTATAAGTTTATTAAATTTTATAAATTTGTATGTAATATATATAATAAAATTGGAATATCGAAATGTCAGTCGAGACCGGTATTAGTGATCGAAATGTCAATTGGAATATATCGTATTAGTGATCGGTGACTCACCACTTTGTTGTATAAGATTAAGAGTTGAAAAAGGAAATGAAAATGCAAGTTAAAAAGATTGAATTGTTTTGTAGCATAGTTAAAGTAGAAATTCATATGTTACATTAATTCCAATAAAAAAAATATTATTGATAAATTCGCATAAAAAAATAACTCAATAGGTAATAGATTAATGATCAATAGATAATTGTGATTTTATATATGTAAAATTTTAAAATAGTGCTCAATATTTAACTTTATTTAATAAAATGTTAATTATTTGTTTAAAGAAATAGATTGATTTAAATAATCTATATACATACTAAAAAATATTAGATTTAATGCTTGAAACAAATTGTGTCCTTTATAGTTAAAAGTTTAAAATTGCATATTTTAGAAAATTATAGTTAAATTATTTGTTTATAAAAAAAGATTGAATTAAATAATGTAAATAAAAAACACTAAAAATGACTGATGCCCTTTATAGTCATTTTACACTCAAACCATAGTTCTAAAAACAGTGTTTACCAAACACCAAAAACAACTTCTCGTTTCCCACAGCATTTTTAAAAAATGTTTACCAAACAGCATACTAGCTTTTCCAGAAGTACTTTTACTACAGTACTTTTGCCACAGCACTTTTGCCACCACAACCGGAACGCCAAACAGACCCTTATATTGTTATACTATCAATCACTAGAGTTCATTCATTAATAGAGTTCAATTGAATTCTAATTGAACTCTATTAATGAAATGAATTGAACTCATACATGATTTAATACCAAACACCCCGATTTCAATAAACTATAAATTCATTTGTCATAAGTCTTTTATTCATTTTTCTCTATAACATTTTTAAATTTATGTTTCAAATTTCTCTAATCAAAATTTCATACTAAAATAATGAAACATAAATAAATACTCCCTCATTTTTCAAAAAGATAACACGTTTAGCCAATTTTCCCCCCTCCAATTAGCTGTCCAATTTAAAGTTTTGAAGAGATTAGTTGGTATTTTATACTTACTTATCTCTGAATTATCTCCTTAATTGCCTAATTCTGCACTTTAATTAATGAATAAAAGGAGTAATTTATGTTATTTAATACTAAAATTATATTTAAAATAAACTTTTAAATGATCTCAAATATTTTTCCCTTTATTGTAAATATAAATATTAAAATTGAGAAAAATATATTTTAATAATTTAAATTAGGTTTATGGGATGTTTTTTTCTTACAAGATGATGATATTGCTTTAAATAACTAGGTTACATACTCAAGTTAGGTTTAGAAATATTAGGTGAAATTTTATTAAGGTTGATATGTTAGGAATCCTTTTTTGTTTTACTAATAGTCACAAAACTATTACTCGAATCCTGATTTTTTATTTTATCTTTAGAAAAACAATGTAACATGTCCATCTAATAAAAGCTGAATTGCATTTTTCAATTGTTTTTGTCATTTTAAGGATTTAACCCATAAGCTACTACTATTTTTTTTCAATTTTAATTTTATTTAGGATGACAATTTTTTTGGGGTCGAATTTAGGATAACAATTGATTAACAGCTTAATACAACATATACAGTACATCACACTAAATCGTGTTGGGCTTTCCTTGGACCTAGTTATGTTTGGGATATGGTGGGTGTAATAGCACAAGCCCATAAAAGTTTGGGCCAGCTTCGGATGATGTCGTTTCGTTTCAGGGGACAAACTTTGCGGTGCAATAAATAATAAATAAATATATCCAAGAAAGCTAAATTCCTATTGGTTGGATAGCGTGGAATTAACTCAGACTGCCACGTATACTTTAACCTCCCTAAACGTCCGAATCATCTAGATTTTTCCCGTCCCCGCCATATTATTAATTCCCGTCTCGATCAATAATCCTTCCCGCTTTCTTCTGCAAAGCATACTGACGTCACGATTCTAGCATCCGGTGATCTGTTTCTATTCATTTTTGGATTCTGCGAAGATGAATAAGCGTATTTTGTTGCCTACCACCATCCTTTTTTGCGGTGTTTTGTTCACCCTTGCAGCGAAAAGTATAGACCCCTATAAGGTAAGAGCAATCTGTCACCTCTTCAATGGTGTTTTTAATTTTTTTGAGTAAATTTGGTTCGCGATTCGTGTGCTATTGCTACATTTTTTAAGAATTCTTACGTGATCATCGTTATTGCAGTGTTTGTTTGATCAGTTGGTCAATTTGTGTTATTTTTCGACCAATTCAGGCATAAATACTTAATGGGTCGTTATTAAATTGCAGGTTCTTGGGGTGGAGAAGAATGCAAGTCAACGGGAAATACAAAAAGCTTTCCACAAGTAAGTGTTATTGTAATTGTTTTCTTTTCTCGTTAGTGAAACTGTTTGTTCTCTCGAGGTCTTTCCCATTTTATGTATAGATAGATGCCCCTTTCTTGCTTTTTTCAATGCTTAGATGGGAAAGAAACTTGTGGTTTTTTTCTTCTGTAATTTGTTTTGTGTAGCAGGCAGGACTGACATTGGTTGGTTGGTGGAGAATAATGTTGGCTGTGGGGAATTGGAGTTAATGTGTGTATTGTGTTTGAATGGTTCTATTACTTACCATTGGTGTCTTAACATCATGTAGGCTCTCTCTTCAATATCACCCAGATAAAAACAAAGCCAAGGGTGCTCAAGAAAAGTTCGCTCAGATTAATAACGGTATGATGCATTTTCAATTCATCTGCTCCTCTCTTTCTTGCCGTGATCCATTTTGTTTCCGTTTGCTATGAGTTTTTGCATAGTCAAACTGTTTATGATTTGCTTTCTGAGATTTCTACTGAAGCATTGACTATGTATCCAAGATGGTCACAAGGTTTTCTATTTGCTAATTGTGATGCTTGATTAGTTGATCTTGTATAGATGGTTCAAATTTGACTTGAGATCATCCTTGACCTAGCATTTAAGGGCATGACAGGATTATGGGTTGCTGTAAGCCTGTAACAACCAACTATAGGAGAAACAAATATTGATGCTGTAATAATCTTGGAAACTGGTAATAATCTGCTGTCATGTTTCTCTCTGTAGTCCTTACTGGTATCTTCTTGTTTCTCCAGCGTATGATATTTTATCTGATGAAGAGAAGAGGAAAAACTATGATCTATATGGAGATGAGAAGGGCAATCCTGAATTTGGTGCTGGCTACTCTGGGGACCAGGGTGGGAATACCTACTACACAAGTAGTGGACAGGGCCACCATGGGTTTAACTTTCGACCAGGTGGATGGCAAGATATGGGTGGGCAGGGAGGATCTCAATCATTCTCATATTCCTTTGGTGGACCCAGTTCTCAGAATTCATTTGGTTTTGACATGAATGACATTTTTTCCAATTTATTTGGGGGCAACAGTGGTGGGAGTCAGTTTGGTGGTTTCGGTGGTTCAACTAGGTCTCAGTCTGGGTTTCAATCTGGTTCACGAAGTTCTCCCAAGAGCATGAAACCCATAAACTCTGAAGTCTTTAAGAAAGAGATCGCTGACCAAGGAATGACTTGGCTTTTATTGTTTTATACTCCCTCAATGAGAAGTAGCCGATATTATGAATCAATCTTACCGGAGGCTGCTGAATCGTTGCAAGGAGCATTAAAGGTAATTGAGATACTGTTTTGTTTATTACCATTTTGGTTTCTTGTGGCTGTTATACCTACTTATCAATCTTTTTGCCATGCAGGTTGGAAGTATAAATTGTGGAAATGAAATGTCTTTCTGTACAGAAGTGGGCATATATCCCCGCCAAGCACCAAGAGTATTTATTTACTCATATAAAGCTAGTGACAAGGGTTCATTCGTGGAGTTCAGTGGTGATCTAACTACAAAAAATTTGAAAGCTTTTTGCCAAGACCATATGCCAAGATTTTCTAATAGGATAGACATAAAACAAGTTGATTCATTCTCTAGTGGCGCGGGGAAACTACCCAGGGTGTTGCTTCTTTCCACCAAAAAAGATACACCTGTGATCTGGCGTGTCCTCAGTGGATTATACCGTAAACGTCTTACTTTCAATGATGTAGAGGTATGTCTTGGCCTGCTTATTTGTTAATTTATCTATGAATTTGGTCTCATTTATTTAGGTTGGTCGTATCTTCTCTGGTTCGGCAGAATATGATGAGAAAACTGTCCTTTGGTGGTCTACATCTATATTTAGAAATTATATGTTGTTTAGAGATGGTCACGCCATCAGAATTCTTTGTTTTTGTGCTGTAATTGTCCAATCTAATCAGGATCATATGTTCGCTTCACATATCACAATGTTTCTATTACGTAGGAGGTCATCCTTTGCGTTTTTAAATGACCCTGGCTATATTAAATGCTGTGTTTTAGGTTCATGATGTCACTGATCCAAGGATAAAGAAGTTAGGAGTTGATGCACTTCCAGCTATAGTGGGTTGGCTATCAAATGGAGAGAGGCATGTTTTGAAAAATGGAATTTCTGTGAAAGATTTGAAGTCTGCAGTTCGTGATCTTAGTAACTTACTAGATGGTTTTGAGAAAAAGAACAAGAAAGTAGCATCAAGTCAGGCCGGAAAAGCACAGGAAGATGCCATTAGGAAAGTACCTCTGTTGAATGGGTTGAATTTTGATGCTCTCTGCGGGGAAACAAAATCTGTTTGCATCATAGGTGTCTTCAGATCTTCGAAAGATAGGGAGAAGATAGAATCCATCTTATCTATGGTAAGCGGAAAGTTTATAGCCCGGGATACTTCATTTGCTTTACAGTATTTTACTCATCATTTACTCATAACCTGAGGGAGGGTGTGAAACAAGTCATGAGTCTGAATGAGTGGTCAAGTTTGCTATCAGACAAGTCGATCTAATTTTACAAATTTGAATCATTAATGTCTGATATATGACAATAATTTCATTGTTTTTGCGATGTCTGCTTTCAGGTCTCTCAAAAATCATTATCAAGGAGATACAATCCAGCTTCCAGCTCTGGGGATTCTATTTCCTATTCTCTATTAGATGTTGCTAGGCAATCAGCATTCTTGAATGCTTTTGACAAAGCTGGGCTCAAGTCTTCAGATAAGTTACTGTTAGCCTATAAACCTCGGAAAGGGAAGTATGCAGCATTTACGGGTGCAATGACTGCGGAAGAAGTAGAAAGATTCATCGTCTCTGTACTCAATGGAGATGTACAATTTACCAAGACTCGGCAAAAGCCTGTGGTCAAATAAGAGCGTTGCAAACTGTGTTTATACCTTTACTGGTAAGATATCGTCTTAGCTTGCGAATTCCCATGTACATATCCAGAGCCAGAGATGTACCAAAACGCTTGATCTTGTTGTGAAGTAAATACAGATAGGTTTTTGACGATTAATGCAGCTTACAAGATGATGATTGCCCGGTAGAAGAGATTTGTCAAAATGTATCATAATTAAGCGGTTCTTGCCTAACTATATGTTTGCACTAGAAATAAAAACATGTACATGTGCAGACAAGATAATAAGAGTTATTAGTCGTCCTATTATGAATTCATACTCGACAATGTATTTGAGAGGATAGATTCTGAAAATTCATATGCAGGGGTGTTGCAAAATGCGCTTTTATGTTTCTCTCTCAAATGTGACTTGCCTCTGTAGGTTAAATAATTATTTGAGAAAATAAAAAATACCAAATTGATAAATCTCATGACATCGTATCCTCAGATTATGGCATTACATAATTTTTAACTTTGAATGTATTCTTAAAATTTAAAATTACCAAAATAGAATCAATCTTATTCATTTAGGTTGGTAGCAGTTCTTTATTGGTTAAATGAGTGGTTGGTATAATTGTTTTTGTAGTTTGATGATGATGGGATGAGATTTTCGAGATGAGCTTTTCTTGTTTTGTATTTGTTTTGGGTCTAGTGTTCTGTTGTTTTGACCTGTGAGATTAGAGTTTGTTTGCAGATTATAGATTTATTTTGGCAAAACCAGTAATACCTCTGGTTTTTTTAAGGAGTTTAGTGTCGTTTGAAATGATTTATCAGTTTTCTAATTGAGTTTGATCAGCCTTTTTTAATAAATTAAATTATTTATAAGATCTAGATCTAATTTTTTCAGAAGCGTTTTGACCTGAAAAGCGGTGGGTTTGACAGCCTTTGACTAGATCAAGAAACTTGAGATTTGTCACTGTCATAAGCAAACACGCTGGATCATTCGTTACATGAAATACGAAAAATTAAATATTCCATCGATTGTTATCTAAATCCATTTAGCTTGATCACTCAACTAATAAAATCGTTACATATAAGAATTAATCGAACTTTATGAATAAAAATATATATAGAGTAAACATAAATATATTTTCTAGTTAAATCTAAGCTGAAAGAAAAAATGTATTGGCCATTTTTTTTTACATTTTTGAAGGAGAAATTGTGAACACAAGAAATTCTAGAAGATTTTCATACGTTACAATTTGAGTGGCAGTGACCAGTAATTAGTAATTATTAATTTTTCCACTTATTTACGGTATGTATATTAATAATTATACTGCTAGTAATTACCGATTGTTCGTTTGGGAGAGGCTTTTTTAAAACAAATTTTAGAAGACATCTGCGCGTTATGAAGTACGCTATTCATCGTAGCCGTGTGGACTGTGGAGCCCAAGCACCGTTGCACTGCACAAGTGCACATGTCGTGGAGCGTATGTGTCACGGACCAATCCTTGAACTCGAAAAGATTGCGTTCGTGCGGCGTTCGTTACACGAACCAGCCTTCCAATCCCATCTTAATTCTGCATCCACAAAGGAATACGTAGGTTAATAACCAGCACGAGCAAGTATAAGCACTTTATATAGAGCATCATATAGGCACAACAAAGCTCACATAAGGCACAAATAGTAATAAAAGGCATCTTTTTATTAAGTAAACCTTTAGTACTGGTAAGGCCACTAATGTTGCGGACAAGGGGACCGCCCGCACGACCGACTCAAGACATCCCTTCCAATGAATAACCGAGCTCCTGATACAAGAGGTTGATTACCCACTCCCCCAACCTGATTACAAGAATTACAACCAAAATCCTAGTTAAGGTTAAGCGGCCATAGGTTGAACAATGTCCTCGACAAGTTTAAACTTTAACAGTATGCACGCTTTCCACGTGCCGCTTTAGTGATGGCGCGCTACTTTTCCCATTACCGTGCGCATACCTTACAGTTTTTATAAAAGGCGGTGGGTTTTGACAAATCAAGGCTTCGCTCGTGGTTTTTAATGGATGAAATACGGTGTCGTTTTCGGCTAATTTTGTGGTACTAGCAGAGTTGGCAAATTTGAGTTTGACTACTACGATAAGCCAACTAAGGTTCAAAATTGAAGTCGTTATGATTGAGAGCTAATGACCACTTATTTTGTCTTTTCCATAACAATATACTTGTCTCGCCATTAGCCATATTTCAGAATAATATAGCTAGAATCATCGATCACATGAAAGTAGTGGAAAAACTCAAGTTGGGCATATCAATGGATACAAAGTTTAAATTAATTAAATTATTCAGTCATATTAAAAAGCAAAAGAAAAACCGCCCCTAGAATTCTTCTTCCCCACTCAAAAACAACATCACCGCCAAAAAAACCCATGTTACCGCCCCTCGTATGAGTACTATTCTTCTCTCAAAAACAACACCTATAAATATCACCGCTCTCATTTTTCCGCTCCTCACTCATCCAAACAAAGGAAACAAGCAAACAGACAAACCTTTATTTTCCAACATAAAAAGAAAAAACCAAAATATTCTGAATCAATGGCCACGAATCTTGGATCCCTCGACTCCTGCAAACCCGCCAGCACGGACATGTGTTGCCCAACAAACGGCGCCGTTTCCTCCATCCAAGATTACGTCCCCCACACCGCTGTCGTCAACCCCTCCGACTCAACTCTAGGCCGCCACGTGGCACGCCGGCTAGTTCAAGTAGGCGTCACTGACGTCTTCTCCGTCCCCGGCGACTTCAACCTCACCCTCCTCGATCACTTGATCGCCGAGCCTGGCCTCAACAACGTCGGTTGCTGCAACGAGCTCAACGCCGGGTACGCCGCTGACGGTTACGCCAGGTGTCGCGGCGTCGGCGCGTGCGTCGTCACCTTCACCGTCGGTGGCCTTAGCGTTCTCAACGCCATTGCCGGTGCTTACAGCGAAAACCTCCCGGTTATATGTATCGTTGGTGGGCCCAATTCCAACGATTACGGTACTAACAGGATCCTCCATCATACAATCGGGTTGCCCGATTTCAGCCAAGAACTGAGATGCTTCCAAACTGTTACTTGTTACCAGGTGATTCTTTGATTTCTTTAATTTTGAAGTGATACTAATGCTTTTTTTTAGTAATATTTCAATAAAATACTTTTTGTTACTAGTACTGATTCTTGATTTGTTTATTTATTAGTAATATTAAAATGCTGGGTTATTTGCTTGTTGATTGTGTATTTATTAGTTTATTTGTGTTGTAGGCTGTAGTGAATAACTTGGAGGATGCTCATGAGCAGATTGATACTGCTATATCAACTGCTTTGAAGGAGAGCAAGCCTGTTTATATAAGCATTAGCTGCAATTTGCCTGCTATTCCTCATCCTACTTTTAGCCGTGAACCGGTTCCATTTTCACTTTCTCCAAGGTGATTTTGCTTGAATTTAGTTTATTTTTCTTTAATGTGGGTTTGAATTTGATAATAATGGTGCAAATTAAACGTTTTTTATTATTTGTGCACGCATTTTTAGGAAGCCGGATGATTCACTATTTGACCTCCGAAAAATTTCGTACTTTTTTTTCGAACGTACGTGCATTGGAAAAAAGTACGGAATTTTTCGGGGTCAAATAGTGAGTCATCCGGCCTCCTCGAAATGCATGCGTAAATAGTAAACGACGTTTAATTTGCACCGGAAGGAGTATTTATCACTACTTGAAATGAATGTGTGGGTATAAGACATGGGTTCTAATTTGACGTATGTGTTTATTATGTCATATTTGTTCAGATTGAGCAATAAGATGGGATTAGAGGCTGCAGTGGAGGCTACTGCAGAGCTGTTGAACAAGGCGGTGAAGCCAGTGTTGGTGGGTGGGCCAAAACTGAGGTCTGCGCATGCTACAGAGGCGTTTATTGATTTGGCTGATGCTAGTGGTTTTGCTCTAGCTATTATGCCATCAGCTAAAGGGCTTGTTCCAGAGGACCATCCCCATTTCATTGGGACTTATTGGGGTGCAGTGAGTACTGGATTCTGTGCTGAGATTGTGGAATCCGCAGATGCGTATTTGTTTGCTGGGCCAATCTTCAATGATTACAGCTCTGTTGGGTACTCTCTCCTGCTCAAGAAGGAGAAGGCAATCATCGTCCAGCCCGAGCGGGTGGTGATTGGGAATGGACCTTCTTTTGGATGTGTTTTGATGAAAGATTTCTTTAAAGCCCTCGCGAAGAGGATCAAACATAATGCTACTGCTCATGAGAACTACCAGAGGATATTTGTTCCAGAGGGGCATCCTTTGAAAGGTGCTCCTAAAGAACCTCTGAGGGTCAATATCCTGTTCCAACATATACAGAAGATGTTGTCCGGTTCAACTGCTGTGATTGCTGAAACAGGGGACTCATGGTTTAATTGCCAGAAGCTGAAACTACCTAAGGGATGCGGGTAAGCTTTATAAACCGGTCATTGGGTTGCTTGGATGGTTGTTTTGACTTTACAATTAGTTTAATTTTTTCCTCTGCAAATTGGATTCGCAGATATGAGTTCCAAATGCAGTATGGATCAATTGGTTGGTCAGTCGGTGCCACTCTTGGGTATGCTCAGGCTGTGCCAGAAAAGCGCCTGATTGCTTGTATTGGTGATGGTAGCTTTCAGGTGTGTGATCAGTAGAATCTTGTGACATATATTCTCTCTAGAACTCTCTTTTCTTTTTTCCCTTTCTAATTCAAGTCTGGCATCTTGTTTTTACTCATTATAAGTCTTCATCGAATCATTTAAGTGTCGCTGATCTCACCAGCATATTGTTGGTTGTCTTTCCAGTTGACTGAAACGTTTTGCTTTCTCATATTGTTTTATTCAACACACTACTTATTGCTTTTTAACTTTTAACTTCCTTTTGACATTCTTGGTGCTCGTCTCTCAGGTTACTGCTCAAGATATCTCGACAATGATAAGAAATGGACAGAAGAGCATCATTTTCCTGATCAACAATGGGGGGTACACCATTGAAGTTGAGATTCATGATGGCCCTTACAATGTGATTAAGAACTGGAACTATACTGGCTTGGTCGAAGCAATCAACAATGGTGATGGCAGGTGCTGGACTGCCAAGGTATGTTTTCTGTGAAAACCAACAAATTTGCTTTCCGCGATTGAATGACAATGTTGCTCGGCACATATCTCACAACTTCAACACTGAATTCCTGTCGCAGGTCTTTTGCGAGGAAGAGTTAGTCCAGGCGATTGAGAATGCGACAGGGCCAAAGAAGGATTGCTTTTGCTTCATTGAGGTTATTGTTCACAAGGATGATACCAGCAAAGAACTACTGGAATGGGGCTCTAGGGTCTCTGCTGCTAATAGTCGGCCGCCAAATCCCCAGTAGACTTTTTAGCTTCATTAGCAAAATGTTCATTCTATTATTAGTACCGGTTTTTCTTTTACTCTTGTGCTCGTTACAAGGGTCAAGCTTGTGATCTTGTTCTATTTCGAAGAATTCGTGTCGATTTCTTATATAATCCCTCATTCTTTCTTTCTCTCTCTCTCTAAGGTATTCTCATTAAACTTCTATTGTTCTTTGCATGATTCATGCGAACGAGTAGCTATTGTGTACTTGTGGAATGTTACATCACATACGAACATAGTACCATGACAGCCCACAACGTTAACGTTAGCATTCTCTTTTCCTATGCGTTGGAACATTAGCATTCGTCTTTCGAGTATTTGAATTGAAGGTGACTTATGACCGTGACAAGCTGTACTCATTTCTGGGGCTCAGAAGTCGTCTACTTTGAGACGCAAAACATCCCGATTTTGTTGTGTCGGGATTTTCCTTTTCTTTCTTATAATGTATAGCCTGTCCGACTTCTTATAATGTATAGCCTGTCCGATTGCGTCGGGATTGGAGGGTGGAGATGGCATTACTTGAAATGAGAGATTGCGTGATGAATATGATGACAATATATACGATTCGATTTTTACTTGGGATTTCATCGGCTTTTCCTCCTCCTCTTTTCTAGTGGATTAGTTTTACTAGCGTCTGGATTGGGTCAGGATTGGGGTGGATTCTTATCACTTTTTTTTATAAAAGGTTTGGACTTGAGCTCTTAAGAGAAGCCCGACCCAGCGTGGTCCTTCCGTTTGACAGGAAGTGACAGATTTGAACTTGAAATTATGTCCTTCCTAATTAGTAGGAAGTATCATGGAGCTCCGATCAGAGAGTGCGTAATGAAATATATCAACAAACAAACAAAAAAACATTTTAATCAAGATCAAGATACTTTCAAACTTCCTTCCATACTCTTTCTTTTCAGCGAATCTCACTTCTCAACAACACCAATTCACTTTAATCACCATCATGGCACTGATGCAGAGGTATATCTACAAAGATTTCCCAAAAGTTCTGCCTCAGAGGGTCACACATTGATCAGGAAAGGGAAAAACAGTGATCTACAACAAAGCTTTCCCAGTTACAAAATGATAACCTGATGCGAACTAGGGATCACCAGTACTGTTTGGCGCGAGCAATAAACAACCTCTCTCAAGAAGGGCAGGAGGAAAGGGTGCTCTGCAAGTGCTAATATGTGATTTCAGCTTTGGTATATTAGGGTGTGAACTTCTACATCTGTGGCAACGCAACTCCATCGACAAGGGGTGGTCATCTTTTATCATTGCCTTACCATGATTTCGGAGTTCTTCAATTACATCTACAGAATCCCGAAAGAAAGGAGAATTGAACGAGTTCCAATGCTTCTTGTTTTTGAGATGGCTAGAATTGAAGTCCTGGCTAATGACATGCAAGTGTAGTTGTCGCATTGAAGGTACCTGCAAAAGAACCAAGTAAGGGAAGAAAGAACAATAATAACAACCATCTCAAGAAAAAAGAGGGAAACGCTGTTGATTAGCATTACTGGACAACAGCTACTGCATCTTGGTACACAACGGCTAACTTCCTCATTTAACCCTCATTCTCACAGTCACCATGCATTAAATTGAGTGTAGCTATATAATAATCCACTAGCAAGTTCCTCACCAATGTTATAGTTTAGCATTGAGGATTGTATAAGCCTAGAAAGCGTCTAAGAAAAGGAGATACGAAGATGAAAAAGAGTATCATGATTCTATACCGAGTGATATCCAACGCGGAAGATCATTGATGGATCTTCTTGCAAGAACTTCTCAGCCCATTTCATGCCCACGGAATGCATTGACATTAGCAATTCAAGATGTTCCTGACGCACATCCGCAAGGCGATCAAGACCTTCATATCGTGCCAACACTAGGAGATGCTTTTGTGCCTGAGAAAAGAAACAACATTTTCACTTAATGCCATTTTATTTGCAGCATGATAAAACTGAGGCACCAAGGCTAAAATAAAACAGGGGACTACCTTTGGATACAAATCATTCAGCACAACAATGCCATCTAAAATCTCCAGCAACTCATGTTTATGCCTTTCTGGATGCATGGCAATGTAGTAAAGAGCCTGAGCCCATGATCCCCAACCTTTTGTTGCAGTTCCATCAATCTTGCCATCGTCTTTATTAACCTTTTCATGCATGGAATTAGTTGTGATACCAACTCTTTCTTCATGAGAACCTTTGCTTTTTTTGCTTCTTTCAGGAGCACAGTCGCCACTTCTCTTAAACTTTTGATCATCATTATGAGAGGGATCTTTCAACCCTGATGTATCCATATCAAGGTTTTCAGTGCTTCTCCTTGGTAAGGTTAATTGGCTTAGTATAGATGCAAATCCATCAAATAGTGATGCGAAGGCTTCACGGAGAATCTTGCATCCTTTATCATAGTCACCATTGAGACAATTGGGTCTCTGTGGGTTCATATTAGGTCCGAGAACATGGATCACGTGGGATACCCCTTCCCTACTATTCAAGGGAGAATCTGAAGGAAGAGGAACAACTACAGCATGTCCAGGGAGAAGGGATTTTGCTCGTTCCTTGGTTGCAACCTCCAAGGGAGGACCTGCAGCGGTGAAAATTGCAGCATTCACTCCTCCGCCTCCAGGTCTCAGCCGCCTGCAAACAATTATCTTGTTGGTCTTCTTTATAATTGTGGTAACGATAGTGAAAAGATGCAAAACAAACCTACAAACTCAGTGAGCAGATAAAACATGGAACATAAACTAAACTTATTAATATGAATCTAAGAGGTAAAATATTCATGGATGCAACAATGCCATGACTAGTGAGTGAAGCAATTAGTTATTGATGCCTTTGTCATAAAGTAAACAGGTCCGAATCCCAGTTTTTTTCAACTCTGTTTATGGTATATTCTCTTCAATAAGGAAGAACTAAAGTAAAAGTAGATAATATTAATAACCAAACCATAAAACCTACCAGTTAGCAGCATTGGCAATTACATGACAGCGTAATCCACCTAGAGAGTAAAGTTGCGTTATATCACCAACAAATGTGAAGAACTTTTTTGTGTCAATCTTCCTTTGTGCAGCTTTACTTCTAACCGATGACAAAATCTTTGATGTGTGACTCAAGTCCACAAGAACAAGCCTGCAATTTTCATGCTTATTCACAAATGCTTCCACCTTTTCAACAATGATATCAGATGCCTTCTCAATGTCAAACCGGAAATCTGCTGTTGAAAAAGACGGAAATGCAAGTGTGGGGACATTATCATCAGAAACATCATGGACAGCAGATCCTTTAGCCACAACTTCACTTTCTTTTCTTTCCTTGATGTTATTCTCTCTCCCTCCACATTGAGGATCATTTCCCTCACTGATCATTGAGCATTTAGCATCCTGAACGCCATCTGATATTGAACCTGCAGTAGAAGGAACATCCACTTTCTTCAAAAACTTCATTATACCAAGTTGTACTTTTTTCACATCTGTTTTCCTCTGACCAAAACAACCATTCGGAAGACTATCTAATGGTCCAAGTTCGCTATACATTTTCACCGCACCTTCAACTTCACCCTCATTATTACAAAACAAAATTCGTGAAAACCCTTCATTAAGCTGAGGCAATTCTTTCTTCTGCAACATTCTGTTCACAACTGCCGCAGCTTTCCCACCTTGCAGATTCCCTTCATGCCCCACACGTTTCACTGACCGCGATACACACAATTGAGTAGGAAGATCAAACACCACAGCATGCACATCAACCGGGTCTCCCCCACTCCCTCCACCTAGCTTCACGAAGTCCACCCGCTGTTCTTTATCCATATTACATCTATCAATAAAGACACTCTTACCTTCCTTCAATGCAACTGATGCACTCTTTAAGCACTGCGGCTTCGTTCCTGCTTTACCATTATTAATCGTGTCCTGAAAGACAAACAAAAATTCCCGATTTCTAATTAATCATAGTAAACATAATCGGGGTTCAGTGTGGCATTTTTACAAACAGGTAGGGAAAAATTGAGACCTGGCAGATGCGAGCCCATGGACGGGACGAGGAAGTCATGACTTGTTCGCAGAAAGTGGACTTGCCGCTACCAGGTGGACCTACTAGAATGACTACAATTGGTTTTGGTTTTGGTTCCTCGTCTTCGCCTGTGGAGAAGAGGAAGAGGTATACCGTATATCAGTGCTTGAGCTTGTTGGGAAGAGAGACTAATCGGGAAAATGGAAATTTTGCAGAATGTTGTTACCTTTGGATTTTGAAGCTCTGTCGTCGATATCCATGTCCATTTTTGATCAATTCTCAGGAGCTCCTACGCGCGTGGATTGAAAACGGTGACGCGTTTGATCCCGATTTAAGCTGCCTTATTCTTTGATGTTGAGTTTTTGGTGCTTCCTCTTTCTGGTTTCTAAATTCTAACCATGATCGATTGTTGAATTTGTGAGTTAAGCTAACTCTTTGTTATTTATTTCTTTCATAATCCAACTTCATACTAACAATGAATTACGCACAAGTTAACTCTCTAAGTCGTGGTTTTCAGCTTTTTTAAGACAACATATTTTTATCTTTATTTTGTGTAAGCTATAAACTTAGGGTAGGCTGGATTTACTTTATAAACTTAAATTATAGGTCATGAATTTATTTATCTGGCGCATATCCGCTCAATTCCAAAACGCAGGGCAAAGGATCAACATTAATCTAGAATTTAAGATGAAATTGGCCTGTCCTTTGAATACGACCGTTGATTGAATCCTGCACTTCCCTCGCCACGTCAGCTGTGCATCTCTCCTCCTCTGCAACAACAAAAAGCCTCCCGACCCGATACACCTATGCTCCTACTAGATTATACTCCAGAGTTTCGCTACCCTGTGCTGCTCCTCATGCTTTACTATCTCAGCCGTCATTCTGACAATCACACACACCAACTGTTTTCAGACACTGTTCCACTAGTTCAAAAACTTGTGTGTTTTTTTGCTTCTCAGTTCCCACAAAAAGGCCTCAAAATCTTTTCTCTGCTTTCTTTTGCTCTCTTGTTGCTGCCTTTGGTTTTGTCTACAGTCATCCATTCTGTTTTTTATTTTTATTTTTATGGTTTTGAAAGATTGAAGAATATAAGAAAGAACGATTCATTTCAATGGCTGCTTACCTTTCCCTCTTGTTCTTCTTCTTATTGTCACTCTCTGTTGTTTCTGCTGATGAAGGTATTAACTCTATTACTTCTTCTTCTTCCTCCTCCCTTCATCTGTTACTTTCATGGTTTTTCTTTTATCACTTTTTTTTTTCCTTTTCTTCTTCTTCCATGTGCTGATTGATACATTTCTCTGCATTCTTGTGCTTCCTCTGTTTTGTGTAACTTTGCTGGGTAACTCAACTCTTTTGTGAGCTAAATGATTATATGTAAGTGTTGGGTTTTGCTTCATCATTCATTCTCTTTCTTGTGTAATTTGTCATTAGGGTAGTTTTGACCCAGAAACTAATGGGTTGTTGGTACTTTAATGAGTTTCAATGAAAAACAGAGCTTTGGTTTGGTATTGCAATTAATTTTTGAGTTTTAAGTCACAGACTGTACTATGTTGGTTGGTTCTACACTCTACTTTATTGCTGGGAGAGAGCATTCTGAAAAAATCTTCTTTTCCTTTGCACGTTTCTTCTGTTGAGATAAAAATCATAGGTCTCTGCTCTCTGCTCTCTGCATTATAAATGATGACTCCTTACCCTTTCTGGGAATCTCTCATCTATCCCCCACCCAACTTTTTTAATGAGATTCTCATTCTATACCACATTGCGTCCCAGCTCATTTCCACCCAACACATTGAAGGACTAAAATGTCCTGTTCTGTCACTAAAACTGAAACTTTAGGATGCAAAAAGCTTCCTCTTTTTAATGAAATGGCATCCTAGAACTGTACTTACATGGGGTGTCATAATGTCATTGCCATCTTAAGATTGGGATCTCTATTCTACTAAAATTGAACCCATTACTTATCTTGTCTGTTTGAGTTTTTCATAGTATGTTTTAGATCTGATTGGTTTCTGCTCTGTTTCAGTCTTGCAATGCATGTAGTTTTGGATAGCAAGACTAATTAAGTTTTAGTGCTTTTTCCTCCTATAGCACAACACAAGCTTATTGTTTTAAATTAATGTTTGAAGTCTCTTTTATTACGTTGGAACTTGCATTTTTCTCTCCCCAATATTATAGAAACAAACTAATTACTGATGGTTTGACCACAGTCAATTGAAAAGTTATGGTTAGGTGGTGCTGATGGAACCCACCGTTATGAATTTGGACCTCATAATTAAGGGTTTGGAGATTGAAACAATGAACAATGCATCTTAAATCAGGCATGATTCCCTCTTTCTTGCGTATGGGACATTGTTAAATTTTAGCTCTTAAAAGTAAAAGATTGCTTAAAACCTTAAAGCATCTCTTCTAGTGGAGGGGACAAATCTGTAATTTCATTTAGTGGTCGAATAATGCTTTGAAGACTTGGCATGTCACTCTATGCAGTAGTAAGTTTTATGGATCAGGTTATAGATGGATTCTAGTTGGACATTTTGTTCCTTTCGCAATTTTTTTGTCAGTTATTTGTCAGTTATTTGTTCCTTTCGCAATTTTTTTGTAACATTTTGTATTATTGGATTCTAGTTGGACATTACAAAAGAAGACAACTACTGATGTCTGAATTAGTGACGCCCATTATAACATGTATCTTACACTATACCATTCAATGAATTTTGATATTTTATTGCAAGTATTTTGTTAATTTATAAATAATCTTTAGATTCCACGAGGAGCCCATATCTACTGGCACTATCTTACATCTCATACTGTTTGTGAACAAAGGGAGTTCTATGTCCTTTATATGAATGCTCTTAAGTCAGCATTATTACTACTTACCTTAATCTCCTTCCAAGTTCTAAAATTAGAAGTGACTAACAGTTTCGGTTATTTGACGCTACAGCAATGTGAAAATCTATGTTTTTACAACTTGTATGACTGTTTTCTCAAATTTTGTTCGGTCTTTCGAACTTTAAATGTGTTGTATTATTACATTTGTATATTTCTGTTGAACCTTGGTGTTCAAATATACTTGTTTATGGGCATGAATGCAGCGTACCTGACTGACATTGCAATGCACCCAATTATAACTGTGGCTGATTCATCAAAGATATAATAATTTTTTTCTTCATGAGCGATTATTTTTCGTTGCATGAATGCATTAATAACTTTTTAAAGAAAAGAAAGAAAAGGGTGGTTCTTTTTACATTCGTGCATTTATGAATCAAGTCATGGATACTGTTGTTGCAAGCATACTTGCCTATATCAATAAGAATTTGTTACCTCTTTTGTGCAGATGCTTTCATTGGTGTGAATATCGGTACAGCCCTTTCTGACATGCCAAGCCCAACACAGGTTGCAGCCCTTCTTAAGGCTCAGAATATTCGGCATGTCAAGCTCTATGATGCGGACCAAGCCATGCTCCTTGCCTTGGCCAACACAGGCATCCATGTAACTGTTTCAGTTCCCAATGATCAGCTCCTTGGCATTGGTCAGTCAAATGCCACCGCAGCCAACTGGGTTTCACGCAATGTGTTAGCCCATGTGCCTGCCACCAACATCACAGCCATAGCGGTTGGTTCTGAAGTCCTTACTACCCTCCCTAATGCAGCCCCAGTGTTGGTGTCTGCTGTAAAGTTCATCTATTCTGCACTAGTTGCTGCAAATCTCGATGACCAGATTAAAGTCTCTACTCCACATTCTTCGTCCATCATCCTAGACTCCTTCCCTCCTTCCCAAGCCTTTTTTAACCGCTCATGGGATCCAGTGATGGTTCCTTTGCTGAAGTTTTTGCAGTCCTCAGGGTCGTATTTAATGCTAAATGTCTATCCATACTATGATTACATGCAATCAAATGGTGTGGTCCCATTGGACTATGCACTTTTCCGTCCCCTCCCGCCTAACAAGGAAGCTGTGGATGCAAACACGATGCTTCATTACACTAATGTTTTTGATGCTGTTATAGATGCAGCTTATTTTTCCATGTCCTATCTAAACATCACCAATGTTCCCATTGTTGTGTCCGAGTCTGGTTGGCCCTCCAAAGGTGACTCATCGGAGCCTGATGCTACTTTTGATAATGCCAACACTTACAATAGCAACTTGATCAGACATGTGCTTAATAACACTGGCACTCCTAAGCACCCTGGGATTGCTGTCAGCACTTATATTTATGAGCTTTACAATGAAGATTTGAGATCTGGGCCAATTTCTGAAAAGAATTGGGGGCTTTTTGATGCGAATGGACTCCCGATTTATACCCTACACTTGACGGATGCTGGTACTGTATTGGCAAATGACACTACGAATCAAACCTTTTGTGTTGCAAAGGATGGTGCTGATATGAAGTTGCTCCAGGCAGCATTGGACTGGGCTTGTGGACCAGGGAAAGTTGATTGCTCTCCTTTGTTGCAAGGGCAACCATGTTACGACCCAGATAACGTGTTTGCGCATGCAACATACGCTTTTAATGCTTATTTCCAGAAGATGGCCAAGTCTCCCGGTACTTGCGATTTTAAAGGTGTTGCTGCCATTACTACTAATGAGCCAAGTAAGTAATTATATTACTCAAGTTTAGAAGAATTAGTAATGCAATTATATTATGGAAGGGATACCGATTAAGTTGCAAACCATAATAGCTAGCAACATTCTTTGCAAAAAATGTTCCTCTTGTGCAAAAGCTTCCATAGATACTGCTAGGATTACGTCATCTTTTATGCTAGCCATCACACGTGTATGGGAAATGTTTAGAGGCTCGAATAGTTTCTTGCCAAATAATGACATTGTGGTGACTGAAGTTCCTGTGATAAATTCTAATACTTGGTTCTTAAGGTTCTTGAGAACGTGGCTGGTAGATTGACTTTTTAAGCTAATACTTATGTTGTTGCTCTGTTTCAGGTCATAGTTCCTGTATTTTTCCCGGAAGGTATGCATTAAAATATACCAACTGTTCGCAACTTGTCTTAGTATTGATTGTTTTCCTCAACTTCAACGATTCTCAATGAGAATATGAATGTTACTGAAGTTTCTTCATTCTGTTTTGCATTTGTAGCTCTGGAAGGAATGGCACCTTGACGAATACCACGACTCTTGCCCCCTCTACGAATTCAACTTCTTCTGGCTGCCCAACACAGCATATCCACAGAGCTGGTTCCTTCACAACCTCTGTGATTTTAGGCGTTTTGCTGCTAAGCATGTTGTTTTTGTAAAAATCACCCGCATTGTATGGTGTGAAAGTCTCGGGAGCATTGAAATCATGCACAACAGTTGATTTCAATCTATCGGAGGACATGCAGCATACCCAATTTTGGTCCTCCAGGATAGTTAGAGGGTGGCAAGGTTGATTGATCGTATAGCCGTAAAAAAGTAGTGTTAACACGAGGTGGTCATTTGATTTTTGTATTTAACCAGCCAAAAGAACTACTGGGAATTATTCTTGTTAGCTGTATCTTGTTAGGATGAATTTGGTTGTACTCTTTGAACTGGATTTATGACATGATCATTAAGTTTGTAGTTGAATGGTGTTTTAACCTTATCTCTTCTTAAAATAATTAATCAAGTTCTATGTCATCAAACATGATCAAATTTTGAAATTTTGTAAAGTAAACTTTTTAGGATTAAAAATGTTCGAATGAGATTAGTCTCGTACCTATAAACGGTAGAGTACACGCCACAAGGAGACCGAAAAAGAGACCAGAATTCCAATTGCTACAATCTGTTCATGTAAAATCTTTTTATTATTTTTTATTTATTTTTTAACAAGCGTTCATGTAAAATCTTCAATCCATGTTATATTATACTACATTAACAATTTCTTACAATCTCTTGGTGACTTCAAGTCTGAATTTCTTCAACCAAAATCATCTTCATTTGTCTGGTTGCTAGCTTTTTCTTGACAAACATCACAAACAAACCCAGGTGAGCTGCTGCACAGCCGATCGAGATGCTGCTTACAATAGGGTTTGTTGCAAAAGTTACATTTTGGAAGATGAACCCAACAACTTGAACATAAAATACCTCCACAAGCAGCTTCATCCACTTCTTCACTTTCCACACATTCTCCACACTCTTCACACCTTGGAATGCAGAACCTGCATCCCCTGCACTTACTTTTGCAGGCCTCTCTTGGGCAGTCAAAAACTATCCTTACTTCCTTGCATTCTGGACAAATTCCGACATCAATAATCATGCCATCATTTTCTTGGTTTCCTGATGTTTGGGAAGTTCCGTGGTGGCGATACAGGATAGGCTGATCAGGTTTTTTCTGTTCTGGGCTCATTTGGAGAAGACAAGAGCTTAGTGCCTCAAGGTGCTGTTTGTTTAGGTTGTATATCCCATTTATCCACAGACCCTTTAAGCTGTTGTTGTGATGGTGAGATAGTGTCTTCACCGCTCTTATGATTCCATCTGGGGTCAAGCCAGTACATCCTGGTATATGAAGCTGAATCAACAGAAGAAGAAAAAAAGGAAAAAGACAATGTAAGGCCAGTTGTCTGATCATATTTGTTTATTTATCATGTTAGAAATGTCATTTGGGGAGTCGAACTTGTTTCTTTATAAAAAGGATCACTAAATTACAAACTCATCCTTGAATGTTGACTAGTTATACAATTACTCTTTCCTTTATGTTTAAAGGTAACCACCACCAAGTGTTATCCTTATCCATCTCCATCTTAAACTAGACCACTATTTTTATTTTGGCCTACATCTAAACCACAATTATCTCTTAATCTATTAAGACTAATTATATGCGCACCAAAGTCATTAAAAGGTAAAGTGCTGTAACTACTGCATACACAAGCTAACAAGTTGCGAAAATAATTGTCTAAAAGTGGTTTTGATTATCGTACCTTGGTGATCAAAGGATTTTGATCCAGCACCCATTGGAGCCCATCATCTGTAATCTTTCCACAGTTGATAAGACTCAAAGTCCTCAATCTACCATCTGCTTTTGCTGCAATGTTCATCAGAATCTTGTTTGACAACCAAGAACGCAATGGGTTTTCAATAACGACATCCAGCCATGGAAGCACATCGGTGTTCACTGCAGCTCTGAAAGAGGAGCAAACTTCACTCATGTGGAGCAGCTCAAGTACAGGAAGGTAAGCCAAGACAAGAAACAAAGCCTCATGTGGAGGCCCTGGTTCTGGTTCTGAGTTGTAACTTAGATGAGAATCCAAAGAAATAGTTGACATGATCTTCAAAGAATTATCAACTGTTTGATGCTCACTTTTATTCAAAGAATGTGAAATCTCCATCTCTTTCTAAGATATCAAAAAAGCATGGAAGAATTAGGACCGTGCAAGTTTTTTTGTGGACATAATCCTTCTATTTAAGACAAACATAGCAAAGTCCAATATAATAAGGACAAGCCGCAATTGCACAAGTTGCGAGTCGCGACAGAAAAAGACTTATAATTTTCTTGCTTGCAAAGGAAAAGAATGGTTGGTTCAACCGTTCAAGGTCATATATGCAGTGAACATAAACCTACCCTGTACTGCAAGTTGTGCAACACAACGCCTAGGGTTCAGTTTACTCATTCATTCAGAATAATGAACTTCAACCAAAAAAGTTCATTCGTTTGTGCTCATTTGAAGAGTGTTTTGCAGCCGGGACACGGAAACCATTGATATTACAGGTATGAACTTTTACATGTAGCCAATAGCTCAGATTTTATGATATGAATAATAAACATAGCGTGGGACACCAAATTTCTAAACGAGTCAATGGTCTAAAGGCTCAACAGCAGTCTTGAAGAGTAGGATATAAACTTTGTCGATTGAAAAATACAAGAAGCCGCCTATGGAATGAGTAACGTAGGAACCGAAGCTGGTTCCCACAATGCAATGCCAAGCTGGACCATATGCCGAATCGAAGTCCTGTAAGAAAAACATGAAAACAAAATCCATAAGCTGATTGATCGTTGGAACGTGCCCTCTGGCAACAAATGCGTAAATTAAAGACGACTAACCTAATTATAGAGTTTTATCCAAAGAAAAAAGGAAACAACCTAATCATAATGTTGTTGGAAGAAATGAAAGGTAGGAAGCAAAACTATGCCAGCAGCTGCTGTCTCATGGTACCATGAATTAACACCTTTGATGATTCAATTGGACTCCTTCAAAGTCGTATGCAACAAAATGCCAAAGGGGAAATTTCATAGAACTCACTACACTATGTAGTTTGGAAGTGTCAATTCCCCTCCTTTGTTACCTTGGGCAGAAAAATCTGATCAAGTAACAGATGTCTGTGAAATGCATATCCAACTAGAGAACAACATTTTGCTTCAAACTCTATTTTCAGAGAAATGGACTAGAAGAGTAACAAAAAGGCACTTAGCATTTAGCCATTCATCAAGCAACAGCAACTAGATAAGTAGGACTTAATCATCCCTTTTTAAACTTGATCTTTGACAAAGTTTGAAGAAGAAAATATTGTGATAGCTGATTGATCGTTGGAATGGGCCCTCTGGCAACAAATGCGTAAATTAAAGATGACTAACCTAATTATAGATTTTTATCCAAAGAAAAAAGGAAACAACCTAATCATAATGTTGTTGGAAGAAATGAAAGGTAGGAAGCAAAACTATGCCAGCAGCTGCTGTCTCATGGTACCATGAATTAACACCTTTGATGATTCAATTGGACTCCTTCAAAGTCGTATGCAACAAAATGCCAAAGGGGAAATTTCATAGAACTCACTACACTATGTAGTTTGGAAGTGTCAATTCCCCTCCTTTGTTACCTTGGGCAGAAAAATCTGATCAAGTAACAGATGTCTGTGAAATGCATATCCAACTAGAGAACAACATTTTGCTTCAAACTCTATTTTCAGAGAAATGGACTAGAAGAGTAACAAAAAGGCACTTAGCATTTAGCCATTCATCAAGCAACAGCAACTAGATAAGTAGGACTTAATCATCCCTTTTTAAACTTGATCTTTGACAAAGTTTGAAGAAGAAAATATTGTGATAGCTGATTGATCGTTGGAATGGGCCCTCTGGCAACAAATGCGTAAATTAAAGATGACTAACCTAATTATAGATTTTTATCCAAAGCAAAAAGGAAACAACCTAATCATAATGTTGTTGGAAGAAATGAAAGGTAGGAAGCAAAACTATGCCAGCAGCTGCTGTCTCATGGTACCATGAATTAACACCTTTGATGATTCAATTGGACTCCTTCAAAGTCGTATGCAACAAAATGCCAAAGGGGAAATTTCATAGAACTCACTACACTATGTAGTTTGGAAGTGTCAATTCCCCTCCTTTGTTACCTTGGGCAGAAAAATCTGATCAAGTAACAGATGTCTGTGAAATGCATATCCAACTAGAGAACAACATTTTGCTTCAAACTCTATTTTCAGAGAAATGGACTAGAAGAGTAACAAAAAGGCACTTAGCATTTAGCCATTCATCAAGCAACAGCAACTAGATAAGTAGGACTTAATCATCCCTTTTTAAACTTGATCTTTGACAAAGTTTGAAGAAGAAAATATTGTGATAGCTGATTGATCGTTGGAATGGGCCCTCTGGCAACAAATGCGTAAATTAAAGATGACTAACCTAATTATAGATTTTTATCCAAAGAAAAAAGGAAACAACCTAATCATAATGTTGTTGGAAGAAATGAAAGGTAGGAAGCAAAACTATGCCAGCAGCTGCTGTCTCATGGTACCATGAATTAACACCTTTGATGATTCAATTGGACTCCTTCAAAGTCGTATGCAACAAAATGCCAAAGGGGAAATTTCATAGAACTCACTACACTATGTAGTTTGGAAGTGTCAATTCCCCTCCTTTGTTACCTTGGGCAGAAAAATCTGATCAAGTAACAGATGTCTGTGAAATGCATATCCAACTAGAGAACAACATTTTGCTTCAAACTCTATTTTCAGAGAAATGGACTAGAAGAGTAACAAAAAGGCACTTAGCATTTAGCCATTCATCAAGCAACAGCAACTAGATAAGTAGGACTTAATCATCCCTTTTTAAACTTGATCTTTGACAAAGTTTGAAGAAGAAAATATTGTGATAGATGTTTGGCTTGGATTTTATCCTCGCACTGCCTTTAGTCTAAAGACAATACAATAGTAGCATAAAAATTGATAAGAGATACAGAGACATCATAATAATGTGTCATGGGGCCAGGGAAGTTGTGATTCTTGTGATACACTAGCAACAATGATAGCTTTTTTATACAAGTAACAATTCACATCTCTTCATTTTCTCTACTTTCTTTCCTTGTTTCCCCATTCTTAAATCTCAGTTTAACTACCATACAAGATTTTCTTACAGTAAAATAAATCTGAAAGGTAAATTGAGCATTAGATAAAGGCTGCAGTGGCAAATTAGTGAATGTTATGACTGGGCAGAAAGAAAATGGAGGAAGCTGAAAAGTAGCAAAAGTTTTACCCACAGACTTAGATGCTTAATTCAAGGTTCACGAGCCTAGGGGGAGAAAGGGGCTGGATATAAATGCTTCTGCCCCTCAGAAATGCAAGATGCAAAACCTCTCGTCTAACCCATAGAAAACCTTGCTACAATGGCCAAGAGCTTTCTACAAAAAACTGTCATGAAATGAATCACAATCAAATTGCTTTAGGACAGTTACAAGTTTCAGCAAGAACCAAGTCCAACTTAAACTGAAAAAGAGAGCCTGTGTATTTTCTGAGTTAATAATTATGGTTGGTATCTTCACCTTTACAACTTTTCTTTTGCCACTCATAACCGTGCAATCCTCTCTTCTCCTTCACTCTGTATCTCAAGCTGGATTGCAGCAAGTGCATTAACGTGAACAAATTGAACTAGTCTGTTTTCTACGGTGTTGTCCTAGAACACAACTCAAATCAACTATGATCGAAACAAGAAGCTAAACCAGTCCATTTAGTTCTTCTATTTTTATTATACCATCAAAACTCAAAAGCCCCTCCACTTAGTTGTGCCCGATATTGTAGTTGTCATTGGCTATACAGCCTGTAATGATAATGAACAATCTTTAAAACTGTCTAAAAAAGACAAATTTATTGGCCATATATGGTTCACTTAATACCTATTAGGCTATTGCTCTAAAATATGTAATTGCTATGTGATTCCAATGTCTTAAGTGTGGGAAAAGAGGAAAACGTGGATTTAAGAGGTGAGTGGTTAACTGCATTTGCACATGAATGTAGAAAAGTTTAAAGAATGCAAGCTGAACTCTAAGACGGTGAAAATTAAGCTAAGAAAAGAAAGAGTCAACTGGACCACCTGTATTTGCAGTTACTATATAAGCAGTACTGACAAGATTGACAGTAATACAACAATATTTAATCCCATAATGGAAACAGAAATAAATCTAATAATCTAACACTACCACACAATTGGACCACCTGCAGTAGACTCATTGTTCTTCAGTAAAAGAACTCCAAATTTAGCTATCAAACATAAGACAGCAAATCAGGAGACAACAGGACGGAAACGATAAACAATCGCTGCTTTACGCAAAAGTTAAAGACTTGCTGAACAAAACCACATGTATACAAAATCCACCCAATACCCATTAATCTAAGAATGCCAAAAAAACAGTAAAACCAATACCCATCACTCCAAACATTCCAATTAACAATTTAAGCACAATTTACGCATACCCATTTGAGAATCTTACAGCAAAACAAATATCAAAATAAAGAAAACAGAAACCAAAGACAGAAGAAGCATAGAAATTTCACCTTTTTAAGGGCGAGAGCAAGGCGTTTACTGTCAAGTTTTCCAGGCATGGAATCGAGCAAGTCACGAGCGCAGCTGAAAGCTCTGTTCTGCACAGCAAGAGGCATATCAGCGGCTCTGACACGAACATTGAGGCGGGTGTGTTGCTCTTGCTGCTCTTGCGCTTTCTTTTTCTCTATCAACCCAGTCAAGAACTTGCTCCTTCTCTCCAGCTCCAGCTCTGCTCCCTCCATTTTTGTTTCTTCTCTTGCTTCTTACTCCCTCATCACTCAACTGCACCACCAGTCAAACCTCTCTCTCCCTGATATCAATTCAATCAGCCGGTTCTTTTCCAAATGCGGACAACAGTTTGATGACAAGCCTGAGAGAAAAATGGGAAAAAGAAAAAGAGAAGGCAAAAGAGAATGTTCGTAGAACAAGAGAGGGTAGAGATGGAGACAGGGGAAAAAGGAGAAACCCTGGTCGGTCCCTGCTGGTTTTGGTACAAGTTCTTCTTTTTGGGATTCTTTTACTTTTTTCGAGCATTTTGATTTTTAAATGTTGGATTGGAGCATCGACGAGGGCGTTTGTTGCCTTGTTGGGTTAGGCGCAGAGGCGACAAAGGTAAAAAAAAAGAGTCTGCATTAGTATTTATGATATTGTATTTTGTTGGGAAAAAAGTAAATGTATTTTTTTTTAAAGTAATACAAATTATGAAAAATGTATCAACTATATAATATTAGGGTCCACATTATTTTTTAAAAAAAAATCAAAAATTTTAAAGGTTGAAAAAGAAATCATTTTTTTGTTTAATGCTATTTTTTGTCCAAGTGTCATAATTTTTTACCAATTTTTTTTTATCTTTTTTAATTATTAGAATGGTAAAAAAAAAACTAGAGGGTTCATATTGCAAATTTTAAAATTAAAGGTGTTAAAGTATAATTTTTTATAAACTTTAAGATCTTTTATATAATTTATCAAAAAATAGTCTAGCGGTAAAAGCAAGACGTGTAGGCGAATCGACTCATCAAGTTCCCATTGAAATAGGATCCACACAAGGAAAAGCACTTGCCATTCGTTGGTTATTAGTAGCATCCCGAAAACGTCCGGGTCAAAATATGGCTTTCAAATTAAGTTCCGAATTAGTGGATGCTGCCAACGGGAGTGGCGATGCTATACGCAAAAAGGAAGAGACTCATAGAATGACAGAGGCAAATAGAGCTTTTGTACATTTTCGTTAATCCATGAACGGGATCTATATAGACACATAGACTCATGGAGCCATACATCTCGATCGGAAAAGAATCAATAGAAAAAAAAGAAAGAATAAAAATTGATCGCTATATTTCTCGAAATAAACGAAAAGGAAACGAAAGAGGAAACATAAATCATGGATCTGGGAGACTTGCTGTCTGCTATCTTTATTTTGATCTTTGACAAAGTCTTTTACACGAGGCGACTAACTCCCCCTTTGAGTACGTCAAATACATTCTAAAATGCTCTCATCCCGCGCAGAGGAATGAACAACGAAGCTGGCACCGGTAGACGAATCTTGACGAGGACTTTGAAAACATCCTTGAATTTATTGGTTACATTACATCCAAAAACCGCCAATTATAAATATCCTGTTCAGTTGTATGTCCTCATACACCATTAATATCACAGTTCTATATCATTTCTTGCTATCGATCACAAGATTATGAGTCCACCACAGTACAGCAAGGCGGTGCCGCCGCCCCAACAACCGCCCATGGGCGTTCCTCTTCATCAGCAACCCCGTGGTGCGCTTGAAGGGCCGTGGTCCACCGGCCTATGCGGCTGCTTCGAAGACATCCCTAACTGTAAGAAATTTCCTCATTTTTTTTCTGTTTAATTAGCTATGATCGTGCAATTAATTACTTAACCAGCTCTAATAATTTATTGCAAGTACTGTAATAACGTTGATTAATGCGAGTTTGTGTGTGTGTTTCTATTTCAGGTTGCGTCACTTGTTGGTGTCCATGTATCACGTTTGGAAAGGTTTCTCATATTGTAGATGAAGGAACTACATGTAAGATAATTAGTAGTAATCTTCATTTTTGTTTATAAGACTGATTTTATAACCTATAATTTATATATATATATATTAAACATTTCCTTGCCGTACGATCTAGAAACGCTATAATCAATGTAGTATGATTATGATTATGATTGGATCATTTCAGAAGTGACTAAATACTCGGAGTTTCGATCCTTGATTATTTAGAAAAGTAGTGAATGAAATGAGATTAGATAACTAATTAATTACTGTATGGTTGCAGCTTGTGCTACGAATGGGGCACTATATGCGGTGCTAGCGTGTTTCACTGGGTGTGGGTGTTTGTTCTCGTGCTTATACAGAACAAAAATGAGGAAAACATTTGGGCTTCAAAAGAGTCCTTGCAACGATTGTTGTGTCCATTTCTGTTGCGATGAATGTGCACTCTGCCAAGAGTATCGTGAACTCAAAAATCGTGGTTTTGATATGAGCATTGGTATGTATAATTAATTACTTTAATTTTTCCATTTAATCTCTTAATTTCAGTCTAATTTTTTTATTAATCAAGATTTGTGAGAAATTATTTATGGGTTTTTTTATATGTGAATTATTTATAGGGTGGGAAGGAAATATGCAAAAGCAAAATAACGGAGGAGGGGCTATGGTTTCGCCGGCGCCTATGTTTCAAGGTGGAATGATACGATAGAAAGGACCGGCCGGCGATCCAATACCATTTATCTTTATTTTCTTCGTTTTTGAATAAGGGAGAGAGATATACATTCTTATTGTATTTTTGTTTCTCATTTGTGAAGTCAAAATTTAGTATATAAGTGTGCTTGTTTATCATTTTGTTCCTTATTTTTATTTGTCTAGGGGTAGTTACGAGCAAAAATGATAATAATTTAGATTACATTCGATAATTTAGATAATATTTTTTTTTTCAAAATCATTTGATAATTTAGATATTATATTGAATATCAACTACCTATAAATTTAAACATGATAATATTTTAAAAAATGGTAAAATTCTTTTTTATAAATTTTAATATAGATTACGGAGTTACATATTTGTAACTTAAACCCAAGACATTTAGTTAAGGTATAACATTTCATCAACTACCTACAAAAACTTAAATTAGCACTTCAGAATACATAGACAGGGTGGGTCCGGTGGGAAGGAAATTTGCCAAGACCGTATCTAAAACATGTACTCCATGACAGTAGCAGCCACCTAGTGGCCAACTAGGTCGAGTGGGCCATCTACATAACGTTTATTGGAGCAAACATACGTGGTTTCGGTATCTAACACTCCCTCTATTCATATTTAATGAACGTGTACATCTAGAGTCATTTTTCACGTTCACAATTATTTGACGCGAATTTAATTCTCGTATTTATTTTGCTGCCCTTATGTACTGTGAACTTGCGAGCCACTGCCCTGCTACTACCACATTATTTATTTATTTATTTTTAAATGATGTACATTCATTTCAAACATTTTTTAAATATAAAATACTCTAAAATACGTCATTTTTGTAGTACGTCAAATAATTATAAAATACTCTCATCCTATCCACGTTTTATTAGGGGGAAATATTAAAGAAGCCGCCACCACAACACGACTTTGAAAAAGTCTTATGAATTATTGGTATAAAAAGGCAATACTATGTTAGTTTAATGCTCACCTAACATACCATTGATGCACTTGTATATCAATTTCTTGAAAATAAAATCTTCAATAACAACAACATTATGAATTCATCAAACTACACCAAGGCAGAGGAGGCGCCACCGGTGATGGGCGTTCCTCTCCATCAGCACCATCAGCAACCGCCCGCCGGTTGGCAGCAAGAAGCGCCTTGGTCCACCGGCCTATGCGACTGCTTCGAGGACGCACCTAACTGTACGTAATTCCCCTTTTTTTGTGTTTAAAGAGCTATAATCATGTAATTAATTAAAACCATAGCTGCTAATTTATACTGCAAATTATATTCTGTGGTGTGTTGCTATTTTCAGGTTGCATCACGTGTTGGTGCCCATGTGTCACTTTTGGACGTGTTTCTGAGATTGTAGATCAAGGAACAACATGTAAGATAATTAATTAATTCCTATTAATTTTTCTTTTTTTATATAAATTAATTAAAGACCATACAAGGCACACTATTTCTTTTATAACATCAATTTTATAACCTAGAATTAATTTTTTCAACACGTTTCATTTTTTTCTTTTTAAATTATTTTCAATTGCGGAGCGCACCATGATAAATGTAGAGTCATGATCGAGCCACTCTAATACCATTAGCTAATTAAACCTCGTGCAGCTTGTGCTGTGAATGGAGCAATATATGGGATGTTGCTGTATTTTACCGGTTGCGGTTGCTTATTCTCGTGGGCCAATAGAACAAAGATGAGGAAATCATTGGGGCTTCAACAGAGTCCTTGCAAAGATTGCTGTGTCCATTGGTGTTGCGACGCGTGTGCACTCTGCCAAGAGTACCGTGAGCTCAAAAATCGTGGTTTTGATATGACAATTGGTATGCTTTAATTAATTAGATTGACCATTCAATTTTATTAATCTCCAAATAATTTTATCTAATTTTGTTTTTAAAATGCTTATGGTTTTTTTTTTTAATATTCTTATGGGAATTATAATAGGGTGGGAAGGAAATATGCAAAGACAAAATAACCTAAGAGTGGGCATGGCTCCGTCGGCGCCGATGGTTGAAGGTGGCATGACACGGTAGAATATAGGCTGTGTGATCATCGATTTGTTAAAAATTAGCATATAAATAAGTGTGGTTGACAGGTCGTGTATATATAAATGTACTTATGGGATGTGTTGAAATTAATTACTGCTATTTTTCCATTTAATTTAATTTCTCTTATTCAACTCTTGACTGTTACTATTTATGTCAAGTTTCATCATAACAGTTGTGATTTTCGCAATAGAATTCCTTCTTTGTTTTGGTTTAATTACCAATTTCATGCATATATATTTTTTCTTCTAATTTTACCTGCTAAGTCCCTAGAAGAAGAAAATGCCTAAGAAATGCAATCCAAATTCAATGAGATAACTTTTGATCCAATTATTAGGCCAGAGTTCAAATTGTATGAAGTATGAACAAAATCATAACAAAAAAAAATTCCTCAAAAAATCAACTCAGATGTTGTGAATAAACTATTAGTTTAAATTGGCGAAAATCTACTTCAAATAACTTCAAAAAAAATTATATTGTTCTTTTATAATTCTTACGAGTCGATTTCTCGGTCTAGTTTATGAGATTTAGACAATTTCAAAGTGATTTACATTTGTTGTCCTTCTTTTGTCGTACCAGAAACGAAACAGACGGGAACAAATTAATAATGAACTATTTTTATTTTTTTGAACAGATTAATAATTAATAATATGTTAAGATCATCACTTGGATGGTATGACCATGACATAAAAGAGTAGTGTACAATTTTCGTTTTCCAATCATGCAAACGACGACGTATTTCAGGCCTCTTCAAAAGAGAAAAGAAAAGAAAAGAAAAGAACGACGCGTATTCCAGGCTGCAATTGCAAGAGTTCAAGTAAACCGGTCTAATTGGCTCTTGTACTCCTAAGTCCTAACTAATCTTTTTCTTCTGTGGCTAATTGGCTATCAATGGTCAAAATTTCTAGCATATTGTTGAATGAGTCTTTTCTAAAAAAATTAGAAGTGTTGGAATGATACGTCATATTTTACATCTCTGCTCACATATACGGTGAGAATTTCAATAATGCACTCGTAGACTTATTGCATATGGTTGATCTTATTATTTTTATGTATAGAAATTTATGACGGATATAATAATATTATATTGAGTTGATATTTTGTAAGCAGGCTTGAACATCATTATAAAATGGTATAATGATCATAAATAAGAGAAATTTATATATTTAAATTAATTAATTCTAATTACTAATCTCAAAATAGTAAGAGTAATTAACTTATATTAATTATACATATAAATTGTTTGAAAAACAAATGATCATTATCAAATATATGCATTAGTGTGTCAAATAATTCTAAAATAATTATCTTATTATGATTTATACTGGCTGCTGGTGTAAATTACACTTAACCTATTGATAAATTAGTGAATTATGGCTTCTAAAATAGAATAATTATAAAATCATGCATGCTCTATTTTAAAACGAGCTATACCTTAAAATGGTGAGAAAGGGGCAAAAACAAAACCCATTTGATCCGCCTCCGCCTGCAGACGAAAAAATCTATGAAATTCTTGGTGTTGGTGTGATCCTAACCGTCAATTATATATCCTGTTCCTCGATCCACTCAGTTAAAAAAAAAAAAAAAATAGTAAATAGTAAATAATTGTCTATCAATTTTCTTTTTTCAATAAGTGACGATGAAAGGCATTCTTCATTATTGTATTTTGGTTGGGTCAACGCTGAAATTCCCCCATAAATTTCATTATTTAATTTAGTCATCATGGTTTATTTAATTACTTTTTTATATTTATGTTTTTTTAATTCTCTTTTATTGAAATTTAATGTTAACATCACTCAATTTTTGATTAAAAATAAATATTAAATCACTTAATTACTACATACATGTGTGACAAGTGGTCGAAGCCGTCAAAAATAATAATAAAATCTATCGCCTAATAGACAAGATAAATTTTATATAGTGGTAACAGGGTCGAACTCAGGGATTAGGACAAGATGTTTACTTCCGTGTATGACACTGACTAATAAACTGAAATGAGTGTAACGAGGGGGGTTTTGAGTGTGTGATTGATTAACTACTAATAAAACGAAATAAAGCAGAATAAATAATGAGATGAAATCAATGAGAGATGGGTTTCTAGTAAAGATCTATCTCCGGTTGCATTCACAGTCAGTCGATCATTGACGCAAGAATATTCTATTCCTAGTTCATAGGTGTGTTATGAGGTCCAGGTACGTTTAGGTCCCTTGCTTTCCTTCGTAGGAAAAACAACTCCAAGGTACGTTTACGGAGTGACCTTGACAATCCGCCGTTCCCTAAGGTATGTTTATAAAGACAATACTCAGACTGCCTATGAAGAGGAGGAAAGACACGCCTAGGGCGAGATACTCAGTACATTCGAGGCACTACCCTAATTGGTTACTTACCCTAGTCATATTGGATTAGCGACCTAGTGACTCTGATCTAGTTGCCTACTATACTAAGTAACCTCGCATAAGAGCTAATGGTGGTCGGGAGAGTTTTTTTTATCAGGGGTTGGGAAGCTTTGGCTTCTGATGTTTTTCTGATGTTTCTCTGATGTAGTTCTGATTCCTTGCTGGGCAGCCAATTTGTGTGAGCTGCCCTCTGTCTGTTTCTTTTGTCTGTGCCACTTTCTCAGTGGCCTTAATAAAATTCAATCCAGCTTATTGAAAGAAAAAAAAAGAGCTATCGTTACAAAGATGACGGTAATTACCTAGGTTAAATTATTAGTTAGCCGGACCTTCAATTGTTCCTAGATAAATTGACAGGCATGCAATAAATAAGCAAATACAACACAAGAATTTATCAAACTCAATTCAATCTCACAACTAACCTATGAAACTTTCGATGACCTTTCCTAAGAAAAAAGAATTTAGCTAGTTTATTGTTCAGTTTTTAGAGATATTGATGTTCTAATTTACCGTCATTTTATCATTTCCAATATATACTTTTATTTTTTTCAAAAAAGTATTGAAAACTAACAGGAAATATAACCAATCATTTCTTGATGTTGTTAATTATCATTAGAAAGTAAATATTATTATATGTATATTAAAAATATATTATACTCTCCAACGAGACATTGACCGGTGATAATTTAACCTTAACTCCTGCTCCTCCTCGGATAAGTATTACAATTTGGGACTTAAAACCTTGATTTACTCTTCCATAGACGAACCCAATGCTAACTTTACCTATGGTTTAAATCTTAAAAAAGAAATAATCTTGGTTACCTTTCAGAGATTTGCTGTGATTTGGGCAGACGAAACTTGTATAATCTTGGCTTGAACGGTCCAAAGCTTGTAATATTATTATTGATAATACATAAAATTATCAGAAGGGCATAACGGACTTTATGCCTCTACAAGCACCGTTGACTAGACAAAACGGCACTTGACCGGTTTGACCAAGTCAAACACATGAAACGGCATTGTGACCGATTGACAAGTCAACAGGAATAAAAGCTTAAAGGGCAAGTCCAACAAGCTGTCACAAACGGCACATATCCGATCTGGCCACGTGGCAACACAAGAACGGAAACGGCTCACTGCCGATTCACTTGCTAGAGTGAGTGATAACGGAAAGGTGAACAGTATCCAAATCGGCACCTTGCCGATTTGGTATAAACGGCACCTTGCCGATTTGGCACAAACGGCATAAGCATTAAATAAAGGTACACTGTACGCTATTTTCTTTATGCTAGTGGTCAAGGCCACGCGTGGGAGACAATCATTCTTGCTCCCACTCAACCATTATAAAACTATTAAATATGAGGAATCTTTATCCTCCCAAAGGCATTAACTCCACTTTCTAATTGTTAATGTATACTTTAGACAACCTTTAAGGAAAGTGGGGAACATGTCTAACCACTCCAGTCATATATAAAGGCTAGGAGGGCGTACAATAAAAGTAAGATTTTCCTACTCCTTGGAGAGACGGAGAACTCCTAGATCTCTACCATGAAATATACAATAGCCATGCTCTGACTTTGGCATTGGAGTTTCTACGCCGGAAGGAACTTCCGGCGCTTTGCAGGTCATTCAAGGAGCTTGAACCACCATACCCAGGCGTGTCATTTGACGGAAAAGCCCTCACCCCATCCCTTGGATTATCATTTGGTGCTTTCATTGAGAGCTTTTGATATTTTGAGTGAGCATCCTCGAAATTCAAAGCTCTTCTGTCTCTATATTTTTGGGGGTTTTCATTTCCAAAATGGCATCCGACCCAAGTCTTCAACCACAACAACCCACTGGAGATGCTGCTGGTCAGTATGAGACTCCACCTCCATCCATGCAACCGTCATCTTCTCGAGTGGAAATGAACGCCGCTGCCCGCCGGCTTAATTTCCCTCAGATTCCAGAAGTTTTATTCCCCAGCACTCCGCAACCAGGACAACCTGCACCAGCAGCCATCCCGCCAGCAATCGCAAATGAGTTCCATTCCTTGCATCGAAGGATGGACATCATGATGCAGACTTTCCTTGGAAGACTTCCACCGCCAGTCAACCCACCATTCTTTCCTCCACAAATTCATCATCAGCAGGCGGCGACACCGTCTCTAGTGCCTCCACCGTTACCAGTCCCACAGGCTGGAGTAACGCGTCAGATCGGCAGCCAGCAAGCTCACCAGGATAATCTTTTGTATGTGCCACAACCAAGCCATCAAAATGAAGATCCGCCCAGAAGAGAAGAATACCGTGATGACGCAGAGGAGGTCCACAGCCGAGCTATCCAGAATAGCCCAAGAGGAAGTCGCAGACAAGCATCACAAGGGGGATCTGGCCGTGAAAGGAGCCGAGAGAGATCCGCAGTAAGACCTCGTTCGGAAGTTGTGGCAGATCGGGGAAGGAGTGATCAGCCGGCATCCAAGAGGTCTATTTCTCGACCGGATCGGGAAGAAAAAGACGATGATCCGCAGAATCCTTTAACCTATCGGGTTAGGAAGCATCGGGTGAGTCGACATGTTAAGTTGCCCACCGATTCCTATCAAGGAACTACGGACCCCAAAGTTCATGTGAGTTTAGTAAAGAAACATGTCAAGTTTTTCACTAGGAAGGATGAGGCATTATGCCAAATATTTGTAATGACTCTGAAAGGAATCGCCAACACCTGGTTTGAGAAGCTACCAGCCGGATCTGTTGACAGTTTTGAGCAACTGGCAAAGGTGTTCATGAGCCGATTCAGTTCCTGCATTCCTGTGGAAAAGACTCCAGCAATCCTGTTTGATATGGAGCGAAAATCAGGGGAATCCTTAACGGTGTACGTCGCCCGATTCAATGCTGAATTGGCAACGTTACCTGATGTCGCGCCTAACTTCGCAGCTGAGGCTTTGAGAAGGAACTGCAGGTACCGAGAGTTGGAAAATGCTCTCATCGCCAACACACCAAAGACCTTGGATCTATTGCGGATTGAGGTCGATAAATATACAAGAATGGAAGAAGCAGATTTCCAAAGGAAGAAACGGGAGGAATCCGATCTTCCTAAGAAAGAAACGGCTACTCCGCGCAAACAAACAGATAAGAAGCAAACGGCAGCAAGCCGACAAACGGATCGAATCACCGATTTCTCTACTTTGCAGCTGACCAAGCCGATGGCAGAGATCTTTGCCATTATTGAAGAACGGAAATTGCCGATCCAGTATCCCAAACGCAAACAGGGTGCCGTTTTGGGGCCATATAAGGAATCCTTCTGCCGTTTCCATAAAGCAAAAGGACACGACACGGAGGATTGCTTCTCTTTAAAAAAGGCAATTGAAAAGCTGATTGAAGAGGGATATTTGGGTGAGTTTGCCGTCAAAGCTCGGAATAAAGCCATGGAGGACCGAGCTACTGGCAACAGGAGAGAAACGGCAGAACATCCCCACGCCGCTGGAGCTAGTGCTCATGAGGATAGAAGGAAGGAGGTGTTGGCAACCTCTTTCAATGAGTTCCATATGATCAATTTGATAGCAGGAGGAGCGCACCAATTAGAATCGGAAGATTTGCCGATTGGAGAAAAGAGAAAACGGATTGATCCCGTTGTGGAAAGCACAGGTCTATCAGAACTGGACCGAATGGCCATAACATTTTCAGAAGAGGATGAGATCGGAGTGATCTATCCTCACAACGAAGCCCTAGTGGTAACGACCATCATTGCTGATAACGGAATCAGGCGAACTCTTGTGGACAACGGAAGTGCTGTGAACCTCATTTCTTCAAATGCTTTTAACCGTTTGCAAGGTTCTAATTCAGATTTGAAGCCTTGCAAACGGCCGATCATTGGGGTAAACGGTATTCCGATTCCTGTTGTAGGCATAACCTTTTTATCAGTCTTTTTTGTTGAAGACGGCTCCCGAAGGAAAGAACAACAACTATTTATGGTGGTGGATTTAAGCCTGCCATATAATGTGATTTTGGGCCGTCCGTTTTTAAATGTTTTTGGAGTAGTAATATCTCAACGGCATTTGAAAATGAAGTATCCCTCATGGGACGGCGTTGTTACCATCCGAGGAGATCAGAAGGTAGCTGCCGAATGCTACATAACCATGGTTGATGGTCGGTGTGACCGTTATGTCTGCATTGCTGATGATACATTAGAAGATGATGAGGAGCAGCGTACACAGCCACTGGAGAAAATGGTTCAAGTGTCAGTTGCCGATCTTCCCAATGAACACTTCTTGATAAGCGAAAAGCTGAGCAAAGGAGAATGTGACCAGCTTTCGTCTCAACTCAATAAGTGCAAAGGAGAATTCGCTTGGGTCCCATCGGACATTCCAGGCATCTCGAGGGAAACGGCAGAGCACCGTTTGAATGTGTACCCGAATGCCAAGCCGGTTCAGCAGAAACGGCGAGCTTTCTCCAAAGAAAAAGCAGACGCAATCGAAAAAGAGGTAGAGAAGCTGTTGAAAGCTAGCTTCATCAGAGAGGTCCAGTACCCGCCGTGGCTAGCAAATCCTGTTGTGGTTAGAAAGCCAAACGGAGAGTGGAGAATGTGCATCGACTTTACCGATTTGAATGAGGCTTGCCCCAAAGATTGTTATCCGTTGCCACGGATAGAGCAGTTGGTGGATCAAACGGCTGGGTATGAATATCTGAGTTCGCTTGACGCCAATTCTGGATATCATCAGATACCGATGGCGGTCGAAGACGAGGACAAAACGGCTTTCATTACACCGAAGGCCACCTACTGCTATCGGGCAATGCCGTTTGGTTTAAAGAATGCTGGAGCAACATTTCAAAGAACGGCAAATAAAATTTTTGAGCCGTTAATTGGAAAGAATTTGGAGGTATATGTCGATGACATGTTAGTAAAAAGCAGAAATTTTGAGGCACATCTGCGCGACCTTGAAGAAGTATTTGGGATAATGCGGAATTTTGGAATGAAATTAAATCCCAGAAAATGCATGTTTGCATTTCAAACAGGAAAATTCCTTGGTTATGTTGTTAGCAAGAAAGGAATTCAGCCTAATCCTTCTAAACTAAAAGCAATTACCGATATGAGCTCGCCAACATGTGTGAAGGAGGTACAGCGGCTCACAGGAAGAGTAATTGCCTTGAGCCGATTCATCTCCAAACAGGGTGAGAAATGCCTCCCGTTCTTCAAAGTCATTCGGAAAAAGGCACAGTTCGGATGAGAGGACGATTGTGAAAAGGCTTTCAGCGACTTAAAAGAGTATCTATCTTCGGAATTATTGCTAACTCGACCTGAAAATGGGGACACCCTTTTCCTCTATTTGGGAGTTGCCGATGAGGTGGTCAGTGCCGTTTTGGTTCGAGATGAAAACAACATACATCGGCCGATCCATTTTATCAACCGAATTTTGAAAGATGCGGAGCTTAGATACTCTCAAATTGAAAAAGTAGCTTTTGCCCTACTACAAGCCGCTAGGAAAATGCCCAGGTATTTTCAAGCTCACCCAGTGGTTGTGTTAACAGACCAACCGTTAAGAAGAATCTTTAGAAGACCAGAGTTGTCTGGCCGAATGGTCATTTGGGCCATCGAATTGGAGCAGTATTGTTAAGGTCTAAGCTCGTCCAGGGCATGTTCACGCCCATGGCCGCTTAACCTTAACGAGAGCTTACAGATAATCTTTGTATTCGGGTTGGGGGAGTGAGTAATCAGTCCCTTTATGCTTTGGGCTCGGTTATTCATTGGAAGGCGTTTGAGTCGGCCTTTGTGCGGGCGGCCCCCTTGTCTGCGACCTTTTGGCCCTTGTCTGTAATCGTATGCTTATTCTATGAAGTGATGTCTTTCATGATTGTATGCCCTATGGTCTATGTGCTTGCCTTATGTTATTCCTATGATAACCTATAATGGCCCTATTACGGCCCTAACCCTATGTTCCCTGGTGATGCAGGTCTAAGGTGTGTGTGAAAGGCTGGTTCCGTAGAGAGAGTGCGTGAACGCCGCACGAACTCAATCCCTTGGGCTTCCAAAGGATTAGTCCGTGACAGTTGGTAGCGGAGCGATTTTGATTTCTTTGTAATGGCAAAGACTTCGAAAGTCAGGTGCACAGAACTAGAGAATCGCATGGATGCGATCGACGCGTGGATACAGAGTCAGAGGACTCTAGGTATTGGCTCCTCACAGCCACAAGTAACACTGGAACAGATACTTGAGAGGGATAAACGCATTGAGATGCTAGAATCCCGTCTGACCCAATACGATGAGTTGTTTAAAGGCGAGAGCGCCGATAATGATTTCTCGGTTGAAGAGAATGTGGACACGTTTCGCCTCTTTGCGGAACGGGTGCGACGCGTAGAGGCGCTAGAAGCACAATTAACAAGGAGACTCTTAAGCTTCGAAGGTCGAACCCCAGAGAAAGAGGGTGGCCTTCATGAGAATCTTGATGAGCTGCTAGAGAGGGCAGACATTAGAGAACTGAATGTGGCACTCACCACCACTGGTACTAGGGTGGATGAATTGCAAGATAATCTTAAAGAAGCGTGGGATATGTTTCGCGAGACCGACAAGAAGGTGGGACTGCTGGACGCCTCCCTGATTGAGATACAGGGCAAACTCACGGAAAGTGGGCAAAGGAATTCTCCTGGCCCTTTGGCGATGGGGATGTCCGAACTAAACAAGTGCAAAAGTTTTCAACCAAAACCTTATAATGGAATGAGGAGTGCAAAAGAGATAGATAATTTCTTGTTTGACATAGAAAACTACTTCAATATGTGTCAGGTTCTGTCAGATGAGTTGAAACTGACGGTGGTAGTAATGTTACTATCCGACGATGCTAAAGTATGGTGGAGGACTCGCGCTAATAGCATCGTCACGTGGGAAGAGTTTAAAGTGGAGTTAAGGAAGTCGTTCTGCCCAGAGGATGTGGAATATGCCACTCGTATAAGCTTGCGCGAACTAGTGCAAACGACCTCTATGAGAGAATATGTGAACAGATACTCCACGCTTATGCTCGATATTAAGGAAATGTCGGAGGCCGATAGAATGTTCAATTTTACTCAGGGGTTAAAGCCTTACCCCAGGAACGAAGTCCGCCGGCAGAATCCTAAGACCCTGAATGATGCAATCACAATAGCGGAGAGAGTAGATGATAGATCGGATATGGGGACAAAACGGAAGTTTGGAGGATCTAATGGACCTGATGCTAAGTCGAACAAGTTTACTAGGCCTAGTACTGGAACTAGTGAGAATCGGTTCCCAGCTAGGAACTCAACAAACTTCCAAGGCCCTAACAGGTTCGGCAATAGAGTCCCGCGACCTATTGCGTGTTTCATCTGTGAAGGTCCTCACAAAGCGGCTGAATGCCCTACAAAGGTTGCCTTAAGCGCGCTGCAGACAGTTCGGGGATCTACGAGCCCTGAACCGGAGAAGGCGTTGGCGTTAACCCAGGGGGAACACCCTTCAGAGAGGAGTTTCTTATCGGCCTTGAAGAAGCAGTTGGCCACACAGGAGATGGCGAAGGGCTTAATGTATGTGACTGTCCAAATGGGACGCTATTCTATGGAGGCCCTTATCGACACGGGTGCCACCGATAGCTTCCTGTCGGACTCCTTTGCAAGAAAACTTGGAGTGACGGTTGTCCCAGATGGGGGAAAACTGAAGGCGGTGAATTCGGAAGCAAGGGAGACGGAGGGAAGTGCGAAAAATGTTGACATACAGATGAGCTCTTGGAAGGGCAAATCAGATTTTGTAGTGGCCGTTATCGACGATTTTGATGTGGTCCTTGGCTTGGACTTCCTTCTTTTGGCTAAAGCCGTTCCTGTCCCATCAGCTCGTTGCCTCTTACTGATGGGTGAAGAACCGGTGGTAATCCCAGTGACGATAAGTCCTACGAGAGAGAAAAGACTACTCTCTGCTATGCAGCTTAAACGCGGCTTAAAGAAAAAAGAGGCAACCTTCTTGGCTATAGCCTCCTGGAGTGATGATAGTGTATTGGCAGAATGCCCATCCATAGTTAGTCAGCTGTTGGAGGAATACGCAGAGGTGATGCCTGACCAGTTGCCCAAAAACTTACCTCCGCGTAGGAATATTGATCATGAGATTGAATTAATCCCCGGTGCCAAAGCCCCAGCGAAGGCAGCCTACCGGATGGCCCCTCCTGAGTTGGCCGAGTTACGAAAACAATTGGCTGAATTGTTGGATGGTGGGTTCATTAGACCAGCAAAGGCCCCGTATGGAGCTCCGGTGCTTTTTCCAGAAGAAACACGATGGTAGCCTTCGCATGTGTGTGGATTATCGAGCGTTGAATAAGGTGACGGTGAAGAATCGGTATCCGCTTCCTTTGATAGCCGATCTATTTGATCAATTAAGCGGGGCGAAGTTCTTCACGAAGTTAGACTTGAGATCAGGGTATTATCAAGTTAGAATAGCTGAAGGTGATGAAGCTAAGACAACGTGCGTTACGAGATATGGTTCCTTTGAATTTTTAGTAATGCCCTTCGGGTTGACCAACGCCCCTGCCACCTTCTGCACACTAATGAATCAGGTTTTTCGAGAGTACCTTGACAAGTTTGTGGTCGTGTATATTGATGACATTGTGATTTATTCAACCACTTTGGAGGACCACTTGGAACACCTGAGACTTGTGTTCGACAAACTCAAAGCGAACCAACTTTACGTGAAAAGGGAGAAATGCGCCTTTGCCCAAACCAAGATTAACTTCTTGGGTCATGTCATTGAACGGGGTAGGATTTGCATGGATATGAGTAAAGTACAGGCGATTCAAGAATGGCAACCCCCGAGCGGGCTGACAGAACTGCGTTCATTCTTGGGTTTAGCCAACTACTATCGTCGGTTTATTGAGGGATATGCTAGAAGGGTTAGCCCTCTTACGAACTTACTGAAAAAGGGAGTGAGATGGGTGTGGTCTATGGAGTGCGAAGAGGCATTCAGAGATATCAAGCGAGCTATGATGGAAGATCCCGTTTTGGCACTCCCAGACCCGACACAACCTTATGAAGTTCAAACTGACGCGTCTGACTTTGCGCTAGGTGGGGTGCTCCTCCAAAACCAACATCCTGTAGCTTTTGAGAGTAGGAAGCTGAATGATGCGGAAAGGAGATACACGGTGCAGGAAAAAGAGCTTCTAGCTATTATCTATTGTGTCACCAAATGGCGTCACTACCTATTGGGTTCTGACTTCATAGCGAAGACAGATAATATGGCAACTAGTCATTTTCTCACCCAACCGAAGCTTACTGCCAAGCAGGCTAGATGGCAGGAGATTTTAGCAGAGTTCGATGTGAACTTCGAACATAAGGCTGGGAAGTCTAACCAAGTTGCGGATGCCTTAAGCCGGAGAAGTGACTTGGCTTCAATGCGTATAATGACTCAGGCTAGTGTAAGCAAAATCAGTACCCCACTGAGAGGAGAAATTAGAGAGCAGATGAAGTCAGATTCAATTGCACAGGCGCTATTGACGCTCGTGAAAGAAGGTAAAACTCGAAGGTTTTGGGTGGAGGACGACCTGTTAATGACGAAAGGGCAGTTAGTCTATGTGCCAAAAGGAGGGGAGTTAAGGAAGAAATTGCTTCGCGAATGTCATGATACCTTATGGGTAGGACACTGCGGGTGGCGTAGAACCTTGGCGCTTATTAGGCAGGCCTAGTTTTGGCCGGCAATGAGAGATGATGTTCGCATGTTTACGAAGACTTGTTTGATTTGTCAACAGGATAAGGTAGATAGACAGAAGTCTGCAGGTCTACTTGATCCATTGCCAGTCCCCAACCGGCCGTGGAAGAGTGTATCTATGGACTTCATTACTTGCCTCCCAAAAGTGGGGAATCTTTGTGGAATCTTTGTGGTAGTAGATCGATTCTCGAAGTATGCGACTTTTGCTCCGGTATCTAAGACTTGCACTGCAGAGGAAACGGCGCGATTGTTCTTTAAAAACATTGTGAAGTATTGGGGTATCCCGGAAAGCATTATTAGCGATAGAGACCCTCGATTCACTGGCACCTTTTGGAAGGAATTATTCAACTTGCTTGGCTCTAGGCTGAATATGTCTTCAGGATTCCATCCTCAGACTGATGGGCAAACTGAGAGAATGAATGCGATTCTAGAAGAGTATCTAAGGCATTTTGTTCATGCTAATCAGAAGAACTGGATTGAACTCCTCGACGTGGCACAATTCTGCTTTAATTCCTTGAAAAGTTCGGCGACTAACAAGAGCCCTTTTGAACTAGTTACAGGCCAACAACCGTTGTTTCCACACACGGTGAATGAGTATCGGGGGAAGAGTCCCAGTGCCTTTAACTTTGCTAAGGAATGGAAGCAGAACGCTGAAATAGCCAAAGCCTTGTTGGAGAGAGCTTCCTGCCGAATGAAACAATGGGCGGATAAAGGGAGGAGGGCCCTCGAATTTCAAGCGGGCGATAAAGTAATGGTGAGACTGATGCCAGGACAGATTCGAGCGCTCCAACTACAGGATCGCCGCCTTCTACGACGATATGAGGGCCCCGTGACGATTATTGAGAAAATAGGCAGAGTCTCATATCGGGTTGACCCACCAGATTGGATGAAGAAGTGCCACCCAGTGTTTCATGTGAGCCATTTAAAACCGTTTCACGCGGATGAGGAAGATGCTAGTAGAAATCAGCCAGTCAGAGCTGAAGTCCGGTTCAAGGTGCAGCCTCAACCAGTAAAGGTAGTTGAAGCTATCCTGGCCGAACGCAAGGTGGCAATCAGGCGGCAAATTCAAAATGTGAAGAAACAGATCCACCAACGACAATTCCTCGTCAAGTGGAAAGACTTGGGCAATGAAGAAATCAGTTAGGAAAGCGCAGAGGACTTGGTAGATGCACAAGAATTGATTATGGAATTTCTCGAACACAGGTCGACGAGGGCGTCGACGAACTGAGTGGGGGAGAGTGTTAAGGTCTAAGCTCGTCCAGGGCATGTTCACGCCCATGGCCGCTTAACCTTAACGAGAGCTTACAGATAATCTTTGTATTCGGGTTGGGGGAGTGAGCAATCAGTCCCTTTATGCTTTGGGCTCGGTTATTCATTGGAAGGCGTTTGAGTCGGCCTTTGTGCGGGCGGCCCCCTTGTCTGCGACCTTTTGGCCCTTGTCTGTAATCGTATGCTTATTCTATGAAGTGATGTCTTTCATGATTGTATGCCCTATGGTCTATGTGCTTGCCTTATGTTATTCCTATGATAACCTATAATGGCCCTATTACGGCCCTAACCCTATGTTCCCTGGTGATGCAGGTCTAAGGTGTGTGTGAAAGGCTGGTTCCGTAGAGAGAGTGCGTGAACGCCGCACGAACTCAATCCCTTGGGCTTCCAAAGGATTAGTCCGTGACAAGTATGGACTACAATATCAGTCCAGACCCGCTATCAAAGGACAGGCATTGGCCGATTTCATTGCTGAGTGCACTTTCGTGCAGAAGCCGATCTCCTTGCCAGAAAGCAAAGAAGAAGCTTGCTTGCCGCTTCCCGATCTGAACGGAGATCAGTGGACGATCTTTGTAGATGGCGCCAAAAATCAAAACGAAGCAGGAGCTGGCATTATTATTTTGGGCCCAGAAGGAATTAAAATGAGGTACGCCTTAAGAATCTCAAAGCCGTTATCAAATAATGCAGCCGAATATGAAGCACTGCTAGCAGGATTGCGGATCGGAGGGAATCTGATCGGCAATATAGAAACGGCCAATGTCCGTTTGGTCATCCATGGAGATTCAAAGTTGATCATTGATCAAGCCAACGGTGACTCTCGGGCCAGAGAGCCGATAATGATTCAATATTTAAAGAAAGTACAGAAAGAGATCACCGAAATCAGAAATATGGGGATTCACGTCGAAATCAGCCATATTCCTAGAGAAAAAAATGCTGAGGCCGATGAGATTGCCAAGTTAGCAGCGAACTCCGAAGCTCTGATGCCATCAGATGTGACCATCGAGGAACTTCCCATTCCTTCTTTTATGGAAGAACAGCAAGTGCTATGTGTATTAGAAGCGACCACTGACTGGCGCACTCCAGTCATCGATTACCTTAAGCATGGCAAGTTACCAGAGAATGCGAATGAGAAACTGAAAATCCTAAAAAGGGCAGCAAAATGCACTTACCATGATGGGATACTTCTTCGCCGATGTCTTACTTATCCAGCAGCAAAGTGTATAACGGAAGAAGAAGGCTTGTATACCCTCAGAGAAATCCACGAAGGAATATGCGGAATGCATGCTTCGGGAAATACTATGGCAGCTCAGGTTCTGCGAACAGGTTTTTATTGGCCAACAATCAGAAGAGATTCCGATAATTTCGTGAAATCTTGTCATAAATGCCAAGAGTTTGCAAAGGAACCACAACGGCCAGCAGCCGAATTGACAAATATGGTGAGCCCATGTCCGTTTGCGAAATGGGGAATCGACATCTTGGGACCGTTCCCGATTGCTAAGAATCAGCTCCAGTATGTTATTGTTGCTGTCGATTATTTCACAAAATGGGCCGAAGCCGAAGCTGTGGCAAAGATAACGGCAGACAACACTTGGCGATTCTTTATGAACAATGTCATCATGAGATTCGGTTTCCCAAGAATTCTTGTAAGCGACAACGGAACTCAATTCACCAGTGCCTACTTCAAACGGAAATGCGCAGAATATTCAATCGAGCAACGGTTTTCTTCTGTCGCACATCCACAAACAAACGGTCAAACCGAAGTCACAAATAGAGCAATTCTTAGCGGAATTAAGAAAAATCTTGAGTGCAAACCAACAAAGTGGCCAGAAGAATTGCCGTTTGTCATGTGGGCTTATCGGATGACAACTAAGATCAGCACCGGCATGACACCGTTTGCCATGACGTATGGAGTGGAAGCTGTCTCTCCAGTCGAGATCGGCGCACTCAGTCTTCGAGTTGAATATTTCAACGAAGAGCAGAATAAGGAAAGATTAAGGGAGCAGCTGGATCTCTTGCCAGAACTGAGAGAAGAAGCCATCTTAAAGACATTGCACTACAAACGGAAGATGGCAAAATACCACAATCGGCGTGTCAAAGAACGGCTTCTCAAAGCTGGAGACTTAGTTCTTCGCAATGTAACGGCAACTGGCAGAGAAAAGAAAAAGCTAACGCCGAATTGGGAAGGACCATATCGGGTAGCCAGAGTCATTGGCAAAGGAGCGTATCATCTTGAGAAAATGAACGGTACTCCGATACCCAACTCTTGGAATATTTTCAATTTAAAGCTTTATCATTCCAGAGTGAATTTGTTATTTTCACCTGACTTGTGAATTATGAAAAGCTGCTGATACAAATTATTTGCAACTGACCATGTTTAAAGTATATACTTGCTCGTATTATGCTTATCACATGATTGCAGAATTAAATTAAATCAACCGTGGACGTAAGTCATTTTAGACCGAACCACGTCACCAAAATCCAAGAATTGACAATACGTATATTGCAAACGAATACATATATTGCAGACGAATACATATATTGCAGACGAATACATATATTGCAAACGATACATATATCGCAAACAATACATATATCGCCAACGATACATATATCGCCGCAAAGGCATATATCGTTATTGATGCATATATCGCTATTGATGCATATATCGTTATTGATGCATATATCGCTATTGATGCATATATCGTTATTGAGGCATCTATTGTCATCATATCTTCTTCAGACCATTTTGGTCCTGCTGATCAGACAGAGTGCTAAGGTCTGTTTCAAACGGCAAATATTTCTTAAAATGGCTCAATGCCGAATCGGCAAAGAGGACATATCAAGAACGGCAAGCAGCCGATTCCCGTTACAACAGCCCAAGCCGACTTTGTTCAAAACGGCACACAGCCGATTTGACTCAAAATGGCAAGATTCATGAATTTACAAAATAAAGATAAGTACAATTTGCTGTTTGTTTTATCTTTGTTTAATTTTTCTGGAGTATGATATATATATAACAGAAATCATTAAACATTAGCAATTACTAAAAATTGCAAAACTATATATATATTCCGAATACTAATTGTTCATTACAAAACATGCCAAAGCGGCAATAATAAAAAAGGCAGAAGGATTAAGCTGCAGGTTTCTATGATTTATCCTCTGAAGAGGACTGATATTCTTTTGCTTCGGCCTCTCTCTCCAAAGAGTTAACATATGTGCCGATCTTCGTGGCATCAAAGTTAATCTCCCCATAGAATTCCATGTAGCTGTCGATCATGATGTCCTTCATTTTCTGCCGCCACCAGCCGATCTTCCATGGGACTTGTGCCAGCTCCGCATCCCTATCGGCAATATCGCTATTGGCCGTTTCCAACTCTGCCGTTCTGATCTCCAAATCGGCATGGGCCGCGTCTCGCTCTGCAATGGTATTGTTCAAATCGTTGACCATCGCGATATTAGTTGCTTGTACCCGGTTCATGGAATCAGCCAAGGCAGAGTTCTCTCTTGACAGCTCCTCGATCCGCACTTGCTCTTCCCTGATCTTCGCAGAAAGGCCGTCCCTTTCATTCAGACTATCGGCCAGCCTCTTTCGTGTCTCAAGAACGACCTTCTTATCACTTTCTCGGGCGGCCGTTAGCTCTTTTATCTCTTTTCGGAGGGAGGCTTTCTCGGCTTCAAAGCTTTGCCTAAGATCGGCTAGCTTCTGGTCGGTCGATTCTGCAAGATAGCGAATGTTGCACAAGTTGCGATAGATATTGCATTCGGCGTTAGAAAACTGCGCACTAAATGCCATCTCTTTGAACCGTTGTCGATCCCCTTCGTTGGCCAGCATTTCGGCAATCAGCTGCCCGGTTCGCCTGTCGGCACTGCTTGGAACATCTAATCCAAGGGAATGGCAGCCGGCGTCCCCAAAGTTCTGCATGTTCACGATATGTGTCGTCTCGCCATCAGGACCCTGACTCGAGAGATGGCCTCGAAGATCGGCAGCAGGCGCAAGCGCATAGTCATCCGAGATGAAAGGATCGGGCATTGGCGGACCGGCAACCCAATGAAGAACAACGGGAGAAGAACCTGAGGAATCGGCAGTAGGAACATCGGATGAGACAGTTGTTTGATTTTCTCTCTCGAGGGGAACCCTTGGAGGAGGAACGGAAGAACTTTCGCCAATAGCTGGCTCAGGAGCAGGTTCAGCTTGATCGGCATCCTCTATAACGGCATCAGCCTGCCCGATGTCAACTGGCTCAGAAACGGCAGCTTGCCGATCTTTTTGCTCAGACTCAGGAGGAGCGGCAGCAGAAGGACCGCCATCCTCTGGAACGGCCCCTTGCCGATTTGCTTTATTTTCGGCCATAGCAGCCTCTCTAGCAGCCCGTCTGGCTTCGGCAGCTTTTTCTTTCTTTTCGGCAACCCTCTTCCTTTTCTTGAGAACCCGTTGGACCCCTTCAAGAATCTGCAGATCGGGAGTCCCTAAGGGAAACTGCTCAAAGGTGCCCCGGCTGGTCTTCTTTCGCCTAAAAAGGGACCCTTCGTCAGATGCTGACCGATCCACCACAGGAACGTCCGAGCAACCTTCACCTTCCGCAACGGCCTCACCTTCCGCCCCCATGGCACCTTCGCCCTCGGAATCGGTAGAAGACAAAGGAATCGGAGTCGATCGTGTTGGTAAGACCGATCTAATGAGACGTCCCTCTCCTGCACAAAGTGAAATCGGCATCAGAATTTCACAAAGCAAATACATGTTATATTTCACAAGCAAATCGGTAACTCACCGTCAAGGGCACAGTCTGACAACGGCACACCCAGGGCCATCCTTTGCACATGGAATCTCGTGTCAAAGGCCATTAGAACATCGATCTGAGCCTGCAGTGGACCAGAAGGATCCTCGGGCTTCACCCACTGCAGCTCGTTCATTGCTGGGTTAAACCCAGATATCCACTGAGGCTTTTCAACAGAAGAAACCAAGAAAAAATGATCTTTCCATCCCTTAATGGAAGATTCATATTTGTCAAAATGCCGCAGAAATGGCTGAAGGTCATTGTCCTTGCGGGGACGAATGGTGATCAAACTGCTACGAGTACTTAGGTGGAAGAAATATCTAAAAAGCTGGATTGGAGGTTTTTTAATCTTCAAATAGTGGCAGACGTTGATAAAGGCATAAATTGAAGCCCACGAATTGGGAGTAAGCTGGGCAGGATTCAAAACATGCACCTTCAAAAGGGTCAGCACTAAGGAATGCAGAGGAAGGCGAAAACCATAGGCAAACATCTTAGAGTACAAAACTCTATGATTATCGGCAAAAACACTGTTCAACCTAGTATCTGGGGAAGCTACAGTGGGAGTATATCCTTCGGGCAGCACAATATCATGCTTTTCTATTTCTAAAGCTAAGTCATCAGCAGACACAAGTTTGGTAGCAGTCTGTTCAATCTGCTCATCGGTGGTAATAACTGGACGCCTAGGAGCCATATCTCAAACGCAAACAACACAGAGAAGAAGAGAAGGTTGAGAAATACCAGGAATAGCAGAAACCCTTGAAGAACGAAGCCCAGAACTTGAAGAAGCAGATTCGCAGAAGTGAGAGGAAGAGAGAAGTTTGAAAGAAGAAGATGAGTGAGAACGGCGCTTGTGAAAGAGAAAATGATTTAGGGTTTTTTCCAATAAGAAACCCTTTTTAAATGAAACATCTCTCCAACCGTCAGCATGTCCAATCGGTCACTGACAAGTGGCAGGCATGTTCAGAAAAAGCAGCAAGTTTCCAATAAAGCTGAGCCAAGCATTTAATGTGAAACGGCGCACGCGTTTCCCCAAAGGATTTTTGAAATTCAAATTTCAAAAACTTTACAAATGAAAAGGCACCCTCCTCAAAGTCACGAGCAGTTACAAACACTTGGCCATTAAAGCGCCACGTCACAGGTATGCTTTAAAATTAATTTTCACTTTATTGCTATTTATTATTTATTTGCAGGAACAAAGAAAAACTTTTCAAATACCTGAAAATAAATCAAAACGGCAACCTGCCGATTGTAAAGCATCAAGCGAGCAACGGCAAGCCCTTGGTAAACACTCGGGCTCGTTTGTTGTTGGGCCTCTGATAATACATAAAATTATCAGAAGGGCATAACGGACTTTATGCCTCTACAAGCACCGTTGACTAGACAAAACGGCACTTGACCGGTTTGACCAAGTCAAACACATGAAACGGCATTGTGACCGATTGACAAGTCAACAGGAATAAAAGCTTAAAGGGCAAGTCCAACAAGCTGTCACAAACGGCACATATCCGATCTGGCCACGTGGCAACACAAGAACGGAAACGGCTCACTGCCGATTCACTTGCTAGAGTGAGTGATAACGGAAAGGTGAACAGTATCCAAATCGGCACCTTGCCGATTTGGTATAAACGGCACCTTGCCGATTTGGCACAAACGGCATAAGCATTAAATAAAGGTACACTGTACGCTATTTTCTTTATGCTAGTGGTCAAGGCCACGCGTGGGAGACAATCATTCTTGCTCCCACTCAACCATTATAAAACTATTAAATATGAGGAATCTTTATCCTCCCAAAGGCATTAACTCCACTTTCTAATTGTTAATGTATACTTTAGACAACCTTTAAGGAAAGTGGGGAACATGTCTAACCACTCCAGTCATATATAAAGGCTAGGAGGGCGTACAATAAAAGTAAGATTTTCCTACTCCTTGGAGAGACGGAGAACTCCTAGATCTCTACCATGAAATATACAATAGCCATGCTCTGACTTTGGCATTGGAGTTTCTACGCCGGAAGGAACTTCCGGCGCTTTGCAGGTCATTCAAGGAGCTTGAACCACCATACCCAGGCGTGTCATTTGACGGAAAAGCCCTCACCCCATCCCTTGGATTATCAATTATATATTTAATTTGCTGACGACGAATTCCATGCTTCAGCCTGCGAAAAAAATGCTAAGGTGCGGCAAATGAAAGCAATTTTTTGACGATGACTTCGAAAAAATCTATCAAATCTCTTGTTGCCATCCTTACCGCCAATTTTCTTCTGGTCACACTTTGTATTATGTGTGCCTATATATAAACATGTAGTCATATCCTCCATGATTGCAAATGATTCTCTCTCAATCATCTTCTTGAAACTAATTAAACAAATTCATCGATCATCTATAATCCACCAAAGGACACCATGACTGCGCCGCAACAAGATGGGCCTTGGTCCACGGGCCTATGCGATTGCTTCCAAGACATCCCTAGCTGTACGTGGTTTGATCGCGATCATCCTTTTCTTTTCTTTTAAAAAAATGAATACCTGCCATTCAAACCTAAATAAAAACATATTGGTTTGCTATTTCAGGTTGTCTCACCTATTGGTGTCCGTGTATCACTTTCGGACGAATATCTGAGATTGTAGATCAAGGAACAACATGTAATATAATTGATTTATAATCTCTAATTTTTCTTAAAATAAATAAATATAATAAAATTATGATGATAATTAAATTAAATTAAATAATTATTGTTGCAGCTTGTGGTGTGAATGGAGCGTTATATACGGCGCTGTTGTGCTTGACCGGATGCGGGTGTTTGTTCTCGTGTCTGTATAGAACAAAAATGAGGAAAACATTTATGCTTCAAGAGAGTCCTTGCAACGATTGCTGGGTCCATTGGTGTTGCGACCCGTGCGCGCTTTGCCAAGAGTACCGTGAGCTCCAGAATCGTGGTTTTGATATGAGCATTGGTGAGTATAATGTAATTAATTTGATCATTTCATTTTTAATCTCCTAATTAATTCCTGTCTAATTGTTAATTAATTATTTATGGGTTTCCTTGTATTTCTTTTGTGTTAATAGGGTGGGAAGGAAATACACGAAGACAAACTAACGAAGGAGGGGCCATGGCTCCGTCGGCGCCGGTGGTTGAAGGTGGCATGATACGGTAGACTAGGCCGGTGATCCACCATGTCAATAAACATTTTTTTTACTTTTTGAAGAATAAGGAGACAGAATTGTATTGTTATTATTTATTTATTTTATCATATATGTAAGTGTGATTCTTTAATAAATTTTACGAATGGGATGGATTATATTATTATTTTCCAGGAAATATGTTTAATTATCATATTATTTGTATACATTTTAAGCAATTTTTTGGTAATATGGTAATTTTATGCATGTGCCTAGTAGACACTCACTGCCAACCACACGTCGTTAAAGTTGACAAGTCACTAACACTAAAAGTCACGAACAAACACGCGCTCTTAATCACGCAGCTTCTTCATCGTATCTTATCTTATCTTTCAGTCTTCTCCATCCAAAGACCCAAATTTATTAATTATCAAGAAAATTAAGCAAGAACTTTTTCTTTTTCTTTTTTCTAATTACCACTTTCTTAATCTTGATTTCTAGATCAAGAACAGCAAGATGTACTCATCAAACCCAGTCTTCAGTCAAGGAACAACAACTACTGGGATTCCGGTGAGCTCCACCACCACAAGCGCGTACTTTAGCGACGATATCTCTACTTCTAGGCCGTCGTCCCATCTTCAGACGAAGAATAAGATCCCTTGGTCCACTGGCCTCTGTGACTGCTTCTCCGATTGGCGAAACTGTAAGTAATTCCTCCTCGTCATGGGCCGCGTGTCCACCCTCACGCGCTTCTTTTGAGAGTGTTAACTAAACTTTGGTTGTTTTTCTCTCTTTCTGCTACTGCTTCTTTTTCTTTCTTGTTCTAATAGTAATATTGTTTTTTAATTTTTTAATTTCGGGTTTCAATTTGTTTACAATGTTACAGGTTGTTTAACTTGTTGGTGCCCCTGCATCACTTTTGGCCAGATTGCTGAGATTGTTGATAAAGGATCATCATGTAAGTACCACTGATGATTTATGAGTAATTAATGTGTTCTATTTAGCTTAATTAATTAGTATATTGTAATCAATTGGTCCATATAAAGTACTAAAATTAACATATATTAGTGTGATCTACGATAGGGATGAAGTCTATGTTGAATGAAACAGAGGGACGAAATTTAGCCAATATTAAAAACTACGGGATGAAAACAAGTCTTTAACCAAGTAGTTTTAATTACAAAACTAAGAATAATTAGTTGGACCTTTTATGGAGGCAAATCTCGCTATCAGGTAGATTGTTTTTCTAAGATTAATGTAGCAATTGCTTTGGTGCGCGCCAATGTGTAACTTGTTGCAGCTTGTGGAGTAAATGGAGCGCTTTACACGCTAATTACTTGTGTGGTGGGGTGTGCTTGTTGCTACTCGTGCTTCTATCGCTCCAAAATGAGGCAACAGTACTTGTTGCAGGAAAGCCCTTGTGGGGATTGTTTGGTGCATTGCTTTTGCGAGTCTTGTGCCCTGTGTCAAGAGTATCGTGAGCTTCAAAATCAAGGATATGACCTATCTATAGGTACTAAAATACTGCATAACCTGTGCCCGATTGATATTTTGTGATTTAATCTGCCAGATTTTCTCCGAAGATCATTAACTAACTAAGACCTGTTTCTTTTTTTATTAGGATGGCACGGCAATGTTGAGAAAAAGAATCGCACCTTGGAGATGGCGTCAGTTGCACCCATGGTTGAATCAGGCATGAGTCGATAAGATGCAGTCTCTGGTACTTAATCAGTTGAATTACCAAATTAATAAGTACTACTACACTCTTGTGTGCATATATGGTTGAAGTAGGTATAAGTCGTCCGATTGAGTTCTAGTTGTGTTGTTGAACCACCTACAGGTACGTGCTGTATTTCTTTTGAACACTGATAATGTAGGTGCATCCTTATTACGTCTACCCGTCTTATGGGATAAGACATTATTGATCTCCAATAAGCTTCTGTTGACTCTTAAATAAGACCTTATCGATGTATAACTAGACGATCTTGATTAATTAAGAGTCCCAGAAAAAATCTGGCAGCTGCCATATAAGTAACACGTGTCTATGAAGAAATAAAATGTATAAAATGTAGACTTTCTTGGGTGTTATTAATATTTTTTGTGATTCACATTTCATTTCGTTTGCTTTTGTCATTGTCCTTATATACACACCTTTTTTTAGACTAATCATTCGCTACATAAGCTATTTTTGCTAGCTAGTCAATGAGAAGGTTCAACATCAAGATTTTTCTTCATTAGGAAGAATGGAGAAGTTTTTTTTTTTACCTCATTAGAAATAATTTGATACTTAATGACAATAGACATTTCAGAAATGTGGAATGATTTTCCTCACTACTAATAATCAAGACTTCTGACGAACAATAATGGGCAGGGTGACCACTTCGCACACCACTGAACATTGATCCTTTACATTTGCTTCTTTTTTTTAATCGTGGGGAATCAATGGGCCGAAAAATATGCCAGTAGGCCCACGAGGGGAGCGTTGATGTAAGTAGTGGGCTCAGATTCTTGGAAATAGGGCCTGGAATCAGGGAAACTATCAGTGATATTGGGCCCACCAACAACAGCTCCGATATGCACATTCGGGTTTGGGTTTGGATTGAGGAAATATTGGGACCCTTCTTTGCAACGGATTCGGGCCGGGTGGGATTGCAGGGATGGGAGCGAACTCCCCCGGTGATGGATCCTCTGCGGGTAACGGGCACCATACCCAACCATGTATGACATTCTGAGTGGATTATCTCCAAGAATGTAGTCCACCTGCAGCCGTAGAACCCAAGAATATCATTATTTATTACAAGAAGAAAACCCACATCATAATCACGTGAAAATGAAATCATCCATTCATAAAAATCATAAATCCCAATTTTAATGCTTTGAATGGGTTATCCTTTCGTGAAATTTCTTTTTCCGTTTTCTCCTTTCATTACCTGACGTTTGGCCAATTGCTTGAGGAGGGCAGGGGAGGCCATGGTCTCACCACATGGCACAGCTTTGTTGGCATGGCTGAGATAATTGGAATATGCGAGGAGGAGAAAAGACAGTGACGTTACATGCTGCATGTTACTCCCTCCAGGTTTGAAGATCAGCCCACCTTTAGTTTCATTTATATATAAATAGATGAGAAACAAAGCAAACACATGAAAGTTATTATTTTAAATATAGACAAAACTATTAGCCGCATAACATTCAGTCACCCACGATTATGTTTTTAGAAAATACAAATTCATCCGGAAATGACATGGTTGCCCATGTGTGATGATGTCTCTTTTCTTTCTGCTTTTCTCTGTAAGTAACTCAATTAACAGGATAAGAGTCGCAATGGGCAATAGCTTCCAAAGTATCAATTGATTCGCGTAAATGTATTTTAATTAAACACCATGAAGAAAATGAAAAAGAAAACGGAAATAGAATTCATAAATGATTTTAGAATAGAATATTTACCTGGAGAATATTGAACCTGAGGATGAGAGATTCCAGGGAGTACAGAGCAGATAAACCCATCAGCATTTCGCTTGAAAGACTCGAAATATTCTGCTTTTCCCATTAACACTTCCTGTCACGTTATTTATCAAAGAATATTCATCACAGATGCCATGTACTATGGTTCGTATTAAGTCATTTCAAATCAATTTAACTAAGGTGCTAAGTGCTAACAAATTAATATAATTTTTCTTAGTTATTTTGGGCGGGTGACGTTTTTCTAGGTTATGCAACGCAAGGCATGATGGTTGGTTAGTTGAATCTACTGCGTGATTGGTGAGAAAGTGAGAACAAAAGAATCCCATCGAATTCAAAGCATTGGGATGACTCTCGTCTCGTGTATCGAAGTAAGGAAAAGAAAAGGAAAGTAGAGGACTGAGGCAACAGAGGTATGGGGGAATGCAAGATTTCAGACTTTAGGCACATGCGCTCTGCTCAGTATCTCAGTAACTTAGGGGTCCCACAAACGCCAAAAATGTTTAGATTTGCAAAAACTAGAACCAGCGCTAAGTACGCACTAGTAGAGTCTGAAATCTGAATGGATATGGAGGGCCATGGTCCATGGACTTTTTATTTTAGGACACCCTACCTAACACGCCTAGCTACCGAATCTCTAATTTAACTTACCTTCTTAGAAATCTGACCGGATGCGAAAGTTAGCCCCCAAAGAAGGCCCCACTTCACATTCCGTTGGGGGTATTCTTTTTTTTTTTTAATACTTTTTTCCTCTTTAGAGAAAAAGAGAAGGAATTTCACAACTACGATAACACTGCAGGATTAAAAACAAAAGAAAAGGAAATATACTACTAATTGTGGATTTTAATCCTTTTGTTGCCACATCCTGTTATAAGTTGTAATGACACCGAACAACTCTATTACTGATACCTTATATAGTCAGTCCACTAAAATAAAATAGTACTTAAAGTAGTAATTTCCAATAAATGAAATTGAGGAGAGAGTAGGAGTACCTTGGAAATGAGGACATTAATGCCAGCATGCTTGTTATCCCAGCCAAACTCATTGATGGTATCTCCAGCATGCAACACCACCTCGTTCTTCACCACATACTCTCTGTATTTCCGCCTCCGCGATGCCTTGTGCAGCCACACTGCCCCCCACAGTAATTCGTCCTACACCCATGCACCCCCATTCCCATATTAAATCTTTTTGCCATTCTGTTATCAAATCCAATCTAACGGCTGGCATGGAGGGAGTGAATGTGGCAAACTTTACCTGGTAACCGTTCACGTCACAGTAAAAAGGGCAAACTGCAGAGTGCAGACTTCCACTGTACGCACCCCGGTGCCTGTCAGCAAAATCAAACACCTGCAAACCCCAAAACACACCGTTTTCACACACAACACCAACGGTCTCAACTCTCAAGTGACCCGTGACCCACCCCTATGTAATTTACCATAAAGTTCACTTTAATCAGGGACCATTTAAGGCAATAGTAATACGTACGGACTATTGGTTAAAGGTTAAAAGTGCGTATTAATAATAGAGTAATTTAATCATAATATTGTTAAAAGATAATGATCATGTTGTTAAATACGTACCCATAATATTTTATTATTTTTCTGCTTGGAGAGACACATGCTGATTAGATGCTGGAAGAAAAGAACAGAGGCAGCAGCAGCAGCAGCAAAGTACACTACACTCCCTAATTTATACAGAACAACATAGACTACCACATTATTAATTTGTCGAAATTCCCTCAGGCCCACCACCTCACTTAAATCTCCAAAGGTACCCACAAGTCCCAGCACCATTATTTTATATTTTTCCCTAACCTTTCTAAAAGGAACCAATAAAATTTCAAATTCAAGTTTCCTTTCTTTTCTTTTCTATCAACCGAAGAGAAAGAATCAACTCGGTAAAGTAAAGCACAATAGGATACGCTAACGTCAGTTTTCAAGTCAAAAGAAGCCATAACAGTAAAAAGAGTAATTGGGTAAAACTACAGGTAAAGTGAGGTGAAAGTGAAATGTTTGTAAGTTTTACGTGGCAGTGAACAGTAAAAGAGTAATTAATAACACACCAAAAGGGGGAATTTGCATTCAGCTAACGTGACAGTGACGTACCATAACGGCTCGATCGAGAAGCAATCTGGCGTAAGCAGGATCACGTGATCTAAACACGATCGACGCAGCGGCCAATGCAGCGGCGGTTTCCCCTGCCACGTCAGATCCTGGATGGGACCCGTCAATCTTAAACGCCGTACGCAGCGTATCCATATCCTCCGGCCTCTCCCAGCAGTTGTGATCCGAGAATGCGTCACCCACCTGTACGTATATCACCCCCGGCACTGCCGTCGCCTTCAGCATGTAATCCGTCGCCCACTTCACCGCCTTCACCGCGTTCCTCACCTCCGGCCCCATGTTCCTCCCGAAATCGATTATGCTCCACGACAGCAGCGTCGCCGTGAAAGCCATCGGAAACCCGAACTTAATGTTGTCGCCGGCGTCGTAGTATCCTCCTGTTAAATCCAACTGCAACCACACAAAACAAAAAAAAAAGTGGAAAGGTAGTTAGTCCTATTTTCAACGTGTAATGAAGAGTGTTTAATTGTAGCAAAGAAGAAGAAAGAGCTAACCCCAACGGAGGCGCCGTCGTGCAAGGCGGAATCGTGTCGCCATTTGACGCGTTGATCAGGAGGGAGCCTACCGGATCGCTGCCCCTCGAAGAAGAGGATGCTCTTGTGGAGAGCGTCGCGGTAGTCATGCCCCCCGCCGCTAGCGGCTGGGCGAGAGGAGAGGAGTATGAGCAGGAGAAGAGTGAGTGATGAGAAAGTCAGGGATTTTCGCGCCATTTTCTTGAGGATGGAGCAAAGGTGAAAGGGGGAGGTGGGTTGGATTTTATAAAGCCAAAAAAAGAAAGAGGAGTGTGTCATTGGATTCCAGATAATGGACATTCATTCCTACGCGACCACGTGGACGGACATGACTGGATGAGTTCCACATTCCGATGCTTGACCAATTCCTATTCGGGTTTTGACCACTAGTTTTGGGTCGGACTGTCCAATTTTGAGAATGGAGGTAAAAATATTTAGAGGCTCGGGGATGGGGTACAGTGGGGATGTTTTTTTGTCTTCTTAGGTGCGCTTCCCACCGCCCTATCCGTGATTGACACGTGGAGAATATGTGAGGGTGGAAAATGTGATCGTGATGATAATAATTGGGAATGATTCTAAGGCGTCAGATCTGTTGGCCGTTTGGAGTTTTTGGGACCGGGAGTCATGTGGGATTCTTGCTTGGAATGGTTGGAAAGTAATGCGGCACCGAATAATAAGTTGGGATTGGGCGGGATGGTGGAATATTTGCAATTTTCACCATTTTTTTATGCCTATTTTTTTTTCATTGAACTGAATTAAATCGGAAGCAAATGGTTTGCCCATATGACCATATCATATATTATATCATAAATGATTAAGATCTAATTAATACATCCCAAATTAATAAACATCACTAAGCGATCACTTTTAAATATTTCTCGCATGTAGAATATAGAAAAATGAAAAACCATTAAACAAAAGTTCTAAAACGTTGTTTGAGTTCTTTGTCTGTTCAATGTTAGTAATGGGCTAGCATCCTTACTTGGCAGTTGGGCCTACTTGTTGATAATACATAGAAATGAGCTAAGGGCAAATGAGACATTACACCACACCCGATAGTCCTCTATAGGCAATCGATAAAGGGTTTGCCACGTGCAAGGACAGATCCAAGAATTATTTTCAGGGGGGGCGGGGTTCGGGGGCGCTGCCCCCGATTTTTTTTTTTGGAATATTTTAAAGGGAAAGCAAACGAGCTGAATGAAAAATTGAACAAATACTTAAGAGTATTAGTATTCGTCACTAAATAACAAATATTTAGATAAACTTAACAAAAAGATAAATAAGAAGACAATATAGAAAAAAAATTAATTATACATTAGAATTCATACAATATACGTACTTCTTATAATTGTTCTCTACAAGTTTTCATTTTTTGAAATCCTTATATGATTCTCTCATTCTCTACACTATCAAAAATATATTTTTCAACAGAAGTAATCAAACAATCATTAATAATTATAAACATATATAAAAATGTACCTAAAAAAAATCTATACAGGAGCATACATATAATAATAATAAAAATTTGGATTGGGCTAGGGTGGGCGGCAGCCCACCCTTGTCCCTTAGTAGATCCGTCACTGGCCACGTGGCATGGGTCACCCAAGTGCCGTTGCCTGATACCCCCAGCGAACCGCCGATCGTGGTAGGCTAATGTCTCAAGGGCATTCTTTATTTGTCACCCTCAGGAAGAGTCTCGGTATAAGCTCTCCCGATATGGATCCCCACCGATGGATATTCTCACTAGCAGAACTTCGTACCTATCTACTCCGACAAGTAAGTACTCTACTCATACAACGGTAAATGTTAGGATCTTAAGGGAGTCTATCAGGATATGTAAGGACGACAGTAACGGCCAACCAGGGCCTAGCTGACACTTGTCCAAGATGACGTGAGGGACGAGGCTATAAATACCTCCCGTGCTAGAAAAGAGGGAGGAAAAAAGCAGACAGAAACACTCTGAGTCATTCCCGATAGAGTTTGACTCTTACTCGGTCCTTCAGTGACTTAATCTTCGGAGCTTCTATGTCGGAGACCCCTTTCGGCGCTTTACAGGTTGCATAGGAACGAAAGAACTACTCTGACCGATACGCCAAAAGATAAAATTACTCTTACTCCAATCTCAAAACTATCACTTATTAAACGCACTTCACCGTACATGTGGTAATTAATGAACTAATGACCCAAATTAATGAATGGTGGCAAAAGTAAGGGAGAGGTTTAGTTCCAAAAGTCGATCATTTTGGTCGCTTTTAGTGCGTATGTTGATTATGGGCAGGATTTTTTTGCACGCCAAGCTTTTCTGACCGTGTCAGGTCAATTGCAAGTGGAGACGTACGCTTGTGCTGTTAGTAGTGTTCATCGGATCCATCGATAGTCCTTCCATGCATGAAATCGCTTGGAATTCCAAAGATCTGTTCATCACGCCTCTATACAAGTATCAAAATCAGCAAATAGAAGATAAATCATTAAAATCTTGTAATGGGAAACATGTAAAGAAGAAGCCAAATAAATAACGAAGAAAAAACTTTGGACTTAAACAAGTTGCAACACAAACAAACTTTAGTTGTAGTCGAGTGGTTTTCACTGACTTTCTAGCTGAGAAAAACTATCGATAGAACCGGACGGAAGTCTTTCCACTCATAGTCGAGCAACACCAGACAGGGATATAACAAAAATTTGACACAGAGTAGCATCACAATCCGTTTGGAATCGGATAGTAAAGAATTTAGAGAAGTTTAAGGTAGGTGATTAATTTCGTTCGAGTATGGTTGAGTCTCAAAGAGGATGATTCTCCTTACATGATTTTCCCCCCTAAATTTGAACATATTGAGTTAATGGTGGATAAATTTTTTACCACTTGACCACAAAACAATACACATTAATATTAATAAAAACAGAGAATAGAAGTAACGAGGGAAAAAAAGAAAAGTTTTGCCTACATCCACAACTAACCAAACAAATATTATGAAAACAATTTAGTATACAAAGTATGGAATACTATAAGCCCATAAGGTCGACGCCCGAGACACGCACTGCCCACCACAAGGACAGTGTTGGGCTCTGGCCCGAGGCGTGGGATGAGTGACGTTAAGATCCAATATTTCTTTATTTATAAACAGTCATTTTATTATTATTTATTCGATAATTTTAATGTTAGTTTATCATGCTGAATAGGGTATTTCGGTATTCGGTACACCGAATGCTCAAAATTAAATACTGTATCGTACTGAACTAAATTTTAGTATCATACTGAAATATCAAAATTAATTTAGTACGGTATTTCTGTACATTAGTTCTTCTAATGAGCCAACCCATTAACCAAACCCATGAGCCTTCCTTCTTTTCCCTAACTGGGCTGGCCCATTAACCAAATCCATCTGCTAAACCCAATTTAACCTTAAAACAAAAACAACTTCATCTTCTTCCTCCAACTCTCACTGCCGCTTGCAAGCTACAAATCCTTGTAATTAATTACTCATTGATTTGCAATTGCATAAACCAATTAAATACATACTTGTAATTAATAATATGGAGAAATTTACACAATCTTTCTCCCGGTTGGTGCAACAGCCATGGCATCAACAACTTCAGCAGCAACAACAACTTCCTTCATCAACAACAACATTCCTAGTAATTTCATGATCCAACCTTACCCTACCATTTCTCATCACATGTACTCAAACTTTAAGAAATAGTTGCAATGGAATGCTTATGGAAGAATTCAACATGCTTATACCACAAAAAACAACATACCCTTTTCATTATTCCATTTCTAGTTGTACGATAGGATGTATCCATCATTTTAAATGTACTTGGTTATGTATGCAATTCTGTAAAATCCATTTTCAAAAGAACTCTGGGGCTTCAATCAGTCAAAATCCAGTGGCAGTGTGGTTTACTTAATGTGTTTGGTTTCAGTATTCTTTGTTTGGTTCGATACTGACTTTTGGAGCGATGATCAGTGCCATCACAAGTGGACGGATTGCTGATCATACTGGTCGGAAGGGGGTAAGGATCCGGTGAGAGATTGAGATTTGGAGAGTGAAGGAGAAGAAGAGAACAAAAATTGAAGAAAAAGAGAGGAGATGCGATTCATGCAAAGAATAGAAAAATCAAAGGAGTAAGTAAATGTTATTTTCGGTACGGTAGGTTCAGTATTGTCGAATACGGCAAAATCAATACCGTAACAAAATAGCGAACAGTAAATTCGAATAAATAACAAATATTCAAATAAACTTAACAAAAAGATAAATAAAAAGATAATATATTGATTATACAACGATTACTATGAATTTTTCCTATATAATACACCTGCATCTACATGTGTACGTATTTTCACAAATTCTTCTTGCAATGAAGCGATTATGAATTATTTTTTTAAACACTAAGATTTTTTCATTGTTTGATGACCCACTGAAATAGGCATTGTCATGTTAACATAATTGGTATTGTTATTCTTATTTAAAGAGAAAAAATAAAATTATGTGATTATTTTTAATAAATAAACATGAGAAAAAAAAGAGAAAAAGTAAGAGAAATATGATAATAATAATAATAAATTTAAAAACTGTCTGGTAATAGTTATGGAAGAAATGAGGTAGTTTAGAGGATATTGCTCTTGTGGTTCAAAGTTTATATACTTGAGAGAATTATTGTGTAGTGAAACGTTATAAATCATTTGAGGACAAATTATGTCATTTTTTTTTGCTTGAATATCCTGTTAATGATTCCACATTCTACTACTCCCTCCGGGGGGAAATAAACGTCGTTTTAGGATTTGCTTTTACCATTTTACTTGTATTTTTAGTGTTAAACCTACTGAATATTGGGATGCGAGGGAGTATTAATTACTAGTCTATTATTGGTTCGAGTGTATAAAATAATTACCAACTGATAATAATTTTATCTATTTTAAATTATTTTAGTACGAATAAAATAAATCATAACTCGGTAAGTTCGGGGATTAAAATGACAACCCAAAATTTTTAACAATCTTGACTTGGTTTTGCTGCAATAAAGAAAAGAAATGTGAGAAGTGGGATTTAAACCCACACGCTCTTGCGAGTGCAAGAACTTGGGCTGGCGTCTTAGACCACTCAGCCAACTTGACTTTGATGTTCAATTTTGCTTAATAAATTAATATCTTTATTTATTTATTGGGCCAACCCACCTGACCCTGGCTGGATCCGCAACTGCTTGCCAACTTGTTTGTCAACCATAAAGATTTTAGAAAATTAATAAATTAATTGTTTCTTAGATATCTGGAAATTAATAATGTAGTATATAATTAATTCCATACCATCGTGGGTGGAGGGCAGTTGCAATACCTTTTAGAAAATAAAATTTATATGTTTTGTGATTGATTATAAAATAATAAAAGATTAAATATGTCACGTCAGTTTCTATTAATGGGTTAATTGACGAAAGAGCACGGGAAGTCAATTTAAACTAAATAGAGAGGTATTGAGTGTCTATTTCGGAATATATAGAAAGTGCTAGTTGTGCATTCGCAAAAGTAGAGGGACGCACCGAGTGAAAAAACAAACGGAGATGATGTGTTGGCTAAACTTCTGGCTTGATGACCAAAATAAACTTCGGGCTTGGTGCATTGGGCTAGGCTTTAGTTTTTTCCTTTTCAAACTTAATTTTTTTTGTATTAAACAACAACAATCTCTTTTTTTTGCGAAACGGAGCAAAATGCTATAAGCCTATTAACAGACAATGTCTAGCAACTGATAGGGAGCCTTTGGAAGTTTTTGAACAATTAGGAGAAGTTTAGGGATGAATTTATCTAACAGAATAATAGTTGGGGACTATTTCATGTAGGGAAGTAGTTTAGGGATAGTCTAGGGCAAACGTAGATAATTCAGGGATGATATTGTGTTTCTCCCAATTAAAGAAATAGTAGTCCTCTCTACGAAATTTCGAATTGGTGAATGTAGTAGTTGCAAATTAGCAATAGCATCATCCACTTTGTAGGAACGGGTGAATGTAGTACGAGCAAGAGCGTTACACGTCTTCTCTGCGAGTGACCATCGGAGCCATCGCGAACATTTCCTCCTGAACAGGTAAGGCTTACAACATTAACAAAACCATCTTTTCATCAATTGATGCAAAACCCATGTCTTCTCTTTTCTTATCAGTGGAGTCTCAAGCTCAGTCTCTCTGAATTGTAGTCTTATTTGATCTTCACTATGCTTTTATAGGATGGATAATCATTGCAAAATAAGAATGAGAGAATTAATAACATGGGTAGGCTGTTTACTTTGGGTCTGCTGTTACATGTCCATTGTCATAGTAAATATTGCTGCTTGAAAGTTTCAGGGTTTACGATTCGGATAATGGAGTGATTTGAGCTTTTATGGTCCCATGTAATTGCAACCACAGAGTTTTTGATAATGCCATTTTTATCATATTTCAATCTCTGCTTGGTTCAGGTCTGGAGGAGGAGGAGAATATGTTGAAGCAGATTCTTGGTTGCTGCAAGGTGTACATATCTGAGAGTAGAAACAAGGCTGCGCTCGAGTTGATTGAAAGAGCTGTGAAGCTATTCCCTGAAGCGCGTATAATCAATAAATTTGAGGATGAGGCGTACAATCGAGTTGGGTATACTCTTGTTTCAAGTTTGGCTCCAGGGCCATCTTTTGCGTGTTGTCCTCTGAAAAGTGCTGTGCTTGCTATGGTTAGAGCTGCTTTTGAAGCAATTGACTTCGGGTTGCATTGTGGAACCCATCCTCGACTTGGTGTTGTTGATCATATTTGCTTTCATCCATTAGCCAATGCATCCCTTGAGCAGGCAGCTGGGATTGCAAAGTCTTTGGCAGTTGATGTTGGTTCTATTGTTCAAGGTTTGAGCGCTTTGAACTGAGTTTACTGGTACTTAGTTGTATATCATTGATTAAAGCTTCTAAATTGATTTGTCCTCAGCATTTTTTGAATGGTATAGTCCACTTAGCTGGATTAAAGTGCTTAGGCATCTAAGATGATGTTACCACAGATTTGGTTTCATTACCAATGTGGTCATGCATTTTTACGCTGCCTTAATGAATGATCATGCAACCTTCTTTTTTCCTTCTTTTTTATGTGTATATGTGTCTTTCAATTCTTTTATTGAAACTGAATGGTTATTTTGTTGTCAGAAACATGATCTGACTTTTCCAATTGTTTTATTGGCCCTTCATAGTTAGCATAAACTGAAGCACATGACAACACAGTGGCCAATTATCCATTGCACAAAACTTGAGCTGTTTATCCATAAGATCCTTTTCATTTTCTATAGTATACAGTTTCATACAATACTATAGTCTTTGTTATGTCTTACTCCCTACTTGAATTCAAAACTGTATGTTGTTCATTTGAATTTCTATAAGAAAATAAAAATGAATTTTTTTATTGGAATCTAAGATAGTCAGTATGTACCGTTGTTCTGTAAAGCCTTCTGTATGTGTTTGTCATTTTGAGCCTGTTATGAGTACTTACATGGTGTGCCACATATATAGGTTGAAAATTATTCAATTTTCATGGGATATTCTGCTTTCTTGCTGGCTGATAAGATGTGTGGTACTTGAACATATTTTACTTCTGTGTTGCTAATGGTTAATATTTAGCTTGCAGTTCCGACCTTTCTATATGGAGCTGCTCATGAAGAAGGAAGAACACTTGATTCAGTTAGAAGAGAGCTGGGCTATTTCAAGCCAAATTCTGGAGACCAATGGGCAGGGGGGACAAAACTTGAGTCCTTGCCATTGAAGCCAGATGAAGGACCAGCTCAAGTAACTCAAGCAAAAGGTGTTGTGGTAATTGGAGCAACCAAGTGGGTGGATAACTACAATATCCCTGTCTTCTGTAGTGGCATTGGTGCTGTTCGTAGAATTGCAAAACGAGTGAGTGGGAGAGGAGGTGGACTCCCTTCAGTACAGGCCATGGCCCTTGCACATGGCGATGTCATTGAGGTTGCTTGTAATTTGCTTGAACCAAGTAAGGTGGGAGGAGACGAAGTTCAGCAAGAAGTTGAAAGACTTGCTAATGAAGAGGGTTTGGAAGTTGGAAAGGGTTATTTTACTGATTTCTCACAGGAAAAGATAATTGAAAGTTACCTGAGGTTACGTGATAACAAATAAATCCTTTAACGACATAAAGCCCACAACAGAAGGCTCTAGTTCCAGTCAATTCAGCTTTAAGTTTAAGGGCACAGAAGTGCTTCATGACATATTTATACGAGGGTGTGAAGCTTTACTGCAGCAGAATATCATGACTGAGGTAACAAATTTAATCAATTGCCAGGGATGTCTGTCTACTTCCATAACTTCTCTTGTTGTATTTCTGCTTGTTTCTTAGGTGAATGCGTTTTGTATATGTGGGGGAAAGTTAAAATTGGTGTACATTATTATCAGTAAACCTAATTTATGAACTGCAACCCTAGTCGTGTTTAGGTTGCAATAACCTCAGGAGGTACGGCGTGTTGGGGCCTATACATTTTATGAACATGGCACTTTCGGAATTAATGTGAAGGTTGTAAGAGCAAAGCAATTCTTTTGCATGTAAAAGTTATTTTTCAATTTTAATTTTAACCGATTCTGAATGCTGATGAGGGGCTTCAGTGTGTGACATGCGGAGCTTGACCGTGTGTCACATTAGTGTAGATGGTGATTAGAATTCCCTCATTCACTGTGTGGTCATCCAAATGCATTAGCTTAACGGCATGTTTGGTTGTTTTACTAGGTACACCTGTTAATAAGTTTGTGTTTGCTGCTATAGTGTATTTTCTTGCCTTTGTTTCAATGCATTTGCCTACACTTGTGTGCTTTTCATTGCATAGAAATGGAACCTAACCCTTCATTTCGATTTCTTACCATTGCTTTGAAGGTACAGGTATTTGCAGCAGTCAAAACATATTCAGCTCAAGGAGCTGCATAACCAGGCTTGTTTCCGTAGCCAGATCCGCCAGAGTAATGATCGTATGGTAGGTTCGTACTAGACCTTACGAGTTTAAAGCATGTAATAGAATGCCATGAATACTTCTTCTTTTTCCTGTTTGAACTTAGTGAGGAATAATAAATCATGTACAATATCGTTGCCTACATCACAATTTATGCAGTAAAAACTTTTCCTGCTCCTTGCTTGCTGCAAAATTCTTCTAAATAATGTTATAAGTTGCTTAAGTTGCAACATGTGGAGCAGTATGGATGCAGTATTTAGTGGAGATAATCTTGCTAGTTTGTACTAGAATAATCACTGAAAAGAACCAATAAAGAAGGGAAAAAAATTCATGCACATTCACGGGCTTGGAGCATTAGTCAACAGATAATTGGAGCATAATTAAGCAAAATATATTCTTGAAAAGTTTCCCGCGCAGTCTCTCTACTTTTTCCGAGCGAGACACTTCTCATTTTTGTATCATCGGACCCTAAAAATTGGAGATAATTTAGTGTGTTTTTTTTTCCGGTTTCCTATATTCCGAACCTGAAAGCATTAGAAATAGGATTGAACAAGTCTGAATGTGTGGGATGAATTTCAAGGAGCAGGTAAAAAAAATGGAATCCACAAGCTTCGAGATGGTATTTACTGTGGACATTTTCCCTCAATCACGGAGTGAAATTCGGATTCCTATCTTGACAATGATGTTGTGGGGTAATTGTGCTTTTGGCCATACTAAACCAAGCGAGACCTATTCTTCTGACATCAAAAGATTATGGTTGAAAATGATTAAAATAGATCCTATACTAGTATCAGCTTAATGATGAACCAAACTAGTTGTTTGTTTGAATATCAACATCTCATGGTAATTAGTGGTGATTCCGGGTTCAATTTTCCCCGTGTAATTTCGTTCAAGCACTGTTAAGTTTTCAAAAAGAAACGACTCTTCTAACATGATTTTTTTATTCCATTAAGACTCAAATTTAAAACGTTAGTTAAAAGTGGACGAGTTTTTTACCATTTGTTCACAACCAATATTGATGTTCAAATATTTTTAATAAAGAGAAACCCTTTGCAAATAATTAAAAAAGGATCCCATAAATAAAATGCCTTGAACAAGGAGTAAGGCATGTTTTAAACCATAGATTGTGCTCCTTGATTGAACCGAAAAGGAAAAAGAATATGATTATGCTCCCTAATCAATTACTACGATGGATCATCTTGATGAGAATTTAGATAAGTGTGCTGATAAAAGGAGAAATTATCGGGGAAGACGAAGTGCAACACAACAGAGCAGAGGAGACATGTTTCATTTTATTATTTTTTGACCCAATAATTTTTCGGCGATAACAACTCCGTTGCGCTGATAAGTCCGTGAACATTTGGTGAAACATCAACACTCCAATGTAACTGTAATAAGATTCCTCCGTTAGTCAGTTTGCATTGATAGTTAGCTTGAACTCTGAGCTTTTCATAATTTATGGGTCCACTACACTCCCATCAATCATGCAACATGTTTACATGCTCAAATGTGCAACAATTTGTTTAATTTTTTGCACATTGCTTTAGATATCCTATCCAAAAACCCATAATTAATCTGACCCTCTTTTTGTTCCCTCCGCCCATTCGGCCCATTCCCACTTCCATTCCTTGCATCACTTTAAGAGTTAGGACCTTAGAACCGGAATCCTTTAAGACTTAAAGCCTTGGAATACTTACACTATTAATACAACGTAATATGGAAAGAATAAACACTATTATTTTACCGTTAAATCGATACGCGTTGATTTTTCATATGGATAATAAATATCTAATGTCCCTAAGTTTAAAAAAAAAATGAGCGCCTATATACAATTCCCAAAAATTCACACCATCCCTTAGGAAGGAAAATGGAAAAAAGAAGAAAAAGGTAAGGAGCACGCTTCATAGTTCATACCACTCAACGGAATGGGCAACTGGAAAAGGAAGTGCCCAACTTCCTAACCAACAAGCCAACCAAACCGACTATTACTCGCCTGTCGGCTATATTTTGTTTAATTTAGCGGCCGCTAGTGGTAGTGCCAACGTACCTTAGAAGGAACCCTACTGACCATATATGGTTTTTTTCTTCTCTAAAGTGATGGTATATAGAATCAATAACATTTTTAATGCATACATGTCAATTTTATATTAACTTAATATATAGAGTAGTTAGTTATTTAAATAATCAATAATGATAAATGAGAAACAAACTCTAACATATGTATGATGGGGTGTAGATTAGTCTAACTTGAAAACAATTCAGAAAATTACATTATATATATCTATAAAATCTAAGCGATAAACAATTTTTTTTAAGTGTGCCTCTAGGGATGGACACATTTATCCATATCCGACCAATCCGATCTAAATCTAATTTTTTTTAACCGATCCGACCCGAAAACAGTTGGTTACTGTTTGAATAAAGATAATAAGATCCGAAACCGAACAATCCAAATTTTGAACAAATGCTTACATTTGCATGTATAATCCGAAACCAAACTCTTAAAATATATGAATTTTCTAATATAAATCTAAAATCCCAACGGATTCAAACCAAAATTGTCAAATTTGGTGAATTTATAAATGAATTTATCCAAAAAAGAGACTTTTCTGTGTTGCTTCTCCGTGATCTATTAGTCCATTACGTACCGGGCGGAATGTTGTGGCACCGCACGGGGTGACATTATTTTTGTTGCTGTCCGTGTGTAATATAGAGTGCATTTAAAGCCTGTTCTTGTGCTGCACTCAGTCACTCACGCCAGGCACCAGCCGCAATTCTGGTGTAATGCTTCTCCACCACCTACGCCATTTCCTCACAGTAATATTATTTACACACTCAAGAAAAAAAGAAATTATTCTATTACTCCATTATTGCCTAGTTTGGTCACTAACTCATGGATTAATTAACATGTAATTGATTTTTAAATCTACTAGTTACAGTACAATTGATCGCTTGGCCTTCTCTGGCGACGATCCCTATTTGATCTTTAGCTCTATTATTTGGCAGTTACAACCGCAATAGTCGTTGCAAAGTCCTGTCAAATTCTACCTTTGTTTCTTCTGTAATTAATTAATATGATTGTGTTAGAAAGATAGGCCGAATTAATAAACAATCGATAATATAAGAGTCAAATCCGAACGAGAACGAAAATGAGTAGAGAGGCAAATCAACAGGGAGCTAACAATATCATTAACTAAATTCAGGATTATAAGTCAGTGGCAATCCTGAAATTTATTCCAAAACACTAACAATCAGCGTAATTTCATAGCAACACTAACCATTACTTAAACGTGTGACGCAACAACCTTGAAGAATTCACTCTCATCACTCTCTCCTGAAAAACGAAACACAAGTACACAACAAATGGAAACTTTAAAAAAGCAACCGCCTGTTCTCCTCCCCCTCCTCATCTTCACGGCCGTCCTCCTCCACCTCAACGCTACCGCAGTCTCCGCCCAGGAACCCACTCCGCAACCCACCTCCATCGACTACATTCGCTCCAGCTGCGGCGCCACTCTTTACCCCGAAATCTGCTACTCCTCCCTCTTCCCCTACGCCAGCGCCGTACAAGAAAACCCCCGCCGCCTTGCCCGCGTCGCCATCGGCGTCAGCCTCTACCGCGCCCACCACATGTCCGCCTTACTCTCCAATCTCACCCGTGACGCCGACTATGGCTCCGACCACCGCGTCGCCTCCGCGCTCCACGACTGTCTCTCCAACTTTGGCGATGCGGTTGACGAGATCCGCGGGTCACTGAAGCAAATGAGGCAGTTGGGGGCGGCGGGATCGTCGGCGGAGTCGTTTAAATTCCAGATGAGCAACGTGCAGACGTGGATGAGCGCGGCGCTGACGGATGAGGAAACGTGTACGGATGGGTTGGAGGATGTGTCGGATGCGGCGGTGAAGACGGAGGTGTGCGATCGGGCGGCGGACGTGAAGAAGTTCACTAGTAATGCGCTTGCTCTCGTTAATTCTTATGCTGCAAAAGGAACATTCTAATAATAATAATAGTAATCCAATTTTCTTAATTTGGTTTTTTAATTATTTTTAGTGTATAATTTTGTTTTAATTTTATTTCTAGTGTTTTATTTTTGGTTTTTCACTGGAAAAATTGTATAAGAAAAAGAGAGAGAAGCTGTTTTGTTTTTGTTTAGATGTATGTTAAGTACTTTCGAGCCAATTGTCTAATCCGTGTAGGAAATTAATTACCGGATGAGTTGCCAAGCAACTGCAACATCTTAGCCGTTCAACTTTTGATAAATAAGTAGATGAAATGATAGATTTTGGGAAGGTTGTAAAAACCGGCACCGGTCGAGGGAAAAGTTCAAGTTTCAAGAAGTTCAATTGTAGTTGTACCGAATTGGTGCAAGGTAGAATTTTGAAAAACGATAAAATTTTACAGAATTTAAAATTTAAAACCTCTAATTTAACCAGAATAATTCTACGGTGGAAGAAATATTGGGTCCTTCTTTTTTCATTTTTTTAGTCCCAATTGTGTTATAATGGACTTAGTAGTTAGAATAAGAAATGAAATAAGCCCGCTGACTCGCAGAGCTAACCCACTAACCTACGGTTAGTTTAAAAAACCGAACCGTAGTCATTAACTAACCCATTCCAAATGTCATTAATTTAATTGAGATATATAAGAATAAAAAAAACATAATTTAATTTAAGATGAAAGGAGTGATTCTCATTATAGTATGGCGTGATAACGTAGTTTAGTGTAGTATTCTCGAAAATATTGGAATTAATGTTCTGATGAGTGGTCGTTTTAAAACTAACATTAGGTAATGGGTGCGGTGCCTAATTAAGTTCCAAATCCCAGCTAACTAAGCTAGTGAAAAAGTTCCCTCCAATATTTTTGTTGGATACTTTTATAATTCTGTCCAACGGTTTGTTGATCCTGCTCATTTATGTCGAATTTCAAAAAATAACTCTTTTAATATAATTTTTTTCATTCAGAACGAACAAAATATTTATAAATAAAAATTATTTTTATTCAATAACAATTTCAGAAATAAATGGAAGTAACTACTTTTTCTGTAGATACTACAAAATTCTACAAATGCTAGGTGGCACTCTGATACAACTCTCGAAGTAATGCTCGTCCACGTAAGCACAACATGAATGGTTGCAAACGCAATTTTGACAAATCCACAACTAATTGAATTGAAATTAATCACTTGTACACGCACATTGCAAAAGCCTATATAAATAACCCTTCCATCATTTCAAACCCATAACATATAATATAACCAGTTCTTGATTTGTGCGCTATTCTTTTTTCAAGCTATACTTTGGTCTAAGCTACATGGATAAGCTTCTTGTAATCTTCTTTTCTGTAATTGTTCATTATTTTCTACTTTATTCACCTACCGTTGCTAATGGTGACCCCATAACTTCATGTAACCATTTCTTTGCCAACAATCATAACAACCAACACAAATCAATACAACCATTTTCGTTTTTGTTCGCCATGAATCAAGCCACACAAACTGGCAATCTTATTTCGGCCATGGACTTGAGCTCGCTTCATGAGCGAGCCAAGTTGGCTTGGATGGATTGTCTCGAGCTATACGAAGAGTCGGTTGATCATTTGAACCGGTCAATCACATCAAAAGATCCTGCTGACTCACAAACTTGGTTAAGCGCTGCAAATACCAACCATAAAACATGCGAAATTGGATTCGAAGAATTCAACTTGTCTTACTTGTACGCCAAGTCTTTGCCCGATATGCTAGTTAGTAACTTCTCAAAGTTACTTAGCAACTCCCTTGCCATTAATAAGGAAGGCGTCAGATGAGTTGCATAATTCCAAACAAGCAAGTGTTACTGGAGGTGGTGGTTGGACGACGACTGCTTGATGTTGATGGGATAACCTTCCCTTCATGGGTGTCGCGTAGCAATATTCGAAAACTTCTTCAATCGACAGCAAAAGCTGATGTTGTTGTTGCGAAAGATGGTTCCGGTAATTACAAGACTATATCGGAGGCGGTGGCTGCTTCTGTTTAAATGAGGAGTGGGACAAAAAGATTTGTGATATACGTGAAGAAAGGTGTTTATAATGAAGCTGTTGAGATTAAAAAGTCCATGAAGAATATTATGTTGATTGGGGATGGAATTGATGCCACTGTTGTCACCGGTAACAAAAATGCTAATGATGGCCCCACAACTTTTCGTTCAGTAACTGTTGGTATGTTTTCAAATTGATTTCATTATGTTGGATGTATCAATTATCAAATCGAAAAGAAACTGCATGATGACCTTTTTTCTACCTGATTCAAATTTTCTTGTAGCTTAGTATTACTTTTTTCAAAACTGGAAGAAATCATGTCTCAAATTCGAATATACTTATTTTCAATTTCTACCTTATTCAAATCAATTAAGAAAAAAGGTATATCAATTACACTTGCTTGTTTGGAGGAGGTGAAACAAAAAAGGTAGATCTGTCCTTGTTACCAAAAATAAAAGCTCTAGACCTGTCCGTCCCACTTGCATTCCTTATGGGCGACCAGTGCTAGCGTCTCATGATCATGATCATAACACAGAATCATCCAATCGTCTCAACTCCTCCAATCAGTGTGGCAGAATCGGCAGCAAGGGAGAGGAGGACGAGATGATGATGATGTGGCCGCGGAGCGCCTTGAACGATGACGGGATGAACTGGAGAAAGCAGCATAACTTTAATGCGGCTATGTTACGGCGACGTCGTCACGGTCAACTAACGGTTAACCAGAGAGAATGCAAATTGCTTGAAAAAATTAGTTCGGGAGACAGGACGAAATGTCACGTTGATTGATTTTTTTTCTAAATCGGGAGGTAGTTGAGGAGTCGACGACTACACATAGCATTCAAGTGAAACGCTCGTGTTACGATATCACAAGTTTGTGGTAGTACGTAGGTTGTTCGACGGTAAATAGCACAGTGTCACGTGAAAGAAGCCCAGGACAACGAATTAATTTAATTATATTGAAAAACAAAAGGATTTTTATTTGGCCGAAATGGATTTTGGGTCCCTGCAGTCCAATTGATTGACTTTTTTCACCCCTCTGTTTTTTTTTTGAGTTATCTCCTCCTTCAATTTACTGGCAAAATTTTTATTTCATCCCTCCTCCTGACGCCATTCACATTTTCCGTCTGTTTGCTGACGTGGCGTGCCACGTCAACGATTGCTGACGTGTCACGCCACGTAACTGATTACTTGCCACGTCACTTTTCTTTCTTTCTTTTTCTTTTTTCTTTTCTTTTCTTTTCTTTTCTTTTCTTTTCTTTCTTTCTTTCTTCACTTTCCTCTGACCTCACTCTCTCTCTTTCTTTCTTTTTTCCTTTTCTTTCTTTCTATCCATTTTTTATTCTCTTCTTCTTCCTATCTTATTTTCTTCATTTTTTTTTCTTCCTGCGACGACCTCTCTCTTCTTCCCTTTTCTTTTCTTTTTTTTCTTTTTTTCTTCCTCCGCAGCCGGCGATGGATCTGGTTGTGGTGATGAAGGAGGGTGTATTTTGGCTTTTTTGTGTTTGTGTTTGTTGGTGACGGTGGTGAGGGTGGATTTGTTGGTGCTGGGCGGGAAATGGTGGAGGTGAAAGTGGCGGTGGCGGTAGTGGATCTGGCTGTGGTTGGGGAGGAGATCGGGTGTGGGTGAATTTGTTGGTGATGGATGCAGTGGAGGCCGGTGTTAGATTTGGTGATGATGATTGATGGGTTTGGTGTTGGTGATGGATGCAGTGACGATTTGGTGGCCTGAGCGGGTTTGGTGTTGAGAAAGTGATGGAGGGTGGATTAATTGAGAGGAGATGGTTCGGTGGGTTCGGCTGTGGTGAATTTGGAAATGAGAGTGATCGAAATTGGGTATGTTTTGATTAATTAATTGCAATGGTATTTAAATTTGGTAGATGTGATTCCAATTTAATTTGGTAGAGGTGATGATTGATTGAAGGAGAGGGTGAAATGAGGTAGGAGGAAAGTTAAGAAATAAAGAAAAGGGAAAGAAGAAAAGAAAAAGGAAAGAAAAGAAAGAAAAAAGAAAAAAGAAAGAAAAGAAAAGAAAAAGAAAGAAAAGGAAAAAAGAAAAGTGACGTGGCAAGTAACCAGTTACGTGGCGTGACACGTCAGCAATCGTTGACGTGGCAATTGACGTGGCACGCTACGTCAGCAAACAGACGGAAAATGTGGATGGCGTCAGGGGGAGGGATGAAATAAAATTTTTGCCAGTAAATTGAGGGAGGAGATAACTCAAAAAAAAAATAGAGGGGTGAAAAAAATCAATCAATTGGACTGCAGGGACTCAAAATCCATTTCGGCCTTTTTATTTTAAAAGTTTCTTCCTTTTCTTATGGTTCACGAGCAAACAAGATATATCGCAAGATGGCTCTAAAAAAGGAATTCATGATCTCATGCCTGGGAAAAGGCAGTAGCAAGATAAAAACATATAAAGGATACATGTACACGTGTCCCTTAAAAAGTTCTAGTATTATTATTAATTTATTATACTCTGGCGCAGGCTCATCGACTCAGATCTCCGGAACAAAACGAACGTTCAAACCTCATGTCCATGGCATGTGTGCATCTATGTAATAACAGTCGGTGCGGATCGACCAGTGAATTGCTGCATCTTAGAAAGTCCCAGAGCAACCGCCACCTGCAACGATAGGGATCAAAATCAGCCCAAATGTGTTGACGAGATGATGATGATGGAAGAAAATTCGTAAACGGTGTAAGTGCTTGCGTAAGATTGCAGAATAAGTTAAAGAAATGTGAAAACAGTTTTATGTCTCAAGTCATGTCAATTATCATAGAGGATTAAACACGTTGTAGTTGGAGGAAAATCACACAGGATACAGTTTCAACACAAAATATAATTTCTTACAAGTGGAGCAAGTGCATCCTGAGATTCTCTTCCAATTTTCGATGAATCCTTCTCATACTGCTCAATGTAGAGGCGAATAGTAGCACCTTCCGAGCCAGTTCCAGAGAGGCGGAATACCTGCAACCACATTTATGAAGGAGAGATAAAACGTGAATATATTATTATATAGCTCAAATGAAACAGGCTAAACACTACAAATGAACGAAAAAGTCCATCTACTAAAATACTAGTAGTTCACTTCTGAGACACAACACAAGTCATATTTCTTCATTCTTAGATTATTACACATCCCAATTCTGAGAGCAATCCTTGAGAAAAATAAATTTAAGTGTGTCAGCTTACCAATCGTGAGCCATCTGCAAACAAATAACGAATACCCTGGTGCTTTGAGATAGAACCATCAACAGGATCTTTGTATTCAAATTCATCAGCATTAACAACTTTCGCCACATCAGATCGTATCCCACCAACAATCCTATGCAAACAAATAATATATAAGCCCTTCCACTGGCAATTTACTATCACACACATTAAATTTAGAATACTATTTTATTCAATAACTAGACCAATGATACTAAGCAATACTCATAAAAGTTCTTTTAAGTTAACATAAATATTACATACTTGTTAACTTCGTCGAGAGAAGACTGTAGTTTAATCAAGTGTGCCATTAGTTCCTTTGCTGCACCTGCATCAACATTCTTCAGGAAATTCAAACAAGTTAAATGACAATCCAGGGTCATATTCTTTCAGGGAGTAAAGCACAAGAAAAAAAATAGGTATATATACTTCATAGTCATATCGTGTATAATAGTGGCGACCATAGGTGGCCCAGTGGCTGCGAACAATATCTTCAACAGACACAAGCTTTCCACCATTAAGATTTTCCTTATTCTTGTAAGCCAATATAGATAGCCAAGCCAGGACTGCCCAGATTCCGTCTTTCTCACGTATATGGTCTGAGCCTGTTCAGAGATGTCATTACTACATGGCTTTAGACAATTAAGTTCCAAACAAAAAAAATTACCAAACAAGAGTTGCAACAGACTTACCTGTCCCAAAACTTTCTTCCCCACAAACTGAGCACATTCCAGCATCCATCAAATTACCGAAAAACTTCCAGCCGGTGGGAACCTGGCATTGAAAAATTTTTAAAAAAGAAAATTGATGCCCAGTTCTGAAATACACTAAGCATAGAGTACAATAACCAGATACTTTGAACACCAGCGTGTACCTCAAAAAATTTCAATTTGAGATGTTTGGCCACGACATCGAGGGCTGCTGATGTTGGCATGCTCCTGTAGCAAAAAGGAATTTTAAACGCTTGTTATAAAGAGAGTTGATAATGGTGGAAAAGAAAGAAGAAGCGAGGAACAGTTTCCTAACAAATAATCTACTTGCTCATTAACTAACTGAGAATAAAATGGTAACTGAATTTCATTAGCTACAATAATTCCTTCTTTACAGTTACAATCTTATATATACTCATTAGCCACATGGCAAAACTTACATCACACAAGCTGCGCAAATGGCACAACCAACTTCCTAACAACTACATTCATACACTTAAACGACACTCTTATAGCTTAACAGAAGCAGCACAGGAAATATAAATCAGTGCCACAAAAAGTCCATGTCCCATTAAACCACCAATAGGCCCAATTTCACAGCAACACTCAATATAACCTTCAAATGAAATGAACGCAAGAAGCAAACACGAAATATTATGCAATCACATCAAGGTGCTTTAACTATAGCACAACCCAAAGCCAGTTCAGGAATACTCACATTGACAAACACAACAGCATTATTAACCATAAACTTAGTGTGGCTCACAATCACTTGTATTTTATGCTCCCTCTGTGCTGCAACTTCAAAGGAGACCAGCTAACCTAGGATCAAATCGCGAAGAAAAACTCTAACGCACAAATACAAGAGCCAAGGCTTGAAACTCAATTCACTGTTAATCCACACAAAGAAATCCCTTCGACCAAAGGCCAGATAATGTAGACCAAGGACAAAAAGGATATGATCAACACATAAACCAATTTATCTCACCAAAAAGTGCAATGCGACTCTAAAGAGAAATGATTTAATGTGAAACTGATCTTGACCAAATACTACAAGCCAATCCAGGAAGAAGCTGAATGATCAGGAAGGTGACACGGTTAAGGAGGAGATTAAAAATCTCTGCTGAACCCATTTTGACACCAATTGAGATATGGCTTATTGACAAAACATGTGTTTTGAATACAAGAACTATGTTTAGCTGCCATGGAAGGGAAAATGGCAAGCAGAAAACCATTTCATGATAACTACATTGACAATTAGACATGACTTTAATCAAATTAATCTTTATGTTGCACAAGATAACATAGCAAGACCAGAGGAATGGAAGGATAACTGGAAGAGAGACAGAAATTCATCAATTTCTTTGAAGTAAAACAAAACACAATTTGAGGCATTTTCATATTGTTGTGCTTAGTGAAGACATTAAAAACTCGGAAAGCAGGGATTCCAATTTTCTTTCCAAGTCTTTCATCAGACTGTCATATTATCTAGCTAACATATAGAGTCAAACAACCATTGTGCTTCATAATAACAGAGGAAGGATCGTGAATGCAATTTTAGCATTCCATTAGCGCTTCCATGGTGACCAAGCACTGATCCCGGATTCAACCGAGAACCTTTTCACTATTGAGCTGTATATGGTTTGTGCAAAGTAGTACACCATGAGTGAAATAAGCTACCCCCTAATGGTGTACTTGATGAGTCAGAAAAAAAAAGTGGGTCTTGAATAAGATTGATTAAAATTTGAACATGACAGCTTTTGCAAACACAAGCAACTTGACAAGAAAGTGAATAACTAGAAGAGCACGCAGAAAGCTGTTAGAGGCCAAACTGGATGTTAGTGAAGACAACTTATATATCAAGAAGTGAAGTCAAGGGGCACCCAGAATAGTGGTTTGGTGGAGTGATTGGATAAATCAGCTACTAATAGTACAAGGCGGCTGAAGATGAATTGAAGAATTTCACCTCAAGATAAAGACTATATAAGACGCAGAAGTCCTCTCATGATAGTAACGGAAATATGAGTAGTGCTAGGAACACTAATTATAATGTTTTTACTTAACCGCACATATGGCATTCTCCTATTCACCTGATCATTCCTGATCTATTAAATTCGTACTTTAACTCCAATCAAATTGCCACAAAAGTTAGAAAATAGTGCTGATATAAAAGTGACAATATTCCTAGCATTATACTACAAGTATCTTAGAGTCACTACCATTCACATGACATCACACAGATAATTGTAGTTGTACCTCAATCCTTAGGTGTTAATATGGGCTTTTCCTTAAAAGTAGATATTAGAAAGTTAGGGGTTTAGTTTACAAGGATTTGAACCCATGATCAGGTCTCCCCAACCCCTCACCACTAGACCAGCACTAGTAGCTTTATTAATGAGGAAGCTTAGGAGTTAGGATTATAGGCTATCTAGGGAAACTCCTCTCACCCTCTTTTTTTTTTTTACTTTTTCGCGATCCGCTATACCGTTTAAGAGGTTTTCTACAAATGAAGTCCTAGATTACCAAGCCTATTTATAAGAGCTTCTATGTCTATCAATCTACCACAATCTTGAGATGTCAATGAAAACCTTCAAAAATTAGTTTTTTTTTATCTTACTTTTTGCTGCAAATCTACAATGATTTGTTTCCATCTCTTATCCATCATCACCAAGCATACAAAGACACAAGATAAGCTAAGAAAGCCTAAGAAAGCACAAAGTAGCAAACCTGGCAACTCCTTTCAAGCCAGAAGAGAAATAGGGAATAGATTCAACTGCATTTGCCGCAATGATTGCGACGGAATCTGATGGAGTAACAAAGAACCTAACAAAGTAACCAGAGTTATATATACAAAATATTAGGCCTGTCAGTAATATATCCAATAGAAAACAATGGGTTGCTACCTTTTACCAAGGATCATATTACGATCAGCATCACCATCAGCAGCAGCACCAAATTCTGGAGGTTCACCAACAGTGTTTGATTTACCCAATCCCATACGAGCAACCAACTCCTTTGCATAAGTGAGATTAGGATCCGGATGTCCTCCTCCAAAGTCCTCCTATTTTTACTCAATATAAATATTAACCTTATACCAAAGAAAGAATGTTAATTATTGATTATATCTAGCGAACTCAAACTGAAAAAGAAAAATACCTTGGGTACACAGTTCAATAATGAGCTCTCTTTTGCACCAAGCTCCTCCACAAAAATGCGCTTTGCATAAGCCCCAGCCACTCCATGTAATGCATCATAACTTCAACAAGAGACCAATGAAACTCATTAGCAAACATATAGCAGAAATGTATGTTAGAAAATAATTTAAGTGGAAAAAAAAACGAGGCAAACTCCATACCAGAATGTGAAGGTTGGAGAAGAAATCAGTTTCCGGATGGATGCAAAGTCAAAAATAGATCTGTGAAAAAAGAAAGATGAGAGATGATTGTTCCAGCTCCATTTTGCTATACTAGCCAATTCAAATAGAAAAATAAAGAGCAAAACCTCATATAAATAGAGCTGCAAAACGTGCAGATTACACAATAAATGGCTTACTTCATTAATTTCACATAATCATTCGCTGAGTCAAACACCTCAACATCAAATTGTCCATCAGGCCCGCCAAAGCTGCTTACACCAACTGCAGAAATATTCACCTGGATGCCATGGAAGGATCGTGACATAAAAGCATGTTTAACCAAAGAATTGGTGTAGCAGTTTATTAACCATAATAAAGGACGAAAAACATAAGGCGTCTAGGATTCAGGAAATACATTAGGCACATCTGCAATTAGGTACTCCTTTATTGTTTTAGTGTTCTCATAAATCTTGTCTGTGATACCCTCTGGAGCAGGGCCACCATTTTCCATGTTATATTTGATTCCAAAATCCTGCAATTTAAAAAGAAAGAAAGAAAGTTTAAGCAACCTATCTAGATGATATAACAAAATATTAAGATACATCGATCCAAATTGTTTCCATTCTATATATTGGGATATTTCATCCTCATTCCTTTCATACAGAACATGAAACAGCAAATCACCATTGAAACCATAATCGAAATAGAGGCAGTAAATAGATACCTCATGAGGACCACCTGGATTGTGACTTGCTGTCAGTATAAATGCTCCTGTTGCCTTGGATCCCTGTTGTTCAAGACCTTAAGTTTAGAAGTCGAAACTTAATGTTCTCATGTCTGCCGTTGTTATAGTTAATGAAATTATGACAACTTGCTGATTGAAAACAATAACTTACGTCAGCACCAGTTCGTTCTCGTATGACAGCTGACACAGCAGGAGTGGAGAGCAATCCATTCTGTCCAACCCAAACACGCCTTACTCCATTTGCTGCGGACATCTTTACAATTACCTGCCAATTCAACAATGCATTTTGAGGCAAAATAACTTTTTCCCCAGTGATCTCTTTCATAAGAGATGTAAAGATTTTAGTGGCAAGAGAAAATATAAAAGAAAAGCATATATTTCATTATTAGACTGAAAAGGAAATGAAGATTTCATTATATCAACAAAGGAGATAAGCGGAAAGTTCATGAAATTACATAGCACTAGCAAGAATTGATTTTTCTCTCTTTTCACTATATAGCACAAAACAGTTAGGTCTCATCGAACTTTGGCTTGCCATGCCCAACAAGATGGAAAATATTTCTATCAGCATCAGTCATACAGGCCCTGGACAGCTCTAAACCAAGATTGCTTCAGGAGCCCACCACAATAACTTACTATCAGATTAATATCATAGATGGAAGCAATTTTAATTATTTTTCAAGTATTAATTCGTGCCCATACATCTCATGTGCTACTCACATAAACATTGGCCTACATCCTTCAGTTAGTAGATTATAGTACGCATCAGATTTTCCAACAATTAAGGAATGAAAAAGGAAGTAACTACATCCAGAAGTGAAAAGAAAAGAAAAACTTGTCTTAATGACAAACGTTTACAATAAAAATTGAGTTAATGGCAAATGCACACACAGGCACGATTGCTATATTATATAGCACATAGCTATATTATATAAAAGAAAATCCAAGGCCGAGAGATTTGGTACACATAATGCCAGATGAACACAGGCACAATTGCAAATAGCTAAACACCATGAGATAATTGGCAAATGCACACACAATCATCAAAAAGTTAGAAGCCTTGAAAAACATATGCCTTTCAATTCAGGAAGCATAGCTAACAGCACAGTGACAATAGCTAAATAAAACGGCAACCTGAAAACAGGAAATATACAGCAAGAGAGTAGTCCATGTAAGCTACCTGGATAGCATCCTCTGAGTAATAGCGACCATCACCAGAAACAACTAGTGTAGCACCTGTTTATGATGAAAGAGTGAAAATCCAAAATTTATTATTAAGAATGAAAAGATAAAATACAAATAAAAAACCACTTTGACTTAATCTAACCCTTTATTTCATGTTTTTAAGCCGCATTGCGACAGGAAAAAGAATTTCCAACATGACACATTCAATGGAGAAAAAAATTACTTGAAATATAGAGTCCATAGTAATCAAATTCTAGTGGATCGTGTGATTTCATCTGAACCAGTTTATTAAAGTGTACAAAGTATACATTGATCTAGAAACTTTTGAAAGAGTGGAGGAGAAATACAAGTTGATGTGGAAGGGATGAAATCCTTTAAGAAAGGTTAATGAACTCAATCTGTTTGAATCACGGGAAACTACTGCCTTACAGAAGCTGCTTTTATATTATGAAAGAAAAACGTTTCTAGCCTTGGATTTATACTTAACCTTATCTGTCCAAACATCATATTTGAGTCCTACCGAGCAAACACATAGTTGCAGAACATAAAATCAAAAATAACAACAGTAACACTGGGACAAAAGGCAGCAATTTCAACTGAAGATCAAAGACAGCCAATAAATCCAAATCTCAATCAATTTGCATCTCTTCCTCAATCAAAATCCTAAGTAGCAAAGACACTCCACTTGAGACAAATACAAATAAAATACTCAAGCAATCGATCAGATCTCCAAAGCTGAATACTGCTTAACGATTTTTCATGAAAAAATAATTAGAATTCAAATGACAGAAGTATACCTTTAACTTTTTCTGCTGTAAGCGCATTGAATGTGGCCTGAACAAAGTTGTGCAGGTAATGCGGCTGCTTGAACACAGTCACCTGAACAAATTAAAATGACTCATCAGAAAGAAAAAAAACAGATAAATCAGGAACAGAACAAGCACGGATTCAGATTGTTTCCGTTATATAACAGGATAAGGTTCAGGAAAATCCCATTGGGGATTCACAAAGAGAAAAACAGATCTGAGCTGAAATAAAATGAAAGATCGAGAACGAGCCTTCTTGCGAAGGCCAGAAGTTCCGGGCTTCTGGCCATCGAAAGGAGTTGTCTGCACTTGCGAGACGTTGAACGGCGCCATTTTTTCCGTTGCTGTCGATCAGACTCTGAGCAAAGCTTGGTGACGAACAGTGTGATCGAGGGGGAGTGACAGGTGTAGATGTGAAGAAGAAAGCGTAACTTCTTTTATGAGAAGGAAAAGGAGAAGAGGAGGGGTAGTATTGGAAATTAGAATGAATCAGCGCAGCGCAGCGCGGTTGAGAGCGATTCCCACGGATTTTGTTTACTTGGTTTGGTTCTAACTTCGAAATATAAGGTGAGCACGCGATCTCATGTCACCCTTTTTTTTGTGTCATCTAAGAAGAGAAATCAGCAGGGAGAGAAACTTTAAATAATATTCCTAGGTATCTTCTTTTTAAAAGGAAATTATTCCTTCTAATCGAAAAAAGAAAAGGGAAAATATTATTCAAGTATATTTGATCGGTCTGAATTTGGAATGCGGGTAATTTTGTCAATTTGTTGATCGGGTGTGAGTTGTTGACAGTGGTCCTTGCCCCGTGATCACCTGCAACTATTAAGTCAATAATATAGCGTAAAATGACTATCAAGAAACTAACGGACAGTGATTCTGATTACCGGTAAAGAATTTGCTAGTTAAGATGGGTGGTAAATGTTTGTTTGGTCGTTGGTCTAGTTTTTTCACCGCTTGCCCTTGAAATAAATGAGGAGGGGTATTTATACTCCCTTTCATGTGGGAGTGCAATGATTGTGCACAAGCATCTCTAATTTGATGTGACAGTGAGCTTCTAATGTTGACCAGTTGACTTTCCGTTAGCTTACCTGATAGGTAAAAATGAGTTAGAAATAAAATGTTACCTGACTGTACCGGTAGCTTTTGTGTTAGGATGTACCGAAGTGAGCACTTCAATAGCTACAGGGGTACTTTGGGTGTGAAAAGTCAAAAGCACCCCTCATGTATTTATTTGTATTATCAATATTATTTTTTTTTTATTTGGATAATTTCCATTTTGTATTTAACTTACCTAATTTTTTTTATTCTTTCTATGAAGAAGTATTCTATTTCTCATAATTTTAAATAAATAACTTAACAAACACAATAAATTAATAATTTGAAAACTTATCAAATTATAAATTTCTTCAATGTTTGCACTGCGATGAGAGCTACCGGTTCCATCATCTATGGTACACTGGTGCATTGCTTGTTAGCTGTAGTATTAGTTTAATACTCCATCCGTCCCTTATTAGATGGCGCTTTGACTTTGGACACGTATATTGAGGAAGTCGGATGACGTACTATTTGACCCCAAAAAATTCTAATTTTTTGGGTCAAATAGTGCGTCATCCGGCCTCCTCAATATGCGTGTCCAAAGTCAAGACGGAGGGTCGGTAATGGGCTTGTTAGTTGTAGTGGCCTTAATACGTAGTGGGCCGAAATAGTGATGGGCCTGATTTAGTATGTGACGCACGACTCGTCATGCAGCAGTATAAATAGCTATGGCAAACGAAGTTACTGTGGTTTACGAAACTTGATGGAGGTTTTTTTTTTGAAAAAGTACAATAAAAAATTTCTACATAAAAAATGTTAAATTATTATATTTGATTGACATTTAAGATTCTATAAAAGTAACATTCTCGTGTTTACTTTATACTCGAGAATTCTTACAAAAAAATAAAAACAATACTAAAAATTACAACTTAGAAAACTCGAAGTTAAGACATAATCATTCCTTCAGTTACATTGGTACTTAATGTAATTTTTTTTCTTTTGTACTTTGAAGTAAGATTAAGTAATACAGTAACCGAAATAGCAACAAATCATATGACTCATGATTATTTTGACTTAACTATAATCTTGAGTTTGAGCAGTTGTTTATAAATTTGGTATCATATGAAATGGTCTAATATGATGAGGTTTGACTTAATCAATCTAATAACCGGATCACTTATAAATAATAATAATAATAATAATAATAATACAGTAAAACTTGATAGAGAAAAAAAAGTTAGCGATTTTGTTGCCGCTAAATCTAGTTTTACTTATTACTTTCTCCGTCTAAAATTAAATGACTTATTTGATATTTCAGACAGATCAAGGTAATTATTTTCACCTTTTTGATTCACAATTTGACACTAGTACCCTTATATTATATTATAACTTTATAACTTTAACTAATCATCTCTCTTCAATAACAAGTTATAGAAGCAATCATCTAGAAAGTAATAAAACGTCGTTTAATTTAATATAAACTAAAATTCTCAAAACGTCATTTAATTTGAGATGGATGGAGTATTTATTAATTTATTGCACATATATTGGTATTACACCATCAATAAAAATAATTAGGCACATAAAGTTATAATTCTACTGATTATTGCATATTATTTTTATAACGTAAGCTCAAAAAACAGAGTAAGAATAACTAGGATGGATGATCGGTAAAAGTGTTAGAATAAAACTTAACAATATTAGTGTTAAATTGAAAAAAAATAACAAAAAAATAAAATATGAGTAAAACTGTAGTAATTATGGTAGGGCTTGTGACATTAAAAACAATTGGTTTGACTTTTTGTGCATTTTTTTTGAATTTTTTATTTTACATTTTTTGTTGTTTATTTTATATATTTTTTTAATTTGTCAGAGTTATACTTTATTTGTAACATTTTTCCTCTAATTATCATGTAGTATATTTTAGAGTTTTTTTAAACTATTAAATATTGGTCAAAATTATATTTTTTTAAAGAATTATAAGATTTATTTTGTAAGTTTTAAAATTTAAGAACCGAAATGAAAGTTTTAAAAAACTAATGGGATATTTTATATAGTTTAAAAAAATGAATTCATTTTAAGTTTAATTATTTAGTCGTCAAAACGTCACATGAAACCTAGTAGGAAATAGAAAACGGACAAGGACACAGCGAAAATACACATCTGGCCCTGGGTCAACTCCTAGTTGTTATTTCTTTTAATAATTTTGTAAGAAAGATTTAAAACAAAAATACTAACAATAATAATAAGAAAAGACTAAGGTGTGTATGCCTTGAAAAGAAAAGGAGGGAGCAGAGAGGAGTTTCTCCCTACTCGCTTGTCGCTTAGTAAAAAAAAGACTATGTATGTCCCATCCACACTTAGATGCTGAATATTAATTAATTATTAAAAAACAAAATGCATGTGGGAGTGTTGACATTATGTATTATATATACACCCCAATTATAATTTGGGGTTGGAATTAATCTACAAGTTTCATCAAAGAAGAATAATGGTGAGAGCCCCATTCCTTGATAAGAATGGACTCAAGAAGGGTGCTTGGAGCCAAGAAGAGGATGATAAATTGAGAAACTATGTGATGAGATATGGGCATTGGAACTGGCGTGAGCTTCCTAAATTTGCAGGTAATTAATCAATAATGGGACGCTATTAAAGTTAATTAGAAGTTAATCTCATGAATAGCATTTGAGTTGATTCTATGTTTCTTTTTTTACGAGCAGGACTATCAAGATGTGGGAAGAGCTGCCGGTTACGATGGGTGAACTACCTTAAGCCAGGTGTGAAACGTGGAGGGTACTCTAAAGAGGAGGAGGATGCGATCATTGAGCTGCACCAAAGATTAGGAAATAGGTATGGTTACTTCCTCTTGATTACTAGTTTAGGAACACCTAGTTCAAATCTAAAAACAACCCATATGACGAAACTGTGACGAAAAATAAGTTTAGGGATTAAATGGATAATAAAGAGATACCTACAGATCTTTAAATCATAGTTTCCCTTTAATTTCGAATTGCAGATGGTCCTCAATAGCTGCAAAGTTACCAGGAAGAACAGACAATGAAGTTAAAAACCACTGGAACACCAATTTAAAGAAGAAATTAAAGGAGCAGCATAATTCCAGAAGTACTGATCATCAAGTTACTGTCATGATTGATGAGAATATTAACATAGAACAGGAAGCTGAAAGTGATCTTGCCAACATTTGTTTCACTGCCCCAATTTTAGAGAGCTCCGAGTGCTCCTCCGTATTACCAGAAGATCAATCCCCCTCTAATTCCAGTCCTGAATGTGGTAATAATTATATCACGGCCTCATCATCTGATATTGAAACCATATTACTACAAGATCTGCAGGGAAGTGGAGATTTTTGGACCCAACCATTTGTAGCTGAAGATAATATTAATTCCTTTAATGATCATCATCAAGGTCAGGGTTACTCATTACTCTGTCAAGATTATTGGGAACTTGACTTCTTATCCGATATCTCCACTATGTTGGTTTAAACTAATCAGTAATTTAAACCAGCGGTGCTTTCTACGAAGTAGGAAGGGCAGACGTTATGGATATTTTTCTTTTCCTGGTATGATTATATATATACTTAAAAATCGTGTGCTTTCTGATGCATAGGATTTATAAAATAATGTACTTTTTTTTTTTATTTTTTCAAATAGACCAAATATATAATCTATTTTCGTAATTAACTGATTTAATAATTACTAGTTACTTCAAATATACTCAAAACATCTCCAACAAGCATAGGTACAGGTGGATGAATACGACGTTTATCGTCTGGAAGGGTCTCGGGATCAAAGCGTTTACTCCGCGTTGACCGCTGGATTAGTACAAGTGTACAACGTTTATCACCTGGGAGGGTATCTTGGGATCAAAGCGTTTACTTACTCCACGTCGACCACACCATGCCAAAAGCCGCTTCATTTGTTCATGTACACATAAAAAAAAATCAAATATCAAACGGGAAAGAAATTGACGCTCCGCTCCATAAACAAGAAAGAACAAAATATGTTTTTTTATAACATTAGGTCGTTTTAAATTTAAATATATTTTTTAATAAAATAATTAGTTTGGAGATATTAAAATTAACTTTGACCACTTTTATCTAAAATAACACGTGTCATGTTTGGAAGTACAAAAAACTACATAAGAATGTGAAAATTAAATTAATAAATAAATAAATATACTCATACCCAATTAATTAAATGGGCGTGTATTAAATGGGTTAGTTAAATTTTTAAATGGGTATAAATGGGTATATACCATTTAAACTAAAATATATGGGTTTAATTGAGTTTGGGTATGGGTACTCAATTAAACCCAAGTCAACCATATACCTCTTTTTCTCATCTCTCTCATCTTTTTTATTTTTCTTTTTTAAACAAATTTAATTTTCTTACTCTATATAATGAAAAAAATTAATTACAAACTATAACAACTTAATCTCTATCTCATGATGAGTAATTTTGTATCCACTTTTTTTATTTTCTTTAATATTTTAAAAATAGATTTTATACTTTTCGTGGGATCACTCGTGGTTTTCTTCTTCAAAGCATGAAAAAATCATAGTCATGGACCATTCAAAATTATTTAAATACATTTTTAATTAATTTAAAAATTTCGTAACTATTCTTATAATTAATATTGAAATAAATATATAAACTTAAATAATTTATGTTATCATTTGGGCTTTACTTATTTACTTACTTACTTAATAATTATTAACTATTTTATTTTGATCCAGTTGACACTGAAAGTTCGAGTTCTGTTAGATAAATATTTAGTAAAATTTATGTCATGAAACTTATTTATGTAAGAATTTTATTTTTAAATCCGTTTATTTCAATGTAGTATTTAGTTAGAGATTTAAATGCGTAAAATATATAGTATGAAACTTATTAGCCGAAGAATCACATCAATAACAACTTGTTTCTATAAGGTATTTATTTTAAAAAAATTCATAAAAAATTTGGCATTATAAATGGATCAATACTTAAACAACCAAAAACAAATAAACAAAAAAAAATCGGGTCAAGTCGGCCCGACCCAAATTTAAATGGGTCGGTAGGGACTGACCAACCAGAGGAGTCGTTGACCTGTTTAGACCCCCTAATTTTTTCCTCCACAATATCAAAATGACGCCGTTTTGGTTAATTAGATCAAAATGACATCGTTTTTGTTTAACCAAAACGACACCGTTTTGGTTAAACGGGTCGGGTACGGGTCGATCTGTCAACTGAAAAACGGTTCACTATAGATGGGTCGGATCGGGTCGACCCATTTTGACACCCCTTGAGGTAGATGATCAAGATGGAGATATGCTTGTTGAAGATTTAAGCGATCTGTGTGGTACTTTACTATTTGCCCGAGCCTAAACGATAAAACCCGGGCTTAAACGGTCAAACCCGAGCCAAAATGATAAAATCCGAGCCTAAAGGGTCAAACCCGAGCCTAAATGATCAAACCTAAGCTTAAACGATAAAACCTACATACACAGTCAAAATCGAGTCACATAGTCAAATTTTGTCAAAATTTACATTTTTTTGGTCAACCATAGTATTTTTAATCTTACTTAATAAAAAACTATATTTATTGAGTAAGTATGATTTAAATGGGTGTAAATGGGTATGAGTACTCATTTAAAAAATTATATGGGTAATAAATGGGTATGATACCCATACCCATTTAATTCTTACCCATACCCACCTATTTGACACCCCTAGGTAAGAGGAGGAGGAGATTAATTCGCTTGTGAAATATGACTCGTGAAACTGAGACTATAGCATCGAAGTTTTGATTTTTTAATTTTTTTCTGTAATTTAATTTTCACATACGTTATGCATTTTTTATATACTCCAAATATATAATCATAAATATAATGATTAATTATAAATGCTTAATACTAATATTTAATACTTAGAGTAAGTCCCGTGGGATAATTAAGGAAGTCTCCTCGTCCGCTCTTTCGTAGGGTTGGACCACGACAAAGACAGAGAAATATAAATGAATAGACATATAGACGAAGACGAAGAACAAGACGAAGAAAAAAAAACCCACCCGATGGTGCTGGTCAGTGGTCATAACAATGGGTATTTTTGTAAAAAAGAAAGAGTGCAGATGAAAGAATATGGTATTTGTAAGTGGTCATAACAGTAGTGGGATCATAAACTTGCTATTTCCTCTATTTGGTTTAAAGTTCTAACACACGAGTTCATGTTCAGACCAGCTAGGATCGATATCGATGTCGCATGCATTATATTATAAATAAGCTAAACTAGGACGCAAGTGTTAGAATACTGCATTCACTTGACATTTAACCAAATTGGGATATTAATACATTGAAAATGGTAAGAGCTCCATTCTTTGACAAGAATGGACTCAAGAAAGGTGCATGGAGTCAAGAAGAGGACGACAAGTTGAAGGCTTATGTTGAGAGATATGGGCACTGGAACTGGCGCGAGCTTCCTAAATTTGCAGGTATATATATATCTACAAATCTTCCCTTCTTTCTTTTCGAAATTCTCAGCTATCTTCTCAATCTCTTTGCAAGTAGAAGACTAATCTAGCTTTACAATATTATCAAAATGGTAGACAAGTCCTCTACTAATTACCAAAATGGAGAGCGATAATAATGATAATGTATTATAATTGTTAATTATTTTTTTGGGATATATATAGTTGAAAATTGTGGAAATGTTTGTGCAGGGTTATCAAGATGTGGAAAGAGTTGTCGATTGAGATGGCTTAACTATCTCAAGCCAGGGGTAAAGCTTGGAAACTTTTGTAGAGAGGAGGAGGATTTAATCATCAAATATCGTGAAAATTTTGGAAATAGGTATCATGCTCTTCTGTTTTCCTTTCTAGACGAGTGATACTTATATTGTGACTAGTTTTTGGCCGTTCATTAGTATGGATATGAATTTAAGCCGTAAATTACTTGCAGATGGTCATTGATTGCTGCAAAATTACCAGGAAGATCAGACAACGAAGTGAAGAACTACTGGCACTCCCATCTAAAGAAGAAATTGAAGAAGGAGCATTCTAATTTGTGCGTCACTTCCGACAGTCAAGAAATGGTAAGTACTGTCCAAAATACAGAACAAGAAGCTGTCGTTAATGTTCCTTGTCATCCGATATTGGAGAGTTGCTCGATCAGTACCAACTGCTCTTCATCTGAAATGATATTACAAGATGAGCAGCTCCCAGCTAGTGGAAATTTTTGGACTGAACCATTTATAGAGGATAAATATACATTTAATGAGGATAGTTGTGCTGATTTGGTATCTTTTCGAGATTGGGATTTGGAATTCGTATCTCTACATAATTATCCAAGTTGTGATCAGGATACTATGTATGCTTTTGAATTTAATGACAATGGACAATTTTGAATCCCATATCATATGGTTGCATTTTCAGTGGTTACAATTTTCAAGCCAGGAAAACCAGGACCACATGATGGTCCTAAAACATGAACAGAATCATGATTACTTTTGATGGATTAGTGGTAGTACTACAGAGACCTACAACAACGTGTATCTATCTGCTGGAATTCAGACTTCACTTTCCTCGTCGGACCATATGTGTCGCGCTTTCCGTGGTTACTTTTTCTTTTTCTAGTCTGCCTTCGTCTTCACAATACATGAAAAAAAGAATGAAAAATCCCATACATGTGTCGCACTTTCAGTGGCTAATTTTTTTTAATGTAACAGTTCCGACTAATAGCGATTATCAAGGACTCTCTCTCGTTCTATCTTATTCTTACGACAGGCTGGGCTGAGTTGGGCTGGGATTTATGAAAGTTTTTCGGCCTGACCAAATTCTAGCAGAACTGGGCCATGGATTGATTGTGCGGACTCTTGTTAAATCTCATTGAAAAAAAAAAACAAAAATCCTTATTCTAATGTCACCAGAAAAATTTATGAGAGAGTTTCTAAGATTTTGGTGACATTAGAATAAGGATAATTATTCATTTGAACAAAAAAAAGGAACAAAAAAGAGAGTAAAAGAACCAATTGAACTATTCATATAAGGATAAATTTCAATCATCCCTTACCACGTCACTGAGAAAAATGGTAGTATTAAGAAGTTAGTATCTCTAACGTTTTTGTCTTACATTAAAAAGAGAAACTATATATACCTGATTTTCCCACTAACTTTCCTGTAATATTTACCCACAAAAACCTTATATATACATACTCACCTATATTTTATTGGAAAGAATAAAAAAAATCATTCTAGAGTTAGTTTTAGCCCTGGATGGGGCGCTTCCCATGAGGATCTGACCTTTTTGGGCTAGTACGACTTGAAGTACTAGACGCAGTAGCAGTAACTGCATTTGAGCTCAAGTCAGACGTGTTGGGGGAGTTGGACTCACTGAATGTTACAGCAGTACCGGATGTTCCGGTGGTTGAGGACACTCCCGGCCGCCTACGAGATCTCCTGTATCTAGCCCCGGGGACCCCAGGCCTCATTGGTTCTTCTAGACGACCAGGTTTCTTCGATAGTAAGAGAACCACACGGTGCATATCCGGGCGTGACTGTGGATCACCTTGTGTGCACAGAAGCCCTATATGAATGCACGTTTTTACTTGGTCTGGTGGCGCTGATTCTGCCAACGTTGGGTCCATAATCTCCAAACTCCTACCTTTTTTGTGGAGCTTATATGCCTGTAACATGATAGTATCAAATATCAACACATTAACGTAAAAATCACACATCAATATGTTGTAAAACTGAAGTATTTCTAATACAAACAACTTAATTTTGTCTCTAATGTGTAAGGAACCGCCGACATTGGTTGTGGTTGAGTGGTAAAAATATTGTTCACCCTTAAGGTATCAAGTTCGAGCATGGGAGATGGAGTAAATTACATTGGAAGTTTCATCCCCATTTAAGGCCCGATAATGCAAAAGTGTAAGGAACTAAGAAAATAGTTGAAACAATAGGAACTGAAGCTGTAAAGTCTCTTTCATCCAAAAAGCTCATCTAAGCATGACTCGAAAATCAGCAGACAAGAATGTAGGCATCAAATGTAAGCACGACAAGGATGTGGGGATCAATTCTAGGCCATATTACACAAATGAGTTGTCATGTGGAAATTCTCTTCATACTTGCACGCGTAAGGCAGACTAGCAACTTTCTAGATACATTGGTTGAGTACTTGACCTTTCCATTATCCTAATCACATTTGAAGCGTAGAAGCTTGCATATTACGATAGCAGATCTCACAAAATGTTAATTCGCCTTATTAGTATTTTATTTCTGGGACAGTTTCTTCTCATATTTTCATTACTATTTATTAGCATCTCTCCCCTAAGTGTCTCTATCACCCCCAAAAGGGCCCAACAAAAAAATACTAGTCAACAAGCCTATCAAGCATTTTCTATTCTTTTTGTTTAAGTCATTAAACAAAAGTTAGATGGGACCCAGCACATAATTATCATACCACCTGCGCATTCAAATAATTAAGTGGAAAAATAAACAAACTTACTAACCCAATCAAGGAGATTTTGAGCATCAACATGCTGACTGAAAGTTGAATTCCTCTCCCCACTTATCAGCTCCAGAACCAAAACTCCAAAGCTAAACACATCTGCCTTCACCGATAGATGTCCATGCATGACATACTCCGGGGCCATATACCCACTGTTATCAAGTGGGACACATATATTATATGACAGAATTTAACAGCTGTCCAGAACTGTAAGATGCTTGAAACAATATAAAGCATACTTGGTACCAGCCACACGGGTGTTGACATGTGTTGCATCTTCAGGGAATAGGCGGGCCATTCCAAAGTCAGCTATCTTAGGAACCCACTTATCATCGAGTAAAACATTGCTGGCCTTAATGTCACGATGAATGATGCAATTGTGAGAGTCCTGGTGGAGGTACAGCAACCCCCTTGCAACACCAGTTATTGTATCAAATCTTCGTTTCCAATCAAGCAGGTCTCTTCTATTGGATTCTGCACGAAAATCATCAATCAGATACATGCAAATGCTTATAAGGTTTTAGGTGTGATGGCTATCATGTAAATGATCCCTATCTTTTCAATTTAGTCTCTCTCAGTTAAAAACTTCTATTTTCTCTCTCTGTGACTGTTTTGCAAACTCCCAAAATCCATGAATACGGACAAACAAAAAGGTCAGAATGTCAACTAAGTAAATCTAATATCACATAAATTAACACTAATCTAAAAGAAACCATTTGAAATGTAAATCTTACACACCTTGCAAACATTAAAACACATTCCAAAGCCAATTTGTGAAGAAATCTCAAGCTTCTTAAATAAATAACAGATTTTCAACAATGTTAATCACTACTCAAATTTGTAACTAAAAAGTGCAGGTGGTGTATGATAGACCTTCACTCAGTTACTCAAATCAAAATTTAGTAGGAATAGAAGAAACATGGAACACAATTATGATAAGCAAAAGAGTAAATGGGACTTACGGAATAAAAGCTTGTCCAGGCTCTCATTGGCGACATACTCATAAACAAGTAGCTTTTCCACACCATGAGCGCAATATCCTAACAAATTTACTACATTCCGGTGCTGGACACGTGCTAACAACTTTGCCTCATTCATGAACTCTCTCTTCCCCTGATTCGAACTATGGGACAACTTCTTCACTGCAATTTCTCTCCCATCACTCAACTTCCCCTGTACAAAAAGTTTCGCAAGTGTGAAGAAGGCTCAATTTGTTTGTTGGCAAACAAGAACTCTAACAACACTTGCCTTCTTCAAGTTAGAAGTCAAGCTAATTATAACACACATACAGGGAAGCTATGGTGAAACAATTTATTACTGGAATGTCAAAGTGAACAGGGAGATACGAATGCAACTACATTCTTGTACGAAGAACCTAGGAACCCATGCGTATGACGTTTTCCCCGCAGAAGAGGTTTTCCATTGGGCCAGTACATGAAAAATGTTCAATTAGAAGAGCTTGATGCTCGTTGATATTTGTTTTACAAATTTGGACAATTAAGAAGGCTTTACTTCTAAGAGTAACAACCATAATAAATCAAATATAGAGGATGTAATTGAAAATTTCAAAAGGTTCTAAATAAGGGATTTCAAGTAAATGGCATTTCATTAAAATATGACCAGTTTCTCTTATACATATGGGGGAATGGAAATCCCAATACCATTGATAAAAATGACAAAACTAACAACCAATGAGAAAGATCCAAACCCAAAAGGCCAAAGGTAAATTTTGCAATTCAATTTACCAATTCTCACACACAAACCCAAAAAAAGAAGAAAAAAATATGTTTACCTTGAAGACAGGTCCAAATCCACCTTCACCGAGCTTGTGAGTTGGGTGGAAATCTCTGGTAGCAGAAACTAAGGTCTCAAATTGAAACTGTTTATGCTCCTGTGCAGCAATCTGTTCCAGGTCCTCTTCATTTTGCCCATCTGCTTAACCAAATCAAATGTCCACAATACAAGCATAAAGATCAAAACTTCTCATTCTACTACAAGAAAAAAAGGAAAGAAACAGACAGCACGTAAAACTAAGCATCAAACCGCAAAGCACTGCTGGATTGATGAACTGGGTTTCTCGAATTACCTTTGCTAGAGCTAAACTTGAAAGGCTTCACCAGGTTATGAAAGAAATTGTTGTACTTTTTCATAGTCTTTTTGTGGGTTGCTAAAATAATCAGCCCATAAATATCTGATAAAAAAAACGGTTCTTTTGATATCCGAAAGGAAATTCAGGGAAGGAGAAGCAGAGGGAGATGCTGATTGATTTTGTATTGTAAGGGAAAACGATAATTTTTTTGACGTGAGTGCTTTGATAAGAGAAATGTGCGTGTTGACTGTGATTGACTAAGAAGGATTCTTAAATGTTAGCAACCCACAAAAAGTCAAAACCAAAAGCCAAGCAATTGCTGCAAAGGGCAAAATGAATTTCATTTTGTACTCCCTAGTCCGAAATGAATGACGTTTTAATATTTGTTTTTATTGTTTCGGAACATATTTTAAGACGGCCGGAACAGTCACTATTTAAGACAATTTTGCTCCGAATTTTTTCTCCAAAGTACGTTAAGGATTAACGTACGTTCGAAAAAAAGTACGGAATTTTTTGGGGTCAAATAGTACCTCATCCGGCCTCCTCGATATGCGTTCCCTACTGAATATTGGGATGTGAGGAAGTCATACATTTCAGACCAGAGTACATGTGTGATGTGCAAGAAATACGTGTTTGTTGACTTCATCAAAATTGTTGCGTCATATTATTGGATACTAATGACAATTTTGACTTCATTAAAATTGTTGCGTCCAATTGCTGTATTTGAACTTTTTTTATTGATTTTTTATAAATATTAGTAATATAAAAAAAAGTACAATAAATAAAATTAACACGAATCATTAATTTTTCTATTAATAGTTTCACTTTTTTAGAATTAAGTTGGAGTACCTATTAAAGACACACTTTGGAGTTATCCAAACAACGCCTACACTTTTAGTGAGTATATGTATCATATTGTTAGTTTATTTAATAGTGGTATCAAAATTATTATTTTTCATATACGAGGTTGTAATTCAACTAGTTAGTATATGTTGTCTTTATAACGCAATAATAACGAGTGAGATCTTTAATATTATAATGATAATTAATACTCCCTCCGTTTCCAATTAAACGACGTTTTGAAATAGTAAAATTCCGTAGGACAATGATCTTTGATCTTATTTTATTCCACGTTGTTTCATTTTTACTTTTAATTTCCACTCAAATTACCACACCATCATCAAATTGGGTTGATGCATAAAAAAAAATTGTCATTTGCACAAAATATATGCTTCGGAAAAGATAAAATGACAAGTATTATGAACAGTAAGAATTCGTACGAAAGTGATAGTTAATTGAATACAGAGGGAGTATATAACTAATTATTATCATTATCCCGTCAAATTATCGTCACTTTTTTCTTTTATCATGTCAAAGTATCGATACTGAGGGCAGTTTCGGAAGGGAAAAAAGAAGATTGGAAGTGGCAGTTTCCGCCCCTTTCCTTTCTATAGGGTTTTAGAAAGGTATTTTCCTCTAGTTCATTGTTAGTTTGGGCCAACTTGGGCTTAGGATTCTGTGTCTTGGGCTTTAAATTTGGGCCACAATTTGTTTAATTGCTTTAAATGCAGTATTGGGCCTCTCGCTTTGTTCATTGACGTAATAGGTTTTTCTTCTTCTTCTTTATATATAAGCTGAATAATAGGGCATCTTACTTTTACAATTAGTAAATTATTAAAGGCTATTGTTCGGGCCATGCTCCATTTATTGTGTAAATTTTGTGTACTCGTTATGTTTTCCATGTCATTTTTAAAGAAATTTTAAATTTTGAAGACTTCTTAAAAAAGAATCAAATACTAAATTTTAAAACCATATTAAAATTGGAACGTGATTTATTAAAATTGATAAAATAAAGTTTTTAAATTAAATAAATTATAAACTAAGGTTGTGATTTAAATATTGAGTACAAATGCGGTTGGTTTATTAACTTTTTCCTTCCATTTATGATAAACAATTATTTTAGGTTTTAAACTTTTAATAGTTTTTTTTCTTCCTTTTATTTATCTAGGTCTAACAGCTGGGCAGGAAAGGTACGGCCAGAATTAATATGTTTAATTTGTGAAGGGTTCTGGAAATTTTGCCTTTGCTTAGTTGTGTTGGGCCTCTTGAATAAAATGTATGTTAAACGACCAGTAGGACGGCGGTGGAGCTGATCCCAAATCCGACAGCCACTACACCATACAATGATTGCCTTGCATATGCAATCCCATGAGCAATTGAAAGTGCCTTTCGGGCCTTTCGGCTTTAGCTACCCCAAACTTCATTTACATATTTTTAAAGGGTCCATCAAATATATTAGATAAATTTATAAGATTCGTATGCTTGTGTGAGAATTTAATAGTGTCAATTTCAAAAAATAGAAATGGTTCGTTTAACACTCGTAGATAAAAAAGTTGCTTACTCGTTGGGATGATTGTGGTTCGATTACTTAAATAAAACTGTTTTTGTTTATTAAGTATTTTATTAATTTCTCAATCTTTATTTTAAAACAAATTCAAGAACATACAACTCTAACATAATAATAAACGAACACTCACTTTTATATACTTTACAAATGGACACATGTGTACAACTTACAAAGAACTCAACTTTTTTGGCCAAATTGCCCTTCAAAATAATAAACAAAACCATTTTCATGAAATTAAATTAAAATAAAAGAAAAGAAAAGAAAGGGTTACTTACCCTTTTCCTCTTCTTTTCCTTCCCCAACAAACAACATTAAGAGTGTCCTCCTACTCCTATCTGTGTCTACATGACCTAGTGCTGGCTATGTGCCTGGCACTGGAATCTTTGTTGAATCCTCCAGCTTTGCAAAACCAGGACCCTTTCTCACAACATACAAAATGACACGTTGCCTTACATTTTCCCTACCCTACACACACGACAAACACTCGATTTCGAAATTTTACACTTCATAATTTATAAGAAGTACCACTAAGCTATAAGCTCGTTGATCTTCCTTTTCCCGTTATAATATCACGTGGTGAAAATTTGGTGATGAAAATAACATGAACTCACCAGAAATTTGGGCTTACTCAACACCAAAACCAGTATTGAATAAAGTTATGACATTAAAAATTGGCAGACTACTCCCCAATTTTGCAGCCCATATCAGGACCTTCCCTTTCCATCAAGGGAACTTCCCATGGGAAATATTGTTGCTGAAAAAAGTCTCATTGCAAATTGTTCATGCAGCATTTTCAACAAGAAAGTCAGTGCTCTTCTTGAATCTTTTGATCTGCAGATATATATCCTGCATTAACCAAACAGAAACCTGAATCAATCATCCAAATTCAAGTACATGATGCAGCGTAAAAGATCGATAGTGTTATTTGGACCTAATCAGAATGTTGTGTATAAATAGAAGCCTTAAAAGAAGAATGCACACTATATTTACCAGTTATAATCTTCTTTCATGTAGTGAAAAGCAATGGCATTATAGAGCGTCGTCTCCCATGTTCCTTACACGTTGTTCCACGCTTCTTAGGTCGCGAAGATGTTGCAAAATCTCTTGAAGCAGCTCTAACCCCTTATCTCCTTTACTCAAGGAAGTCATGCAATGCCTTAGAAACTCTCTATCTGCCTCAAGTGCATGCAGCCTTTCGTAGACGTGATCGACCTCTTCTTCAATCGTGAGCTTCTTCCCACCATCATTGACTGATTTGAATGCAGCAACAGAATCAAACTCATCTTCATGTCCATTTAGTAACCCATCTTCAGTTTCTGCATCTGTAGCATCAAAAAGTGGGAGAAGTCTCTTTGCCTTCGGACCAACGATTTTTCTCTCCTTGCTTTGATGTTTTCCATTCATTTCCTTGTAATGACCATTTGTGACTCCATTCCCTTCACTGCTATAATCAAAATCATCATTGTGACCATTACCATTTTCTGCATGTAAATGCTCAATTGATTCGATGTCCTCGAAATGTTGCTCCTCTCCATCACTTTGTGTAAAAAGCTTATCCTCCAGTACCTTAAGTTGATCCAGAATAGATAACCTCTCTTCCTCAAAGTTCATCAGGGACTCCTCCAGATATATAACTGCATCAACAGGGGTGTTTTGATTGCTACTTTCTAGATGATTTCCGAACCTATCTTCATCTTTTGCTTCGTTATTCAAGTCGACTGACATTCCATCACTATCTTCAGAATTGCTAAAAGAAGCTGAGCAAGTCCCACTTCTTGTGCTACTATCTTTCATTCTTTTCAGCATCATCATCCTCATTTTTTCTTCGTAGTCCTGTAATTTCTTGCGAAGCACCTCCATCTCTTTCTCGAGCTCCGCCTTCTCTTTTTCCCTTTTCACCATAAGTTCATTCAGAAGCTGCAAAGCTTCCTGGTCATACTCAGACTGCTCTTCCATCATTCTCTGGTACTGCAAAGCTTCCATCTGCATTGCAGCTTTCTCTTCTTGAAGCCTATTTATCATCGCCATTGTCTGGTTCGCGGCCACTGCAGAAGCACTCCTCTCTTCTTCTAATTCAGCATATAAAGCATTTAAAGCTTTCCTTTCTGATTTGAGAGCTGATTTCAATTTCTCCATTGTGAACTCGCCATCGCCTACTTCGATGTCACTAATCACACTTCCATCTAAAGAATCTTCTGTCCCCGATTCTCCTCTCTCGAGCAGTAGTTTCTTATGCAAATGATGAAAGCTATCCATAGAAGTTGGTGTATCAGGAATCTTATCTTCCTCAACCTCATTGCTCTCTACACACAATGACAAATGGCTTTCAATCACAGCTTCTCTTTTCTCAATTGTTATGGTTTTAAACTCCACTCCATTGTCCTCAGCTTCATTAGAACCTAATGCAGTCAACAATATTTCAGCTTAACTTATCATTTCAAAATAATAATTTTCTTATTTTAGCAGAAGAAAACAAAGGCTTACCATTGTAGTCATAGTCAAAATAGTTGGCATAACTTGTTGAAAGGTCATCTTGAACACAAGGATGAAGAGGAACTTCATGAGTTTGAAGATCCATCAATTCGTGATCAGGAATTTCTGTTCCTATCGAAACATCAGGTTCATTTTCATCACTTTGCATTTGAAGTCCTTCTTCCAATGCTGCATGCATAACAAAAAAGAGAGAAAGAAAAGGTCAAGAATTTATACATGAATTCCAGATTGAACAAGAAGATAAATAACAAACCAAATTATACAAAATTACCTTGATTGTCACCCAATTCCATTTCCTCCCCATCTACCAGTAAACATTCTTGAACATATTCGCCACCGATTGAAGGAGTTTGACCTGTTTCATCAGTGGCAAATTGTTCAGGTTCTTCCTTCACAATGTAACATTCTTGATTCACCCCAAATGAGCTCTCATCCTCTTCTGTTTCTCTTGACTCAACCATCACAATCTTAGATTCCTCCTCCCTGTCATCCTCCAAAAGCAATGGCACATCCTCTTCTAAATTTCTTCTCTCCTCCACCACCAACTCATATTGTGTCTCAACATTCTCATCAAACTCCAAAACAAAATCTTCATTGCCGGAATTTCTCTCCGCTCCCTTCTCATAGCTCTTCAGAACATCCTTTTCCGCAGCGCCGGACTCCATCAGTTCTATTGGAATCAAGTGGCAATCATTTTGATCAATGTAAAACTCCAAGTGCTGAAATTGAATTTCCCTTGGTAAATCTTCTTCACTGCAACCAACTTGAGCTGCCGCGGCCACGGGCTTGTCATCAGATGATTCATCTTCAGCTGAAACATTAGACCCATCTTTCTTAACTGGTTTTTGCTCTAATTCCATAATTATATCCTCAACCTGATGGTCATCACCAATCATATCTTTGCAATCAAGATTAGGAGCAGAGCATGAATTATTCTCCTCTGCTTCAATTCCAACCTCAATTCCCCTGTTTCCATCTGTCCTCTGCTCCTCTTCGCGGAAATTTATCAGCAAATCTGATCCACTCTTAACAGAATGATCATCCTCACCAACTTTTTCACCAAACTCAGATCCCAAAACAAAATTTCCTATCTGGGCATGATCCAAATCCTCCCAAGAAGGCTTACTGAGATAATAATCATGATAGTAAAATTTTGTGTCCAACCCCACACCGCAACAAGAGCACTTCAAATCCACCTCACCATTTTCACTAACCTTATCACCACCACTGCAATCTTGTAGCACACCAAGTTGCTTCATCCATGGGGAAAAAGCAAACTTTTTAGAGAAATCCATGTGGGATGAGGAGGACGAGCAATCCACGCACATATCTAGTGATTCGGCTAGTTTTCGATGGTTTGAGCAATACCCAAGTTTTGAAATCTCTGCAGCATGAGTTTCACAGACAAGAGATCTGTAAGAATCTTGGAAATTAGTTGGCTCAAAGATGTGATCGAGCCTAGAACACAAAAGGCAGGGTCTTTTAAGGCCGAAATAATCAGCAAATTTGATGATTAGATAAGAGAAGAGAGAATGGAGCAGGAGGAGAATGATCAAAACCCATTCAAGGATTGCGTAGGTTAGAATAAGGGTGATCTTGTTGGTGTTTTTGTGAACCATGGTTGCAAATTTGTTGGCGGCCATGGTGGGTGGAGGATGGTTTTGCTCTGTTTTTGTTTGGTATGTACAAGTGAAAGAGAGGCAGAGCAGAATAGATAATGTAAGGGAGAAAGATGAGAAGTGATTTTCTACGACAGGAAAGGAGAATGACAGAAGAATTGAAGCTGTAGTTTGTAGACGAGAAAGTGCTTTTATTCAGAGTTTTTTGGTGTTGAAATGGCGGTTTGAATCAGACTGAAAAATAAATATTAATAATTTAATAGTGTGTGTGATCGAGTCCAACAGAATCAAAGAATTTATTTTGGCAGAATTAAGTAACCATTTGAAAAACTTTAAAAAATAAAATCAGATTCACAATTATTTTTTTCTCCGCCGTTCTTTTAATAGAGATTAATCTTGTTTTACTTCTTTCGGGTTTTTAAAGAAATACGACGTTCACGGTATAATTTGTGAATAATTATGATCATTTTAAATTATTATTTTTTCCTCCTCTTTATTTGGTAGGTACAATTACAATGAGTTTTTGATATTGGTTCTATGGGAGGAAATTCTCTTTGGGCAACAAAATGGGGTGGGCCCAGTAGCCCCACCAATGCACTTGTGGACCACTCTCAATGTCGATTTGTGGGCCCAATAGCATGGTAGATTCCGACCTCATTGTCCCGTGTGTTGTGATGAAACCTTCCCCTCCTCGCGTCATCTTTGAGGTCTTGTTATTTGTTTTCCCCGACGTTAATTTTATTCGAATTATATTAATTAAGTTTAAAAAATGGTGATGATTTGAAATTTAAATTGTAATTAAAAATTGATAAATCTTTTACTACTCGACTATATTAGTGAGTCTTTTTATTTGTTAATATTCTGAAAAAAAATCTCATTGAATATAAGAAGATCTCGAGCAAATTTTTTTATTTTTCTGATTTGCTTTAGTAACCCAAATTTTAAATAATTAATTATTAATTTTTTAGATGACACTCAAAACTGCAGTGTCATTAATAAGTGCATATTATTTTTATAAAATAGTTCGGTGATTGTAGGGTCTAAATTGGAGTTGGATATATTAGAGACTACGGAGGCTGCACCGCCAAACGCCGACCAAATTTCAAGCCTTCCCTTTTGTTTCCCATTCCTCTGTTTTTTTCACATACAATGTCACCCATTTTTTTCCTTTTCCGAACATAAGATTAATCTATATGTTTATCCCTTTAAAATATTTATTATTTTATTTCACCCCGTAATTTCAGTAAGTAAAAAAAGAAATTACTAGAAATAAAATAAAGTGACCCCCCCGGCAATTATTGCACACTTATATTGAAATGGAGGTATTAGTGGGCCACAATATTTTTCACAGTCCAATTTTATGTGCCTAATCCTTTGCTTGAAAATTTCAAATTAATTTTATGACCCACAAAAATAGAACCGACCATGGTTGGTCTAATATCATGATTTCAACCGGACAAATTATTGAGTATTGGTAGAATAACAACTTATATCTTACACACTATTTTTATACATAAAGAAAATGTGTGGAGTAGGCTTCTTCAAATAGTTGATAATCTTATCAATATTACAAGGAGTCAGTACATGTGCTGAGCGGAGGGATCGAACCGATCGCATAGGGTTTTCATACAATTGATTTTTCGTTAGTCGTAGATTATACACGTTCTTTATCATAATGGAGTACTTTTTCCTATCTTATTCGGAAACTATGCATCAATATTACAATCCAACTACGTAAAACTTTGTCGTTCTTTTTTATCTCTTTTACTTTTATACTATGTATATTCATTTAGAATGAATCATGATATTAATTCACAAAATAACGTGATTTATTATTAGGACCTCGACAATTACGTGATGCATGAGTTCATACTAATAAAATATATATCTTTTTATGTAAATAGAGTGTAAAATGTAATTCGGTTGTAAAACAATATATTCAGCGGTTTCCCTTTCAAGCGGGGAGCGGCCACTCCAACCAGGGGAGGAAGGGACCCGAGGAAATCATCCACTCGCCTGTTTCGCGTGGTTACCAAGATATCAGCTTGACAAATGATGACACCACCAAGTTTAGTTTTTTTTTATCATCTCTATACCATAATTATACAAAGGGAAATTCAAAATGATAGATAGCCCTTTAACCTAAACGATGAAACTCACGATTTCTACCCCACGTAATTCCGGTTGGCTCCACATAATCACTCTACTCTTTGGTTGAGTTAATGGTCACATGTGTGATTCGGGTTGGGTCACGTGACCTCAAAATTTGAGGCTTATGTTTTGGCATTTTGACCATGTCAATTTAAGGTTGAAATTGGTGCATATGAATACAAATTTTGACCGTTAAGTTCGTTAGGAAAGAAAGGTAAAATCAATAGTATACCAAACCGGTCTTCAAGTCCTTTTTATTCCCGATCTACAAAGTTTTTAGTCAAAGACAAACCATCCATTATTGGACACAAAGGAACTGGGCATGGCCACTACAGCCTAAAGGTGTCATATTTTGTCAAGGAGATGTAGATGTAGGGCTGAAGCGTTCCTGTTGCTTGTTGGGATGAGCATAGAGATATGGTTGAACAGTCTAAATCTACTCAACGCTGAAAATAAAATAAATAATTAAAAACTTCCCAATTTCAACAAGGAAACATTCTTAGCAACAGCTTTGAATTTTGAACCCTCAATAAATTAAATGCTAATTTTTGTGATATTTCATAAGAGCAACCATTACACATACAACGTTATATCTAAACATATACGTGGGGGGAGCAACGGAGTAATAATGAGGGTGTTTGAGAGTAATAATAATAATTTGATTAGTAAACTCATCAGTACCACCTAAAGAAAATAACCAATTAACGGAAAAGGAGTGTGAATGCTATATATTTCCCAGCAGATGTCCTAGCCGGACACCAAATATCTAATTGTGTAATTTTTATAAAGGCTTCATGCGATATGTACTTATCCAATGTGGGAGATTTAAAGCCCCCCATCATTCCATACGTCACGCCTCCTTGGCGATGATGACGACGACCAACGCCTTCACCGTCACCATCACCGGCGAAGTATCCTCACCTTCGTCTACGCCAGACACCACCACAGGTACACAACTGCTGATGTTTTCTACACAAATTCCAAAAATCACTTGTGGTTTATATTATTCAGCACCATATCATCATCATCTAGCTGTCGTATATAATACAAATTGATCACTAACTAACTTTTACAATCCATACCACTTTTTTAGTTTATGCCTCAAGCAAATTTTGATCTCATGTCTACAACAACCCTACCCCCAAAACATTTGCCACTCATCACCTCCAATGCACAAAAAAACCAGCTGCACAAACTAGATTTACACCTTCCAAATGTTGGAACGTTTTTGTTATAAGAGACCCGTGCTTCCGAATGGATTGTTATTAGCCTGAGGATGACTAACAGGATGTGCTGGGAATGCCCCGAATCCTGAATCACTGAAAGGATTTGCAGGGTTCATCATCATCTGTTGTTGCTGTGTCGGCTGTGGGTAGGTAGGTTGGTATGGACCAAAGGGATTGGGTGGTGGCGGTTGAGACATTCCTGCCATTTGAACTGCGTGAGGAGGAGCGATGTTGTTTGACACGGCAAAGGGATCGTGCACCTCAAATGGATTTGGGGCTGGTGCTCCATAAACAGGCCGCTGGGAAGCTCTATATGCTGCCTCGTCATATAAACTGCTGAGGGTTAGTGTGTCAAGTCCACCGCCCTGACATCAAATGAAACCAAAAGAGATCAGGCGTGAAGATGTAAAACAATGAACATGCTTTCATCTAGACCAAGTAATGAGTCCAGCTTAGGTACACAACACAAAACAATCAATTTTTATAACAGTAATTCTTCTGGGAAATCCTCTAGTGCTAGTTTCCAAGTCCAACACTAAGCACAAAAAGACACGCAAAAGCAGATTTGCTAATAGTTAAATCAGGGTAGAATGCACATAATACAAGATGGCAACTTGGCTATGCATAAAAACATAGCTAAAATAGGTGAGTGCGTAAGAAAAAAAATTATTTTTTTCTCATCTTTATTTTCCACTTGTCAACGTGAATAACAGGGTTTTATTTTTGGCCAAGAGGTGCATTGCCATCATGTCAAACCAAAAGAGACAGGATCATGTAGTAGTACTTCAACAAGAACAAGAGAGACAAAAGAGACTGCCTTACCAATTGCCTCTCAGTAGTTGAAGAAATATCGCTGCTTGGAGTGGTGACAAGAGCAACTTCCCATCCAGTTGGATCAAAATCTTTCATTTGATTGGAACCTGTATTGAATGTTGGTAGAGCACCTGCAAATAAGATGGCTATCCAAGTCAAACATAGATAGCAATGATAGACAAACATGGGTATCAGATTGAAGATGGGGAAAAAAAGAATAAGTTGCCTGATTCAGATGGAACAATAGCCAGAGCCAAAGCATTTCTTTCCTCAATGGCAGATGCATCGGGGCCAGTGAAGTCCAATCCCTGCATGCACAATAAGAATGTGGGTACATACAAACTACAAAGAGAAACATGGAACTTCTCAGGAAAATTGACCAACATAGATGATCAGGATCAAGAAATTACCAGCAAGTCTCCAGTATCCGTGTTGCTTTGCGGAGCAGAAACGGGAACAGGAGTGTCAATCTCAACATTAGAGACAGCAACGACATCATCTGAAGGCAATGGCTCAGGTTCATCACCTGATGATTTGGTGTCTTCTGAAGGACCTTCTTCTGGTCTGTACGTCAATTGAAGCTGTTTGATATTGGAAACATATTAGTCATGTGGAACCTATCTTCAGGAATTAATGATACCACAATTAAGGCTAAAAAAACCACCACAAGCATAACATAGCCAGTTGAAAAAAGAGCAAAACTAGAGCGGAACCATGTATCCTTCTCTACCACTCAGGAATGTCAAGAATCAAGAAAAGTTACTAGTTTGCCAACCTTACTCATGTTTGATTTTAAACATACATTTTCAACTCATGGAGAGCCACAAATATTAACAAGTCACTTATTACAGGGAAAGGGAATGTTCTGTTCTCAAACAACTCTCCATGTGTGATCCCTTCATCTTACCTCAAATAGCATTTATCCAAAAAATTCACAAATATTTCGGTCTTCTCTATGGCAACCAGTCCAACAATGAATCTTGCCTTAAACATAACCCATCCAATTGTGAAATCTTGACAGCAGCCATATGATTTAAGAGCATGTTTGTCTGTAGCCAACATTCAGGCCCTATAAAACTAAACTAAGAAATTTTTGACCCAGTCACTGTGAGAACATGGTTTATCTTTGCTAGTTGTGAATATTCAATCCTTGTTACAGGAGAGTTAACATCTTCGTATCTAACATTCCAAGAGACTCACAGTTACATCATATGTGCGTTGTTAGGCTGTGAAACAGATTCAATAGACTAGTAATAACTGACCCGCACATTAACAAACTTCTAAAAAAAGCAATAGAAAACCAAGCTGAAATTCAATTTATCCCAGAGCTTCATAATCTATGAAACTTGGTTGAATTGTTATATTAGACATGTATTAGAAAGTCATAAACCAGAAACTTTGCCACAAATAAGTTCTGCTATTATCATGTATTATACTGACCAATGGCTCAGTAGGAACCGAAACAATTCGTGGTGCTTCTCTTATGTACTCTTCCATGGTGGTAAGGAAGGATTGCGGAGGCTGCAAATGATAACAGCAATACTGTCATATATTCAAACTGGTTGCAAGAGCAATAACGACATCAAATGAAAAATACATGAAAAACATGCCAAATCAAATACCTCTCTTAAAACTGGAAACTGAAAGTTCCTAGCAAGTTCCAACCCTTTGCAAACTTCATAGAAATCAGAAAGGCCTCCAGCCTGCAGCCAACAAAAGCTCCTTCAATAGAACACTTATACCCAGCAAACTCTAACCACTGGGATCATGATGCTCCACATTGTTTCATTATAAGGAAAAATTCAATGGATGTAGCAGAAGCTGGTAATAAAAATTTAACGAGAAGCTGACATAATAACAATCAATTCACGGTGTCACCTGCATGCCAGCTCTTTTGTAGACATCAAGAGCATTGATAGCTTCATGCCTTGGCATCTCAAAAAACTGCAAGCATTTGAGGGGTCAGAAATAAATTTACAAAAGAAGTATGAGCAAACTGTTAAATGTAGTTGATTCTAGCCTAATATGAAAACGAAATACCTTATCCACAAGATTGATAATCCCATCATTAATGGCACAATATATTTTGAAGCTCTCCTTCAATACCTGAAAATTGTATGGATCAAAAGAAGTCAAAAGTAAAGAACCAGTTCATTCCAACATGCAGATGGCCATCTCCCACCCCTCTCCAGTTTTGCACTTTTTCCGCATCCCACCACACTCCTTAGACAAGATGTTGTATGATAAGTTTAGTGGACTTGTTCTTTTGTAGGATCTTTCTCATGGCTCAGTAGATAATATAGTAAGGCAATGATTTGGAGGAAGCAGAAATTCACTATCTGCAAGTATCTTCCTCTATTTAAACAACCCAACCAGATAGGCCACACTCCTATCCCTCTCCAATTTCGCTCTTTTTCCACATGCAGCCACGTTACCTAGTCAAAGTGTTGTATGATACATATTTAGTGGACTTTTTTGTCTTTTGTTGGATCTTTCTCATAGCTAGATAGATAAATTTAATAAACCGCGACTCCTTTTTTCCATCTTATCTAATTATTTGTGCATCCATAGCATGAGTCATTGGATAAGTAGCCCTAGCAAACTAAAAAAGTAGAATGTCATATTTGCGTTGCTACATTGCAAGGCAACCGACCATTTAAAGACAAGAACGACAAAATTAATAGTGGATTTTTTTATGTTAAAGTATGCATATAGTGAAGTGTGATACAGACACTTTTCTTGCATTTGAATGGAACTAATACTATATTGAATCTCCAATGAGTTTGGTTTATCTCTGCAGTAGTTTTAGACTATCTGCTGAAACAAAAGTTAAACTAGCCCTGAAAAAGAAGAACAAGACTGCTTTTTTTAGATGATACAGGTATTACAGAAGAGAAAGGGAGGAAACACAGGCATACCAGAGCGAGTGCGTACTGTATAACATAATTGCCAACCGCTGCACCTTCTGGCTGTAAAGGCAAATATTATAGCGAATTAATTTCACATACTGAGAAAAAATGCATACAACAGCAAGCAAAGGATGGAGAGAGCTGTTTTTTTTCCTTCCAAGAAAGCTGTTTTATTAATAAAAGAAATACCCGGCAGCCGACAAGACGATACAAGAGCTGCTGCAGAGAAGGCAAATGTTCCAACAGATCCTCACTGTCTAGTTCCCTGGTTCTGCTATAACCCTGCTTCAGAAGGACAAGTATCTTGTAACAGATCTAGGGCCGTGCAAAACTACTCTCATCTTAATATTCGAACTCAGTTAACGTGCTTCAACTTCAGAATTATCTCTAATACTAACAGGTGAAAGTCTGAGAAGGGCTGGGCATATACTTCAACGATGACGAGGAAAAAAATCCCATGCTCCATTTTGTGAAATTCCCAAATACAAATTCTATAAGCAAGCAACAGAAGTGGAAAACATGTCCAAGAAAAAAAAGGAAAGCCTCAAATATGATTCTGCCCACACATCTTCCTAAAGACCACAAATAGATGTGTAAGAGTTATATGAAGACAATAGAATCTTCCACAAGAAACTCTTATAAATTAATTACTTAATACAAATGTTTGTAATCATGTTCATTTAAAAAAATTGAGCAGTGTGCAAAATTCGATCAAATCACCACACTGAATTGCAAAGCTTCAAAAAGGTACATGTTCTCTTTCAGTGAATGTGTTGCCTTCAAATGTGAAACACTCCATAAACTAGGGGGAAAAAATAAAAAAGCAAAAGGAATCCATGGCACTTGACTAATGAAAATAGCAGTGGCTCTAGAACGAAAAGGGGTTTCTTAACCATTAAAGTTTAGAAACAACATGATAGTAGTAAATGTTTAGACTTTAGACGAAATCTTATTTGAGGCTCTTATACCATAACCTATATGGGTCATCAAAAGAGGAAGAAAAATACTGGGAAGAGTTTTACCATATCTACATATGGGCCCTTGCATTCTAAGAGACTAAAGTTAAAAGTAGAAACTCGTTTGCGATCAACCAAGTAGGGAGGGAGGAGTTTGACTATAAGCTCTATCCTTATGTGTAAACAACATAATGAAACAGCTCTATGGAGATAAATAACTCTCATATAGAATAACCTTTTAAGCATGAATAAGGTGGAAATTAAGCTGTTCAAAAGGATATTGTCTTAGCAATTATTCTCACCTAATATTCTAATTCTAGTTTTTTTTTTCTAGTTTAAATACAAGTACAAACCCAGATACTGCATTCCTTAGTATTTGACTGTCCACACAATCAGAAAATTACTTGACCACTTGAACTACATGCTTCTCATCGTTTTCAACTCCTTAAAACATGAAGAAAGCGGCTTCCTAGTAATCTGTTTTATATAATTGAAGTTATTATGGTATATAGCTCGCTGGCTTTTATCCACACATAGTTTTCCCTTATCTTAAAAGGTGAGGTAGAATTGTTTATTAATCAGCGTACCTTGTCTTCCCCTTGTGCAGGTCTTGGAAGTCGTTCAGCTTCAATATCATACTTCAGAACTCTAAAGCATTCAAGGCGCTCCTCCAAAAACAGGGCATAGGTGCGCACCCAGCTAGAGCAATCCCAAGCTGGAAGAGAAGAAATTTAGATGAAATAACAAAGTCTGAGAATTCAGGTCCAGCAATCACATGCCACAAGACATGGCCAGGAGAAGTGTGAGATAGAAGGAAGATGAAATATACCAATAGGGCTTGAATCATCCTTGAAATTAGAAAGTTGAAGGATGCGTGCCCTCTGTGAGAAATTCAGAAATTCTTCTCTAAAAGTGGGATCACCCTCTCTCAATGCTCTATGGATGACAATCAATGTCTTCAATGCTACCTTTTAAAAGGGAAATATAAAAAATAAGAAAGTCACAACAGGCCTAAGTTCTATATAATTTTAACATAACAAATCTCACACCAGTCTTCACTCAGTACATCCAAAAACGTTCTGAATGCAGTGTTTGCATGCCATACATGTTGCGTATTGCCTGATTCCAATATAGAGTTACAATCATCTCATCTAAAAACCAACATTTCATATCCAGTAGTTGAGCAATGAAATCCTAACATGATAAGCTAATTGCAGTGGTCTCATGTATATATGAGTCTAAGTAATTAAATGTGTGAGCATGATCAACATATGCAATCACATTAGATTCTAGAGAAGATACAAGACAGAAGTATCAAATGGAAAGAATAACAATTCTTCTAGCTCCTTATAATGTTACACTCCCAAGGAGCAATAAACAAATTGAGAACAGAAGAAAACTAAACTGCTAGTGACAGTCCTTAATTAGTTAGAGTACCCAGTAAATCTTCAAAATCAAACAATGAAGAGACCAATAATCAAACAGTGGAGAGAAAGAAAAAAAAAGGTGATCCACAAAAAACTAAAGAAGGATTGCGAATTAGCATCTGGGATCAGATCTATAGATGGGCAATCCAAGTGATCAAGTGAAGTACCGTCCAATTATGGGTCTTGGCCAAACGGCGAGAGAGAGCGTGAATGCAGTATGCAACATCAGCGCGAGGACGAATTGCGGATGTGGCAGCCAATATTTCTGAGAAGAAGAAGAGTGCATAGGAGAATCAGAATAGTGCTAGATAATCAAAACTGACACCTTCATCCAGTCAAAACGAAGAAGAAAAAACAGGAAAAAGAGGAGAGGGAAGAAGCACAGACTTCTAACATGGCGCTCTTTGGGTGGGCACTCGACATGGTTGGTTGCTTTGACGATGGCGACATCCAATTCCTATGAAATTCCATTAATAAATAGATTAGGATTACACTAAAAATAGGGAAGAAGAAGAGGATTGGAGGGAGGGAAGGGGATGGGGTAATTACGGCAAAATCGCTGTTGACATGGGCAAGGCCGACTTTGGTGGAGTCTTTGAGAGCGCCATAAGCTCTTCTCCAAGTCTGAAGTGTACCCATTTTCTCTTCACTATATTTTTGGATTACTGTTTATATATAAATAGAAACGAGATAGAAGATATAGAGGGGCGGTGGCAGCGGCAGCGGCAGCGGCAGCGTAGGGATCGGAGTTCAGTTTTCTCTCTCTGTAATCTAATCGAAGAGAGAAGATGGGATTTTGGAGTATTTTTTTCGATTGATACACTTTTCTTTGTACACGGTGGTGGTTAGTCGTTAGCCCTTCCCCTCCTTTTCTCTCTCTAAGACCAAAAAGGAAGAGAGAGAAACGGAGCTAATGGCGTGGAAATGATCAACGGAGGAGAACGAAAAGCAATGCGTTGCCCTTAGTTTTCAATTTTTCTTCTCCCTTCTATTAAAAAAATAATAAAAAATGGGTAAATTTTCCATTCTTTGATACATTTTCAAAGAGAGAAATATTTTTTTTAAATTATAAACTAGCTATATTAAGATGAAAAATAAAAAATTATTTTAGAATCCGCAACTTACGTTAAATATCTATATGTCATTATTACTTCTTAATAAACAACCAAACAAACCGAACACAACGAAAGGTGATAAACTTGATATGTATTACGAAATTTTTTGGGGTCAAATAGTGAATTATCCGGTTTTTTTTAGATGCGTGCATGAACAGGAAACGTCATTTGTTTTGCACCAGAGAGAGTAATTAGGGTCTCATAATAGCACTTTTTTTTACAGTTGTATTTAGCTTGTAGCTTGTTTTTTTGTCACGAGTATAGTGACCCACACCGCATGTTTGTGAGCTGTCGATGCTGAAAGTATAAGAGAACATGGCAATGCCAATAGATTCCACATTATTTTTTACTCTTATTTATCATAATTACAATGCCAATAGGAACTTTTGTCCAGCAAAAGCAGCAAAAGAAAGAACCCCGCATAAATTTTGCTTTAGTCTAAAGTAATGAATAATACTTATAAATCATTTTCTTACCTATTTATTATTAAGAATGCAATAGGATTTGGTCCATTGATTGATGATATCTTGGACTTGGTTGGTCCATTTTCATGTCTGAAATCTGCAAAACAAGCATGTATTTACATTATGAGATCATCTAGGAGTGGTGAATTGAGTGACAGGAACATGATCTTTGCTGGTGCCAGCTTGGTCCATTAATAAAAGATAAAAAGTACTAACAGCAGCAGGTAATTACCTGGTGGACTCAGTGTCACGGTAACTGCCGGCGCCAATGGAACGTTCGAGTTGGGTGAAGGTGAGCTGCTGCTGTAGCTTCTTTTGTACCTTTGTGGTGTTTCTGACCTGAGTTTTCTGGGTTCTGGTGTTTGTTAAGGGAGCAGTAATGATAGGGTCGCTGCTGCTGCTGCTAGATTGTGGCTTCGACGACGGAGAATTGTTGTTCCCGTTGATGTTATGGCTGGGAAAACGAGCAGAAACAGAAGTTAAAGCTTTTGCAAGACAGTGGTAGGATAAGGAAGCCATGACTTGTGTTTGTATCTGCTCTCTTGGCTACAATAACTGTCAAGATAACTACCAAACAACCCAAGACCCAAGCCGGTGGAAATATCTTTGCATATTCCAAGTCATCCTTTCAATTCGACCATATTGAAACAAGATTACGAGATTAGGCTTCTTTTAGAAAAGACCGAGAACATCCGAAAAGATTGAAAAAAAATAATAATAATAATAAAAAAGGATCACTCAATATACACTTTTACCTCTTAGTCTTGTACAAACAAAATTAATTATGCAAACATTCAAGAAAGTTAGATAAGTAGCCATTACAAACCAAAAAGAAAGAAAAAGGAACATTATGCATTAACTCATATGACCATGAATTTTGCATAAACACTCTGCTTTCTCAGGTGTATACCACTCAATTTGTACCCTCATCTGACCATGAATTTTGAAGTGTGTTCTATCATCTGTCTATATCTAAAATCATCATGAAGATAAAGTCCTTAGCAAATGCAATGCTCGTCTCCACTCTGACCTCTCCGATTGAATAATTCTCCTCAAAGCTGGCACAGCTCCAGCAGCTACAATGACCGCATGATTTTCGCTGTCCATGCTCAGATTATACAGTATCGATAAGGCCGCTTCAACAGCCCTCCCACTCCCTCCTTCCACTAGCTTCACCAGTGGAAAAATCCCCCCATTGGAAGCAACAGCTCGAGTGGCATCTACCACTCCCTCGGAGATTATTCGGTTGAGCTCCATGACAGCCGCTTCCTGTGCTTCTGGCAACACAGATGATCTCATCTGCTCTATCAGTCTTGGGATTGTCTCGTAAAGTGTCACTTCCATGTTGACTGGATTAGAATAATCGAGCATCGGAAAAGGACCATACAAATACCCAAGTTTAACTAGGCAAGCGGCAAGCCAATCTTTGTATTGAAGAGGAATGTTTGACTTCAATATCTTACGGAGCAATTTAGTAAAATGGCTGGCATTTATTTTCTTGCAAAACTGCTGTGACTTGAGAAGCTTTGTGAATAATTGGGATGCTGCGGATATGGCAAGACCAGCTTCTTCCTGTTGGAGAGCATGTACTTCTGGCTGATCATGACTCTCAATGCCAGATTCAGTTTCTGGAAAACACAACACAAAACATAATACATGTGAAATAGTAGGTTGAATCAAATATCTGAGAACATAAAATACTACAAAGTGAGCAAATGTCACTGCTCACAATTTAAATTTGCCAGTGCATTTGTTCCACTCATGGGACTATTTAAATACCATTTAAAGAAAGCGCTATTTAATTACTGATACATAAAACAAGTGCCCACAAATGTGGAATAGTGTTGAAAAGGCACAATGTGAAACCAACAGAGTTAGAACAATTGTGACAAAAGACAACAATGAAGCCCAAAAGAAAATGAATCTCACACTTTAAACGGTGTAGAGGATCCATGTAAAACCATAAAAATTGAAAATAAAACAAGTGACAACAACAAAACTCTAGATTTGGAGATAACAAGCTTCTGGGTGGTTATAAAGAAGCGTACTGCAGTAAACTAATTACAACTTCTCTATCTTCACCCTAAAATAGGAGATAACAAGCTTCTAGGTGGTTATAAACAAGGCTACTGCAGTGAACTAATTACAATTTCTCATTATTCACCCTAATATTCAAATTTCTGCCATTAAAACTGGATTGTCGTAATCAAATACACCCTATTGCAATATTCAAGTTCAGATTGAAGAGAGTCATGTACCATACCACTCAAGACATTTTGTTGGAAAACAGCATCCAGGCCAGATTCAATGTCCACAGAGATGATCGTGTCCAGGCCCGAATCAATGTCCGCCACAAATTCAAGGACAGAAGCTGCAGTTCTTTGTAAGTTTGGTGATGAGGACTTCATTATTTCAACAAGGCGACTGCTAACATCAGGGTCCAATAAATCTTGCCTATGATACGTTTACAAGAAGTAGAAAACGTCAACATGAGTTTCACCACCCCCATATAAGCAAACTACTTAATCACGTAACAAGTAGTTATTCCAGCATAAATCTTGGGGCAATGAATGCCTAAATGGCAAAACAATAGCAGAAATTAAAAAAACCCTACTGCAAGGTTGCATATAACCAAGACAGCTTGCTATCATTTTAACATCATTATTAAAAATTACTAATACAGGACTCCTGCTGTGAAATTCTCTTACTCTTCCTTTTTTCCCTGAACATGGTTCCAATTAAGGATTGTTGTCATATGCCCATCAATTTGCATCAGAGGCCACAAGACCCAATAACAGTTTGAAAAACCAATTTCTTAAAGAGGAATAAGGAGGATCACAATGCCAATTAGGCTATCAATCAATATTGCCCTAAGTCAACTGTAAAGTATGCCAGGAGACTGGAACTTTTGAAAGCATGCGCCACTGGTAAAAACCATGCCAGCAAGGTTTTAGAGCTTTATAAAGAACAAAATCATTCATATTTCAGTATTATGATAACTTGGTAAAACTATGTACAATAAGGTTTTATAGCTTTCGATATGACATGATAAAGAGCAAAATGATTCACATTACTGTATTGTGACACTTTGAGAAGAACTGTAAGGTATTTCAGAGTATATTTTACAATCCCAAGACATTTATTTTTGGGGGGGAGTGGAAGAAGCATAGGAGTAAATTTTGTAATCAAAATGTGGCATGCATTAGGTAAATAATGTCAAGTGTTATTAAAAAATGAGAAATGCAGAGACTACTTTTACAGGAAAATATTGCCGCCATTGAGTAAACCTAAAACCATGAAATTGCATATATATATATACTCTATTTTGAATTTCAGAAAATTGCATTTTTTGCTCACTACCAACAAAGTCAGCCTTGACAACCGTCAAATATGCACCCACTTTGATGTGGTGTATGCACATAAGTTGGTACTTCGCTTGCCCAATTCCAACAAGAATTTGTATCCAAGACAAAATAAATTTCATATTTCTCAGAAAAGTAAAATCAAATCTTAATCACCTCATTGTATAGAAAAGAAAGAATGAACTATGAAAAGACAAACATTGTCAGACAGATAATAAAAAAGAACAGGAAAAATAGATACCTGACATCAGGTTTTGACTTTGATGTTTCATCAGTTTTTGATGTTGACAGCCCATTGATTTTGGAGGATAATCCAATAGCGTTGGAGGACCTTGCTGCATCTGATCCCTTTTCAAATCCATTAACCGGTCCACCATAGAACTGGAATGCATCAGCAAAGTTGGTCAGCCCAGGGACAGATATAAACTTCCACAATACTCTGCACTAGGGGGAGTAGCTGACCTTCGATTTCATTTCTTTACTGGGGTCTAATATTCGCGCCAGTAAATTCAAGACCTACAATGCATTCTCATCATTAGATGCAAAATCAGAACCATTGGCCAAGACTTTAATTTGAAAAATGTAAGGGTTTTGTAAGAACCTTTTCCATCATGCTTTGAGAGGTCTCTGATCTCTTCAATATCGTAATCAAGGGAGACATGACCCCTTCAGCTTCAATAATCTGACAAACAACATTACTGGGAAGAAACAATGAGGTGTTAGATGTCAAGAACGCAGAAAGTAACATCCATTCTGAAACTACAGTTGGAAATAAGAAAATGATAAATTTCAAACACGATAAAGGGGTTCAGGAGAGCCACTGCCTCTGGTATTAGCGTAGATGAAACATAAATTCTGTTCCCTCTACCTCTTGTTGGCAAAGGCACTAGCACTAGCCCCAGTACGCAACCAGCAGGACTGCAGACATCATTGCCTCAAAAGTCTGGGGCAAGAAACCTAGCAGTCAATGATTGCAAAGTTATTTGGGTCAAATGACGCCTTTGTTCTGTCCTCTAATTTACTAAGCAGGAACATTCTCATCAAAAGGAAGCTTGTTCATTGCCAGACAAGATTAGAATAGACTTTAATCACTTAAGAATCTGAAATGATATCTACTACAGTTTCGTTTTACAACCTGAGTTCTTTCTAACAAGCCCATTCATCGAGCCATCAAGTTAGGGAGCCACCACCATTTAGCACAATCTTAAAGGTTCATTTCTATTTAGTTTTAGACAAAAGTGCGGGTCATTGCTGAATTGTTACTTGGAGCAAGCAGAAAGAAACTAGCATGCTCAACAAAAGCCAGGGATAGATAATGTTGCAACATAGTATTGTCTCTTCCTAACAAACAGAAGAAGATGATGCACATGCGTGCAAGCAAAAATGAACATATTTCACAGCTGAATACATATACATGTGGGTGCTTCAAAGAGCTCTTAACATTTTTCATACTCCTGAAAAAGCTGTTGTCACATTCTCATTCAAAGTTTTTGATTTAACCAAATCTAAAACTTGCCCACAAGTTTTTTGATATCCTTTAAAATCTATGATTAACACATCTGAAACACAAGAACTACTGCAGTCCAACACCAATTGAGGTCCTAGTTGCCAAGGTGATCATTAAATCTCATTTATCTGTAAAGGGTGACGACATAGTATGCAACTCTACTTATGAAGTGCAGGCAAGGATTTGAACCAGCAAAAATAACAACTGTACCTGATGGACAACCTCTCCAAAGCGCTAATAACAGCAAATCTGACAGCATCATTACTGTGGCCTAAGAGCTGAACTAAAGTCTTGATTGCCCCAGCTTCCTTGAATGAATTTCGCATATGTTCACTGATTGATGCATTAGCAATTGCCTCAGCAGCTCTGGATATAGCAGACTCATCTTCAAGTTGAAGAATTAAAACCAATCTCGCCACACCATCCATCCATGGAAGAAGGGTAAATTGCCTATTAGTAGATAATTCATTTTCAGACGACTTTTCATCCTCCATTTCTATGGCCCCAATACGGGCAAGAAACTGTTGGTTAGACCGAGCAATTATTGCTTTCATCTTGGCTTCATCTACGTTCGCATCCTCATAATCACCGTGTAACCCAAGAAGTAATTCAGAAGCAGCAGACTTTGAAGTACTTTCAGAAGGCCGTCCAATCTCTGTACCATCAGGCAACCTAGGCCGCGAGTACAAAGCTGGAGTGAAGGACCTATAGGCGGCAGCACCAACCAGTGGGACATGAACAAGCCCTTCATCCATGACAAGTATTCTATAGTACTGATTCTTGGCAAGTTCCAAGAGAGTATTTCTAGCTTCCTTCCTAATGACCTTATGTTCTTTATCAAAAGCAGTTTGCAAAAACTTTGCCTGTGGTCAATATTGAAGGAGCTTAGACTCCTTAGGAAATTATAAGCAAGTTATAAAAGTTGAACACTTCATAGAATCTTGTTCATTGTAGAATGCAAAGGAATTCTCACCAGCTTAGGAATAACACCTGCTTCAACCATGATGCTGTGGTTAGAGTGGCTCAGTGCCAAATTTGACAAAACCCCTCCTGCTGCTTCCTGTACTTTGATATCCTCATCCTCAAGGGACTTGATAAGTAAAGGTAAGGTATCACTGTTTGCAATTTTCACTCTATGCTTCTCATCTACAGACAAGTTCCACAAACAGCATATACTTTGCTCTTTGACCTGCAGAAACATGTACAAACTCTACTTCAAGGTCAGCCTGCAGAAACATGTACAAACTCTACTTCAAGGTCACAACATCAACAACTATGCTGTGACAGAAGAATTTCATATCACAAGACACTCTCCTATACCTCAGAATGCAAGGAGGGTTGATTGAGCAAAGCAGTTATCTCCTCTACTGCACCACTTTCGGCTACCACATCTCTGTACACATTAACTGAAGATATTGATCGCAAAAGGCCAGCTGCTGCTTCACATGCAAGACTAGAATCTGACTTGAGAAGGTTTATGATGAGATTGGTGCATCCCTCAAACTGCATAATATTATCAATGCACTTTTTTCCTCCAAGTGAATATTTCCACAGAGCCACTATTGCTTGCTCTCTATCTAAAGAATCATTGTCCAGACCAAGCATCCGAACAAACAAGGGCACATAACTATCACCAAAACTGGATGAGCTACGTTCTTTTTCCTCAAGCTCCTGTAATTGAGGGGCAGGGCATATCAGTATGCAGCTTATCCTCAGCAGATGAACACGTGTACTCCTCAACCATGTAAAAAAAAAAAAAAAAAAAAAAAAGGAACAAGATAACTAGAACATTCATATCCAAAAGATAAGCAATGAGGAACCATTTTATCCATTGGCAACATAGCAAGAAAACAAATTTCATTGAAGTTATTGCTGATAAGGCAACAAAAATTCCCAGTTGGTCCAGAAAACTAGCTGAAAAAAGCAATACAATTATCTTTGAACCCAATGTCACACAAAGTACATTAAATTCAATATGAACACTAAAACCGAATAGTCCTAGTACGCAGGAATACCATCTAAATTTGTTCACAAATTCAAAAAATAAAGAAGAAACAGAACTTGTAGAATTGTTCTACCTAACCATAGATACTTAAATTAGCATAAAGCAACATTAAAAAGCAATGCTTGCGCAAACAAATAAAACAAAGTTGGAGCAAAGGGGATTACGGTAGAAAGCTCTTGTTGTGGTGTGGCATCAATGGAACCACCGCCATCACTGGACACCCTCGAAAGCAGCGAACGGAAAGAGCATGGTTTGGGCTTGAAGATGGAAGCTTTAGCATCAATATGAAAAAGGGTACTCTTATAATTATTACAGGAAGAGGTTGAGGGAGAGGGTTTTCTTCTTCTGGGTTTTGTGGCAACTCCCAAGTGGATGCTTGGAATGGTGTAGGGGAGATGATGGAAGTGAAGTGGGATTGTTGAGGCCATCATTTCTTTCTGCCAAAAAATAGTGACAAATTTCAAAATGAAAAGTAAACAAAATATGGGTTTTGAAAGAGATTTTTTAAGTATTTGGTCTGTGGATTGGTGACATACAGAGCATAAATTTGAGAGGTGTACTACTCTCTCCTGCCTGAGCAGAAGACTAACTGACGAAGAAGAGAGTGGTTTGTGGGATTGATGGATATTTGCAAAGTGCTTGGGTATCCTGGATTTAGCTTAACGTGTAACTAGAACTTAACCGCCTCTGCCCAAACCTATAAAACACAGACACTGATATAAACACCGGACACGACACGAATACGAATACGAATACTCCAATATAAAAAAAATTAAAAAATATATAACACAATCACGGCATATATATATTAAATATATATAGTTTTAATACCAAAATAAAATATCACTGTCATAATATCATAAGTAATAATCCAAATATTATAAAGAAACTAAAATAAAACTTTAGGTGTAAGTTTCAACTTTAACATCCTAACCACGTATAATCCAAAAAAATATATATAGTCTATGTCATTTTCCATTTTCTTGTTGATCTTCATTGAAGATAACGAAAAGTTGACAATTTCTAGTATTTCATTATCATCAAGTGAACCAAATTCATTTCCATCAATATCCCACAATTTACTTTTCTCTTGACGTGGTAATTTTTTAGAAAAAAGACGAAGGTTATTATGTACAAAAACTAAATCCTCCGCACGCTGTGGTGTCATCTTATTTCGTTTTAAGGAATGAACGAAAGAGTAAGTGCTCCAATTCCTTTCACAGCAAGAGGAGGAACTAATTTGCCCAAGTAGCTTAAAGGCAACCTTTTGTAATGTAGTAGTATGACCACCATGAACTAACCACCAAATTTTGTGATCCATTTTACCTTTGTTATTCAAAGCATCAAGATCATCAAAGTCTGTTCTATCAGGGACGGATCAGGGAATTATTTTCAGGGGGGCAGGGGCTACCCCCGATTTTTTTTCTTTTTGTATTTTAAAGGGAAGGCAAGCGAGTTGAACGAAAAAATGAAAAAAATGCTTAAGAGTATATGTATCCATCACTAAATAACAAATATTTAGATAAACTTAACAAAAAGATAAATAAGAAGATAATATAAAAAAATTAATTATACATTAGAATTCATACAATATACGTACTTTTTATAATTGTTCTCTATGAGTTTTCATTTTTTTGATATCTTTGTATGATTCTCTCATTTTTTGCACTATCAAGGAGGTAATTGTAAGAGAAATTTTGGCATGTGCAGACGCTTTTTTGGGCTACTATATAGTTATGTACTTTTAGACTCTAAGATAAAATATTATACAAAATTATCAAATAAAATAATATATAATAATAATAATTTAGGAAATTCAATATATTGAATTTTTATCATAAATTACCGAACTGAATTTGAAATAATTTCAATTCGGTATACTCCTAAAATTAAAAAAGTTTAATTTTTGAACAGAATATAAAAAACTTCAGTTCGAACACCCCTAACTATGCATAAGAAACGTGCAATTTCTAGAGCGATATGTGTTGTGCATGTTTTCTTTTTTCAAATAATAATATTCGCACATTATTGTCTTCCCTATGACTTGGGCGAATGTCCAAATTCATTGATATTAATATTTTTCACTTTTAAAAAAATAATAATAATTGAAAGTGTTTTGCTGGTAAGGAGAAATGAATATTTTGCAAATTGGGACCAACTTATACAAGAAAAATAACAAGCATCACCTAAAGCCCATTTTTAAAAGAAGCGAAAATGGAGATATGGGGATCGAACCCCGTGCCTCTCACATTCAAAATGTGCATCTACCATTTGAGCTACATCACCAGACTACTTATTATTGTAACTAAGATTATTTTTACGACACATTAATAACTAAAAAAAAAATTGATTGGCCCACCCTAGCCTAGGCTGGATCCGTCCCTGTACTTTATTATCAAAAAAATTAGAGAACTCGATATTGACATTTCTTTTTACATCCTCTTCAATAAAGTATTATCAAAACCTCTCTTTTCTTTATTTTTGGTTAAAATTCAGCCTCCCTTCAAAGAGAAATTGTAATTAGCTATATTATATTACCTCTTAAATGTTAGAATTAGAGGGTACTAGTATGAGTAACTTTATTCGTGAGCCTAGCTGGAATCATTGGGACAACTATCATGTACAAGATGATATGCAACAACCGTTGTCGTTTCACCACCCGCACACTTACCTTTTAACACACAGAAAGATGTACGTCAATTGATTAACAAAGTACTCCTTTTGGAAAAATGCAAAATTTGGCACCTGTACGTTGGGGTTACATTTGATTTGGCACCTCTACCTTATTTCGTCTTTAAATGGTACTCGTACTAAAATGTTTGATCACATTTGGTACCTGCGGCCGTTTTCGTCGCCACTTTACCGTTATGTTGCCTACGTAGCGAGCCACGTCATCAATATGATGACATGGCATGTCACGTCAACATTAGTTTAATATTTCTTTTTTTTATTCTTTTCTTTTCTTTTCTTTTCTTTCTTTTTCTTCCTTTTTATTTTCTTCTTTCTTTCTTCTTCTTTCTTCCTCCTCTGCACACGAAAACCTCAAAATTCTTAACCCATCATCATCTTCTTCTTCTCCTTTGTTTCCTGCAAAAACACATTCAAACAGCTAATTCCTAACCCATTTAATTTCACTCTCATGTACGACTTCATCAAACTAATTCATAGTAGATTTAATTTATTTCCCATAAAAAACGCAATCAAATTAATTCCTTTATCATGATAGAAGCTTACAATCCAACCAAGAAAAAATCTAAATCTAATTAATTCCATCCTCCATCTCTGCCTCACACCCTTTGCCAATCATACCCGCAACATCTCGTTCCATTGATTGAGAAAACCATTCAAATTTTTTCACTTATCATTTGCGGCAACATGTTTATCAAAAGGAGATCAAGAACCTTTTTTTTTATTTCTCAATGGAAGATGCAAAAAGATAACAAAACCGTGGGACTAAAAATTAATTTGAGGAAGACCTAATTGTTGTACCTAGTGATGCGGTGGTGGTTGATTTGGGAGTTGGCTGAGGAGGTGCAGTGGTGGGTTGCTAGATTTGGTGATGGTGAGTCGGCAGTCGTGTAGTGGTTGGGTGAGATGGAGATCGGTGCGGTTGACGTGGTGGGGGTTGAGGAGGTGTGGCGGTGGTTGGGTGAGGCCGGTTGGGTTTTGGTTGGCGGATTTGGCGGTGGTTTAATGGTGATTGAGGATGGAGACAGCGGCGGTGGTGGAGGTGGGGATGAAGCTGGTCGGGGAAGAAGAAGAGAGAAAGAAGAAAAGAAAAAGGAAGAAAGAAAAGAAAAGGAAAGAAAATAAAATAAAGAAAAGAAATATTAAACTAATGCTGACGTGGCATGCCATGTCATCATATTGATGACATGTCATGCCACGTAAGCTGCATAACGGTAAAGTGGCGACGGAAACGGCCGCAGGTACCAAATGTGATCAAACATTTCAGTACGAGTACCATTTAAAGACAAAATAAGGTAGAGGTGCCAAATCAAATGTAACCCCAACGTACAGGTGCCAAATTTTGCATTTTCCCTACTCCTTTTCTTTCTTTCCCTCTCAACTTCGTCTTCCTCTTTTCTGAAAACTTAAACCCATCACCATTAAAGCTTTTCCTTCATCAAAGTAGTACAAATTATCATGTCCAACTTCTTGTTGGGAATAATAATAAGTTTATGTTGGAGTAGAAAGTAGAAAATCATTTTCAATTTCGTGGTGGAGGTAAAACAGGGAGAAATTTCATTTCTGGTTCAAGGCTCTGTTTTTAGAGAAATAAATGTTGACGCGAGAATGGTACTGTTTAATGCGCGTAGTGTGCGCTCCGGTGTGGAACACGACGCGGAAACGGAGACTCATTGTTAGCTTGCAGTGTCGGTGCTTCATTGGCCCAAACGTTTTTAGAGCTACGCTAGTAGCTTTGCGGGCTTCTGATTTGGGCTGTTGACGGTGTTTGTCCAAATAACTTTTTTCACCTCAAGTAAATTTGTCACAGCCAATTCTGGATGGAACGGCGCAAGGAAATGTTTAGCTAGCTCAGCAAATGGATTGAAGAAACAAAACAAATAAGGGAGCAGGTTGTTGTTTTTGGCCTGTTAGATTGTTAGAAAGTTGTTACAAGCGGTTATTCTGTTCTTGTTTTTGTACTACGCTAGCTAGACTTGTACTTTCATAATTCAGAAGTGTTCATTGATAGTATAAAAGAGGAAACACATTGTAAAAGATATTCATTCATTCATTTTAATGAGAATCAATTACATTTTGTTCAATGAACAAGGAGTTAGCTCAATGAGCTGTCAAACTCCAATCCTTTCCCTTTGTTTTTCTGTTACAAATTGTGTACACGTTTCATCTTCATCATCCTCCGCCAGACTCCATTGATCTTCCCTCGCACCCGTTCTTCCACTTCCAAGTCTCAAGCTCAAGCAAGTAAGTTTGCACATTCTTCTGCGGAATTGCTTGAATCTGTCTTGCTTCTTCCCCTTTCCTTGTTATTTGTTCTTGCTTCTGAGTCACGGTGCAGTTGGCACGTGACAAGTGGTAGCGGAGCAAGATCCTCCCCCTGTGATTCCATGACCAGAACCCACCACTCCATAAACAATCCTACCATAATTGAAGAACTCATGGAAGAAGGAAACCTGTTACCACCCCCATCTGTTGAAGAAAGATTTGCTCAAATGGAGTCCAAGTTTGAAGCGAGTCAAGCCGCTATTAAGGCCAAATTTGAGGCAACCCAGACTCTCCTAAGGGAACTATTGGGCAACAGCAACTTGAGAGACACTAGAGGAAGTGGTTCTCGAGAAATTCCCTCCACTTCAGCTGGGTTTCAAGCGACTTCAAAGCCAACTGTCCTTGAATTTCCTTGGTTCAATGGGGCTGAAGTTACAGATTGGATCTTCCAATGTAACAACTACTTTCAAAGTATGAAGACACCGGGTTACCTTAAGGTAGAGACAGCTTCTCATCACTTATATGGTGATGTACTGAAGTGGTACAAGGTGAAGTTGAAGCACAGGGAGGAAGATACCTGGCTTTGGTCAGAATTCGCAAGAAGTGTATCTTCAAGGTTTTCTCCCAAGAAGATGGACGATCCTATGGCAGATCTGTCTAACCTTAAGCAAGTACATGATGTTGAAACATATGTCAATCAATTCAATGCATTATATGATAGACTAGAGCTAAGTGATAGCTATGGGAAGAGTCTATTTTTAGCTGGTTTAAAGCCTAAACTAGCACACCTGGTGAGAATGTTCAAGCCTCAAACTTTTGAGGAGGCAGTGGACTTAGCTTTGTCTATAGACGTAGCACTGCCTGCATTCAGAGCCATGACCGACCCGAGACCTCAAACACCAACCTACACTCACACTCCACCTCAAACTTACACCAGTACAAACAACCAAAACTACACCAGTGCTAGGTTTTCATACCCACCTGTACCTAGACCAACTACCCCAGCCTATATCAAACCACAACCTATCTCTCCTAATCAGTTTAGACCACCAATAAACAACCCTACTCCCCAAAATACCACCCAAAACACCACCCAAAGCATCACTCAAAACAGAAAACCAAGTCCTAGACCAAAGACTACACCTTACCAGACTATGGAGGAAAAAACTATGAGGGAAAGGATGGCTTCAGGCCTATGCAAGTATTGTGGTGAGAAGTTCTTCAAAGGACATAGGTGTCCATTGAAGCAGTTGTACTTGATGATTCTAGATGAAGAAGACCAAGATCCAAGGGATTATGGTCTGATAGAAGAAGAACAGACAGATGAGGAAGAGCAGATCCTAGAGAATGCTACTGCTTCCTTATTTGCAATACACGACATTAAGGGAAAGGGAAGTAAAGCTATGAGAGTAGCCTTACAGATGCAGAAGCAGCTGGTCCATACATTGATTGACACAGGAAGTTCTCATAATTTGATTTCAAAGGATATGGTTATTATCATAGGCCATACTGTTTCTCAAATAGCTCCAGTTAACATCACAATAGCTAATGGAGAGTGTTTGATCACCGATCAGGCCTGCAATGATATCACCTGGAGCATGCAAGGTGAGCTTTTTGAAATCTCAGCATTAATACTACCCTTAATCCATTATGACATAATACTTGGAATGGATTGGTTAGAGACCCTTGGTCCAGTACTTTGGGATTTCAAGAGGATGGAAATGAGGTTTTGCAGGGGTGGTAAGGAGATAATTCTTAAGGGAGGAACTAAGGTATCTGTGAGGTGGATTACTGAAGGGAGAATGAGCAAGTTATTAGCTGATCCAAAGAAAATAGTTGTAGCCCAAGTTTATTCTGCAGAAAATTTGAAGGAAATTGCAACAGCTCGAGTTACCTTACCTGAGGGTTTTGACAATTTGTTGAGTCAATTCCAGGATCTTTTTGAGGAACCTAAGACACTACCTCCTTCTAGGGCCTATGATCATACAATTCCATTGCAGAAGGGTTCACAACCTATAAACCTTAGGCCTTACAAACTCTCAAAGCAACAAAAGGATGAGGTTGAGAAGCAAATAACAGAGTTGTTGAGGACTGGTTTCATTGAGGAGAGCCAGAGTCCCTATGTAGCACCAATTTTGTTGGTAAAAAAGAAAGATGAAGGTTGGAGAATGTGTGTGGATTTTAGATCCTTAAACCAACAAACTATCAAAAACAGGTTTCCCATACCTGTCATTGAAGAGCTACTGGATGAGCTGGGAGGGTCAATCTTCTTCTCCAAGTTAGATTTGAGGGCAGGCTATCATCAAGTCTTGCTCAAGCTTGAGGATGCTTTCAAGACCGCCTTTAAAACTCATCAAGGTAATGCTTTTTGGTTTATGCAATGCTCCTTCTACCTTTCAAGCCTTGATGAATCATGTGTTTCGAGGGTGTTTGAGGAAATATATTCTGGTTTTCTTTGATGACATACTCATATATAGTGATTCATTGGAAAATCACAAGCTACATCTGTTGCATGCCTTTGAGTTACTTAGGAAGAATAGCTTATTTGTCAAGAGGTCTAAGTGCTCCTTTGCTACTGATAGCATTTATTATTTGGGCCATATTATTTCTGAAGATGGAGTGAGGACTGATCCAGAAAAAATTCAAGCAGTCCAGGATTGGCCTCTTTTGAAGTCTGTCAAACATGTGAGGGGTTTTCTGGGTTTAACGGGTTATTACAGAAGATTTATTCAAGGATATGCAAATGTGGCTAGACCACTGACAGATTTACTCAAGAAGGATAATTTTTTGTGGCACAATGAAGCTGAGATTGCATTTCAGAGGCTGAAGCAAGCTTTAATCTCTTCTCCAGTTCTGGCTCTACCTGACTTTTCCAAGACTTTCATCATTGAAACTGATGCTTCCGGAGGAGGCATAGGAGCAGTACTGATGCAGGACAAGCACCCTCTGGCTTATATTAGCAAAACACTTGCTCCTAGACATCAAATTAAGTCAGTCTATGAGAGGGAGTTGTATGCAGTTTTGTTTGCAGTCAAACATTGGCATTATTACTTGGGGGATAGGCATTTTATTATATACACAGACCGTCACAGCTTGAAGTTCTTACTCAATCAAAAATTATCCAAGGATGTCCAGTTTACTTGGTTAGTCAAGTTGCAGCAATACGACTATGAAGTCCAATACAAGCCAGGAAAAAATAATGAGGCAGCTGATGCACTCTCTAGAGTCTCAGCTGGTCATCTTTTCTCCATCAGCTATTCATCTTTGGAACCCTCTCTTCTATCTGATATCCAACGATCTTGGTCTACTGATGAGCACATTCAGAAACTTCTTCATGAGTTTCAGTCCACACCAGATACTCATCCTCATTATTCATTCACAAAGGCTATTTTGCGAAGGAAAGGGAAATTGGTGGTAGGTCAGGATAGGGACCTCCAATTTCACATTATTCAGTTGTTTCACACTACACCAGTAGGAGGACATTCAGGTATGCATGTGACTTCCAAGAGAATTACTGCTTTATTCTATTGGAAGGGAATGAGGAAGATGATTAGGAATTTCATTCGAGGGTGTGAAGTGTGTCAAAGGTGTAAGCCTGAACATGTGAGCCACCTGGGTTGCTTCACCCTCTTCCTTTACCAGAAGGTATTTTTACTGATCTTACCATGGATTTTATTGAAGGCCTTCCAAAATCTGGGGGATTTTCAGTGATTTTGGTGGTGGTTGTTGATAGGCTAAGTAAGTTTAGTCACTTCTTAAGCCTTAAACACCCTTACTCAGCTTCGTCCGTGGCAAAGCTATTCTTAGAAAGGGTGGTAAGCATTCATGGATTTCCTCATTCCTTGGTTACTGACAGAGATCCTCTCTTCCTAAGTAAATTCTGGCAAGACTTATTCAAATTGCAAGGAATTGAACTTAAACACAGTAGTTCTTATCATCCTCAATCAGATGGCCAAACGGAAAGAGTGAACCAGTGTTTAGAGCAATATTTGAGGTGTTTTTGTAGCTCCAATCCGGCTAAGTGGAGTGAGTATCTTGCTTTGGCTCAATTCTGGTACAATACTGCTCACCATGAAACTTTAAAAATGGCCCCTTTTCAGGCTTTATTTGGTATCCCTCCACCTCTCCATTTGCCCTATATTCCACATGATACTCATGACCCGGAGGTGAATCGATTATTATGGGATATGGAGCAAGCCATCCATCAGCTTAAGCTTCATTTACAAGCAGCTAGAAGTCGCATGAAGCATTTTGCTGATAAAAGTGGTCTGATAGGCAGTTTGGTATTGGGGATCAAGTTTTGTTAAAACTTCAACCATATCGCCAGTTTTCTGTGGCTCATAGGCCAAATCACAAGCTATCTCCCAAGTTCTTTGGTCCCTTCAAGGTCTTAGACAAGGTGGGCCAAGTGGCTTACAAATTGGATTTACCACCTACAAGTCTCATCCATGATGTTATTCATGTGAGCCAACTTAAGGTTTTTCATCCTTCTTCCATGCCAGAAACGTCTCCCATTCTTATCACACCTGTTTCCATCTTGGATTCTCGTTTAAGGAAGCGCCAAGGGACTGCTGCAACCCAGTTACTCATTGAATGGAACCCTGAGTCTACTCTTCCTCCTTCTTGGGAATAGTCTGACCATATTCAAGCTACCTATCCTCACTTTTCCTTGGGGGCAAGGAATCTCAACGGGGGGTATTGTCACAGCCAATTTTGGATGGAACGGCGCAAGGAAATGTTTAGCCAGCTCAGCAAATGGATTGAAGAAACAAAACAGATAAGGGAGCAGGTTGTTGTTTTTGGCGGGGAAACAGTTGAGCTGTTAGATTGTTAGGAAGTTGTTACAAGCAGTTATTCTGTTCTTGTTTTTGTACTACGCTAGCTAGACTTGTACTTTCATAATTCAGAAGTGTTCATTCATAGTATAAAAGAGGAAACACATTGTAAAAAATATTCATTCATTCATTTTAATGAGAATCAATTACATTTTGTTCAATGAACAAGGAGTTAGCGCAATGAGCTGTCAATCTCCAATCCTTTCCTTTTGTTTTTCTGTTACAAATTGTGTACACGTTTCCACTTCCAAGTCTCAAGCTCAAGCAAGTAAGCTTGCACATTCTTCTGCAGAATTGCTTGAATCTGTCTTGCTTCTTCCCCTTTCCTTGTTATTTGTTCTTGCTTCTGAGTCACGGTGCAGTTGGCACGTGACAAAATTCCTCTTACACGCGATGTACTTTGATGGTTGTCAGTAGGTGATAAAAAAGAAAGTAAAATTTTGTTACTAGGTAAATTGTGTGAATAGTTCGACACTCTTACTTTTTAAGTAAAAAGTTTTTGGTTTGATCTTTTTATATGAAGTAATTATGTGCTTGAAACACTTTACTTCTAAATAGACAGGCTCAATGTGAACATAATTAATTTTGACACTAGTAAGATTTTTTCATAGTTCAACATCATAAACAGGCAAAGAGGAATTTGGAAAAAAAAACAATAGGACTTCAATTTTTTAGAAATTATGAGTCACCACCATCATTATTTTCATAGCTATAAATGGATAATTTACATGAACAGGATCCCTCCAGAAAATATTTACATTTCTTAATTTTGAGCTGCAGTTTTATTTTATTTTCCTTTCTGTACATCTTTATTTCTTTTTATTTCTCCCTCTTTTGCTTCCCTTCTTCCTCTAGTAGGATCTCATGCCATGAAACTTGGCACTGAAAGAAAGATCAGGAAACAGAACTAAAAGAGCTAAATCTTCCAACAAACATGAGCTGCTGCTCTGTCAGCTTCCAGGCTTTTCCCCCTCTTTCTCCTCACCCCACAAGGACTCACCATTTTATCTAAACAAACACCATTTAACAACACTAATCTTGACAAGGTATACATAAATTTGTAATTTCCCTTTCATTCACACTTTTAAAAAAGGCCCCTTATCATATCTGTCTTGTTTACAGCAGAAAGGCACAGGCAACTGCAGAAAGTCTGATAATTTTTTTCCTGTAACCAAGTCCAGTGTGGCAATTCCACTTGGTGTATTTCTGGCTACTGTATGACAATACTCAAATCCCAATCTCCATTTTGATAATTTGGAGATGAATTTAATAATTTATTTATTATTTTGTGTGTGGATATAATAATAATTAATCAGGTTGAGCAACCAGCACTAGCTCTTACAGGAGTGAACAATGAGGAAGATTTGATATGGGTCTTGATCCAATTGGGAATTGTTGCCTTCTGGTACTTCCTAGTCATACCAGTAAGTGCCTGTTTGGGAAACACTAAAAAGTTGGTTTGGGTTGTAGAAGTTGGTTTCAAAACCAAGAGTGGTGTTTGGTAACACCTTTGGACTAGAGCTTTTGGAAAAGCTCTATTCAAAACCAAGGAAAATCCCTTGGTTTTGGGGAGCAAAATGCTCCAGCAGCAAACCAGCTTTTGGCAAAGCTGGATTGCTCTCTCCTCTCTCATCATTTTTTTTTTATTTTGTTTTGAAATTCAATTTTTTTACTCGATATAATGAACGAAATAAATTAAAAATTATCACAATATAATCTCTATCTTAAGATGAGTAATTCTATATCCACTTTTCCTATTTTTATTAATTTTTTAGAAATGGATTTTATACCATTTAATTAATTTTTTTTGTTAATTATTTGTTTTAAAAATAGATTAATTTAAATAATTTATATAAATAATATTTGAAATAAAACGGTACCTTTTATAGTCATTTTACATTCAAACCATAATTTTAACCGCAGTATTTACCAAACACCAAAAACAACTTCTCGTTTCCCACAGCACTTTTAAAAAAATGTTTACCAAACAACTCAGCTATCTCACAACACTTTCTCCAGAAGTACTTTTCCCACAGAACTTTTCCCAAAGCACTTTTCGGACTAAAACCGGAACGCCAAACAGACTCTAAGTGAATTAAATAATTACTCTTTTTCTGGGCGTTCTCTTTTGATTTTCCATATTGTATTTGATCCTGAAAACAATATCCTAAAATGTGGTGGGTGAATGTCAGCGTATCCTCATGAACTGGCTACGGATAAGATGGTACAAAAGAGGACTCTTTGAGATGTATTTGCAGTTCATGCCCATCTTCATCTTCTTTCCTGGGTCAGTTTCCCTTGCCTTTCATTCCATATTCTAGCGTTTGCTTATGGTACGTACATTTGAACATACATATGAGGTTTTTAATAATTGGTTGATGTTTGAACAGTTGAAGTCTCTGTCTTCTGTGCAGAATACTGCTTTGGGCACCATTTCTGAATTTCAGGAAATTTCCTCGGAATCCATCCATGAAGTATCCATGGTCAGCACCTGAAGATCCTTCTAAAGTTAAAAATGCTTACCGCAAATACCCTTGGGCTACTCTTGAAGATTATGAAGTATGAAACAATAACAAACAACTTCTACTAAGGCCGCCCTTCCCCGTTCTTCCTTCATATTGTTGCACATTACCAGTAGAAGAACTTGAAATGTACACAGTTTCGCGGTATTGTCAAAATAAACAATAGCTTTCTACATTTACCTTAGCTGTTGAACTGAACCAACAAGCAAAACAGCATATCACAATGATCAACACTCACCCATCTTCAACTCGTTTTCAAATGTTATCACAAAATCCTATCACATGTCCACTACATCAAACCAAACTACTTATAGTAAAGGGAAAAAAGACAAGCGAGAGCGAACCTTGGTTTCATCAAACCTTATTGTATCATGGACGCGGTAAAGCTTCGCTCAATAATGTAACAGCGGCCCATGTTCTCATACTCTGTGAATTGTAAAATCCAGATCCTAAATATTATACTGAAAACTTTGCCCTCTCCCTTTTAAGTCTTAAATTAAATTAGAAGTTACAAAACTGACGAAAACTAGTATTTAAGAGAAACAGAGTGGTGCTTTGCACCGATGGTTGCCGATAGGGCAGCACAACAGCAACAGACTCAGTAAGAGAGCTGGGATCTAATAAATACAGATAGTTGCTTCCAGTCCAACAACTCCTCCACATTCGGTGACATGACGGCAGCGCCAATACCCAATGCAACGACTAATAAGGCCGTACCTTTCAAGCAAGTATGGCCACGAGACAACCTTCCCAATATTGCCTTGCAGAATTTGTCAGCTTCCTTGTACAACGGTTTGTGAGCTGCATCTGCATGACTTGCCATTCCTTTCTCGTTCTACATAAAGCGAAAATGATGCATCAAAAATACAACCCATCCTCTAGACAAGTAAGAATAATATGTTCCATATGGCGAGAAGCAACATTTTATTACAATGTATTTTTAAACAGAACATATCATAGCCGCCAAAGGAAAATCCTGGAAGAAAAAACTCACCTTTTGCCTAAAATTCTTGAGAGTTTCCCTCAAGGGATCAAGAGGAGCCAGTTTCGCTGAGAGATCCTTCCATTGCTCGGAAAGCACTTTAAGGACAGCAATACTTGCTTCCAGATTGTCTTGATAAACCTTATCCTGTTTTTCCAATTCACAAAGAGATCAACTAAACAACGGATGATGAAGCCATAAGATAAAGAAAAAATTAAGCCATTAACACAAAGGTCAGAATTGAAATGAGAACTAACCCATTGCTTGTAGCAATCAGCATTCTGGGTCAGACACCAAACGGTAATGCCAGCTGCTTCCTTGGATAACTCAGGAATGCCTGCCACAAAGTGTGTACATTTTACTCAAACTCAAGGCAACATTTTCTGTATTTGGGTTAGTGAAAAGTGTATAAACTAAAAGGCCAAATAAATTCAAGTACATACCCTCCCCTGCAGCTTTAAAAGCAAACATCATTATATCCTTTGCTACTTGTTTCATAGCTTTGCTGCCGATGGAGCCAGCAAGAGCAACTTCCTTTAGCACAGGGTATATTGCCTCAAACCTCTCAGTAGCCTGTTTGGGAACACATTCAAAAAGATCAGAATGCGTAGGTATATGTTTTCAAAAACAAAGCTACAAAATACCAAATAAAAAAACACACCTTTACTCTAGAGGAAGATGAGGGAAAGGTAAGTCTCATCAATATCTCTAGGGCTGAAGGTGGTACTAAGCGCTCCCCTTTTCTAACAGCACCGTTAACCAAAATTGTTCTAGCCTTTGGGGTAGACAAAATTCTGCAACCAAAAACATATAATCATGAGGATTGAAGGAACACCCAAGCATGGAAATGAACAATAAAAACCACAAGGACAACATACTTCTCCACTAGCTGCAAAATAATATCCCTGGAGAGCGGGTTAGGATTTTTCCCGCTAATTATTGGCAGAAGGTTATACGCCCACGAGTACAACCCCACAGACAAATCCCCTTGAGAAGCCTACACAGAAAAACTGCATCCTTAGCTATCCAAATTCTGGACGTTAGTGGCTTGCAAACTGGTGACTTTATTTTTTACCCAATAATACCTGTGCTATCGTCCATACAATAACTTGCAGTTTGTCTTGTCCCTGATACTTCGAACTTTCCCTCAACGTTGGCAATACAATAAGTAAAGCATCAGGCTTCCGCCTCAAAACCATTGCCAAAACCACAAAGATTGCAACCTGCCATTCACTGAGAAGTTAGGACTAGGAAGAAAATATTTTCCAATCATGAACCAGTTCACAAAAATGGAACTGGTCAAAATTCAAGTAGAATATAAAACTAAAAATGCAAATATAGCTCTACAACACGGCTAGTACAATTGAAGACAGAATTTGGTAATAATGCCAGGAATGGACTAGTAACCTGACAAGTCCAGATATAACAAAGAGAGAATGATTATTCAGTATATAGGCTTCCCAAAACGTTCATATCAGCTTAGAAGTTCTATGATTAATCCAAACAGCAGACCAAGGTTTTAGTACCACAACTCATTTAGCAGTCTAGATAAACATATCATCCCAAGACATCACAAAATCATAAACTAGAAATCTGCATTTCCAGGTTTGAAATGATGAACATTTGGCCACTCCCCACAAGCAAATAAAATACCTACTTCAACCTTTGGTGTCATCATTTCTAAGAGAAGATAATCATCTTTCATATAAAGGAAGAAGAATTTTGACAACTTCAAAATCAAATGATACGGTATTTAGACAAAACTTTGCTTGTTCTTTTCATTCAAGAACTGAATGTATAGAATCTTTAACCAGTATAATATAAGGGTAATTGTGTGATGCGTTATGAAACCAACAATGAGCTACCCATTCATGTACTTAACATGGTACTTGGGATGCATAGGAATAGGAACAGACTTAAAGTAGAATATTGGTAAGATGTCCAACTTTATCCATCAACTCAACTTAAGATATAAGGATTCTCACTCCAAAAAGATATGGTGAAACATATGAGTATATTTTACGAATTAACCCAAGAACTTCACAACCTCAGCAAAACAAGTTCTTTTCTTCCACAGCTTGGAAGAAGGCAACTTGTGGTATGATCTTAGACATGCCACTCTTCAAAATTGAGATGTAGTTCAATGGATTGTATTTCTTGATAATCCAGGACTGAAAACTCTAAGATTTTTACTTGTACTTTTATTGCAAGGATTAATGCGATCCAGAGGAAGTGTACATCTGTATGAGGTTTCCCTTCAATAGGGGCAAGCTCATTTGGCATCATGTAATAATGCTCAGAGAAGGTTTCATTGTTACATCGGCAAAGACATATTTGGGACCCAAACCCCAAATGTTGATGGAGGAATAAAAATCCTCTCACCTCTGTGAAACAATTTTTGGATGAAGAGCATACAAATGGGTATATCAGACAACAGTTTACTTTGCTAGCTCATACCACTTAAACCTTTTTTATAGTTTGGTCCTATAGCTCTCCTATTTCGTGTGCTGTTGGCACTCCTAGCTTCCAATGTCTCTAGATATCTCAACCTGTTATATATCAGACTTATGGTTTTGGTAAGTCTCGAATCCTGTCTCTGAACAAAACAATATAAACGTATCAAAAGGTTGAGCCAATCAGGAATATTAACAAGTTTCTAGAATGAATACCACTGAGATGGATGGAAAATTAGCCAATTTGCAGGGAACCAGTGAACACAAAGCAGCAAGTCAATTAGAACATGGTTTAGACAAGCATAAGATGTAATGCTGCAGGAGATTGAAACAAAAGGCAAAAGCCAAAGCTATCTCGAAAGTTACCTGTGATTTTGATGATGCCTGTTGAGCACTCTTTTTAGAGGTCTTTGAACCACCTTGTAGGCTGTCTGCTAGGATACTGTCCAAAGACCAAAGTACAAAGGAACCAAGTGCTGCAATGGAGCGCTGGTTAATCCAGTCGATGGATGTTTTATAAACAGCATCAGGAATATGAGACACAGGGATCTGTGGAACAGAGAATACATTAACCCATATAGGAGACGGAACATTTAGCAAAACTATCAGATATATTTTTGACAGCGGATTGTAACATGGCCAACAAGGTCCTTACTAAATGTACTGTTCATAAAGCTAAAGGCTTTACATAAGGGTATCAGTAATGCAAAAGCAAACAGCTCGATTAAGAGAATAACAACTTGAATTCAACAAAATCAAAGCAAACAAATGCGCACCAACATTATGAAAATCTCATAAATTAAACCCTAAAAAATAAACGAATTTCCATCAACAAGAGGAAGAATCTACAAATCTCACATCAGCTTGTTTGGCTACAGAATGTTCTTTGAATAACTTCATCCACGGGAACTGTGCAGAAGTTACACCTGAGAACGCCCTCCCGAAATAGTCCGCGAATCTCATCAACTGTATCTCCTGCTGCCCCTCGTAAGATGCCTAAAAAATTCAAAATCAAAAAGTAGATCCTCATCTTTCAAATTCCACCTGATCGCTCCAAATCAAAAACCAAAATTGAAGATTTACATATTCATTTCAACTAACCGAAATGTCAGCGAGGAATGCAGAGAGATGGTCAACATCGATTTTGGCGGCAGCTTCAGCGACGGTGACCTTGGGTTTCTTAGGCTTCTTCTGCTTCACCTTCTTCTCCTCAACCTTCTCATTCCCCTTGGCATCGTCGCTATCATCCTCATCGTCATCATCGTCATCAGATCGGTGCTGCTTCGATCTAACCGAAGCATCCGCAGCGGCAGCGGCATTGGCAGCTCGCGCTTCCAAAATGCGCTGGTGCCGGTCCTCCGATGACTTCTCCAAGGAACGGAAGACGTTGGGCTTGTCGGCACCGTTGGCTTGAACTTGACCGGCCGGATCAGCGGCGCCGGGTTTCTGCTTGCGCTGGCGCTTGGGGTAGGTGACCTTCTGCCAGCCGTGATCGGGGTTGCTGGTGTGACCGTTGGATTGCTGGTGATCTTCTACCGAGTTCGATTCGATGTAGGAATCCATTCTTCGGTTTGTTGAAAGGTTTGGATTTATTTTCTTCTTTTCTGTGTCGTATAGCTTTTGTTTTTCTAAGAGAGCGAAACGGAAGAGAAAGAAAGAGATGGGATGGTTATTTATTGTTGCAGAAGCCAATCTATAAGTTGACTCAATATCTTGTACAGAATTACAGCATTGCCATAGGTTCTTGTTTTTTACCTTTTTCACACGTTTATAAATTATAAAATATGATATAATAATAATGTCTCCACGGTGAAAATGAGTTAAGAGTTGGTCTCAAAAACAAATTTTAAATGAGGAATTAAAAAATATACTAATATCTAAAATTTAATAAAATTTTGATCACACACCTTTCATTCAACTAAAAATACTCATTAATTAATCACCGATAATGGATTAGTTTGGTAGATAAGAGTAATAATAAATTCAAATCGTCAGTTAATAATGAATAAAAAATATAATATTTATTTTTAGTTTAGATCTATTTGAATTGATTAAAAATAGTCGAAGTATTTTTTTTCTTCATTTAAGCTAAAATTATCAAAGTGTTGTTTAATTTTTCTTTAGCTATCAAATACATAATCTTTTATTGGAATTATCTGATAAATTGGCGGTAAAAACTGTTGAAATAAAAACTAAAAGAGTAAGATTTCTTACCAAAAATGAAGAAAGAGTGGTAGTAAAAACGTAAAAAGATTGCGAGATAATTGGGTGGTCATTAAAATTTTAAAAAGAAAGAGTGATATCCAGCCCAATCCAACTCTGATTTTTACAGGTGGCGACCGCACAGTGGCCAGGACACGTACAATGAGCAAAATAAGACATTTTAGAGCTGTAGAAACTTTGAAAATAACCGTTTCCTACATAAATGACAAAGTGATGTTGTTTTTTACCTGCATCTTGTACGTGCATGCAACAGAAAGTTCAAGAAACACGTTTTTATGGCAACTGGCTTATTTTCTTGTCGACTCTAATTTTAAGTTCGAGTTCAGATAATGATTAAAAAAAAAAACACTATCATTGGAACCTAACAATACTAGTATTACAGTTGCAACGTACCAGAACAACAATGCAGTTGAAGACAAATATAAGGCAAGCCCAAGCCCAAGTCTAAGCCCAAAACGTGACATGTAATCGGCCCAATTCATTAAACAAGTCCTATCCTCTTTCAATTCCACTTTGTTCTCATATCAGACTTAGATCATGCCGAACCTTAAGTCTGAGAGTCTGTTTTTAATTTCTTCAAAGGGTATATTAAAAATTAGGCATATCTAAGGGACATTAAGATTCACGTTTCGTCATCAGTTCGAGTTCAAGATAATCGGTATCTGATAAAAAACCGAATAAAAAAAAATCATGTTTGGTTAGAATTTTCAATTAAAGAAATCCCGGGGTCATCCCCACTGTATCAAACATGGGTCGCATTTTGAGATTTTCTTTATATCAGAGGGTCCGTTCCGTGGTCAGACGCTGTTTTAAAGGATAAGCAAAATGTTGCAAGAAATGCGCTTTCCCTTTTTCATTATAAAATTGTTCGTTAATTGAAAGAGAGAGATTTAAACAAGGGACATAATGCACATGACGGGATAAAGACTCCACGGGCCGTTGGCCCCATCTGACTCCTAACTGGGGATATTCACTGAATGAGTAAGCGAAAACATAAATGGTGGTAGAGAAGATATAATCATAACTCTCGAAAAATCTGATCCTAATTAAATATTATATCATGTCATGTTTTTTCTTGTATAGATGTAGAAAAGTATCATGTCAGGTCATTACCTTTGGAACCAAGGCGTAGCTACCCTCATGCCCAACATTTATCCATTTCATTTTTGAAACACATATACATATACAGTCAAGACGAGGCTTGAGAATGTCAGAATGAATTCTATATCAACTTCGCGCCCTTTCGATTTACGTGTTCTGTGTAGGAAATGGAAGAAGACCGACAGGGAAAAAAAGAAATAGTGTTCCAGTGTTTATCTCTTCCCTTCGTCTCTTCTTTTCCAAATTTAGAGGCAGCTGAAAATCAGCTGATTTGACACCATTTTTCACGCATGATGGAGCAGCAGCACTTAATGGCAAGGAAGAAAGGTGCATGAGTACTGTACATGTGAGTGAGTGAGTTTTTTAACCACTAAATTGATAAATGGTGTCCACTTTGCCACCTCATCAGATCCTACAGTACATTTTGCCACCTTTTTCTTTTCTTTTTTCAATCCATACTTTTAAAGGATTCATAATTTGATCAGAATTGTGTTGTTTTATTCCAAAAAGAAATAAATCTACGTAATGATTTAATGTGTTTTATAGTGAAAATATGTTATTATGAAATTTGACCTAGTTGTGTATAACTAAATAATTCGTTGGATGACTCCAATTAGATATAGAGTTAGTATCAGCACACAAATCATTTTATATACAATCTTTTTAGCAGTTAAATTAAAATGAAGGATTCGAACGCGAAACTTTTTAAAATTGATTCTTAATCCATCTTCTTCCCATTAGTTTCGTTTATAAATTTGAACCCTACCGTTCTTTCTTTCTCAACTTCACCCATCTGCAACAAATAAAGACAGAAGACAAAATTATTATTTTGCGTAATGATTTTTCAATTTAAAAATTCAAAATCGATTTAGGGCTTCTACAATATCTTTGAAAACAAATAATTTTATGTTGCAACCTTCAGTAGCTCGCATAATCGAAAATGTGAGACCTTAAATTCGTCTGCAATCAAATTAACTATCAGAAGCTCGCGAGAACGATGATTTGGGCTTAGACAGTAAGGAAAGAAGATGAGGACTGGAGGGAGGAAGTGTTTTAGAGCTTGCGTGTGTTTTATTTCTTGGAAAAAGAAATCAGTGACATATTATAAGTAAGGGTAATGTTGGTATTTTTCTATAAAATTAACTTTGCGGCGACGGAGGGACTTATTAGAGTGTTGTAACTTGTAAGTATGATACCTCAATTAAAATATTACTCCTTCCTTCCCCAAAAGAATGACGTTTACTATTCCAATACGCATATCAAATCGACCCGATAACTCACTATTTGATCCCAAAAAATTTCGTACTTTTTTTTCTTTTTTTCGAACGTATATTAATTCTTAACGTACTTCCAAGAAAAAATTAGGGGCAAACTTGTCTCAAATAGTGAGTCATCCCGCCGCTTTGAAATGCGTGCTAGAATAGTAAACATCATTCTTTTGGGGAAGGAGGGAGTATCTATGTATATGTATGGAAAAATATTACATAAGGTTGTATGTTTTTTTTCAACCCACTCAGTCCAAACCATTTGGACCTTTTAGGAATTTTAACCAAGAAGCACGCAGATCCTAAAAACGTATAGTTTCCTCCCAAAAAATAACTCAAATATTTAAATTTGGAGTCCAAATATTGGGGTTTAACTAAGCTAGCGTTTTCTAATTAGTCGATTTATTAGCAAATAAGGAAAAATATTATCGAGATGGAATAAATTAACTTTAAAATAACAACGATGAATTACTATTGCTATAAAACAAGCTCGTATTTTATCTCCATTACTTTTTCTTAATAATTAAAAAAGAAATTGAAAAAAAGGGAGTTGGACAGGTCTTAGAATCCAAAAAAAAAACTAGGCTTACGTTTCAATTGAATAAAAATTCCAATCCAAACTCAAACTAACGTGTTGTTCGAAAAATCCCAAAATTCAGATTTTGGTTTGAGCACCATGTGCCCAAAGAAAAAGAGCAAAGCAAATGAAGCATGGACAAAAATAAACCAACCTTTTAGACCGTTACGAAAAACACCATTAGATTTTAAAGTCACACGATTAAATTCAAAATTTTCTAAAATTTAGTATCTCAAAAGTCAAGGATTAATGTTTAGAGTCTCTAATACCTCGGAGACTCTAGAATATTTTATCCAATTAAAATCTCGTAGGTGGTTAAATGTTTAATTCTCGCGTACGAAATTTTGTATTCAACTAATTTTATATTTTTCAATACACGTTTTTTTAATTATTACTTACATTTTTTTCTCTCCATGTAGAAATAACATGGTTAGCTGCCAATAGTTTGAATGTAATCCAAGTTTTTAGGTTTTTATTTAAGATTTGGGCCTTGGGCCAAAACCTAACAAGGAATGGGAGGATCTTTTCATTGAAGATTAAAAGCTTGAAATTTAGAAGGAAATTCAATCTATCATATGAAAAACACTTCCTAGACTTTATGTTAATGATAAATAATAACTATTTTTTTTATAAAAAAAAGCTTAAAGGTGAAGAATATAGATTACAATTATCATCGCACATCACATGGGTTGTTGTGGGCTGTGGGCTTGTGTGGCTACGTAATAGGAAGGACCGGACGGTACACAGCCCGTAGGACCCCACTACACGTGCACAATCACGTGGAAGTTGATAATAATAATAATAATAATAATTGTAGCTTTTATTTTATTTTTCCATTAATTATTAAGATTGTTAGTAAATTTACTACTAGTATTTTTTTCCCCAACAAATTATCATAAGGAAGAAACATTACAAAATCCTAAAAACTAGATAAAAATTTACACAAAATTTTAAAAATATATTACTCCTTAACGTACGTTCAAAAAATAATACGAAATTTTTTAGGGTCAAATAATGAGTGATCCAATTTTTTTAAAATACGTGTCCAAATAATAAACGTCATTTATTTAAACTTCGGTCAAACTTTATCTTAAAATTAAAAAAAAAAACTATTAGCCAAAATTAGAATAAGAATTATGAATTACAAATTTTATTTCTATATACTAAATGCAGGCCATATTCTTGTTGTTATTGTTGCCGCTAGTCGTCACACTTTAGTGTATGTATGTACGTACGTACGTACTACTTATGGAGATTTGATAATTCTCACACGGACATGAGGATTATTAGTCTCTTACATAAACTACTCATAATGTAATAAACTAGGATCATTAATTATCGACTCAAAACCTCAGACGATTCGAGTTACCACAAATATATACTAATACAAAAAAGAATTAAAAAATGTTAAAAGAAAGAAAAGAAAGAAAAGAAAAGCAATAAAACTTTTTTTTAAAATCATCTTTATCTGTTTGAGCTGTAGTTGTTGCTGTTGCTGCTGTCCTGATATTTTCATTGGAGCTTGTGCCCCATCACGAGCGTTTCTTTTTTTCCTTTTTCCTTTCTTTTATCTTTATCCCACAAATTATTTTCTTTTTCTTTCCTTTTCTTTAGTTTCATCTCCTCTTTTTTTCCCTCTCATCTTAGAACTGGCAGTAGTAGTACTGGTGAAAAATAGACCCAACCCCAGAGCTAAAGAACTGAGAACCAATCCCCAATGCCCAGATTCCTCCTTTCCTTCAGTTTTTGAGCACCCCAACACATCCTCCACCATCCCAAATCAAGAAAACCCAATCTTTCTACTTCAAGAAACAGAGAGACAAAATCAAGAAACAATGAAGAAACGAGATCATCCAAATCTCCACCCCCAGCCCGACCCATCATCAATCTCGTCCTCCTCCTCCGCCATGCCACCTAATAATCATGGGAAAGCCAAGTTTTGGGCTGAGGACGAGGAGAAATCAAAAGCTGCTGCCGCAGCAGATGGCGGGATGGATGAGTATTTGGCCGCTTTGGGTTACAAAGTCAGGTCGTCGGACATGGCGGAGGTAGCGTTAAAGCTTGAGCAGCTTGAAGAGGTCATGGGCCAGGCTCAAGAAGATGGCCTCTCTCATCTATCAGACACTGTCCATTACAATCCCTCAGATCTGTCTTCTTGGCTTGAAACTATGCTCTCTGAGCTCAACCCCAATCCCAATTTTTGTCCTCATGTCTCCGATTCCACCTTCTTAGCTCCTGCTGAGTCTTCCACCATCACCTCCGTCGATTGCAGCGGCGCCGCCCACCACCACCAAATTACACAGAGGAACTCGTTGTTTGAAGAATCTTCCTCGTCTGATTACGATCTCAAAGCCATCCCTGGTAAGGCTGTTTTAACCCAAACTCGAATCGATTCTAGGGATCCCAAACGCCTAAAACTCAGTACTCCGAATCTACCATCATCCTCTTCCTCTTCAACTGCAACCGCCACTGAGTCAACTCGCCCAATAGTACTTGTTGACTCACAGGAAAACGGGATCCGTCTCGTCCATCTCCTCATGGCCTGCGCCGAAGCTCTTCAAGAGAACAATCTATCCATAGCCGAAGCTCTCGTTAAGCAGATTGGATTCTTAGCTGTTTCTCAAGCAGGTGCTATGCGCAAAGTAGCAACCTATTTTGCGGAGGCCTTAGCTCGGAAAATCTACAGGCTATTTCCTCAAGATTCAATCGATCACTCCCTCTCCGATATTCTCCAGATGCACTTCTACGAAACCTGCCCTTACCTCAAATTCGCTCATTTCACCGCAAATCAAGCAATTCTTGAAGCTTTTGAAGGTAAGAAACGCGTCCATGTGATCGATTTCTCCATGAATCAGGGGATGCAGTGGCCGGCCCTGATGCAAGCACTCGCGCTCCGACCAGGTGGGCCGCCTGCGTTTCGATTGACCGGAATCGGACCGCCGTCAAATGATAATTCCGACCATCTTCAAGAAGTGGGTTGGAAATTGGCTCAGCTGGCAGAAACAATTCATGTCGAGTTTGAATACAGAGGATTTGTTGCCAACAGTTTAGCCGATCTTGACGCGTCCATGCTCGAACTGAGACCTACTGAGTTCGAATCGGTGGCGGTTAACTCGGTCTTCGAGATGCATAAATTACTGGCTCGACCGGGCGCGATCGAGAAAGTTCTCTCCGTGGTGAAGCAAATGAAGCCGGAAATCGTAACGATTGTGGAGCAAGAAGCCAACCATAACGGGCCAGGATTCATGGATCGGTTTACTGAGTCACTACACTATTACTCGACTCTGTTTGACTCGCTGGAAGGATGCGCGAGCACTGAAGACAAGTTGATGTCAGAGGTGTATTTGGGGAAGCAGATTTGCAATGTCGTGGCATGTGAAGGGGCGGACCGGGTTGAGAGGCACGAGACGCTGACTCAGTGGCAAACTCGGTTGGGATCGGCTGGGTTTGCGCCGGTTCATCTCGGGTCTAACGCGTTTAAGCAGGCGAGCATGTTGCTGGCGATGTTTGCTGGAGGAGATGGGTACAGGGTGGAGGAGAACGGTGGTTGTTTGATGTTGGGCTGGCACACTCGGCCGCTAATCACCACCTCGGTGTGGCGGGTCGACGGGAAGCAGTAGGTGAACTGAGTCGTGAGTGGGATGAGGAGCGAGTTAGGTCAACTCTGTTTCAAAACCTACCCGACCCTAGTGGGCGTGGTCTATGAGAGATGCTGAGCTGGTATCGGGGGAAAGCGAGGCCCACCGTACCCTTAGTGTGTCTATTCACTCCTTTTTTTATAATAATAATTGAATTATTTTTGTCCTTTTTTTTGATGATTTTATTTTTATCAGCCTTGTTTTAATTAAGGTATTTATTTTTATTTGGTGGAAGGAACGTTGTGTATTTTTCAGGGTGAATCAAGGTGTATTTATATATCTATATATATATATATCTTTACTGGATGGTATGGTGGAAAAAACTTGATCATGATTTAAGATGATGACATCTATTCTAAATAGTGCTAGAATACCATTATTCTTGACACTTTTGGACACGTGTTATCATCATACATCATGATGTACTGAGTAGTGGGTACATCGTATGTACCCAAATTTTACTCGTATGAAAGAGAAAAGAAATGATTGATGAGGTGGCATCAATTCAAAAGTTGAAGTAGTGGCAGAGTGGCACCGAAGAATCCTCTCTGTATGTCAGAGACGCATAATCATATGGTAAAAGGTTAAGAGATGGTAAAAGATAGTAAATAAATAAAAGCATGAGCAGTAAGTAATACTAGGACTGTCAATCTGTGAAATGCTTATCTTCTTGGAAAATGTTCACTTTTGGTCACATCTCTCTCTTTTATTACTACTCTTATTATTACATCACTTCTCCACAACTAAACCAAAGTTACACTTTTTTGGAATCAATTCATAAAAAATGTTAATGCTTTCTCCCCCGATGGGGTTCGTTGTATTCGCATGTGGTAGTGAGGACGCTGGCCCTCGGAGGGTGAACCATGTAGTGTCCACGTCAGGATATACAATAATACCTCGAAGGTAAAAAATATCACAGTCCATAACACTAATCATGTTCGGCCAGAGTTGCGCTCGTTATGGGACATTACCTAATACCTTACAACACGAGTTGACGTCAACCATGCACCACTTGTGTCCGCGTTCTGAAAGGCACCCTTTTCTTTCAAGAGGATTCGCGGCATGTTAACTCTTAGTAAGGTTCTTCACTTTACATCGAATTAAACCACATATTCCACTACTTGTGCTTGTGCTTGTGCAGTTTCATTCTTGTGAATGTAATCTCCCGGCGAGATACTAAACGCGTTAGTGATTAATGTTTAATTCATAGTATTAAGATGATTTAAGAAAGGGATGATAAGGACCTAAAACAAAGGGACAATGACATGATACAGGGAAAATCAAAGATTAGTTATGTGAAAGGAATGACCAGTCGCTATAATGAAGTCCAATTTTCTGCCGTCCATGCATTAGATATGATTTAGATTTTCGGTCTTCAACAGAAGAGGTTTGAATGTTTGTATTTGAATAGCTAGAATAGGAATAAGGAAACTCGATCACTAGTTTTATTGTACTTTCTACAAAGTCTCGAGTTCCAGAAAAAGTATTGACGGGCTAGATATGTTGGAAGCCTTGCTATTTTTCTACTTGTAATTTTATTATAGTGCGGAGATAATTTTTATTTCGCTCCTTAATACTCCCTCCGTCCTCAAAATCTAGTCGTTTTAGCTTTTGCTTTTACTGTTTCGGTACGTAGCTTAAAACGGCCGGCAGACGCACTATTTGAGACAATTTTGTCCTTAATTTTTTCTGGGAAGTACGTTAAGGATTAACGGATGTTCACAAAAAGTTTCGGATTTTTTTGGGGTCAAATAGTGCCTCATCCGGCCTCCTCGATATGCATTCCCTACTGAATATTGGGATGCGAGAAAGACAAGATTTTGAGGACGGAGGGAGTATTAATTGTCTAACTATGTAAATTTTGTATCTTTTTCCGGACTTGAATAATATTACTAGTACAAAGTGTTAAACATATCTTGCAATCATTTTTCTTCTCACACAAGGTAATGCTAAACAGAAAGCTACAAAAGCAAAAATTATTTGGGTACGTAAGACCCAGTTGATGGTATACTGTATACTGAATTTGTCTTATTTTATTTTCTAAACATTTTTACTTTATATTTAAGTGCGGCCTGCTTCATCAATCATATTCATGTAGCAAAAATACGTTTATTAAATAAAACGAAACGAACTATAAGTCAAAATACAAGGGACAGGTAATGATTTTTCTCCTTAATTGAGATCGTTTTGATTTAATTAAGGTTTTGAATTTGAATTTTGAGAACGCAACTATTTATAAATTTGATACCACTTACACGGTAAGGATCTGAATTGGTGAGCCCAGATAATTTATAAAAAACAATTAAGGTCATGAAATTGTTTAATTAATACCAATATACCCATCTTTATTCTTTTATTTGATTGGGAAGTTCATGAAAATACATGATATTATTTTATTTTTGGACATCAACATCACATCACATACCATAATGCTTTTGATTGTTTGGAATTTTTGGAAAAAGGATTTTTTAGAAAACTCTAGCCCTTTTTTTCTGAGCTTGAAAAAGAAATAAAGGTGGGGAAGTGGGTTCTTTTGCTTCTACGCTATCAAAAGTGTGGTCCATAGACGGACCTTGGTCTTTAAAGTGTTTATTAACAAGCAAAATCAAGTTAAAACTGCCCGTGACACACTGTTTTTTATATTTCGGTAGTAAAAAATTTGCTCACTTTTTAATCAAATTTTAATTTTTAGTCGGAAAAATAGAATAAATTATACCGAAATATAATCGCATTCAAATATAATTAGTTTGATAATATTAAAAGAACCGTGTAGAAACAATCACATTCTATAGTAGAATTTAGCAATAACCAAAGGCCCAAATGGGTAAGTGGTGCCAGGGGTCACGATCAGTTCACTACGTACTGCTCGTGACTTTCATACGGCTTTGCATGTCGGTGTTATATATACTAATATTTTTCTTTTCTTTTATTTTTTTTATTTTTCACAAGTTTTTCAATCAAGTAATGAGGTATTTCCTTCATTGCAGGCTTGTAAGTGATTTCTATAGTTTATAAATTTAATTAATAATTTATGAAAGAACGATACGAAACGGTAGCACAATTAATTAACATATACTTTATTTATGAGTTAAGTCATGAGTTCAATTTATAGCAGAAGCCTTCTTGTAATAAAACCAATTTATATTAAAAAAATTGTGAAATGGAAACAATATACCCGAATTTGAAGGAAAAAAATCGAGGAAATTAAATATAAAAAAGAAGTTTTTTAAAAGAAATTTTAAAAAAAACAATTTTTTTCAATAGGGTGTGCTCTATAATCCTGCAGCTGAAACCTTGGGCTTTCAGTTTTCTTCTCGGAATCCTATTGTCCTCCATGTGTTTAGGCCCAAGCCCATTCATTAGTGTTTAGGAAATAGAAGTTTAGAAATTGAATCAAAACAATACGATTCATTAATTAAAAGCACTCAATTATAGATATCTCATGCAATTTCGGGTTTCCAAGCCAAGCCTAGAAGCCCATCTCCTTGCAGGCTACAAGCCCATTTAGGCAATTCATGAAAAAAATAAGAGGATTTGTCGCTAGTCCTAATAATTTTCCCTCCAATAAATCACGCGTTCAACAGAGATTGTTGAAATTATCGTCTTCAATTAATTATGTGTTGCTAGAAATGAAACTTAGAGTAGTATTTTCTTAACTATGGGTTTTTTTTTATAGCAATTGTTAGCTATAATTAATGGTAGAAAGTGACAAATTGAGAGGTTTTATATAGTTTTAAGTTAACATATGATAGTAAGTGAAAATTATGATGTGATTTTGTTGAGAGTGTTTCAGAAAACCAACAATAGTTTAAATATTGTGGTATTTATGATTTTTTTAGTAATTGAAGATTATGATAATGTGACAGAGAATGTTGGTCTTAAAAATTCTTGGACTACTTATTAAAATACTATGGTTGCATTATATATTAATAAATCTTTAAATTTTTTATATAAATTGATGTGTCAAAATTTGAATGATATATTTTAAGGAGCTCTCGAATGAATTAAAGTATATCATTCAGTTTTTTTATCGACACCATCCGATAATCTGATCACCACATTGGATAGGACCCCAAAGGCCAGTAAAAGTAGGGGTGTTCACGGGTCGGGTCGGATCGGTTATAGACCCAACCCGCTACCGACCCGCCCAAAATTTAGCGGGTCGGTTCGGGTCGGTTATAGGTACATATAACCGCGGGTTGGCGGGTGTAGCGGGTCGGATCGGTTATCCGCGGGTTGGCGGGTTGGTTTATGGGCTGGACATAATGGGCCGGGCATAAAAATTCCAAAAAATTGAAAAGGATCCTCGGGTAAACATTTTTTTTTGCTAAACATTAGGATCTAACAACCAAACCAACAAGCTGCAGCAACAAACAGAAAATTATAATCTAAAAAAAACAAAATTGCTAAACATCAAGATCCAAAAAAGCCTCTCAAATTGATAAACATCAAGATCCAAAATTGCTAAACATCAGAAAATTGTAATCCAAAAAAAAATTACAATTGCTAAAGATCAAGATCCAAAAAAGGGATTCTCAAAATTGCTAAACATCAGATCCAAAATTGCTAAACATCAGATCCAAAATTGCTAAACATCAAAAAATTATAATCCAGAAAGGGAAGAAGAAAGATGGTGGCGTGGTGGATGGTGGTGGTGGTGGTGGTGGTGGCGTGGTGGCGCGAAGGATGGTGGTGGCGTCGTGGCGCGGAGGATGGTGGTGGCGTCGTGGCGTGGTCGGCGGCGGTGGCGTGGAAGAAGAAAGAGGACTGAAAGAAGAAAAGAGAAGAAAACAAAAGGAAAGAAGAAAGCGGCCAGAAAGAATGAAAGGAAAGAAAGGAAGAAAGGAAGAAAGGAGAGTATTTTTCGTGGAAGAAGAAGAAGAATGAAAGAAGAAAAGAGAAAAACAAAAGGGAAAGAAGAAAGCGGCTAGAAAAAATGAAAGGAAAGAAAGGAGAGTATTTATACTTAGGGTTAGTTAGGGACGACGGGTCGGGTCGGTTATTTTGCAATATATGCAAAAGTGACCCGCGACCCGATCCGCCATTAAATTGGCGGATCGATTATGTATCTGCACATGGGCGGGTTGGCGGTTATTTACAATTTGACGGGTCAGGTCGGTTCGAATTGGCGGGTTGGGCGGGTCAGATGTACAGCCCTAAGTAAAACTATTTCCCTGCTAAATTTTAACATAGAAATCATAATAACGATCTAAATGATGATGAATTAGATTGGTAGGCAGATTTTTGCAGGAAAAGAGAGAGAAATGGCATGTATAGATAGATAGATAGATCCAGAGGTTTCCATCCGCTCCTTTATATAGTAGTATAAGATAACGTTTCAAGTTGCAAGGACAGTGAAGGACATGTGCGTGCATATCCGTAGTGCATGATTAAAATGCTGTTAGGCTTAGAACGTGGATGTTGACGTATGGTACATTTTTTTTTCCAACCTTTTCAAAATTTTGTCCACATGAAAGAAGGATTCTTGTTAAGAGAAATCCGGATTGGATTTGGACCAGAGGATCTGTCTAAACAGAAGATTGCGTTAGCGTGAAAATGAGCTCTTACCACGTGCCCTGCCTCTCTGCTAACTGCTAAGTGTGTTAATGGCTGACGTACTCTCATGAACGTACGTCTCATTTGGGTACACTTTTTAATTTTATTTTAAATAACCTAACTCACTGTTCGTTGGTAAATAAATTTCTCCGATCTTAATAAATGACACATTACGAGTTTTGATCTGAATAAAAATAATTATTTTTCTATCTTTTAATTTTATTTTAATAAATGGAGGTAAAATTAAAATTTGAGCATGGTCGCTATTAATATTTATTATCGAGAAGTAACTAATGAGCTACTTCCTCATTGACGTATACTTTTAGTTTACTTTTAATCAGAAAACCTACTTTATCTTATTGTAATAGTAACTAATTACATTTTTTTTATTCTCACTCATTATCTCTATTCAATAATTCAAGATAAAATAGCAAAATTAAACAAAAAAAATCACCTAAGTAGTGATACTATATATATATATTCTGAACTTAAATTTTGATAACATTCATTTTGCATACTCACATCACTAATCAGTAATAACGTGACGTGATATATCACTATCGATATAATATCTAATCACTATCGATAATACACATCTTAATTTAACTATTGCATATACTATAGGATTTAATCAACCTTCTAACAAAATTAATTTAATAATCTTGGAGAAGCACTTCCAACTTGCAAGTCAACATCCCCTAAAGATGAAAACAAGAAGAGAAACAGAGGAAAGTATGACGGCATGCTTCGCAAGTTGAGTTGGGTTCTTGGCATCTTCTCTTAAACGAAGAGGAAGTTGACGTACGGTGCACGGCTGGATAGAAGGTCAGGAGCAATGGATCTGTTCTGGTCAGCCAGCCGTCAGATCGAGTAACAAATTAATTGAACGCACAGGTAAAAACAAATTAAGATTTCACCATCAGTTTCAAACAACTCTTCATTGCTGCAAGGTATCGACACTCCTCCCTCAATCCAAAGGGCATCGGTATTCTCATGAAAAAAAGAAAGAATACTCTCAGTTTCAAATCGACAACCACCGATAAGCGACAAGATTGCGCGAAAAAATCTCCAGTACATTAGAATTTTGCAAGGTAAAGTACCAGTAAAAGCAGTGAAAGAATAGCCTAGGGACGAAAAACAATTGTCGCGCTTAGGGTAGAATTGAGTTGAATCATTATGTACTTATTTTTTTCGTTTGGTATTCTGTAGAGGGGATATTCTTGTTTGGAACCTTATTCTTCAAATGCAGCTCTCAATCGCAAGTGACAGGACGCTGCAGGTCATAATTGACCTCATGTTACCTGGCATACACTTCAATCTGTACTTTGGAACATTAAACTACTGCACATCCAACGGCTCAGCGCCGCTTATTATGTTAATACATGTGCTCACACAGCAATTGTTGATTAGTCTCGTATCTAAGAGGTAGAGGAAACCACACATTCCAGACATCTAGTGATAAGTGATTACACACATCACACCCTCAATCTCAAACAGAGTACTCTAACTCTTCATCACTTATCACCCACTCTGGTTATCAAATGCACATAAGACAAATCTGACTAGGATAAAAAGAACCAGTACAACATGATGATTCACGACTCATCTAAATATTATGATTAAAAAACCAAACCTACAATTTAGCAGAGTATAATAACTCAATTAGCACACAACGTCACTGCATACTCCATTTTTTTATTCCGCTTTAGCTTGACTAACTCTCCGAAGCATATTCCACAAAGACCAAAATATGGAAAATATCAAAATCAATCACAGCAACCACCACCACCAACTACAGGAAGATGGAAAAAACAAACCTAGTAAACAAAGACGGACCTGGAACAGAAAAAAATGAATAATCAATGGCTAATTGGTACACCAACCATACAAAGTTCAAATAAATAATCAAGTAAATTCAACCCAAAAAGTTGCAATATTTTGATTGTTTGATCATGCAAGTAAAGCTAATTCCTGTCTGGGAGCAGAGCACCCTAAGGAAAAAACATAATCATAGCAAAACCAAAATCCTAAGATTGGTATTTTATTTTCCAATAGAAAACACTAGACCACAAGTTTATTTTCCCTAAAGAATGAACAACAATTCTTCAGGTTTCTGATTCAAATCAGAAAGGAATGCTGGAAAAACATAAACCAAACAACAATCTAGAAATACCATCCGATCATTATACCAAATTTAATTTGGCATACCTGATGATATCCGGCACAAAATCAAAAGAAAACTCCACTCCTTCAGAGGTAATAATTAATGAAAAATATCTTCCATTGCTAGGCAGCAGCAAATTCATTATTGAGAAGAAATAGAAGAAATCTTCAGATTGTATCTTCCATTACTTATCAGCAAATTCATTATTGAGAAGTCTTTCAGATTGCATCTTCCATTATGCGACAGCAAATTCATTAATGAGAAGATATCTTCAGATTGAGGGACTTGTTCAGCCATGACTTCCAGCTCCCACCTCCCTTCTGGACAATAGCAGTTGGAGAGGTTGGATCACTATCTTCTTTCATTGTTTGTGGCTTCTTACATAGCATGAAATTGCGTGCACCTAACGATCCAACTGTTTCCCATGGACTCAGAGCTGCAATCAGATTGGGAAAAAAAGTTAAAATAATGACGCCAAACTAATGAAATAGGACGAGTTTTCATTGCGAAAACGAACACTGATTAAGTGCACCATGGAAATCCAATTAACGAATAGCAAGAGTTATTCAACTCGTGAAACAATCTAGACAATGTTCAATCATGTTAAAATTATTCAACTGATGAAATTATACATAGCAAACCATAGTCACATATGCAGGAAGCATTCAACTTTGTTTAAAAGTTATGACTGAGATACTAAAATGCCCCAACAAATCAAAATACTGGCTTGCTTAGACTTGACCATAATCAGAAACAGACTAGGACAACCACACGACTCACAAGGCAAATATATAAATTTTGCCAAAACTTTTCAAGAATTAACACTAGATTTTGGCTTTGAAACTCATACGTCAATCTAATAAGAGAGACTAACAATCAATTTCCCAGGCGATGTTCTAACATATCAAATCAATTCCAAAATTGAAGTAAAAAAGATGGTATTTAAAGATGCTTACCATCAGAGCCAACAATGGGGCAGTAAAGCTGGAAATCGTTAAACTTTGAGCCGAGGACAGGAAGACGACCCTCACGCGCATAAGACTTCAAGGCAGTATCAATAACTGCAGCTACAAGCTCCTCCTCATTCACCACAAATCGGATCGGTCCTGCACTCCCCATCACATTCACGCTAATCAACAGCCTCTTGCCCTTAGCTACCTGATTCTTCTTCTGCTTGTAGAGCAACATTTTTCCTTTTTTTTTATATCTTTTGATTCTGTGTTCCGATAGATTAAATAAACGAATTCAAAACAAAAAAATTGTGATTTATTTTTTTGAAATTCCGCAGAAAGAAAAGAGATCTTGAATTAAAAATCAAGAGACAGGGGATTGATTGTATGAATCAATTCAGGGGTCTACGCCGAGGCAGCGGTAGTACCAGCCTTCCTTGCAAGATCCGAAAGCGAAAGCAGAGGCAACAGAGACGACGCCCGCCCTTGATTGGCAAAGGCAGAGCATGTAATTACTACTACTTAAGATTTCCACCATTCACAACAACAACAGCAGGAATCGGATCTATTGGATTGGGTGAAAGAGGACGCCAGAGGGATCGGAGAAGAAAAAGCAGAGGGGTCGTTCTGGATTGGGTTTTTCTATTGGATGGGAGGCGGAATTATTGAGATGGGTCTGAGGTTTTTTTCTCTGTTTTGAAGATTGAAGATAATTGATTGCGCTGGATGTTTTGTTGTATTTATATAGAAGGAGGTAAGGGAAAGAGGAAGTAGAAGCCAGAAGGGAAATTGGGGATTAGGGTTAGGGTTTTTTGTTTTATTTTACGGTTTTTATCGTCGGTTCGGTTGTTTTTCGCCGACCAGATCAGAGAACAAGGATTTATTCCTTGCAAGTTGCAAATCGCCAGCAAGGTTTTTTTTCTTTTTCTTTTTATCCTTCAAAACTGCAAAAACCCGTTTTCTTCCCACTTACTGTTTCACCTATCCTTCATTCATCCCTTTCTCTTGGTTATGCGTTTTCAATATCTTTCACTTTGGTCCTCATACTTTTGAAATATTAATAATGAGAGTCTATACTTTTTGGAATTTGTAATGGTAAACTTTTCAATCTTTATATTTTCTAATGAAACATAACTTCTGGGTCAAAATGCAACAAATGACATCATTATTAGTATATCATTATCTTAAGCGATTGGGTGCATTCGGTGGAATTGAATTCCTTACTAAAAACTATATATAATATAATAATATATTCATTATTCAAGAATCAAGATACTTGCGCAACAAGACCATTTCTTTTTTATAAGAAGTTGAGCCCAGTTGTTGATTGTCGTCGAGCTGAGCTGCGGTCTCTAGAACACTCAAGTAGCTCTCCATTGTCTTTCAACTTAACAGGAGATATTTACCCAATTAACCCCAATCAAATACACTCAATGAAAATAATAAGATATTTGTATTCTAATCGAGAATGACTCATCCAAGCGAATTGATTGGCTATTATGGTGGATTTTGATGGCTGAAAATAGAGGAGAGGAAATGGATGGTTGTTCGGCAATGACCAAACCTTTTCCTTGCGAGAAAAGGAAAGAGAGAAAGAAAAAGGAAAGTGTTTTTTAATTTCTATTTCAAGAAAATTGCACTAGAAACTAGAAAGGGCACAAAGGCCAAGCGAAGAGAGCGGTGGACCGCAAGGATATTTTCGAGCAAGAACAGAAGGCTTAGGCTTCCATCACGTCAAAACTCAAAAAGAATAGAAACAGGTCCATTTTTATTCTCTACAATTTTTCTCAATCACAGCAAAATTTACATGTTACAATCAATCAATTAAACATCCCATCAGGACAATCTTAACCATTAGATTCCCAAGGATAAAGGGCCCGACCGACCACAAGCTTCTTCTCAGTTTATTTTTTATTTCTTGATTGCGATTGCTCTGCATTTTGGTTTATTTATTCTTCTTCAACCTTAATGACCTGGAAAAAAAAAGAAAAAGGAAAAGAGGAGATGGAGAACAACAACAGCGTCAACAACAGTGATACAAAAAACATGATTGGTCTGCTGAAAATTCGAGTAAAAAGAGGCATTAATCTTGCCATTCGCGATATCGGTACCAGCGATCCTTACGTTGTCGTCACCATGGCAAACCAGGTCTCTTTAATTGCATTATTTATTTAACTTGTTTTTTCCCCCAGAATAATCTGATGATTTTAAAAAGAATTGCGTTGGATTAAGACCAATCATTTATTTAAACTCTGTTAATTAATTTTCTGTTTTTTGCTTTTCTATGGTGATTGAATATTCATATTCTTGTCTTTTAAAGAGGTGATTCCATCCATATGATCCATTAGTTTTTGTTACTGTTATGTTAAGAAAGCATCAATCTTGTGGGAAAGCATCAATTGCGTTGAGTTAATAATTATAAGACTAATTATTCTTCAATATATGCTTCTTTAGACTTTCTGCCTCCAATACAGAGGGTTGTGGTTAGTTGCATCAAGAACATTTAGCAAATTTTCTGAATTGTTATCATATTGAAAAAAAATGATAATAATATACAATCAGCCGGACAATGATTTACTTGTTTATATGACAAATCTTGTATTTTAAAATGATAGCAGAAATTGAAGACTCGTGTTATAAAAAAGAATTGCAATCCTGAATGGAATGAGGAGCTGACACTTTCATTGACAGATATCAACACCCCAATCACCCTAGTAAGTAGCTGTTCTATACTATGCTTTTAAGTTTCCGATGTTCTTACCGATAAATGGTTGGTATGAATTTAAGCAATAATTCGAGGATTCGAACATTCCATATGAAGTGATTACATATGGAAAGCATTTTTCTCTTAATCCAATATGATTAGTCTTAATAACTGTATTGTCTCGCAGACAGTCTACGACAAGGACAAGTTTACTGTGGATGACAAGATGGGAGATGCAGAGGTAGACATAAAGCCATACATGAAATGTCTGAAGATGGGCCTAAGAGAGCTACCGAATGGGTGTGCACTAACAAGAGTACAGCCCAGCAGGAACAACTGCCTTTCTGATGAGAGTAGTGTCGTTTGGAACACTGGTGGCAAGATTACACAGGACATGTATCTCAGGTTGAGGAATGTGGAGTCTGGTGAATTGCAGATCCAGATTGAGTTTGTTGATCTTGCAGGGCCTAATCGTTAATTAGAGGCCAGGGCTAATTAATTAATTAAGAGTCAAGATCAGTAAGTGGGCCGCTAATCACTGTGTTTTCCAGCCTTCTAATTACCAAATTAATAAATAGTGTAGCATATGTAATAAAGCTCAAGTTTAAGTACTTGTATACCAGTGTTTATTCCCTGTTGTAACTCTGTAATCCTTTTTATCAAAACTGGAATGAATGCTGTACTACAGCAGTTTGAGTTTCTTCTAAAAGTTAAAGAATTGTTCATCTTTAATTTAGAATTTATTCTAAGGTTATGGAATAGAGCGAATTATACTAGAAATCAAAGGGAATAATCATTTTAAAAAGTCTTTAAAGGATATCATCACCAAAATTAAGGGAAAATATCCACAGCCATTGTCATGAAAACAAAAATCAGGAAAAACGTGCCACAACATAAACCATGCACGACAAAACAAGAAACCCTTCAAATGATTTTGGAAATTTGTGTTACAGATATTTTTTTTCCCCTTTTTTTCCCGCCACAAAAAAAGAGGAGATAAAATTCAATTGAAGGGTCATAGTTCATTTGGTTAAACTTAAAATCTTATCTTCCCAATTTTGCCACATTTGGCTGAAAATAAAATTCCATGGCTTCCTCAATCTCCCCTTTACAAAACAAAAATGTTGCCTCAATTTCACCAATTACAAAACAATGCCATTCAAATAATCTAAAATTCAAATTCTCATTCCGTTTACCAAACCAAAAACTTTCACCACCCACACGTGTGAAATCCTCTAGCAGCACGCCCACGAAATACACTAATGATGCTGTTGTCATCGACGAAGAAATGGAGCGGATCAAAAGGCTGCAAAATGGGTCGGACGTTCGCGGGGTGGCATTGGAGGGGGAGAAGGGGAGGAGGGTGGACCTTACTCCGCCCGCGGTGGAGGCTATTGCGGAGAGTTTTGGGGAGTGGGTCATTGAGGGAATTGGATCAACGGATGGTAACGATGATAATAAGGTTCGGGTTTCACTCGGGCGTGACCCGAGAGTATCCGGACCTGCTTTGAGTGTGGCTGTGTTTTCGGGTCTTGCACGTGCGGGGTGTTTGGTGTTTGATATGGGACTTGCTACTACTCCTGCCTGTTTCATGAGCACTGTCCTCCCTCCTTTTGCCTATGATGCTTCAATTATGGTACCTACAACCACAAAATGATAGATTTTTGTTTCATTAGATTTCTTTTTACAACTCCAGAAAATGAGACTCGCAGGGACTTAGAAATTAGTGAACATTTGCGTAAGTGAAATAAAAAAACATAAAGATCAGAAGTGTCGTTAAATTTAAAGTTCAATCGAGACTTAACATTGTCATAAGACAACACAAAAAAATGAGTATTAATTTGAATTTAAACCTTTATTTTATTTTTTATGTTATCCTTTTGTGATATATTTTCTTTTTTATGCTTTTAAGTTCTAAATTCAAATTGATTAGAGCGTTAAATAAAATTTTAATTTTAATTGTAAAAAAAATTCAAAATTCAAAATTTTCAACCAATGAACTTGCAGTTCGGTGGTATTTGTTAAAAAAATAGTTAGGACAATGTTTTGAGTTCGATCTTTTATACTTACATTTCTATCTATATTTTAAAAAATCAAAATTTTGAGGACAATTTAAAATTCTGAGATGTCAAAATAAAATAAAAAAACATTTTTTTGAGTATCTTTCAAATATTTTAAACATATTTTTAGGATGAATATGTGTATTATTTTAGTAAATTTGAGTGCTAAATTTTAAAAGATGTCTCAGGGGATAAAAGGGGAGAATAAAAGTTTAAGGAGTAAAGTTGAAGACTAACTAAGTTGAGGGATATTTTTGTGTTTCTTTTCAGCCTAGCTAACTTTTTTAAAAAAACAATTGTAGATGACGGCTTCACACTTGCCATACACTCGCAATGGGTTGAAATTTTTTACAAAAAAAGGAGGGCTAACCTCGCCGGAGGTGGAGGAGATATGCGACAGAGCTGCCCGTAAATATGCAAATAGGCTGGCTAAAGTCTCCACGTTGACATCTCCTCCTACCAGAGTTGATTTCATGAGCGCCTACGCCAAGCATCTTAGGGACATTATCAAGGAGAGAGTTAACCATCCCTCGAACTATGACACCCCTCTCAAAGGATTCCAGGTACCCATTTCGAGTCTCTAATCACATTTTTATTTACAATAAAAATAAATAGTACTCCCTCCGTCCTTCAATGTTTGTCGTTTTAGCTTTTGCTTTTACTGTTTCGACACGTATCTTAAAACGGTCGGTAGACTCACTATTTGAGACAATTTTGCCCCTAATTTTTTCTGGAAAGTACGTTAAGGATTAACGTACGTTCACAAAAAAATTCGGATTTTTTTGGGGTCAAATAGTACCTCATCCGGCCTCCTCGATATGCGTTCCATACTGAATATTGGGATGCGAGAAAGACAAACATTGAAGGACAGGGGGAGTAACAGATATAGATTACTGTTTAATTTAGTACTAGAAATGTCATATAATCATTCAATTTGTCAAACCAATTAAGAGGATTTTTAAAGTTATGAGTTTTGTCAAAATTTAGAATTTGTTAGATTCTTTTTTTCAACCAAAAAAATAAAGAAATACTTGTCATTGAACCAAAACTAAAAAAAATTAAAAAAATAAAGAAAGTTCCAGCTGGGCCTTTGTTTGATTGGACAATGGCCCAAGCAGTTGAAACAAAAAGGCCCGCCCAATAGCCCAAAACAAATTTAATTGAGACAAACATCCAACACTTTGCAGATAATTGTAAATGCTGGGAATGGATCGGGCGGGTTTTTTACATGGGATGTGCTAGACAAGCTAGGAGCTGACACATTCGGTTCCCTACACTTGAACCCGGACGGTATGTTCCCCAACCACATACCCAACCCTGAAGACAAAACTGCCATGGCAATGACCAGAGCCGCAGTGCTCGAAAACTCAGCCGATCTTGGCATCGTTTTCGACACTGATGTGGACCGGAGCGGGGTTGTTGATAACAATGGTAATCCGATCAACGGAGACAAGCTAATTGCACTAATGTCCGCAATCGTGCTAAGGGAACATCCTGGGACAACTATAGTGACGGATGCGCGGACAAGTATGGCGTTTTCGAGATTCGTCACGAAAAGAGGGGGCCGACATTGTTTGTTCCGAGTTGGATATCGGAATGTGATCGATAAGGGAGTTCACCTTAACGACGACGGCATTGAAACACACCTTATGATGGAAACTTCAGGACATGGTGCTCTTAAAGAGAATTATTTCCTCGACGATGGTTAGAGAACCAATTTTGCTCTAGATTTCTATTCATTTTATTAGTATTTTCTTGTTTTACTCGGTCATTTTTGGATGTCCCATTTAATTTTTTTGGATAGAAAATTAATCTTGTAGGAATATTGCTGGTTTTAAAGATAAATAATTTGAAACCTACATGTTATAGGTGCGTATATGGTGGTAAAAATCATAATAGAAATGGTACGGATGAAACTCGGGGGATCAAATGAAGGGATCGGTAGTCTTATACAAGATCTTAAAGAGCCTGAAGAATCAGTTGAACTACGGATAGATATTATCTCTGATCCCAAAGATGCGAAGGCAAGAGGTAGACACGTAATTGAGACATTCCGGAGCTACATTGAGGTACACAATTATCTACATATAACAATACTTGAGATTCATGACCTTGGAGAGCCCTCGGCAGGAATGCCCCTCGCACTCATATGCTTAGTCCCTTGTAATAATTGGATTAAGTATAATTTCTAGCAAAATCTCAACTAAAACTACATGTATAAATTCGATTCGTAAAAAAAAAAACTATACGTATAGTAATAATTAATAATTTTTTTTTTTTTTTGCAGGAGGGACGAATGGAAGGTTGGGAATTGGATTCGTGTGGAGATTGTTGGGTGAGCGATGGGTGCCTAGTGGACACAAATGATGACCCTGCGCCCCTTGATGCTTACATGTACAGGTGAACTATTTTCTGTGATCATGGACTGTTTAGTTACGGTTTGCTACTGAGTGATAAAATTAACTAGAAATCATGTTAATTTCCAACTTTGCTTTTTCCTTTTTTGGAAAAAAATTAATCATGTGATGAATTAAAAACTAATGGAATATATAAATGCAGGGCTAAGGTATGGGACGACGAACATGGAGAATATGGTTGGGTACATGTTCGCCAGAGTATTCACAACCCAAATATAGCTGTAAATATGGAATCCACAGTTCCTGGAGGCTGTCAATCCATGACCAAACTTCTTAGAGATAAGTAAGTATAAGCATACACATCCGCACTTGGCATGTTTTTTTCACTCATGCAAATTTGATATTCGAAACTCGAGACTTTATTGCTATTTTTACTATTTGCAGACAATTAATGAGAACCATTTATTAATTAATTATTGTTTTCATCGTTACGTCGCCTCAAATAATTTATGATATTATTATATATCATTTTTTTTCAGGTTTCTTGTGGATAGTGGAGTGGACAAAGTCTTGGATATCACTCAGATTGATAAGTATGCCACAACTGGACTTGTAAATTAATATTTAGAGGTGCTCTAATTATATAAGTCCTTCGGGCAGTATATAGTAATCTGGTTTCAAACAAATGATTTTCTCGCATCTCAATATTTAATAGATTTAACACTAAAAATACAAATAAAAACTATAATAAAAGCAAATCCTAAAACGACGTTTGTTTGGAACCGGAGGGAGTAAGGTTTTAAGTCAAATCAATTAATCTAATGAGAGTGTTGTCACTTATCCTTCTCTCCTTTGTCGGTGGGTGTAACCACCCTTCTTCTTTGTCGTTAAAGTCTTCTTATTTAACTTATATGTTTTTTGTTTTGTCTAATTCTATCGAGTAATTCAATTCGAAAGCAAATCCTAAAACGACGTTTGTTTGGAACCGGAGGGAGTAAGGTTTTAAGTCAAATCAATTAATCTAATGAGAGTGTTGTCACTTATCCTTCTCTCCTTTGTCGGTGGGTGTAACCACCCTTCTTCTTTGTCGTTAAAGTCTTCTTATTTAACTTATATGTTTTTTGTTTTGTCTAATTCTATCGAGTAATTCAATTCGAGTGTTATCGGATTTAAAAAAATGAGATGACTCTTCCAGTAAGATTTTTTCCACTCTCACGACTCGAATTTGAAATCTTATTTCTGGGTGGACAAGTACCTTACTAGTTGACCACAATCAATATTGATAGTTATTTAACTTACATGATGATAATGATCAATGTTGATAGTTATTTGACTTCCATTATGATGATAATAATAATAATAATAATCATAATAATAGAGCTTACTACTCCCTCTGTCTTTAAAAGACAGACGATTTAGGCCCAAAACCAATTTCACAATTACTTGACGCCTTGACATACGCGCCTGCTTAATTTTTTTTTACACAATTACGCCTTGAACGACGTCGTACTAGCAAATGAGGGCGAGGACATTGCAGGCAAAAAAAAATCTGACACCCACTCTCCATCTTCTCCTTCTCTTCATCTTTCTCTCAACCTTCTCTCAAACAATAATTAAAATAAAATGGAAGGAATTTATTTACTGTTGTTGGTCTGCTGCTGGTTCTGTTTTGAGGATTCGAACGAGATGTATATCCCCATTTTTTGCTGTTGTTGGTCTGCTGCTGGTTTTGTTTTACCGTCGATGCTGGAGGAAGAAGATGGTTTGATTTCTGGGTTTAATTTAATTGTTGGTTGGGTTTAATTTAATTGTTAACTGGTTCAATCTTTGATTTGGGTTTAATTTGTTGGATTGAATTGCTGCTGGATTTAATTTTTGTTTGGTTGAATTGCTGGCTTGGAATTGTTGTTTGGTTGAATTGTTGTTGGTTTGATTGTATGGATTTTAATTGATGCTGGATTTAATTGATGGGCTTAATTGTTGTATAAATGTGTTGCTGGCTTTTGGCTTGATGGCTGGAATGGTGACGGTAGCGGCGTTGGTGGAGGATGAGAGGAGAGAAGGATAGAAGAAGAAGCAAAACGGTGCGTTTTGTTTTTTTTAATAAAAAATACAACCTTTCTCGCATTGGCCCATAGACAGGGCTGACACCAATCTGGGCTTCCACAGCAAGCCCACAGGTGCATAAAATACCGTGATTTGCGGCCCGGCGTCTGTCTTTTAAAGACAGAGGGAGTACTAGATACTGTAATGTCATTCTGCTCTTTTATTAAAAACTTTTAGTCTATTCGCAAAATAAACTTACAACTGGAAAATTAGAATTTTCCTTACCGTTAGGCCCAAAAGTTGCAACCTAAAGCCCAAGTCGTGCGATGGGTCGGCTTGACCACTGTCGGTCGCTCCGCACTTGATTTGCCAAAGTGGCACATTAATTATGTGTTAATTTTTTTTTTGAAGGGTAATTATGTGTTAATTTGATACTTGACAACTGAAATTTAAGTACTAACATGGATTTTTGGCACCACGGTGACAATACTAATAAATACTAGAGGGTATTATTGTACTTTACCCCAATAAATATCTAGGGTGATTTTGGTATTTAACCCATTTTTTACCTACTATAAAAAGGGGGGAGGCCATCTTTATTCAGGGAGGTCGGGCTTGTAATTGCTATGATCGCTACACCATAATCATCCTCATCAATTATTTATCATCACCGCTGCAAACAATGAAAGAGTGATTGAGGAAGGTGATAATCTAAAACCTACCTGATACGATCCTAGTTCCTTAGGATGCGTAGCACCAATTTTGATCTTTGTTCAAAGACGGATTTCCTGCGGAAATAAATAACTCGACAAGTACGAGCTTAGACCACTTAGCTAACCTGTGCTAAGAGCCCTAATCGATTTCAAGTCAAGGGTCTTGAATCGGATTCTTAGGACTAGACTCAACAATGTGAGAATCACACTAAGATAAACGACACAATAATGCAATTCCAAGATTTACTTGTATACGACTTAAGTATTGCGGACTCAAGAAGAACAAGGTTCAACCGACTTGAACAAGGGGCGGAGATTGAAGAGAATATCTCAATTTATCAATTAACAGCCAAGTTTCTAAGGAGGCCAAGCGGCTCCTTATATAAGGTTACAAGTAAACCCTAATTCCAAAATAGGAATATTAAATAAAGTAAAACACTTAACTAATTAATCAATTAACTAATTAAATAATTAACTAATTAACTAATTACAGTAAATATAAATATATTTAAATACATTCCAGCAGCCCATGTCGAGTTCTCCATCATCGGGCCAAGGTTTGGGCCGAAACTTCAAGTTGTATGTTGTCTCGCGTACAGACTGCACGCCATAATGTTTACGTCCATAAATTCCAAACCACTGGGCCAAATGAGCTGAATCTTGTCCCAAATGAAAGCTAACATCCTGAAGTTTCCAACGAGTAGTCGATCGCATGATTTGGACCTGTACAGAGCCGGCTGAGTTCCGACGAAGTTGCCTGTTGCGTCTGCTCCTAGAACTGCTGTGTGCGAGATTGTCATCTCGAATCTCCTTGAGATCTACTTGTCCGAATGCTCTGAAACTTGGACACAGCCTTCCTAAGACTCCAATAGGTCTTGTATATGTTCTGGATATGTTATTGATGCCGTTCTTCCAAGGGTTGACTCGGATGGATGTCAAACCTTGCGCTAGGTTCCTCCAAGCCACCTTCCATGTCATCCTATGCGTGAAGACTTGATCAAGCAGCGTCTCCTACCTTGTCTCCATGTATAGAGGTTGTATTAACCTCACTGGGGTTATCCATGGAGCTAGGATCGTATCATTCCCTTCCCCTTCGAAAAGATTCGCCCTCGAATCTGATTCTTTTAAGACAACAATTCTATTAGAATCAACAAAGGAAGCACATGAATGAACGGGATTACCCAAGGCATCCAACTCCAATTGTTGCAACTTGGACAACTCCTTCTCCTTCAAAACATCTTGCTCTCGCTGCCCTAAAGAGAAAACACAAGAAGAAGAAGAATTAGTTAACCCATGCTCACTCTTTTCATGGGGGCTGTTTTGATTAGTCTTCTTTAAGACTTTGGGTTCTTTTAAGCCCTTTTCTTTTTCTCGCTCACTCACTTCTGCACTTAGACATGTAATGGACTTCTCTTCTTGAATAGGGAACTTGTCTTCATAGACCTCGAATGCTTGAACTTTGATTATAGAAAATTCCGTTCTTGGATCCATATCATTCTCCCCTTCTTCGAGGAGATTCGTCCTCGAATCTTGCTCAGCATCATCTTTCGCCTTTGACTTAGTAGGCCTGATACTAGGATAAAGAGACCTCTTCTTCCTTTGCTTCTCTATTCTGATCGCCTCTTGTAACATATCCTCTAAGTAGAAGAACTCAGTATAATGCAGTGGATCTATTATCTCTTGGTTGAGGCCTTCGAAGAATCTTGCCATCGTTTCCTTTTTGGTCTCCTTGACTTGCGCTCTCTCCAAAGCAAACTCCATCTCATTAAAGTACTCTTCAACACTCTTATTTCCTTGTGTCAAGGTCTGTAACTTATGGAGGAGCTCACGGCTGAAGTGATTAGGAACAAACCGCTGCCTCATCACCCGTTTCATCTCGCTCCAATCCTCAATTGGATCTAAGTAGATAGTCACTCTCTTGTGATTGAGCTGATCCCACCAATCCCTTGCATACCCGCTAAACGCAGCTGATGCTAACCTCACTTTCTTCCTTTCTGAATAATCATGGCAGCGAAAAATAGATTGTACATCTCGCTCCCAATCCAAGTAATAATTCGGACCATACACCGCTTCAAAAGGCGGAAGTCTGACCCTTGACTCACCTTTGTTATATGTCTCGGCCTTAGCCCTCAAACCAACCGAGATCTTCCTCCTTTCACGCCTATCATACTGCCCTTGCCTCAAATAGGCATCATCATCATAATCTTGCCTCAAAGACCATTGCATGTACGACATTATATAAGGTATAGAATTCGGTTTCGGCGAACACAGTGTAGTAATTCAAGCACAGCTTCTGAATCCGGTGTCAGAATCACCTGATTCTTCTTGATTCGGAAACCTAATAGAATCAGCTTTCCAACGGATCCTTTTTCACTCAAATATAACTTCAGTAGCTATATATACAAATTCAATTTCGACACTGAAAATTGTGCAGGATTTTGCAGCAAACACAATGTAGTAAATCGACTATAGCTTTTGACTCCGGTGTCCGAATCACTTGATTCTTTTTGATTTGGAACCCTAACAGGCACAGCTTTCCAACAAGACCAAAATCACTAAAATCTTCCTTCAACAGATATGTATATAAATACAATTTCGACACTGCTAGAATTTTGCACATAAACGAACCAAGCACAACAAAGAAATCGGTTTCGAATGGAGTAGAATGAATTACCGATTTCAACGATGAAAACTTGAAACAAAATAAAGATACCTACCAATCTCTGAACACCTTAAGCTCCGCTACCAACTGATACGATCCTGGCTCCTTAGGATGCGTAACACCAATTTTGATCTTTGTTCAAAGACGGATTTCCTGCGGAAATAAATAACTCGACAAGTACGAGCTTAGACCACTTAGCTAACCTGTGCTAAGAGCCCTAATCGATTTCAAGTCAAGGGTCTTGAATCGGATTCTTAGGACTAGACTCAACAATGTGAGAATCACACTAAGATAAACGACACAATAATGCAATTCCAAGATTTACTTGTATACGACTTAAGTATTGCGGACTCAAGAAGAACAAGGTTCAACCGACTTGAACAAGGGGCGGAGATTGAAGAGAATATCTCAATTTATCAATTAACAGCCAAGTTTCTAAGGAGGCCAAGCGGCTCCTTATATAAGGTTACAAGTAAACCCTAATTCCAAAACAGGAATATTAAATAAAGTAAAACACTTAACTAATTAATCAATTAACTAATTAAATAATTAACTAATTAAATAATTAACTAATTAAATAATTACAGTAAATATAAATATATTTAAATACATTCCAGCAGCCCATGTCGAGTTCTCCATCATCGGGCCAAGGTTTGGGCCGAAACTTCAAGTTGTATGTTGTCTCGCGTACAGACTGCACGCCATAATGTTTACGTCCATAAATTCTAAACCACTGGGCCAAATGAGCTGAATCTTGTCCCAAATGAAAGCTAACATCCTGAAGTTTCCAACGAGTAGTCGATCGCATGATTTGGACCTGTACAGAGCCGGCTGAGTTCCAACGAAGTTGCCTGTTGCGTCTGCTCCTAGAACTGCTGTGTGCGAGATTGTCATCTCGAATCTCCTTGAGATCTACTTGTCCGAATGCTCTGAAACTTGGACACAGCCTTCCTAAGACTCCAATAGGTCTTGTATATGTTCTGGATATGTTATTGACGCCGTTCTTCCAAGGGTTGACTCGGATGGATGTCAAACCTTGCGCTAGGTTCCTCCAAGCCACCTTCCATGTCATCCTATGCGTGAAGACTTGATCAAGCAGCGTCTCCTACCTTGTCTCCATGTATAGAGGTTGTATTAACCTCACTGGGGTTATCCATGGAGCTAGGATCGTATCATTCCCTTCCTCTTCGAAAAGATTCGCCCTCGAATCTGATTCTTTTAAGACAACAATTCTATTAGAATCAACAAAGGAAGCACATGAATGAAAGGGATTACCCAAGGCATCCAACTCCAATTGTTACAACTTGGACAACTCCTTCTCCTTCAAAACATCTTGCTCTCGCTGCCCTAAAGAGAAAACACAAGAAGAAGAAGAATTAGTTAACCCATGCTCACTCTTTTCATGGGGGCTGTTTTGATTAGTCTTCTTTAAGACTTTGGGTTCTTTTAAGCCCTTTTCTTTTTCTCGCTCACTCACTTCTGTACTTAGACATGTAATGGACTTCTCTTCTTGAATAGGGAACTTGTCTTCATAGACCTCGAATGCTTGAACTTTGATTATAGAAAATTCCGTTCTTGGATCCATATCACTACCCCCTGGGTATTTTGGTCTCTACACGGGGTACCGGGGATGTGGTCGACATCAGCGAGGGGGCCTCACCTATCGGATGACGCCTTATCCCACACCCGGTATGTCCAAGCACCCACCTCAAGTGTCTATAAATACCTCATAAGGTTCAAGGCAGAGGACAAGCTCACACACAAGCAGAGACTCTACAGAACCACCTTTCACTACTCTCTCTCTACTCTCTCCCTCTCAACTCCTACTTACCCTTATATTTATCACTATACTGACTTAAGCATCAGAGTGACTGCGCCGGGGACCCCTCCGGTGTCTTGCAGGTACAATAGCGGCGTGGTGGTGGTGAAGATCTCAGAATCGTCCTCACTCCGGGTCCGAGGATTATCAAATTGGTGCTTTCATTGAGAGCATTTAGATGATCAAGTGAGTTCCTTGATGTCTAAAGGCTCTCCTCTCCATATATATATATTCATCAATCGTCATGGTTGCTGCTAGTTTTCTGGTTATGGTTTCACCACATGATTCCAAAGGATTAGATCTGGAGAGGAAGAAAAAGAGGGAGAGAAGCCAAGATCATCATCGTTTGATTTAGAAGGATCAGATCTTGAAAGGAAGGATCAGATCTGGAAAGGAAGGAAAAGTGGGAGAGAAGCCATGGTCATCACTGCTGCACATCGAAAAAAAGAAGAGAAAAAGAGTTATAAATCAGCCATGATTTTGCCTTGATTTTTCATTCAGTCCATCTTTGAGAGAAGAAGGATGCTTGATATTTGATTATGAACAAGTGGGCTTGTGATTTGAAACAAAGGTGAAGAAGAAAAACTAGAAAACGTGTTGCTGGAAAAAGAAGGAGATGAACAGTAATGATCCGGGATCCAAATCTGGAAAGTGATTGCTGGAAGAATTTTGTCGGTTATAGTAAGTGATTTGGGCAAGAATTTGATTGGAACAGCAAAATAATGGAAAAAGAAAGCAAGAAGGAAAGAAAAGATAACAATAAGGAAGAGGAGCAAAAAGGCAAGCAGAAAGTTGCGTGGAAAAACACATGACAAAATAAAAGTTTTAGTTGACGGTGATGAGCAAGATCCGGAATTGTTGTTCAAATCCGGATTCCGAAAAAGAAAAAAAATTAGAGAAAAAAAGAAAATCCGAAATTGAAAAAAGAAAGAAAATCCGGAAAAAGATCCGGATTAAAAAAGAAAATCCGAAAAAAGATCCAGATTGTGAAAAAGAAAGAAAGATCTGGGATGTAAACAAGATTCGGATGAACAGTACCCAGAATAGTTGCGGAGGAACAGTACCCCCGGATTGCTGGGCAGTTATATTAGATTTCACGGGAAAAAATCATATCTTCTTTATACCTGCCCAGAATTTTCTGTATAATATCTCAGTTTGAAGATAATTGAAAGATCTACAATTCTTATGAAGATGACTAAGTGAGATATCGATGTTAACTGGGTATTATTGAGCTTCAAAGTTTCGGGTATTATGTTTCTAGGTTTGTATTTCCGGGTTTGAGATTCCGGGTTTGTGATTCCGAGTTGAGTTTTTGGGTTCGTGATTACTGGTTGTATTTTCGGGTTTGTGTTTTCGGGTTTGAGATTCCGGGTTTGTGATTCCGAGTTGAGTTTTTGGGTTTGTGATTCCGGGTTGTGTTTCTGGGTTTGAGATTCCGGGTTTGTGATTCCAGGTAAGAATGCACTGCTGGGCAGTTATATGAAATTTCGGTAAAAAAATCATATCTTTTTCATATGCGCTCAGAAGTTTCTGTATAATAGCTTGATTTGAAGATAATTGGAAGGGTTGCAATTCTTATGAAGACGTCTAAGAGATATATTGAGATTAACTAGGTGTTATTGAGTTTCAAAGTAATGTCACAGGTTTGGAAATAGTGGAAGAACGTGATTTATCGGGTGAATATCTACCCCGAATGGGTATTAGTTTAGAATATTATTGGGTGAATATCTACCCCGCATGGACAGTCTTCATAATATCATATGACCACCTCTGTCATCATCGCAAAGGTCTCCAACGATATGTCATTCTTCTTCAAATGCAAGGAATCAAACGGGAATAAAACAATGGCTGAGTTCCTTGTTTATTCCTTTAAGGTATCACTGTTATTTTTAATATTATCATTTTATCCTTATCTTTATTTTTAATATCTTCATTATCCTTAACATGCTTAGAGGAATCTAACAAAAGTTAGCAAACTCTGTTAGTGGCTCTTGCTAAATTATATAAAGCTTCCTAAGCTCGTGCTAGTTCTGATAAACAGGCGGTGGTACGACTAGCAAGTGAAATACTAAAGCAATTCTGTCCCGTTGTGGACAAGGAATTTGGCAATTCATGGAAATGGAATGTGAAAGCAATTGAAATACCACCCAGCTATTGCCTGGGAATGTTGGTAACTTCATCAGGGACGACCGTCGAAGCCCATTCCGGTCTCATTAAGATAGCCGGTGGCAAGGTTAGAGGTAAACGGTTTTCTTAAGCCAAATCCGATGGTAATTAGACGATGGCACGATTTAGGAACGCTAACAGAACCTGATAAGTCTAGCCAAGCTTCTAAAGCCCATTCCGATCCAGTTGAATCAGACGGTACTACTTAGGAACACTAACAGAGACGTAAAGGTTGTCAAAACAAGAAGTATTTTACTTAGTAATACCGGTCCCTTTGACGGTATTAATGCAAGGATGTCGGTCCCTACGACGACATTAGCACAATGGGCATATTCCAGATTATGCAATTAATAGAATTTTTTTTATTGATATTATCTTAACAATCTATTTTATGTGTTTTAAGCTGTACAGGAAGAAGGAGACTTGCTTTTATTTATTTCTTTGCAGGTTATATAAATAGAGGTTTGGCACATGAAATATGGAGGTTGTCCGGAAATTTTCTAAGGAAGAAATTTGTTAATACTTGGCCATGCTGCATATACGAGGACAACACCAAAGAGATTATCCGTTTTGAAGAGACTTTTTTAGAAATATCAGTGCTTGGATTGTCCGGGAAGATAACTACTGATGAACAGTAATGCCCATAAAGTCAACGGGTGAATAGTAAAGCTTCCTTCTTATCAAAATTCTTTCTTGTGAACAGTAAAGAAAGCTTTATTGTTATCAAGATCCTTCCTTGTGAAGAGCTTCCTTGTGAACAGTACCCAGAATAGTAAAATGCAAGAAAGAAGAAGAGGATTGAAAACTCCCGGAAAATTTACAGTCCCCTGCAGTTCAGAAGTACAGAGCTTTATCAGACACCGGGAATTGAGCCCTTGGTAAACACTCAGACTCCTTTTCGGTTGGGCTTGTGATAATCCAAAACCTACCCCCTGGGCATTTTGGTCTCTACACGGGGTACCGGGGATGTGGTCGACATCAGCGAGGGGGCCCCACCTATTGGATGACGCCTTATCCCACACTCGGTATGTCCAAGCACCCACCTTAAGTGTCTATAAATACCTCCTAAGGTTCAAGGCAGAGGACAAGCTCACACACAAGCAGAGACTCTGCAGAACCACCTTCTCACTACTCTCTCTCTACCATCTCCCTCTCAACTCCTACTTACCATCATATTTATCAGTATACTGACTTAAGCATCGGAGTGACTGCGCCGGAGACCCCCTCCGGCATCTTGCAGGTACAGTAGTAGGGGTGTACCCGGGCAGGTTTGGGCCGGGTTTTGGCCTAGACCCAGACCGGCCCGAAAATCTCCGGGCTTCCCTTTGGATTGGCCCGGACCAGCCCAGATATTAACGGGCCAGGCCGGGCCGGTTCAAGTTTTGGCAGGTCGAGCCGGGCCGGTTTCGGGCCTGACCCGGTTTCTTTCTTTATTTTTTAATTTTTTTTTACATGTTTAGAAGGAAAAAGAAAGAAAATAGAAAGTGGGAGCCAAGAGGATTCGAACCTCTCTCCTTTAAGAAGATTAATAAGGAGTTAACCATCAAACCAAATAGAAACTTTGATATTATAATGCATATATATTTATATATTTTTCCAGTCCTCCGGGCCGGTTCCCGGGTTTGAGCAATGGGAGGCCCGGACCGGCCCGGAAAATTTCGGGCCGGTCCGGGCTGGGCCAAAAAAAAAAAAAACGGACCGGGCCGGTTTCCGAGCCGATCCGGGTTTTGTTCACCCCTATACAGCAGCGGCGTGGTGGTAGTGAAGATCTCAGAATCGTCCTCACCCCGGGTCTGAGGATTATCAGAAGGAGTAGGAGCTCTTTGGGCCAACTGGGCTTCTTGGTTTAAGGCCCACCCTCTCCAATCACCATTAATCCAATTAAATGAAAGGAGGCGCTGGGCAAGTCCAGAGGAAGAGCAAACCAAGGTCATGCTTTCTCTCTCTTGCCAAGCACTCTCTCCCGAAGGCAAGTAACAACCCCCCACGTGGCACCGCGATAGCACACCACGTGGCACACCAAACGACCACTTCACAGGCTAACGAGTTGAGCTATCGGCACCCTCAACCAATCGCCACCACAAAGCAAATGGCCTCACCCTTCGAATACCATCCATTCGGCAACGGTCGCCAACTTCCGAATGCCACCCCATTCGGCAACGGCCATGGGCCACCAAGCAAATGGCAATCCATCGGCCAAGCCACCCAACGACCACAAGCATTCGACAACTCCAAACGGTCCAAGCTAAGCTACCGGCTCATACCAAGCAAACAGACACAGAGGCCATACATGATGAACGGTAAGTATGCATTACTTACTATAATGGCAGTAACGTAAATATCAGGTATGTCTAATTACCCAGTTATGCATACGAACAATATATTCATTATATACTCGTAATGACTCCCGACTGAAGTGATCGTCGGAGTGTATACGCTGGGGGGTCCCCCTGGCGTCCTTTTCAGGTACCTACAGAACGAATGAGAAGGACACAACTCGATCATACTTGGAGGAATCTACCTCGGTCCTGATATCATAAGACATAATTGCCCCTACCCCCTACATAGGAATATCACCACGGGGTCCTTAACGCTATTATTTTCATTTTAGTTGGTCCCTAACGACGACTTTTGATCATTTCAATTCCTAACGTTATATCCGTTAGTCGTCTGAAGTTCCTATTGTCATAACGAAAAAAACGACCATTATTTTTCAATATTTTAATACTTTTAAAAAAAAAGGTCATGACGACTGGGACCCATAACTCAGATTTTCTGACTTCTTATCTTCTTATTATCTAAAAAAATAATTTTCTTAATTAGATTCTAAAACCATTTACCTGAAGACAAATAAAAACCATGAAAGCCAAAATTGAACAAACAAGTGTTGGTGTAATGAAATTAATGGGAAAGACATTAGCCGAAGTAGGAAATGTAATTGCTCGTCACTCTGAGACAATCTTTGAATGAGAGGAAAATAAAACTTTAATTTTTCTTCAACACTGGAAATGATGTTTGTACTAATATTAGATTATTTGGTACATGAAGGTAAAATCAAGGACACTTTAGCTTCCAACCAAAAGCAAAAATGCAGTAAGAAGGTACCTACATTTGTAGTTCCCCTTAAACTATTACTATATGTGGAGCACTAGCCCACATGCTTCTCTTTTTCAATATTTCCCAGAAAAACAAAAAATCCAAATGAAAATGTGCTTCTTCTTCTGCGCGGCGAGGCGGGCCCAGTGGAGATGCATGCTGGTCGGGGACTCATATGAGTCGTAGATCTTAGCATCGAAGGAAGAAGTAAATTTGAATAAAAGTGGGTTGTTCTCTTCGGCATCTCTGTTCTTCTTACTGTCCCGCTCCGGTATTGTTGCCGATGACTGAGTCGAGTTGTATCAGTGGAGCTGATGAAGAAGGGACGGGGAGAGCTTTGGACTTTCGATACCAAAAAAAAATCCTTCAAAGACCCGAAAAATAACCAGAAAAAATTTAAATTTATCGCCCAAAATTAACTTCAAATGACATTTCAGTATTTTTATTTATTTTCCTGGTTCTTATGAAGTATGGAAAATAGTATTAATTAGTATTAATATTAATTAATAAAAGTACATAAAACTCAATTACGGAAAAAAATAATGGTGAAATTAAAATTTAATTAAGTATTAACAGAAATATATAAAAAATAAATACCAAATAATTATAATGAGAAATTAATTTAGTTTTTGAAATAATTAATAAAAAATATTATTTTTGGATTTTTTGAGATATGATGTTAGATTTTCTGACATGTGGGATCGAGTTCAGAAGTTTAATATTAAAAAATTGAAAGTTAACGGCCGTTTGTCTCCGTTATGACGGGAGGGACCTCGGACGACTAACGGATATAACGTTAAGGATTGAAATGAACAAAAATTATCATTTGAAACCAACTAAAATGAAAATAATAACGTTAGGGGCCCGTGGTGCCAAAACCCTACTAACATAATATTTATTTTTATAAAAAGTTGAGTGAATTGTAATCATTCAACTATGCCACATAATGATTAAATAAAGAAACATAATATACATAATAAATCTTATTTATTTCTCGATAATTTTGACATAATAGATCTTTAATAATTAAAATTTAGAATTTTTCCTAACAAAAACCATATATCAAATCTCAACCATATAGGCACAAGGATAGACGGGAGACCAAATGAGCACGTGGTCTCCATTAAATCTCACATTTATTGATCTTACCTAATTTTTAATTATCTCACACATTTATTTATCTTACTTGATCTATTATTCATACGGATCATATCATTATTAATAAATTAATTAGGCCTTGTTCTTGACGTGATGATCATCAATGTCCCTGCTGATATGAACACAAAACTCGAGCAAAGAGAAAGGATCGCCAACTTCATCATTCAACCTCTCATACTCCAAGACCCAGTGCACCAAACTGTACTCACCCTTTGGTGTAGCCTTCACAGTAATCTTCATATCTTTGTACTCCTTTGCGATATCTCCTTCAATTGCCCTATATGTGGTGGAAAAGTTGGCATCATCTATCTTCTCAATCACCTCCTTCGAAACCTTCTCAACTCCATCTAAAATTAATCAATCAATCAATTAATTATAATATAATTTATAATTAATTTCATTCGAGTATATGGTTTAATTTCGAAGCTTGTAACTCTCTCAATATTTTCTCAAACTTTGATTAATCATACCATGAAAATACTTCCAGACAACTACACTGCCCTCAGCACCAAATTGGCCCTCATGAACATCACAGCTCCGAATCTTGGAAGGTACCATGGTGGAGACATGGTGAGGCCTGCCGGAGAAGATGTCATAGAACGTCTCAGCACTTGTGTGGATCTCTATGTGAGCCTCCAATCTCCCATAACGAGACATTGCTGAAATTATTTAATTCTACGATTTTATTTTTGAAATTTATGTAATGCAAAATGCTTGGTGAAGAAATGAATATTGAGTCTCCAAGTTTATATAGAAGGAGAGAGGGCTCAAACAAAGGACAAATCAGTCATTTACCAAATTTATTTCCTCTGATTATATACCAACCAACTAATTAATTATTTAATTAACTTTTATTTTCTTCTTCCTTTTTTTTGAATATACAATAATGTAAACCATACGAATATCTTATTAATTTCATTCAAGTATAATCGAGTTTTTAAAATATTTTTTTAATTTTAAAATTTGATTTTAAAATTTTAATTAAGAATGAATAAATGACTGTTATGTAAAATAATTAAGGGCCTACATCTCTAATCACATTTTTTTTATAGTGTCCGTAAAATAGTAAGGGCCCCATATCTTATTTTCTTCTATTAGCCTTTATGCATTTTGCACATGGGCTAGAGACCGCAGCGGAGCCGGTGCATTTATTACATGTCAGGATTATCACAATTGTCGGCCTGCATTTCCAAATAATCATTTAGCAAGTTATTTATCATTAAATTTTATAATGGAGTTTTTATAATCACAGTTATCAGAATCGGATCAATCCGATGGGACGGCCAGACTAAAAACTCGGCGATTTAAAGAGGTTTTCAGACCGGAGAATTAGGACCTAAATTATAATTCAAATGACTCTCAGTTGGGGCTTTCAAATGGGCGGGGCTTGGGTTTTTAGCTAAGAGGGTGTTTGATATCAAATCATGTTAGAGTTCAATTCATTTCATTAATTCAATTCAATTAGAATTTAATTGAATTGAATTAATGAATGAATTCTAATGATTGGTATAATAATATAAAATTGAAAGAATTCAATTGAATTGAAATGAACACATTGTTTGTTATGATTAAGAAATGATTTCATTTTATTTATTTAACCATTATACCCCTAAATTAAAATTTACCCATAAAATAAAAGAATTTTTTTTATAAAATTATGGAACTTGAAAATTTAAAACAAATTGTTACAAAATTAGCATGCAAGGCTTCCGTCGAGCTGCTCTGAGTTTGAAAAGAATTGCAAGACTTTTTAATCCAGAAACTACAAGGATTAGCTCCAATCACCCATACCTCAAGTACTTGAGGAAAAAACAGAAGTTGGCCTAATTCCTGGCACTCTTCAGAAGAAAATGCAATGAAAAGATAAAATTTTGTTTCCTTTTTAGTAGTTTTTCTATTATAAATACACTGCATTTTTAGTTTCCAATGTAAAATAAATCACAGGCTTGAGAGCAAGCCAAGTCTTCAGCTGTCACAGGCTTGTGCAGCTACAAACATAATCACAACTCTATTTAGTGGCAGTAAACATAATCAAAAGTCAAACCAATCAACATAATTGTCAGCATTGTGCCTAATATCAATGTTAACTGGGTATTATTGAGCTTCAAAGTTTCGGGTATTATGTTTCTGGGTTTGTAATTTCGAGTTTGTGATTCCGAGTTGAGTTTTTGGGTTTGTGATTCTAGGTTGTGTTTCTGGGTTTGAGATTCCGGGTTTGTGATTCCGAGTTGAGTTTTTGGGTTTGTGTTTCCGGGTTTATGTTTATGGGTTTGAGATTCCGGGTTTGTGATTCCAGGTAAGAATGCGCTGCTGGGCAGTTATATGAAATTTCGGTAAAAAAATCATATCTTTTTCATACGCGCTCAGAATTTTCTGTATAATAGCTTGATTTGAAGATAATTGGAAGGGTTACAATTCTTATGAATGCGTCTAAGAGATATATTGAGGTTAACTGGGTGTTATTGAGCTTCAAAGTAATGTCACAAGTTTGGAAATAGTGGAAGAATGTGATTTATCGGGTGAATATCTACCCCGAATGAGTATTAGTTCAGAATATTATTGGGTGAATATCTACCCCGCATGGACAGTCTTCATAATATCATATGACCACCTCTGTCATCATCGCAAAGGTCTCCAACGATATGTCATGCTTCTTCAAATGCAAGGAATCAAACGGGAATAAAACAATGACTGAGTTCCTTGTTTATTCCTTTAAGGTATCACTATTATTTTTAATATTATCATTTTATCCTTACTTTTATTTTTAATATCTTCATTATCCTTAACATGCTTAGAGGAATCTAACAAAAGTTAGCAAACTCTGTTAGTGGCTCTTGCTAAATCATATAAAGCTTCCTAAGCTCGTGCTAGTTCTGATAAACAGGCAGTGGTACGACTAGCAAGTGAAATACTAAAGCAATTCTGTCCCGTTGTGGACAAGGGATTTGGCAATTCATGGAAATGGTATGTGAAAGCAATTGAAATACCCCCTAGCTATTGCCTGGGAATGCTGGTAACTTCATCAGGGAAGACCATCGAAGCCCATTCCGGTCTCATTAAGATAGCCGGTGGTAAGGTTAGAGGTAAACGGTTTTCCTAAGCCCATTCCGGTGGTAATTAGACGGTGACACGACTTAGGAACGCTAACAGAACCTGATAAGTCCAGCCAAGCTTCTAAAGCCCATTCTGATCCAGTTGAATCAGACGGTACAACTTAGGAACTCTAACAGAGAAGTAAAGGTTGTCAAAACAAGAAGTATTTTACTTAGTAATACCGGTTCCTTTGACGGTATTAATGCAAGGATGTCGATCCCTACGACGACATTAGTACAATGGGCATATTCCAGATTATGCAATTAATAGAATTTTATTTATTGAAATTATCATAACAATCTATTTTATGTGTTTTAAGCTGTACAGGAAGAAGAAGACTTGCTTTTATTTATTTCTTTGCAGGTTATATAAATAGAGGTTTGGCAGATGAAATATGGAGGCTGTCCGGAAATTTTCTAAGGAAGAAATTTGTTAATACTTGGCCATGCTGCATATACGGGGACAAACAGTAATGTCCAGAAAGTCAACGGGTGAACAGTAAAGCTTCATTCTTATCAAAATTATTCCTTGTGAACAGTAAAGAAAGCTTCCTTGTTATTAAGATCCTTCCTTGTGAACGGTAAAGCTTCCTTATGAACAGTACCCGGAATAGTAAAATGCAAGAAAGAAGAAGAGGATTGAAAACTCCCGGAAAATTTACAGTCTCCTGCAGTTCAGAAGTACAGAGCTTTATCAGACACCTAGAATTGAGCCCTAGGTAAACACTCGGGCTCGTCTTCGGTTGGGCTTGTGATAATCCAAAACCTACCACCCTGGGCATTTTGGTCTCTACACGGGGTACCGGGGATGTAGTCGACATCAGCGAGGGGCCCCCACCTATTGGATGACGCCTTATCCCACACCCGGTATGTCCAAGCACCCACCTTAAGTGTCTATAAATACCTCTTAAGGTTCAAGGCAGAGGACAAGCTCACACACAAGCAGAGACTCTGCAGAACCACCTTCTCACTACTCTCTCTCTTCTCTCTCCCTCTCAACTTCTACTTACCCTCATATTTATCACTATACTGACTTAAGCATCGGAGTGATTGCGCCGGGGACCCCCTCCGGCGTCTTGCAGGTACAGCAGCGGCGTGGTGGTAGTGAAGATCTCAGAATCGTCCTCACCCCGGGTCCGAGGATTATCAGAAGGAGTAGGAGCTCTTTGGGCCAACTGGGCTTCTTGGTTTAAGGCCTACCCTCTCCAATCTCTAGTCATCGTCATCACCAAACATGACTCTGCAATCACCATTAATCCAATTAAATGAAAGGAGGCGCTGGGCAAGTCCAGAGGAAGAGTAAACCAAGGCCATGCTCTCTCTCTTGCCAAGCACTCTCTCCCCAAGGCAAGTAACAACCCCCCACGTGGCATCGCGACAACACACCACGTGGCACACCAAACGACCACTTCACAAGCTGACGGGCTGAGCTATCGGCACCCTCAACCAATCGTCACCACAAAGCAAACAACCTCACCCTCCAAATGCCATCCATTCGGCAACGGTTGCCACCTTCCGAATGCCACCCCATTCGGCAGCGGCCATGGGCCACCAAGCTATCGGTTGGCCACCACTAAGCAAACGGCAATCCATCGGCCAAGCCACCCAACGGTCACAAGAATTCGGCAACCCCAAACGGTCCAAGCTAAGCTACCGGCTCATACCAAGCAAACGAACACAGAGGCCATACAAGATGAACGGTAAGTATGCATTACTCACTATAGTGACACTATCGTAAATATCCCCAAGGTATGTCTAATTACCCAGTTATGCATACGAACAATATATTCATCATATACTCGTAATGACTCCCGACTGAAGTGATCGTCGGACTGTATACGCTGGGGGTCCCCCTGGCGTCCTTTTCAAGTACCTACAGAACGAATGAGAAGGACACAACTTGATCATACTTGGAGGAATCTACCTCGGTTCAGATATCATAAGACATAATTGCCCCTACCCCCTACATAGGAATATCACCACAGGGTCCTTAACGTTATTATTTTCATTTTAGTTGGTCCCTAACGACGACTTTTGTTCATTTCAATTCCTACCGTTATATCCGTAAGTCGTCTGAGATTCCTATTGTCATAACGAAAAAAACAACCGTTATCTTTCAATATTTTAATACTTTTTCTAAAAAAGGTCATGATGACTGGGACCTACAACCCATATTTTTTAACTTCTTATCTTCTTATTATCTAAAAAAATAGTTCTCTTAATTAGTTATTTTATTTTCAGAAAAATAAACTAATAAAACTTAACTTAAAAAAATGAAAATAATTAATTATGAAAAACGGGACCCACTTTTATTCAAATTTACTTCTTTCTTCGATTCTAAAACCATTTACCTGAAGACAAATAAAAACCATGAAAGCCAAAATTGAACAAACAAGTGTTGGTGTAATGAAATTAATGGGAAAGACATTAGCCGAAGTAGGAAATGTAATTGCTCGTCACTCTGAGACAATCTTTGAATGAGAGGAAAACAAAACTTTAATTTTCCTTCAACACTGGAAATGATGTTTGTACTAATATTAGATTATTTGGTACATGAAGGTAAAATCAAGGACACTTTAGCTTCCAACCAAAAGCAAAAATGCAGTAAGAAGGTACCTACATTTGTAGTTCCCCTTAAACTATTACTATATGTGGAGCACTAGCCCGCTTCTCTTTTTCAATATTTCCCAGAAAAACAAAAAATCCAAATGAAAATGTGCTTCTTCTTCTGCGCGGCGAGGCGGGCCCAGTGGAGATGCATGCTGGTCGGGGACTCATATGAGTCGTAGATCTTAGCATCGAAGGAAGAAGTAAATTTGAATAAAAGTGGGTTGTTCTCTTCGGCATCTCTGTTCTTCTTACTGTCCCGCTCCGGTATTGTTGCCGATGACTGAGTCGAGTTGTATCAGTGGAGCTGATGAAGAAGGGACGGGGAGAGCTTTGGACTTTCGATACCAAAAAAAACCTTCAAAGAGCCGAAAAATAACCAGAAAAAATTTAAATTTATCGCCCAAAATTAACTTCAAATGACATTTCAATATTTTTATTTATTTTCCTGGTTCTTATGAAGTATGGAAAATAGTATTAATTAGTATTAATATTAATTAATAAAAGTACATAAAACTCAATTACGGAAAAAAATAATGGTGAAATTAAAATTTAATTAAGTATTAACAGAAGTATATAAAAAATAAATATCAAATAATTATAATGAGAAATTAATTTAGTTTTTGAAATAATTAATAAAAAATATTAATTTTGGATTTTTTGGGATAAGATGTCAGATTTTCTGACATGTGGGATCGAGTTCAGAAGTTTAATATTAAAAAATTGAAAGTTAACGGTCGTTTGTCTCCGTTATGACAGGAGGGACCTCGGACGACTAACGGATATAACGTTAGGGATTGAAATGAACAAAAATCATCATTTGAAACCAACTAAAATGAAAATAATAACGTTAGAGACCCTGTGGTGCCAAAACCCTACTAACGTAATATTTATTTTTATAAAAAAATTGAGTGAATTGTAATCATTCAACTATGCCACGTAATGATTAAATAAAGAAACATAATATACATAATAAATTTTATTTATTTCTCGATAATTTTGATATGATAGATCCTTAATAATTAAAATTTAGAATTTTTCCTAACAAAAACCATATATCAAATCTCAACCATATAGGCACAAGGATAGATGGAGACGGGAGACCAAATGAGCACGTGGTCTCCATCAAATCTCACATTTATTGATCTTACATAATTTTTAATTATCTCACACATTTATTTATCTTACTTGATCTATATGGATCATATCATTATTAATAAATTAATTAGGCCTTGTTCTTGACGTGATGATCATCAATGTCCCTGCTGATATGAACAACAAACTCGAGCAAAGAGAAAGGATCGCCAACTTCATCATTCAACCTCTCATACTCCAAGACCCAGTGCACCAAACTGTACTCACCCTTTGGTGTAGCCTTCACAGTAATCTTCATATCTTTGTACTCCTTTGTGATATCTCCTTCAATTACCCTATATGTGGTGGAAAAGTTGGCATCATCTATCTTCTCAATCACCTCCTTTGCAACCTTCTCAGCTCCATCTAAAATTAATCAATCAATCAATTAATTATAATATAATTTCATTCGAGTATATGGTTTAATTTCGAAGCTTGTAACTATCTCAATATTTTGTCAAACTTTGATTAATCATACCATGAAAATACTTCCAGACAACTACACTGCCCTCAGCACCAAATTGGCCCTCATAAACATCACAGCTCCGAATCTTGGAAGGCACCATGGTGGAGACACGGTGAGGCCTGCCGGAGAAGATGTCATAGAACGTCTCAGCACTTGTGTGGATCTCTATGTGAGCCTCCAATCTCCCATAACGAGACATTGCTGCAATTATTTAATTCTACGATTTTTTTTTTGAAATCTATGTAATGCAAAATGCTTGGTGAAGAAATGAATACTGAGTCTCCAAGTTTATATAGAGGGAGAGAGGGCTCAAACAAAGGACAAATCAGTCATTTACCAAATTTATTTCCTCTGATTATATACCAACCAACTAATTAATTATTTAATTAACTTTTCTTTTCTTCTTCCTTTTTTTTGAATATACAATAATGTAAGCCATACGGATATCTTATTAATTTCATTAAATTGGTTTTCAGACCGGAAAACCGGGACCCAAATTATAATTCAAATGACTCTCAGTTGGGGTTTTCTAACGGGCGGGGCTTGGGTTTTTAGCTAAGTGGTCCGTATTGGGGCTGGAATGAGTTGTCTTATGCTTCTTAATTTAACCTTTCAAATCAGACCAAAAGCTCAAGCCCAGCCCGGCCTGACCTTTTGGTTCGCCACATTATTCTCCTTTTCTTTTCTTTTTTTTAATTTTTAATTAATTTCATTGAAAAGTCTGGAGCCTTAAAAAAATTTGATTCCTGAGAGAGGAAAAAAAAGGCCCTGAAATTTCTTGGTCAAATCAGAAGAAAAAAAGAGAAGGAGAAGAAGGTGATGAAAGAGGAGAGAAAGAAGTGAAGAGCGAGAAGATAACATTTGTGGCATATGAGAATCATCATCATCAATCAAATCCAAAAACTGAAACTGAATCTGAAACAGAAAACCAGAGATTGATCGAGAAAAAGCAACACCACTCCATGGATAATACTGATAACAACAATAAAGAAGCAGTAGAGGTCAACAACAACAGGAGGAGCGAAATGGGGAAGGCGATGATTGCATTAGTATGCGGTTCTTTAGTGTACTACCACTGCGCTTATCGGAATTCCAGTCTCCTCTCTTTGCTCTCCGATTTCCTCATCGTCCTCCTTTGTTCGCTCGCCATGCTCGGCCTCCTCTTCCTCCAATTGAGCATCTCGTAATCATTCTTTCTACCTTCCTTTGTTTGTTGTTATGGTTATTATTGGTAATAATTATTGATAGTGTTGAATTCTATTGAAAATTCGTTGCAATCTTGATTTATTTTAGGGTTCCTGTGGATCCGCTGGAGGGGCAGATATCTCAGGACACCGCTAATACTATCATTGCGTCGTTTGCTAATACTGTTGGGGCTGCCGAGTCTGTTTTGAGGGTTGCTGCCACTGGCCATGACAAGAGGCTTTTCTTCAAGGTACTTTACCAGACAGCAAAATGAAAATGAAGGAATTAGTGTAGTGTCTCATTTCTTAGTCCTGTTTTGAGATGGAATTTCCTTTTCTTATAATTTGTTTTGAAGTTCTTTTGTTGTGAAATATGGTGTGTAGGATAAGTGTTTGAGCCCAGCAGGAACAACTGTGATAACACATGGATAAATCCCAAGGGCAAAAAAGGTCTTTTCCTGTGGGAGGTATTGACCGGTTAACTGGCCACGCTGGCGCAGTCAAGATATGTTAAGAGAGGATACCGGAAGAAGGGGTTACCGGGTAGTCGCTGAGACTGACGGTAGCTGGTTACAACGGTACCGGTAGAAGGAGATGCCGGGTACTTAGAAGATCTATAACCGGGGGCTAACGGTATCTAGGTACCGGTCGATATAATAACATCAGTTACTGGCTCGTAACGGTCATGAGAGGGCCGTTACGCACGTTGTAGACTGAGTTAGTACAACCTTTAATGGCGATTGATTGCTATATTGATGCCATTGTAACGGTCGTCAGGTATGGCTTATAAATAGCACAGTAAGGCAAGGTAATAGACACGTACACACACAGGCCTACAAGCTGTTATTATCCCTAAGCTTTGAATACTTGCATAGCGTACTGACTTGATCGTTGGAGAGTCTACGCCGGAGAACTCCTCCGACGCATTGCAGGAAACTTGGAGCCGACGTGGAGAACAAACAGTGATGCAATTACTGTAAAGGGCCTACCCTCAAATCCTAGATTATCATTTGGTGCTTTCGTTGAGAGCCTTGGATCGTTGAGTGAGAAGACCTTGATTATCCAAACTCTCCTTTTCGTATACCTAAGAAGTTTTCCAGCAGTGAGTGAAAATGACTTCAGAACCTCAAGTTTCTAGAATCTCCACCAACCTCTCAGCCCTTCCTCTCACTTCTGGTCAGGAAGTTACAGGAACGACACAGTCGTTAACTTTGCCCAATATGGGCATCAATCCACCCCTTTACAGGCATTTAGATTTCCTTCAGACCCCAGAAAATGGCACGAATGCCTCCAGCTCCCAATTCCCTGGGTCGAGCGTGTCAAGGGGTCCGGTATCGGCGACAGAGGGTTCTGTGGCCATATTGCACCAGAGAATGGATGAGATGATGTTATTATTATCGAACATAGCTGGGCAGCTAAGGACGTACTCCCACCTATTGCCAAATTTCTCAACACCACAAGTCACTCTGAATCCGTTCGCCTCGCTACCTCAAGTGTCACAACCTCTGCCTCCGCCACCACTGTTTGGTCCTGAAATAGGAAGGAGCCAGCCTGTCCACTAGAGGGTGCGGTCGGAAGTGGTTCCAAGAAGGGAGGAAGGACTTATGGAGAATTTTGAAAGGGAAGATGACCCGGGGATGGAGCATAGCTTGGCAAGAAGTCGGTCACATCGAAGGGCCAGAGAGTCGGAGGATAGGCGGAGTCGAGACAGGTCGCCACCCGAAAATCAGTCCGTGCGAGGTCCGCGCAGTAAGCAGGAGAGAGAACCACGTCGGGGTTCCCCGTCTGCCACCTCGGCTCGAAGAAGAGAGAAGGATGATGACCCCAGGCATCCATTGATCCACAGAGTGCGGCAGCATCAAGTTAGCTGAAGGACAAACTACCCACGGAGCAGCATGATGGGATAAAGGATCCCGTTACTCACCTTAGCCGAGTGAAAGATTTTGTGAAGATTCAGACGCGAAGGGATGAAGCTTTGTGTCAGCTTTTCGTCCTTACACTCACGGGAGCAGCCAGGAAATGGTTTGAAGGATTAACAACTGGATCAGTAGACACTTTTGCCACCTTGGAAGAGCGATTCCGTAGCCGGTTTAGTACCTCGATTCCTCTTAAGAAATCTTCGGCAGATTTATTTGATATAAGGAGGAAGAAGGGGGAATCCTTGAAGGCATACTTGGAACGTTTCAATGTGGAGATGGCAATGTGGAGATGTCGGTAATGACGGATGTCACCATGGAAATCGCGGTAGAAGCAATGAAGAGGAACTGCAGCTATGACAAGTTGGAAGATACACTGTTGGTTGACCCACCGGCAATATTAGATCTGTTGCGCATCCGCGCAAACAATTTCGCTAGGATGGAAGAAGCGGATTACCAGAGGAAGAAACGGGAGCGGGAGGTGTCACCTCTGGTAAAAAAGAGTGAGGAGAAGTCTCGTAAAGAATACTCCTCAAAGAAGTCAGGGGGCAAAGCGGAGCGGGTATCTTCGACATTGTCGCTACCCAGGGCTGAGATATTAGCCATTATTGAGCGGAAAGGATTGCCAATTAAGTACCCAATTCATAGACCTGGAATGGATTTGGGAAGACGGAAGGATCAGTATTGCTGTTTCCACAAAGCGAATGGGCATGACACTGAGCGATGCCAGGCATTGAAACTAGCTATTGAGAGGCTGACGGAAGATGGCTATTGGGGAGAAACCGCAACCCAAGGACGTCGTCTGGAAACGGAAAGGAGACACGAAACCAATAGGGATGAAATGGTTAACAGGGAGTCTACGGAGATACCTGTTACCGATCGGCGAAAGGACAAATCTAAGGAGGTTGCCACGGCAACCATGGGGGATTTCCCGTTAATCTCGTTAATAGCGGGTGGAGCAGAGAGCCTGAAAGGATCTACTAGCGCTTCTGCAAGTGAGGATGAGGGGTCCTTAGTGGGCAAAAAGAGAAAGAGAAATGAATCCTTGAAAGAAGGTATGGGTTTTGACATATTGGATCGCATGGTGATCTCGTTCTCAGAGGAAGATGAGGTTGGGGTCATATATCCACAGAATGATGCTATGGTCACAACAACGGTGGTTGGCGGGTACCGGGTCGCAAGGACTCTGGTGGATAATGGTAGTGCCGTCAATCTCCTGTCGTACAAGGCGTACAGAGCAATGGAGCGTCCTGAATCAGAATTGATAACGTGTCCTAAGCCCATCATAGGGGTTGACGGGATCCCTATTCCCGTGGTGGGGATAACGCATTTTCCCGTTTTCTTCTTGGAGGATAGTGGGAAAAGAACGGTGGAGCAGCTGTTTATGGTAGTAGATCTCAATTTACCATACAACGGGATCTTAGGGCGACCGTTTCTCAATGCCTTTGGGGCGGTCATATCCCAGCGACATTTGAAATTGAAGTATCCATCATGGGATGGAGTCGTCACCATCAGGGGCGACCAGAGGTTGGCCGCAGACTGTTACCTTGTCATGACTAGCGGAGCCACTGATCGCTATGTTTGCGTAGCTTCGGATCCGTTTGACCAGCTTGACGAGAGGAAAGCTCAACCGGTAGAGAAAATGGTACCGATGCCTGTTGATGGGATGGAGGATGGTCATTTCTTGATTAGTGAAAAGCTTACCTCGGTGGAGAAGTTGCAACTAGTGCAACTATTAAGAAAGTGCGTTGGAAATTTTGCGTGGACATCTTCGGAGATGCGTGGCATCCCTAGGGAAACGGTAGAGCATCGTTTAAATGTGGATCCAGCGGCGAAACCTGTGCAACAGAAGCGGCGATCTTTTTCAAAAGAAACAGCAGATGCCATAGAGAAGGAGGTTGCTAAGCTCCTCAAGGCAGGCTTTATAAGAGAAGTACAATACCCTCCCTGGTTAGCTAATCCGGTAGTGGTGCCTAAGCCTAACGGGGAATGGAGAATGTGCATTGATTTCACAGATTTGAATGAGGCATGCCCGAAAGACTACTACCCGCTTCCACGCATCGAGCAGCTGGTAGACCAGACGACGGGGTACGAATACTTGAGTTCATTAGATGCTAATTCCGGCTACCACCAGATTCCGATGGCGGTAGAAGATGAGGAGAAAACAACTTTCATAACCCCGAAAGCGACTTATTGTTACACGGCCATGCCTTTTGGGCTGAAGAATGCTGGTGCAACGTTTCAGAGAACGACTAACAAGATCTTTGAAAAGTAAATTGGCAGAAACATGGAAGTATATGTCGATGACATGCTAGTAAAAAGTAAAAGCTTTGAGGCACATCTGGCAGACTTGCAAGAGGCTTTTGAGGTTATGAACCGGTACGATATGAAATTCAACCCTAAAAAGTGCATGTTCGCATTTCAGACGGGCAAATTCCTAGGCTATGTCGTCAGCCGGAGGGGTATCCAGCCAAACCCTTCGAAATTGCACGCGGTTCATGATATGATATCGCCCCGAAATATAAAAGAAGTACATCGGCTTACCGGAAGGGTCATTGCGCTGAGTCGATTCATATCCAAGCAAGGGGAGAGGTGTTTGCCTTTCTTCAAGCTGATCAGAAAGAAGGCTCCGTTTGGTTGGACAGAGGAGTGTGAGAAAGCTTTCATGGAGTTAAAAGAGTATCTATCGTCAGATCTATTGCTCACCTGGCCAAAAGAGAGGGATACTTTGTACTTATATTTGGGAGTTGCTGAGGAGGTCGTTAGCGCGGTGCTTGTGCGTGACGATGAAGGAATCCATCGACCCGTTTGCTTCGTGAGTAGAATCCTGAAAGACGCGAAACTGAGGTATGGCCGAATAGAGAAGGTAGTTTATGCGCTGGTGCAGGCAACCCGGAAAATGAACCGGTATTTTCAGGCATATTTGGTCATTGTATTGACCAACATGCCTCTGAAGCGAATACTCAAGAAACCCGAAATATCCGGTAGGATGGTTATATGGTCTTTTGAATTGGAGCAATACGGGTTGCGTTATCAAACACGTCCGTCAATCAAGGCTCAAGCCTTAGCCGACTTCGTGGCTGAGTGCACTTTTCCAGACACACCCTCGATGGAGCAAGGGGTAACGGGAGACAACCTTTCTCTGCAATCGGAGATATATGGAGACACGTGGACTATTCACGTCGATGGGGCAAAAAACCAGGAGTCAGCAGGAGCAGGCATTATCATCGCTGGGCCAGATGGGGTTAAGATGAGGTATGCTCTGCGAATTCTGAAGCCACTGTCTAACAACGGGGCCGAGTATGAGGCGTTGCTGACGGGATTGCGCATAGGGAAGGAGTTGAGCACCAAATGAGTTCATGATCATGGAGAAATCAGTGATCTCCGTTTGAGGATCCATGGGGATTCCAAGCTAATAGCTGACCAGGTTAACGGAGTATCTCAGGCTAAAAATCCCATGATGATCCGGTACTTGGAGAAGGTGCAGAAAGAGTTGACGGCAGTCAAAGAGACGGGAATACGGGTCGATATCGAGTATGTCCCGCGAGAGGAGAATTCGGAGGCAGATGAGATTGCGAAGTTAGCTGCTGATCCGGTAGCGGTTATGCCAAAAGATGTCTTAGTCGAGGAGATAGTGACGCCCTCATTTATGGAGGAACAGTTGTCCTTGTGTGTTGAAATGGGTGAGAGCGATTGGCGAGTACCGGTTATTGAGTACCTTAAGCATGGTAGGTTACCCGAGGATCAAAAGGAAGCGAAGAAAATTTTGAAACGGGCAGATAAATGTTCTCTGTATAACGATGAGCTCATTCGTCGTTGTTTTACTCATCCCGCGACAAAGTGTATCTCGGAGGGAGAAGGTCAGTACGTACTAAGGGAAATTCATGAAGGCATTTGTGGGTTGCACGTGTCAGGAGGAACCATGGCGGCACAGGTGTTACGACTGGGGTTCTATTGGCCTACGATAAGAGGAGACTGTGACCAATTTGTACGCACATGTAAAAAATACCAGGAGTTTGCGAGAATTCCAAGACAGCCAGCGACAGACATAACGGGGTTAATCAGTCCATGTCCGTTTGCCCAGTGGGGAATTGATATTTTGGGACCATTTCTGAAATCTCGATCTCAGTTGGAGTATGTGATAGTCGCGGTAGACTACTTCACTAAGTGGGCTGAAGTGAGGCCGCTAGCAAGGATAACGGCTGAAATGGCATGGCGTTTCTTTTTTACTCAAGTCATTTACCGGTTTGGCATTCCTCGAATTCTCATTAGTGATAACGGTACTCAGTTCAAAAGCAAGTACTTTCAAGAAAAATGTCAGTCCTTGGCTATTGAACAGAGGTTTACGTCGGTGGCACACCCGCAGACAAACGGTCAAACGGAAGTGACAAACAGAACAATCTTGAGTGGAATCAAGAAGAACTTGGAGGGTGCACGTAGAAGGTGGGTGGATGAGTTGCCAAACGTCATGTGGGCGTATCGGATGACAGAGAAAATGAGCATAGGAGAGACACCATTCGCGTTGACCTATGGAACCGAGGCAGTGACTCCGGTAGAGTTGGGGGTCATTAGTTTGCGGGTAGAGCACATTGAGGAGGAGCGAAATCAGGGATTGCTACAAGCACAACTTGATTTGTTACCGGAACTTCGCGAGCAGGCGTTCTTGAAGAACCTGCATTATAAGCGCAGGATGGCGAAATATCACAACCGGAAAGTTAAGGAGCGGCAGCTAAAGGTGGGCGATCTGGTTCTGCGCAGTAGACAAGCGACAGGACAGGAAATGAGGAAATTGAGTCCTAATTGAGATGGGCCGTACCGGGTCACACGAGTTGTGGGTAGGGGCGCATATCATCTTGAAGAAGAAGACGGTACCCCGTTACCCAACTCATGGAACATTGTTAATTTAAAGTTGTATCATCCAAGAGCGGATGTGTTGTTTGTACTTTCTGAATAAATAAGTAACACCGTGGACGTAGGCATTTTTGGCTGAACCACGTTAAAAAATATGTGTGTATGCGAGTTATTTATTGTGTGCAGGATAAGAGGCAGTACGCAGTGATGCTGCTAGGATCTGTCTTGTTCGGTTTGCAAGAAGGGTTGCAGAAACAACGTGTTATTACCGGTCTTTTGAGAAGACGGTAACATGGTCCATTGTAAAAATAGAAAGCCTCATGAGGATCCATCGTCATCTTTGTTAAGATGAGTGTATGGTAGTGACGGTCCTTGGGGGTGTTACCGGTCTTTTGAGAAGACGGTAACATGGTCCATTGTAAAAACAGAAAGCCTCATGAGGATCCATCGTTATCTTTGTTAAGATGAGTGTATGGTAGTGACGGTCCTTGGGGGTGTTACCGGTCTTTTGAGAAGACGGTAACATGGTCCATTGTAAAAACAGAAAGCCTCATGAGGATCCATCGTCATCTTTGTTAAGATGAGTGTATGGTAGTGACGGTCCTTGGGGGTGTTACCGGTCTTTTGAGAAGACGGTAACATGGTCCATTGTAAAAACAGAAAGCCTCATGAGGATCCATCGTCATCTTTGTTAAGATGAGTGTATGGTAGTGACAGTCCTTGGGGGTGTTACCGGTCTTTTGAGAAGACGGTAACATGGTCCATTGTAAAAACAGAAAGCCTCATGAGGATCCATCGTCATCTTTGTTAAGATGAGTGTATAGTAGTGACGGTCCTTGGGGGTGTTACCGGTCCTTTGAGAAGACGGTAACATGGTCCATTGTAAAAACAGAAAGCCTCATGAGGATCCATCGTCATCTTTGTTAAGATGAGTGTATGGTAGTGACGGTCCTTGGGGGTGTTACCGGTCTTTCGAGAAGACGGTAACATGGTCCATTGTAAAAACAGAAAGCCTCATGAGGATCCATCGTCATCTTTGTTAAGATGAGTGTATGGTAGTGACGGTCCTTGGGGGTGTTACCGGTCCTTTGAGAAGACGGTAACATGGTCCATTGTAAAAACAGAAAGCCTCATGAGGATCCATCGTCATCTTTGTTAAGATGAGTGTATGGTAGTGACGGTCCTTGGGGGTGTTACCGGTCTTTTGAGAAGACGGTAACATGGTCCATTGTAAAAACAGAAAGCCTCAGGAGGATCCATCGTCATCTTTGTCAAAGATGAGTGTATGGTAGTGACGGTCCTTGGGGGATGAAAAGACGGTAACATGGTCCATTGAAAAAACAGAAAGCTTCACGAGGATCCATCTTCATCTTTCGACTAGGTGATTGTATGGTAGTGATGGTTGTGCAAACGGAGTTCGCAGACGAAAAGAAATAAAGAATTTGTTTCTTTTTTCTGTTGTTATAAGTGGTGCAAGTGGAGTTTTGCAGATGGAAAGAGAGAATTGGTTTCTTTTTTCGGTTTTTACAGGTTTTGCAAATGAGGTTTGCAAGCAGAAATGAATCCTATTTCTAATACGCGAAATGGCAAGGGACATCTAACAATTCAGCGATTGAGTAAATGAGGTTTGAGGTAAACAGCAAAAGAAAATTACTCATCTTTACTCTATAAGGAGCAGGGTGTGCAAAAAAGCAGACATAGGTATTTTTGCGTTAAAAGAAATTTAAAGGAGATCCTGTTAAAAGAGATTAAAGTAATGGAAGGAAAGCAGAAAGCACAAAGTTATAGTAAGGTGAAAGTTTAGTACATCCGATAGCATGAGTAGCCTACAAAAAATCCTAGCGGAAACTAGACAAATAAGATAAAATCAGGAAGTTGGGGGAGGTTGTTGGTCTTCATCCATGGCATTCTCGTTTGCATGGGGATTACCGGCACCGTCAGTGGTTTCGACACCTTCAGTAGGATCAGCCTCCGTGCCATCATAATCTTCATCATCGTTGCCTACCTCGACGTCGTCTTCAGCATCATCTGTGTCTCCTAAACCATCCAAGTCATCGGAAGGAGCATTGACGATTTCTTCTGTGAGGGCATGGCACCGGGCGTCAGCAGATTCCCCAGTCCTGACAGCGTCAAAGTTTTTGGGCCCATAGTAATACACACAACCGGTAATGACGGCACAGGCAGTGGCGTTTCTCCAATTCTCTATGCGAGTAGGGACGACATCCAGAAGCACTTGTTTTTCTGCCACATTCTTTTGAAGGGCGAACAACTCTTGATGGTGTAGGTCCAGTTTTCGTTCCATGGACTCTTTTTGAAGAGTGAGCTGCTCTTGCAGGGTGGACACTGTCTCATTCTTCAGCGTGATGTTATCGGTAAACTCTTGGACAGAAGTAGCCAGAGTTTTTTCTTTCTTCTTCGATTCCTCTAGTTCTGCCATGAGTTGGCTGGTGGTTTCGTTGGCTTTTTGCTGAAGATCAGTGGCTTTGGAAAGTTTTTCCCTTAAGGATGTGACGTCTGTGTGCAAATGGTCAAGGTAGTCCACTTGGTTATTGTTCCGGCTGGCGACCGTCTCGTATAGGTACTGGGCAGTGGCCATCATGGTATAGGCGGTGCTACGGAAATAGTCCAATTGAGCACTAAAAGGAGCCTTTTGGTGGTTAGCTCTGTCGGCGTTGCAAGTGATCATTTCGGACATCAATCGGCCCATTTGGACATCCCGGTGGGTTGGATCCGACACCCCAAGGGCCAGGCAGCTGGTGATTGATTGTTTATTTACCTTGTTTTATTGTCTCTTTTATTATTAATCGAGATAATAATTATGCTACTTTGAGGTTGTTTCCTTCCTATTTTGCTTTGCAGGCTTAATAATAGTTAAATGAGGAAAAGGAACGAAAAGCTTGAAGATTAGAGCTAAAATAATCAATCGGTGTTGGAGTTTTGATTTCAGCCTACTGTCTGCCGAATTTGGTCTCTCCATCCCTAGGCCTAGGGCTGAGTCCGACCGTGTCAGAGTTCCAGCCTGGACAGCACTGAGTGTACTTGTGTATTTTATTTGAGAGCGCTGGTTCGGACAGCCTGGAACCTGGAGGACATGGGCACGAGTATTAGTGCCTGGATTCCTTCTTCCACCTTGCAGAAACGCCAAGGGGACATCAATGGAAGAATGACAAAACATTCCCTTTGAATTATTCAAGAATATTCTCTTCAAAAGTGAAGAAGTGCCATTTTCCAGCCTGGTTTTGGCAGCACATGTTCTTGAAGTGCTGCAATTATTTTATGGTGAAGGTTGGACCTTTGAATCAGATGAGAGGAGAAGGAGAAAGGCTATTAAAAGGGAGGACGACGATGCAAAGGAGGAGCAGGGATCGGATCAGAGAAGAAGAGATCAGAAAAACTGCACCACTTTTCCACTTTATTTTCTAGCAATTTCCTACTTTGAACAATAAGTTTTATTTTGTGATTTTAATTATGTATTGTGGCTAAACTCCTCTGATTCTTGGTAGAGATTAGAGGTTGACTATCCATGTTATTGTGAGACTTGTGTTGAACTTAATATGAATGTTTTTATATTTCTTTCCTTCTCATTTTAATTTATTAAAACTTGTTCTTGTTAAAATTGGAAGTTTGGCCAACTTGTGATTTGATTTGAATGAGTAATGTCAGTTTCATTTATATTAGTGTTTTTCCTACATTAAATGAAGATTGAGTAGACAACTAGTTGATTATTGACATAAGACTTGTCATTTTAAACTAGGAAGAAGGAGAAGAATAGGTCCAGGGCTGACTGAATCCATCCCTAGGCCTAGAGATGGGTTTCCCGTGTGTTTACAATTTTCCAGCAACTCTTAGGAAAACTTGAGAAATTGTTAGGAGAGTTTGGGTCATTATTAGAGTGTCTCTTTTAATTGACTTGTATAGGGGGAAACCTGGGAAATTAGAGTGTCTCTAGTTCCTTTAACATTTCTATAAATCCATTTCAGAATATGTTTTGTCAATGATCAATTACAAAGGATAGTCACCTTGTTTAAATCTCTACCAAGGATTGTTTCTCTACCTCTGATTTCATTCATATTTTCAGTTATAATTTGTGCATGCTACTGTCACTCACTGATTTACACTCAAAGTACTGTTTTAATTTGGTTTCAATTACAAAAACTCCCCCCAACTTTGTTCCGATTTGGTTTTTACAAGAAAAATACAAATTATTCAAGATTTCCTCCCTGTGGATTCGATCCTCTCACTACTATCTACATTATATTTTGTGGTTTAGCACTGAGTTGAACTTACATTTATGCAGTGGTTGCGACGCCTCTGTCATAAATTGGCGTCGTTGCCGGGGAGGTAACGAGTTCTAATTTTCGTTTTTCTTGTTGATGACCAGGTCCAGTAATTCACAACCAGTACCTTACGTCCCTGAGATCACAAGAGTTGAAACCGCAATCAGATTATCCAAGAGGAAGTTTAACGAATTTTCATCTTCTGGTTCAAATTCAGAAGCTGAGGTGAACCTATCCCTAGGCCTAGGGATAGACTCAGGATCAGAACCTGAAGCAGAACCAGCACCACCAGAGATGGATAATCCACCACCTGAACCTACCCTTCGGGAGCTCAATCAAGGAGCTGAACAAGAGTCCTTCTTGTGTATTAACTACCGCCCAGTACCAAATGATTGGGCCGTGAAGTCAAATGTCATGCACAACCTCAGTAAATTCCGAGGACATGCATCTGAAAATCCTTACAAACACCTCCAGAAATTTCAGTTTGAGTGTGATGCTTTAAAACCAGCTGGAGTGACACTTGAACGAGCTAAGTTGAGAGCTTTCCCATGGTCTTTGGAGGATTCCGCCAAGAATTGGTTTTTTAGCTTGCCACACAACTCCATTAATTCTTGGGCTGATATGGCTGCTACGTTTATAAAAAAATATTGGTCAGCCACCAAAGCAGGAGCAGCTAGGAAAAGTCTTGTCTCAATTCAGCAACATGGTGACGAGTCTTTTGGGGAATATCACCAACGATTTAAAGACCTTCAAGAGGTCTGTCCTACCCATGGCGTGCCTGAGCAATCTCTCATTCAATACTTCTACGATGGCATGCGAATTAAAGATAAGGAGAAGCTTGACTCGGCAGCTGGAGGAGCCTTGCTTGATTTAACACCAAGTAGAGCAAGGGCTCTCATTCAGACCTTGGCGGATAATTGCCAACAAAATGGACCTCATGATCGTTCAACCTCATCAAATGGAGTGAATGTAGCTGCCATAGAGAGACACATGGAAGAAGTCTCTACATTTATGAAGAATTTTCCAGCTACCATTGCTCATATTCAACAAATTCCACCACAACAAGTTGTTCCTTGTGGAGTTTGCTGCCAAATTGGACATGTGACTCATGAGTGCCCTCTCATTGCAGACCCTCCAGAGCAAGTCAATGCTGCCATGCCACAACAAGGAAATGTGCACCCCAATACCAGCAATCCAGGCTGGAAGAATTACCCTCACTATGGGTGGGGTCCAAATCAGCAACAACCTCCGTTTGAGTGGAGAAATTTCAAGTCTAGACCCCAGCAAAGTTATCAAAACCAGCAACCAAATCAGCCACCTTCACAACCACAAGCACCACAGCTACCACCTCCTCAACAACCTCTGCAACTACCAGCACCACCACAAATACCCATTGAAGACACACTTAAGCAAATCCTTCAACCGTTCATCCAAACTACCCAAGGAGCCATTGCGGACCTTCAAAAGCAGATGGCGCAACTTGCTATGAACCAGCAAAATACCTCTGGACAGCTGCCATCAAACACCGTTGATAACCCAAGGCACGGACTGAATGCAATTACTTTGCGAAGTGGGAGAGATTTACCTCCCAGAGAAGTGCCGCACTCATCCCCAGGCCTAGGGATGAGTAAACCCGATACCAGTCCAGAAATTCAACCAGAAGTTGTGCCCAAAAATCAACCAGAAATTCAGCAAGACGCACCTGCACCAGCTGAGCAACCTTCTGCACCTGCAGAGCCTCAGGGAATTTCTTTACCCTTTCCAGAAAGGCCCTTAAAAGCCAAGAAGGAAAAAGAGGACAAATTAATTCTTGATGTTTTTCGAAAAGTTGCAATTAATGTTCCTTTGTTGGATTTAATTTCTCAAGTGCCTAAATATGCTAAATTCTTGAAAGAATTATGTACTAACAAGAAAAAACTTGAAGGGATTGAAAGAGTGAATTTAAGTGAAAATGTTTCAGCAATGCTTCAACAAAAACTTCCCGAAAAATGCAAAGACCAAGGTACGTTTTCAATACCTTGTAAAATAGGAAGTAAAGAGATAGAAGATGCATTGTGTGATTTGGGTGCAGGTATTAATGTCATGTCTCTGTCCATATTTGAAACTTTGAATATAGGATCTCTTAAGGAAACAAAAGTAGTAATCCAACTTGCCGATAGATCCATTATCTATCCAGTAGGTGTGCTTGAAAATGTTTTAGTGCAAGTAAACGATTTTGTGTTTCCTGTGGATTTCTATATTGTTGATATGAAAAATAAGGATGTACTTAAGACTACTGATGTGATCTTAGGAAGACCCTTCCTAAGAACAGCTAGAGCAAAAATTGATGTCTATGATGGATGCTTAACTTTTGAATTTTGTGGTGAAACGATTAAATTCAACATGTATGATGCCATGAAACATCAAATGAAATTCATTCTGTGAATTTTATAGACATAATTGATCCTTATGTAAATGAAGTTTCTGATATTAACTCCATTGAACCTCTTGAGTATGTTATTAGCAAAGGATTAACCAAGAAAAAATTGGAAAAATTGCAAGGAAGGATTGGAGTCAAATCTGAAATTGGTGACTTGGTCATGGAGCTGGACACGCCTCATGTCCCTGCAGGTACTCTTAAAACCATTGAAATATCAGATAAAGTCACTAAAATCAGACCTTCAATTTTTCAGGCTCCCAATTTAGAACTCAAGAAACTGCCAGACCACCTGAAGTACTCATTCCTAGGCCTAGGGATGAGTCTGCCAGTAATTATTTCCAGCAGTTTGTCTAAAATGGAGGAAGACCGACTTATGCAACTTTTGAAGGAATACAAGGAGGCTATAGGTTGGACCATAGCAGACATAAAAGGGATATCTCCAGCAATATGTACTCACAGAATACACCTTGAGGATGATGATAAACAGTAAGGCAACCCCAAAGGAGGCTTAATCCTCCAATGATGGAAGTAGTGAAAAAAGAAATCCTAAAACTCCTTGCAGCTGGTGTAATCTACCCCATTTCAGATTCATCTTGGGTGAGCCCTGTGCAAGTGGTTCCAAAGAAGTCAGGGATCACTGTTGTGACAAATGAGGAAGGAGAACTAGTTCAAAAGAGAGAGCAAGACACATGGAGAGTGTGTATTGATTATAGGAGGCTGAATAATGCAACCCGAAAGGACCATTTTCCTCTTCCTTTTATTTATCAAATGCTAGAACGATTAGCAAATAAATCTCACTACTGTTTTCTTGATGGATTTTCAGGTTTCCATCAAATTCCGGTGGCAAAGGAAGATCAATAAAAGACAACGTTTACATGCCCTTTTGGCACATTTGCATACCAAAGAATGCCATTCGGATTGTGTAATGCACCAGCCACGTTTCAAAGGTGTATGATGAGTATTTTTTCGGATTATGTAGAGAAAGGTATAGAGGTATTTATGGACGATTTTACTGTCTATGGAAACTCTTTTGATGAATGCTTGAAAAATCTGAAAAAAATCCTTCAAAGATGCTTAGAAACGAATTTGGTTTTAAATTATGAGAAATGCCATTTTATGGTAAATCAAGGAATTGTTTTAGGTCATGTTGTTTCTAAAAAAGGCATTGAGGTTGACAAAGCTAAAATAGATATTATTGAATCACAATCTTACCCATCTTGTGTACGAGATGTGCGTTCATTCTTAGGCCTTGCAGGTTTTTATCGAAGGTTTATTAAGGATTTCTCAAAGATTGCGGAGCCTATGTGTAGGCTGTTGCAAAAAGATATTGAGTTTAATTTCGATGAAGCTTGTAAGAAGGCGTTCAACCTCTTAAAGGAGAAGCTCGTGACTGCACCTGTGATTAGAGCACCCGACTGGACCAGACTATTTGAGATAATGTGTGATGCTAGTGACACAGCCGTTAGGGCTGTTCTTGGACAAAAAATTGGCAAAGAACCTCACGTGATCTACTACGCATCAAGAATGCTTGATTGTGCCCAGAAAAATTACACTACCACGGAGAAAGAATTATTTGCAATTGTTTTTGCCTTAGACAAATTTCGTTCATATCTCCTTGGAACTAAAGTGATAATTTTTTCTGACCATGCAGCTTTGAAGTACTTAATGGCGAAGAAGGAGGCAAAGCCTAGGCTCATTCGTTGGATACTCCTTCTACAGGAGTTTAACCTTGAGATCAGAGACAAGAAAGGCAAGGAAAACCTCGTGGCTGATCATTTAAGCCGACTCCTAACTGACCAAGAAATCAGACCTGTCAAGGAAAATTTTCCAGACGAGCACCTATTCCTAGGCCTAGGGATAGAGCCCTGGTATTCTGAAATTGCAAATTTCCTTGCTACGGGTAGATTCAGAGGCAACTGCACTTCAGCCGAAAGAGAGAAGATCAGGAGGGACTCCAGACACTACCTTTGGGATGATCCTTACCTATGGAACATAGGAAAAGATCAAGTCATCCGCAAATGTGTCCTTGAATCCGAAATTCCATCAATTCTCCAACATTGTCACTCATATGCATGTGGAGGACACTTTGGCCCGAGAAGGACGTCTTGGAAGGTCTTGGAAGCGGGATTCTTCTGGCCTACATTGTTCAAAGACTCCTATATCTTCTGCAAAACTTGCCCCAATTGCCAAAAGACCGGAAATATTTCAGCAAAGAATCAAATGCCACTTAATCCTATTCTTGTTTGTGAGGTGTTTGATGTTTGGGGTATAGATTTCATGGGTCCCTTCCCAAACTCAAATGGCCACATTTACATCATTTTGGCAGTGGATTATTTGTCAAAGTGGGTAGAGGCAAAGGCAACAAGGGCGGATGATGCAAAAACAGTAGTTTCCTTCTTGAAGACACACATTCTCAACCGATTTGGAGTTCCCCGAGCAATCATTAGTGACAGGGGCAGCCACTTTTGTAATCGTGTGGTTGCAAACCTCTTTGCCAAGTACAAGATCACCCATCGTATATCTACTGCCTACCATCCACAAACCAATGGAATGGCTGAACTATCCAATAGAGAAATCAAGTCTATCTTGGAGAAAACAGTGAGTCCAGCAAGGAAAGATTGGAGTCAGAGACTTGAAGATGCTTTGTGGGCTTATAGAACAGCATACAAAACCCCGATTGGAACCACTCCTTATCGGTTGGTTTATGGAAAATCATGTCATTTACCCGTTGAGATGCAACACCGTGCATTTTGGGCTATCAAGCAATGTAACATGAGCATGAATGCAGCTGGTTTGCAAAGGAAATTGCAGATTCAGGAGCTGGAAGAGTTGAGAAATTCAGCTTATGAGAATTCAGCCATTATCAAAGCTAAGGCAAAGGTCTACCATGATGGCCGCATCCATTCCAAGGCCTTGAGAGTTGGCCAAAAAGTTCTCCTCTTCACATCCAGATTTCGCATCATGGCTGGAAAATTAAAATCCAGATGGACTGGTCCTTACATAATTGTTAATGTGTACCCTCATGGTGCCATAGATATTCAGGACCCGAAAACAAATTCCATTTTCAAGGTTAATGGCCAACGTTTGAAGCCATTTTATGAGAGATTTCGATCTCATATCGTGGAGAGCACCACGAATCAGCCATTTGATGTTAATGCAGCTTAAGCAAGCAGTATCTAGTCTTTTCCAAGACTATAAATTGGAACAAAATGTGGGAATCAGCCCACACCATTTCAGCCTGTGCAAAAATGATCAGCAGCTTGACCTATCCCTAGGCCTAGGGATGGGTTCAGTCTCGAATTTCAGGCACAAAGACACAACAAGCTTGCCACCTCACATAAGCTTTCCAAATCACATCCAGCAAAGGATCTTCGATGTCATGGAGCATGCATTCCCAGCTCCAGCCCCACCCAATCCTTGAATCAAGATTGCCCCCCCGGTTTTTCTTTTCCTTTTCTCCTTTTATTTATTTTATTTTCTATTTTTGTTTGTTTGTGTTTTTCTTTGATTGTTTGTTGTTCTTTCTCACATTGAGGACAATGTGTCCAATAAGTGTGGGGGAGACACTTTCGTGTTTATTTTTGTGTGACTTAATGCATGTTTGAATTTTTGAATTTTATGCATATTTTTAATTTTTCTGCAAATTTTTCATTTTTTTTTTTTCGTTTGATTTGTTTCCCTTTTTGCTGCATGTTTATTTCAATTAATTGTGTATGCGCAACTGCTTGTTTTAATTCATGCATGTGTTTTTTTTTTTTCCTTTTTTGTTGTTTTTATCCCCTTTTGTATGGAATTAAATCCCAAAAACTGAACTTATGTGAATACTTGATCAATCAGCTCTGTCTTGCAATGCTATACACTTCTGATATTACAATTTGTGCATTTATTCACATAGATGTATGATGAGTACTGTTGTCCTAGGAAATAATTTGCTAGAATTGCACTGTCTTCTCATCCCTAGGCCTAGGGATAAGGATCCCTTCCTCATCACTGCTGTCAGTTTTTATATTTTTGCTCGCATGTGTACCCTTTAAATTCTTGTGTGTGGTCTCTCTCTTCATACCCTTTGGACTGCACGATGTTGGTGGTTCGGCACCATCATCCCATCATGGAGAAACTTCCAATCGGTTGTGTGCTAACCCCGTATTTAGGGCCGATCATAGCACCATGGTGAGAGACAAGTCTGCATGTGCATGTGCTTGAGTTCGAAAAAAAAAATATATAAAAAGAAAAAAAATGGGAGTGTGGATTGAAGGAAAGTTGAAAAGAAAAAAAAAATGAAAAAGAAGGAAGAAAAAAAGAAAAAAGAAAAAGAAAATAAAAATAAAAGGAGGTATAAGAGGCTGAAGGCCTAAATAAAAGAAAGATGTTGGAGGAACATGGAGAAGAGGAAAAGATTGGTGGTGTTCTTTAAATTTTGCTGTTTGTGTTTTTATTAGTATTTATATTTATTGCATGAGTGTCGCAGCTAGTGTTTGGATTGAGCCAAAGGAGGAGAAGGTAGTAGTTCTAGGTTTGTATTTCCTGGTTGAACAACATGCTATCATACCACTATATGAACATTTGCACATTTGTGATATTTGTAGTGTTTGAGCATTGTTTGAATGAGTTGATTTTTGAAGTAATCATTTGAGTTCAGTCCAGGGATTGATATTTGTGCAGAAGGTTTATTTTGTGTGTTCTTAGTTCATGCTTGAGGGCAAGCATGGATTAAGTGTGGGGGATTTGATTGATTGTTTATTTACCTTGTTTTATTGTCTCTTTTATTATTAATCGAGATAATAATTATGCTACTTTGAGGTTGTTTCCTTCCTATTTTGCTTTGCAGGCTTAATAATAGTTAAATGAGGAAAAGGAACGAAAAGCTTGAAGATTAGAGCTAAAATAATCAATCGGTGTTGGAGTTTTGATTTCAGCCTACTGTCTGCCGAATTTGGTCTCTCCATCCCTAGGCCTAGGGATGAGTCCGACCGTGTCAGAGTTCCAGCCTGGACAGCACTGAGTGTACTTGTGTATTTTATTTGAGAGTGCTGGTTCGGACAACCTGGAACCTGGAGGACATGGGCACGAGTATTAGTGCCTGGATTCCTTCTTCCACCTTGCAGAAACGCCAAGGGGACATCAATGGAAGAATGACAAAACATTCCCTTTGAATTATTCAAGAATATTCTCTTCAAAAGTGAAGAAGTGCCATTTTCCAGCCTGGTTTTGGCAGCACATGTTCTTGAAGTGCTGCAATTATTTTATGGTGAAGGTTGGACCTTTGAATCAGATGAGAGGAGAAGGAGAAAGGCTATTAAAAGGGAGGACGACGATGCAAAGGAGGAGCAGGGATCGGATCAGAGAAGAAGAGATCAGAAAAACTGCACCACTTTTCCACTTTATTTTTCAGCAATTTCCTACTTTGAACAATAAGTTTTATTTTGTGATTTTAATTATGTATTGTGGCTAAACTCCTCTGATTCTTGGTAGAGATTAGAGGTTGACTATCCATGTTATTGTGAGACTTGTGTTGAACTTAATATGAATGTTTTTATATTTCTTTCCTTCTCATTTTAATTTATTAAAACTTGTTCTTGTTAAAATTGGAAGTTTGGCCAACTTGTGATTTGATTTGAATGAGTAATGTCAGTTTCATTTATATTAGTGTTTTTCCTACATTAAATGAAGATTGAGTAGACAACTAGTTGATTATTGACATAAGACTTGTCATTTTAAACTAGGAAGAAGGAGAAGAATAAGTCCAGGGCTGACTGAATCCATCCCTAGGCCTAGAGATGGGTTTCCCGTGTGTTTACAATTTTCCAGCAACTCTTAGGAAAACTTGAGAAATTGTTAGGAGAGTTTGGGTCATTATTAGAGTGTCTCTTTTAATTGACTTGTATAGGGGGAAACCTGGGAAATTAGAGTGTCTCTAGTTCCTTTAACATTTCTATAAATCCATTTCAGAATATGTTTTGTCAATGATCAATTACAAAGGATAGTCACCTTGTTTAAATCTCTACCAAGGATTGTTTCTCTACCTCTGATTTCATTCATATTTTCAGTTATAATTTGTGCATGCTACTGTCACTCACTGATTTACACTCAAAGTACTGTTTTAATTTGGTTTCAATTACAAAAACTCCCCCCCAATTTTGTTCCGATTTGGTTTTTACAAGAAAAATACAAATTATTCAAGATTTCCTCCCTGTGGATTCGATCCTCTCACTACTATCTACATTATATTTTGTGGTTTAGCACTGAGTTGAACTTACATTTATGCAGTGGTTGCGACGCCTCTGTCAGCTGGTTTGGGCAAAATTTCGCTAATCTATCTTGCCCAAGGGAGTGTTAGGAAACTTAGGGTCGCAGACGGTTACTTGGAGGCTGGGCATGAGGGGTACTCTGAAATCATCTATGGAGAAGGTAGGAGCAAAGGTACCGGGAATGAACCCAAGAACACGGTCACCCAAGTTACCGTCCGGCGGTGCTGATCTCTTCGAACGCCGCTTGCGAAGAAGAGGCTCTAGATCGAAAGGGTCTTGGGCGTTTGGTGCTGAGAGGTTGGTGGAGGATGTTGACATGATGGTGGTGGCATTGTCAGCGGCGTTAACGGTGGCAGCAGCAGGAGTAGGAGAAGAAGGAGGAAGATCTTCACGAGTTACATCTAGTGGAGTCTTGTCCAGAAGGGCAGTAGAAGTCTCCGATGGGGGTTCCAAAGGAGCGTTGATGGAAGGAGTAATTTCCGGTTCTGGCACACGTGGAGAAGAAGGGTGGAGATTGATTATTTCTGCATCCTTAGGAAGATGGTCTTCATTGGAAGCATGAGGCCTTCTTTTCTTACCGGTAGAGCCTTCCTGTGCCAATTTCCTCTTAGCAGCTTGGGCAAAACCAACACATGATTGAAGAGGCATCTCGTCTTCAGTCGAGCAGTCTTCAACAGTGACAATGAGTGGGGGAATTGACTGCTCAGTGCCGGCTGCAACTTCCTTAGCCACCAACGGATCGACAGCCTCAGCAATGTCTCTATCAGAAACCTGATCGATATCGATCTCGGTAGAGTCGCTGGAGGCAGAGGCAACTTGGGGTGATGGACGAGGGATGCTAACGGTAATCCTTCCTGATCCGGTTCTTTTTCTCTTCGGAATGCGAGGTCGGGCAGCGACTCCTTTCTTGTCTCATCTTCTCATGCACGTGGGTTTCCAGCCTGGGGGAACGTCTGCAAGTGAGCACTGATCGTCAGTCAAATACAGAATTTATAGTGCCCAAAAACGTGTGTGCACAAGAGATAATGTGTACAGTGGTAGTCGGGGTCGAACACAGGGATTGTGAGAGACTGAGCTAAGGTCTTGAGTGTATTCGGGGGTGAAATGCACGAAAGGTAACAGTTAGGGGGGGGGGGGGGTTTACTTGGCCAAACGAGCTGGCCAAGACAGGTTTCGGGAGCTAACAATCCTGTCTAAGAAAGCAGTATTCGGGGTCCCGAATGTCACGTTCGGGGTCCCGAATGGTAAAGCAAGCAGATCGGTGAATAATTCTAGAAATAATGAAACAAGTCAGAAACGGGTGCAGAAGTATCAACACAGGCGTGAAATAGAACAAGAGTGAAATAAGCACGAATAATCAGTTGGAGAAAGGGTTCTCGGCAAAGGCATTCTGGGTTGCATTCGGGACCAGATCGTCATCAGCTCAAGGGTATTCCATTCAAGATGTCATAGAAATGACATGGGGACCAGATTCCTCGGATATCCCCTACTTTTCTCTTAAGAGAAACTACCCCCCGTTTCCACTCATGAGGTAGTCTTGACAGTTCGCCATCCCTCCAGGCACGAATGCGGGAGGGCCATACTCGAACTGCCCATGAAGTTAAGAAAAGACAGATCTAGAGCTAAAGTTCCTCAGTTTGTCAGACTCGTGACCCAGCTCTAATCAACTACCCAACCTATCTATTCGAGACCACTTTGACACAGTCAAGACTAAACAGATGCCTACTTGCTCATGCGACTTTCCTTCCGTATTCATCACATAAATGGCAGCATTTACACAAGATAATTCTCAGTTGATCAGGCCTCAAATTAAATCATGCAAAGATGTAATTAAATCGATGAATAGTTGAATATAGCATCAAGAATATATTAAGCACATTAAGGCCTCGAATCTGCCCCTGCAACCCTTGAATCAGCCTTGCCAAGAACTAGGAATTTAGCTAATCATACTTAAAGATAAACAAATAACGATTAAAGAAAGCATAACAAGTAATTAAATAGTGTAAGGGAAGAAAACTTGTTACTAAAATTCCGTTTATAGCTCGGCAGCAATGTTGAAGAAGCTAACAATGGCTAGAGAGAGGAACTAGAGAGAAGTCTAAGAAAATTAAATTATACTAAGTGATTAAAAATTAGGAAGAGCTCCCCTAAACTATTCTTGGATGCCCTTTATATAGTAGGGTTCCAAGCACAAAATATCTTCAGCCTAAAACTAGGGACAAAATGCATTAATTGAAAGCCTAAAAAAATGGATCCATGTTCCTCAAAGCACAAAGCTGGAAAAGCATAAAGCTGTCTGATTTTTCCAGCTTTGGCAGGTCTGGAGTGGGCTCAAGACTGAAATCCGCAGGTGTTTGGTAATCAGTGCAGAGCGTCAGAACAGTGTCAGAGGGATCACATGAGCGTTTAGGTGGGGTGACACGTGGAAACGTCATCCTTTACCCTTCGGGAGTCCCGAACTGGGAATCCGATTCGGGACCTTGAACGCTGCTTTGAACTCGGGACCTCGACTTTTGGTCTTGAAGCTCGAATTTGCTCAAAATGCACCAAAACGTTTGTTTTAGCATAAATTCCCTTTTTAGGCCTAGATCTGCAATAGTAATGAAATCAAGGGTAAATTAGCAGAATCAAGCTCTAAATAAGTGAGAAAATGGAGGGAAAATCATGCATAAAAACTTGCTATCAAGCACAAAAGAAAACATAAGGGTCAGAAAAAGTAGTATAACAGAGAGAAATCCTGGGGGCTCACCCTCGCAGCAGTCTTTGAGAGGGACGCCGGTAGCCAACTTTTTGACGTGAAACGGAGTTTGCACGGCAACAAGCTTGGCGATATCCTCTTTTTCATCTTTATCGAGATTACCGGGGAGCCTCCAATCATTTTCAACAATAGTAAAGTTAAAGTCGGGCCTCCACATGGTTTCCTTGAATTCGATGACAAAAAGGTTTTCTTTCCATCCTTTCACTGAGTCTTCGATTTTTTGGAAGTTTCGGAGAAAGGGGAAAATTGGGTCTGTAAACCATCTGGGGCTGAAGCCGATCACTCCTTTGCGGCAGCGCATGGCAAAGAAATGACGGAAGAGTCGAAGAGAATGCTCCACCCCATAGATTCGGCAGACTCGGATGAAAGCATAGATACAACTCCAAGAAGGTGGAGTAATCTGAACTGGGTTGAGTTGACTGTATTTTAGGATGTCTTCCACTATTTTTTCAACAGGAAAGAAGAACCCGTAGGAAAACATCTTAGTATACATTATGCGGCGGGTACCCTCCATCTGACAATTACTGTAAAGGGCATACCCTCAAATCCTAGATTATCAAACTGCCTTTCTGATGAGAGTAGTGTCGTTTGGAACACTGGTGGCAAGATTACACAGGATATGTATCTCAGGTTGAGGAATGTGGAGTCTGGTGAATTGCAGATCCAGATTGAGTTTGTTGATCTTGCAGGGCCTAATCGTTAATTAGAGGCCAGGGCTAATTAATTAATTAAGAGTCAAGATCAATAAGTGGGCCGCTAATCACTGTGTTTTCCAGCCTTCTAATTACCTAATTAATAAATAGTGTAGCATACGTAATAAAGCTCAAGTTTAAGTACTTGTATACCAGTGTTTATTCCCTGTTGTAACTCTGTAATCCTTTTTATCAAAACTGGAATGAATGCTGTACTACAGCAGATTGAGTTTCTTCTAAAAGTTAAAGAATTGTTCATCTTTAATTTAGAATTTATTCTAAGGTTATGAAATATAGCGAATTATACTAGAAATCGGAATGAGTAATCATTTTAAAAAGCCTTTAAAGGATATCACCACCAAAATTAAGGGAAAATATCCACAGCCATTGTCATGAAAACAAAAATCAGAAAAAACGTGCCACAACATAAACCATGCACGACAAAACAAGAAACTCTTCAAATGATTTTGGAAATTTGTATTACAGATATTTTTCCCCCTTTTTTTCCGGCCACAAAAAAGAGGAGATAAAATTCAATTGAAGGGCCATAGTTCATTTGGTTAAACTCAAAATCTTATCTTCCCAATTTTGCCACATTTGGCTGAAAATAAAATTCCATGGCTTCCTCAATCTCCCCTTTACAAAACAAAAATGTTGCCTCAATTTCACCAATTACAAAACAATGCCATTCAAATAATCTAAACTTCAAATTCTCATTCCGTTTACCAAACCAAAAACTTTCACCACCCACATGTGTGAAATCCTCTAGCCGCACGCCCACGAAATACACTAATGATGCTGTTGTCATCGACGAAGAAATGGAGCGGATCAAAAGGCTCCAAAATGGGTCGGACGTTCGCGGGGTGGCATTGGAGGGGGAGAAGGGGAGGAGGGTGGACCTTACTCCGCTCGCGGTGGAGGCTATTGCGGAGAGTTTTGGGGAGTGGGTCATTGAGGGAATTGGATCAACGGATGGTAACGATGATAATAAGGTTCGGGTTTCACTCGGGCGTGACCCGAGAGTATCCGGACCTGCTTTGAGTGTGGCTGTGTTTTCGGGTCTTGCACGTGCGGGGTGTTTGGTGTTTGATATGGGACTTGCTACTACTCCTGCCTGTTTCATGAGCACTGTCCTCCCTCCTTTTGCCTATGATGCTTCAATTATGGTACCTACAACCACAAAATGATAGATTTTTGTTTCATTATATTTCTTTTTACAACTCCAGAAAATGAGACTCGCAGGGACTTAGAAATTAGTGAACATTTGCGTAAGTCAAATCCAAAAAAACATAGAGATCAGAAGTGTCGTTAAATTTAAAGTTCAATCGAGACTTAACGTTGTTATAAGACAACACAAAAAATGAGTATTAATTTGAATTTAAACCTTTATTTTATTTTTTATGTTATCCTTTTGTGGGGAAAAGGCACCACGGGGCCCCTATGGTTATCATTTTAGTTGATCCCACTTTTCAATTTCTGTTCAATTGGGTCCCAGGCGTCATCTCCGTTATCCGCCTGGGGTCCCTACCTTCTAAATTGACGGTAACGTTTCCATTTTCTATTAAATCTCATTATTTTATTATTATTTTTGTCACATGATAAAATTCCTGGATCAAATTGTAAAAAAAATTATTTCTTCTCCTATTATTTTCTTTTCTTCTTTCTATTTTTTTCGTTTTTTCTTGTTCTACCGAGTGCTTTCCTTCCTTTTCTCTCCTCAATTCTTTCTTTCTTTTTTTTCGGCAGCATTGGCACCGGCGATGGGTTGGGTTGGTGGCCAGTGATGATTTTTATGGTGATTAATGGGTTTTTTGTTGTTTGGAAGCCGGGGATTGTGACGGAGTGGGGTGGTGATTGGTGTTTGGCAGTGGCGGGTTGGAGATGGAGATTTGGGAGTGGTGATGGTTGTGTCGCGGAGGTGGTGGATTTTGTGACGGTTGTGATGGTGAGTAGATTTGGATGTGTGGCTGTGTGGATGAGGAGATCGGTGGTGGTGTCGGTGGCGGAGGTGTGGCTGTGTGGATGAGGAGATCGGCGGAGGGTGGTTGTTACCTGGCTGGAGGAAGAAAACGATGCGGTTGGGGAAGAAGGATGGTCGGATCTTGTATGAACGGATCCGGATCTTGTATGAACGGGTTTGGGTCGAGAGAGAGAGGAGATTCAGAGAAGTATCATGATCAGTGCCACTTCTAAAAAAAAAAGATGGAAAAAGAAAAGAAACGTAAACGGAAGCGACGTTGATTGATCAAGAAAGGAAAAGGTGTTTATGCTTGATTAATTGAATGTGCTTGTTAATGGGCTTATAGGAACCAATGTGGTGGGTTTCTATCCATGTGGTGACAGCGGCGATTGTGGAGGTGGGAGGTGGGAGATGGGTGTTAATGGGCTTGATTAATTGAATTGTAAGAAAATGGTGATAGGTTGCAGAAAAGAAAAGAAAGGGAAAGAAACTGGTCGGGGAAGAAGAAGAGAGAGAGAAAAAAAGAGAAGAAAAAAAAAAGAAAAGGGGAAAGAAAATTAAAAAATTAAACTAATGCTGGGGGCCGCAAAAATTGGGTGAAATTTGGTCCAGCTTTGTTTTTTTTTTCAATTTGGTCCAAGAATTTGATCATGTGGGGCCCACAAAATTAATGACGTGGCAATAATAATAAAAAAATAATGAAATTTAACAGAAAATGGAAACGTTACCGTCAATTTAGACGGTAGGGACCCCAGGCGGATAACGGAGATGACGCCTGGGACCCAATTGAACAGAAATCGAAAAGTGGGATCAACTAAAATGAAAATAATAACCATAGGGACCCCAGGGTGCCTTTTCCCTCCTTTTGTGATATATTTTCTTTTTTATGCTTTTAAGTTCTAAATTCAAATTGATTAGAGCGTTAAATAAAATCTTAATTTTAATTGTAAAAAAAATTCAAAATTCAAAATTTTCAATCAATGAACTTGCAGTTCGGTGGTAATTGTTAAAAAAAATAGTTAGGACAATGTTTTGAGTTCGAGCTTTTATACTTACATTTCTATCTATATTTAAAAAAATCAAAATTTTGAGGAGAATTTAAAGTTCTGAGATGTCAAAATAAAATAAAAAAACATTTTTTTGAGTATCTTTCAAATATTTTAAACATATTTTTAGGATGAATCTGTGCATTATTTTAGTAAATTTGAGTGCTAAATTTTAAAAGATGTCTCAGGGGATAAAAGGGGAGAATAAAAGTTTAAGGAGTAAAGTTGAAGACTAACTAAGTTGAGGGATATTTTTGTGTTTCTTTTCAGCCTAGCTAACTTTTTTTTTAAAAATTGCAGATGACGGATTCACACTTGCCATACACGCAATGGGTTGAATTTTTTTACAAAAAAAGGAGGGCTAACCTCGCCGGAGGTGGAGGAGATATGCGACAGAGCTGCCCGTAAATATGCAAATAGGCTGGCTAAAGTCTCCACGTTAACATCTCCTCCTACCAGAGTTGATTTCATGAGCGCCTACGCCAAGCATCTTAGGGACATTATCAAGAAGAGTTAACCATCCCTCGAACTATGACACCCCTCTCGAAGGATTCCAGGTACCCATTTCGAGTCTCTAATCACATTTTTATTTACAATAAAAATAAATAGTAACAGATATACGATTAATATATATAATTACTGTTTAATTTAGTACTAGAAATGTCATATAATCATTCAATTTGTCAAACCAATTAAGAGGATTTTTAAAGTTATGAGTTTTGTCAAAATTTAGAATTTGTTAGATTCTTTTTTTCAACAAAAAAAATAAAGAAATACTTGTCATTGAACCAAAACTAAAAAAAATAAAAAAAATAAAGAAAGTTCCAGCTGGCCCAAGCAGTTGAAACAAAAAGGCCCGCCCAAGCAGTTGAAACAAAAAGGCCCGCCCAATAGCCCAAAACAAAATTAATTGAGACAAACATCCAAACACTTTGCAGATAATTGTAAATGCTGGGAATGGATCGGGCGGGTTTTTTACATGGGATGTGCTAGACAAGCTAGGAGCTGACACATTCGGTTCCCTACACTTGAACCCGGACGGTATGTTCCCCAACCACATACCCAACCCTGAAGACAAAACTGCCATGGCAATGACCAGAGCCGCAGTGCTCGAAAACTCAGCCGATCTTGGCATCGTTTTCGACACTGATGTGGACCGGAGCGGGGTTGTTGATAACAATGGTAATCCGATCAACAGAGACAAGCTAATTGCACTAATGTCCGAGATCGTGCTAAGGGAACATCCTGGGACAACTATAGTGACGGATGCGCGGACAAGTATGGCGTTTTCGAGATTCGTCACGAAAAGAGGGGGCCGACATTGTTTGTTCCGGGTTGGATATCGGAATGTGATCGATAAGGGAGTTTACCTTAACGACGACGGCATTGAAACACACCTTATGATGGAAACTTCAGGACATGGTGCTCTTAAAGAGAATTATTTCCTCGACGATGGTTAGAGAACCAATTTTGCTCTAGATTTCTATTCATTTTATTAGTATTTTCTTTTTTTACTATGTCGTTTTTGGATGTCCCATTTAATTTTTTTGGATAGAAAATTAATCTCTTAGGAATATTGCTGGTTTTAAAGACAAATAATTTGAAACCTACATGTTATAGGTGCGTATATGGTGGTAAAAATCATAATAGAAATGGTACGGATGAAACTCAGGGGATCAAATGAAGAGATCGGTAGTCTTATATAAGATCTTGAAGAGCCTGAAGAATCAGTTGAACTACGGATAGATATTATCTCTGATCCCAAAGATGCGAAGGTGATGGGTGCCGAAACCAACAAAAATAAATCATACAATTCACCATGCACAATTAATTAAAACTGTAGCAAGTGGTAAAAGGATCGAACCACAGGGATTTCTGGACAATAATAATTTCTGTTAAAAGACCAAAATTGTAACAGTGGTAAAAACCAATGAGTGAGATTTTTGTGTTGCAATTAAATTAAATAAATGTAGAAAATAATAACAGTAAACATGTGATGATTGGATTAACTCAGATGATAACAGATTCCAAGTAAAGACTCTTCTCGGGTCACGATTCATAAATGTCGATCATTGATGCAAGTGTTTTCAAAACCAAATTTAATAGAAAAGCTATAGAGACCAGCGGTACTCTGAGTCTCCTGCTCTCCTCCTACTCAAGATTCCTAAGGCGGTACTCCTACTAGGATCCCTAACCGTTCAATAACTTTAAGGCGGTACTCCTAATAAAGTTTAATTGAAGGGTTGATTAAACACGGGGAGAGACCTTTCCCGATCTAGAAGAGAATTTCTTCTACTCCTATAAACCGGATTCTACCCTTTTCTAATTAGATCTTACACTAATTAGTTACCTACAGATTCCTATCAACGATGTAGAATCCAACGTTTCTAAGAAAAGATGTAATCGTTCGAATTAAAGTCTAAGGTGATCAAACTTAGATTGAATAAGAACAAATTGACATTCAAATAAAAAGAATAGAAATACAAATTTGGATTTTATGAAGCTTAATTAGATCTCACAGCATATGAATCATAACCCTAGAGTCCTTACCAAGAATAGAGGAATTAGCTAGAACAAGACATAATTAATTCAAACAATTATTATGCATGAATTAATAAATAAATATCAAGGAAAGAAGAAGAAAAGAATAATATATTGATAGCAAACTCTAGAACCAGTAGCCGTCCAATTCCCAGGAAGAAGAGATACTCTTTCTGTTCTGAGCTAGGTCCTTTTAAATAAAATCCTATTCTAACTAAAAATCCTAGAAAATAGGATTTTAACTAATTAATAAAATAATTATTTAAAGTTTGGTTTCAACTAATTACAAAGCTTCTTTTGCAATCCAGTGGCACGCCTTCCTTATCATTATGGGCCCAAGCCCATTGGCTTTTAATTTCTTAAGCTGCTGGAATGAATTCTTGACTTGGCACAATTGATCAGCATAAAATAGAAAGGAGCTACTGTCTTCTTTTCATGTCTTTCACAGAACTTCAAGCTTTGTATATATTTTCAGCTCCTTTTTAATATTTAGGCTTTGTAGCCTACTCTCTGCAAAAAGGATTGAAAAGTGCACACAATCAGTGTAATTGGCATCCAAAACAGTAAGAAAAGATGGTGATAAATTCAACATATTAGCACTTATGCATTTTGCACATGGACTAGAGACCGCAGTGGAGCCGAAATTGCCTTTAGTGGGGCAAAAATAAATAGAATGTATTATAAATAAAATAAAATTTAATAGAGATACCATTAAATGTATATAAGAAGTTTTATAAATATATGCATTTATTACATGTCAGGATTATCACAATTGTCGGCATGCATTTCCAAATAATCATTTAGCAAGTTATTTATCATTAGATTTTATAATGGAGTTTTTATAATCATAGTTATCAGAACCGGATCAATCCGACGATCAGACTAAAAAACCGGTAATTTAAAGAGGTTTTCAGACCGGAGAACCGGGACTCAAATTATAATTCAAATGACTCTAGGGCTGGGCGAAAAAATCAAAAATCCGAACTGATTTCCCAAATTAAACTGAACCGAGATGGTTTGGTTCAGGTATTAAGTTGAAAAATAGTAGAACCAGAATCGAACCGAACCGTTCAAGAATAAATGGTTTGGTTCTGGTTCTATATATCATGCAACCCGATTTACCCAATTTACCCGAAATATTATATAATAATACATATTCATATTATTAAGTGGAGGATTGGAATAATATATAATCCTTTTTCTAGGAAAACTATAAACGTAGGGAAACAAATAAAATGTTAGAAAGTAAGTATGTTTTCTTATAGCAGTTTGTGTAACAGAACAAAAAAATTTCCAAACTTTTTAGTTTTTAAAAATCAGGAAAAGTATGTAGGCCATTCAAATTAAGCAAACAAGTTTGATTTCATTTTACTCTGGTTGGAATTTTGTAACCTTATTGTCTAGACTGTTGATTTCTTCCAAGTTTGGTGTTGGTTTTTTTGCTCGTTCATGTGTATTGTTGGTATTGGAAATTTTACATCATTTATATACTTCTGTTTTTTAGTTAGATTAGTGACATGTCAAACTTACCCGAAACAACCCAGAACCGAACCGGAACCAAATGGTTCTGGTACGGTTTAGTTCTACCTTTAAAAATACATTACCTAGAATCGAACCGAATCAATTTTAAATTCTGGTTCTGGTTCTGGTTCTGTCCAAATTTGAACCGAACCGAACCGTGCCCAGCCCTAAATGACTCTCAGTTGGGGTTTTCTAACGGGCGGGGCTTGGGTTTTTAGCTAAGTGGTCCGTATTGGGGCTGGAATGAATTGTCTCATGCTTCTTAATTTTACCTTTCAAATCAGACCAAAAGCTAAAGCCCAGCCCAAAAAAAAGGGTAGGCCGGCCTGACCTTTTTGTTCGCCACATTATTCTCCTTTTTTTTACTTTTTATAATTTTTAATTAATTTCATTGAAAAGTCTTGAGCCTTAAAAAAATTTGATTCCTGAGAAAAAAAAAAGGCCCTGAAATTTCTTGGTCAAATCAGAAGAAAAAAAAGAGAAGGAGAAGAAGGTGATGAAAGAGGAGAGAAAGAAGTGACGAACGAGAAGATAACATTTGTGGCATATGAGAATCATCATCATCAATCAAATCCAAAAACTGAAACTGGAACAGAAAACCAGAGATTGATCGAGAAAAACCAACACCACTCCATGGATAATACTGATAACAACAATAAAGAAGCAGTAGAGGTCAACAACAACAGGAGGAGCGAAATGGGGAAGGCGATGGTTGCATTAGTATGCGGTTCTTTAGTGTACTACCACTGCGCTTATCGGAATTCCAGTCTCCTCTCTTTGCTCTCCGATTTCCTCATCGTCCTCCTTTGTTCGCTCGCCATGGTCGGCCTCCTCTTCCTCCAATTGAGCATCTCGTAATCATTCTTTCTACCTTTCTCTTCCTTTGTTTGTTTTTATGGTTATTATTGGTAATAATTATTGATAGTGTTGAATTCTATTGAAAAATCGTTGCAATCTTGATTTATTTTAGGGTTCCTGTGGATCCGCTGGAGTGGCAGATATCTCAGGATACCGCTAATACTATCATTGCGTCGTTTGCTAATAATGTTGGGGCTGCCGAGTCTGTTTTGAGGGTTGCTGCCACTGGCCATGACAAGAGGCTTTTCTTCAAGGTACTTTACCAGACAGCAAAATGAAAATGAAGGAATTAGTGTAGTGTCTCATTTCTTAGTCCTGTTTTGAGATGGAATTTCCTTTTCTTATAATTTGTTTTCAAGTTCTTTTGTTGTGCAATACGGTGTGTAGGATAAGTGTTTGAGCCTTATATCATGTTTGACTCGCAATTGCCTGTACTGGCTCTTGTGCTATGTTCTATTTGAGCTTTAATTTGCGTTCTTTCCTTGAAAAGGGTCTTGGGCTCCTGCTTTAGTATCCCCATGTATCCTTATTTTCTTAAAGAATTTTATAAACAAATTTTGCTTGAAAAACTGCACGTGTTCTTGTTCCTCTGGTTTATTCCCACACTTCATACAGTCCTTGTTACCAAAGTTTAGACGTGCTTATTCATATAACCAACTTCATTATATTTTTCTTGTTTTATTGAAGTTATGTATCGGTTTTGGTTGCATTAGGTTCATCCAAATCCCTGAGTTGATGTTGAAATCAACACCAACTTTGGCTTTATTGTGGCGTTAGCTTGGTGTTATCTTGGAGCTATCTTGGCGATAGGGTGAGAGAGCTTGATAACAAACAAATAAAAGGTGTCAAGAGTGGGGCGTTAACCATCAGCGGCAGCAACAATTATAAAGCATATCAGCGGCATCATTAAGCGGCAGCGATATCATGGGCAAGCCACGTCATCAAGCGGAAGCATCAGCGTTAGCGTCAAGCAAGCAGCAACGTCATGTTGGAAATCAAGCACGGCAGCGTCAAGTCAAGCGATAGCATCAGCGGCATCTCAAGCGGCATCAGCAATAAGCATCAAGCGGCAAAGAGGTCAAAAGGTCAGGCGTTAGCATGCAAGGACAGGTGTTAATATTCAAGGAGGCAAAGTGGCGTTAACTGTCAACAATAAAGTGACACCGTGATCAGTAAAAGGGTGTCATCAAGCTGTCAAGCAAAAGTGAAGTTAACAAGAGCGATAACAAGAGGTCGGGCGATAGCAAGGGCGTTAGGAAGCAAAATATTTGTCTGTTTCTAGCTTTGCTACGTGTCATTAAATGGTGTGCACATATGTAAAAAATCTAGAATAGTGTACACGTGTAATAAAATAGAAGAGTGTAGAAAAAGTAAGTCGGTGGAATGCCTATATATATGCATCCACCAAACTGTAGAAAAGTGGTTGGAATCTTGTTCCCTCCCACATTGCCAGAGAGAAGAGGTTCTGAAACACCTCTCTCTCAAATCAAAAAATCATGTTTGTTTGTGTGAATGAGAGGAGAAGAGTGTGCACAGTGATGAAGTGTACACCACTCACTGAGTAAAGTGTGCGTAGTCACCACTCTCATCATCATCATCATCTTTTTTAGAGAAAACGAAGAAAATTATTTCTGTGTGCGGTTCTACAAAGAAGACAGTAGAACAGAAATTTTCCAGAAGAAAGAAGAAATCAGTTGTGTCTGCTTGTGTCTGTAACAGTTGATTCGCCTTCGTGAGGGTGCAATCTTGTAACGCTCCTCCAGCAGCTCCATCCACAACTAGCTTGTCTCTAACACATAAACCATCGTAGAAGTATTGCACTTGGTTCCAATCAGAAACTCCATGGTTTGGGCAGATTTCTAATAGGTTCCTGAAGCGTTGATAATACTCCCCAAAACTCTCTGTAGGGGACTGTTTGATGGACACTATATTCTTCATAGCATTTCCAGCCTTACCAGAGGACCAAAATTTGTTGAGAAAGGTGCTCAACATTTGCTGCCATGTGTTAATCGAGTTATGCGGTAAGCTTAGGAACCAATTCCTAGCTTTATCCTCTAGGGTCCATGGAAAAGCTCGGAGTTTGGCTCGGTTGATGTCAACTCGAGGGGGTTTGTGAGTGTCACATTCCCAATGGAGATATTGCAGATGCTTGAATGGGTTCTCACTAGGCAAACCGTAGAACTTCTTAAGGTTATGGATCATGTTTGGTTCTAGGTTCCAGTCATACTCTACGGGCGGATATTGGACACAAAAGTGTGTGTCCGGTGGTGGTCCCTCACTGTTTCGCTGCCTAAAGGTCTACTCTGGAGGAGGAGGTGGTGGTGGTGGAGGTGGTGGAGGTGGCTGGTCCATTTCTCGTTCGAAAAGAGGGTTTTCTCTTACTGCTGCTGATGAACTTTCCCCCAGGCCTGTGGAAAAGTCTGCTGACTGCGAAAAACTGTTTTCTAAAACAGTTTCTTCAGATTCTGTCCTCTGCCTTTCTGCTCGCTGCTTCCTGTACTGAGCTTCTATTTTTGTCAACTCTGGGTTGTATGGAAGTAATGGCAGTCGGGAGGACCTGGTCATAAAACAAGAAAATTAAAATTAGTACCGAAGAAATCCCCGGCAACGGCGCCAAAATTTGATGGGTGCCGAAACCAACAAAAATAAATCATACAATTCACCATGCACAATTAATTAAAACTGGAGCAAGTGGTAAAATGATTGAACCACAGGGATTTCTGGACAATAATAATTTCTGTTAAAAGACCAAAATTGTAACAGTGGTAAAAACCAGTATTTTTGGAACCGGACCGGACAGCGAACCGGAAATGGAAATTTCATGGTTCGACCGGGTTCAACCGGAAAAAACCGGATTGAACCATTGGATCGTTTTGAACCGGACACATATCGAACCGTTCAATCTTAGATAATTTAACCGGATTGAACCGGCTGGTTTTTAAATTCTGATGGGCTGACCCATGCCTGTAATAGGCCGGCCCATCAAATTTTTTAAAAAAAAATAAAAAAATAACCAAAACCAAAACGGCGTCGTTTTGGCCAAACTAAAACGGCGCCATTTTGGTTAGGCACATAAATTTTTCCATTTTAAAAAAAAATAATAAAAAAAAAATAAAAATTAAAAATAAAAAAAAATAAAAATTAAAAAATCAAAACGACGTCGTTTTATATTGAACCAGCCGGGTTGCTATTGAACCGGCCGGTTCGCCGGTTGTCAAAAAACCGGCCGGTTCGGCATGTCCAACCCGAGTCACATGCATTTCGGTCCGATAGGTCGAATCAGACCGGAAACCTAAAAAATCCGGTTGAACCGGCCGGTCCGGTCCGGTTCCAAAAACACTGGTAAAAACCAATGAGTGGGATTTTTGTGTTGCAATTAAATTAAATAAATGTAGAAAATAATAACAGTAAACAAGTGATGATTGGATTAACTCAGATGATAACAGATTCCAGGTAAAGACTCTTCTCGGGTCACGATTCATAAATGTCGATCATTGATGCAAGTGTTTTCAAAACCAAATTTAATAGAAAAGCTATAGAGACCAGCGGTACTCTGAGTCTCCTGCTCTCCTCCTACTCAAGATTCCTAAGGCGGTACTCCTACTAGGATCCCTAACCGTTCAATAACTTTAAGGCGGTACTCCTAATAAAGTTTAATTGAAGGGTTGATTAAACACGGGGAGAGACCTTTCCCGATCTAGAAGAGAATTTCTTCTACTCCTATAAACCGGATTCTACCCTTTTCTAATTAGATCTTACACTAATTAGTTACCTACAAATTCCTATCAACGATGTAGAATCCAACGTTTCTAAGAAAAGATGTAATCGTTCGAATTAAAGTCTAAGGTGATCAAACTTAGATTGAATAAGAACAAATTGACATTCAAATAAAAAGAATAGAAATACAAATTTGGATTTTATGAAGCTTAATTAGATCTCACAACATATGAATCATAACCCTAGAGTCCTTACCAAGAATAGAGGAATTAGCTAGAACAAGACATAATTAATTCAAACAATTATTATGCATGAATTAATAAATAAATATCAAGGAAAGAAGAAGAAAAGAATAATATATTGATAGCAAACTCTAGAACCAGTAGCCGTCCAATTCCCAGGAAGAAGAGATACTCTTTCTGTTCTGAGCTAGGTCCTTTTAAATAAAATCCTATTCTAACTAAAAATCCTAGAAGATAAGATTTTAACTAATTAATAAAATAATTATTTAAAGTTTGGTTTCAACTAATTACAAAGCTTCTTTTGCAATCCAGTGGCACGCCTTCCTTATCATTATGGGCCTAAGCCCATTGGCTTTTAATTTCTTAAGCTGCTGGAATGAATTCTTGACTTGGCACAATTGATCAGCACAAAATAGAAAGGAGCTACTGTCTTCTTTCCATGTCTTTCACAGAACTTCAAGCTTTGTACCTATTTTCAGCTCCTTTTTAATATTTAGGCTTTGTAGCCTACTCTCTACAAAAAGGATTGAAAAGTGCACACAATCAGTGTAATTGGCATCCAAAACAGTAAGAAAAAATGGTGATAAATTCAACATATTAGCACTCAATCAGAAGGCAAGAGGTAGACACGTAATTGAGACATTCCGGAGCTACATTGAGGTACATAATTATCTACATATAACAATACTTGAGATTCATGGCCTTGGAGAGCCCTCGGCAGGGATGCCCCTCGCACTCATATGCCTAGTCCCTTGTAATAATTGGATTAAGTATAATTTCTAGCAAAATCTCAACTAAAACTACATGTATAAATTGGATTCGTAAAAGAAAAAACTATACGTATAGTAATAATTAATAAATTAATTTTTTTTTTGCAGGAGGGACGACTGGAAGGTTGGGAATTGGATTCGTGTGGAGATTGTTGGGTGAGCGATGGGTGCCTAGTGGACACAAATGATGACCCTGCGCCCCTTGATGCTTACATGTACAGGTGAACTATTTTCTGTGATCATGGATTGTTTAGTTACGGTTTGCTACTGAGTGATAAAATTAACTAGAAATCATGTTAATTTCCAACTTTGCTTTTTCCTTTTTTGGAAAAAAATTAATCATGTGATGAATTAAAAACTAATGGAATATATAAATGCAGGGCTAAGGTATGGGACGACGAACATGGAGTATGGTTGGGTACATGTTCGCCAGAGTATTCACAACCCAAATATAGCTGTAAATATGGAATCCACAGTTCCTTGAGGCTGTCAATCCATGACCAAACTTCTTAGAGATAAGTAAGTATAAGCATACACATCCGCACTTGGCATGTTTTTTTCACCCATGCAAATTTGATATTTGAAACTCCAGACTTTATTGCTATTTTTATTATTTGCAGACAATTAATGAGAACCATTTATTAATTAATTAATTGTTGCTTTCAGCGTTACGTGGCCTCAAATAATTTATGATATTATTATATATCATTTTTTTTCAGGTTTCTTGTGGATAGTGGAGTGGACAAAGTCTTGGATATCACTCAGATTGATAAGTATGCCACAACTGGACTTGTAAATTAATATTTAGAGGTGCTCTAATTATATAAGTCCTTCGGGCAGTATATAGTACTCCCTCTGATTTCAAACCAATGATTTTATCGCATCTTAATATTTAATAAGTTTAACACTAAAAATACAAATAAAAACTACAATAAAAGCAAATTCTAAAACGACGTTTCTTTGGAACCGGAAGGAGTAAGGTTTTGAGTCAAATCAATTAATCTAATGAGAGTGTTGTCACTTATCCTTATCTCCTTTGTTGGTGGGTGTAACAACCCTTCTTCTTTGTCGTAAAAGTCTTTTTATTTAACTTATATGTTTTTTGTTTTGTCTAATTCTATCGGGTAATTCAATTCGAGTGTTATCGGATTTTAAAAAATGAGATGGCTCTTCCAGTAAGATTTTTTCCACTTTCACGACTTGAATTTGAAATCTTATTTTTGGGTGGACAAGTACCTTACTAGTTGACCACAATCAATATTGATAGTAGTATTTAACTTACATCATGATAATGATCAATGTTGATAGTTATTTGACTTTCATTATGATGATAATAATAATAATAATCATAATAATAGAGCTTACTACTAGATACTGTAATGCCATTCTGCTCTTTTATTAAAAAAAATTAGGGTATGTTTGGCGTTCCGGCTTGGTGGGAAAAAGTTCAGTGAGTAAAAGTTGGGTGGGAAAATGACTTTTGGGAAACGGAGTGTGCTGTTTGGTAAAAAAAATTAAAAGTGTCGTGAGATATCTGAGGTGTTTGGTAAAATGACCATAAAGGGCATAAAATCCATTTTTAAAAAATTAATAAAAATATGAAAACTGGATCTAGAATTACTTATCTTGAGATAAAGATTTTATTGTGGTAGTTTTTAATTTATTTTGTTGGTTATATAACGTAAAAAAATTAAAATGAAATGAAAAAGTAAAAAAAAAAGGAGAGAGAGAAGGCCAAATGGTACTCCATTTGCGGAATGGAGCAAAATTAAACCCCTGTTTTTTTCATTTGGCCACCCAAAAATGCACTTTTTCATTTGAGCAATGGTGTTTACCAAACACCATTCACTCCATTTCAGTCCGGGAATGCTGGATTTGGTACCCAACCCAGACTCCCAAACATAGTCTATTTGCAAAATAAACTTACAACTGGAAAATTAGCCCACAAGCTGCAACCTAAAGCCCGAGTCGTGCGATGGGTCGGCCTGACCACTGTCGGTCGCTCCGCGCTTGATTTGCCAAAGTGGCACATTAATTATGTGTTAATTTTTTTTAGGGTAATTATGTGTTAATTTGATACTTGACAACTGAAATTTACGTACTAACATGGATTTTTGGCACCACGGTGATAATACTAATAAATACTAGAGGACATTATTGTACTTTACCCCAATAAATATCTAGGGTGATTTTGGTATTTTACCCATTTTTTACCTACTATAAAAAGGGGGGAGGCCATCTTTATTCAAGGAGGCCGGGCTTGTGATCGCCATGACCGCTACACCATAATCATCCTCATCAATTATTTATCATCGCGGTTGCAAACAATGAAAGAGTGATTGGGGAAGGTGATAATTTAAAATCTACCCCCTGGGCTTTTTGGTCTCTACACGGGGTACCGGGGATGTGGTCGACATCAGCGAGGGGGCCTCACCTATCGGATGACGCCTTATCCCACACCCGGTATGTCCAAGCACCCACCTCAAGTGTCTATAAATACCTCATAAGGTTCAAGGCAGAGGACAAGCTCACACACAAGCAGAGACTCTAAAGAACCACCTTCTCACTACTCTCTCTCTACTCTTTCCCTCTCAACTCCTACTTACCCTCATATTTATCACTATACTGACTTAAGTATAGGAGTGACTGCGCCGGTGACCCCCTCCGGCGTCTTGCAGGTACAACAGCGGCGTGGTGGTGGTGAAGATCTCAGAATCGTCCTCACCCCGGGTCCAAGGATTATCAAATTGGTGCTTTCATTGAGAGCATTTAGATGATCAAATGAGTTCCTTGATGTCTAAAGGCTCTCCTCTCTATATATATATATTCATCAATCGTCGTGGTTGCTGCTAGTTTTCTGGTTATGGTTTAACCACATGATTCCAAAGGATCAGATCTGGAGAGGAAGAAAAAGAGGGAGAAAAGCCAAGATCATCATCGTTTGATTTAGAAGGATCAGATCTGGAAAGGAAGGAAAAGTGGGAGAGAAGCCATGGTCATCACTGCTGCACATCGGAAAAAAAAAAAAAAGTTATAAACCAGCCATGATTTTGTCTTGATTTTTCATTCAGTCCATCTTTGAGAGAAGAAGGATGCTTGATATTTGATTATGAACAAGTGGTCTTGTGATTTGAAACAAAGGTGAAGAAGAAAAATCAGAAAACGTGTTGCTGGAAAAAGAAGGAGATGAACAGTAATCATCCGGGATCCAGATCTGGAAGGTGATTGCTGGAAGAATTTTTTGGTTACAGTAAGTGATTTGGGCAAGAATTTGATTGGAACAACAAAATAATGGTAAAAGAAAGCAAGAAGGAAAGAAAAGATAACAATAAGGAAGAGGAGCAAAAAGGCAAGCAGAAAGTTGCGTGGAAAAACACATGACAAAACAAGAGTTTTGCTTGACAGCAATGAGAATGATGAGCAAGATCCGGAATTGTTGTTCAAATCCGGATTCTGAAAAAAAAAATTAGAGAAAAAAAGAAAATCCGGAATTGAAAAAAGAAAGAAAATCCGGAAAAAAGATCCGGATTAAAAAAGAAAATCCGAAAAAAGATCCGGATTGTGAAAAAAATAGAAAGATCCGGGATGTAAACAAGATCCGGATGAACAGTACCCGGAATAGTTTCGGATGAACAGTACCCCCGGATTGTTGGGCAGTTATATTGGATTTCACGGAAAAAACCATA